>JAVJAP010000214.1:0-2400000 GCA_034770075.1 Aralia elata | reverse complement strand
ATTTAAAACCAAAAATTCACTGTTAAACAATTTATTCATGCTTTGACCATTTTCATGAAATCAAACTCTGTAAATTCATTTTTCAACCAATTAAAACCATTCTTCTTGCATTATTCATGTTTTTCATCATACAATCATAAACAATTATTAATTAATCAATTAATAACCAAATGGAATCATCAATTTTTATACAACTATGCCATACATGAAATAAAGCTCTATAAAAACTAAAATTAAATTCTAAAATATATTTTCATGAATTAAAACCTTCAAATAGAGTTTTAATCATCATATAATCATCACGTAATCATCTATTTCACATAGCTATCAATTATAATAAAAAAAAAATCACATATTAAGCTAATGAATATTTTTATAGAGAACCAAATATTGATATACAGAGAAGGGTATTATACCTTCTATTTGATTAAAAGAAAAGCTTGATTAACACTCTCCTTGCTTGAACTTCTACCTTCAATCTCCTCTTTTCAAAATTCACAAGCTCTCTTCTTTCTCAAATTTCACAGAACTCTCTCTTTTCTCTGTAGTTCTTCTTTCTCTTTTCTCTCTGTTCTTCTCTTTTCTTTTCTTTCTTTCAACTGACGTTCTTTAACAAAAATGAAAACTGATATAACTTAAAAATATAAACTGATGATTTTAAAATAAAAAATAAAAACTGTTGTTTTAAATAATAATAACGTAAAATCCTTAAATTGAATCATCAGTTAGGATTTTCAAAAGCCATAAGGCTTTGTTTGGTAAACACTAATAAAAACAACCTATTATTCTTATGTCTTGTTTGGTAAAACACAATTAAAATAACTCATTTTTCCAACCAAAGGTCATAAGGCCTAGTTTGGAAAACCTAAATTAAAACTCCTTTCATTTATTTTAATAAAACATTATAACATATAGTTTTAAATGTCACACTTCTAATTTAATTGAACTTATTATTAAATAAATTCAATTAAACCTTACCAACTCAAATAATAAATTCATTTAACAAATAACAATAATACCAAATAAATTCTCTTATTCAAATAAATTATTTATTCAAATAAACCTTTTCATCATCTAATTTAATTATTAAATTAAATTAGAATAACATAACAAATCACATTCAAATAACATTTAACATTATTAAACTTAACATATACCCACTTCACAAAAACTTAATAAATTATTTATTTAACTCAATAAATTAATAAAAATATTTATATAACTCAATAAATATTTTTATTCAATCACAAAAATTGCATTCGTTATATCTTTCCCTCCTTAAAAGGATTCTGTCCCCAGAATCACAACGCAACTAAAGTCGTCCGTTACACATACCACTCAGGTTCCCCTGGTCATGATACGCAGGAATGTTGGACGCTGAAGTACAGAATTCAGAACTTGATTGATAGTGGGGAAATTGTGGTGGAACAGCCAGACTCCCCAAATGTTAAAGTCAATCCCCTGCTTAGGCATGATGGAGGGGGGGTCAATGTAGCGGAAGCCAGTGAAGCCGAGGGGCCTTCAAGGCTGAATTATGTAAAAAAAATTGATGAAATGATCAACATGATAAGTAATCACGGGAGTACACGGGGAGGGGCCTGTCAAGTTAGCAGCTCCGAAACCCCTCACCCTTACAGCGAGACCGCAAATCCCTGTCCAAAGTCTGAAAACGGTACCATGGAATTACGGGGGAGTGTCAGAGGAAGCGGCCAGTTGTGCTTCTGTAACATCAAAGGGGAATCCCTTATATCTTCCTGGACGAGTCCTTGAAAGCGAAACGAAGAGAAATGAAAAGATATCCGAAGAGAAAGCCATGGAATTCTTGAGGAAGATGGATCATCCGGAAGCAAGGGGGATCCAGATATTGAGCGAGGAGTCGACCCTGAGACACCCCCAAATCCAGGTACTTAATTCCCACAGATTTGGTGCTCACTATCTCATTCATTCACATTTAACTATCCATAATAAAGAACAATTAAATAAACTTAAAGAAACCTTCTACCCAAAATGGGTTACATCACTAAACTATTAAACAATCAAATCCCATGTTATCTTAACCTTAATACATCAAATACGGAATAAAACATAATTTAAATAAGTCTTATTACAATCAAACATCAAGTAAATAGCAGGTCTTTAGCTATTTATGCATCTTGCCCTTGCCTTTGCTCGTGGACGGCTCGTCCTGCTTTTCTGGCTTAGCTGCAATGTTTTAGTGCAAGAGTGAGCAAACAATTGCTCACAAGTACGATAACAATAATATTTAAATGAAATGGATTTCAACTGAGGAACAATAGTTTTCTGAATCTCAGTCAATAAATGATCAAAGTCTAAAAGCTCGTTTAAATGCTCGGTTCAAGGAAAAATAGATTTCAAGATTTAGAAATTATATCTGAGGGTCACAAAACCTCGAACTATGTCCTAGGTTAACAAGTATTTCTACTGTAACCTTTAACAGTCATATAGACTATGGACCAAACATCTCGTACTCAGGGGGATCAGCCCTTTGTACAATGTATTGTGCACAAACATTTTAATGTTGTCGCGTAAGTAATCCCCTATATTAGGGTTGTTCATCTCAGTTTATCGTCTGAATCCGTACCAAAAGAAACTTGGCTTGGAACAAGAATAGAAAATATTCTAAGTCTTTGAAATCGCTCATCAACTAAGGACTAGCTGAATCAATAAGGGGTTGCTAGTCTAATTCATCAATAGAGTTCGTTCAATAGAAACTATACTCGAAATTCGAATAATAAACAATGATTGGAATAAATCTTAAGTACGTAACATGATAGTAACCTTGCTTGAATATCAGTAAGCTAAGGTCCATAAGCTTGCTCAATATAAATAAACTTGTTTTGAATAAATTAACAAGTTAAAAGGAAAGAACAACTTGCTCAACGTAAAAGTATTGAATTGAGATAAAGAACTTGCCTCAAGCGTAGATTACAAATTTAAGTAATTCACGATCCTTAAACAACCTAAACATTTAATTGTAAAATGGTAATATAATTAGTCACAAGATTAAAAGCATTTTAAGCTTGCTCTTTTATCATAACATCTCATTTAGCATACCATAGTCAACAAGTACTAGTTTAGCAACCATCTTGGAAATTCTTTAGTCATTTAATACATTAATATTAGTTTAATTATACATCATAACTTCCAAGAAAAGAAAACAAAATATTTTATTTTTTTTAACAGTAGTGATTCTCGTCGGGGCGAGAAAAAGCTTAACAAAATCGTCGCCGGGGCGAAAAATCTAGTGCAATTTTGCCGCCGGGGCGATAATCTTAGCTCATTTCTACCGTCGGGGCGGTAGACGCGACTGTCAGCTTCTACAGGTCGCGAACCAGTGAAAACTTAGGCCAAATTTGGCCAAAATTTTCCGAATTCTACCATCCAATGAATAATTAAACATACCCAGACATCATATATGATACAAAACATTTACCCAACATGTTTCTAATCAATCTAAGCATTATAAAACACATAATCAACCAATTTAAAACCAAAAATTCACTGTTAAAATCAAATATTCAAGTTTTAACCATTCTCATGAAATTAAACTCTGTAAATTCATTTTTCAACCAATTAAAATCATTCTTCTTGCATTATTCTTGTTTTCATCATATAATCATAAACAATTATAAATTCACCGATTAATAACCAAATTGAATCATAAATTTTCATACTTATTAACCATTCATGAAATAAAACTCTGTAAAAACTAAAAACTCAATTTCAAAACATGATTTCATGGATTAATCATTCAAATTAATCTATAATCATCACATAATCATCTAACACATGATTACTACCAATTACACCAAGTAATTCATGTTTTAAGCAAGTAAATAATATACAGAGAATTAAAAATAAAATATAGTAAAGAGTTTATACCTTCTAATTCTTAGATAATTTGATTAAGCTTCCTTGCTTGAATTCTTACTCCAATCTCCAAGCTTCTCTCACAATTTCTCTCTTTTCTCTCAACTCTCAAAGCTCTACTCTCTCTCTCTAATTCACAGAGCTCTCAATTCTAACTTTCTCAATACTCTGTTCTTTCTCTTTCTCTTCTGTCTTTTTTTTTACAACTGACGTATTTTAAAAAATATAAACTGATGAAAATAAAACTGATAATTAATATAATAACGTATAATCTAAATTTAATCCATCAGTTATAAAATTTCAAAAGCCATAAAGCTTGTTTGGTAAACTAATTTAAAAATAACCCATTATTCTAACTAAAAGTCATAAGACCTTGTTTGGTAAAACACAAATAAAATAACCCATTATTCTCAAACAAAGATCATAGGGCCTTGTTTGGTAAAACTGAATTAAACACTTTCTCATTTATTTTAATAAACCATTATAATATATAGTTTAAAATGTCACACTTCTAATTTAATCGAACTTATTATTAAATAAACTCAATTAAACCTTACTAACTAGATTAATAATTTCATTTAACAAATAACAATAATACCAAATAAATTCTCTTATTCAAATAAATCATTTATTCAAATAAACCTTTTCATCATCTAATTTAATTATTAAATTAAATTAGAATAAACATAACAAATCACATTCAAATAACATTTAACATTATTAAACTTAACATATACCCATTCCACAAAAACTTAATAAATTATTTATTCAGCTCAATAAATTAATAAAAAATATTTATATAACTCAATAAATATTTTTATTCAACCACAAAAATTGCATTCGTTACATCTTTCCCTCCTTAAAAGGATTCTGTCCCCAGAATCACAATGCAATTAAATTGTCCGTTACATTCTCCCCTCCTTACAAAGATTCTGTCCCCAGAATCACAATATTAAGATTAAACAAATAATTGAGGAAAATTTTGCATCATTTGGTCTTCGAGTTCCCACGTTGCTTCTTCAGCACTGTGGTTCCTCCAGATTACCTTAACAGAAGGTATCACTTTATTTCTAAGAACTTGCTCCTTCCTATCCACTATCTGTACAGGAACCTCTTCATAAGACAAATCTTTCTCAAAATGTATTGGTTCATATTCGATTACATGTTTATAATCAGACTTATACGGTCGTAGCACCGATATATGGAAGACATTGTGAATGTGGCCTAACTCAGGAGGTAAAGCTACCTCATAAGCTACCTCACCCACCCGTTTCAGCACTTCAAAGGGTCCAATAAACCGCGGACTGAGTTTACCCTTTTTACCAAATCTGATTTTCCCCTTCCAGGGAGATACCTTGAGGAACACAAAGCTCCCGACTTCAAATTCGCGGTTTTGTCGGTGTTGATCAGCATACTTCTTCTGTCTGTCTTGAGCGGCTATCAGTCTGGTTCTTATCACCTTGACAATTTCAGCAGTTTGTTGTACCAGCTCGGGTCCCAATAGTCGTCATTCACCAACCTCATCCCAGCATAATGGAGTTCTGCATTTTCTTCCGTACAATGCTTCGTAGGGCGGCGTGCCGATACTAGCGTGATGACTATTGTTGTAAGCAAACTCGACCAAGGGTAAATGATCATCCCAGTTGCCTTTAAAATCCATAACGCACGCTCGAAGCATATCCTCCAACGTTTGAATTATTCTTTCGCTCTGGCCATCGGTTTGAGGATGGTAGGCTGTACTCATTCGCAACTGCGTTCCCAAACAAGCTTGCAAACTCCTCCAAAATTTTGAGGTGAAACGTGGATCTCTGTCTGACACTATTGACACTGGAACATCGTGCCTTGAGATAATCTCTTTGACGTATAATTTTGCCAGCTGATCCAAAGTAAATTTGATTTTGATAGGCAAGAAATGCGCTGATTTTGTCAATCTATCCACTATGACCCATATTGCGTCATATCCCTTCTGAGTAGTTGGTAGCCCTACCACGAAGTCCATCGTGATATGCTCCCACTTCCATTCTGGTATTTCCAAGGGCTGTAACAAACCACTTGGTCGTTAATGCTCCGCTTTGACTCTCTGACAAGTGAGACACTTCGCAACACACTCAGCAACCTCTCTTTTCATGTTTGGCCACCAAAATGTTGACGAAGATCCTGGTACATCTTTGTGCTTCCCGGGTGAACCGAAAATCGTGAACTGTGAGCTTCGTTCAAAATCTCCTTTCTGATTGCCAATACCGACGATACCCAAATTCTGCCTTCAAATCTCAGCAACCCTTCAGTATCGATTTTATATTTAAGCTCTTCACCTTCAAGCACTCTTTGCCGTATCTTATGACATTCTCATCGTGAAGTTGCGCTTCCTTCACCTCTTCTACCAAAGTTGGTTGGGTTTCCATCTGGAACAATTTTTCATTAGACTCTGGCAGATGTAATGTCCAGAAAACTTTTAAACATTGTATCGAATTTATTTTAATAAATAAAATTCATTTTATTTAATTTTACGTATTTAATTGGATCCATGGGGGTATTATTATTATTATTATTATTATTATTATTATTATTATTATTATTATTATTATCATCATCATTATTATTATTATTATTATTATTTAAATAAATAATTACATGATCCAAAAATTTTCTGTGCATTAAGGGGACTCATTAGTAGTTTTATTTAAATTAGTGGGCTAACCCTGAGAATTTAAATTTGCAAGGAAATTGGAAAAGAAGATGAATAAATAAATTCTTGTAAATAAAGAATTATGGTTGAAAATAAATATTCTAGGTAAATAATTAATTGGGTTCGTTAATTAATTTAAGTGCGATGTGGTTGGATTAAATCGGGTCATTTTATTTGACTGGCCCAAATTCCCATCTTAAATTTCATTTGGGCCGCCTCTTTAATTTATTTAGCTGGCCCAACCCTATTAAGCTGAGCCCATTCCAATTCTTTTCAAGCGGGTCGACCCATTCCTTTCTTTCCAGTCGGGTTGCCTCAGTTGGAATGAGGAACCAGTAGCTCAAATGGGTATAACCGGCAAAAATCAATGGGATGGAAGCTCGGACCAGTGAAATCAATTGAGAGAGAGAGACCCAAAGCCCTAACTCAATCAATCAAGCAAAAACCTTCAATCGAGCGGAAGCAAAGGAGACGGGACAAGGGCGGGTCGCCCAGGCGTGCGCCGGCGACGAAGGAAGCAACCAGCGGGGAAAAGGAGGAGAACCACGAGCGACCAAGCAACGAATGACAAGGACCGGAGGTCCCAGAAATCCGGCGAAAACGACCGGCGAGATGCGCGGCTCGAGGAACTGACGGCAAAAAAAAAAAAAAAAAACACAGCTGGGTTTGATGTTGAAAGCGACCGACAGCCCTCTCCCTTCCTACCGACGGTCCTTAACCGGCCAACGGAGGTAATACCCAGCCAATTGGGGTAAAGATTTGCCTATAAATTGACCCCAAGGCTGCCGAACCCTTTGCTGTGAGTCCTAAAATTTAGGGTTCCAAATTTAGGAAAAAAAAAAAAAAAAAAGGAGAGAGAGAAGTCGCAGCAAGGAGGGGGAAACAGGGGAGATCAATAGGGTATGTCCAACACGATCAACTATTTCGGAAGGAGGAGAAGAACAGCTACTAGGAGCTCAGTCGTGGTCACCCCAGCCTTAAGGTATAAATGGACTTTATTAAGTTTTGACCCACTGCCGTGTAATCGTGTTTAGATTGTACTCCTCTTTTCTTCTTCTGTTATTGATTGTGTTGTTCCGGAATTGGGAAATTTTGTGTAAAAAGGGAACCTTAAAGGTTCTGGCATGCCGGTTGTAATACTGTAATTAGGCTGGTGATGTGCTGTAAAACGCACACCAGGTGTTTGTGGTAATGCCAAGCCAAAATTGTTGCTTCCTTTTAGTGTTTAGCATTCTGTCAATACCTTGTTGATTTATTTGGTTTAGGAAGCTACTATTGTGTTGGGTTTGTAGCAGCCGATGGTAGTGGTTATGATGTACATTATTTGGGATTGTATGATATTGCTTAGTTTTCAACAGTTGACATTGTATTGTGTGGTGTCTGTTTGGACAATCTGATATTGTAGGAACATTAAGGTCCATTGCAGGTAGCTGTTTTCATTGATGATGGTCATGTAGTCAACACCTAGTACATACAGGGAAGCATTTAAAAAGGGTTGTGAAGTTCATTGGGGTTTAATGTCTGTTAAACCACTAGTGCCTAACAAAGATAATAACTAGGGTCTAATTAGTATTAAAAAAAATAAAAAAAAATAAAAGAAAATAAGTATGAATATACATTACAAATAATAATTATTTATTATTTAGCAACAAATAATAAGTAAGGATAATGAAGATTTAATTATTATAAGCTGAATTTTGTTACTTGAACAATAGATAAATAATTGAGAATGATTAAATATGAATAAAGTTAATAAAATAATTATTTATTATTTATCATTAAATAATAAATAAAGATAATAAATATTTAATTATTATTTAATAATAATAATAATTAAATATGAATAAAGTTAATAAAATAACTATTTATTATTTATCAATAAATAATAAATAAAGATAATAAATATTTAATTATTATTTAATAATAATAATAATTAAATATGAATAAAATTAATAAAATAATTATTTGTTATAAATAAAGATAATAAACATTTAATTCTTATTTAATAATAATAATTAAGTATAAATAAAGTTACTTAATAATAAGGGTGGTAATTACTTAATCATTAATGAAATAATGATTAAGTATAAGGGAAATTATTAAATTAATTAATAATTTTTGAGTCCTTAATAAATAAGGTTAATGAACACTTAAGGACTGCTTAATTAAGTGTGAGTAGGATTTATACTGTAAGTATTTAGTTAATAAAGAACAAGGGTCATAATTACTAAATTACCCCTAAGGTAAATAGTAATTAAGAGTAAACTAAATAAATGATCAAGGGTTTTCTTGTTATCTTTAAACCAAAATGAATTTATTTTATAAATGATAAATAAGGATTGTTAGACCATACCTGGAAACAATTAAAGGTAATAATTGGAGTATTCAAATGATAGTGACCCTGATTAATTATTATCTGTTTAAATAATAAATAGAGGTCATTAAATTTTTTGTTAGCTGATGGCTAGGTAGTAATTAAGTTCGGTGAATTATTTATCTGCTAAATGGATAGCATAAGTGGGTATAATTACGCAATGCTAATGGATAAACCAATTCTACCAACTGATAGGTTATCCACGGTCAAGTAATTAAAGCTAGAATTTAAATTGTAGCTGAGCAAACAGGCAAGTTCCTAACCCTAAACTTCTTACATTATTGCAAGTTCTTCCTTACTCAACTTTTTACCTTGAGCAATACTTCTAAAAACTTTATGCAATATTTTATTTCATGCAAAAGGTATATATTCTTGCAAGTATTCTTTAAGCTTGAATTTTATCTCCAAGCATGCTTTAAGTGGTCCAATTACTTTCAGAATTATTCCACATCTGTATAATTATTGACATTCGTGCATTCGAATTCGTATACTTAAATTCAGAAATCTATAAACCATTCGTGGTTGAGTCTGAACCCTTGTTCGGTCAGACAATTTTGTGAAAATTTATAAAAGCTATCCGAACCAATCAATGGTAAGGATCCTTAGGCTGTATGGACACCCCTTTATTTATAGGGGAGTACCCCACGTACCGTAAATAAGGTACAAATAGCAGAATTAAATGTTATGCATATACATAGGGTACGCGAGGCTGATCCCCTCAAGTACGTTATTCTGTAGCCAGTAACCAGAGGGTCAACCAGCTATTGACTCCTCTGGAAGTTATCGTTCAACGTCTATCTGATTATCAATTGTTCTAAAAGCATTCATTGTCATTGCTTCTGATTATTTTATTGTTGAAATCCCTTTTTATCATCCCTTCATCATGATATATCTTTATTGTTGTACTTTAAACTTGCTGGGCAAACTCGTTGCTCATTCTTGCTATATCATGACTTTATTGCAGCAAAACCCGAGACTTCAGGGAAGAACAAAGGAAAAGAAAAGATGAAACAATAGATTCCTTGTAGCAGACTTTATAATCATGTGTAATTTAATTACTGTTCATGTAATTTAAACCCTAATAGTTATTTAGGGTATGGGTTGATGTACTTGATTAAGGTTAATTGTATTCTGGGACTAGTAACACCTTGTAATGAACAACGTATGTTTATATATTCCGCACTTTTAGATATCATATGTTGTTAGAGGTGGATGTTTATGTTGAATCGTGATGACCGGATCCGGGTATTTGGAGACCCGAATTTGGGGGCGTCACAGGTTGGTATCTCAAAGCTGTAGGTTATAAACTTTAGGATTGCGAAACCTAGGTTATAACCTTCATAGTAAACTCGTATCGAGTGTTAGGAGATAAATCGAGGAGATTTATCATATGTGGTTTTGATGAATTGGGGAATTCATCGAGTCGAGTAGTACCCAATGAAATATACTTTCATTTTCTTTCGTCAATGAATATATTTTATTGTTGTACTAATGCTAGTTTTGTGTGTTTGTAGGATGGCTGCTGTAGGGGAGACTAGTGGAGCCCGTGAGGAGGAAGTATTTATAGACATACCGGTAGTGGCGGAGCAGCTGGTGGGCTATGCTCCTATTGCCCCGGGACTGTTACAGGAGGAGTCCGAGCCGGAGGAGGATTACCAGAGGGAGCTACCGGAGCCCGTTGTGGGTAGAGTGATGAGGTCCGGTAGTCAGGACCCTGATACTGAGGAGGTGGATCCCGAGGCTGAGGGGGAGGAGCCACCTGCTGGTATCGACGGCATGGGATCCACTGCTGATGATATTATTGAGGGATTGACGGACAGAAACGAGGAGTTGGAGGCTCGGATTGCTCATCTGGAGGAGCAGAACCAGACCCATCAGTATACGGAGGACCAGTACAGAGACCTGGCCTACCAGCTCGACCATGACTTGGGAGTGGCCAAGGTACAGCTGCAGGGCTACGAGTCCTCGGCACAGCAGGTCGGACCACTGCTACATCAGCTAGTGGCCCGAAACGCTGAGTTGAGGGAGAGACTGGAGCAGCGGGATCTGCAGATCGCCCACCTGAGGGCGAAACAGGAGGCCATGAGGTTTGAGGCCGGACTGGAGGTGGCTGCGAGGATGCGCGTCAGGGAGGCCTGGGCCAGGGAGGCCAGGAGGGTTGATCAGCTGGAGGACCAGCTAGAGGCCAGGGCAGTGAGGATAGAGACCCTGGGGCATGCCTTGGATGCAGCCTACCGTAGACCCCCGGACTGAGGTAGGGAAGTCCAGCCGCTCGGTTCGCCGCAGGATCGGGGACGGAGCAGTCTCTCTTCTGGTCAGCAGGCTCGGCTCCGTCATGATGTATAGTGATGGGATAGGATGGTTGTTTAGTTGTTAGTACAGTCAGTCCCACTTTTGTTTTACGTTAGGGACATATTCATGCTTGTTTGTGAAACTTTATGTTTGTTGTTATGATTGGGGTAGCAGTTAAACCCCAACTTTTGTGGTCTTGAAGGAGGAAAGGTTAGGATTCCCCACTTTTGTCTAGGGGGAAGGGTTATTGATGAATAGGACACAGTGGCGCATTTATAGCAGTATGCCACAGGTTTCGTATTGTAACAAACGGTGGTATATGAATATAAATGCAGATGTTTCACTTAAATCAAATGTGTTGATAAATATTTTACCTTTAATTGTTTATTTCAATAACATATGATGTAAAATGTGAATCTATAGGTAAAAGTCATCAGTTCCTTATTCTAAACCATGCCAAGGGGAAGGCCACGTAACCGACGGGTCGAAGAGTCAGAAAGTGAGGTTGGAGACCAAACCAACCCCATGAGAATGTTCGCGGAGATGCTGGCCGAGGCTATGCAATCCAGACCACCACCTGTAGTGACTCAAGCAGCAGCTGAACCAGCGCATCATCTTGCAAACTTTAAAGATTTCAAATTGGTCGGACCACCTGAGTTCAATGGAACTCTTAACCCAATCGAGGCGCAGACCTGGATAGAAGAGATAGAGAAGGTCTTTGAAGTAGCAAGGGTGGCAGAGGAGCAGAAAACAAGTTTTGCCACTTTCATGCTAAAAGGAGAAGCCAACTATTGGTGGAAGGCCAATCGGGGCCGAGTTGAAGAAGGCACTGTCGCTTGGGATCGTTTTAAGGAGATGTTCTTGGAAAATTACTTTCCAAAGAGCATGAAGCAGGAGATGGAGATCAAGTTCCTGGAGCTGAAACAAGGAAACATGTCTGTGGCTGAGTACGCGGCTAAGTTTAATGAGTTGGCACGGTTTTGCAGCTCACCAAGTCAGCACCGAGGAAAGGAAAGCTCGCAGGTTTGAGCAGGGGTTGAAACCATGGTTATACCGTTCTGTGGCGGTATTGAAAATCAGAACATTTGCAGAGTTGATGGAGAGGGCAATCATTGCAGAAGGTGTGGCAGTGAGGCCCTGGCCAAATACAATCACGAGAAGAAGAAGGGACATGAGGGCCCTAAGGCAGGAAGCAGCGGGGGCAGCAACCCCAATAAACGGAAATGGAGTGAGAGCCAATCTTTCGGGAGCAATAAGCCCGGAGGGAACCAGTCTGGAGGGGAGGCAAGGAAACCAGGCAGGTGCAGTAATTGTGGTAAGAACCACACGGGGGAGTGTATGAAAGGAAAAAGCGTTTGCTACAAATGCGGGCAACCGGGGCACATGGCTCCCCAATGTCAGAACAAACCAAAGGGGGGATGTTATTCATGTGGAGCACCCGACCACCAAATCAAGGACTGCCCGAAGAGGAAAGGTGACCTCGGGAGTGGCAACAGAAACAACAACAGCAACAGCGGGAACAATAACCGGCTGAGCTATGGGGCACCAACCAGTCAAGCCAACAGGCCAACAGCCCGCACATTCAACATGACAGTCCAGGATGCAATGGAATCCAAGGACGTGGTGTCAGGTATCATCCCAATCAATGATATAAATGCATATGTGTTATTTGATTCGGGTGCTACTTGTTCTTTTGTTTCTGAAGAATTTGCTAGTCAGATAAATGTACCTTGTGAAAAGTTAGAACACCCTATGAACATAGAAGTAGCAAACAAAGAAATTGTCCCCGTAGAATACATTCATAGGAATTGTTGTGCTGAGTTGCGAGGATTTAAGCTCAACGTGGATTTGATACCCATTCGGCTGGGAGAGTTTGATGTAATCCTGGGAATGGATTGGCTATCGACCCACGGGGCAGTTATTGACTGTAAAGAAAAGTGTGTACACCTGAAGACTCCTAACAAGTCGAAGGTGGTCTTTTACGGTAGTAAGTCACCAAGGAAGTCTTGCTGTATTACTATGATGCAAACGAGGAGATTACTTAAGAAAGGTTGCGTGTGCTATTTGGCCCATGTGATCGATACTCGCCAGGTCGGGGGTGAGATAAGCCAAATACCAGTCGTGAGGGATTTCCCCGATGTTTTTCCCGAAGAGCTTCCGGGACTGCCGCCGGACAGGGAAACTGAGTTCGTTATCGATTTGGCACCGGGAACCGCGCCAATATCGAAGCCGCCATATCGAATGGCACCTGTAGAGATGAAAGAATTGATGGTGCAACTGCAGGAGCTGTTAGATAAAGGTTATATCAGGCCGAGCGTGTCACCGTGGGGAGCGCCCGTTCTGTTTGTAAAGAAGAAAGACGGTTCTATGCGACTTTGTATCGACTACCGGGAGTTGAACAAAGTTACGATTAAGAATAGGTATCCACTTCCTAGAATTGACGATCTGTTTGATCAACTCAAGGGAGCGAAGTACTTTTCAAAAATCGACCTGAGAACCGGCTATCATCAACTGAAAGTGAGACAGGAAGATATCCCGAAGACTGCATTCAGGACTCGTTATGGACACTTCGAGTTCCTGGTAATGTCTTTTGGATTGACAAATGCACCAGCAGCATTTATGGATATGATGAACAGAGTGTTCAAGCAGTACTTGGATAAATTCGTAGTCGTATTCATCGATGATATCTTGGTGTATTCAGAAACAGAGGAGGAGCATGCTGAACACTTGAAGATGGTATTAGCAGCTCTCAGGAGGGAGAAAATTGTATGCGAAATTTTCTAAGTGTGAGTTTTGGTTGCAAAGAGTGCAATTTCTGGGTCATGTCATCGACAAGAATGGTGTTTCGGTAGACCCAGCCAAGGTAGAAGCAGTTATTAACTGGGAACAACCGAAGTCGCCAACGGAGATCCGAAGTTTCTTGGGATTAGCGGGATACTATCGGAGATTCATCCAGGATTTTTCAAAGATAGCATCGCCGTTGACCAACCTCACCAGGAAAACAGTCAAGTTTGTTTGGTCGGAGAAGTGTGAGGAGAGTTTCATGGAGTTGAAGAAGAGACTCAGCCAAGCACCAGTGTTGACCTTACCGGACAACACTGGAGGTTTTGTAGTGTATAGCGACGCGTCACACAAGGGTCTTGGTTGTGTGTTAATGCAGCACGGCAAGGTGGTGGCGTACGCATCACGTCAACTGAAAGATTATGAGAAGGGTTACCCGACTCATGACTTGGAGTTAGCAGCGGTGGTGTTCGCTTTGAAGATCTGGAGGCACTACTTATATGGGGAGAAGTGCGAGATATATACAGATCACAAAAGTCTAAAGTATATCTTCCACTCAGAAGGAACTAAATATGAGGCAGCGCCGATGGTTGGAACTGATCAAGGACTACGACTGTGAAATTCTGTACCATCCGGGCAAAGCAAATGTAGTGGCTGATGCCTTAAGTAGGAAAGGCAAGGTGAAATTGATGCAACTGACAGTCCAGGAGGAATTGATACGGGACTTTGAACGTTTGGAGCTGGAAGTTAGGTATCCAATGGAGGTGGACGAAAAGGTGTTCGCCGTGACGGTAGGTCCAACTCTACTGGATAAGATACAGGAGGCTCAAGAATTTGACGAGGAATGTATTGACATTAGGAGACAGTTATCAGAGGGAAAAGCCTCGAGGTATAAGGTTGACAACGCAGGATTGCTGAGATTTGAGGGGAGGATCTGGATACCCTACGTACCAGACTTAAGGGAAGAGATTTTGCAAGAGGCCCATAATACGAGATTTTCGGTACAATCCGGGTAGCACCAAAATGTATCAGGATCTTCGTCAGCATTATTGGTGGCCGCACTTGAAGGGGGGAAGTTGCAGAATTCGTCAGTCGGTGTTTAACTTGTCAGAGGATCAAGGCTGAACACCAACGGCCGAGCGGATTATTGCAACCCTTAGAGATTCCCGAATGGAAGTGGGAAACATATCACAATGGATTTTGTGGTGGGACTGCCAACAACGCAAAAGGGTCTAGACGCCATCTGGGTGATCGTAGATCGTTTGACCAAATCTGCCCACTTTCTACCAATCAAGATCAGGTACAAATTGGAACAGCTGGCGAAACTTTATGTGAAAGAGATAGTATCACGACATGGAGTGCCAGTATCTATTGTGTCTGACAGGGATCCGCGCTTCACGTCAAATTTCTGGAGAAGTCTACAGGAGAGACTGGGAACACAGTTAAGAATGAGTACGGCGTATCATCCTCAGACCGATGGTCAGAGTGAGCGAACAATTCAGACTCTAGAGGATATGCTCCGGGCAGTTGTGATGGACTTAAGTGGCAGCTGGGATGATCACTTGCCACTAGTAGAGTTCGCCTACAACAATAGTTACCATGCTAGTATTGGAATGCCACCGTACGAAGCATTATACGGAAGAAAGTGTCGAACACCGTTGTGCTGGGATGAAGTTGGTGAACGGAGGTTGTTGGGACCAGAAATGGTACAACAAACCGTGGAGATCATTAAAGTAATAAGACAACGGTTAGTAGCAGCCCAGGATCGCCAAAAGAAGTACGCCGACTTACATCGCCAGAAACGAGACTTTGAAGTTGGTAGTTTTGTGTTTCTGAAAGTATCTCCCTGGAAAGGAAAGATCCGTTTTGGGAGAAAGGGCAAGCTAAGCCCCAGGTTCATAGGACCGTTCGAAATTTTGAGACGGATCGGCGAAGTGGCGTATGAGGTAGCATTACCTCCTGAACTTGAGCACATTCACAACGTGTTTCACGTATCAGTGTTGCGTCCGTATAAGCCAGACTACAAACATGTCATCTCCTATGAACCAATTCAAGTCGAAAGGGATTTATCGTACGAGGAGGTTCCTGTTCAAATACTGGATAGAAAAGAGCAGAAGTTGAGGAATAAAATCATTCACTCGGTGAAAGTTCTCTGGAGAAATCACGCGGTGGAAGAAGCCACGTGGGAACTCGAAGAGAAAATGAGAGCGAATTACCCCCAATTATTCGAGTAACCTTAGGTAGAAATTCCGAGGACGGAATTTTTATAAGGGGGAGAGGATGTAATGTCCAGAAAACTTTTAAACATTGTATCGAATTTATTTTAATAAATAAAATTCATTTTATTTAATTTTACGTATTTAATTGGATCCATGGGGGTATTATTATTATTATTATTATTATTATTATTATTATTATTATTATTATTATTATCATCATTATTATTATTATTATTATTTAAATAAATAATTACATGATCCAAAAATTTTCTGTGCATTAAGGGGACTCATTAGTAGTTTTATTTAAATTAGTGGGCTAACCCTGAGAATTTAAATTTGCAAGGAAATTGGAAAAGAAGATGAATAAATAAATTCTTGTAAATAAAGAATTATGGTTGAAAATAAATATTCTAGGTAAATAATTAATTGGGTTCGTTAATTAATTTAAGTGCGATGTGGTTGGATTAAATCGGGTCATTTTATTTGACTGGCCCAAATTCCCATCTTAAATTTCATTTGGGCCGCCTCTTTAATTTATTTAGCTGGCCCAACCCTATTAAGCTGAGCCCATTCCAATTCTTTTCAAGCGGGTCGACCCATTCCTTTCTTTCCAGTCGGGTTTGCCTCAGTTGGAATGAGGAACCAGTAGCTCAAATGGGTATAACCGGCAAAATCAATTGGAAGGAAGCTCGGACCAGTGAAATCAATTGAGAGAGAGAGACCCAAGCCCTAACTCAATCAATCAAGCAAAAACCTTCAATCGAGCGGAGCAAAGGAGACGGGACAAGGGCGGGTCGCCAGGCGTGCGCCGGCGACGAAGGAAGCAACCAGCGGGGAAAGGAGGAGAACCACGAGCGACCAAGCAACGAATGACAAGGACCGGAGGTCCCAGAAATCCGGCGAAAAACGACCGGCGAGATGCGCGGCTCGAGGAACTGACGGCAAAAAAAAAAAAAAACACAGCTGGGTTTGATGTGAAGCGACCGACAGCCCTCTCCCTTCCTACCGACGGTCCTTAACCGGCCAACGGAGGTAATACCCAGCCAATTGGGGTAAAGATTTGCCTATAAATTGACCCCAAGGCTGCCGAACCCTTTGCTGTGAGTCTAAAATTTAGGGTTCCAAATTTAGGAAAAAAAAAAAAAAAAAAGGAGAGAGAAGTCGCAGCAAGGAGGGGGAAACAGGGGAGATCAATAGGGTATGTCCAACACGATCAACTATTTCGGAAGGAGGAGAAGAACAGCTACTAGGAGCTCAGTCGTGGTCACCCCAGCCTTAAGGTATAAATGGACTTTATTAAGTTTTGACCCACTGCCGTGTAATCGTGTTTAGATTGTACTCCTCTTTTCTTCTTCTGTTATTGATTGTGTTGTTCCGGAATTGGGAAATTTTGTGTAAAAAGGGAACCTTAAGGTTCTGGCATGCCGGTTGTATACTGTAATTAGGCTGGTGATGTGCTGTAAAACGCACACCAGGTGTTTGTGGTAATGCCAAGCCAAAATTGTTGCTTCCTTTTAGTGTTTAGCATTCTGTCAATACCTTGTTGATTTATTTGGTTTAGGAAGCTACTATTGTGTTGGGTTGTAGCAGCCGATGGTAGTGGTTATGATGTACATTATTTGGGATTGTATGATATTGCTTAGTTTTCAACAGTTGACATTGTATTGTGTGGTGTCTGTTTGGACAATCTGATATTGTAGGAACATTAAGGTCCATTGCAGGTAGCTGTTTTCATTGATGATGGTCATGTAGTCAACACCTAGTACATACAAGGAAGCATTTAAAAAGGGTTGTGAAGTTTCATTGGGGTTTAATGTCTGTTAAACCACTAGTGCCTAACAAAGATAATAACTAGGGTCTAATTAGTATTAAAAAAAAAAAAAAAAAAAAAAAAAAAAAATAGGTATGAATATTACATTACAAAATAATAATTATTTATTATTTAGCAACAAATAATAAGTAAGGATAATGAAGATTTAATCTGAATTTTGTTACTTGAACAATAGATAAATAATTGAGAATGATTAAAATATGAATAAAGTTAATAAAATAATTATTTATTATTTATCATTAAATAATAAATAAAGATAATAAATATTTAATTATTATTTAATAATAATAATAATTAAATATGAATAAAGTTAATAAAATAACTATTTATTATTTATCAATAAATAATAAATAAAGATAATAAATATTTAATTATTATTTAATAATAATAATAATTAAATATGAATAAAATTAATAAAATAATTATTTGTTATAAATAAAGATAATAAACATTTAATTCTTATTTAATAATAATAATTAAGTATAAATAAAGTTACTTAATAATAAGGGTGGTAATTACTTAATCATTAATGAAATAATGATTAAGTATAAGGGAAATTATTAAATTAATTAATAATTTTTGAGTCCTTAATAAATAAGGTTAATGAACACTTAAGGACTGCTTAATTAAGTGTGAGTAGGATTTATACTGTAAGTATTTAGTTAATAAAGAACAAGGGTCATAATTACTAAATTACCCCTAAGGTAAATAGTAATTAAGAGTAAAACTAAATAAATGATCAAGGGTTTTCTGTTATCTTTAAACCAAAATGAATTTATTTTATAAATGATAAATAAGGATTGTTAGACCATACCTGGAAACAATTAAAGGTAATAATTGGAGTATTCAAATGATAGTGACCCTGATTAATTATTATCTGTTTAAATAATAAATAGAGGTCATTAAATTTTTTGTTAGCTGATGGCTAGGTAGTAATTAAGTTCGGTGAATTATTTATCTGCTAAATGGATAGCATAAGTGGGTATAATTACGCAATGCTAATGGATAAACCAATTCTACCAACTGATAGGTTATCCACGGTCAAGTAATTAAAGCTAGAATTTAAATTGTAGCTGAGCAAACAGGCAAGTTCCTAACCCTAAACTTCTTACATTATTGCAAGTTCTTCCTTACTCAACTTTTTACCTTGAGCAATTACTCCTAAAAACTTTATGCAATATTTTATTTCATGCAAAAGGTATATATTCTTGCAAGTATTCTTTAAGCTTGAATTTTATCTCCAAGCATGCTTTAAGTGGTCCAATTACTTTCAGAATTATTCCACATCTGTATAATTATTGACATTCGTGCATTCGAATTCGTATACTTAAATTCAGAAATCTATAAACCATTCATGGTTGAGTCTGAACCCTTGTTCGGTCAGACAATTTTGTGAAAATTTATAAAAGCTATCCGAACCAATCAATGGTAAGGATCCTTAGACTGTATGGACACCCCTTTATTTATAGGGGAGTACCCCACGTACCGTAAATAAGGTACAAATAGCAGAATTAAATGTTATGCATATACATAGGGTACGCGAGGCTGATCCCCTCAAGTACGTTATTCTGTAGCCAGTAACCAGAGGGTCAAACCAGCTATTGACTCCTCTGGAAGTTATCGTTCAACGTCTATCTGATTATCAATTGTTCTAAAAGCATTCATTGTCATATGCTTCTGATTATTTTATTGTTGAAATCCCTTTTTATCATCCCTTCATCATGATATATCTTTATTGTTGTACTTTAAACTTGCTGGGCAAACTCGTTGCTCATTCTTGCTATATCATGACTTTATTGCAGCAAAACCCGAGACTTCAGGGAAGAACAAAGGAAAAGAAAAGATGAAACAATAGATTCCTTGTAGCAGACTTTATAATCATGTGTAATTTAATTACTGTTCATGTAATTTAAACCCTAATAGTTATTTAGGGTATGGGTTGATGTACTTGATTAAGGTTAATTGTATTCTGGGACTAGTAACACCTTATAATGAACAACGTATGTTTATATATTCCGCACTTTTAGATATCATATGTTGTTAGAGGTGGATGTTTATGTTGAATCGTGATGACCGGATCCGGGTATTTGGAGACCCGAATTTGGGGGCGTCACAGCAGACACTTCACCTCTAGCTCTAATTTAGCCATTTCTGCTACGAGCTTCTCTTGATCAGTTAACATAAACAGCTTCTCCCGACCTTTTCTACTCAAAGCGTCGGCAACCACATTAGCCTTTCCCGGATGGTATAGAATTTCACAATCATAGTCTTTGATCAATTCTATCCATCTCCTCTGCCGCATATTCAAATCCTTCTGCGTGAAAATATATTTCAGACTCTTATAGTCTGTATATATTTCACACTTCTCCCCATAGAGATAGTGCCTCCAGATTTTCAAAGCAAACACCACGGCTGCTAACTCCAAATCATGGGTCGGATACCCTTTTTCATAGTCCTTTAGTTGGCGCGATGCATATGCAATAACCTTACCATTCTGCATCAACACACAACCTAGTCCTTTATGTGATGCGTCACTGTACACCACAAAATTTCCTGTATCATCTGGTAAAGACAACACAGGTACCGAACTTAGTTTCTTCTTGAGTTCTTGAAAACTCTCTTCGCACTTCTCCATCCAAACAAACTTCACTGATTTCCTTGTTAAACTTGTCAACGGAGTGGCGATTCTGGACAAATCTTGAATAAAACGTCTGTAGTATCCTGTAAGACCTAGGAAACTCCTTACTTCTGACGGTGTCTTCGGCTGATCCCAGTTCATGACAGCTTCCACTTTCGCTGGATCCACCGAAATCCCGTCTTTATCAATAACATGTCCAAGAAATTGAACACGCTCCAACCAAAATTCGCACTTTGAAAATTTTGCATACAATTTCTCCTTCCTTAACGCCTCCAATGTCACCCTTAAATGCTCCACATGTTCTTCTTGAGTTTTGGAATAGACCAGAATGTCGTCTATAAATACCACTACAAACTTATCCAGGAATGGTTTGAATACTCTATTCATTAAGTCCATGAATGCTGCAGGCGCATTCGTTAAACCAAATGACATAACCAAAAACTCATAGTGACCATATCTGGTTCGAAACGCCGTCTTTGGTATGTCCTCTTTTGTCACCTTCAATTGATAGTACCCACTTCGTAAATCTATCTTCGAAAAATATCTTGCTCCTTTCAATTGGTCAAACAGGTCATTGATTCTTGGCAACGGATACTTGTTTTTGATCGTGACCTTGTTCAACTCTCTATAATCAATGCAAAGACGCATCGACCCATCCTTCTTCTTAACAAACAATACCGGCGCTCCCCACGGCGAAACGCTCAGTTGGATATACTTCTTATCCAACAATTCTTGTAATTGCACCATTAACTCCTTTATTTCTATCGGAGCCATTCAATACGGGGCTTTCGATATAGGGGCCGTTCCCGGTGCTAAATCAATTACAAACTCGATTTCCCTATCTGGCGGTAATCATGGCAAATCATCAGGAAACACGTCCGCAAAATCCCTAACTACTGGTATCTCCTCCAGTTTTGCACCCATCTTTCGGGTATCAACTATGTAGGCTAGATATCCTACACATCCTTGTCTCAACATCTTTCTGGCCTGCACCATCGTTAGACAACTCGTTTATCTAGGTGACTTGCTGCCATAAAACACTACCTTTGACGGAGTCATAAGGTTCACACACTTCTTTTGACAATCAATAACTACCCCATGGTTGAACAACCAATCCATTCCCAGAATGACGTCAAACTCCCCAAGACGAATTGGGATTAAGTTTACTGTCATCACATGACCCTTAATATCTACCTGACAGTTCTTGTGAACAAACTTAACAGGAATCACCTCCCTATTCGCAATTTCTATATTCATAGGGTAATCTAATTCTTCCTGGGGTAACCCTAATTTCTTAGCAAAATCATCGGATATAAATGAGCAAGTAGCACCCGAGTCAAACAATACATAAGCATTAACATTATTGACTGGAATGATACCTGACACTACATCCTTTGACTGCACAGCATCCTGTACCGTCATGTTGAATGTTCGAGCTGTAGGTCGGTTGGGCTATGCCGGTCCTATGATAGTAAGGTTGTCACCACCGCTGCTTCCTTTTCATACACTGGCTCCACTTGTCGTTGCTTTCTTTGGGCAGTCTCGGGCAAAGTGATCCTTCGACCCGCAGATGAAACATGCTCCTTTCTTCGGATTAGGGCAATTTGGTGAAATATGACCCTCTTGTCCACAGTTGAAGCATACCCTTTTACCCTTCAAACAAGCACCCATATGGCTCTTTCCACAGTTGCTGCACACCTCCACCTTCTTCTGATTACCCTGCTGACTTCCCGCAGAGTTACTATCATTCCATTTCCTTTTCTGGTTACTGCCCCCATGGCTACCACTTGCCTTGTTTTCATTTTCATTCTTCTTCTTCCTCTGCTCCTGATTATACTTGGACAAAGCATCACTGCCTCCTTCAGCGATAATTGCCTTCTCTAGCACCGCCGCAAACGAGTTCAGTTGAAACATTAAAACTCGGCTATACAACCAGGGCTTCAATCCCTGCTCAAACCTTCTGGCCTTCCGCTCATCCGTGTTAACCTGATAAGGCGCAAACCTCGCCAGCTTATTGAACTTTGCAGCATATTCAGGTACCGTCATGGTACCTTGCTTCAGTTCTAGAAACTGCACCTCCATCTGATTCTGAGCACTTGTTGGGAAATAGTTCTCAAAAAATATCTCCTTAAATCGCTCCCACGAAATAATCCCTTGGCCACCTCGAGTTTTGTTCGCCTGCCACCAGTAGCTGGCTTCTGATTTCAGCATAAAGGTTGCAAATGCTGTCTTTTGGTCCTCATTGACCCTTGCGACATCAAACACCTTCTCCATCTCCATTGTGACGCCCCCAAATTCGGGTTGCCTTAACCTCGAATTCGGTCCATCACTGTGCAACTCAAACAAATACTATTAACAACTAATTGCGGAATAATAGAAATATTTACATTGATATAACATAAATACTCTCGTCCCAAGTCTCGATTCCAATACAAATAACTGACATAACATAGTACACACTATAATTAAGTCTTAATACAACACATCAGAATACATAATCTTAATTAAGTCTTAGTGCATGACAGAAATATAACATAGTAGGACAAAGCTAATCCATAGCTTTGCCTTTGCCTTTATCCTTTCCCAAGCTCTCGCCTCTTTCGGTAACAACTGAAATGTTTTTAAGGAAAGCAAGGGTGAGCAACAAATTTGCCCAGCAAGCACAATAACAATAAAAATGAATAACCATGAGTTAGGTTTCACAATCTCAAAGGGCTACGACGAAGATTGAATAGCTCAGGAAATAAATATGTAGATTGTGAACAAAGTTTCAATACTATTCTCTATTATCACCGATGAGTCACTATGGACCGATGGATTATTAGAAAAATCTAAAGATTTCAATGATTTCAAGGTAATGAACGTTCAACACTGAGTGGCCTCTATAGACCGAAAAATCTGACTAGACTTAGCAATATTACAATGATAACCCAAAACTGAGTGGTCATTAAGGACCAAGAACTCTTACTAAAATCACCAGCATTACACTGATAACCCAAAAACAGGTACAATAGGTGATCAGCCTAAAATACCCGGCGTTATGCATAACCCTCAAACATTCAACTTACATTCAACTTGCGCGCATGTCGGTCCCCCGACAAAAATATAATTTCCCCTTCTATGAGGGTTGTTCATCTCAGCAGATATAAAAGTCCGCACCAAAGCAATTGGTTTGGATCGCTTTCTAAGTTATGGATATTGGTCTAGCCGAATCAAATGGCATCGACACTCTTCATAAATAGTTCATGCATAATTTGAATTCAAAAGCTTTAACAGTTTATGGCAATAACGTATCTTGAACACTTGTGCAAATACTAAGGATTTACATAAGTATGGGGTTCACACAATCATATATGTATTGCGTAAATATGAACTTTGAACATTAAATAGCATCCGTAAGAATATAATCGAACGAAGTTGATAATCTTGTTTAGCACGAGGACTAGAAAAACGTTAGAAGACTTACTCAAATTTAACTTAAGTAAGGTAGAACACTTGCATTCAATATATAGAAAGAACGAAGTTAGGTAACTTGCATAATATAGAAACCTCGTTCAATATCAAATTAAACAAGAGTTAGAAAACTTGCACAATATACGTCTTTTGGGAAAGATAAGAAACTTGCATTCAATACTTAGAATGAATGAAGTTAGAGAACTTGTCCAACAAAAGGGTTAGACAAGGGTTAGGAAACTTGCTCAAATAAAATAGTTGAGTGAGGAACTTGCAATAACATAGAAGGATTGCTTAATCAATAATTAACTCGAACATTAGAACTTGCCCGACATAAGGGTTAGACAAGGGTTAAAGAAGAACTTGCCTTACGCGCTCGCTAATAACTCGACGTTAATCGTCCTTCAAAAGTCCTACACATTTAAGTACATATCCACATACCAATTAGCCATATAATTGATTTCAAATATTGGTTTACATTACTCAGTAAGGTTTCATTCTAATTAGAAACATAATATCAAATAAGGTTACACACACATGATACGATGTTTCGGCGTTTGCACAATGCACGCCCGATTCGCCTCATTTACATAAGCTTAGCATGCTCATACACTTGTCTAGTTCATCATTGATTAAAGATAAAGGTCATTATAAACCATAATGTACAAGTTCTAGAACTTAAAACAATAACTTTTAGCGTTGGAAACATTACACGTTCCATACGTGCATGGACGACGCCCTCTATTTGCTTCCTAATGCACAATAGTCCTAAAAAGCCAATTTAGAAATTTGTCAAGACATTAAATTACATTTCTAAATATTGGAAGTTGTAGTCCTACTTCTTAGCTTTCCGAATCATCTTGAATCATCCAATTTGGGGTTCGTATGAGAAAGTTACGCCCATTTTAGTAAAGGATGTCAGAGCTGTCAAGCCCATGCGCCCAGCGCGCGCCCGCGCGCGCCCCACCTGCGCCCAGCTGCGCCCAGCAGCCCCCAGCGCGCCCGCGCGGCGCCCCACCGCGCCCGCGCCCATGGCCTGGCCCCCAAGGCTTGGTTTCCCTCCAATTTTGGCAGTTTGACATACAAACTTCAAACCTTCATAACTTCTTCGTTATAAATCGGAATTAGACCGTTTCGGAGGCTATGGAAAGCTTATAACATGGACTACAAAACCCTCATGGATTCATAATTTTACAGACTCATTTACTAGCCATAAAATTGTCCTGAAAGTCCCTCCAAGGCTAAATTTTCACTATTTTGGACAGATTGGGCACCTTTGCTCCCAAACGCCATAACTCCCTCATCCGAGGTCGAAATGCGTTCGTTCCAAAGCCTACGGCTTACTAACTCAAGGCATTATACTACCCCAAAAGCTTAAAATTACACACATAACATAACATTACCAGAATTAAATCAAAGGCCACAGTTCACACTAGTTTTCAACGAAACTCAAGGTTAGGCCAATTCATTCTTCCTCCTTGTGTCTTAGCTATTATGCAACCAGTCAATATAACTTAAAACATGCTTCTATTGCTAAACTAAGAAACATAACATCCTTTCATTAATTAATCAACACCTAGTTCTCAAGTTCTTAGAGAAATTCTTCTCTTGGGCAATAAATCAAACAGTTTGTGGGCATAACTTACAAACTCATATTGGAGTAGAGTTTAATTATGTTATAGTCCAGATTTCCAAATGAAATCATTACCCACATGCCTCTAAGAACATGGCAACAATTCTCTACCATCTAACACAACCAAAATAACCAACCAAAAGCTATATTTACAACAAAGTACATAAATTGTCCAAATCAGTCCATAATTGTCCAACAGTCCATTAATGTCCATTCTTGATTCCTTATGCAAAGGTTTTGATTATCAAACATTGTTCCACTTTCATTGATCATTATTAAGGCTTTTAAAGAGTTAACCACATTCATATCAACTCATGAACTAACCAAACAATTTCAGCAACATATACTCTCATAAACAAGCAATATGAAACTGAAAACTGAAGCAACCATGGAAATGAGTTTGGTTCCAAAACACTAACCTCTTGAAGCAACTTCTAGGATGAAAATAGGATTGATAACCAGCTGCTACAACCACTTCTTCTTCTTCCTTCAAACCACCCGTGCACCAACTCTCACAACTCTCTCTAAATTTCTGGATTCTAACTTAGCAACAATGAGCAAAGGAATGCATGAATGGCAAGGGAGGAGTATATATAGAAGAAATGAGCTGAGCTTCATGGGTGAGTGAAGAAGGAACATGCATGACCAGGTCCCTATACATGGGAGGCTGGAATTTGCCTCTCCCATGTATGGGTAGTCCCCCTCTCCTTCTCCCCAATTGTTCCATGCTTGCTTTTGCTCTTCCAAATGTGGAATTGTTGCTTCCCAAATGTTCTTGATTCTCCTTGTTCCTTCTCCTCCCATTCTTCCACCCGTATACTCCTCCTCCATTCAATTTCAGCTGATGATTTAACCCATTTCCCTCATGGGTCATGGGTTGGGTCATGGGTCGGGTCGCGGGTCATGGATCATGGGTTTGGGCCACCCTTAAGTAATTTAGGGCTTCTAATTAAATCCCAATTTGGCTAAAATAAAATCCAACACTTGGATTATTAACCCATCACATTAACACCATGACAAAAATTAGAAAATTTGAAATAAACGAAAAAGACATTTTTGGGGCGAATAGTGCCCGCGCGAATAGTAACCCGCGAACAGAATTTTGGCGATATTTCTCTGAAATCATTTTAATAAGTCCTACCAAATAACAACACTTAATATCATTGCAAACACATAATCTAAGTTATTACATAACCTTTAATCACATCACATAAAATAATATTAATAAAAATTCATTCATTAAATAATAATTATAAGCGTATATTACAAAGTCATGCAAAATTCACGGTCGTTACATCCATGACCCAAGTTTGTGCTTCAATCGGATTCATGGAGCCGTGATATTCCGGAGGTTCGACAGCCTTAAAGTCTTTAAAGGTCGTGGCCTGAACTTGGGGTTGATTCGCGAATGCTCCAGTTAACAGATTCACTAACTGTTGCATCGGATTAGCGTTGGCTTCTTCGTTATTGGTAGATCCCTCAGGGGTCTGTTGACGTGTTGGTTGTCTTCTTGGCGGCATCGTACTGTTAAGAATTTGCGCTATTAGATTGTTGTAATGCCCGTGAATTTTGAAAATCTTTATTAATTAAATCTAATTTAATTTAATGAGTTAACGTTGTGTTCTATTTAAACCAACTTGGGTTAATTGGTGGGAGATGTATAAGCTATGTCTATACTTGTGTTGACAGGTATGATATAACTATGGCTAAGAAATAACCATATGTGAGTCAAGTGTAGGAATTGGTGTGTAATGACTAAAATGGCCAAGAGTGGTTAATAACCAAGGTAATTATGAAGGGGCAATAACCATTGTATATCCAAGTGGTTAATAACCAATGTAATTATGGCGGGATAATAACCATTGTGTTTAAACAATGTAATTATGACAAGATAATAACCAATGTCTAATAACCAATGAAGAATGGTTAATAACTAATGGATAATTAAGATTTTGCGAAAAGACTATTTTAACCTTAAAAGAAGTTGGGTAATGTTTAAAATACCCTTGAGGAAGTTGCTAGGAAGCTTCCTATTATTGATGAATTGACCAAATTGCCCTTGCCTAGTCATGGTTAATGACTATTTTGCCCACGGTCTCTACTTTCCTATAAATAGGACCCCTCACCAATGATAGTGAGGTTGGTTCATTATTCACCAAGTATAGAGAGAGTGTTAGAGAGAGAGTTTGAAGAAAAATCAAGAACAAATCTTGTGGGAGAAAGAAGAAGGTCTTGATTGTTTAGGTCATCCCCATTCACAACCTATTTTGGGAAGGAAAAGAAGAAGAAGAAATCAAAAAGGTATAACTCCAAACTTTAAGCTATTTTAATGTGTTTGGACATAGATCCTTGAAGTTTTATGTTCTTGATGGCTAGAACCTTATGATAAGGTTAGATCTTGAATATATAATATTTTGCTTGTTCATATGTGTGAGTTTATGTTGGAAAAATTTAGAAGAAAGGAAGTAAAGGAGATTTCCGGAAATTTTATTTGAAAAAAGTTGTTATATGCTTGTCATTTTGAAATCTATAAAGGGATATTGTGATTTTCTTTCTTGATATGCTAGATCCATAGGTTAGGGACAAAATCCCTTTTGAATCACTCAAATATGTTGAAAAATGAGCAAACCATGAATTTATTACCAAAGCATGCCAACTGTTGAACAACCTTGTTGACCCCTGACTTTGAACCTGTTTTCCGAGACCTAGACATAACCAAAATTGATGTTTGATAAATGAAAAGTGTAGTTCAGGAAGATACGAATCCAACAAAATCGACGGATCGTAAATCGAAGTTGTAGATTTCGTTTTATGAAGGTTTTGGTGAAAGACCCCAAATCTGGAAATCAAGAACGAAAATTAGAAAAAAAATTAACTATTTGTTATTTAATTATGTTTAAATAATAAATAAAGTTAAGTAATTGATTAATTATTATTAAATAATGATTAAGGATAATTAAGAATTGTAAATTAATTATTTATGATTTGATTAACTTTAAAATATAAATAAACCTAATTAGTTATTATTTATTATTAAATAATAACTAAAGATAATTAGTAGTCACTTATTAGTTATTTATTATTTGATTAACATTAAATAATAAATAAACCTAATTAGTTATTATTAAATAATAACTAAAGATAATTAGTACTCACTTATTAATTATTTATTATTTGATTAACATTAAATAATAAATAAACCTAATTAGTTATTATTAAATAATAACTAAAGATAATTAGTACTCACTTATTAGTTATTTATTATTTGATTAACATTAAATAATAAATAAATCTAATTAGTTATTATTAAATAATAACTAAAGATAATTATTACTCACTAATTAATTATTTATTATTTGATTAACTTTAAATAATAAATAAACCTAATTAGTTATCATTTATTAAATAATAACTAAAGTTAATTCTTATTCACTAAGTAATTATTTATTACTTGATTAACCTTAAATAATAAATAAATCTAATTAGTTATTATTTATTAATAACTAAAGATAATTCATATTTACTAATTAATTATTTATTATTTAATTAATTTTAAATAATAAATAAATCTAATTATCTATTATTTATTATTAAATAATAACTAAAGATAAACGTTACGCACTAATTAATTATTTGATTAACTTTAAATAATAAACAAACCTAATTAATTATTATTTAATCTTAAATAATAATTAAAGACAATTAAAATTTATAATTTGATTATTAATTAATTAATAATTAAATAATAAGTGAATATAATTAGTTATTAAGTACTATTAATAATAATAACTAAAGATAATTAATTAATTACTATTTAATAGTAATTAATTGAAGATAGAGTCAATAAAATAGAGAGAGCTTAATAACTCATTAATTAAATAATCATAATAAATTGCTTAAGGGTTTAATAAATAAATATTACTTAAGAAAGAGTAATGTTAATCAATTGAACAATTATTATTAATTGTTTAAGGGTTTAATAAGCGTTTATCAGTTAAGGGAAACATTGGTAATTAATTAAACCATCAACCTAAGGATCAATTAAGTGTCTTATAGGATTTACGATAGTTTATGTGTGCTATGTGATTTGCTTAATTGTTAAATAAATAGCATAAGTAAGCGTGTCGATATACAACTACGCAGTACTAATTGATAGATCAACATTATCAATGTTAGGTTCTTCAAGGCCAATTAGTTAAAGCTAGAATTATTTGTAGCTGAGCAGACAGGCAAGTTCCCTAACTCAAACTCGAGTTATTATTTTCGAAGCATGTTAGTGAATAATTATTGTCGATTATTCACATCTATACTGATTATTGAGATTCGCACATTGTGCAATTGAATTCCTATCCTATTATGATTGAACTGTAAATTTAATTAAAGTCCTTTCAAGTATGAATTGTTTATGAGATCGATCTATGCTATTTGTATCAGCTAGATCCAACATGTCTAAATTGGTTAAGACAATGATATTTTAAAAGTTGTTCTTATTAAATTGTTGTGGTAAGAACTCTTGGCTGAGAAAAGGATAAACTTGTTTAAGGCATGATATCAATGCTGATTATTAAGTGTTTATGCATAAATCACGGGGTATGAGAGGCTGATCCCCTCGATTACCAAAACTTTTTAAGAGGTCCAGCTTACATGCTGAGAACCTTGGAAAACGTCCTTGGTTATTTCAAACCACTCAGTAATTGGCATTCAATTATTTGAATATTCAACTGTTGACTGATAATTCATATTTCTTCACAATTCTATACTGTTGTTGAACATTGAAAGCGAAATTTCCGTCTATTCATGATATATCTCCCTTGCGTATAAACTTGCTAAGCAAACTAGTTGCTTACCCTTGCTATATCATGATCTTCATTTCAGCTAAGGCAGAAACGTCTAGAGGAGACAAAGGAAAAGGGAAGGTGCAAGAGTAGATGCCCGATAGTGCCTATATACTAGTTATTATTGAATGTCGTTTGATTAAGTGAACCTTTTATTGTATTAAGGGTACGTTTTATGTTAAGGTTAAAGAACTTGGGACCAAGATTGTAAGACTTTATTATTATTTCAATAAACAATGTATGTTTATTATTCCGCATTTAGTTAAAAAGTATGTTTGTCGTTGAGTATCGTGAGCACCGAATTCGAGGTTAGGAAACCCGGATTTGGGGGCGTCACAATTGTTGCTCAATTACTTAAACATTTAAGTCTCAACTTAAACATTTATAAATAAGACTTAAACACATAACACATCTAATAAAATTTCACATTTTATTCATTTACTGCTTTAAAACATAACAAAGATAACATCGTGGTTATTTACATCAAATCATCTATCCTGTCATCATAAAGTTCCAGGATTACATCATTATTCTATCCCATTATATAAACTGGGATTAACAACTTATTAACTCATAAATTTCATAATAACACAACTAATCATAATCTATGATGACATCCCATGACGCACAGCTTCCTGGCATTCCTGCTCCATAATACGAGTCACCATCCTTCGATCCACCATATCTGGATGACGATGAACTCGCTCCAGAGCTCTATCCACTGTGGAGTGAAAAATATACTCCATATCATCAATCTTGGCCTTCTTTGATCGCACCTTACACTCAACACGATCTGCGCGGTTAGTCTCCCTCAACCAAGCAGTCTCAGCTCTCGCCTGCTTAGCTGACTCCTCTTTCAACTCATCTCGTACAATCTCATTTCTGGCTATCAACTGTCCTCGTCGATACTCAGACTGTACTAGCCTCTGCTCAGCCTCTGCAAGACGTGATGAAAGGTCTTGGATCTCAGCATCCTTCTGCTCTAAAGTGGCTTGACGTTCCGCAGCCTGTTCCTCTAACTCCTCCTTTTCACTCTCTACATGAACCAACTTCCACTCCACGTCTCCAAGACGTATATCTAGCTCCTCAATCTCACTGTTCTTCTGCTCCAAAACAGATTGTCGCTCAGCCAGCTGCCCCTCTAACTCCTCCACTCTGTCCTGCAACTCTATGTTGCGATCATACACCTGCTCGTACATCTGAATACCCAAAGTAGATAGTGGTATCTCTTCAGGATCCTCCTCCTCCTCCTCCTCAAGATCCTCCTCAGGGTCCTCCTCAGGATCAGTCTTAGGCTCATACTCGTGGCCTGTAACTGTAATCAATGGAGATGGCTCCCTCTACACTAGCTGCTCACTGACTACGTGAATATCTCTGGGCTCCTCCTCCCTAGCCTGGCTGGGCTCTCCTCTATCAGTCATCCTGACAACCAAAATTTTAAGTTTTAATTACTAATCGATAATACTCGCGAGCACATAAGTTTGTTATCAAATAAGCACATAGCACATAATCGTTTTATTATCTTTCATGAATTTCCGTAATTCATTCCTTAGAACTCGATAAGAGTTTATCACCACTATATTCTCTATCTTCTAAAAGGCTACTACCCTAAGGTTTTCCCCACCTAAAGGTTCATAACCTATCAGCTCTGATACCAACCTGAGACACCCCCAAATCCAGGTACTTAATTCCCACAGATTTGGTGCTCACTATCTCATTCATTCACATTTAACTATCCATAATAAAGAACAATTAAATAAACTTAAAGAAACCATCTACCCAAAATGGGTTACATCACTAAACTATTAAACAATCAAATTCCAGGTTATCTTAACCTTAATACATCAAATACGGAATAAAACATAATTTAAATAAGTCTTATTACAATCAAACATCAAGTAAATAGCAGGTCTTTAGCTATTTATGCATCTTGCCCTTGCCTTTGCTCGTGGACGGCTCGTCCTGCTTTTCTGGCTTAGCTGCAATGTTTTAGTGCAAGAGTGAGCAAACAATTGCTCATAAGTACGATAACAATAATATTTAAATGAAATGGATTTCAACTGAGGAACAATAGTTTTCTGAATCTCAGTCAATAAATGATCAAAGTCTAAAAGCTCGTTTAAATGCTCGGTTCAAGGAAAAATAGATTTCAAGATTTAGAAATTATATCTGAGGGTCACAAGACCTCGAACTATGTCCTAGGTGAACAAGTATTTCTACTGTAACCTTTAACAGTCATATAGACTATGGACCAAACATCTCGTACTCAGGGGGATCAGCCCTTTGTATAATGTATTGTGCACAAACATTTTAACGTTGTCGCGTAAGTAATCCCCTATATTAGGGTTGTTCGTCTCAGTTTATCGTCTGAATCCGTACCAAAAGAAACTTGGCTTGGAACAAGAATAGAAAATATTCTAAGTCTTTGAAATCGCTCATCAACTAAGGACTAGCTGAATCAATAAGGGTTTGCTAGTCTAATTCATCAATAGAGTTCGTTCAATAGAAACTATACTCGAAATTCGAATAATAAACAATGATTGGAATAAATCTTAAGTACGTAACATGATAGTTACCTTGCTTGAATATCAATAAGCTAAGGTCCATAAGCTTGCTCAATATAAATAAACTTGTTTTGAATAAATTAACAAGTTAAAAGGAAAGAACAACTTGCTCAACGTAAAAGTATTGAATTGAGATAAAGAACTTGCCTCAAGCGTAGATTACAAATTTAAGTAATTCACGATCCTTAAACAACCTAAACATTTAATTGTAAAATGGTAATATAATTAGTCACAAGATTAAAAGCATTTTAAGCTTGCTCTTTTATCATAACATCTCATTTAGCATACAATAGTCAACAAGTACTAGTTTAGCAACCATCTTGGAAATTCTTTAGTCATTTAATACATTAATATAAGTTTAATTATACATCATAACTTCCAAGAAAAGAAAAGAAAACAAAATATTTTTTTTTAACAGCAGTGATTCTCGCCGGGGCGAGAAAAAGCTTAACAAAATCGTCGCTGGGGCGAAAAATCTAGTGCAATTTTGCCGCCGGGGCGACAGAACCGCCGAGGCGATAATCTTAGCTCATTTCTACCGCCGGGGCGGTAGACGCGACTGTCACCTTCTACAGGTCGCGAACCAGTGAAAACTTAGGCCAAAATTTTCCGAATTCTACCATCCAATGAATAATTAAACATACCCAGACATCATATATGATACAAAACATTTACCCAACATGTTTCTAATCAATCTAAGCATTATAAAACACATAATCAACCAATTTAAAACCAAAAATTCACTGTTAAAACCAAATATTCAAGTTTTAACCATTCTCATGAAATTAAACTCTGTAAATTCATTTTTCAACCAATTAAAATCATTCTTCTTGCATTATTCTTGTTTTCATCATATAATCATAAACAATTATAAATTCACCGATTAATAACCAAATTGAATCATAAATTTTCATACTTATTAACCATTCATGAAATAAAACTCTGTAAAAACTAAAAACTCAATTTCAAAACATGATTTCATGGATTAATCATTCAAATTAATCTATAATCATCACATAATCATCTAACACATGATTACTACCAATTACACCAAGTAATTCATGTTTTAAGCAAGTAAATAATATACAGAGAACTAAAAATAAAATACAGTAAAGAGTTTATACCTTCTAATTCTTAGATAATTTGATTAAGCTTCCTTGCTTGAATTCTTACTCCAATCTCCAAGCTTCTCTCACAATTTCTCTCTTTTCTCTCAACTCTCAAAGCTCTGCTCTCTCTCTCTCTCTCTAATTCACAGAGCTCTCAATTTTAACTTTCTCAATACTCTGTTCTTTCTCTTTCTCTTCTGTCTTTTTTTTTACAACTGACGTATTTTAAAAAATATAAACTGATGAAAATAAAACTGATAATTAATATAATAACGTATAATCTAAATTTAATCCATCAGTTATAAAATTTCAAAAGCCATAAAGCTTGTTTGGTAAACTAATTTAAAAATAACCCATTATTCTAACTAAAAGTCATAAGACCTTGTTTGGTGAAACACATATAAAATAACCAATTATTCCCAAACAAAGATCATAGGGCCTTGTTTGGTAAAACTGAATTAAACACTTTCTCATTTATTTTAATAAACCATTATAACATATAGTTTAAAATGTCACACTTCTAATTTAATCGAACTTATTATTAAATAAATTCAATTAAACCTTACTAACTAGATTAATAATTTCATTTAACAAATAACAATAATACCAAATAAATTCTCTTATTCAAATAAATCATTTATTCAAATAAACCTTTTCATCATCTAATTTAATTATTAAATTAAATTAGAATAAACATAACAAATCACATTCAAATAACATTTAACATTATTAAACTTAACATATACCCATTCCACAAAAACTTAATAAATTATTTATTCAGCTCAATAAATTAATAAAAAAATATTTATATAACTCAATAAATATTTTTATTCAACCACAAAAATTGCATTCGTTACAGACCCTGACGTCGATCATGGATTTGGTGTTATCATCCAGTGATCACTGCAAAATTCTGGCCAAAGTCCTGGAGGAAGCATACATTCCCAAAGAAATTAGCAAAGAAAGTTTCAGCCATCTGGTGGACCATCTGTTGGAGAGTAATGTAATATCATTTACAGATGATGATATCCCCAAAGAGGGAAGGGGGCATCGAAAGCCGTTGCATATTGCGGTGATCTCCTCAGGTTATATTATGAATGAGGTGCTGATTGATGGGGGATCGGCGTTGAATATCTGTCCCCTCAGTACATTGCAGAAGATGAACATCAATCCTAAGCGCCTACGGGCCAATCATGTAGTGGTACGAGCCTTCGACGGATCCTGGAGGGATACAATTGGGGAGATAGAATTGCCGGTGGAAATAGGACCTTGTACTTTTGATATCTCTTTCCAAGTCTTAGATATTGCGGCAAGTTATAACCTGTTATTGGGGAGGCCGTGGATACACATGGCCGGGGCAGTTCCTTCCACGCTACACCAGCAAATCAAACTTATCATCGACGGGAATCTGGTGACGATCTCGGCAGAGTGTGATGACCCTTCTCCTTCCAGGAAGGGCCTGCCTGTGATTAATGTGGACGAGTCGGCGGCACCTGCCAGTTTTCAGGCGCTGGAAATCAGCACTCCCCACTACAGATGCCTGGGGGCTCCAGCCGTGAAACCTAAGGTCTCTCCAGAACTTACCTTTGTCGCAAAAGAAATGATGAAAATGAAATTTCAACCTGGACAAGGGTTAGGAAAGAGCAGTCAAGGAATCACCGAGCCCATTCAACTACCCCATCAGATAGGCAAAGCAGGGTTGGGATATCATGAAGGCGTAGCACGGAGGCCCCGTCAAGGCATGGCCCCGACTCGACTGGCCGGAAGTCCGATGACCAAGGTAAACAATGAATGAGGGACTGGCAAGCTTGTGATTGGGATAAGGGGTGAAGAATTGACCCCCACAAATGATGAGTCAACCAAGAGGGAAAGTTTCCTACATGAGGTCGCGCAAAAGTTCGAAACCAGGTGCTATATCCCCGGACAGTTAATAAGCAATGGAGAGGGGAAGGATGTTGCCGCGCCACCGGGAGCCCAACAAGGTGTGCCTGTCATCGATTGGGCAGGGCTAATTATTCCTGAAGAAGGTATGAAGAGGGATTCAGGCGATGTGGCTGTAGTCATCGGGGAAGTTTCCGATGTGAAGCCACTTTTCATCCAGCGCATTTCATCTGACCTGACCATCGACAACTGGACAATGGAACCAGTGATATCCAAACAAGGGTAAAACACGACATCAGGGTGGTAGACCCCAGAGGATGGGAGGATGAAGAAATATCATTTTTATTTTGTATTTTGCATAATTATGTCGTTTCATCATGTTATCTAAAAATGTGATCGTTGTGGAAAATGACTTATATATGACAAATATTTTGTTTCATGTCAGGTGTACTAATTTGAGTATTCCTTGCCTAACAAACGGTCTTTCAAATTTGAATGATGACTATGATTTTGATATTGAGCTGGATTTCGATTTAATGGGCATTGAGCAAGACGAGACAGATTACGACGACGCGCCTGACGAGATCAAAGGATGGGTCGAGGATAAACCCAAACCCAACTTAGACCAAACCATCACCATAGATATCGGAGCCCCTGACAAACCCAAAGAGCTCAAGATAGGGACAGACCTTACCCCTAGCCAGAAAGCAGAAATAACTGAGTTGCTAAGCCAGTATGAGGATGTCTTTGCCTGGTCTCATGAGGACATGGTCGGATTGTCCACAGACATTGTGGTACACCGGTTGCCCATCAAGGAGGGTTTCAGGCCTGTCAAGCAGAAACTAAGAAAGTTGAAACCGGAGTGGAGCTTGAAGGTGAAGGAAGAGATCATCAAACAGTTCAGGGCTGGAATCATTATGGTGTCCACTTACCCAGAATGGCTGTCCAATGTAGTCCCAGTGGCTAAGCCTGGAGGGAAGGTGAGGGTATGTGTCGACTATAAAGATCTAAACAAGGCCAGTCTCAAGGATAACTTTTCGGTGCCTTTCATACACATCCTGGTGGATAACACAGCCTAGTACGAGATGTACTCTTTTGTGGATTGCTTTGCGGGGTATCATCAGATAATGGTGGCGGAAGAAGATCGGGAAAAGACCGCTTTCATCACCCCTTGGGGCACCTTCTGCTATAGACGATTAGCTTTCGGTCTCACAAATGCGGGGGCTACTTATCAGAGAGCTATGATGGCCCTGTTCCACGACATGATGCACAAGGAGATAGAGGTCTATGTGGATGACATTATCGTGAAGTCAAGGGTAGAATCTGATCATATAACCCATCTCAAAAAGCTATTCGATCGGCTCAGAAAATATAATTTAAAGCTTAATTCGGCAAAGTGTGCTTTCGGGGTGCAGTCGGGCAAGCTCTTGGGATTCCTGGTTAGTGATTGGGGCATTGAGTTGGATCCGGCGAAGATTAAGGCCATTGTGGATATGCCGGCACCTCACACGGAGAAGGAGATAAGAGGATTCCTTGGAAGAATAAACTTCATCAGCCGCTTCATATCCCACTTGACGACTACATGCGAGCCGATTTTCAAACTATTAAGGAAGGATGCTTCCCAAGAGTGGAATGAACAATGTCAAGAAGCCTTTTAGACCATTAAAAAATAGCTGACAGAGGCACCAGTGCTGGTACCCCCGAAGGATGGGATCCCTCTGTTTATGTATATATCGGTCAATGCCATTGCGATGGGATGCATGCTGGGACAGAAGAATGAAGCAGGTAAAGAGCAGGCCATCTATTACCTCAGCAAGAGATTTAGCCGATGTGAACAGAATTACACTCCCATCGAGAGGACCTGTTGTGCTTTGGCCTGGGCTGCAATGAGGTTACAACACTATCTCCATGGTCACACTGCGTACTTGATATCGAGAATGGATCCCCTGAAGTATATCTTTGAAAGGCCCATGCTGAATTGTCGATTGTCCAGGTGGCAGTTAATCTTACAGCAGTTCGACATCGTATACGTAACTCAGAAAGCCATGAAAGGGCAGGGAATTGCAGATCAGTTGTCAGAAATGCCAGCAGGGGGGATGGAGCCTTTAGAAACTCCTTTGCCGGGCGAAGATGTATTTTGGGTATTACACACGAAATGTGATGACGAGGGGCAGTTCTGGAAGTTGTATTTTGATGGTGCCATGAATGCTGAAGGGGCAGGAGCCGGAGCAGTCCTGGTCTCTATCACCGGAGAGCAATACCCTATGGCCACTAAATTGCAGTTCAATAATTCGAACAACACAGCTGAGTACGAGGGATGTATATTGGGACTCCGTTTTGCCCGCGATATGGGAGTGAAGAGACTAGCGATGTTTGGGGATTCAGAGCTGGCAATCAAACAAGCGATCGGGGAGTATAGCACGAAGGAGCTCCGGTTGCTTCCATACCACCGATGTGTTGTCCAATTGATGCGAGAATTTGAAGATATCGCTTTCCGACATATCCCTCAGGGACGAAATGATTTTGCTGATGCATTGGCAACTCTGGCTTCCTTAATCCACATAATCAAAGGCAAAGATGTTCCACAGATTGAAATAGTAGTACGGAGTGCCCCAGCATATGAGGAGCAGGTGGCAGTATTATCGGATGAGGTGGTTGTACCAAGGCAGCCTTGGTATCACAACATAAGGGAGTACCTGAGGGATAGATCCATTCCCGACCAAGCAAACCGAGCTGAGAGGATGAGAATTCAAAAGATGGCGATGAAGTTTTATCTGAGCGGGGATGCACTATACAAGAAGGATGCTGGTTTGGGACTGTTGCAATGCGTAGATAAGACACAGGCCCAAAAGATTATGGATGAAATACATGGTGGAGTGTGTGGGCCACATATGAGTGGACCGATGCTGGCCAAAAAGATCTTGAGAACGGGGCATTATTGGTTAACGCTAAAAGCCGATTGCGACGATCATGTAAAACGATGTTATCAATGCCAGGCGCACGACAACGTAATTCATTCGCCCCCCAATGAACTGCATTGCATGACCTCCCCTTGGCCATTCTCAATGTGGGGTATGGATGTAATCGGACCAATAGAGCCCAAAGCGAGCAACGGACATCGATTTATCTTCGTCATGATCGATTACTTCACTAAATGGGTAGAAGCAGGTTCTTTCCCTAAAGTAACTTAGGAGATCATCGTTGGTTTCATCAGGAATAATGTCATTTGCCGATACGGGCAACCTGAGGTCTTGGTCTCCGACAATGCCAAGAATTTGAACAATGCCCTCATGAAGGAATTATGTGACCAGTTTAAGATCAAACACCTTAATTCTGTCATTTACCGTCCCAAGATGAATGGGGCAGTGGAGGCTGCAAATAAAAATATCAAGAAGATCATGGCAAGAATGTCCGCCAATCATCGAGGATGGCCGGAGCTGCTACCTCTCACCCTGTTGGCGTACAGAACGTCGGTACGTACTTCTACAGGGGCAACCCATTACGCTTAGGTATATGGAATGGAGGCTGTTCTGCCAGTTGAGGTTGAGATGGCGTCCCTCAGAATCTTGATCGATGCTCAGATAAGCGAGGAGGATTGGATGCAAAGTCGATACGACCAATTAGCCCTAATTGATGAAAGGAGGGTGGCTGTTGTGTTGCACGGCCAGTTATATCAGCAAAGGATCTCTCGATCATACGACAAAAAGATAAGACCTCGGAAGTTCAAGGAAAATGACCTAGTGCTAAAGAGAGTCATGCCTTGTCAAGACGAAGCCAAAGGGAAATTCGCCCCGAACTGGGAAGGACCTTTTGTGATTAAGAAAGTATTGTCTGAAGGAGGCCTCATATTGCAAGAGATGGACGGTGAGGTGTTTCCACAACCCATCAATTTTGACTCGGTGAAGCGGTTCTGCGCTTGAAAAGAAAAATCATCATTTTCTCCTCTTTCTTGGGAGAACGAACTACGTAGGACCTGATCTCCCGACTTGTGGGGGGTACGTAGGCAGCCATCGTGGCACGGTCCCATTCCCTACAAAATAATACTTTCTTCTATCAAAACCGATCCCCAACAGCCAGAAAAATCTTCCTGTACCCTCGAAACCAGCCACCTGATCAGCTTCATCTCAAGTGTCATAACCCTAACCCAACCAAACGCTTAGCCAAAATCTAAGACTCAGTCCGATGAAATAAACAGGATGTGCGGCAATATCTGTCAGATCTCCATCAAGACTTGAGAAGAGAAAGAAGGCGAAATATCAAAATCATGGTTAGCTGGATAAAATGAGGATCCAATGAAAGGCAACGATGCGACAAAAAGGGAAAATGACTAAATTTAAATGCATGTCTACATATATAAATCATTTCGTTACAAGATTTCTCTTTCGATAACCGATGAAACTAACATAGTCTATGCAGGAAATAAAATGATCTACAAATCTGAGACTAACTGAAGCAGGATGGATAAGGTGGAGGATAGATCTGAAGCATCAGCATCCCCTGCAATCTGCTGCCCCATCATGTCGATGCGATCCAATAAAGCAGTGGCTCGGCTAACAGTCTCAGAATGAGCATCTATAACTGCCCTAGTCTGAAATACAATGGCGTCTCTGTCAGCAAGGGCAGCATCTCTAGCCAGAATGGCAGCATCTCTCTCAACAAGAGCGGCATCCCTCTCAGCCTCAGTAGTGATCAAGGCCAGGCGGAATCGGGTATCCTCGGTAACCCGACTAGGGGCAGAATCAGCTGAGATGGAATGATCTGTGGTGTCATCTGTGAAAGTCACTCGAGAGTCATCAAAAACCCCAGTCGGACTCGAACCAACCATATCCGAATCTCCGCGCAACCATTGCACATAAGCGAATGTCTGGATAGGGCAACTGTCACTGTACTCGGCAAGGATCCTGCGAGACCAAAGATCATATACCCGCAGTAGATCTCTCTCTGTCTGGGATGATATAAGGAATTGGTAGGCGGCTGCGCCCGGGAAAGGGTGAAAATCCTGTGTCTGATCAAACTGCCCTGTAACCGCCAAGGGATGATAAGTCGTCACACCCCTCAAGCCAGCAATAGGGATGAAATCCAGGGTGGGCACATGAGTTAAAAAGCTCATAAAGGAGTAATAACCCGAATAGATCAGGAGATGAAAAGGATCCTCAATAACCGACAAAAATGCTATCCAGGAGGCCGCATCAGTACAGCTCACGGGACGAAACGAAAACTGCGTGGCTATATCATGGCTGAAGCAAAACCCTTGGCGACAGAAATGGCCGATGGGACTAAGATGACTCATAAACCACACATACAACAAAGTCGAGCTCCCTCTGAATACTCTGCCTCGGAAAGACTGACAATATGAGGCGGACATATAGGTGTCTGCCAGTATCATGGGAATGAGGGTATGATCCTCCTGAAGGGCTCTAATGGCCGCAATGACTCGCATATCCAACAGATCGGGTCCGGCGGGCAGATACAAAACTGAGATGACACAGGCCATCAGAACGTCTACCCTCAAAGCGATACGGAAAAATCACCAGAGAATAGACGAAAACTGTCGGGTGAGCCGAATCGGTCAATCAGGAAATGAAGGGGAACCAGATGGTCTGATGTGATCACCGATAGCAGAACTGTCCTCCGCAACCCAGTGAAAGTCAAGAACTGGCGACGCATGGGACCAGCTGTGACCCGGGCACAAGGACCGTCCAAAGGCAAACCAGTAAAGCGGGCATACTCCTCGAGAGTGGGAGTCAGCTCCACTGTCCCTAATCTGAACACCTAACGGGCAGGGGCCCAATAGCTCAGAATACCCTCCACAAAGCCTGCCGGCACCTGAAAGGATAATAAGGACCGGAAATGTCCGAGAAGACCATCTGCAATAGCCCTGTCGCCCGGCGACAAGCTGTCCAACCAACCCTGTGGGAGAACCGAGATCCAAACGCATCACGACATCTGATGATGACATCTGTGAAAAATAGTATCAAAAGACTGTGCAGGGGTCATTCTCTATCCATAAATAAAAAGCATGCATCGTACAGTTAATAATAGAGCAAGTGAATTACATAAAGATAAAAACTGTGCATAAATGAATAAAAGAGTTCAATACATAGTGCATGAAATGAAAAAAAGAAATCTAACAGGTTCCGGTACAAAAAGCCCTATCCTAGCCTGATCTAGTCAAAGGTGAGGTCATCTAAGAAGGCGGGATCCTCGAACTGATCCCCTGGAGTCGTCGATGTCGGAGGCCCAAAGTTCATGTCAGGGATATATGGCTGCGCTGGGGCATCAGATGAGCTCGGGCCTGTGTCAAAACCCGTACTGTCAGGATCATATGCATAGGCATCCTCTGGGGTCCGACCTAACACCCGAAGGTACAACGACAGCTGCTCCACCTGGCGGGTCAGAGTGGCAATCTGCTCAGCATGAGTGGGACTCCGAACGCAGGCGGCCCAATCAGTCATCATCACCGAGCCGGGAACCATATCTCCGAGAAAGAGTGTGGCCCGGGTCTGAGGACCGATAGTGCGGGGCACCCACCAAATGCAAAAAGCCTCGCTCGTGCTGGGGCCCGAAGAAAGTGTCTGACCATCCTCCCCCACGAGCATAATCTCTGAAGGCTGAGAGTCCAATGGCCAGGATGTAGTGAAGGGAAGGGAGTGCGGGATGCGGATCTCTCCAGTAACGCATCTGAATGCGCGCTCTCCCAGATACATCACCCAGCCCCCGACACTCTGCAAAGTAAGGCGGTGGGTGGAGAGTGCGAACTCCGGGCCGGAAGGATACCCATCTGTGAACCCCACAGCCAGATGCTCAGAAAGATAAGGAGTCCAGACGACCTCTGCAGCGGTGATCAGCTCCAGCTGAATGCGGCAATAGGCAAAGCTGCCAGACACCGGGACCTCCTCCAGAGTGCTGTGATGCCACCGACGACCCCTAGGGTAGGTATCCAGACCGAGGATCGTGACAGGCCTCAGGCATGGAAGACACTCGTAGGCCCAGAACTGTGAACAGAAACAAGGCAAGGCATGAGTAACCGTTAAATGCAGAAAAGAGAAATGAAATGAAGGGAAGTACAGTAAGAAAAGAGGAAGAGAGGGCTCACTAGCAAGAAGTGGTAAAAGCCGAGCCAAGCATCTGTCTGTCCCTCCGAACGTAGACGAAGACCGTGGAGGAAATAAGCAAAGGTGAAGGACCCCCAGTCGTAGTCGCCGATCCGGTCTACATCCCTGACAGCTCCGACGACGCTGAAATGAATGGTAGAGGAGTTGTTCCCTAAGAAACAACCCCTCATAATGGTCAGGAACAGACGTCGGAGCAGAATATCACGAGTGGCTCGATCCGCTAGGAATGGCGTCGCATATATGCCTCCAACAGCGTCAACAGCCAAAGCTCCAGACCAAATGCTGCGAGCCTTAAAGACCCGGTCATCGGCAGCGAAACCCAATAAAGCTCGGACCTCTGCTGGAGTAATATCAAGATCCAGAGGGACGCGGGATCCGGTGAACTCGATGCCCGTGATGTACCTCTAATCCCAGGGAGTCAGCACGACCTCACAGTCCAAAAGGTGAAGGGACTGGGTCTGGTGGAACCATCGCTCGGATAGAGCCCTCATATAACCCCAGGGGCACTGACGGGGAATGATGGTGAAGAAATGACGAAAACCCCAGGAATCCACCACCGCTCGGTAATCACTGTGCAAAGCTGTATAGAGGGAGTAAATGTTAAACCAGTTACCCCTCGGCTGAGTAAACTCGGGCACCTGTGGCAATCACTAATGGGTCAGTCCAGATACGAACGGAAATTGAGAATAAATTCAGAGTAGAATTGAATATACCTTATTAGCAACAAGAGATGCTGAGGGGTGACGACTGAGATCCCGACCCAATAGATCGGGTATCTGCACAGAGCGCCAGATAGGGCGCGATGAGGAGATGGAGCTGGTGTGCTGGAGGATGGCCCCTCCACCGCAACGTCTGGAAGAACAGCCTCCTCAACATCGGGGTGATCGGGCCGGATGACAGCTTCTGCCAGTCGGCGAGCCTGGCGGGTCCGAGGCAAAGCAGGGACGGGTGCAACCCTACGGCGGCGAACCCCCGAGGCACGAAATGCGGTAGAGCTACTAGGAGCGTCAGGATCCATAGCTGGAATAGAACAAGCGAAGAGGAAGGTAAATTCTATTTTGAATTATGTCACAAATATTCCAATTTCCTATCCTCATCATAGAATTAATACAGCATGATGCATGTTTACTATATATGCATGAAAAAAAAAATCGGCAGAGTTTCGTCTATAAAATGGGCATCTCATGCATAGCCAAGCATGTTTTCAACTAATCCCAGCCACAACAAATCAAAATTGCATTTATGTGGATAATTGCAACATGAAAAAGGCCATAATGCATGATTTTCTTTCAAAAGAAACGACAGATATGTGGGACCGCATCATGAGCATAAAATATGACTTGCGTAGTTGATACATAGTATATACATGCAATAATACATGACATACCATTTCAAAGCATACATTTATATCTTTAAACATGCAAAATAGCAAATGTATAGCAAAACATTGACGAAATTGGAAAACAATCGGTCAAAATGTTACCTGTAGCGCGTAGATCGATCTAACCGGAGCGGTTTTTGCAAGAAGATTGAAAAATTCGCCAAAAAGGACGTGCAAAGGTGCGAAAATCGTGTGGGGTACGAATGAAAGTGACAGATCTGGGAAGCGGCTGGCCGCTTAAGTGCCCGATCTTGGCCGCAGATCAGTCTGTGGCTGGCCGCAGATCCATCTGCGGCTGGGCCCAGTGTTCCCCCTTGTCCATTGCAAGCTTAATCGATTCTAAAGCCCGTTTGACTCATAATGTGGTAATAAAATACGAGATTTTGATGAATTGGGTGTCGAACACGACTTCTCAATTTGACCGAGCGACCGGATAAGAGACCCGACACTCACAAGACGATCAACCGGATACGAGACCCGGTGATTACGAGACGAGCGACTGGATACGAGACCCGACACTCACAAGACGATCAACCGGATACGAGACCCGGTGATTACGAGACGAGCGACCGGATACGAGACCCGGCACTCACAAGACGATCAACCGGATACGAGACCCGGTGATTACGAGACGAGCGACTGGATACGAGACCCGACACTCACAAGACGATCAACCGGATACGAGACCCGGTGATTATGAGACGAGCGACCGGATACGAGACCCGGCACTCACAAGACAATCGACCGGATACGAGACCCGGCGATTACGAGACGAGCGACCGGATACGAGATCCGGCACTCACAAGACAATCGACCGGATACGAAACCCGGCGATTACGAGGCGAGCGACTGGATACGAGACCCGGCACTCACAGGACAATCAACCGGATACGAGACCCGGTGATTACGAGATGAGCGACCGGATACGAGACCCGACACTTACAGGACAATCAACCGGATACGAGACCCGACGATTACGAGACGAGCGACCGAATACGAGACCCGGCACTCACAGGACAATCGACCGGATACGAGACCCAGTGATTACGAGACCCGGCGATTACGAGACGAGCGACCGGATACGAGACCCGGCACTCACAAGACAATCGACCGGATACGAGACCCGGCACTCACAAGACAATCGACCGGATATGAGACCCGATGATTACGAGACGAGCGACCGGATACGAGACCCGGCACTCACAGGACAATCGACCGGATACGAGACCCGATGATTACGAGGCGAGCGACCGGATACGAGACCCGGCACTCACAGGACAATCAACCGGATACGAGACCCGGTGATTACGAGACGAGCGACCGGATACGAGACCCGGCACTCACAAGACGATCAACCGGATACGAGACCTGATGATCACGAGACTAGAAGACGAAACCCGACGCCTAACAAATGCGGTCAGGGATTGATGCATTGACACCCTTACGAATGTTTTGCATGCTTTACATCTTGCGTTGCATCATAAGTTGTATGTGTTGCATCATGTATGTATTGTCATTCTTGTGCACTGTCATTTATGCATCGGGTGTCTATTTCTTTATCCTGTTCATTTCATTTAACATTTCATAAACATGATAAAGAGGGGCAGCTGTAGACACCCAAATTTTGCGTTCCCTATGCTAACCGTGACAGGAGGGCAAAATCGTCAAATGAACCGGCCTACGAGAGCAGAGGATGGGTACAAGTACGAACACTCGACGCCACCGCGACGATTTACAACCAAAACCGACGTGACAACAAGGCCGTCCGAAATGAGCGTTCTTGAATGATGTGGCACGTCTCCTAGTAATTCCCGGACTACAAAATACAAGCCTGTCGGCGAAAACTGACGTCATGACACGAGAATCGAGGCGTAGCACGAAAATCGAGAAAGTCAAACCAGCCAGCCGCGGATTGATCTGCGGCCAATAAGTGCGCCTTTTGAAAATATGGAACTCGAAACACGGAAACCGAAAACCAGCTGAGTGGATGGGGGCGGCCAGCCAACCGCAGATCAATCTGCGGCTGGCTCTGGCCAGCCTATTTCAGCTCATTCCTTCATTCAGCATCCAGGAGGTTAGCAGGCGGAGAGAGGAAGAAAGAATAAGCAGCAGCAGCTCGGAAAAAGAGAGAGAAATAGCAAAAATTTGGCAACAAAATAGGAGAGAAAGAAACAAAAAAGGAGAGAATTTATACTCTTTGATTTGATTGTACCATAGATACTTCTCATTCTATTCAAATACACAAGTTTGCATCCACTTTGATATCATTTGCAAGGTGAACATCTCCTTGTTATAGCAATTTCTATCATATCATTTGGTTAAATTAAATGTAGTTTTCATACAATTTATGGTGGGACAATGAATTAGGGATTATTAGTGAGGGTTCCATCGGAACAAGATTCTTCCTAATAACCCGATGATATTTAATTATTGAAATTTTTTTTTGTTTGTTTTACGGTGATATATTGGGCGTGGTTCCCTTAGGTTGCTATTTTAGGATGTCTTGGCATTGTTAGATTATCCGTGTTAGTTATTTCTTGTAATATCCGTTTTGTGGTTGTTTAGCAATTTTGGATGTGAGCCTAGGAACGCGACCCCGTGGTCCAAATCCGATGATGGACATATTTTGATATAAGTAGTAGGAGCGATGTAGTCTTCATTGTAAGTATGTAATCGTCGGGCCTTAAAACGACGCCAAGGCGAGAATCGTGTTTAAGGCCCCGTCATAAGTGAAAGTATGCGATTGTGGGCGTTCAGGGTTATTTTGATGGCTTACATGCCCATGAATAGCCCCAACGCATTTTAATGCTTGATTTGATTTATGACACGAAATTGATTTCCAAGCTAAACGATAAGATTTCCATAAAATCAATCAAATTAGGTTATTAGAATCACGAGGCTAAAAATTGGGAGTGCTAATGAAGGTCGATTCCTCTTTAACGAAAAGCTAAAGAAAAGTCATTTTTCCAAAGACATCACAAGAATGGTTTTATACAAAATAAATAATGTTTTATTAAATCTTTGTGCATAGGGTTAAAGAGATCCTAGAGGTTGCCCATCATTTGAGTTACGAAAGCAACGTATAGATCTCGATTCCTATTTTGACGAAGGTTTAGAAAACTCTTGTTTTGCCAAAACGACACCTAATGAAATCTCACAGTTTTTGACAATTAAAATCAAACCTTTTCTCATAAAGCTTTCTCGTATAAGCCGAAGGACATTCTAAAGCATTCCCAAAAGAAAACACGACTTTTCCGAAAATCCAAATGGTTTCTTCATGCAAACTCACCACAACATTCACGTAGGCACACACACACACATACACTTTTTATGAATTAAAGGATAGGAAAGTATCAAGATTGCGGTAACCGTGTTTCACGGAAGTCGGAGGGTGCCTAACACCTTCCCCTCGCTTAAGCAAGCCCCCGAACTCTATGAATCTCGGTTTGCAGACCAATTAATTCGTAGTCACATATGAGCCAACGATTTACGAAAAATGAAACTCGGATGAGTTGGTACATCCATTTCAAATATACCAACTGGCGACTCAGGTTAATTGGCTCATCATTAAAAAACGATCTTTCAAAATCCCGTCGACATTAATGCCGACCTTTTCCAAAAATCATCTAATCAAAAGGCTAAAATTGGAAAGGATAAACAATCGCGAAGGAAGCGATCCCTCCCGGCATCGACAGTGAAATAACTTCAACATCTACGAACTTAACTCTTTATACCTCTATAACAGATCTGGTGTTCAAGCTTAGCCCCCAAATTCTCTACACTCCCTGTAGCAGATTTGGTGCTCACGTGAAACTATTAAACTATAAATATTCCATAATATACAATTTCTATCTATCCAAGGTTAACAGTATCCCATAACAGATAATAGTTCTCGTCAGAACGTTAACTGTGTTTGGATACCCTCACTTGGATGTATAGATTCATATCTTATGGATATCTCTTTCATATCAATAGTTCTTATCTATCTGACATTCACAATATTAATGATAAGATTGTTCTTGGAACCGAGGGGCGCATTCCGGTAAAGGTGGCACCTCACCGGCGCTCATTAAGTGTAACTTCAGTGCTTACAGAACTCCTAATATTATTTAAATACCCTCATTCAGATGTATAGTTCATATGGATAATGTACTAAATCAATACTACTTTCTAACTTATCTAAGAATGTAAATACAACTCAATTGATATAATAAAAGATGATAATATATATTTTATAATCTTAAGTTTGATTACATTATTCTCAGTACTATGTTCTTATTACAACAAAGTCTTATAAGACTTAAATTTATTAAAACAGTAAGATAAAACTAATTAGCACGGCCTCATTCCCTTGTTCGTCCCTGAAGTTTCGGGATTACCATCTAAAACTGCAAAGGAAAGTTTTATGCAATGATGAGCTACAGAATGCTCAGCAAGTTTATTTCAAAAATGTAGACACAATGTGTTTGATTTGAAAGAAGTTCAAAAGCTTTTGCCAACTGAGGGTTCAGTACATGAACCACGTGTTTCAACTAGTTCTGTCAGCCTTCAATGACTTAGAACAACTTTGTTCAGATATCTTATAGGGGATCAGCCTATTCGATATCCTAGGAGTATGCATACCATCCTAATCATGCCCAACATGCACTAGATGTCAATATATTATCGATAATAATAACCCATATAGGGTGTTTGTATACTCATTTATAAGATATCGTACCAAACAATTTGGCTTGACACAACAATTCATACTCGGATAAACAATATATGAATAATAATTCATTTCTTAAGTTATGCTGAATCAAGAAGCAATAACTTCATAACAATTGATAGCAAGATGTATAATACTTGCATAAAGGTAACAAGGTTTGGAGACATGCCTATGCGTAGTTCGTCTAGTTTACGCGGTTTAAAAGATTTTCAAATCAACTCTATAAACTTTACTTCCACGTCAATCTCCATTAATGAAGCAAAATATAAATTTAGAGAATCAAAAGGATATTTGAAACATTTTAGCACACTTGAACCCTCCCCAAGTATTTATTTTCTTCTTTTTCTTTTCTTTTCTTTTTATTAGTTTAGTGAGTGCATTTTATGCTCCATCTCACTTCCTATTAAACGAGTATGCTTTATGCTCCATCTCGCTGCATGTGTTTATGAGTGAGTACGTTTTACGCTCCATCTCAACTCACCACATGATTCATATTTCGAACTTGGGAAGGTTCAAAATTTTCAATAACCCAATATTTCCCCCAAACTTATGTTAATGCCTAAATTTTGCTTAAAATGATGCTCAAAAAAGTTTTCTAAAGTTTTAATGATATCTTTCACGAGCATTTAACCATTTTTTTACTAGCTAAACATATGGATATGTGTGCTTTAAAGTGCAAAAGAATCACAAACAAGTATAAAACCAACTAATAAGTCAAAATATAAACTATCATGCTTTTTAATTTCACAAGAGTTAAAAATTAATCACAATTTTTTTTTCATCGACCATAATCAAATTCAATTAAATCATTGCTCAACTATCCTAAAAACATACTAACTAAAATGCAAATCTAATAACCTAAAACGCACAAGTACCGCATAAAATAAGAACACACCCCAAACTTAAGCTAGACATTGTCCTCAATAGATAAGATAGGAAAAAGTAAAGCAAAAAATTTCCCTGAAAATATAGCAATCTTCCTCCTTGTCTGCTAAGTCCGAAGAATATACTAGGCACATTAGAATGAATAAGGCACTGCACTTGAATTGGACTCGAATAACCTGAAAACACAATAGAAGCAAATTTATTAAATCCTAATAAATGCAAGTCTATTAACTATTATGAGCCCTAAAAAAATAAAAAATAAAAACTAAACCTAAAAATGAAACTTGGGTTGCCTCCCAATAAGCGCTTGTTTTATAGTCTCAGCCTGACTACTTCAATTTCTCTATCTAATTCCCAATCGAAATGTGATTGACACGTCTATCAGTAACAAAGTAACATTTGTATGCTTCTCCTTCAAACAAGTCAATACTTCAAATTTTCCTAGCTTGCTCTTTTCAAATAAACTAATCTCCATGAACTCCACAGAACTAGGCTTTTGTTCCCATGATTCCGCAGGAGCGATGATGACAGAAAGCTTCTTAACCAATTTCGAGTACTCATGCACTTGCTCATCCAGCTTCCTTTCTTGATTATGTTTCGGTGAAGGCACTGGGTTCAACATATGGATCTGAGTCCTTGTATCACTACTTGAATCAAGATCTTCTATTTCCTTATTTACCAGTTCTTCACTATTTACCTCCTCCATTAGAGCGTCCTCATCATTGTTCATGGCAGTTTGTAGCAATACTGTGGCTCCTCTATCACTCTCGGAAACCATGCTGCTTGGTAAAATATCTTGAGAGTGATTGTCAATGGCATTACCCAACTGATTCACTTGATTTTTGATCTTTTGCATCCTTTCCTCGCTCACAACTATGTTCTTGGATAAGAGTTCTTCGAATTTTGATTCCCTTTGCTGTGGAGGAGAAGCCTGATCATAAACTTCTGGATTGTATGTTTGGCATGGAGCAAAAGTTTGAACTTGATTGTTATCGCTCCAAAAAAATACTTCGGGTAATTTCCCAAATCTTGATTGTAATTGTTGTGGTAGATGTACTCGTTGGGGGTAGTTGTCGAAATTTCCACCATACGATACTGCTTCAGAATTGAAGTTACATTGATGGCTTGGATGCTTTCCACTACAAAAATCACAAATCACTAAAGCATTCTGAATACGTTGTGCTACAAAGGCATCCACCTTCTTCGACAACATTTCTATTTGTACAACCAATGCAGATAATACGTTGCTTTCATTAATCTCTACTGCTTTTGGCTGATTCATCCTTGCCATAGACCACTAATCATTATAAAATGCCATAGGTTCTTGTACCTACGTATCTTGGAAAAACATAATTAAAACAAAAATAAAAAGAAACGTTTAAACTAAAATCAAATCGACATAAACTAATATTGGAACAATAATTATTAACTATTCCCTGACAACGGCGCCAAAAAACTTGATGGGCTAAATCTATACTAGCAATTTACGTGCAAGTATACACGGTCAATCAAGTAATAAAGTGTAAGTAGAGTTGTCGATCACACGAGGAATAATAATAATTAATCAATCCAAATACTAATCTGTAGTTAATTCGATTCTATTTAAACAATTAAAATCTCAAATGAATTAATTAATAAAGAAATAACTAAAGAAAAGTAAATTTAATAAATAAGAGAAAATATTAAGAACTCAATTTCTCCCGATGAATCACTTAATTAATATCATCCTTCTTCATTAAATCAATTATTCAGAATTGTCAACGAAAAATCACTAATAATTATTATAATTATCTTTCGAATAACTATAAAGTATACCTATTATTATTAATTTTCCTATATTCCTATGAGAAACAATAATAACAAATTCATTAAGATTCATTTTCCAACAGTTGCTTGTGGTATTCGGGTATATTTCTATCCCGTCCACAAAATTAGTATTCAATCAGCAATCCTTATTACTGACAAGAATCACTATCCTGTCCACAAAATTAGTATTCAATCAGCAATCAGGATTTATATGGTGAGCAAAGTAGGTCGGGTAGATATGAAATATCTAAAGAGCTCTTCCAATCTAGGATGACCGATTGCACTACAGTGCAGAAACATGTCTGAAAGATGATCAATCTGATTGAACAGTTAGGACAGCTGGGTTTTATCATAGATGGTGAGTTGAGCCAAGATCTGATCTTGCAGTCACTCCCGGACTCCTTTTCACAATTTATTGTGAACTTTCACATGAACAAGCTTAATGTCAGCTTGCCTGAATTGCTTAACATGTTGAAAACTGTTGAGAGTCATTTTCCAATGAAGAAAGACCAAGTCTTGCTTGTAGACGATTCTTTCAAGAAGCGGAATAAATAAACATATGTTGTTCATTATAAAAGGGTTTCTACGGTCCCAAGGTCTATAACCTTAAATAAATACATCACGAAATACAATAATATTGCAAAACGATTCCACGATTACATAACGGGATAGTACATATAACTATTCCTTAAGCTTTCCTTTGCCTTTGCCCGCTTTGGAACTCTCCGGCTTAACTGCAATAGGTTCATGATATAGCAAGGGTGAGCAACTACTTTGCTCAACAAGTTTAAAATAAATAAAGAGGATATATCATGAATGAATGAGAATAATAATCGCATAATTTAAGAATTTAAGAATATTGAAGAAGTAGCTGACAATATAATCAAAGTTCAAATGAAATAATGAATATTGATTATTTACTGCTGAGTGGTCCAATAGACCATGAACTTTTTGGCCAAAGGATCAGTCATTCAACTAACCCTTTTAAACGCCTGGCCCGTCAGTAGTACTTGAGGGGATCAGCGTCTAGCACCCTATGTATATGCATAACATTTAACTCTGACTGCATCGAATAACCGACACATTAAAATCCCCTAAATAAGGGTTGCTCTCTCAGTCCAAGAATCCATACCAATAACCGGTTTGGATAGCTTTTAAAATAATAACCTGTACATGTCTAGCCGAAACAAATAGCGTAGACTATTTCCTTAAACAGTTCATGAATGAAGAACTTAAACGTTTCACAGTCCAATAACAGATAATGAATTCAAATGCACAAGGTGCGAATATCAATAATTATCTTGGATGTGGAGTAATTTACAATAATTAATCCACTAATATAATTTGAAAGTAATAACTCGTTTGAGTCATGAAACTTACAACAATATACAACATTTGCATATAATATTAAACCTGCTCAAGTATAATTCGAGTAAGGTTATGGAAACTTGCCCAACACAAGGGTTATACAAGCGTTAGGAAACTTGCAATAATATAGAGTACTTGCTCAATCAATAAATAACTCACACAATAATTGAGAATTGTACGGTTGAGAAAACCTGCCCAATATTAAATTGAGTTAGGGTAGGAAACTTGCCTGGTGCGCCTGCTATAATATTACAACACACGCTCCTTAATGTCCTCTTGTAATCCTTCCAAGATGCTAGAGAACTTGCTAGGCTTGGCTTGAGACTCTTTTTCTTCCTTCCTTGCTGCACCCGAGCCTCTCATTCTCTCCCTTTTTCCTTCACCCGCTGCTCCTTCATCTCGAGCTCTCCTCTTTCTTCTTTTTCCTTCACCCGCTGCTCCTTCCTCTCGAGCTCTCTTCTTTCTTCTTTTTCCTTCACCCACTGCTCCTTCCTCTCGAGGTCTCTCTCTCTCTATGCTTGATAATGGGCTGAAGTTTGAATTAGATAGAGAAGAGGAGAACAGATGGAGCTTAATCCTTCTTCTTCTGCACTTTCTCTCTCTCTATGCTTTTCTCTCTACTTGCAGTAACAAGGGAAGGATGATGGATGGGATCAGATATGCAAGGAGGAAGAGGTTAGGGACTTGGTGGGTGACTTCGGGAGATGGGGGAAGTGGTTGCACGGCCCGAGCCCGAGCTCCCATTGGAATAATTCTCAAGAAAGGAATGTTTGGCATTAGGGATTATCCATGCATTGTGCTTGACAGAATGCCACCATCAACCGACACTCCCTCCATCTTCTCATTTTATTGGTCCAAAATAGTTTGGTTGGTTCCACCTTGGCGCGACAAGCCAAAATAAATACACAAATACACCAAAAATACATCCGAAAACTCCCATTTTTGTACCCAATTTGCTCAATAACTCTGCCCATAATTAAAATGGGTATTACCATAAATATTGGGATGGGTAAAACTAATTAATACGGGGTTTGTCCATTTATTCGGAACACCCATATAAGATAATTCGGATATAAATTAAATCACTAACGAGCTCAAATAAATATTCCAACGCTTAAAAAAATTATCACTTCGCTCACATGTATTAATAAAATTTATTGAAATAAAAAAAGGCGTAAAAATATCTGGCATGAATAGTGTTGTGAATAGTGTCTCGGGAAACATGCCCCGTGAATAGTGATTTAGCGACGCTACGCGAAATCAATTATTCACTTAAACAAAACTATAACACGTAAAATTTTATGCATTCACTTAATCCAGGTTGTCACACAACCTTTAAACATGCAACACAAAAATAATATTAATAAAATATAATATATTCATTAATACACATAAATTTAAATTACAAGGCTATCCAGAATTCGTGGTCGTTACAGGAAAGGTGGTTAAACAATCAATTGGAAACTAGCTTAGTTAAAGTAGAAGGGGAATGTAAGGAGTTGCAAGCACAACTTGCAAAGATAGTAGAAGGAGGCAGTGTATCCACTAAAACTCTAAAGAATAAGAGAAAGAGGATTAAGGAGAAAAAGGAAGAAGGAAATAAACTTGAAGAGGGAGGGAACAAAAAGAAGATTGAACCCTGTAAGACATGTGGTAAGGGCCACATAGGAGTATTCCTTAAAGGCAAGAATGTTTGTTACAATTGCAAACAAGAAGGGCATTTAGCAACCAACTGCCCAAACCTAAAGAAGGATACTTGCTTCAAATGTGGAGTCTAGGGACATCAGGCTAAGATGTGCCCAAAGAAGGGAAAGAAAGCTATAGGAGAGCCAGAGATAAAATAGTTTATATTTTATTGTTGTACTTAGTACGGTATTGTAATCTTTTGATTTAAATAAAAGAGTAATATTTAACTTAAAATCAAGTGTTATGTGATTGAAATTATGTGTTTGGTATTATGTATAATACATAAAGACCTGACAAAGTAAAGAGAAGTAAACTCATAAAGAATTGTAAGGGATAAAGAAATGAATTAAAGAAAATTCATAGTTAGAAATGAGTATGGATTTCAATTGAAAACTCATGTTAGCAAAATTGAGTATAACGACTCTCTTATATGGGAAGGAGTTTAATATGTGTTAGAGAATCGATCTAACTACACTGTTAGTACGAATGATTCATGGTCAGTATTTTTCAAAACGGGTTACACACTGAATGAGATCATTTGAGGATAGTGTGGATGAGACGGGGAACTGATTCATTAGTTCTTGGGTGGAGAAAATACTCGGTTTACTATCATGATAATAGATTGAAATCTTGTGTCACACTATTTGTTATATGCTGAGAATGTGATTCGTTTCTCATATATCTGATTGTTATTGTTAGGGAAACATTAAGGTTACATGTCAAGTTTTATGAACAATATTATGTTTGGTCATAATAGTAACTGAAATAAACAACCCTGCTAAAGGGGAATACTTCAAGTCGGGCACATGATTCCGACGTAAGTATTGGACGATATATGTTCAAATTTAAGCCTGAGATCGGACACTATGATTCCAATGGGTTGCCATGAGATCGGACACTATGATTCCGATGGGTTGCCCATGTCGAACAATATGATTTCGACGGGTATTGAAAGAAAAGTTTTGGTTTAAATAACCACTCAGTTATTATTATGATAGAAATATTATAGACACGAGTTAAGAGTTTTTCAGTCCTTATGATTGTCAAACGTTTGTGGGTCATAATACCCATAGAATATGAAAAAGTTTAAGGTCTTATGGACCGGACCCTCAGTACTAATTAGAGTGATCCTCTAAAAGAGGAAAAGATAGAATATGATTGAAGGTTTAAAACCTAGTATAAGAAAAGGTTTAGATTGAACATTTTTACCTAATTTAAGTATTAGGAATTTGATGTGAGAAAAGATGAATTAAGAAAATTTATATTGAAGACTAAGTTAGAGATAATTTCGAGGACAAAATTCTTATAAGGAGGAGAGAATGTAATATCTTGAATATTTATAAAACTTATAAATATGATATTGAATGACTAAAGTTAGCTGTAAAGTTAATTTCGAGGACGAAATTCTTTTAAGTAGGGGTGAATGTAATACCCCGAATATTTATGAGACTTATAAATACGATCGTATATAGTTAGAGATTAATTTAGTGACCTAAAACGAAGTATCGAGAAGTTTAAAATCTTAAGCCCTAATGAGATTCAAATTTTGTAACATATGTGCTTAATAAAGATCGAAATGATATTTCGAACCGGGTGTTTTGTGATTTTATAGTGTAAACGATGATATTTGAACTTCCCTTTGACTGCTGATCAAGGTTTCTATTTATTATAAATAGTTTATGTAATATGATTAGTTAGAATTATTTTGAAAAATTGGAGACAAAGGAGCAAGGAGCGCTTGAAGACCCGTTTGTAATGGAGCCCGGGTTTAAATGTAATAGTTATATTTAAATTCAGTTCTTGCACCCTAGGTTTGACCTTTTGGTTTACTTGGTGGCTCTAGTGAACCAAACTAGAATAAAAGTGTGAAGCCCCGAAAATCCACCTGCTATCTTCTTTTAACCAGGTCGGACTTCGTGCTCACGTGTACAACTTTTATATAATGCTATAGAAATTTTAACTTTTAATAATCAGAGTATAATACGGAAAAGTGATACTATTATAATATCATTCATTTATTGTTATAACATTCCCAGATAACTTGTTCTTATTTCAAATAAGTCCTAAAAGACTTGAAAACAAATATCCATTTATCTATCCGAGACTTACAGTATTAGCAACCAGTCAGTTCCCAGGAAAGAGGGGGCTTTCTGTTAAAACGGCACGCAATTAGATGACCCAACCCCTTTCCTCGTCAAAACTTTCTAGACATTGCTAATAATGTTAACCTAGCATAGATAAATGACTTCAACATCTACGAACTTAAATCTTTATACCTCTACAACAGATCTGGTGTTCAAGCTTAACTAGTTAACCACCTATTAGATATTCCATAATATATAACTTCTATCTATCCAAGGTTCACAGTATCCCAAAACAGATAGTAATTCTCGTCAGAACACTAACTGTGTTTGGATACCCTCACTTGGATGTATAGATTTATATTGTATGGATATCTCTTTCATATCAATAATTCCTATCTATTTGACATTCACAATATTAATGATAAGATTGTTCTTGAAACAGAGGGGCGCATTCCGGTAAAGGTGGCACCTTACCGGCGCTCATTAAGTGTAACCTCAATGCTTACAGAACTCCCAATATCATTCAAATACCCTCATTCAGATGTATAGTTCATATAAATACTGTACTAAATCAATACTACTTTCTAACTTTTCTAAGAATGTAAATACAACGCAATTGATATAACCAAAGATGATAATATATGTTTCATAACTTTAAGTTTGATCATTCTCAGTACTATGTTCTTATTACAACAAAGTCTATAAGACTTGAATTTATTAAAACAATAAGATAACACTAATTAACTCTGCCTCTTTCCATTGTTCGTCCCTAAAGTTCCGGGATTACCATCTAAAACTGCAAAGGAAAGTTTATGCAAGGATGAGCTACAAAATGCTCAGCAAGTTTATGTCAAAAATGTAAACACAATGTGTTTGATTTGAAAGAAGTTCAACGATTTTGCCTCCAAAGACTCAAATATAGTCAATCAAGAAGGTTTTTCAACCAATTCTGCCAGTCTTCAATGACTTAGAAAAGCTTTGTTCAGATATCTTATAGGGGATCAGTCTATTCGATATCCTAGGAGTATGCATACCATCTTAATCGTGCCCAACATGCACTTGATGTCAATATATTATCGGCAATATCATCCCATAAAGGGTGTTTGTATACTCAGTTATAAGATGTCGTACCAAACAATTTTGGCTTGACACAACAATTTATGCTCTGATAAACAATATATGAATAATGATTCATTTCTTAAGTTATGCTAAATCAAGAAGCAATAACTTCACAACAATTGATAACAAGATGTATAAGACTTGCATAAAGGTAACAAGGTTTGGAGACTTGCCTCGTATATCTTTTACAGTTGATATAACGTCTAAACGTTCGTCGTAAATCCTATACGATTATCGACGTGCATAACTAGTTAAAAGTTTAACAAATAACTCTTTTAAGTTTTTATTTCGGTTATTATAATCTCTTATAATTAAAAGTCCTTCTACTATACATGAAAAAATTTCAGCATTATAACTGAATATTCATCAACTATATTTAAAATAAATTGAGCATTATAACTACTTGTAAAATGAATATCCGTCTACTATGTTTGAAATAATTTGGGCATTATAACTGTTTATACAATGAATATCCGGCTATTATATTTGAGATAATTTCAGCATTATAACTGCTTATAAAATGAATATTCTTACTAAATACTTGAAAAAAATCGGACATAGTAACTACTTATAAAAGTATATTTTAAACTTTATAAGAGAAATAAATCGGACATTATAACTGCTTGTAAATAAGACTTTTGTACTATATATATAAAATAATTTGGGCATTATAACTGCTTGTAAAAGTATATTTTTACTAATACATACATAAAAATGAAAATTATAACCACTAGAGTATACCTCTTGTAGTTGCTAGCTTTACTTCCAATCGCGTAGCGCTTCGATGCTTCGAAAGTAATTTTTATCTCAGAATATAAATATAGAGGGTTTTTGCTCTTGAATTGCTCCTGAACATGGTAAGGAATGAATGAACTTATCTTGCTATTTATAGGAAAATATAGCTTTGCTAATTGCCCGTTAGGGGCTCGAATTATTACACTTTAGTACCTAGCTTATTCTTAGAATATTCTTCTAAGCTTCTCAATGAAAATATCTTCCAAGCTCGACAATGCAGCTTGCAATTGAACCTATCTTCTAAGCTCCTCAATGAAAATATCTTCCAAACTCGACAATACAGCTTGCAATTGAACTTATCTTCTAAGCTTCTCAATGAAAATATCTTCCAAGCTCGACAATGCAACTTGTAATTGGACCTATCTTCTAAGCTCCTCATTGAAAATATCTTCCAAGCTCGACAATGCAGCTTGTAATTGAACTTATCTTCTAAGCTCCTCAATGAAAATATCTTCCAAGCTCGACAATGCAGCTTGCAATTGAACCCATCTTCTAAGCTCCTTAATGAAAATATCTTACAAGCTTGACAATGCAGCTTGTCACCGTAAGCATGACAAATTACTTTGTTATTCCCAAGCACGACACAACAACTTGTCAAAAATAATTTATCGGGATGCTTCTCGGAGAAATCGTGGAAAGCACGACAAATCATTTTGTCAATGTAAGTACGATTAAGCAGCTACAAAAAAAACTTTATTTGACCTAATTCATTGTTTACATAATATAATCACAAAACACCTGCTTCAAAATATCATTTCGATCTTTATTAAGCACATATGTTACAAAATTCGAATCTCATTAGGGCTTAAGGTTTTAAACTTCTCGATACCTAGTTTTAGTTCACTAAATTAACCTCTAACCATATACGATCGTATTTATAAGCCTCATAAATGAAAGTAGTATGCACACAAGCCAATCATATTTGATATGATGTAGCATATACTTTGTAATCTTATTCAGTTATCAAAGGTATTTTACATTATCTACATGGTGTTGTTATATTAAATGTGATAAACCCATAGTTTTGAGCAATGCTTTTAGAATCGTGGTGGTGATCATGCTAATGAGATCTAAATTCAAGATAGCTCACAAACTAAAATCGGTCCTAATCGTTGGATTACTAAAAAGGGGATTAGTGAATCCGGATAGATTAGTACATACGTTGCTTGCTCTTAGGAAGAGGATGATTGATCTCATAATCATTTATGTGGAGACACTAAAGCAAGTATGTAGGGGCTTATTGGAGAATAAGTTCACTGAACGTGGCTCGCTAAGGAATACCTAATGGAGTTTTACTCGCCTGTCAATAGGAATTCCTCTAGTGATAGTAGTACAAGTGATCCTTAGACTTTAGATCATCATAGTATCTTATGTATGATGAGTTATACTTTGACATGTCCCTTAAGACCTTTGGGGTATATCAAAGGGTATGATTGGGTATAATAAGTTGTGCATGGAGATAGGTGAATGATCAACAAAGAATCTACCACGTCTAGTAAAAGATGTGAATGTCCTATGTGATTCGATAAATGACAGCTCAGTAGTCCTTGGCCAAGGCAGAATGAAATTAGAAAGGAGTTTCTAATTTGTATTATTTAGAGTTGTGCATTTGGGAATCGAAATACATATAATTAAATAAAATAAGACTTGACAGTAAATCCATGTCTTATATTTAATTGGGACATTGTATGGTAGAATGATTGAATTGTACGGTAACTATTCACTGAAAGGTTCTTTTATGATTAATGTTGAAATCTATATTATCTGGAAAGTCGTTGATCACTAAGTAGGCTTACCCTTATTGTAGAATAAATGTTATTTATTTAAATGAATTAAATAGTTTAATTTATTTATTTAAATAAGATTAGAATTGTTCTAATTGATTTATTCGCAACCAATTTAATATGGAGAACCTAAAGGGTCACACTGCAAAAGGAAAATATTTATTTAAGAAGTAAATGACATAATCGTAATAATAAGTTAAGTGTATTTAATTTAATCTATAGAGATAGAATAAATTAAATAGCTTAATATTTATTATTTAATATTTCGAAAATATTAAATATAAATTAATAAGAGGAGTCTTATTATTATTATTATTATTATTATTATTATTATTATTATTATTATTATTATTATTACTATTACTGTTATTTAATTCCTAATAGGGATTGTGAATTAATTAATAGAAGTACTCTCTTATAAATTCTTAATTGGATTAGGAGCATAATTAATTAAAGGAGTTTAATTATAATAGAAACCCTAATCCTAAATAGTTTAGGGAAGGGTTATTCCTACATCTATAAATAAGAGGAGTCTTATCATAGATTAGGGTTACACACTCTTGCATAAGAATTGTGGAGAGTACTTACAATTTCTATAGAGATAGAAACTAGGGTTTTGCCAACACCCATCTTCTTGAACAAGTATTATTCCTTGGTGGATCACCTCTAGAGGCCAAACACTTGGGTGGCTAACATTGATCAAAGAAAGGAATTTAATCAGTGGAATTCAAGGAGAACACGAAGGAATTGGAGTTGAACTTGTACCCGAGGAAGCACGGTTCTACGAGGGTATAATTTCTTAATCTCTATCTATTTCATTTAATTAATAATTGTGGATAAAGAAAGATCATGGTGATGGTTTGTATAAAATTTTAAAATCTGATTTTATCGCGCTTCCGCTATATTTATGTAATTTGATTGCATGTTCGCGTTATACAAACCTAACAGTGGTATCAAGAGCCAAACTTTATGCAAATTATTAATTGTTTTGATTATGTATATACATTGATATGTGTTTAGAACAATTTAATTGGGCATAACTGTTTGTGTAAAATTATTTTATTTTTTTTATTAAAAAAAATCCGTTGGTCAAAGTTAACGGTCAAACGTTGACTGGTTAACTGATGACGTGGCCCTGGCTGCTGACGTGGCGCTGACTGGTCAACTGTTGACTGCTGACGTGGCGTTGACTGTCAACTGTTAACTGGGACGTGGCGCTGACTGGTCAACCTTTAAAAATGAAATAATTAATTTGGAGCTAGAAGGTTTTGAATTCTTGACCTATTTGTCATAAGTTAGAAGCCTTACCACTATACCAAAATCACTTTTGATTATGAATCAGAATATTTAATATTTAAACTATATAATTATGGGTTTGAAGTTTGACTTAAAGGCTTGTTTGATTATTTCTTTTAAAGGTTTATGATCAAGGGTTGACCTCATTTTTTTTATTTATTTTTTATTTTTTGTAAATTAAAATAAAGGAGTTTATTTTGATTTGGAATTTGATTAAAAAATAAAGGAGTTTATTTTTATTCAAATTTGGATAAATTAAAATAAAAGAGTTTATTTTGATTTGGAATATGATTAAAATAAAGTAGTTTATTTTAATTGAAATTGAATTTCATGATAACTAATTAGAGTTGGAATTGGATTCCATGATAACTAATTGGAGTTGAAATTGGATTTTATACTAACTAATATTGCCCATTAAATAATATCAATGCATATATAGAATGATTTTATTATTCATGAGATGAATATTATTTATTGATGCATATCGAGATATATATGATCATAAATAGGGATTGATTATGGACTATTGACCAATGTGTGATTGGATTTATTTTAGAGGATGCTTGAATGAATGGGTTTTTATAAATGGGGTCAGCATACCTCGTCTTCTCTAGTTTTTCTTGATGTAAATTCTATCTTCCTCCTATGTACTTCCCCTTGACTGCTGATCAAGGTTTCTATTATAGTAAATAGTTCATGTAATAGGATTAGTTAGAATTATTTTGAAGAATTGGAGACCAAGGAGAAAGGAGCGCTTGAAGACCCGTTTGTAATGGAGCCCGGGTTTAAATGTAATAGTTATATTTAAATTTAATTCTTGCACCATAGGTTTGACCTTTTGGTTCACTTGGTGGCTCTAGTGAACCAAACTAGAATAAAAGTCCATAATCAATTCGGGTAGAATATAGTATTCTATATGTGCATGCTTACTATGTATATATTATATATTATCCAACATACTTCGCATGTTAAATAATATGACCCGTATTTTATATATATATATATATATGTGCATGCGCGCTAAACAAGATGAGACTAATAATAACAAACCCCTCAAATAAATTATATTAAATCCTAAGCGTTCAAAGATATTTGGAATATCGAACGTCGCCTTCTAGCGTGGTAAAGAGATAAACTATTAAATATTTAATATGAGTTTGTTGTGTCACACAAGGTGAGTATTAAATATTTAAGATGTTGTTTTATCACATTTGATGCTTATTAAGGAATTGAATATTACTGCTTTGTTGTGCACACACAAGGGCGGTCTTTTTCTCTTCACATATATGGAAGTGCTAGGTTGGACTTAACTTAGATTATTTTAGTTCGGATGTGCACACACTTGACCATTATAATCTAAGAGGCAAAATACAAGGAGTTACATAGTGATGTAATTGACAATAGTTGTCTACCTATTTATTTATATATAGTTTGTTGTGCACACATAAGGCTATATACATTTGAAATGAGATCCTTATTCTCACTAGCAAACCTTTAATTAGATTTGCCGAACTATATATATTGAGGGTAGTATAGTTTGATGAAAAAAGTGAGAGATACCAATTTAAAATAAAGACCTAATTTATTTTGGTAATTAATTAAATGAATGTATGCTAAAATGTTGTCTATTTCATTTACAAAATTTTACAATGTCTAATTTAATATCACTGCGGAGCATATTAGATGCTAATTAACTGGATCAAATAACACGGACTAGTTAAAGAATTTGAGAATAGTTCTCAAGGCTGAAAAGCTATCTTATATCCTTAATATGCCTATCCCTGCAATGGTTGCAGACAATGCCTCTGAGGAAGAGATTGCTACTTTTAGAAAGTGGCAAGATGATGCACAGTTGGCTCAATGCATCATGCTCGCATCCATGAGTAACGAGCTTTAGCGTCAGCATGAAACTATGGATGCTCCTACTGTACTCCTGCACCTTCAAGGAGTTGAATGGTGAGGAAAGTAGGACTGCTAGATATTAGATATCTAAGGAGCTTTTCCGATCTAGAATGACCGATGGCACTACAGTACAGACATATGTCCTAAAATGATCAATCTGATTGAACAATTGGGATAACTGGGTTTTAATGGATGGAGAGTTGATCCAAGATTTGATCTTGCAATCACTTTCGGACTCTTCCTCACAAATTGTTGTGAATTTCCACATGAACAAGCTATATGTCAGCCTGCCTGAGTTGCTTAAACATGTTAAAAACTATAAAGAGTCATTTTCCAACCAAGAAAGACCAAGTCTTACTGGTAGATGATTCTTCCAGGAAGCGAAAGAGGGCCAAAGGATCTTCTTAAAAAAAGAACAATTCAAATAAGGTAAATGGAAAGGCAAAAACAAAGGACAATAAGAACAAGACTGATGCAGATAGCAAAGGAGTTTGCTTCCACTGCAATAAGCCTGGACACTGGAAAGGAAACTGTAAGGAGCATCTCGCAGAGGCTAACCAGAAGAAGCTTAGTGAAGTTTCGGTTACAGATATAGGTTTGTTCATCATTGAAATAAATCTTTTTGTAAGTCAAAGTTCTACTTGGATATTGGATACCGGCTATAGTTCTCACGTATGCAATCCAATGTAGAGACTAAGCAGAAGTAGAAAGCTAAACAAAGAGTAAGTAATCTTACGTGTGGAGAATGGAGCAATGGTTGCTACATTAGCCGTAGGAACTTATAGTTTAGCGTTGCCTACGGGCAAGTCTATTAAGTTAATAAGTTGTTATTATGTTTCAGTTCTCTTTAGAAACATTATTACTTCCATTGTTGGACAAGAAAGGTTCTGGTATTATATTTAAGAACAATTGTTGTTCTATTTATAATGATAATGTTTTATTTGAAACTGGAAGATCACTTGATGGACTTTGTAAACTTGACTTACATGAAAAATAATTTTGTAAATTGAACAAACTAGTAAAAGAAAAGGAGATGATCACTCAAAGAGTTGAACATGTGTATTTGATGAAATACAAGTCTGAATCATTTAAAAGGTTCAAAGAATTCAGAAAGTGAAATAAATTGACAAAGTATTAAGATTCCTTTGATCAGATCGAAGAAGGAATACTTGTACAATGAGTTTCTAGATCATCTCAAAATGGTATTTTCTCATAATGGATGCTTCATGATACACAATGATTGACCAGTGTATCTAAAAGGAGAAATTGTACCTTGTTGGACATAGTGCGGTCCATAATAATTTTTACCGATATTTCAGTATCCATCTGGGGTTATGCCCTAGAAACGACTACATATCTACAAAATAAGGTAACCTCAAAATCCGGCCCTAAGACTCTATAAAAGTTATGGATAGGGAGGATTCCTAGTTCTTAAGTATGTTAAGATAAGGAGTTGTCTAGCTTATGTGAAAAGGTTTCAAAAGGATAAGCTTAGGACAAAATCTGACAAGTGCAGAGTTGTGAGATATCCTAAAGAAAGTTTAGGGTATTATTACTATAATCCTACACGCTGCCTTCTTGGATAAAGGTGTTTATCATTCAAGGAGCTAGTGAGAGGGTAATAGATCTTGAAGGAGTTCAAGAACCACAAAGTACTACAAGTCAAACCGAGGAACCTGTAGATAGACCTAATGTACCACAACCGAATCGTAAATCTGGAAGAGCACCGAAGATACCTAGGAGGTATGGATTCATCATAGAGGATGATGATGAGGTACACATTATAGAGGATGATGATCCAGTTATATACAATGAGGTTATGAGTAGAAGACACTCAGAGAAATGACAGATGGCCATGAAATCCGAAATGGACTCCATATATGAGAACCAAGTATAGACTTTGGTTACTCCACCGAAAGGCATAGTGCCTAAAGGGTGTATATGGATCTTTAAAGAGAAAGACTAGGGCAAATGGCAAGGTGGAGACCTATAAGACCAGACCTGTTTAAAAGGTTTCAAATCAAGTCAAGGAGTTGACTGTAATAAAACCTTATTAGCGGGTAATGCTCAAGTCCATTTGGATTTTGCTTGTGATTGCAACTTATTACGAAATCTGGCAAAATGGATGTGAAGACGTCCTTCCTCAATAATGACTTGAGGAGAATGTTTTTATGATACAGCCAGAGGAATTTGTTTCAAAGGTTGAAGCAAATCGTGTTTTTCAGACTGACCAAGACGATAACAAACCCCTCAAAGAAATTATATTAAGTCCTAAATGTTCAAAGATATTGGGAATATCGAACGTCGCTTTCTAGCATGGTAAAGTGATAGAGTATTGAATATTTAATATGAGTTTGTTGTGTCACACAAGGCAAGTATTAAATATTTAAGATGTTGCCTTATAATATTTGATGCTTATTAAGTAATTGAACATTACTATTTTGTTGTGTCACACAAGGGCGGTATTTTTCTCTTCACATATATGGAAGTGCTAGGTTGGACTTAACTTGGATAATTTTGATTCGGATGTGTCACACTTGATCAAAATAGTCTAAGAGGCAATGTAATTGACAATAGTTATCTACCTATTTATTTATATATAGTTTGTTGTGTCACACAAGGCTATATACATTTGAAATGAGATCCTTATTCTCACTACCAAATCTTTAACTAGATTTGCCGAACTATATATTGAGGGTAATATAGTTTAATAAAAATAGTGGAAGATACCAATTTAAATAAAGACCTAATTTATTTTGGTAATTAAGAAATGACTGTATGCAAAAATGTTGTTAAACTACAAATTCATTTACAGAATTTTACAATGTCTAATTTACTATCACTGCGGAGCATATTAGATGCTAATTAACTGGACCGAATTACACGGACTAGTTAAGAAATATGAGAATAGTTCTCAAGGCTGAAAAGCTATCTTATATCCTTAATACGCCTATCCCTGCAACTGTTGCAGAAACAACCTCTGAGGAAGAGATTGTTACTTTTAGAAAGTGGCAAGACGATGCATAGTTGGCTCAATGCATCATGCTCGCATCCATGAGTAACGAGCTTCAGCGTCAGCATGAAACTATGGATGCTCCTACTATACTCTTGTGCCTTCAAGGAGTTAAATGGTGAAGAAAGTAGGACTATTAGATATCATATATCTAAGGAGCTCTTGTAATAACTCAAGGATTTTGATATATTAAAATAAGAAAGTTTACGTATTATATATATATAATAAATTTTTTTTATTATATATTAAAGTAAGTATGGGAAGACGTGCAAAGAAAGGAATGTGAATATGTAATATGTGTGCGTGTGTGTGTATATATATATATATATATATATATATATATATATATATATATATATTTCATATATGGTTTGAAATAAATTTCATATTAAAGAAATAGATGATATTTATAAATTATATTCTTTTAATAAATTAATTTTTATATTAAAAGATATATTATCATTTATTTTTTATAAAAATATGATTACTATATTATTTAAATGATAAATGTATATTTTAAGAAGTGATTATTATTATTACTATGATTATTTCTTTATGATATGAATTTGTAAGATTAGTCAATTTATTTTAAATTGATTAAGTATGGTAAATGTGGTAAAGTGACATTATGCATCAAAACCCTAATTTGATCTATGGTCATGTATTTTAATTTTAAATATAATTATTGTTGTAATTATATTTAAAAGGATTTATGTTTATATAATGGATATATGAATAATAAGAATTTATTTTCTTATGTAAATTCGAATATTAAATATACTAATGATTATATTTATATTTGAATGTGTGAATGTATATTATGGATATTAATTTTAAATATAATTAATGATATAATTATATTTATAATAAAGGAATATGTATTTTAGATATTAAGAATTTGTTTTGTTTAAGTAATTTAAATATTAAATATAATAATTAATTATATTTGTATTTAAATGATCATGTGGATAATATGTGATTAAGAAAAATGATTAGGAAACCCTAATTCATAATTTGGGAACCCTAATAATACCAAGAAACCCTAAATTTCAAATTATAAAACCCTAGTTACATTAAAAACCCTAATTTTGAATTATTATGTCTTAATTAAATTTTTATTTAATTCCTAAGTTAATTTTCTTAAACCCAAAAATTATTAGGTAAGCATTAGGGGTTCAAATCTAATGTTTAAACCCTAGAATCATGAAGTATGGACAAGATTACCCTTAAATGTATTTATTAGTTTACTAAACTAACCTTTTTCATTTATTTTAATTAAAGATATGCAAAATCTTGCAAAATCTTATCCAAATCTTGTGACTCATCATGCAAGATATTCCCACATGTTGCAAATCTTCTCCAATCAGCCGACCATTGACACCTTGCACCAGCAGATTCAATGAATCAAATGGGTTAAGGATTAAAGAAAGAAAAAGTAAAGAAAAGCTCACATTATTTTTTAAACAAAGCCAAGACCCTTACTCTCTCTCTAACCTACGAAATATACTTTCAACATCAGTCTCTAAGAAGCCAAAAACCTTCTCAAGCCTTACAAGATCAGAACACCAAGATTAAATCAAAAGTTTTCATAAAAGATATAAAATAAAAACCCTCATGCTAGATCTTCTGACCTTTGTTGAAAGTGATGTTTGAATGTTAAAATATGTGCTATGGTAAGTGTATTGATGATCTGGGTTGAGAAACAACATTTTCATAACATCAAAAGGCTCGAAATCGAAGATTTTTCAAAACTGCCAAGAACCCTAATTTTAGCTCTGACATGTCAAAGTCGGGGGGCTTTAATTCTCAACCTGTTCATGATATCTTGTGTTTAAGTGTTTGTATATGTTCTATGCAATGATCTTAGTATTCTGCAATTGGAATCATGCTTATATCATGTCTAAATCGTAAGTTATTGTTGGTCAAAACCCGTTGACCGAGCATGAATTCTGTTTCTGGGTAACCTAGAAAGTTCATGAGCGTTCTGACAAGTTTTTCCAAGCTTCAGATGTGCTTCGTGTTTTGTTGTTTGATCATGAAAGTGCAATATTTTGTTCTTTGGTATATAGACTACAATGTCATGGCATTAAATCGTGTATTACATGAACAGAATGGGAATTAATTGCAGTCAAACTGCGTTGACCGTAATGGAAAGATAAATTTTCTGGGTTTTCTAGAAAACTGAAGAACAGGCTAGGCAGACACTTTGACCCTTTAATTTATCCTTGATCCTATGTTGTTTAGACCCAAATCTTGATATAAACCTCTAGCCTTACATTTTGTCTACAACATCGAAGCAGTTAGAAGCCCAGAAGTTAAATCAAACGAAATTTAAAGTTGGTCAAAGTACCTATGCTCGCATTGACTGGGTTGTTCTTCAGGAAATGAAGAACAGCTTTAGCGACGGTTACTGTTGTTGTAGCCCTACAACGGCAGTTTTAATGAAAAAATTAATTATATTAATTAAATAAATATAAATAAATAGATATTAATTATTAAAAATTCATAAAATAGTTTTAAAAATTATTTTAAGTTATAAAAATTAACTTTTAATATTTTGACATAAATTTCATTAATAATTTAATTTATTTAATTATTAATGGTAATTAATTTATTTAATAATTATATTAAATAAATCAGATAAAAATGAATTTAGTAATTGAAAAATCATTTAAAAATGATATTAATGTTTTAAAAAGTATTTTAAGCTATAATAAATAACTTTTAATATTTTGATAAGAATTTCATTAATATTTTAATATTAATGATAAGAAATTTATTTAATAATTGTATTAAATAAATTATTTAAAAATGATTTTAATGTTTTAAAAATCATTTAAAGGTAAAATAAATGTTTTAAAGATATTTTAAGTTATAATAAATAACCTTTAATATTTTGACATGAATGTAATATTTTAATATTAACAGTAATTATTTAAAAATAATTTTAATATTTTAAAAATCATTTAATGGTGATAATAATGTTTTAAAAATATTTTAAGTTATAATAAATAACTTTAAATGTTTTGACATGGATTTCATTAATATTTTAAATTATTTAAATATTAATGATAATGAAATTATTTAGCAATTAAATCATTATAAATGATATTAATGATTAAAAATAATTATAAATGATATTAATGTTTGGAAAAATATTATAAATGATAATTAAATTATCTAATATGATATTTAAGTTCTTGAAGAAAGTTTTATTGGTAATGGACTTATTAATTATCTGATAAAGCAATCGAGACGCCGAAACGATACCGAACTCAAACCAAATTGGCATAGTTCAACTAGGTATATGATCTTAAATGTTTTAATGACTGTTATGAATATGTGACAACGTGTTTAAGCTGTATAGTGACTGCAAATAAACAGTATTATGTGTTATGTGACATTATTCTAATCAAAAGAATAATTTTATTGATGATAGGACGACGTATAAAAGTTTAAGCTAAACTATATAGCAGTAAGCAGCGACAAAGGCAAGTATCTAAACCTTATGCAATAATTTTAATTCGTGCAACAGGTATATAATGTGCAAGTACCCTATCTTTTGCATTTACTTTATGCAATGGATTCCGGTTTATGCAAGCTTTTAACTCAATCTGTTATTGAGCAACTATTCTATCCTTTTCATTTATATTATGAAATGGATCCGTATATTATGCAAGTACTACTATTTTATCGAATTTTCTTCGATTCGTTCATTGTTAAAAGTGTCTCATTACTGAATTGGTAGGACTCATATTGAAAATTTGTATTCTAAGTTTGGCTATGCAAGTGTCCCCACTTGTATGAACTATTGTACATTATCAATTACCCTTGAATTCGAAATTCTTTGACAAGTTCTGATACATACTATTAAATTTCGGTATGTATACCTAGTTTAAAGATTGTCTAAGCTATTTGACCAGCTAGACCTAATTTGAAAAGCATTGTTGAATTAACATTATTGGTTATGATAAAGTCATCCAACTAAATTGTTTTAGTTAGGACTCCAGACTGAGCATGAACAACCCTAAATGAGAAATTTTTTTATGCGCTAAAAGCGGTGATTTATTATATAGTGTTGATCAATACAGGGCACAACAGAACTGATCATCCTCTGTGTCCGTAAGACCAGACGTTTTACAGATGAATCTCTGTTTAAACCTTTTTAAAAATAAAAAATGACAGTTCATGGTCTTTTGACCACTTAGTATTCGAAAGTCACTACGTTGTTTCAAAAATCTTAAAATGATTTGATATGTTGTTAAGAATAGTTTCAAATGACTTCACCACTATTGATTCGTGGTAGAAGTAGTCCTCAAAGAAAACATTTACTTTTTCAACGCATTATTATAAATGTTATTACTTGTTGAGCAATTAAATGATCATTCTTGCTTCGACTTAAATGTTTTCAGTTAGGCATGAATGTTCAGAAGGCTCTGGAAAAGACAAGGGCAAAGGAAAGCTCAAGGAATAGGTTTTAAGGTGTTATATGTAATAATTAGTCTTTTGTATTGTGATCATGTATATTATGTAACATGTAAGGAATGTAATTAAAGGTTGCCATACCTGGGGAATAGACAACTCTGATATAAATATTAAGTTTGTAAGATATTAAACAGCTCAAAGAAATGGTATCATGATGCACCAAATACGTGTTTCAAGTACTCGAATTTGGGGGCGCCATAGCTCTTCCGATCTAGAATGACCGATGGCACTACATTATAGACAAATATCCTCAAAATGATCAATCTGATTGAACAATTGGGACAACTGGGTTTTGTGATGGATGGAGAGTTGATCCAAGATTTGATCTTGCTTTTGGACTCTTTCTCATAATTTGTTATGAATTTTCACATGAACAAGCTAGATGTCAGTCTGCCTGAGTTGCTTAACATGTTGAAAACTGCAAAGAGTCACTTTTCAACCAAGAAAGACCAAGTCTTACTTGTAGATGATTCTTCCAAGAAAAGGAAGTGGACCAAAGAATCTTCTAAAAAGAAGAAGATTCAAAGAGGCAAATAGAAAGGCAACAACTAAGGATACTAAGAACAAAACTGATGCAGATAACAAAGGAGTTTGCTTCCACTGCAATAAGCCTGGACACTGGAAAGAAACTATAATGAGTATCTTGTAGAGGCTAACCAGAAGAAGGTTAATGAAGCTTCGGTTACAGATACAAGTTTGTTCATGATTGAAATAAATTTTTCTGTAAGTCAAATTTCTACTTGGGTATTGGATACCGGGTATGGTTCTCATAAATACAGATTTATGAAGGGACCAAACAGAAGTAGAAAGCTAAACAAAGGATAAGTAATCCTGCGTATGGGGAATGGAGCAAAAGTTGTTGCAGTAGCCGTAGGAACTTATAGTTTAACATTATCTACGAGCAAGTCTATTAAGTTAATAAGTTGTTATTATGTTCCAGTTCTAATTAGAAACATTATTTCCATTCCGTTGTTAGATAAGGAAGGCTTTGTATTATATTTAAGAATAATTGTTGTTCTATTTATAATAATAATGTATTATTTGGAACTAGAAGAATACTTGATGAACTTTATATACTTGACTTATATGAAAATAATTTTACAAATTGAACAAATTAGTAAAAGAAAAGGAGATGATCATTCAAAGAGTTGAATATGTGTATTTGATAAAATACAAGTCTGAATCATTTGAAAGATTCAAAGAATTCAGAAGTGAAACAAATTGACAAAGTATTAATTTTCTTTGATCAGATCGAGGAAGGAATACTTGTGCAATAAGTTTCTAGATCATCTCAAAATGGAATTTTCTTATAATGGACACCTCCTGATATGCAATAATTGATTGGTGTATCTAAAAGGAGAAATCGTAATTTGTTGGACATGGTGCAGTCCATAATGATTTTTACCGGCTTTCCAATATCCATCTTGAAAGTAGTATGCACACAAACCAATCATATTTGATATAATGTAGTATATACTTTGTAATGTTATTCATTTATTAATAAAAGAATTGATTTATTAAAGGCATTTTACTTTATCTACATTGTGATGTTATATTAAATGTGATAAACTCATAGTTTTAAGCAATAATTTTAGAATCATGATGGTGATCATGCTAATAAGATCTAAATTCTAGATAGCTCACAAGCTCCTAATCGTTGGATTACTAAAAAGGGGATTAGTGAATCCGGATAGATTACTACATACGTTGTTTGCTCTTAGAAAGAGGATGATTGATCTCATAATCATTTGTGTGGAGACACTAAAGTAAGTATGTAGGTGTTTATTGGAGAATAAGTACACTGAACGTGACTCACTAAGGAATACCTAATGGAGTTTTACTCGCTTGTCAATAAGAATTCCTCTAGTGATAGTAATACAAGTGATCCGTGGACTTGAGATCATTATAGTATCTTGTGTATGATGAGTTATACTTTGACATGTCCCTTAAGACCTTTAGGATATATCAAAGGGTATGATTAGGTATAATAAGTTATACATAGAGATAGGTAAATGATCAACAAAGAATCTACCACATCTAATAAAAGATGAGAATATCCTATGTGATTCGATAAATGACAACGCAGTAGTCTTTGGCTAAGGCAGAATGAAATTAGAAAAGAGTTTCTAATTTGCATTATTTAGAGTTGTGCATTTGAGAATCGAAATACATATAATTAAATAAAATAATACTTGACAATAATTCCATGTCTTATATTTAATTGGGACATTGTATGGTAGAAGGATTGAATTGTACGGTAACTATTCACTAAAAGGTTCTTTTGTGATTAATGTTGAAATCTATATTATCTGAAAAGTTGTTGATCGCTAAGGGAGCTTACCCTTATTGTAGAATAAATGTTATTTATTTAAATGAATTAAATAGTTTAATTTATTTATTTAAATAAGATTAAAATTGTTCTAATTGATTTATTACAACCGGTTTAATATGGAGAACCTAAAGGGTCACGCCGCAAAAGAAAAATATTTGTTTAAGAAGTAAATGACATAATTCTAATAATAAGTTAAGTCTATTTAATTTAATCTATGGAGATAGAATAAATTAAATAGCTTAATATTTATTATTTAATATTTTGAAAATATTAAATATAAATTAATAAGAGGAGTCTTATTATTATTACTATTACTATTATTTAATTCTAATAGGGATTGAGAATTAAATAATAAAAGTACTCTCTCATTTATTCCTAATTGGATTATGAGTATAATTAATTAAAGGAGTTTAATTAGAATAAAAACCCTAATCCTAAATAGTTTAGGGAAGGGTTTTTCTACATCTATAAATAAGAGGAGTCTTATCATAGATTAGGGTTACACACTCTTGCATTAGAATTGTGGAGAGTACTTACAATTTCTATAGATATAGAAACTAGGATTTTGCCAACACCCATCTTCATGAATAGATATTATTCCTTGGTGGATCACCTCTAGAGGCCAAACACTTGGGTAGCTATTCAAAAGAAGGAATTTAATCGGTGGAATTCAAGGCGAACGCGAAGGAATTGGAGGTGAACTTGTACCTAAGGAAGCTAGAATTCTACAAGAGTATAATTCTTATTCTCCATCTCTTTCGTTTAATTAATAATTGTGCATAAAGAAAGATCATGGTGATGGTTTGTATAAAATTTTAAAATCTGATTTTCTCGCGCTTTCGCTTTATTTATGTAAGTTGATTGCATGTTCGCGTATTATATAAACCTCATAGTGGTATCAAGAGCCAAACTTTATGCGAATTATTAATTGTTTTGATTCCGTATAGGTATGGGTATGTATTTGGAACAATTTATTGGGCATAATATGTTGTATAAAATCATGGGTTTTGAAAACAATTGTAGAAAATCGAGTTTTGGATGAAAAACTGATCAAATTCACGACTAAAGGAAAAACTAGAAATCAGTTCCTGGAACCCGACGCCGCAGCGCCGTGTCCTTTGTTAGACATGGCGCCGCCGCGCCGTATCCCTTGCCTGGATTTGATACGGCAACGCAGCGCCTCTTTTATAACTAAAAGCGGCGCCGTAGCGCCTCTTTTATAACTAAAAGCGGCGCCGCAGCGCCACCATGCAGAATGCGATTTTTGATAATTTGTTTTTGCAATTTCTCAAAAATTAAAATAAAGAGTTATTTTATATAGTTTTATAATTAAAATAAAGAGTTATTTTATACATGAAATTGGATTTCATGTAACTTTAAATTGCCCATTAAATGATATTAATGCATATATGGAATGGTTTTATTATTAATGAGATGAATGTTATTTATTGATGCATATGGAGATATGTATGATAATAAATAGGGATTGATTATGGACTATTGACCAATGTGTGATTGGATTTGAAAGTAGTATGCACACAAGCCATTCATATTTGATATGATGTAGCATATACTTTGTAATCTTATTCGGTTATTAAAGGCATTTTTCATTATCTACATGATGTTATTATATTAATATGTGATAAACCCATAGTTTTAAGCAATGCTTTTAGAATCATGATGGTGATCATGCTAATGAGACCTAAATTCTTAGAAAGTTTAAAACAAAAATCGTTCCTAATCGTTGGATTACTAAAAAGAGGATTAGTGAATCCGGATAGATTAGTACATACGTTGCTTGCTCTTACGAAGAGGATGATTGATCTCATAATTATTTGTGTGGAGACACTAAAACAAGTATGTAGGTGCTTATTGGAGAATAAGTTCACTGAACGTGGCTCGCTAAGGAATACCTAATGGAGTTTTACTCGCCTGTCAATAGGAATTCCTCTAGTGATAGTAGTACAAGTGATCCTTGGACTTGAGATCATCATAGTATCTTGTGTATAATGAGTTATACTTTGACATGTCCCTTAAGACCTTTAGGGTATATCAAAGGGTATGATTGGGTATAATTAGTTATACATGGAGATAGGTGAATGATCAATAAAGAATCTACCTCGTCTAGTAAAAGATGTGAATGTGCTATGTGATTCGATAAATGATAACTCAGTAGTCCTTGGCCAAGGCAGAATGAAATTAGAAAGGAGTTTCTAATTTGTATTATTTAGAGTTGTGCATTTGGGAATCGAAATACATATAATTAAATAAAGTAAGACTTGACAGTAATTTCATGTCATATATTTAATTGGGACATTGTATGGTAGAAGGATTGAATTGTACGGTAACTATTCACTAAAAGGTTCTTTTGTGATTAATGTTGAAATCTATATTATCTGGAAAGTCGTTGATCGCTAAGGGGGCTTACCCTTATTGTAGATTAAATATTATTTATTTAAATGAATTAAATAGTTTAATTTATTTATTTAAATAAAATTAGAATTGTTCTAATTGATTTATTCATAACCGGTTTAATATGGAGAACCTAAAGGGTCATACCGCAAAAGGAAAAATATTTGTTTAAGAAGTAAATGACATAATTGTAATTATAAGTTAAGTGTATTTAATTTAATCTATGGAGATAGAATAAATTAAATAGCTTAATATTTATTATTTAATATTTTAGAAATATTAAATATAAATTAATAAGAGGCGTCTTATTATTATTATTACTATTACTATTATTTAATTCCTAATAGGGATTGTGAATTAATTAATAGAAGTACTCTCTCATGGATTCCTAATTAGATTAGGAGGTTAATTTAATTAAAGGAGTTTAATTAAAATAGAAACCCTAATACTAAATAGTTAAGGGAGGGTTTTTCCTACATCTATAAATAAGAGAAATTTTATCATAGATTAGGGTTACACACTCTTGCATAAGAACTGTGGAGAGTACTTACAATTTCTATAGAGATAGAAACTAGGGTTTTGCCAACACCCATCTTCTTGAACAAGTATTATTCCTTGGTAGATCACCTCTAGAGGCCAAACACTTGAGTGGCTAACGTTGATCAAAGGAAGGAATTTAATCGGTGGAATTCAAGGCGAACGCAAAGGAATTGGAGGTGAACTTGTACCTGAGGAAGCTAGAATTATACAAGAGTATAATTCTTATTCTTCATCTCTTTCGTTTAATTAATAATTGTGCATAAAGAAAGATCATGGTGATTGTTTATATAAAATTTTAAAATTTGATTTTATCGCGCTTCCGCTTTATTTATGTAATTTGATTGCATGTTCGCGTTATGCAAACCTAACAGTGGTATCAAGAGCCAAACTTTATGCGAATTATTAATTGTTTTGATTCTGTATATACATTGATATGTGTTTATAATAATTTAATTGGACAAAACTGTTTGTGTAAAATTATTTTATTTTTTTTATTAAAAAAAAAACTTTGGTCATAGTCAACTGTCAAACGTTGACCGTTAACTGGTCAACTGATGACGTGGCACTGACTGCTGATGTGGCATATGCTGCTGATGTGGCGCTGACTGGTCAACTGTTGACTGCTAGCGTGGCGCTGACTGGTCAACTGTTGACTGCTGACGTGGCGCTGACTAGTCAACCTTTAAAAAAAAATAATTAATTTGGGGCTAGGGGGTTTTGAACCCTTGACCTATTAGTCATATGTTGGAAGCCTTACCACTACACTAGAATCACTTTTGATTATGAATCAGAATGTTTAATATTTAAACTATATAATTCTGGGTTTGAAGTTTGACTTAAAGGCTTGTTTGATTATTTCTTTTAAAGGTTTATAATCAAGGCTTGACCTTAATTTTTTTTATTTTTTATTTTTCTAAATTAAAATAAAGAAGTTTATTTTGATTTGGAATTTGATTAAAAAATAAAGGAGTTTATTTTTATTCAAAATTGGATAAATTAAAATAAAAGATTTTATTTTGATTTGGAATAGGATTAAAATAAAGAAGTTTATTTTAATGGAATTGGATTTCATGATTTCATGATAACTAATTAGAGTTGGAATTGGATTCTATGATAACTAATTGGAGTTGAAATTGGATTTTATACTAACTAATATTGCCCATTAAATGATATCAATGCATATATGAAATGGTTTTATTATTCATGAGATGAATGTTATTTATTGATGCATATGGAGATATGCATGATAATAAGTGAGATTGATTATGGACTAATGACCAATGTGTGATTGGATTTATTTTAGAGGATGCTTGAATAAATGAGTTTTTATAAATGGGGTCTGCGTACCTCGTCTTCTCTAATTTTTCTTAATGTAAATTCTATCTCCCTCCTATGTACTTCCCCTTGACTGCTGATCAAGGTTTTTATTTATTTTAAATAATTTATGTAATAGGACTAGTTATAATTATTTTGAAGAATTGGAGACAAAAGAACAAGGAGTGCTTGAAGACCCGTTTGTATTGGAGCCCGAGTTTAAATGTAATAGTTATATTTAAATTTAATTCTTACACCCTAGGTTTGACTTTTTGGTTCACTTGGTGGCTCTAGTGAACCAAACTAGAATAAAAAGTCCATAATCAATTCGGGTAGAATATAGTATTTTATATGTGCATGCTTATTATATATATATATATATATATATATATATATATATATATATATATATTATATTATATTATCCAACATGCTTCGCATGTCAAATAATATGAAGCGTATTTTATATATATATGCATGCACGCTAAACAAGATGAGACAAATAATAACAAACCCCTCAAAGAAATTATATTAAATCCTAAACGTTCAAAGATATTTGGAATATCGAACGTCGCCTTCTAGCATGTTAAAGCAATAGAGTATTAAATATTTAATATGAGTTTGTTGTGTCACACAAGGCAAGTATTAAATATTTAAGATGTTGCTTTATCACATTTTAGTGCTTATAAATAGACTGAACGATGTTGTTTTGTTGTGTCACACAAGGACAGTGTTTTTCTTTTGAATATACGGAAGTTCTAGGTTGGACTTAACTTGGATAATTTTGATTCGGATGTGTCACACTTGATCAAAATAATCTATGAGGCAAAATACAAGGAGTTACATAGTGATGTAATTGACAATAATTGTCTACCTATTTATTTATATATCGTTTGTTGTGTCACACAAGGCTATATACATTTGAAATGAGATCCTTATTCTCACTAGCAAATCTTTAATTAGATTTCCCAAACTATATATTGAGGGTAATATAGTTTGATGAAAATAGTGGGAGATACCAATTTAAATAAAGACCTAATTTATTTTGGTAATTAATAAAATGAATGTATGCTAAAATATTGTTAATTCATTTACAGAATTTTACAATGTCTAATTTACTATCACTGTGAAGCATATTAGATGCTAATTAACTGGACCAAATAACACGGACTAGTTAAAGAATCTGAGAATAATTCTCAGGCTGAAAAGCTATCTTATGTCTTTAATATGCCTATCCCGACAATGGTTGCAGACAATGCTTCTAAGGAAGAGATTGCTACTTTTAGAAAGTGACAAGATGATGTACAGTTAGCTCAATGCATCATAATTGCATCCATGAGTGACGAGCTTTAGCGTCAGCATGAAACTATGGATGCTCCTACTGTATTCCTGCACCTCAAGGAGTTGAATGGTAAAGAAAGTAGGACTACTAGATATAAGATATCTAAGGAGATCTTCCGATCTAGAATGACCAATGGCACTACAGTACAAACACATATCCTTAAAATGATCAATTCGATTGAACAATTAGGACAACAGGGTTTTGTCATGGATGGAGAGTTGATCCAAGATTTGATCTTCCAATCACTTCCGGACTCTTTCTCATAATTTGTTGTGAATTTCCACATGAATAAGGTATATGTCAGTCTGCCTGAGTTACTTAAACATGTTGAAAACTGTATAGAGTCACATTCCAACCAAGAAAGACCAAGTCTTACTGGTGGGGGCCAAAGGATCTTTTGAAAAGAAGAATAATTTAAAGAAGGCATAAGGAAAGGCAAAAACAAAGGATAATAAGAACAAAACTGATGCAGATAGCAAAGGAGTTTGCTTCCACTGCAATAAGCCTGGACACTGGAAAGAAAACTGTAAGGAGAATCTTGCAAAGGCTAACCAGAAGAAGCTTAGTGAAGCTTCAGTTACAGATATAGGTTTGTTCATGATTGAAAAAAAAATCTTTCTATAAGTCACGGTTCTACTTGCGTATTGGATATCGGCTATAGTTCTCACGTATGCAATCCAATGCAGAGACTAAGCAGAAGTAGAAAGCTAAACAAAGAGTAAGTAATCTTACATGTGGAGAATGGAGTAATGGTTGCTACATTAGCCGTAGGAACTTATAGTTTAGCGTTGCCTACGGGCAAGTCTATTAAGTTAATAAGTTGTTATTATGTTCCAGTTCTCTTTAGAAATGTTATTACTTCCATTATTGGACAAAGAATGTTCTGTTATTATATTTAAGAACAATTGTTGTTCTATTTATAATGATAATGTTTTGTTTGAAACTGGAAGATCACTTGATGGACTTTGTAAACTCGACTTACATGAAAAATAATTTTGCAAATTGAACAAACTAGTAAAACAAAAGGAGATGATCATTCAAAGAGTTGAATATGTGTATTCGATGAAATACAAGTCCGAATCATTTGAAAGGTTCAAAGAATTCAGAAGTAAAATAATTTGACAAAGTATTAAAATTCTTTGATCAGATCGAAGAAGGAATACTTGTACAATGAGTTTCTAGATCATCTCAAAATGGTATTTTCTCATAATGGACGCTTCATGATACGCAATAATTGATTAGTGTATCTAAAAGGAGAAATTGTACCTTGTTGGACATGGTGCGGTCCATAATGATTTTTACCGATAATCCAGTATCCATCTGGGGTTATGCCCTAGAAACGGCTGCATATCTACAAAATAAGGTAACCTCAAAATTCGGCCCTAAGAATCCATAAAAGTTATGGATAGGGAGGATTCCTAATCTTAAGTATGTTAAGATAAGGGGTTGTCCAACTTATGTGAAAAAGGTTTCAAAAGATAAGTTTGGGACAAAATTTGGCAAGTGCAGATTTGTGGGATATCGTAAAGAAAGTTTAGGATATTATTACTATAATCCTACACACTGCCTTCTTGGATAAAGGTGTTTATCATTGAAGCAGCTAGTGGGAGGGTAATAGATCTTGAAGGAGTTCAAGAACTACAAAGCACTATAAGTCAAACCGAAGAACTTGTAGATAGACCTATTGTACTACAACCGAATCGTAAATCTGGAAGAGTACCGAAGATACCTATAAGGTATGGATTCATCATAGAGGATGATGATGAGATACGTATCATAGAGGATGATGATCTAGTTATGTACGATGAGGCTATGAGTAGAAGACACTCAGAGAAATGGCAGATGGCCATGAAATCCGAAATGGACTCCATGTATGAGAACCAAGTATAGACTCTAGTTACTCCACCGAAAGGCATAGTGCCTAAAGGGTGTATATGGGTCTTTAAGAGAAAGACTAGGGCAAATAACAAGGTAGAGACCTATAAGACGAGACCTGTTTAAAAGGTTTCAAATAAAGTCAAGGAGTTGACTGTGATAAAACCTTATTACCGGATAATGCTCAAGTCCATTTAGATTTTGCTTGTGATTGCAGCTTATTACGAAATCTGGCAAAATGGATGTGAAGACGTCCTTCCTTAATAAAGACTTGAGGAGAATGTATGTATGATACAACCAGAGGAATTTGTTTCAAAGGTTGAAGCAAATCGTGTAAATAAGCTACAATGATTCAATTTATGGATTAAAGCAAGCTTCTCAAAGATGGAACATTCGTTTTGATGAGACAATCAAAAGAGTTTGATTTTATCAAAAAAATGAGAATGTACCTAGTGAGTACAAAAAGGGTCAGTGGGAGTGTTGTGACATTCCTAGTATTATATGTTGATATACTACTGATAAGGAATGATACACTAATGCTACAATCAGTAAAGATAAAATTGTCTAAACATTCCTCCATGAATAACTTGGGAGGAGCATCCTATAAATTGGGGATATAAATCTATATAGATAGATTTAAAAGGGTACTCGGCTTAACCCAAGGAATGTATATTCATTCGATGCTAAAGGCGTTTAGCATGACAAACTCTAAGAGAGGTCTCATGATGATGAGCCATGAAGCGTATCTCTCTAAAATTGTCTCAAATTTAAAGAGTGATCGCATGAGTTATTATCATGTATGCAAGGCCTGATGTTGATCAGTTATATTTTGGAGAAGATCACTGTAAGACAGTGATAAACATCTTTAAGTACTTAACCGGTATTGAAGATGTGATCTTGATTCATGGTAGGTCTGAATTAAAACTAGAGGGTTAAACAGACTCAAGTTTTTCATACTAAACAAGACGATAACAAATCCACTTTAGGGTAAATCGTTACCTTAAATGGTGGTGCAGTGAAATTGGAAAAGTTCCAAACAACAAAAAGTTGCTGGTTTAGTGACAAAGACAAAGTATATAGCTGTAAGTGAAGCTGCAAGTTGATTGTTTGGATGAAAAGTTCATCACAGAACTAGGAATAGTTCCTAGGTCCCATCTTGGATTCAAACATGTGTTGCGGCACTTTCATTTGATTAGAAGAATCATTGAAAGAGGAAAAGTCACTATAGAGATAGTGGACTCTCAAGAACAACATTGCATATCCATTTACTAAAGATTTATCCAATAGCAGGATGATTGTCACTTAGAGAAGAAGGGTATTAGATACCATGGCGATTGGCTTTAGTGCAAGTGGGGGATTGAAAGTAGTATGCACATAGGCCAATCATATTTGATATGATGTAGCATATACTTTGTAATCTTATCCAGTTATTAAAGGCATTTTTCATTATCTACATGATGTTGTTATATTAAAATGTGATAAACCCATAATTTTAAGCAATGCTTTTAGAATCATGATGGTGATCATGCTAATGAGATCTAAATTCTTAGAAAGTTTAAAACTAAAATCGTTCCTAATCGTTGGATTACTAAAAATGGGATTAGTGAATCTGGATAGATTAGTACATATGTTGTTTGCTCTTAGAAAGAGGATGATTGATCTCATAATCATTTGTGTGGAGACACTAAAGCAAGTATGTAGGTGCTTATTGGAGAATAAGTTCACTGAACGTGGCTCGCTAAGGAATACCTAATGGAGTTTTACTCGCCTGTCAATAGGAATTCCTCTAGTGATAGTAGTACAAGTGATCCTTGGACTTGAGATCATCATAGTATCTTGTGTATGATGAGTTATACTTTGACATGTCCCTTAAGACCTATAGGGTATATCGAAGGGTATGATTGGGTATAATTAGGTGTACATGGAGATAGGTGAATGATCAATAAAGAATCTACCTCGTCTAGTAAAAGATGTGAATGTCCTATGTGATTCGATAAATGATAACTCAGTAGTCCTTGGCCAAGGCAGAATGAAATTAGAAAGGAGTTTCTAATTTGCATTATTTAGAGTTGTGCATTTGGGAATCGAAATACATATAATTAAATAAAGTAAGACTTGATAGTAATTCCATGTCTTATATTTAATTGGGACATTGTATGGTAGAAGGATTGAATTGTACGGTAACTATTTACTGAAAGGTTCTTTTGTGATTAATGTTGAAATCTATATTATCTGAAAAGTCGTTGATCGTTAAGGGGGCTTACCCTTATTATAGAATAAATATTATTTATTTAAATGAATTAAATAATTTAATTTATTTATTTAAATATAATTAGAATTGTTCTAATTGAATTATTCACAACCGATTTAATATGGAGAACTGAAAGGGTCATACCGCAAAAGAAAAAATATTTGTTTAAGAAGTAAATGACATAATTGTAATTATAAGTTAAGTGTATTTAATTTAATCTATGGAGATAGAATAAATTAAATAGCTTAATATTTATTATTTAATAATTTAGAAATATTAAATATAAATTAATAAGAGGAGTCTTATTATTATTATTACTATTACTATTATTTAATTCCTAATAGGGATTGGGAATTAATTAATAGAAGTAGTCTCTCATGGATTCCTAATTAGATTAAAAGGTTGATTTAATTAAAGGAGTTTGATTAAAATAGAAACCCTCATCCTAAATAGTTAAGGAAGGGTTTTTCCTACATCTATAAATAAGAGAAGTGTTATCATAGATTAGGGTTACACACTCTTGCATAAGAATTGTGGAGAGTACTTACAATTTCTATAGAGATAGAAACTAGGGTTTTGACAACACCCATCTTCTTGAACAAGTATTATTCCTTGGTGGATCACCTCTAGAGGCCAAACACTTGGGTGGCTAACGTTGATCAAAGGAAGGAATTTAATCGGTGAAATTCAAGGAGAACGCGAAGGAATTGGAGGTGAACTTGTACCTGAGGAAGCTAGAATTATACAAGAGTATAATTCTTATTCTCCATCTCTTTTGTTTAATTAATAATTGTGCATAAAGAAAGATCATGATGATGGTTTGTATAAAATTTTAAAATCTTATTTTATCGCGCTTCCACTTTATTTATGTAATTTGATTGCATATTCACGTTATACAAACCTAACAGGATTTATTTTAGAGGATGCTTGAATGAATGAGTTTTTATAAATGGGGTCTGCGTACCTCGTCTTATCTAGTTTTTCTTGATGTAAATTCTATCTCCCTCCTATGTACTTCCCATTGACTGCTGATCAAGATTTCTATTTATTTTAAATAATTTATGTAATAGGACTAGTTATAATTATTTAGAAGAATTGGAGATAAAAGAGCAAGGAGCGCTTGAAGACTCATTTGTAATGGAGCCCGGGATTTAAATGTAATAGTTATATTTAAATTTAATTCTTGCACCCTAAGTTTGACCTTTTGGTTTACTTGGTGGCTCTAGTGAACCAAACTAGAATAAAAGTCCATAATCAATCCGAAAAGAATATAGTATTCTATATGTGCATGCTAACTATGAATATATTATATACTATCCAACATGCTTCGCATGTTAATAATATGATGCGTATTTTATATATGTGCATGTGCGCTAATCAAGATGAGACAAATAATAACAAACCCCTCAAAGAAATCATATTAAGTCCTAAGCGTTCAAAGATATTTAGAATATCGAACGTCGCCATCTAGCATGGTAAAGCGATAGAGTATTAAATATTTAATATGAGTTTGTTGTGCAAACACAAGGCGAGTATTAAATATTTAAAATGTTATTTTATCAGCTTTGATGCTTATTAAGGAATTGAACGTTACTGCTTTGTTGTGCATACACAAGGGCGGTCTTTTTCTTTTCACATATATGGAAGTGCTAGGTTGGACTTAACTTAGATCATTTTAGTTTAGATGTGTACACACTTGACCATTATAATCTAAGAGGCAAAATACAAGGAGTTACATAGTGATGTAATTGACAATAGTTGTCTACCTATTTATTTATATATAGTTTGTTGTGCACACACAAGACTATATACATTTGAAATGAGATCCTTATTCTAACTAGCAAATCTTTAATTAGATTTGCCGAACTATATATTGAGGGTAATATAGTTTGATGAAAATAGTTGGAGATACCAAATTAAATAAAGACCTAATTTATTTTGATGATTAATAAAATGAATGTATGCTAAAATGTTATCTATTTCACATGCGGAATTTAAAAATGTCAAACTCACTATCACTGCGTAGCATACTTGATGCTAACAAACTAATCGGACCAAAAAGATTTCTTATGTCCTAAATTCGCCAGTCCCTGTAAATGTTGCGGAAATAGCCTCTGAGGAAGAGATTGCTACTTTCAGAAAGTGGCAAGATGATGCAATCTTGGCTCAATGCATCATGCTCGCATCCATGAGTAACGAGCTTCAGCGTCAGCATGAAACTATGGATGCTCCTACTATATTGTTGCACCTCAAGGAGTTGTATGATGAGCAAAGAAGGACTGCTAGATATCAGATATCTAAGGAGCTTTTCTGATCCCGTATGACCGAGGGCACTACCGTTGAAACTCATGTCCTTAAGATGATCAATCTGATTGAACAACTTGGACAATTAGGGTTCTTGATGGATGGGGAGTTGAGTCAAGATTTGATCTTGCAGTCACTCCCGGACACCTTCTCACAATTTGTTGTGAATTTTCACATGAATAAGTTGGACGTCAGCTTGCCTGAGTTACTTAACATGCTGAAAACTGTTGAAAGTCACTTCTCATCCAATAAGAACCAAGTCTTACTAGTGGATGATTCTTCCAAGAAAAGGAAGAGGCCCAAGGTATATTCTAAAAAGAAGAAAAACAAGAAGGCTAAGGGCAAGGCGAAAAGAAAGGATAAAAAGAAAGTTGATCCTGATAGCAAAGGAATTTTCTACCATTGCAATAAGTCGGGACACTGGAAGAGGAACTGTAAGGAGTACCTTGCGGACCAAAAGAGGCTTGGAGAAGCTTCGACTTCCGATCTAGGTTTGTTCATGATTGAAATTAATTTTTTTGAAAGTCAAAATTCTACTTGGGCATTGGATACCGACTGTGGTTCTCACATATGTAACAATATGTAGGGACTAAGCAGAAGTAGAAAGTTGAACAACGATGAAGTCGTCCTATGAGTGGGAAATGGAGCACAGGTTGCTGCATTAGTTATAGGAACTTATTGTTTAACACTGCATACGGGCAAATCCATTAGTTTACATAATTGTTATTATGTTCCAACACTCATTAGAAATATTATTTCAATTTCTGTATTGGATATGGATGGTTTTGATATTATAATAAAGAACAACAGTTGTTCTATTTATAATAAAAATATTTTATATGGTGTTGGCAATTTACTGAATGGACTTTACATACTTGACTTGCATGAAAATATACTTCAAATTGAACAAACTAAGAAAAGAAAAGGAGATAATGTTAATTACACCTTTATGTGGCACTGTAGACTCAGTCATATCAATGAAACAAGATTAACCAACTTGCATAAAGATGAGCTTTTAGAGCTATCTGATTTCGAATCATATCTAACTTGTGAATCTTGTCTCATGGGTAAGATGACTAAATCTCCTTTTAGTGGAAAAGAAGAAAGAGTTATATAGTTGTTAGCGTTTGTACACACGGACGTATGTGGACCTATGACAATGAATGCACGAGGAGGGTATTCTTATTTTATTACTTTCACTGATGATCATTTTAGATTTAGATATGTGTATTTAATGAAATACAAATTTGAATCGTTTGAAAAGTTCAAAGAATTCAGAAGTGAAGTAGAGAAGCAAACTGGTAAGAGTATTAAGATTTTTTGATCGGATCGAGGAGGGGAATACTTAACCAATGAGTTTCTCAATTGTCTCAAAGAAAATGGTATAATCTTATAATGGACTCCATCAAGGACGCCACAATTGAATGGTATATCTAAAAGGAGAAATCGAACATTGTTGGACATGGTTCGTTCCATGATGAGTTTTACCGACCTTCTAGTATCCTTCTGGGGTTATGCCTTAGAAACGACTGCATATCTACTTAACAAGGTACTTACTAAATCTGTCCCAAAGACCCCATATGAATTATGGACAGGGAAGAAACCTAGTCTTAAGCATGTTAAGACTTGGGGTTGTCCAACTTATGTCAAAAGGTTTGAGCATGATAAGTTAAAGACAAGATCCGACAAGTGTATATTTGTGGGATATCCTAAAGAAAGTTTAGGATATTATTTCTATCATCCTACTGATCAAAAAGGTGTTTGTTGTGAAATACGCTGCTTTTTTGGAAAAGGAGTTTATCCTTGAAGGGGTCGGTGGGAGTAAGATATATCTTGAAGAAGTTCAAGAACCACAAAATACTACGGATCAAAGTCAGGTACCTGACCAAGTGGAAGAACCTAATGTACCACAACCTATATGTAAATCTGGAAGAGTACCGAAGATACCTGATAGGTATGGATTCATCATAGAGGATGATGATAAGGTACGCATCATAGATGTTGATGATCCATTGACTTACGAAGAGGCTATGAGTAGTAAAGACTCAGAAAAATGGCTAGAAGCCATGAAATCCGAGATGGACTCCATGTATGAAAACCAATTATGGACTTTGGTTTCACCACTTGTGGGCATTAAGCCTATTGGGTGTAAATGGGTCTTTAAGAGAAAGATTGGAGCGGATGGCAAGGTAGAGACCTATAAGGCCCGACTGGTTGCAAAAGGTTTCAAATAAAGACAAGGAGTTGACTATAATGAAACCTTTTCACCAGTAGCTATGCTCAAGTCCATTCGGATTTTTCTTACAATTACAGCTTATTATGACAACGAGATCTGACAAATGGACGTGAAAACGACATTCCTCAATAGAGAGCTTGAGGATAATGTATATATGATACAGCTAGAGGGGTTTGTTTCAACGGTTGGAACAAACCATGTCTGTAAGCTACAACGATCCATTTACGGATTGAAGCAAGCTTCTCGAAGATGGAACATCCGTTTTGATGTGATAATCAAAAAGTTTGATTTTATCAAAAATGAGGATGAACCTTGTGTGTACAAGAAGGTTAGTAGGAGCACTGTTTCATTCCTTGTATTATATGTTGATGATATATTACTGATAGGGAATGATGTTCCTATGCTATAGTCGATCAAAATTTGGTTATCTAAACACTTCTCCATGAAGGACTTGGGTGAGGCATCCTATATTTTGGGGATAAAGATCTATAGAGATAGATCTAAAAGGATGCTTGGCTTGACCCAAGGAAAGTACATTAACTCGATGCTAAAGAAATTTAGCATGGAAGATTCCAAGAGAGGTCTCATGCCGATGAGCCATGGAATACATCTCTCCAAGAAATAGGCCCCAAAGACACTTGAGGAGAGAGACCGTATGAGTAAGATTCCTTATGCTTCAACAATAGGATCTATCATGTACGGTATGATATGTACTAGACCAGATGTCACTCATTCACTTAGTGTAACAAGCAAATATCAGTCGAATCCAGGAGAAGAGCACTGGAAAGCAGTGAAAAATATCCTAAAATACTTAAGAAGAACTAAGGATGTATTTCTTATCTACGGTGGGTCTGAATTGAAACTAGAGGGCTATACAGACTCAAGTTCTCAAACGGACCAAGATGACAGTAAATCCGTTTCAGGGTATGTATTTACCTTAAATGGTGGCGCAGTGAGTTGAAAAAGTTCTAAGCTGCAAACAATTGTTGATTAAGTGACAGAGGCAGAGTACATAGCTGTAAGTGAAGCTGCAAAGGAAGCTGCTTGGATGAAGAAGTTCATAACTTAACTTGGAGTGGTTCCTAGCATTAGAGGAGCCGTACCTTTATTCTGTGACAACACTTGAGCTGTTGCGCAGGCTATAGAACCCAGGTCTCATCAGAAATCCAAACACATGTTGTGGCGGTTTCATTTCAGTAGAGAAATCATTGAAAGAGGAGACGTCACCCTGGAGCGTGTGGACTCTTAAGACAATATTGCAGATCCATTTACTAAAGCTTTAACACAACAGCAATTTGATCGTCACTTAGAGAAGAAGGGTATTAGGTACCATAGCGATTGACTTTAGTGCAAGTGGGAGATTGAAAGTAGTATGCACACAAGCCAATCATATTTGATATGATGTAGCATATACTTTGTAATCTTATTCATTTTATTAATAAAAGAATTGATTTATTAAAGGCATTTTACTTTATCTACATTGTGCTGTTATATTAAATGTGATAAACCCATAGTTTTGAGCAATAATTTTAGAATCATGATGGTGATCATGCTAATGAGATCTAAATTCTAGATAACTCACAAACTAAAATCGTTCCTAATCGTTGGATTACTAAAAAAGGGATTAGTGAATCCGGATAGATTAGTACATACGTTGCTTGCTCTTAAGAAGAGGATGATTGATCTCATAATCATTTGTGCGGAGACAGTATAGCAAGTATGTAGGTACTTATTAGAGATTAAGTTCACTGAACGTGACTCGCTAAAGAATACCTAATGGAGTTTTACTCGCTTGTCAATAGAAATTCCTCTAGTGATAGTAGTATAAGTGATCTTTGGACTTAAGATCATCATAGTATCTTGTGTATGATGAGTTATACTTTGACATGTCCCTTAAGACCTTTAGGGTATATCAAAGGATATGATTGGGTATAATAAGTTGTACATAGAGATAGGTGAATGATCAACAAATAATCTACCACATCTAGTAAAAGATGAGAAGGTCCTATGTGATTCGATAAATGACAACTCAGTAGTTCTTGACCAAGGCAGAATGAAATTAGAAAGGAGTTTCTAATTTGCATTATTTAGAGTTGTGCATTTCGGAATCGAAATACATATAATTAAATAAAATAAGACTTGACAGTAATTCCATGTCTTATATTTAATTGGGACATTGTATGGTAGAAGGACTGAATTGTATGATAACTATTCACTTAAAGGTTCTTTTGTGATTAATGTTGAAATCTATATTATCTGGAAAGACGTTGATCGCTAAAGGGGTTACCCTTATTGTAAGATAAATGTTATTTATTTAAATAAATTAAATAGTTTAATTTATTTATTTAAATAAGATTAAAATTGTTCTAATTGATTTATTTACAACCGGTTTAATATGGAGAACCTAAAGGGTCACACCGTAAAAGGAAAATATTTGTTTAAGAAGTCAATGACATAATTGTAATAATAAGTTAAATGTATTTAATTTAATATATGGAGATAGAATAAATTAAATAACTTAATATTTATTATTTAATATTTTAAAAATATTAAATATAAATTAATAAGAGGAGTCTTATTATTATTACTATTACTATTATTTAATTTCTAATAGGGATTGAGAATTAATTAATAGAAGTACTCTCGCATGTATTCCTAATTGGATTAAGAGTATAATTAATTAAAGGAGTTTAATTAGAATATATACCCTAATCCTAAATAGTTTACGGAAGTGTTTTTCTACATCTATAAATAAGAGGAGTCTTATCATAGATCAGGGTTACACACTCTTGCATTAGAATTGTGGAGAGTACTTACAATTTCTATAGAGATAGAAACTAGGGTTTTGTCAACACCCATCTTCATGAATAGATATTATTCTTTGGTGGATCACCTCTAGAGGCCAAACACTTGGGTGGCTAACGTTGATCAAAAGAAGGAATTTAATCGGTGGAATTCAAGGAAAACGCGAAGGAATTGGAGGTGAACTTGTACCCGAGGAAGCTAGAATTCTACAAGCGTATAATTCTTATTCTCCATCTCTTTCGTTTAATTAATAATTATGCATAAAGAAAGATCATGGTGATGGTTTGTATAAAATTTTAAAATCTGATTTTATCGCGCTTCTACTTTATTTATGTAATTTGATTTCATGTTCGCGTAGTATATAAACCTCATACGTCTGGGGTTATGCCCTAGAAAAGGATGGATATCTACAAAATAAGGTACCCTCAAAATCCGGCCCCAAGACTCTATAAACGTTTTGGATAGGGAAGATTCCTAGTCTTAAGTATGTTAAGATAAGGGGTTATCCAACTTATATGAAAAGATTTCAAAAATAAGTTTGGGAAAAAATCTGACAAGTGCAGATTTGTGGGATATCCTAAAGAAAGTTTAAAGTATTATTACTATAATCCTACACGCTGCCTTCTTGGATCAAAATGTTTATCATTGAATGAGCTAGTGGGAGGATAATAAATCTTGAAGGAGTTCAAGAACCACAAAGCACTTTAAGTCAAATCGAGGAACCTGTACATAGACCTATTGTACCACAATTGAATCGTAAATCTGAAAGAGTACCGAAGATACCTAGGAGGTATGGATTCATCATAGAGGATGATGATGAGGTGCGCATCATAGAGGATGATAATCTAGTTATATACGATGAGGCTAAGAGTTGTAGATACTCAGAGAAATGGCAGATGACCATAAAATCCAAAATGGACTCCATATATGGAAAACCAAGTGTAAACTTTGGTTAATCCTCCGGTAGGCATAAAGCCTAAAAGGGTGTATATGGGTCTTTAAGAGAAAGACTGGAGCAGATGGCAAGGTGGAGACCTATAAGACTAGACCTGTTTAAAAGGTTTCAAATAAAGTCAAGGAGTTGACTGTGATAAAACCTTATTACCAGTAGTAATGCTCAAATCCATTCGGATTTTGCTTGTGATTGCAGCTTATTATTACGAAATCTGGCAAATGGATGTGGAGACGTCCTTCCTCAATGAAGACTTGAAGAGAATGTATGTATGATACAACCAGATGGATTTGTTTCAATGGTTGGAGCGAATCATGTATATGAGCTACAACAATCCATTTATGGATTGAAGTAAGCTTCTCAAAGATGGAACATTCGTTTTGATGAGATAATCCAAAGAGTTTGATTTTATCAAAAACGAGAATGAATCTAGTGTGTACAAAAGGGTCAGTGGGAGAGCTGTGACATTCCTAGTATTATATGTTGATAAACTACTGATAAGGAATGACATACCAGTGCTACAATCAGTAAAGATAAAATTGTCTAAACATTCCTTCATGAATAATGTAACAACCGGTAATTCTGAAGTTACCTTGTAATTCGAATATTTGAATATGAATGAATATATTATATTTTATTAATATTATTTTTGTGTTACGTGTTTAAAGGTTGTGTGACAACCTGGATTATGTGAATGCATGAAATTTTATGTGTTACAGTGTTGTTTAAGTGAATAATTGATTTCACGTAGCGTCGCTAAATCACTATTCACGGGGCACATTTTCCGAGGCACTATTCACGCCATAATATTTTTGTGTCTTTTTTGATTTTAATAAATTTCATAAATACGTGTATACATACGAATAATTTTTCCAAGTGTCAGAAATTTTATTTGAGCTGATACGTGATTTTATCTGTATCCGAAATGTGTTATATGGGTGTTCTGAATAATTGGACAAATCTCATAATAAATATTTTTACCCATCCCAATATGTATGGTAATACCCATTTTTATTATGGGTAGAGTTATTTACCAGATTTGGTACAAAAGTGGGAGTTTTCGGATATAATTTTGGTGTATTTGGGTATTTATTTTGGCTAGTTACTCTAAGAGGGAACAAAGCCCTATTTTAGACCAATTAGAATTGAGAGATGAGGGAGTTTGCCGGCAAGCTTAGAATTTTTGGCCTCCTTGAGCCACAAACCCATTTCTTCCCAAAATTACTCCACTTCTCCCAAATCATTCAATCATTCATTCCCTCCCATTCCATTCATTGGCTAAGTTCAGTAGATAGAGAGAGAGATAGCTGCAGAAAAGAAAGGAGGAAGAAGTCGCCGGAAAAAGAGAAGAAGGTCGCTGAAAAAAGAAAGGAGGAAGAAGAAGAAGGCACGAGTGGAGGAAGAAGAGATTCCAAGTAAGAAGAGCTCAAGCCAAGCAAGCCTAGCAAGCTTCTTAATCATCTAAGAAGTATTTACAGAGGTAAACACCAACCAAATCCATTCCATTCGATTTCTTGTTAAGTTTTTCAAGTTTTCTTAGTTTTTGAGCTCTTGAGCTTGTGGATTGATTTTCTAGCGATTCTGGATGTTTTTGTTTGTTCTAAATGTTTATAAATGTTGTTAAGAGGATATTTAAGCTATTAATAACATCAAAGTGGAACAAAAATGCAAGAAATCCTTACCTTGGCTTAATGGAGCAAGAACAATGGATAAAACACAGACTTTAGACATTCAGACCATTTTAGAGGACTATAAAGCTATGATTTCGTGTTTATTAATTTTGTTTGTTGTTATGGTATTGTAGTTCCATGGGTTACAAAGTTAACCCAGTTGGAATGGAGCAAAAAGGAGTTAAAACGAGTTCGTAGGAATGATTTTTGTAAAACTTGTCAAGAACTCGAAGAACAGAGTATGAACTTTGTACTTTGGCTTAAGATTTGGCCATGTTAGTGTCTATGGGTAATTATAAATTTTTGATATGTTGTAGCTCCATAAGTTAGGAGTCCATAGAGTCCGGAATGGACTCATTTGCTTGTGTATTGAAGGAGTTATGGAGGTTGGAGTGGCCGGGGGTCGGAGTCGCGAACTGGGAACAAACCCAGAATCCGGCTACTGCAGAATGGCGCCGCAGCGCCACTCATAAGCCCTGCAGCTCACGCTGCAGCGAGGGGCAAGATAGGGAGAGACCGGGACTCACGCTGCAGCGTGAGACCTAAGCTCTAAGGCTCACGCCGCAGCGTGAAGCCCTGTCATGTAGAAGACACGGGACTCACGCCGTAGCGTGAGGTCCAATGCTAAGGCCTGGCGCTGTAGCACCAGTGCCGTGTCTAGCCTGGGTCGGGTCGGTTAGACCGGATCGGGTCGGGTCGGACTTAATGAATCATTTCAGCGAGTCCAACACTTATATATTTCTTTGTACTAAATGATTAGACAGGTTAGTTAAGCATATTTGGTTAAGCCCTAAATGTTTAATTGTATTCCAAATGTCAACCGAATTTGTATTGTCCGACTGGGTAGTCGTAGGGCAATCAATGTGTTTTAATGATGCAATGTCTATTTTGAACCTAGACTTTATGTGACTAATTGTTATGTGAATATGTATTTACATGTGTAGGATATTAAGGAGCGTGTGTTATAATATTGTAGCAGCGCATCAGGCAAGTTTCCTTTAACCCTACTCAATTTACATTTGAGCAGGATGTGATGTATTATGCAAGTTTCCTTTAACCCTACTCAATTTACATTCGAGCAGGATGTGGTGTATTATGCAAGTTTCCTGTAATACCCTGAATATCTGTGAGGCTTATAAATACGATCGTATATGGTTAGAGGTTAATTTAGTGACCTAAAACTAGGTATCGAGAAGTTTAAAATCTTAAACCCCAATGAGATTCAAATTTTGTATCATATGTGCTTAAATAAAGATCCAAATGATATTTTGAAGTAGGTGTTTTGTGATTATATCGTGTAAACGATAAATTTGGTCAAATAAAATTTTTTTCGCCAAGCAGCTGTGTCATGCTTACACGGACAAAATGATTTGTCGTGCTTTCGGTGAATTCACCGAGAAGCGTCCTGATAAATTATTTTTAGTAAGCTGTTGTGTCGTGCTTCGAAATGACAAAGTGATTTGTCGTGCTTACGCTTTGACGTGCTTACGCATTGTCGTGCTTACGCTTTGTCGTGCTTACGCTTTGACATGCTTATGCATTGTCGTGCTTACGCTTTGTCGTGCTTATTGAGGAGCTTAGAAGAATATTCTAAGAATTTGCTAGGTACTGAAGTGTAATTAACCTAGGTACCAAAGTGTAATAAGCCGAGCCCCTAACATGCAATTAGCGAAACTTGGTTTTTCTATAAATAGCAAGCTCAGTTCATTCATTCCTTACTACTTTTCAAGAGCAGTTCAAGAGCAAAAACACTCTATATTTATATTCTGAGAGATATTGTGAGATAAAAATTACTTTCTAAGCATCGAAGCGCTACACGATTGGAAGTAAAGCTAGCAACTACAAGAGCCTAGCATAATCCAAGGAAAGGAAAAGCTTGGAGAATAAAAGTTCTAGAGCTTACACTTCAGGAGATTGAGCGAGGAATGAAAAATTAGCGTTAACATATTATCCATATTCAGGCAAGTCTACTTATTTGTTGAAATACACTCCGTGCAATAACGCAAGTCTACTTATTTATTGAAATGCACTTCGTGCAATAAGCAAGTCTACTTAATTGTTGAAATGCACTCCGTGCAATAACGTGTCTTATTTATGAGGTTTATTGTTATGCAAGTATTGTTTCTTTTGCACCCCGTGCATTAACATGCTTGTTATCTTTTATGTGCAACGTGATAGTGATTGTTGAATTTCAATTGAAAACCATGTTAGTATCTGAGTTGAACAACTCTCTTGTATGGGCAGGAGTTTAAGATGTGTTAGGAAACCGATCTAACTCACTGAGGTAACATTTGTCGCAGTGTAGAGGTATCGTAGAAGCGATATACACTGTTGATGCAATTGTAGCAGTGTTGATGAGACGGGAAACTAATTCATTAGTTCGTGGGTGGGGAACCACTCAGTTCACTATATTGATAATCGTTGAAATCTTATATCAGCTTATTCTGTATATATATCTTGAAAAGGTGATTCTCTTCTCATATATATATATATATATATATATCTGTTAGACTTGTTGGGCATTCTTATGCTCATTCTTGTAACTATCTTAAAACAAATTACAGCTAAGGAAGAATTACCAGACGATTCTGGCGGTACAAAGAAAGTTGAAGATGTAGAAGTCATTTCAACTATGCTAGATTAACATTATTGGCAATGTCTAGAAAGTTTTGACGAGGAAAGGGGTTAGGTCATTTAATTGCGCGCCGTTTTAACGGAAAGCCCCCTCTTTCCTGGGAACTAACTGGTTGCTAATACTGCAAGTCTCAGATAGAGAAATAGAGATTTGTTTTTAAGTCTTTTAGTACTTATTTGTAATAGAACAAGTAAACCTGGGAAAGATGTAATAATGAACAAATGATATTTTATAATATTATCACTTTTTCGCATTATACTCTGATTATTAGAAGTTAAGATTTCTATATACGATTCAAATCCATTATATTGCGAGTTTTTATAGAAACTTATCGTGTACTTTACCTTTAAGTTAATGAATGTTTTGAATAAGGTTATATAAGTCAGCACGAAGTCCGACCTGGCTAAAAGAAGCTAGCAGGTGGATTTTTGGGGGCATGACATTTCCTTTAACCCTACTCAATTTACATTCGAGCAGGATGTGGTGTATTATGCAAGTTTTCTTTAACCCTACTCAATTTACATTTGAGCAGGATGTGGTGTATTATGCAAGTTTCTTAACTTCATTCTTTCTATATATTGAATGCAAGTTATTTCTTAACCCTTGTCTGACCCTTATGTTGGGCAAGTTTCCTTACCTTAGCTTGATTTAATATTGGGCAGGTTTTCCTCAACCGTACAACTTTTGGTTATTGTGCGAGTTGCTTGTTAATTGAGTAATCATTCTATATTATTGCAAGTTCCTTACTCAACTATTTTCATTTGAGCAAGTTTCATATTTTATACAAATGTTGTATATTGTTGCGAGTTTCATGACTCAAATCGAGTTATTTCTTTCAAGTTATATTAATGGATTAATTATTGTTAATTATTCCACATCAAGGATAAATTATTGATATTCGCAGCTTATGCATTTGAATTCATTATCTGTTATTGGATTGTGAAACGTTAAGTTCTTCATTCATGAACTGTTTAAGGAAATAGTCTATGCCATTTGTTTCGGCTAGACATGTACAGGTTATTATTTTAAAGCTATCCAAACCGGTTGTTGGTATGGATTCTTGGACTGAGATAGCAACCCTTATGTAGGGGATTTTAATGTGTCGGTTATTCGATGCAGTCAGAGCTAAATGTTATGCATATACATAGGGTACGAGAGGCTGATCCCCTCGAGTACTACTGACGGGCCAGGCGTTTAAAAGGGTTAGTTGAATGACTGATCCTTTGGCCAAATAGTTCATGGTCTATTGGACCACTCAGCAGTAAATAATCAATATTCATCATTTTTTTTGAACTTTGATTATATTGTCAGCTATTTCTTCAATGTTCTTAAATTGTTGAACTATGCGATTATTATTCTCATTCATTCATAATATATCCTCTTTATTCATTTTAAACTTGTTGAGCAAAGTAGTTGCTCACCCTTGCTATATCATGAACCTATTGCAGTTAAGCTGGGGAGTTCCAAAGCGGACAAAGGCAAAGGAAAGCTTAAGGAATAGTTATATGTACTATCCCGTTATGTAATCGTGGAATCGTTTTGTATTATTATTGTATTTTGCGATGTATTTATTTAAGGTTATAGACCTTGGGACCGTAGTAAACCTTTTGTAATGAACAACATATGTTTATTTATTCCGCATTAGTTGATTTATGTTATTTAAAGGTGTATGGTGTTAGGTTTATATATAACGCAAGCATGCAATCACATTACATAAATAGGACGGAAGCGTGATAAAACGGATTTTAAAATTTTAATACAAATCATCACCATGATCTATCCTTGTGTTCAATTATCAATTAAACGAAAGAGAAAGAGAATAAGAATTATACCCTCGTAAATCAAAGCTTCCTCGGGTACAAGTTCAACTCCTAGTCCTTCATGTTCTCCTCGAATTCTACCGATGAGATTCCTTCCTTTGATCAACGTTAGCCACCCAAGTGTTTGGCCTCTAGAGGTGATCCACCAAGGAAGAATAGGTATTTAAGAAGTTGGGTGTTGGCAAAACCCTAGTTTCTATCTCTATAGAAATTGCAAATACTCTCCACAATCTAATGCAAGAACGTGTAACCCTAATCTATGATAAGACTTCTCTTATTTATAGATGTAAGAAAACCCTTCCCTAAACTATTTAGGATTATGGTTTCTATTATAATTAAACTCCTTTAATTAATTATGCTCCTAATCCAATTAGAAATTCATGAGAGAGTACTTCTATTAATTAATTCCCAATCCCTATTAGGAATTAAATAATAGTAATAGTAATAATAATAATAATAATAAGACTCCTCTTATTAATTTATATTTAATATTTCTAAAATATTAAATAATAAATATTAAGGTATTTAATTTATTTTATCTCCATAGACTAAATTAAATACACTTAACTTATTATTACAATTATGCCATTTACTTCTTAAATAAATATTTTTCCTTTTGCGGTGTGACCTTTTAGGTTCTCCATATTAAACCGATTATGAATAAATCAATTAGAACAATTCTAATTATATTTAAATAAATAAATTAAACTATTTAATTCATTTAAATAAATAATATTTATTCTAGAATAAGGGTAAGCCCCCTTAGCGATCAACGACTTTCCAAATAATATAGATTTCAACATTAATCACAAAAGAACCTTTCAGTGCATAGTTACCGTACAATGCAATCCTTCTACCATACAATGTCCCAATTAAATATAAAACATGGAATTACTGTCAAGTCTTATTTTATTTAATTATATGTATTTCGATTCCCAAATGCATATCTCTAAATAATGTAAATTAGAAACTCCTTTCTAATTTCATTCTGCCTTGGCCAAGGACTACTGAGTTGTCATTTATCGAATCATATAGGACATTCACATCTTTTACTAGATGTGGTAGATTCTTTGTTGATCATTCACCTATCTCCATGTACAACTTATTATACCCAATCATACCCTTTGATATACCCTAAAGGTCTTAAGGGACATGTCAAAGTATAACTCATCATACATAAGATACTATGATGATCTCAAGTCAAAGGATCACTTATATTACTATCACTAGAGGAATTCCTATTGACAGGCGAGTAAAACTCCCTTAGGTATTCCTTAGCGAGTCACGTTCAGTGAACTTATTCTCCAATAAGTACCTACATACTTGCTTTAGTGTCTCCACACAAATGATTATGAGATTAATCATCCTCTTCCTAAGAGCAAGTAACATATGTACTAATCTATCCGGATTCACTAATCCCCTTTTTTAGTAATCCAACGATTGGGAATGATTTTAGTTTGTAAGCTATCTAGAATTTAGATCTCATTAGCATGATCACCATCATGATTCTAAAAGCATTGCTCAAAACTATGGGTTTATCACATTTAATATAACAGCACCATGTAGATAAAGTAAAATGCTTTTAATAACCGAATAAGATTACAAAGTATATGCTACATCATATCAAATATGATTGGCTTGCGTGCATACTACTTTCAATCTCCCACTTGCACTAAAGTCAATCGCCATGATATCTTATACCCTTCTTCTTTAAGTGACGATCATCCTGCTGTTTGGATAAAGCTTCAGTAAATGGATATGCAATGTTGTTCTTGAGAGTCCACTATCTCTATAGTGACTTCTCCTCTTTCAATGATTCTACTAATCAAATGAAAGTGCCGCAACACATGTTTGAATCCAAGATGAGACTTAGGAACTATTCCTAGTTCTATGATGAACTTTTTATCCAAACAATCAACTTGCAGCTTCACTTACAGCTATATTGTGACACCCCCAAATTCAGGTACCAATACCTCGAATCTGGTGCTCACGCTAAAATACATTCATACACCTCTAAACAACATAAATCAACTAATGCGGAATAAATAAACATATGTTGTTCATTACAAAAGGTTTACTACGGTCCTAAGGTCTAAAACCTTAAATAAAATACATCGCAGAATACAATAATAATACAAAACGATTCCACGATACATAACGGGATAGTACATATAACTATTCCTTAAGCTTTTCTTTGCCTTTGTCCGCTTTGGAACTCCCCGGCTTAACTGCAATAGGTTCATGATATAGCAAGGGTGAGCAACTACTTTGCTCAGGAAGTTTAAAATGAATAAAGAGGAATATATTATGAATGAATGAGAATAATAATCGCATAGTTCAACAATTTAAGAACATTGAAGAATAGCTGACAATATAATCAAAGTTCTAATGAAATAATGAATATTGATTATTTACTGCTGAGTGGTCCAATAGACCATGAACTATTTGGCTAAAGGATCAGTTATTCAACTAACCCTTTTAAACGCCTGGCCCGTCAGTAGTACTCGAGGGGATCAGCCTCTCGTACCCTATGTATATGCATAACATTTAGCTCTGACTGCATCGAATAATCGACACATTAAAATCCCCTACATAAGGGTTGCTCTCTCAGTCCAAGAATCCGCACCAACAATCGGTTTGGATAGCTTTTAAAGTAATAACCTGTACGTGTCTAGCCGAAACAAGTGGCGTAGACTATTCCCTTAAATAGTTCATGAATGAAGAACTTAAACGTTTCACAGTCCAACAACATGTAATGAATTCAAATGCACAAGGTGCGAATATCAATAATTATCTTTGATGTGGAGTAATTAACAATAATTAAACCACTAACCATAATTGAAAAATGATAACTCGAGTTGAGTTAGGAAACTTGCAACAATGCATAATACTTGCTCAAATATAAATTGAGTTAAGTTAAGAAACTTGTAATAATATAGAATGATTGCTCAATTAATAAATAACTCGCATAATAAATAAAAGTTGTACCGTTGAGAAAATCTGCCCAATATTAATTTGAGTTAAGGTAAGAAAACTTGCCCAACACAAGGGTTAGACAAGCGTTAGGAAACTTGCCTTATGCGCTGCTACAATATTATAACACACGCTCCTTAATATCCTACACATGTAAATACATATTCGTATAACAATTAGTCACATACCAAATAATGGTTCAAAACGGACGCTGCATCATTAAAACACATTGATTGCCCTACGACTACCCAGTCTAGGGTCTCGCTCCCCGGTGAGCTAGCGGCTGCCCAGCTCGCCGGTGAGCTGGCGGGGGTCGGGGGCAGCGCCCCCTGAAAACCAAGCATAAATTGAAATCAAATTAGTCAATTTACGCCTTAAGACAACATCACTTAGGTTGACACTTAATAAATAATTAAGCAATTAAGGCTTGACAAAATATGATTAATTAAACTGTCTAATCATTTAATACAAAGAAAAATATAAGTGTTGAACCCGTTGAAAAGGATTCATTAGGTCCGACCTGACCCGATCCGGTCTGACCGACCCGACCCAGGCCAGACACGGCACTGGCGCTGCAGCGCCAAGCCTAAGCACTGGACCTCATGCTGCGGCGTGAGTCCCGTGTTTTCTCCCTGGCAGCGCTTCACGCTGCGGCGTGAGCCTTAAAGCTTAGGCCTCACGCTGCGGCGTGAGTCCCGGTCTTTCCCAACTTACCCTTCGTTGCGGCGTGAGCTGCAGGGCTTATGAGTGGCGCTGCGGCGCTGTCACGCCCCGAAAATCCACCTGCTAGCTTCTTTTAGCCAGGTCGGACTTCGTGCTGACTTGTACATCCTTATTCAAAACATTCATTAACTTAAAGGTAATGTACACGATAAGTTTCTATAAAAACTCGCAATATAATGGATTTGAATCGTATATAGAAATCTTAACTTCTAATAATCAGAGTATAATGCAGAAATGTGATAATATTATAAAATATCATTTGTTCATTGTTATAACATTCCCAGATAACTTGTTCTTATTACAAATAAGTCCTAAAAGACTTAAAAACAAATCTCCATTTATCTATCCGAGACTTGCAGTATTAGCAACCAGGCAGTTCCCAGGAAAGAGGGGGCTTTCCGTTAAAACGGCGCGCAATTAAATGACCTAACCCCTTTCCTCGTCAGAACTTTCTAGACATTGCCAATAATGTTAATCTAACATAGTTTAAATCTTCTACATCTTCAACTTTCTTTGTACCGCCAGAATCGTCTGGTAATTCTCCCTTAACTGTAATTTGTTTTAAGATAATTGCAAGAATGAGCATAAGAATGCCCAACAAGTCTAACGGATATATATATGAGTAGAGAATCAGCTTTTCAAGATATATATAAAGAATAAGCTAATACAAGATTTCAACGACTATCAATATAGTGAACTGAGTGGTTCCCCACCCACGAACTAATGAATTAGTTTCCCGTCTCATCAACACTGCTACAATTGTATCAACAGTGTATATCATTTCTATGATACTTCTACACTACGACAAATGTTACCTCAGTGAGTTAGATCAGTTCCCTAACACATCTTAAACTCCTGCCCATACAAGAGAGTTGTTCAACTCAGATACTAACATGGTTTTCAATTGAAATTCAACAATCCCTATCACGTTGCACATAAAAGATAACAAGCATGTTAATGCACGGGGTGCAAAAGAAACAATACTTGCATAACAATAAACTTCATAAATAAGACACGTTATTGCACGGAGTGCATTTCAACAAATAAGTAGACTTGCGTTATTGCACGGAGTGCATTTCAACAATTAAGTAGACTTGCGTTATTGCACGGAGTGCATTTCAACAAATAAGTAGACTTGCGTTATTGCACGGAGTGCATTTCAACAAATAAGTAGACTTTATTGCACGGAGTGCATTTCAACAAATAAGTAGACTTGCATTATTGCACGGAGTGCATTTCAACAAATAAGTAGACTTGCCTGAATATGGATAATATGTTAATGCTAATTTTTCATTCCTCGCTCAATCTCCTGAAGTGTAAGCTCTAGAACTTTTATCCTCCAAGCTTTTCCTTTCCTTCGATTATGCTAGGCTAATTAAGCATTTTAACGATTAAATCTTTTAAGTTTTATTTCGGATATCATAACCGCATATAAATAAGACTTCTTTTTATAATATATGAAATAATTTTAGCATTATAACTGCTTACAGAATGAATATTTTTCAACTATATTTAAAATAAATTGAGCATTATAACTACTTGCAAAATTGAATATTCGGCTATTATATTTGAGAAAATTTCAGCATTATAACTGCTTATAAAATGAATATTCGACTATTATATTTGAGAAAATTTCAACATTATAACTGCTTATAAAATGAATATTTTTACTAAATAGTTGAAGAAATTCGGACAAAGTATGTGACACCCCCAAATCCGGGTTACCTCAAACCACACAGATTTGGTGCTCACTATCCATACACAACTATTGTCTACCCATAAACAAAAGGTTTTAAGAAAAGCAATATGAATAATAAGCAAAAGAAATATCTCCCATAACAGGGTTACATAGCTTTTCAAAATAAGTCCCAGGTTTTTTAACCTTTATTACATTCTTTAAACGCGGAAACATAAATAACTAATAAGTCTCAATTACAGAGCCACATAAACAAATATAATAAGTCTTCACGTAATAGTAAATCATTGTCACTTGCTCATTTTTCCTTTTCCTTTGCTAGTAGACGGCTCATTCGTTATCTCAGCTTTAGCTGTAAAGGTTTAGTATGCAAGGGTGAGCAAAACAAGTGCCCACCAAAATAACAATGAACACTTTTCAAATAATCTAATTTGTACGGTATAACTTTTCTGCTGAATGATAATAGTGAATGGAAACATCTGAAAGCTTGATAGAAAATAAATAGAACATTAAGATGTTCCGTGAGTGATATACTGAGGGTCACAAAACCACGAACCATGTCCTAGGTTAACAGATAAGTTTGTTGTAACCTTTAACAGTTTAATAAACTATAACTGGACTATCCTTCTCGTACTCGGGGTGATCAGCCTGTTGTACAATGCATTGTGCACAACCATTCAACGCTTTTGCGTAAGTTTTCCCCTATACTAGGGTTGTTCTTCTCAGTTTTTTTTTCCAAGAACTTAGTTCAACAAAATAGAATTGAAACAACTTAAAGTGATATACAATGATATAGAATTTGTATATCCAAGATACTAGAATAATAACTTTAATTAACTTGAGCTTTGAATAACAAGAACCCAAAGGTCAGAAGTTTAAGACATACAATGATTACTTGCTAAATGAGAAGTGGGATTTAGAAGCTTGCATAAATTGAAATTGAGGTAAGATAAAGAAACTTGCGACAAGCAAATTTAAGATTGACAACGTGTTTAGTATGAAAGAGTTGAGAATAGGAAACTTGCCTCGTGCGTAGTTTTCCTAATTATAAACCACGTACAATAAACAACCTACATATTCCGGTTGTATAGCAACAAAAATGATTAGTTACAATATTCACGTACACTAACACTCCAATCCTCATCTCAATTTCCAATTAATCACTGATTATTAATCCTATTTCAGAAGCTACAAGCTTGGCTACAACAATATAACACTTTAAGAATCACCAAAACTAATCTTTAAGTTAAGGTATAACAATTTTATATAATCATCATCAAATATTCACTTACATCTTGGTATTCATTTATTATATTAATTCAAGTTTTAATCCTGCATAGAGTGAGACATCACAGTTACCCAAAAAAATAATAAAAAAAAGAACTTTTCCAGCAATGATCTCGCCGGGGCGAGAATTTGCTTTACAATTTTCTCGCCAGGACGAGCTCTCGCCGAGGCGAGAGTTTGCTTTACAATTTTCTCGCCGGGGCGAGCTCTCGCCGGGGTGAGCTCTCGCCGGGGCGAGAGTTTTCTATACAATTTTCTCGCTGGGGCGAGAAACTCGACTGCAACCTCTCACAGTTCGCGAACCAGCAAAACACAGACCAAATTTTTCCAAATTCTATCATCCAACTCATAAATTAAACATACCCAGACACCAAACATGCTGTAAAACAGCTACCCAACATGTTTCTAACAATTCTAACTATTATAAAACACATAATCAACTAATTAGAACCCAAAATTCTCTGTTTATACAAAATATTCATATTTTGGCCTATTTGATAAAATTTAACACTGTGAATTCATCTCTAAACCATTTTAATCCATTCCACTTGTATTTTTTTTTGTTTTTCATCATTTTACCACAATAAAAAGTCAATTTACCGATTATTATCCGAATTGAACATGAAATTTTATACATATAAGCCATACACGAAAGTGAAACTCTGTAAACACCAAAAACTCTATTCTAAAGCATACTTTCATGAATTAACTCTTTCAAATTGATTTATAAACACCATATAATCACCTAATACATGCTTACTATCAATTATATCAAGTAATTCATATTTTTAGCAAATAAATTCACATACAAGAAGGTAACAACCATATACAGTGAAAACTTTCTAACAAAATTTAAAAGGAATTATACCTTCAATTGCTTTGAAAACTTATCTAATTTTCTTTGCTTGAATTCTTGCTTCCAATTTTCCAAAACTCCACTCTCAATTTCTCTCTCAAATTACTCTCTTCTTCTCTGTATATGTTTTTTCTTCTTTAGCTTATAAGAATAAACTGATAAAATATCACGTTCACCGGTTACAAACCCAGAAGGCTTCATCAGTTAAAAAAAACTAAAAGGTCACAAAGCCTTGTTTGGCTAGACCCTAAAGAAAAACTCATTTTTACCAACCAAGAGCCACAAGGCCTTGTTTGGTTTTAACTAAATAAAACTCTTCTTCCATTTATTTTAATAACTCATTATATCATATAGTTTAATTGTCACACTAACAATTTAATTAAACATATTATTAAATAAATCCAATTAAATCTTACTAATTTAATTATAACTTTTATTTGATCAATACCATTATGTCAAATAAATTATTTTATTCAAATAAATCATTTACTCCAATAAATCCATTAATCATCTAATTTAATTATTAAATTAAATTAGAATAACCACATCAAATCACATTCAAATAACATCTAACACAATTACTCTTAACATGAATTACTCCACAATAACTTTATTACTTATTTATTTTACTCAATAAATAAATTAATAATAAAATATTTATTAACTCAATAAATAAATATTTTAAATTATTTACAAAATTCACAATCGTTACATCCTTCCCTCCTTACAATGATTCTGTCCTCAGAATCACAACGCTATCGCTACATCCTTCCCTCCTTACAAGGATTCTGTCCTCAGAATCATAGAAGTAGGATTAAACAAACAACTCAGGATAATTCTTCATCATATCAGCTTCGAGTTCCCACGTAGCTTCATCAGCATTGTGGTTCCTCCATAGAACCTTAACAGAAGGTATCACTTTATTCCTGAGAACCTGTTCTTTCCTGTTTACTATCTGAAGTGGAACCTCCTCGTAAGTTAAGTCATTCTTGAACTGTATAGGTTCATATTTTATCATATTTTATAATCTGGCTTATAAGGCCTTAAAATAGAGACATGGAAAACATTGTGGATATGTACCAGCTCTGGAGGTAGAGCTACTTCATAAGCCACCTCACCAACTCGCCGCAGAACCTCAAAAGGACCAATAAATCTTGGGCTAAGTTTACCTTTCTTCTCAAAACGAATTTTCCCTTTCTAGGGTGAAACTTTCAGAAACACGAAGCTTCCCACCACAAATTCTCGATTTTGACGATGTTGATCCGCATACTTCTTCTGTCTATCTTGAGCAGCTAATAATCGCACTCTTATAACTTTCACGATCTCCGCTGGTTGGTGTACCAATTCCGTTCCTAGAAGCTACCGTTCACCAACCTCGTCCCAACATAGTGGAGTCCGACATTTTTGTCCGTACAACACTTCATATGGCGGCATGCCAATACTTGCGTGATAACTGTTGTTGTAAGCAAACTCGACCAATGGTAGGTGGTCATCCCAGTATCCCTTAAAATTCATAACACAGGCGCGTAACATATCCTCCAAAGTTTGGATCGTTCTTTCGCTCTGGCCATCAGTTTGAGGATGATATGCAGTGCTCATTCTCAACTGAGTTCCCAAGCATTCTTGTAAACGCTTCCAAAAATTTGACGTAAACCTCGGATCTCGATCAGACACAATAGACACAGGAACACCATGTCGCGAAATAATTTCTTTGATGTATAATTTCGCTAACTGGTCCAGGTGGAATCTAATCTTGATCGGTAAGAAATGCGCTGATTTTATCAGTCTGTCCACGATTACCCAAATTGCGTCAAAACCTTTTTGTGTATTTGGCAAACCTACGACAAAATCCATTGTTATGTGTTCCCACTTCCACTCTGGTATTTCTAACGGCTGCAACAAATCACTGGGTCGCTGATGTTCAGCTTTCACTTTCTGGCACGTCAAACATCTGACAACACATTCTGCGACATCACGCTTCATTCCTGACCACCAATAATATTGACGAAGATCTTGATACATCTTTGTACTCCCTGGGTGGACTGAGTAACGTGTATTGTGAGCTTCATCCAAGATCTCCCTTCTAACATCTGGTACCAATGGAACCCAAATTCGATGTTCAAATCTGTTTAATCCCTTGGCATCAATACTGAACTTTCCACCTTGTCCCACAAAGACTTCCTTCCTAATATTCTCACACTCCGCATCTTGAAGTTGAGCTTCTTTGATTTGGTCTAGTAATATCGGACGAACCTCTACCTAAAATAACTTCTCCTTTGATTCATGCCGACATTTCACTTCTAATTCCAACTTCACCATTTGTTTAACAAGTTCCTCTTGAGCGGTCAACAACATAAGTTTCTCCCGTCCCTTCCTGCTTAATGCATCAGCAACAATATTTGCCTTTCCCGGATGATAGAGAATTTCGCAGTCAAAATCTTTAATCAGTTCTAACTATCGCCTTTGTTGCATGTTAAGGTCCTTCTGTGTAAAAATGTACTTAAGGCTCTTATGATCCGTGTAAATCTCACACTTCTCACCATAAAGGTAGTGCCTCCAGATCTTCAGAGCAAACACCACCGCTGCCAATTCTAAATCATGCGTTGGGTATCCCTTCTCGTAATCTTTCAGTTGTCGTGATACGTACACAATAACCTTGCCGTTTTGCATAAGCACACAACTAAGGCCCTTATGCGACGCGTCACTGTAAACCACAAAATTTCTGGTACTATCAGGCAAAGATAATACAGGCGCCATACTTAACCTCTTCTTTAATTCCTGAAAACTTTCCTCGCACTTCTCCGTCCAGACAAACTTAACCGCTTTCCTAGTTAAATTTGTCAATGGAGTTGCGATCCTAGAAAAATCTTTATAAACCGTCGATAATATCCTGCCAAACCTAAGAAACTCCTCACTTCAGACGGTGTCTTTGGTTGCTCCCAATCTATTACCGCTTCGACTTTAGCTGGATCAACCGAAATCCCATCTTTATCAATTACATGTCCAAGAAATTGAACACGATCTAACCAAAACTCACATTTTGAAAATTTTGCATAAAGCTTCTCTTTCCGTAATGTCTCTAAAGTTAGTCTCAGCTGCTCCACATGGTCTTCTCGTGATTTAGAATACATTAAAATATCGTCAATAAACACCACCACGAACTTATCTAGAAATGGTTTAAACACCCTATTCATTAAGTGTTAGGTTTGTATAACGCGAGCATGCAATCAAACTACACAAATAGAGCGGAAGCGTGACAAAATCAGATTTTAAAATTTTATACAAACCATCACCATGATCTTTCTTTATGCACAATTATTAATTAAACGAAAGAGATGGAGAAAAAAAGGACTATACCCTTGTAGAACAAAGCTTCCTCAGGTACAAGTTCAACTCCTAGTCCTTCGAGTTCTCCTTGAATTCAACGGTGTGATTCTTTCCTTTGATCAATGTTAGCCACCCAACTGTTTGGCCTCTAGAGGTGATCCACCAAGGAAGAACAAATATTCAAGAAGTTGGGTGTTTGGCAAAACCCTAGTTTCTATCTCTATAGAAATTGTAAGTACTCTCCACAATCTAATGTAAGAGTGTGTAACCCTAATCTATGATAAGACTTCTCTTATTTATAGATGTAGGAAAACCCCTTCCATAAACTATTTAGGATTAGGGTTTCTATTTTAATTAAACTCCTTTAATTATATTCCTAATCCAATTAAGAATTAATGAGAGAGAGAGTACTTATATTAATTAATTCTCAATCCCTATTAGGAATTAAATAATAGTTATATTAATTAATTCCCAATCCCTATTAGGAATTAAATAATAGTAATATTAATTAATTCTCAATCCCTATTAGGAATTAAATAATAGTAATAGTAATAATAATAATAAGACTCCTCTTATTAATTTATATTTAATATTTCCAAAATATTAAATAATAAATATTAAGCTATTTAATTTATTCTATCACCATAGATTAAATTAAATACACTTAACTTATTATTACAATTATGCCATTTACTTCTTAAATAAATATTTTCCTTTTGTGGTGTGACCCTTTAGGTTCTCCATATTAAACCGGTTGTGCATAAATCAATTAGAACAATTCTAATCTTATTTAAATAAATAAATTAAACTATTTAATTCATTTAAATAAATAATATTTATTCTACAATAAGGGTAAGCCCCCTTAGCGATCAACGACTTTCCAGATAATATAGATTTCAACATTAATCACAAAAGAATCTTTGAGTAAATAGTTACCGTACAATTCAATCCTTCTATCATACAATGTCCCAATTAAATATAAGACATGGAATTTCTGTCAAGTCTTATTTTATTTAATTATATGTATTTCGATTCCCAAATGCACAACTCTAAATAATGCAAATTAGAAACTCCTTTCTAATTTCATTCTGCCTTGGCCAAGGACTACTGAGTTATCATTTATCGAATCACATAGGACATTTACATCTTTTACTAGACGTGGTAGATTCTTTGTTGATCATTCACCTATCTCCATGTACAACTTATTATACCCAATCATACCCTTTGTTATACCCTAAAGGTCTTAAGGGACATGTCAAAGTATAACTTATCATACACAAGATACTATGATGATCTCAAGTCTAAGGATCACTTGTACTACTATCACTAGAGGAATTGCTATTGACAGTCGAGTAAAACTCCATTAGGTATTCCTTAGCGAGTCACGTTCAGTGAACTTATTCTCCAATAAGCACCTACATACTTGCTTTAGTGTCTCCACACAAATGATTATGAGATCAATCATCCTCTTCATAAGAGCAAGCAACGTATGTACTAATCTATCCGGATTCACTAATCCCCAATTTAGTAATCCAACGATTAGGAACAATTTTAGTTTGTGAGCTATCTTGAATTTAGATCTCATTAGCATGATCACCATCATGATTCTAAAAGCATTGCTCAAAACTATGGGTTTATGACATTTAATATAACAACACCATGTAGATAATATAAAATGCCTTTTAAGAAAATCAATTCTTTTATTAATAAATGAATAAGATTACAAAGTATATGCTACATCATATCAAATATGATTGGCTTGTGTGCATACTATTTTCAAGCTCCCACTTGCACTAAAGCCAATCGCCATGGTATCTAATACCCATCTTCTCTAAGTGACGATCAAACTGCTGTTGTCTTAAAGCTTTAGTAAATGGATCTGCAATGTTGTCTTGAGAGTCCACACGCTCCAGGGCGACATCTCCTCTTTCAATGATCTCTCTAATCAAATGAAACCGCCACAACACGTGTTTGGATTTCTGATGAGACCTGGGTTCCTTAGCCTGTGCAACAGCTCCATTGTTGTCACAGAATAAAGGTACGACTCCTCTAATGCTAGGAACCACTCCAAGTTCATTTATAAACTTCTTCATCCAAACAGCTTCCTTTGCAGCTTCACTTGTAGCTATGTACTCTGCCTCTGTCACTGAATCAGCAACTGTTTGCTGCTTGGAACTCTTCCAACTCACTGCGCCATCGTTTAAGGTAAACACATACCCTGAAATGGATTTATAGTCATCTTGGTCCGTTTGAAAACTTGAGTCTGTATAGCCCTCTAGTTTTAATTCAGACTCACCGTAGACAAGAAATACATCCTTAGTTCTTCTCAAGTACTTTAGGATGTTTTTCACTGCCTTCCAGTGCTCTTCTCCTGGATTCGACTGATATCTGCTTGTTACACTAAGTGCATGAGCGACATCTGGTCTAGTACATATCATACCGTACATGATAGATCCTATTGCTGAAGCATAAGGAATCTTACTCATTCGGTTTCTCTCCTCAGGTGTCTTTGGGGCCTGTTTCTTGGAGAGATGTATTCCATGGCTCATCGGCATGAGACCTCTCTTGGAATCTTCCATGCTAAACCTCTTTAGCATCGAGTCAATGTACTTTCCTTGGGTCAAGCCAAGCATCCTTTTAGATCTATCACTATAGATCTTTTATCCCCAAAATATAGGATGCCTCACCCAAGTCCTTCATGGAGAAGTGTTTAGATAACCAAATTTTGATCGACTGTAGCATAGGAACATCATTCCCTATCAGTAATATGTCATCAACATATAATACAAGGAATGAAACAGCGCTCCCACTAACCTTCTTGTACACACATGGTTCATCCTCATTTTTGATAAAATCAAACCTTTTGATTATCTCATCAAAACAGATGTTCCATCTTCGAGAAGCTTGCTTCAATCCATAAATGGATCTTTGTAGCTTACAGACTTGGTTTGTTCCAACCGTTGAAACAAAACCCTCTGGCTGTATCATATATACATTCTCCTCAAGCTCTCCATTGAGGAAGGCCGTTTTCACGTCCATTTACCAGATTTCGTAGTCATAATAAGCTGCAACTGCAAGCAAAATCCGAATGGACTTGAGCATAGCTACTGGTGAGAAGGTTTCATCATAGTCAACTCCTTATCTTTGTTTGAAACCTTTTGCAACCAGTCGGGCCTTATAGGTCTCTACCTTGCCGTCCGCTCCAGTCTTTCTCTTAAAGACCTATTTACACCCAATAGGCTTAATGCCCTCAGGTGGTGAAACCAAAGTCCATACTTGGTTTTCATACATGGAGTCCATCTCGGATTTCATGGCTTCTTGCCATTTCTCTGAGTCTTTACTACTCATAGCCTGTTCGTAAGTCAATGGATCATCATCATCTATGATGCGTACCTCATCATCATCATCTATGATGAATCCATACCTATCAGGTATCTTCGGTACTCTTCCAGATTTACGAATAGGTTGTGGTACAGTAGGTTCTTCTACTTTGTCAGATACCTGACTTTGATCTGGAGTATTTTGTGGTTCTTGAACTTCTTCAAGATATATCTTACTCCCACTGACCCCTTCGAGGATAAACTCCTTTTCCAAGAAGGCAGCGTGTTTTGCTACAAACACCTTTTGATCAGTTGGATGATAGAAATAATTTATTAAACTTTCTTTAGGATATCCCACAAATCTACACTTGTCAGATCTAGTCTTCAGCTTATCGTGATCAAACCTTTTGACATAAGCTGGACAACCCCAAGTCTTAATATGCTTAAGACTAGGTTTCCTCCCTGTCCATATCTCATATGGGGTCTTTGGGACGGATTTGGTAGGTACCTTGTTAAGTAGGTATGCTGCCGATTCTAGGGCATAACCCCAGAAGGATACTGGAAGGTCGGTAAAACTCATCATGGAACGAACCATGTCCAACAATGTTCGATTTCTCCTTTCAGATACACCATTCAACTGTGGCGTCCCTGGTGGAGTCCATTGTGAGATTATACCATTTTCTTTGAGACAATTGAGAAACTCATTGGTTAAGTATTCCCCTCCTCGATCCGATCGAAGAATCTTAATACTCTTACCAGTTTGTTTCTCTACTTCACTTCTGAATTCTTTGAACTTTTCAAACGATTCAGATTTGTATTTCATTAAATACACATATCCAAATCTGGAATGATCATCAGTGAAAGTAATAAAACAAGAATACCCTCCTCGTGCATTCGTTGTCATAGGTCCACATACGTCTGTGTGTACCAACGCTAACAACTCTGTAACTCTTTCTCCTTTTATAGTAAAAGGAGATTTAGTCATTTTACCCATGAGACAAGATTCACAAGTTGGATATGATTCGTAATCAGATAGCTCTAAAAGCCCATCTTTATGCAACTTGGATAATCTTGTTTCATTGATATGACCGAGTCTACAGTGTCACATAAAGGTATAATTAACATCATCTCTTTTTCTTTTCTTAGTTTGTTCAATTTGAAGTATATTTTCATGCAAGTCAAGTATGTAAAGTCCATTTAGTAAGTTCCCAACACCATATAAAACATTTTTATTATAAATAGAACAACTGTTGTTCTTTATTATAATATCAAAACCATCCATATCCAATACAGAAATTAAAATAATGTTTCTAATGAGTGTCGGAACATAATAACAATTATTTAAACTAATGAACTTTCCCGAAGGCAGTGCTAAACAATAAGTCCCTACAGCTAATGCAGCAACCTTTGCTCCATTCTCCACTCGTAGGACGACTTCATCTTTGTTCAGCTTTCTACTTCTGCTTAGTCCCTGCATATTATTACATATGTGAGAACTACAGCCGGTATCCAATACCCAAGTAGAATTTTGACTTTCAGAAAAATTAATTTCAATCATGAACAAACCTAGATCGGAATTCGAAGCTTCTCCAAGCTTCTTCTGCTTTTGATCCGCAAGATACTCCTTGCAATTCCTCTTCCAGTGTCCCGACTTATTGCAATGGTAGCAAATTCCTTTGCTATCTGGATCAGGTTTCTTTTTATCCTTGATTTTCGCCTTGCCCTTAGCCTTCTTGTTTTTCTTCATTTGAGAAGATACCTTGGGCCTCTTCCTTTTCTTGGAAGAATCATCTACTAGTAAGACTTGATTCTTGTTGGATGAGAAGTGACCTTCAGCAGTTTTCAGCATGTTAAGTAACTCAGGCAAGCTGACGTCCAACTTATTCATGTGAAAATTCACAACAAATTGTGAGAAGGTCTCCGGGAGTGACTGCAAGATCAAATCTTGACTTAACTCCCCATCCATCACGAACCCAAGCTGTCCAAGTTGTTCAATCAGATTGATCATCTTGAGGACATGAGTCTCAACAACAGTGCCCTCGGTCATACGAGATTGGAAGAGCTCCTTAGATATCTGATATCTAGCAGTCCTACTTTGCTCACCATACAACTCTTTGAGGTGCAGCAATATAGTAGGAGCATCCATAGTTTCATGCTGACGCTGAAGCTCGTTACTCATGGATGCGAGCATGATGCATTGAGCCAAGATTGCATCATCTTGCCACTTTCTGAAAGTAGCAATCTCTTCCTCAGAGGCTGTTTCTGCAACATTTACAGGGACTGGCGAATTTAGGACATAAGAAATCTTTTCAGCAGTGAGAACAATTCTCAGATTCCTTAACCGGTCCGTGTGTTGTAATTCGGTCCGGTTAGTTTGTTAGCATCAAGTATGCTACGCAGTGATAGTGAGTTTGACATTTTTAAATTCTGCATGTGAAATAGACAAACATTTTAGCATACATTCAATTTATTAATCATCAAAATAAATTAGGTCTTTATTTAAATTGGTATCTCCCACTATTTTTATCAAACTATATTACCCTCATTATATAGTTCGGCAAATCTAATTAAGGATCTGCTAGTGAGATTAAGGATCCCATTTCAAATGTATATAGCCTTGTGTGTGCACAACAAACTATATATAAATAAATAGGTAGACAACTATTGTCAATTACATCACCATGTAACTCCTTGTATTTTGCCTCTTAGATTATAATGGTTAAGTGTGTGCACATCCGAATTAAAATAATCTAAGTTAAGTCCAGCCTAGCACTTCCATATATATGAAGAGAAAAAGACCGCCCTTGTGTGTGCACAACAAAGCAGTAATATTCAATTCCTTAATAAGCATCAAATGTGATAAAACAACATCTTAAATATTTAATACTCGCCTTGTGTGTGCACAACAAACTCATATTAAATATTTAATACTCTATCGTTTTACCATGCTAGAAGGCGACGTTCGATATTCCAAATATCTTTGAACGCTTAGGACTTAATATATTACTTTGAGGGGTTTGTTATTATTAGTCTCATCTTGTTAAGCGCGCATGCACATATATATATATATAAAATACGCGTCATATTATTTAACATGCGAAGCATGTTGGATAATATATAATATATATATAGTAAGCATGCACATATAGAATACTATATTCTACCCGGATTGATTATGGACTTTTATTCTAGTTTGGTTCACTAGAGCCACCAAGTGAACCAAAAGGTCAAACCTAGGGTGCAAGAATTGAATTTAAATATAACTATTACATTTAAACCCGGGCTCCATTACAAACGGGTCTTCAAGCGCTCCTTGCTCCTTGGTCTCCAATTCTTCAAAATTTAATTCTAACTAGTCCTATTACAAAAAACTATTTACATTAAATAGAAACCTTGATCAGCAGTCAAGGGGAAGTACATAGGAGGGAGATAGAATTTACATTAAGAAAAAAATTAGAGAAGACGAGGTACGCAAACCCCATTTATAAAAACCCATACATTCAAGCATCCTCTAAAATAATTTCAATCACACATTGGTCAATAGTCCATAAACAATCCCTATTTATTATCATACATATCTCTATATGTATCAATAAATAACATTCATCTCATGAATAATAAAATCATTCTATATATATATGAGTATCATTTAATGGGCAATTTTAAGTTGCATGAAATCCAATTTCAAGATTAAAATAAACTCTTTATTTTAATTATAAAATTATTAAGAATATTATATATATATATATATATATATATATATATATATATATATATATATCTAACACACCAGGTTCGGTAACTAGAACCAACAGGTCACGTTATAATATATATTATAACCTGGTGTGTTAGATATATATATATATATATATATATATATATATATATATATATATATATATATATATATATATAACATACGAATTACATATAATATATATATAACATACGGATTACATATAATATATAATATATAATGTAATCCTGTTACACCCATTTAATTAAATCAAGTGATTTCGTTTTTCATAAAATAATAATTTTATACAACTAATTATGCCCAATAAATTATTCTAAATACATACTCATATATAAATAGAATCAAAACAATTAATAATTCGCATAAAGATTGGTTCTGATACTACTGTTAGGTTTGTATAACGCGAGCATGCAATCAAACTACACAAATAGAGCGGAAGCGTGACAAAATCAGATTTTAAAATTTTATACAAACCATCACCATGATCTTTCTTTATGCACAATTATTAATTAAACGAAAGAGATGGAGAAAAAAAGGACTATACCCTTGTAGAACAAAGCTTCCTCAGGTACAAGTTCAACTCCTAGTCCTTCGAGTTCTCCTTGAATTCAACGGTGTGATTCTTTCCTTTGATCAATGTTAGCCACCCAAGTGTTTGGCCTCTAGAGGTGATCCACCAAGGAAGAACAAATATTCAAGAAGTTGGGTGTTTGGTAAAACCCTAGTTTCTATCTCTATAGAAATTGTAAGTACTCTCCACAATCTAATGTAAGAGTGCGTAACCCTAATCTATGATAAGACTTCTCTTATTTGTAGATATAGAAAAACCTCTTCCCTAAACTATTTAGGATTAGGGTTTCTATTTTAATTAAACTCCTTTAATTATATTCCTAATCCAATTAGGAATTAATGAGAGAGAGAGAGTACTTCTATTAATTAATTCTCAATCCCTATTAAGAATTAAATAATAGTTATATTAATTAATTCCCAATCCCTATTAGGAATTAAATAATAGTAATATTAATTAATTCCCAATCCCTATTAGGAATTAAATAATAGTAATAGTAATAATAATAATAAGACTCCTCTTATTAATTTATATTTAATATTTCCAAAATATTAAATAATAAATATTAAGCTATTTAATTTATTCTATCTCCATAGATTAAATTAAATACATGTCGACGCCGGGTTTCGCTTCGTGGGTCCTTTTAGTCTTTTCCAATTTTAGCCTCTTGATTAAATGATTTTTGGAAAAGGTCGGCATTAATGTCGACGGGGTTTTGAAAGATCGTTTTTTATGATGAGCCAATTAACCAGAGTCGCCAGTTGGTATATTCGAAATGGATGTACCAACTCATCCGAGTTTTCGTTTTTTATAAATCGCTGGCTCATATGTGACTCCGAATTAATTGGTCTGCGAACCGAGATTCATAGAGTTCGGGGGCTTGCTTAAGTGAGGGGAAGGTGTTAGGCACCCCTCGACTTCCGTGAAATACGGTTACCGCAATCTTGATGCTGTCCTATCTTTTAATTCATGAAATGTGTATATGTGTAGGTATGTGTGTGTGTGTGTGCTTATGTGAATGTTGTGGTGAGTTTGTATGAAAGAATCATTTGGATTTTTGGGAAAGTCGTGCTTTAATTTGAGAACGCTTCGGAATGTCTTTTCGGCACACACGAGAAAGCTTTATGAAAGAGGTTTGATTTAAATTGTCAAAATTAGGAGATTTTCATTAGGCGACGTTTTGGCAAAAGAGGATTTTATTAAGCCTTAGCGAAAATAGGAATCGAGATTTATACGTTGCTTTCATAAATGATGGGCAATTTCTAGGATCTCTTTCGCCCTATACATCAAGGTTTAATAAAACCTTTAATTTCTTTTATAAAACCCATTTTTGTGACATTTGAAAATAACCTCTTTTTAGCTTTCTCGTAGAATAGGAATCAACTTTCATTAGCATTTCCAATTTTTAGCCTCGTGATGCTAATATCCTACTTTGATTGATTTTAGAAAAGATCTTTATTGTTTAATCTTTTGAAACCATTTTGGTGTCACGAAATATAATCAAGCATAAACATGCGTTGGGGCTATCCACGGGCATGTAAGCCATCAAAATATCCCCAAACGCGAACAATCACATATTCTACTAATACAGGGCCTTAAACCCGATTCTCGTCTTAACGTCGTTTTAAGGCCCAACGGTTACATATTACAAAAACGAGCACCTTGAATCTATACATACATCAAAACGTCCATTATCGGATTTGAACCACGGGGTCGCGTTCCTAGGCTCACACGAGATTATGACATGCCCACAAAATGAATACTACATAATTAACCAACCCGAATTTATCTAATACACCATGATATCCTAAAATGACAATCTAAATAAATTACACCCAATGAACCACCATAAACAAGCTAGAAATTTCATCAATTGGATATCCTCGGGTTATTAGGAAGAATTTTGTTCCGATGGAACCCTCACCAATAATCCCTAATCCATGATTATTCAACAAGATACATGAAAGTTACATCTAATTTACTCAATCAATATGACATGAATTGCTAGAACAAATAGAAATTTTCACCTTGCAATTGATCTCAAATGGATGTGAATTTGTGTATTTGAATAGGATAAGGAGTGTATTTGATACAACAAAAATCAAAAGAATTAAATCCTCTCTTTTTTTCTTCTCCTTTCTCCCTATTTTGTTGCAAAATCTAGCTATTTTCTCTCTATTTCCGTGTTTTTGCTGCTGCAGAAATTCTCCTTCTTCCAAAACTGCTGAACTCCCTGTATGCTGCACGAAACTGGGCTGAAATAGGCTGGTTGGCCGCCTGCCTCCCACTCACCCCGATTTCGAGTTCCGTGTTTCGAGTTCCGTGTTTTCAAAAGGCGCACTATTTGGCCGCAGATCAATCCGCGGCTGGACGGTTTGACTTTCTCGTTTTCCGTGCCACACCTCGATTTTCGCGCTGTAACGTCGGTTTTCGCTGACAGGCTCGTATTCGGCAGTCCGGGAAATTCCGGGAGACGTGCCACCTCATTCGGGGACGTCTGCTCTGGATGGCCTTATTGTCATGTCAGCTTTGGTCGCCAAACATTGCGGTGGTGTCGGGCGCTCGCACTTGTGCCCCCTCCTTCGCTCCCGCAAGCCGGTTCAATTGACGATTTTGGCCTCCTGTCATGGTTAGTACAGGGAACGCAAAATTTGGGTGTCTACAGCTGCCCCTCTTTATCATGTTCATGCAATGTTTAATGAAATGAACAGGATAAAGAATAGACACTCGATGCATGAATGACAATGCATAAGGATGACAATGGATACGTGATGCAACACATATGATTTATGGTGCAACGCAAGATGCCATTGATGCAAAACATTCAGAAAAGGGTGTCGAGGCTGATGATCGTCTCGTCGGGGCCGGGTATCGTCGCCGGTCACCCATCTCGTAACCCCCGGTTATCGTCGCCGGTTGATTATCTTGTCGGAGCCGGTTTTCGTCTCGGGACATTCATCTCGTAATCGCCGGTTATTGTCGCCGGTCGATTGTCTCGTCGGGGCCGGGTATCGTCGCCGGTCACCCATCTCGTAACCCCCGGTTATCGTCGCCGGTTGGTTATCTTGTCGGAGCCGGTTTTCGTCGCCGGACATCCATCTCGTAATCGCCGGTTTTCGTTGCTGGACGATTGTCTTGTCGGGGCCGGGTATCGTCGCCGGTCACCCATCTCGTAACCCCCGGTTATCGTCGCCGGTTGGTTATCTCGTCGGAGCCGGTTTTCGTCGCCGGACATCCATCTCGTAATCGCCGGTTATCGTCGCCGGTCGATTGTCTTGTCGGGGCCGGGTATCGTCGCCGGTCACCCATCTCGTAACCCCCGGTTATCGTCGCCGGTTGGTTATCTTGTCGGAGCCGGTTTTCGTCGCCGGACATCCATCTCGTAATCGCCGGTTATCGTCGCCGGTCGATTGTCTTATCGGGGCCGGGTATCGTCGCCGGTCACCCATCTTGTAACCCCCGGTTATCGTCGCCGATTGGTTATCTCATCGGAGCCGGTTTTCGTCGCCGGACATCCATCTCGTAATCGCCGGTTTTCGTCGCCGGACGATTGTCTTGTCGGGGTCGGGTATCGTCGCCGGTCACCCATCTCGTAACCCCCAGTTATCGTCGCCGGTTGGTTATCTCATCGGAGCCGGTTTTCGTCGCCGGACATCCATCTCGTAATCGCCGGTTATCGTCGCCGGTCGATTATCTTGTCGGGGCCGGGTATCTTCGCCGGTCACCCATCTCGTAACCCCCGGTTATCGTCGCCGGTTGGTTATCTTGTCGGAGCCGGTTTTCGTCGCCGGACATCCACCTCGTAATCGCCGGTTATCGTCGCCGGTCGATTGTCTCGTCGGGGCCGGGTATCGTCGCCGGTCACCCATCTCGTAACCCCCGATTATCGTTGCCGATTGGTTATCTTGTCGGAGCCGGTTTTCGTCGCCGGACATCCATCTCGTAATCGCCGGTTTTTATCGCCGGTCGATTGTCTCGTCGGGGCCGGGTATCGTCGCCGGTCACCCATCTCGTAACCCCCGGTTATCGTCGACGGTTGGTTATCTTGTCGGAGCCAGTTTTCGTCGCCGGACATCCATCTCGTAATCGCCGATTTTCGTCGCCGGACAATTGTCTTGTCGGGGCCGGGTATCGTCGCCGGTCACCCATCTCGTAACCCCCGGTTATCGTCGCCGGTTGGTTATCTTGTCGGAGCCGGTTTTCGTCGCCGGACATCCATCTCTTAATCGCCGGTTATCGTCGCCGGTCGATTGTCTTGTCGGGGCCAGGCATCGTCGCCGGTCACTCATCTCGTAGTTCATTTTCACTAGATACATCAAACGGCTGCAAGGGAACCAAGGGGACCCACCAGGGCCAGCCGCAGATGGATCTGCGGCCAGCCGGAGATTGATCTGCGGCCAGCCGCAGATAGATCTGCGGCCAAGATCGGGCTCTTAGGCGGCTCGCCACTTCCAGATCTGTCACTTTCAACTTCGTACCCCACATAGATTCCTGCGATTTTGCTCGTTTGCAAGGACCCTTTGTCGAGTTTCCCAACTTTTCTACAAAAACTGCTCCGGTAGGATCGTTCTACGCGCTACAGGTAACACTTTGACCGTTCACTTTTTAATTTCATCAATATTTTGCTATACATTTGGCTATTTACATGTTAGAGATAGAAATGTATGCTTTACAATGTTATGCTATGTATGATCATATGTACATGCTATGTATCAATTGTGCGAGTCCTATTTCATGCCCATGATGCGGTCCCACATACTGTTATTCCTTTTCTGCAAGAAAATCATGCATTACATGCTGTAATTACACTTATGAATGCAATTTTGATTTGTTTGAGGCTTGGATTGATGGAAAACATGTTTGGCTTATGCCTGGGATGTCCATTTTACAAACGGAACTCTGCCGATTTTTTTTTTTTTTTTTGCATACCATAAACATGCATCATGTTGCATTAATTATATGATGAGGGTAGGAATTTAGAATATTCGTGACATAATTCAAAAGGGAACTTACCTTCCTCCTTGCCTGTTCTGTTCCAGCTATGGATCCCGATGCTCATAGTAACTCCTCCGTGTCATGGACCTCGGGCGTTCGCCGTCGTAGGGCTGCACCTGCCCCTGTTCCTCCTCGGACCCGTCAGGCTCGCCGCTTGGCGGAGGCTGTCATTAGTCCCGATCATCCGGACGTTGAGGAGGCTGTCCCTCCGGAGGTTGCGACAGAGGGGCCATCCTCCAGCACACCGGCTCCATCTGCTCATCAGGCTTCTTCTGGCGCCCCTGTGCAGATACCCGATCTTCTGGGTCGGGATCCCAGTCGACACCCCTCAGCATCTCTCGTGGCTAACGAGGTACATTCAATTCCATTATTACTTCACTTTTAATTTCTCAATTCTCCTTTTATCTGGACTGGCCCATTGGTGATTGTCCCAGGTGCCCGAGTTTACTCAGCCGAGGGGCAACTGGTTCAACATCTACTCCCTCTACACGGCTCTGCACAGCGACTGCCGGGCGATGATGGATTCTTGGGGCTTCCGTCACTTTTTCACTATCATCCCCCGTCAGTGCCCCTGGGGTTACATGAGGGCCTTGTCCGAGAGATGGTTTCACCAGACCCAGTCCCTTCACCTTCTGGACTGTGAGGTTGTGTTGACCCCCTAGGACTGGAGGTACATTACGGGCATAGAGTTTACCGGGTCCCGCGTTCCTCTAGATCTCGACATCACTCCTGCGGAGGTCCGGGCTTTATTGGGCTTCGCTGCTGAGGACCGGGTCTTTAAGGCCCGTAGTATTCGGTCTGGTGCCTTGGCTGTTGATGCGGTCGGGGGCCTCTATGCGCTGCCCATTCCAGCGGATCAGGGTACTCAGGACATTCTGCTCCGACGCCTGTTCCTGACCATCATGAGGGGTTGTTTCCTAGGGAACAACTCCTCCACCATTCATTTCAGCGTCGTGGGAGCGGTCAGAGATGTGGACCGCATCAGTGACTATGACTGGGGGTCATTCACCTTTGCCTATTTCCTCCACGGTATGCGTCTACGCTCGGAGGGCCAGACAGATGCTTGGCTCGGATTTTATCACTTCCTGCTGGTGTGGTTTCTCTTTCCCTCTTCTTATTAGACTTTCCTTCATTTATTTCCCCTTTTCTGCATTTATAGGTTACTCATGCTTTTCACTGTTTCTGTTCGCAGTTCTGGGCCTACGAGCGTCTCCCATGTCTGACGCCTGTCACCACTCTTGGCTTGGACACCTATCCCCGGGGTCGGCGATGGCATCATAGCACCCTGGAGGAGGTCCCGGTATCTGGCAGTTTTGCACACTGCCGCATCCAGTTGGAGCTAATCACGGCTGCAGGGGTCGTCTGGAGGCCTTATCTTTCTGAGCATCTGGATGTGGGGTTTATAGATGGGCATCCTACCGGCCCGGAGTTTGCACTTTCCACCCGTCGCCTCACTTTGCAGAGTGTTGGAGGATGGGTTATGTACCTGGGGGAGCGCGCTTCCAGATGCGTTACAGGAGAGATCCGCATCCCGCACTCCCTTCCTTTCACTACTTCCTGGCCGCTGGATTCTCAGCCTTCAGAGATCATGCTTGCAGGGGAGGATGGCCGGATGCTTTCGACGGGTCCCAGTACCAGTGATGCCTTCCGTACTTGGTGGGTGCCCCGCACCATCGGTCCTCAGACCCGGGCCACATTCTTCCTCGGGGATATGGTCCCCAGCTCGGTGATGATGACTGACTGGGCAGCCTGCGTTCGGACTCCCACTCATGCCGAGCAGATCGCCACCCTGACCCGTCAGGTAGACCAACTATCTCTATATCTTCGGGTGCTGGGCCGGACTCCAGAGGATGCTTATGCCTACTGATGATGACATCCTTAGTTCACAAGCCCTTGACAAAACACAAGTGGATCCATTGCATATGCCACTTGGACCCATTACGAGGACACGAGCTAAATGCTTCAAAGAAGGACTTAACGGGATGATTCATAAATTATGGACCGAGGTTGGATCGAGCATAGAGGTTATAGAGACGGGTTACAAGCACGCGAAGTTCATAAACACATTGGAAGCAAGCATACCCGAACCGACACAAAAGAATCAGCATTTCCGCACTTTTGGACTAGTTTGACATCAGTTCGTATTTTGGCCATAACTTGAGTTTCCAAACTCCAAATGAGGTGATTCAAAATCCTAAATTCATTAGAAACTCCAGGGTTACAATTTTCATTCTTGGCCCAAGTCCAAATTCGAAATTTATCAGGTGTGAAAATAGCTTGCAATGTGCTGATCAGTTTATAGTTGTCTGATTTGGACTTTTAACACATCACATGTTTTGGTTTGTTAAATTATTTTGGTGGGCTGATACATGTGATGTGATTAGTTGTTAGATCTTGACTTATGATGATGGTTTAGCACACCATGAGTTCCTATAAATACCAAGTGATGCTAGGATGTAAAATCATTCATTCATATCAATTTTCAGATTATCAATACTATTGTGAGTTTGTTTCTCTACTTGTGGTTCTTTAAAGAATTCCTAAGTGTTCCTTAGTTCTTCTTTTTAGATTCATAATTGACTTATCATACAACCATTCATAGTTGTGTGTGGCGTCTTCTACCGCATCAATCGTCGATAGTACCGAGATTACCGCTTCAATATAAGCGAGGGGTCGAAGTGTCGTTGGTGTTCATCCTACGCAAATTTCCTAAGCAAGCAATTGTACCAAGATTACCATCTACATATAGACGAGGGGTTAAGGTGTTGCAAGCTATCCATCCTATCAACTTGTTAGAAACGATCCGGGCGACGACCACCTCACGCAAGCGTGCCGTGGAGTCTATCATTTGGTATCAAAGCTAAGTTTCTTATCAAGTTACTTATCTTTACTTTTATTGTTGAAATATAGTCAAAAAAAAAAACTGCATAAAATATATAGCAGAAAATTTGTATTGTTGAATTGCTATCATCGGGATTTTCATTTGCAAGAATCATATTTGGCGTTTGAAAGTCTTGTGGAGAGTCGTACCTTCTATATTGTTTTCTTGATAAGTTATTATTGGATTGTAATTAGAGAATTGAGGTAATATTTGTGAGAATTCAAAAAGAACCTATTAGAGAGAACTACGAGCGGAAAAAGGCAAGAGTAGTAAGTTTAATTGAGGGTAAAAGCCTAATTGTGTGATACACGAGCGTTTCCTACTTATGTGGTATATTGTTTGAGTGAAACACGCAAGGGAGTGGTGAGGAACTTGTTTTCTACTAATCTTTATTTTGCAGGAAATATGTCTAACATAAGAGATAAGACAATTGAAAATGAACCTTCTACATCGAATTTTGACCCAAAACTCATGATGGAGGCTATGATGAAAGAATTTTCTAGACAATTGGGGATGGCTATTGAACAAGTGCATGATCGCATCGATCAATTGAGTGTCACTCGAGGGGAACAAACTCAAATCCCTCCGGGTGGGCGCCCAAAAGGAAAGACCCAACAAAAGGAAGCAAGGCTAGCGGAGACAAATTACTATGATGAAAGGTTTAGCGAGGAAGAGGATCGGGAAATTGACCTTATCCCTAGGAGACATTTTGCAAAGGATAGAGGCAGCCGAAATCGAGAGGACAACAATCTCGATAGCATCAAAATGAAAATTCCCACATTCCAAGGCAGGAGTGACCCCGAGGCATATTTAGAGTGGGAGAAGAAAATGGAGTGGATCTTTGACTGTCACAACTACTCGGAACTCAAGAAAGTTAGGATTGCAGCTACCAAATTTTCAGAGTATGTAGTTACTTGGTGGGATCAATTGATGACCAGCCGAAGGAGGTGCAGAGAACGTCCAATAGAGACTTGGGCAGAAATGAAAGCTGTAATGAAAAAGAGGTTTGTCCCAAGCCACTACTATCGAGATCTGTTTCGAAACTTACAAAATTTGAGACAGGGAAACAAGAGTGTGGAGGACTACTTCAAAGAAATGGAAATGCTAATGTCTAGAGCTGACATCGACGAGGATAATGAGGAAACCATGGCCCGATTTTCAGCAGGTTTAAATTGGGATATTGCAGATTTGGTGGAGCGCCAACATTATGTGGTATTGGAAGACATGGTGCACATGGCTATCAAAATAGAGAAGCAACTTAAGAGGAGAGGTGGCCAGCGAATAAACACTACCACAGGTTCATCATGGAAATCCAATAATGTGAAGCGTGAGGAAAAGCCAACTGTTTTCAAACCAAAGCCAGAAATCAAGCAGGGAGCGGCTAATCAAGTGGTGCAAGGTAAAACTAATACACCTTCTACTAGTCGTAATCGAGATATTGTATGCTTTAAATGTCAAGGCAGGGGACATATTGCAAATCAATGCCCAAATCAAAGAACTATGTTATTGCTTGATAATGGGGATTTGGAGACCGAGGAAGAAGATAGTGACAATGACTCTATGCCACCGTTGGAGGAAGATAGAGAGGTTGCTATGCATGGCGAAGTGTTAGTTACACAGAGAATGCTTAGTACACAGGTAAAGGAAGAAAGCAGCGAGCAAAGAGAGAATCTATTTCATACTAGATGCATGGTAAATGGTAAGACCTGTTGTGTTGTAATTGATGGTGGGAGTTGTACAAATGTGGCAAGTATCACAATGGTGGAGAAATTGGGACTTACAACATCCAAACATCCTCACCCATACCGATTGCAGTGGCTCAATGACAGCGGCGACATCAAAGTTACCAAGCAAGTATCAGTACCGTTTACAATTGGGAAGTATGTTGATGAGATCCTTTGTGATGTAGTTCCTATACAGGCAGGTCATTTACTATTTGGGAGACCTTGGCAGTTCGATCGGCGAGTAAAACACGACGGTTTTACTAATGAGTACTCTTTTGTTCACAATCAAAGAAAAGTTACCTTGTGTCCTATGTCACCAAAACAGGTGCATGAGGATCAAATACACTTACAGAGAGATCATGAAAAGAAAACAAAAGAGAGAGAAAAAAAGAAAGGAGAAGAGAGAAAAACAAATATTTTTGCAAAAAGGAGTGATGTAAGGCGAGCTTTGGATTCTAAAAGGCCAATGATTGTACTTCGGTATAGGGAGGCACTTTTGAATACTAACGCTAATAAAACTTCATTGCCTAGTGTTATTTCTACTCTTTTGCAGGATTATCAGGATGTATTTCCCGAGGAGCTTCCCCAAGGATTACCACCAATTCGGGGAATTGAACATCAAATTGACTTTGTCCCCGGCGCGACCATTCCAAATCGCCCGGCATACCGAAGCAATCCCGAGGAAACGAAGGAATTGCAAAGGCAAGTTGACGAGCTAATGGACAAGGGGTTCGTGAGAGAAAGCATGAGTCCATGTGCGGTTCCAGTTATTTTAGTACCTAAGAAAGATGGGAAGTGGCGCATGTGCATTGATTGTCGAGCAGTAAATAACATCACGGTAAAGTATCGGCATCCCATTCCTAGGTTAGATGATATGTTAGATGAATTGCATGGATCTTGTGTGTTTTCTAAAATAGATTTAAAGAGTGGTTATCATCAAATTAGAATGCATGAGGGTGACGAATGGAAAACTGCTTTTAAAACAAAATATGGATTATACGAGTGGTTAGTCTTACCCTTTGGTTTAACTAATGCTCCTAGCACATTCATGAGATTAATGAACCATGTTTTGCGATCCTTCATTGGAAAATTTGTAGTTGTCTACTTTGATGATATCTTGATCTACAGTAAAGATTTAGGAGAGCATGCATTGCATATAAATTCTGTCCTAGAAGTGCTTCGGAAAGAAAAATTGTATGCTAATATGGACAAATGCACATTTTGTACGAATCGAGTTGTGTTCCTTGGCTTTGTTGTTAGTGCACAGGGAGTACAGGTTGACGAAGAAAAGGTACGTGCAATCCAAGAATGGCCAACTCCTACGAATGTCAGTCAAGTTCGTAGCTTCCATGGGCTCGCAAGTTTCTATAGACGGTTTGTAAGGAACTTCAGCGAAGTCACAGCACCACTCACCGAAGTAATCAAAAAGAGTGTAGGATTCAAGTGGGGTGATGCACAGGAAAAAGCGTTTAATTTGATTAAAGAAAAATTAACTAACGCTCCTTTACTTGTATTGCCTAATTTCACTAAGACCTTTGAAATTGAATGTGATGCTTCAGGATTAGGCATTGGAGCTGTGTTAATGCAAGAAGGAAAGCCAGTGGCATATTTCAGTGAAAAATTGAGTGGATCAGCTTTGAACTATCCTACCTATGACAAGGAGTTATATGCTTTGGTTTGATCATTGGAAACTTGGCAACATTACCTGTGGCCTAAGGAATTTGTGATTCACACGGATCATGAATCATTGAAATATTTGAAAGGCCAACACAAGTTGAACAAGAGACATGCACGATGGATGGAGTTCATCGAGACATTTCCATACGTCATTCGCTATAAGCAAGGTAAGGAAAATGTCGTGGCCGATGCTCTTTCGCGAAGGTATGTGTTGTTAAATACTCTTGACACAAAATTACTTGGTTTTGAACAAATCAAAGAATTATATGATAATGACCATGATTTTTGTGAAGAGTTTAAAAATTATGAAAAGAATGTTGTAGGTAAATACTTCAAGATGGATGGATTCTTGTTTCGTGAGAATCGATTATGTATACCTGCATGTTCTTTGCGTGAGTTATTGGTTCGAGAGTCACATGGGGGTGGTTTGATGGGACATTTTGGCGTTGATAAGACCTTATCTGTGATAAAAGAACATTTCTATTGGCCCCATATGAAACGAGATGTAGAAAGAATTTGTGATAGATGCATTACATGTCGTCAAGCTAAATCTCGTGTTCAACCCCATGGGTTATACACACCATTGCCTATTTCGAGTGAACCTTGGATTGATTTGTCTATGGACTTTGTATTGGGTTTACCTAGATCTAAGCATGGTCATGATTCTATATTTGTGGTCGTGGATAGATTTTCAAAAATGGCACATTTTATCCCATGCCACAAAGCTGATGATGCATCCCATGTTGCTGATTTATTCTTTAGAGACATTATACGTTTGCATGGCATGCCCCGAACAATTGTTTCAGATAGAGATGCTAAGTTCTTAAGCTATTTTTGGAAAACTTTGTGGTGTAAACTAGGAACTAAACTGCTGTTTTCAACTACTTGTTATCCACAAACTGACGGCCAAACGGAAGTAGTTAATAGAACTCTATCTGCTTTATTGAGGGCTATCATTAAAAAGAATATTAAGCTTTGGGAAGAGTGTCTACCACATGTTGAGTTTGCTTATAATAGGTCTGTTCACTCTGCTACTAAATTCTCACCTTTTGAAATTGTGTATGGCATTAATCCTTTAACACCCTTGGATTTGTCACCATTACCTGTTTCCGAGTATACTAACATGGATGGCAAAAACAAAGCTGATTTTGTTAAGCAGATACATGAGAAGACAAGACTCAACATTGAGAAGAGGACGGATCAATATGCCAAAACAGGCCAACAAGGGTCGGCGTCAAGTAATCTTCGAACCCGGGGATTGGGTATGGCTACACATGCGTAAGGAAAGATTTCCTGCTCAAAGGCGTTCGAAATTACTTCCAAGAGGAGATGGACCATTTCAAGTGCTTGAACGCATTAACAACAATGCTTACAAATTGGACTTACCCCCGGCGAGTATAATGTTAGTGCAACTTTCAATGTTTCTGATCTAAGCCCGTTTGACGTAGGTGAAGATTTGAGGACAAATCCTTTTCAAGAGGAGAGGTATGATGAGGACATCCTTAGTTCACAAGCCCTTGACAAAACACAAGTGGATCCATTGCATATGCCACTTGGACCCATTACGAGGACACGAGCTAAACGCTTCAAAGAAGGACTTAACGGGATGATTCATAAATTATGGACCGAGGTTGGGATCGAGCATAGAGGTTATAGAGACGGGTTACAAGCACGCGAAGTTCATAAACACATTGGAAGCAAGCATACCCGAACCGACACAAAAGAATCAGCATTTCCCGCCACTTTTGGACTAGTTTGACATCAGTTCGTATTTTGGCCATAACTTGAGTTTCCAAACTCCAAATGAGGTGATTCAAAAGCCTAAATTCATTAGAAACTCCAGGGCTACAATTTTAATTCTTGGCCCAAGTCCAAATTCGAAATTTATCAGGTGTGAAAATAGCTTGCAATGTGCTGATCAGTTTATAGTTGTCTGATTTGGACTTTTAACACATCACATGTTTTGGATTGTTAAATTCTTTGGGTGGCTGATACATGTGATGTGATTAGTTGTTAGATCTTGACTTATGATGATGGTTTAGCACACCATGAGTTCCTATAAATACCAAGTGATGCTAGGATGTAAAAATCATTCATTCATATCAATTTTCAGATTATCAATACTATTGTGAGTTTGTTTCTCTACTTGTGGTTCTTTAAAGAATTCCTAAGTGTTCCTTAGTTCTTCTTTTTAGATTCATAATTGACTTATCATACAACCATTCATAGTTGTGTGTGGCGTCTTCTACCGCATCAATCGTCGATAGTACCGAGATTACCGCTTCAATATAAGCGAGGGGTCGAAGTGTCGTTGGTGTTCATCCTCCGCAAATTTCCTAAGCAAGCAATTGTACCAAGATTACCGTCTACATATAGACGAGGGGTTAAGGTGTTGCAAGCTATCCATCCTATCAACTTGTTAGAAACGATCCGGGCGACGACCACCTCACGCAAGCGTGACGTGGAGTCTATCACCTACGATCCTGACGGTGCGGGTTATGATGCGGGCCCGAGCTCATCTGATGCCACAGTGCAGCCATATATTCCTGACATGAACTTTGGGCCTCCGACCTCGACGACCCCAGGGGATCAGTTCGAGGATCCCGCCTTCATAGATGAGATTGATTTTATTTAGATCAGGATAGGATAGGGCCTTTGTATCTGCACCTGCTTGGATTTATTTTTCATTTTATGCACTATGTATTGAACTCATTTATTTATTTATGCACAACTTTTCTCTTTTATCTCTATGAACTTCATTTGCTTTATTATTAACTGTATAATGCATGCTTTTCTTATTTATGAAATAGAAAATGACCCCTGTACAGTCTTTTGATACTATTTTTCCACAGATGTCGTCCTCAGATGCCGTGGTACGTTTGGATTTCATTCCTTCCACAGGGTTGGTTGGCAGTTTCCTCCGCTGGTTGGACAGTTTATTGCCGGCCGACAGGGTCATCGCAGATGGTCTTTTGGGCCATTCTTGGTCCTTATTAACCTTTCAGGTGCTAGTGGGCTTTGTGGAGGGTATTCTGAGCTATTGGGCGCCTGCCCGTCAGGTGTTCAGGTTAGGGATGGTAGAGCTGACCCCCACCCTCGAGGAGTATGCTCGCTTCACCGGCTTGCCTTTGGATAGACCTTATGCCAGGGTCACGACTGGTTCCATGCGCCGTCAGTTCTTGACCTTTACCGGTTTGCGGAGGGCTGTCCTGTTACCGGTGATCACATCAGACCATATGGTTCCCCTTCAGTTCTTGATTGACCGATTTGGTTCACCTGACAGTTTTCGTCTTTTCTTCGGCGATTTTTCTGTATCTGAGGAGCGCTGGGGCGCTTCAAGAGTAGACGTTCTGATGGCCTGTGTCGTCTCAGTTTTGTACTTGCCGGCAGGACCTGATCAGTTGGACATGCGGGTTGTCGTGGCTGTTCGAGCCCTTCAGGAGGATCACACCATTCTTCCCATGATATTGGCGGATACCTATATGTCAGCTTCATACTGTCAATCCTTCCGAGACAGGGTATTCAGAGGGAGTTCGACTTTATTGTATATGTGGTTCATGAGTCATCTTAGTCCCATCGGCCATTTCCGTCGCCAAGGGTTTTGCTTTAGCCACGACATAACCACACAGTTTTCGTTTCGTCCCGTGAGCTGTACTGATGTGGCCTCCTGGACATCATTTTTGTCGGTCATTGAGGATCCCTTTCATCTATTGGTCTACTCAGGCTATTACTCCTTTATGAGCTTCTTGACTCACGTGCCCACCCTGGATTTCATCCCTATTGCTGGCTTGAGGGGTGTGACGACTTATCATCCCCTGGCGGTTATGGGACAGTTTGATCAGACACAGGATTTACACCCCTTCGCGGGTGCAGCCGCCTACCGATTCCTTATATCATCCCGTTCAGAGAGGGATCTACTGCGGGTATATGATCTTTGGTCTCGCAAGATCTTTGCCGAATACAGTGAGAGCTGTCACATCCAGACATTTGCTTACGTAAAGTGGTTGCGCGGAGATTTGGATCTGGAGTGATTTTCTCGGAGGATACCACAGACCACCCCATCTCAGCTGATTCTGCCCCAAGTCGGGTTACCGAGGATACCCGACTCCGCCTGGCCCTGATTACCGCTGAGACCGAGAGGGATGCCGCTCTTGTCGAGAGAGATGATGCCATTCGGGCTAGAGACGCTGCCATTGCTGACAGAGAGACCATTGTATTTCAGACCAGGGCAGTTGTAGATGCTCATCTCGGGACTGTCAGACGAGCCACTGCTTTACTGGATCGCATTGATACGATGGGGCAGCAGATTGCAGGAGATGCTGATGCTTCAGATCTATCCACCACCTTGTCCATCCTGCTTCAGCTAGTTTCAGATTTGTAGATTATTTTATTTCCTGCATAGACTATGTTAGTTTCATCGGTTATCGAAAGAGAAATCTTGTAATAAAATGACTTATATATATAGACATGCATTTAAATTTAGTCATTTTCCCCTTTTGTCGTATCATTGCTTTTCATTGGATCCTCGTTTTATCCAGTTGACCATGATTTTGACATTTCACCTTCTTTCTCTTCTCAAGTCTTGATGGAGATTTGACAGATATTGCCGCACACCTTTTGATTTCTTTGGATTGAATCTCAGATTTTGGATAACTGTTTGGTTGGATCAGGGTTATGTCTTTTGGGATGAAGCTGGTTAGGCAGCTGGTTTCGGGAAGGTTTTGAGGGTGTAGGAAGGTTTTGTCTGGTTATCGAAAATTGGTTTTCGGTTAGGGAAAAGATTATTTTTTTAAGGGATCGGACCGCGCCATGATGGCTGCCTACGTACCCCCCCAAGTTGGGAGATCAGGTCCTACGTAGTTCGCTTCCAAAGGAAAAAGGAAATTGATGATTCAAGCGTAGAACCGCTTCACCGAGTCAGAATTGAGGGGTTGTGGAAATACCTCACCATCCATTTCTTGCAATATGAGGGCACCTCCGGATAACACTTTCTTAATCACAAACGGCCCCTCCCAGTTTGGGGCGAACTTCCCCTTGGCTTCGTCTTGACAAGGCATGACTCTTTTCAGCACCAAATCATTTTCTTTGAACTTCCGAGGTCTTATCCTTTTGTCATATGATCGAGAAATCCTTTGTTGATATAACTGACCGTGCCAAACCGCAGCCACCCTTCTTTCATCAATTAGGGCCAATTGGTTGTATCGACTTTGCATCCAATTCTCCTCGCTTATCTGAGCATCGATCACTATTCTGAGGGACGCCATTTCAACCTTAATTGGCAGAACGGCCTCCATTCCATACACCAAAGTGTAAGGGGTTGCCCCTGTAGAAGTACGCGTTGATGTTCGGTACGCCAGCAGGGTGAGGGGTAACAAATCCGGCCATCCCCGATGATTAGCAGACATTTTGGCCATTATCTTCTTGATATTTTTATTTGCAGCCTCCACTGCCCCATTCATCTTAGGACGGTAAATGATGGAATTGAGGTGCTTGATCTTAAACTGGTCACACAGTCCCTTCATGAGGGCGTTGTTTAAATTCTTGGCATTGTCGGAGACCAAAACCTCAGGTTGTCCGTATCGACAAATGACATTATTCCTGATGAAACCGACGATGACCTCCTGAGTTACCTTGGGGAAAGAAGCTGGCTCTACCCATTTGGTGAAATAATCGATCATGACGAAAATGAATCGGTGTCCGTTGCTCGCTTTTGGCTCTATTGGTCCGATTACATCCATTCCCCCACATTGAAAATGGCCACGGGGAGGTCATACAGTGCAGTTCATTGGGAGGCGTATGGATCACATTACCGTGCGCCTGGCATTGGTAACACCGTTTGACATGATCATCGCAATCGGCTTTCAGCGTTAACCAATAATGCCCTGTCCTCAAGATCTTTTTGGCCAGCATCGGTCGACTCATATGTGGCCCACACACCCCACCATGTATTTCATTCATAATCCTTCGGGCCTGTGTTTCATCTACGCACTGCAACAGTCCCAACCCAGCATCCCTTTTGTAGAGTGAATCCCCACCCAGGTAAAATTTCATCGCCATCTTTTGAATTCTCATCCTCTCAGTTCGACTCGCCTGGTCGGGAGTGGATCTATCTCTCAGATATTCCCTTATGTCGTGATACCAGGGCTGCCTTGTCAACACCACCTCGTCTGATAATACTGCCATATGCTCCTCATATGCCGGGGCATTCTGTACGGCGATCTCAATCTGTGGACTGTCCCTATTCTTGATTACGTGGATTAAGGAAGCCAGAGTTGCCAATGCATCAGCAAAGTCATTTCGTCCCTGGGGAATATGGCGAAAAGCGATATCTTCGAACTCTTGCATCAGCTGGGTAACACAACGATGGTATGGAAGTAACCGAAGCTCCTTAGTGTTGTACACCCCGATCGCTTGTCTGATTACCAGTTCTGAATCCCCAAACACTGCTAGCCTCCTCACTCCCATGTCGCGGGCCAAGCGGAGTCCCAAGATACATCCCTCGTATTCAGCGGTGTTGTTCGAATTGCTGAAACGCAGTTTAGTGGCCACGGGATATTGTTCTCCGGTGATAGAGACTAAGACCGCTCCGGCTCCTGCCCCCTCGGCATTCATGGCACCATCAAAATACAGCTTCCAGAACTGTCCCTCGTCATCACATTTCTCGCGTGATACCCAAAATATATCTTCGCCCGGAAGAGGAGTTTCCAAGGGCTCCATCCCTCCTGACGGGGTTTCTGCCAACTGATCTGCAATTCCCTACCCTTTCATGGCCTTCTGAGTCACGTACACTATGTCGAACTGTTGTAAGATCAACTGCCATCTTGACAACCGACAATTCAGCATGGGCCTTTCAAAAATATATTTCAGGGGATCCATTCTTGATATTAGGTACGTCGTATGCCCATGGAGGTAGTGCTGTAATCTCCCTGCGGCCCAGGCCAGAGCACAACAGGTTTTTTCGATGGGAGTGTAATTTTGTTCACATTGGCTAAATCTTTTGCTGAGGTAATAGATGGCCTACTCTTTACCTGCCTCATTCTTTTGTCCCAGCATACATCCCATCGCGATGGTATTGACCGATATATACATAAACAGAGGGATCCCATCCTTCGGGGGTACCAGCACTGGTGCCTCCGCCAGCTGCTTTTTAATGGTTTGAAGAGCCTTCTGACATTGCCCATTCCACTCCTGGGAAGCTCCTTTTCTTAACAGTTTGAAAATGGGCTCACATGTAGTCGTCAAGTGGGATATAAAACGGCTGATAAAGTTTATCCTTCCGAGGAATCCTCTTATCTCCTTCTCCGTGTGAGGCGCCGGCATATCCACAATGGCCTTAATCTTTGCTGGATCCAACTCAATGCCCCGATCACTAACCAGGAATCCCAAGAGCTTACCCGACTGCACTCCGAAAGCACACTTGGCCGGATTGAGTTTTAAATTATACTTTCTGAGCCGATCGAATAGCTTTTTGAGATGGGTTATATGGTCAGATTCTACCTTCGATTTCACAATAATGTCATCCACGTAGACCTCTATCTCCTTGTGCATCATATCGTGGAATAGGGCCATCATGGCTCTCTGATAAGTAGCCCCCGCATTTGTGAGACCAAAAGCCAATCGTCTGTAGTAGAAAGTGCCCCAAGGGGTGATGAATGCGGTCTTTTCCCGATCTTCTTCCGCCACCATTATCTGATGATATCCCGCGAAGCAATCCACAAAAGAGTACATTTCGTACTGGGCTGTGTTATCCACCAGGATGTGTATGAAAGGCACCGGGAAGTTATCTTTGAGACTGACCTTGTTTAGATCTCTGTAGTCTACACATACCCTCACCTTCCCTCCGGGCTTAGCCATTGGGACTACATTGGACATCCACTCTGGGTAAGTGGACACCATAATGATTCCCGCCCTGAACTGCTTGATGATCTCTTCCTTTACTTTTAAGCTCCACTCCGGTTTCAACTTTCTTAATTTTTGCTTGACAGGCCTGAAACCCTCCTTGATGGGTAATCGGTGTACCACAATGTCGGTGGACAATCCGATCATATCCTCATGAGACCAGGCAAAGACATCCTCATATTGTTTTAGCAACTCAGTCATTTCGGCTTTTTGGTTGGGGATAAGGTCCGTCCCTATCTTGAGTTCTTTTGGCTTGTCAGGGGTTCCAATATCAATGGTGACGGTTTGGTCCAAGTTGGGTTTGGGTTTATCCTTGACCCATCCTTTGATCTCGTCAGGCGCGTCGTCGTAATCTGTCTCATCTTGTTCAATGCCCATTAAATCGAAATCCAGCTCAATGTCAAAATCATAATCATCATTCAAATTGGAAGGACCGTTTGTTAGGCAAGGATTACTCAAATTGGTACACCTGACATGAAACAAAATACTTGTCATATATAAATCATCTTTCACGACGATCGCATTTTCAAATAACACGAAGAAACGACATAATTATGCAAAAATAAAACAACAACAAAAATAAACTTCTTCATTCCCCCGTCTTCTGGGGTCTACCACCCTGACGTCGGGTTTTACCCTTGTTTGGATATCACTGGTTTCAGGGTCCAGTTGTCGACGGTCAGGTCAGACGAAATTCGCTGGATAAAAGGGGGCCTCACATCGGACACGTCCCCGATGATTACGGATACGTCACCTGAGTCCTCCTTCCTATCCTCTCCAGGAATAATTAGCCCTGCCCAATCGATGACAGGCACCACCTGTTGGGCTCCCGGTGGTGTGATCATATTCGTCCCCTCCCTACTACTTGTTGATTGTCCGGGGATATAGCATTTCGTTTCAAACTCTTTCGCGACCTCCTGCAGGAAACTTTCCCTCCGGGCCGACTTATTACGTGCGGGGGTTAACTCTTCATTCCCTGCCTCAATCATAGGCTTGCTAATCCTCTGCTCATTATTGACCTTGGTCACCAGACCGCCAGCCAGCCGAATCGGATCTGCACCTTGACGTTGTCTTCGTGCTGCGCCTTCACGATATCCCAATCCTGCTTTACCTATCTGCTGTGGTAATTGGATGGGCTCGGTGATTCCTTGACTGCTCCTTCCTAACCCTTGTCCCGGCTGGAAGTTCATTTTTATCATTTCCTTTACCACGAAGGTAAGTTCTCGAGAGATCCTAGGTTTCACAGCCGGAGCTCCCAGACTACTATAGTGGGGAGTGCTAATCTCCAGCGCTTGAAAGCTGGCAGGTGCCGCCGACTCATCCACATTGATCACGGGTAGGCCACTCCTGGGAGGAGAAGGGTCATCACATTCGGCCGAGATTGTTACCAGATTCCCATCGATGATTAGCTTGATTTGTTGGTGGAGCGTAGAAGGAACTGCCCCGGCCATGTGTATCCATGGCCTCCCCAATAACATGTTATAACTGGCTGCAATATCTAGGACCTGGAAAGATATATCAAAAGTACAGGGTCCTATCTCCACTGGCAACTCGATTTCTCCCATTGTATCCCTCCGGGAACCATCGAAAGCTCGTATCACCACATGATTGGCCCGTAGGCGCTTGGGATTGACGTTCATCTTCTGCAAGGTACTGAGGGGACAGATATTCAATGCCGATCCTCCATCAATCAGCACCCCATTCATGATATATCCTGAGGAGATTACCGCAATATGTAGCGATTTCTGGTGCCCCCTTCCCTCTTTGGGGATGTCCTCATCTGCGAAGGATATTACATCGTTCTCCAATAGGTGGCCCACCAGCTGGCCGAAACCTTCCTCACTAATTTCCTTGGGCACATATGCTTCTTCCAGAACCTTCGTTAGGGATTTGCAATGCTCATTGGATGACAACACCAAGTCCATGACTGATGTTAGGGTTGACTCCTCATTTAAAATCTGGATCCCCCTTGTTTCCGGATGATCCAACCTTCTCAAGAATTCTATGGCCCTTTCTTCGGAAATCTCTTCATTTTTCCTCCTTTGGCTATCCAGGACTCGCCCGGGAAGATATAAGGGGTTCCCCTTTGTCGTCACAGAAGCACAACTGGCAGCTTCCTCTGGCATTCCCCCATAATTCCAGGGTACAGTCTTTAGACTACTGATAGGGATTTGCGGCCTTGCCGCAAGGATGATGGGCCTCGGAGCCGTCAACTTGACAGGTCCCTCTGTGCTATTCGTACTTACCCCTATCAACTTGATGGGCGCTACCCTTGCACTCCCATGATCATGTATCACGTTGATCATTTCCTCAATTTTCTGCACATAGTTCAACCTTGGCGGCCCTCCAGCTTCACTCGCCTCCGTCGCATTGACTCCCCCTCCATCATGTCTTGGCAGGGGATTTGCCTTAACATTCGGGGAGTCTGGCTGTTCCACCAAAATTTCCCCACTGTCAATCAGGTTTTGGATTCGATGCTTCAACGTCCAACAGTCTTGTGTATCATGGCCAGGGGAACTGGAGTGGTATGCACATCACTTGCTCGGGTCAAACCTTCTACCCTTTGGGTCACTCGGGGGTGCCAAACCAACTATCTTCTTTTGGGCTACTAATACCGCTAATACCCGTTCAAGCGGTTCCCCGAGCGGGGTGAATACTCGATTTTGCGAGGCCTCATATCTTCTTCGCCCCTCTGCCCTTTGATCTGTGAAGTTTGGCTGTCGGGATGGCCCTACCCTCTGCACCGGTACCGGAAGATGGCTTTCTGTTTTTCTGGATGACCCCTGTAGGATGAGGGAGACATCCTCTTCCTTCTTCTTTTGGACCCTCCGGGAAGTGCTGCCATAGTTTCCATTCTGTATTTGCTCGGCAGCAGTTTCTAAAGCAGTAAAATCCCGGATTTTACCCGATTTTAACCCCATATCTACCATCTCTCCATGCTTAATCATTTCAGCAAAGGGTCTTCCAATCCCCGAAATGACTCGTTCATAATACGGTGCCTCCTAAATGTCTACAAAAGTCATCACCATCTCCGATTCGCTCATGGGGGGTTCACCTGTGCGGCCATGCCCATCCACCGTTGCGCATATTCCCTGAAGGATTCCCTAGGTTGTTTCTTTACTTTTGTCATTTGGTACCTGTCAGGGGCCATCTGGGCCTGAAAGCTGTATTGGGTTAAGAAGGTATGGGCCAGTTCCTCCCAGTTGTGGATTCGGGCATTGTCAAGGCGGGCATACCAAATTCTTGCCTCCCCCGTTAAGCTTTTCTGGAACAGCTGCATTCTCAACCCCTCGTCCTCGGCATAAGACCCGAGCTCTCTAATGTATATTTTCAAGTGTGTGTAGGGATCCCCCTTCCCGTTGTATTTTTCAAACTCAGGGATTTTAAATTTCTCCGGGTATCTGGCTACGGGGAAGACACATAAATCTGAATAATTAACCCTGCCGAGGGACCCTATGCCCTTCATAGATTGGATGGTTTCCTCCATTTGTCTCATTTTCTCCCGCAGGTCATCCGTATCTCCCTCCTCCGGGATAGTAATCACTGTCCTGTTGGGTATAAGAACGGCCCTTGGGATGACTGGCTCGTCCTTGAGTTGGGATTGGTCTTCCTTAAACAGGTTTGTACCATTTTTAGGAGGATTCGGGTCACCCCCCGGCGGTGGAATATTGTGCGGTCCTTGGTTTGGCGGATCCTGTCTGATTAGGAACTGCTCTCTTAGCATTGGGGCCATTTCCATCATCTACTTTTTAAAGTCATCAAACTCTTCCCGAGATATGGAACTATGATTTGGAAGATCAGCCATTTCAGAGGTAGAGACCTGGGCTTTCTTAGATCGCGAACGGGTTTGAGGAGCAATCCTACAGAAACCAGGGTTCGAAGTTTAGTCTTGGGGAATAAAAAAATGTGGATGCATGCTAAAGCTGTAACTTCTGTATTTTGGGGTTTTTTAATCTTTCCCTGCAAAACAGAAAGTTAGTAGTCCTCTGATGCAATGACAAATGCTAAACATGGTTTTATTATGCTCCTCAGTCGTTCCCTGTAAAAGATAGAGGTTAGTAATTTCTTCTTGACGAACAGGGAGGCATGAGATCATGACATTTACGCGTGCAATGTAAAAAGGCATGAAGAAACTTTTCCTGCGTAGGGTTAATCTGAGGCTGTCCTATCCTAGGGTTACTCTCACGGGCTTTTTGGCATGAAGGTCCCCAAATCTTCGCAATCTACTCGTCTGAGCCCTTTCGATTGGAGCGGATTTGGGTGGTGCGTTTCCTGAGCCATCTCCGGGGAGCAGCCCCTTCGAGTCCAGTAATAAGCAACCGACAGGTTCGCCTCAGGAGGAGGTACTCTCTCAACATACATTCACATTCATCGTCCTCACCGTATGCAAATGATTACTCAAAAGAAAAGCAATTCCATTCAATCATTCATTCATTGGGCAAAAACACACATTTACACAACAAAAATAAAAATCAAAATATCGCACGCACACACATTTCATGATTTTTAAAAGGATAGGATAGCATCAAGACCCGTACGCGGCTTAAGCCCTCTAATGTCCCCAGCAGAGTCGCCAGCTGTCGACGCCGGGTTTCGCTTCGTGGGTCCTTTTAGTCTTTTCCAATTTTAGCCTCTTGATTAAATGATTTTTGGAAAAGGTCGGCATTAATGTCGACGGGGTTTTGAAAGATCGTTTTTTATGATGAGCCAATTAACCAGAGTCGCCAGTTGGTATATTCGAAATGGATGTACCAACTCATCCGAGTTTTCATTTTTTATAAATCGCTGGCTCATATGTGACTCCGAATTAATTAGTCTGCGAACCGAGATTCATAGAGTTCGGGGGCTTGCTTAAGTGAGGGGAAGGTGTTAGGCACCCCTCGACTTCCGTGAAATACGCTTACTGCAATCTTGATGCTGTCCTATCTTTTAATTCATGAAATGTGTATATGTGCAGGTATGTGTGTGTGTGCGCTTATGTGAATGTTGTGGTGAGTTTGTATGAAAGAATCATTTGGATTTTTAGGAAAGTCGTGCTTTAATTTGAGAACGCTTCGGAATGTCTTTTCAGCATACACGAGAAAGCTTTATGAAAGAGGTTTGATTTAAATTGTCAAAATTAGGAGATTTTCATTAGGCGACGTTTTGGCAAAAGAGGATTTTATTAAGCCTTAGCGAAAATAGGAATCGAGATTTATACGTTGCTTTCATAAATGATGGGCAATTTCTAGGATCTCTTTCGCCCTATACATCAAGGTTTAATAAAACCTTTAATTTCTTTTATAAAACCCATTTTTGTGACATTTGAAAATAACCTCTTTTTAGCTTTCTCGTAGAATAGGAATCAACTTTCATTAGCATTTCCAATTTTTAGCCTCGTGATGCTAATATCCTACTTTGATTGATTTTAGAAAAGATCTTTATTGTTTAATCTTTTGAAACCATTTTGGTGTCACGAAATATAATCAAGCATAAACATGCGTTGGGGCTATCCACGGGCATGTAAGCCATCAAAATATCCCCAAACGCCAACAATCACATATTCCACTAATACGGGGCCTTAAACCCGATTCTCGTCTTAACGTCGTTTTAAGGCCCAACGGTTACATATTACAAAAACGAGCACCTTGAATCTATACATACATCAAAACGTCCATTATCGGATTTGAACCACGGGGTCGCGTTCCTAGGCTCACACGAGATTATGACATGCCCACAAAATGAATACTACATAATTAACCAACCCGGATTTATCTAATACACCATGATATCCTAAAATGACAATCTAAATAAATTACACCCAATGAACCACCATAAACAAGCTAGAAATTTCATCAATTGGATATCCTCGAGTTATTAGGAAGAATTTTGTTCCGATGGAACCCTCACCAATAATCCCTAATCCATGATTATTCAACAAGATACATGAAAGTTACATCTAATTTACTCAATCAATATGACATGAATTGCTAGAACAAATAGAAATTTTCACCTTGCAATTGATCTCAAATGGATGTGAATTTGTGTATTTGAATAGGATAAGGAGTGTATTTGATACAACAAAAATCAAAAGAATTAAATCCTCTCTTTTTTTCTTCTCCTTTCTCCCTATTTTGTTGCAAAATCTAGCTATTTTCTCACTATTTCCGTGTTTTTGCTGCTGCAGAAATTCTCCTTCTTCCAAAACTGCTGAACTCCCTGTATGCTGCACGAAACTGGGCTGAAATAGGCTGGCTGGCCGCCTGCCTCCCACTCACCCCGATTTCGAGTTCCGTGTTTCGAGTTCCGTGTTTTCAAAAGGCGCACTATTTGGCCGCAGATCAATCCGCGGCTGGACGGTTTGACTTTCTCGTTTTCCGTGCCACGCCTCGATTTTTGCGCCGTAACGTCGGTTTTCGCTGACAGGCTCGTATTCGGCAGTCCGGGAAATTTCGGGAGACGTGCCACCTCATTCGGGGACGTCTGCTCTGGATGGCCTTATTGTCATGTCAACTTTGGTCGCCAAACATTGCGGTGGTGTCGGGCGCTCGCACCTGTGCCCCCTCCTTCGCTCCCGCAAGCCGGTTCAATTGACGATTTTGCCCTCCTGTCATGGTTAGTACAGGGAACGCAAAATTTGGGTGTCTACAATACACTTAACTTATTATTACAATTATGTCATTTACTTCTTAAATAAATATTTTCCTTTTGCGGTGTGACCCTTTAGGTTCTCCATATTAAACCGGTTGTGAATAAATCAATTAGAACAATTCTAATCTTATTTAAATAAATAAATTAAACTATTTAATTCATATAAATAAATAATATTTATTCTACAATAAGGGTAAGCTCCCTTAGCGATCAACGACTTTCCAGATAATATAGATTTCAACATTAATCACAAAAGAACCTTTGAGTAAATAGTTACCGTACAATTCAATTCTTCTACCATACAATGTCCCAATTAAATATAAGACATGGAATTTTTGTCAAGTCTTATTTTATTTAATTATATGTATTTCGATTCCCAAATGCACAACTCTAAATAATGCAAATTAGAAACTCCTTTCTAATTTCATTCTGCCTTGGCCAAGGACTACTGAGTTATCATTTATCGAATCACATAGGACATTCACATCTTTTACTAGACGTGGTAGATTCTTTGTTGATCATTCACCTATCTCCATGTACAACTTATTATACCCAATCATACCCTTTGATATACCCTAAAGATCTTAAGGGACATGTCAAAGTATAACTTATCATACACAAGACACTACGATGATCTCAAGTCTAAGGATCACTTGTACTACTATCACTAGAGGAATTCCTATTGACAGTCGAGTAAAACTCCATTAGGTATTATTTTGCGAGTCACGTTCAGTGAACTTATTCTCCAATAAGCACCTACATACTTGATTTAGTGTCTCCACACAAATGATTATGAGATCAATCATCCTCTTTATAAGAGCAAACAACGTATGTACTAATCTATCCGGATTCACTAATCCCCAATTTAGTAATCCAACGATTAGGAACTATTTTAGTTTGTGAGCTATCTTGAATTTAGATCTCATTCGCATGATCACCATCATGATTCTAAAAGCATTGCTCAAAACTATGGGTTTATCACATTTAATATAACAGCACCATGTAGATAATATAAAATGCCTTTTAAGAAAATCAATTCTTTTATTAATAAATGAATAAGATTACAAAGTATATGCTACATCATATCAAATATGATTGGCTTGTGTGCATACTACTTTCATTAAGTCCATGAATGCCGCAGGTGCATTCGTTAGACTGAATGACATAACCAGAAACTCGTAGTGACCGTAACGAGTTCTGAACGCCGTCTTCGGAACATCCTCCTTTCTCACTTTCAGCTGATGGTAACCACTTCTTAAGTCTATCTTTGAAAAATGAGTAGCACCCTTCAGTTGATCGAACAGATCGTCAATTCTCGGTAACGGGTATTTATTCTTGATTGTAACCTTGTTCAATTCAAGATAATCTATGCAAAGACACATCGAACCATTTTTCTTCTTAACAAACAACACCAGTGCTCCCCACGGCAAAACACTCGGTTGAATGTACTTCTTGTCTAGTAGCTCTTGCAGTTGCACCATCAACTCCTTCATCTCCACCGGAGCCATTCGGTACGGAGCTTTTGATATAGGCGCAGTCCCGGGCACTAAATCAATAACGAATTCAATCTCTCTTTCTGGAGGTAATCCCGGCAAATCATCCAGAAAAACATCCACAAAATCCCTCACCACTAGTATTTCTTCCAATTTTGTACCGGTCTTCCGAGTATCTACCATATGAGCTAAATACCCTACACATCCTTGCTTCAGTAACTTCTTGGCTTGCATAATCGTTAGACAAGTTGTCTGCCTTGGCGATTTGCTACCATAAAACACCACTTTAGACGGAGTCTTAAGGTTTACACACTTCTTTTGGCAATCAATAATTGCCCCACAATTATACAACCAATCCATCCCTAGAATGACGTCAAATTCCCCAAGTTTAATCGGAATAAGATCTACTGTCATCATATGACCATGAATATCTACCTCGTAATTTTTGTACACATACCTAATTGGTATCACTTCCCTATTGGCAATCTCTATGTTTAAGGGAAAGTCTAACTCTTCTCGGGGTATCTCCAGTTTATCAGCAAAATCATCAGAAATGAAAGAACAAGTTGCACTTGAATCAAAAAGTACATATGCATTCAAATTATTTACTGGTAGGATACCTGCTGTGACGCCCCCAAATTCAGGTCTCCAACTACCCGGATTCGGTCATCACGATCCAATACAACATTCACCTCTAACAACATACATTGATTGAAATGTGGAATATAACAAACATATGTTGTTCATTAGAAAGGTGTTACTAGTCCCAAGATACAATAACCTTTAATACATAACACAAATCATACCCTAAATAATAATCAGGGTTTAAATTACATTAATAGTAATTACGCTAAACACATCTAAAGCCAGCTATGTGAAGCCTATCACTTCATCTTTTCTTTACCCTTGCCCTTTCTTGATGTCTCGGGTTTAGCTGCAATGAAAGTCATGATATAGCAAATATGAACAACGAGTTTGCTCAACAAGTGTAAAGTACAACAACAAGGATATATCATGATTAGAGGAATATAGAAAGAGATTTCAACAATATAATTATCGGAAGCAAGAACAATAATTGCTTTTAGAACAATTGATAGTCAAGTAGACTTTGAACAATAACTTCCAAAGGAGTCAATAGCTAGTTGACCCTCTGGTTACTGGCTACAGAATAAGTACTTGAGGGGATCAGCCTCGCGTACGCTATGTGTATGCATAACATTTAACTCTGTTGTTTGTACCTATATACGGTACCTGGGGTACTCCCCTATAAATAGAGGGGTGTTCATTCAGTCTGAAAATCCTTACCATTGATTGGTTCAGATAGCTTTTATAAATTCTCACATATTAGTCTGATCGAACAAGGGTACAGACTCATTCTTTAATAGTTCGTGAATTACCGAACTTTAATAAGTGTACGAATATAAGACTGTACGAATTCATGTGCACTAAGTGCGAGTACCAGTAAATATCATAGATGTGGAATAATTGAAAAATAATTAAACCACTTAGGGCATTCTTGGAAATAAGGTTCAAGCTTAAATAATCAACTTGCAATACGATGATACCCTGCTCGATCATAACTTGAGTAGGATCAAGGAACTTGCTCAATAAAATATGAGATAGGAAACTTGCAACAATTAAAGTTTCGGGATAGAGAACTTGCCTGCTTGCTCAGCTACAACTACTCTTAGCTTTAATTATTTGGCTTTGAAGGACCTAACATTTGATAGAGTCGATCAATCAACACGGCATAGTTATATATCAGTACACCCTCTTATGCTATTTATTTAGCAGATGAACCATTAATTCGCATTTCTTTAGTAACTTCATTAACATCAAATTACTATTCAATATTAGCTAATCAGAAATTAATTAATGACCTTTAGTTGTTATTTCAATAACTAATCATGCTTATTTATTATTTGGGTATTCAAGTTAGCAACATTTAGTAACCCAATAAATAATAATCTTGTTAGTGCATTATGACTTAATAGTATCCAAATTTAATGACTATTCTATTTGGTTAAATCTCTATTTATTATTTATAAAAGTAAATAATAAATTGATTACTGCACTACTAACTAACAGTGATAACAATTAATAGGTTATTTAAGTTTTATTCACACTTAGCTACTATTCACTTTTAAGGGTAATTACAAAATTATTTTCCTTATTCCTCACTTAACATTAATTAAATAATTAATGTATTAACTCTACTCGTACTTAATTATTATTTAATAATAATCAATAATAATTAAGTAACCATTATCTTTATTTATTAAGGTCCAATAATAAATAATTAATTTGTTAATCTTGCTCATACTTAATTATTATTTGATAATAATGTAATAGTAATTATCATCTTTATTCATTATTTAATGGTAAATAATAATTAATCAGTTTATTTACCGTACTCCTACTTAATCATAATAATTAAATATTTATCTTCTTTATTTATTATTATTTAATATTACTTAAATAATAATTAAAGATTTATTATCTTAATTTAAAATTAATTTACTCATTATTATTTAATGTAAATTAAATAATAATTCAATATTTACTATATTTATTAATAATAATCTTATTAACTTTGTTCATATTTAATTGTTATTTAATATTAATTAAATAAAAATTAAATATTTGTTATCTTTATTTATTATTTATTGCTAAATAATAAATAATTACTTTATTTATACTTAATTATTATTTAATATAAATAATAAGTAATTATTATCTTTATTTATTATTATCAAATAGTAAAACTATAATTACCCGTTAGTAATTACCAAATCCTGAAATTAGCATTTTAGGGCTTAATTACTATTGCTAATACCTGATAACAATACACTAATTGATTACTGTTACCCTCTTTTTGAAAAAATATTTTTATTGAGTAACTATGATCCATTCGTTTCATAGTATTACAAAAAAATCAGTGATGGTTTGTGCATTTGCGGCGCGTCAAGGCTTGCGAACCACACGCGGTTCCACATACGACCCATAGTCAAAAATTATATTAAGCAGCTAAGATTAATAGCAACAAGCTTACAATACATGGTTCAATTTCTGCAAATGGCCAAAATATGATCACATAATAACCCAAATTTGGTTTGCATATGGACAATGTTGTTGACAGACACTATCAAAATGAAACAAATCTCTTTATTTGGCATTACAGCAAACACATGTTGGGCATTCTAAAATTCGACCTTAGCCTATTACAGTACCAATTCACGCAGCCCGAACCTCTTAGGGTTCTTCAGTAAATAGAGTTCCATCAATGAAACTACACAAACCCAATACAGTCGAGCAACACAATCCAAATTCAGAAAGAAAGAGAAAGAACACAACCAAATAAAACTATCGCAGTAGCTCGGTGGAACTATCGTTATACCTTGAGATCGAATTGGGTCGGATTGGGGTTCTAGTTGTCGTCATCCTCCTTCTCCCAAAATAGGTGACGTAGCCGGCGGACATTCACAACCGTTTCCCTCCTGCGATTTCTCTCTCTAATTTATCTCACAAAATTGGCAGCTCGGGTTAGGATTTGCGTGGGGGTTTCCAATTTATAGAGAAAAATTTACCCAAATTATTTGGGCAATACCCTAAACGACTGAGTCAATGACCGACGATAGGAGAGGAGTAGACGGACGGTAGGTCTCATCAATCCATCCGAGCCCAGCTGTGAAATTGCCGGCAAGCCCTCGAGCCGCGTACCTCCCACCGGTCTAATCGCCGCGCTTAAAACCCTTTGGTCCGATCGATAGCCGCTCGGTCGCCCATGCCCTCGCTGGTTTCGCCCGCCTCGATTCTTGGATAGCTACCGGTCACTGCTCCGTTCCCCCGCCTATTGCCGGCACTTGACACCTCCGCTCTCTCTCGTTGCATCTGATTGAAAGATTTAGGTTCTAGGCTCGGTTTCCCCAATTGTATTACCGGTTGCTCCAAATAGGAATTGGTCCCAATTTCGCAGTAGTTCAACCCGACAGAAATGAAAAAGGGAATCCAGCCCAAATGGTTCGGCCCAATTAATATTGGGTCAACTAAAATAATAAAAAAAACATATATGACCCAATTGAAATTTTTTTTAGCATTATGCTTCTTCCACCGCGTGATTCCTCCAGAGAACTTTAACGGAATGAATGATTTTATTCCTCAGTTTCTGCTCCTTTCTATCCAATATTTGGACTGGAATCTCCTCGTACGATAAGTCCTTCTCGACTTGAATTGGCTCACGGGAAATAACATGCTTGTAGTCTGGCTTATATGGACGTAACACTGATACATGAAACACGTTGTGAATGTGCTCAAGTTCAGGAGGTAATGCTACCTCGTACGCCACTTCACCTATTCTCCTCAATATTTCAAAAGGTCCTATGAACCTAGGGCTCAATTTGCCCTTCTTCCCAAAACGAATCTTTCCTTTCCAAGGAGACACCTTCAAAAATACAAAACTACCAACTTCAAAGTCGCGTTTCTGACGATGTAAGTCGGCATACTTCTTCTGATGATCCTGAGCTGCTACTAAACGCTGTCTTATCACCTTAATGATTTCCACAGTTTGCTGTACCAATTCTGGTCCCAACAATCTCCGTTCACCAACTTCATCCCAACATAACGGCGTTCGACACTTTCTCCCATACAATGCTTCGCACGATGGCATGCCAATGCTAGCGTGATAACTGTTGTTGTAAGCGAACTCTACCAGTGGCAAGTGATCGTCCCAGTTGCCCCCTAAGTCTATCACGACTGCTCGGAGCATATCTTCCAAGGTCTGAATCGTTCACTCGCTCTGGCCATCAGTCTGAGGATGATACGCTGTACTCAACCTCAACTGCGTTCCCATTCTTTCTTGTAGACTTCTCCAAAAATTTGACGTGAAGCGCGGATCTCTGTTAGACACAAAAGATACCGGCACCCCATGTCGCGATACTATCTCCTTTACGTAAAGTTTCGCTAACTGCTCCAATTTGTACCTGATTTTGTTCGATAGGAAATGAGCAGACTTGGTCAAACGATCTACGATCACCCAGATGGCGTCTAGGCCCTTCTGTGTCGTTGGAAGTCCTACCACAAAATCCATTGTGATGTGCTCCCACTTCCACTCTGGAATTTCCAAAGGTTGCAACAATCCGCTCGGTCGTTGGTGCTCTTCCTTGACCCTCTGACAAGTTAAACACCGGCTGACGTATTCTGCAACTTCTCCTTTCATATGTGGCCACCAATAATGCTGACAAAGATCTTGATACATCTTGGTGCTACCCGGATGTACCGAAAATCTCGTATTATGGGCTTCCTGCAATATTTCCTCCCTTAAGTCTGGTACGTAGGGTATCCAGATCCTTCCCTCGAATCTCAGCAACCCTGTGCTGTTAACCTTGTACTTCAAAGTTTTTCCTTCCGATAGTTGTCTCTTAATGACAATGCACTCTTCATCAAATTCTTGAGCCTGCTTTATCTTATCCAGTAGAGTCGGACCTACTGTCACGGTGAACAATTTTTCGTCCGTCTCCATCGGATACTTAACCTCCAGTTCCAGACATTCAAAGTCCTTTATCAATTCCTCTTGAACTGTCAGCTGCATCAATTTCACCTTGCCTTTTCTGCTTAAGGCATCAACCACTACATTTGCTTTGCCCGGATGGTATAAAATCTCACAGTCGTAATCCTTGATCAATTCTAACCATCGGCGCTGCCTCATGTTTAGCTCTTTCTGAGTGAAGATATATTTCAGACTTTTATGATTTGTATATATCTCGCACTTCTCCCCGTATAGATAGTGTCTCCAAATCTTCAAGGCGAAAACTACTGCGGCTAACTCCAAGTCATGAGTCGGGTAACCCTTCTTATAGTCCTTCAGCTGTCGTGATGCGTACGCCATGACCTTGCCGTGCTGCATCAGCACACAACCAAGACCTTTGTGTGACGCATCGCTATACACTACGAAACCCCCAGTGTTGTCGGGTAAGGTCAACACCGGTGCTTGGCTAAGTCTCTTCTTCAGCTCCATAAAACTTTTCTCGCAATTCTCCGACCAAACGAACTTAACTGTTTTTCTGGTGAGATTGGTCAACGGCGATGCTATCTTTAAAAAATCCTGGATGAATCTCCGATAGTATCCTGCTAATCCCAAGAAACTCCGGATCTCCGTTGGCATCTTCGGTTGCTCCCAATTGATAACCGCTTCTACTTTTGCTGGGTCCACCGAAACACCATTTTTGTCGTTGACGTGACCTAGAAATTGTACCCTCTGCAACCAAAACTCACACTTAGAAAACTTCGCGTATAACTTCTCCCTCCTGAGAGCTTCCAATACAATCTTTAAATGTTCCGCATGCTCTTCCTCTGACCTTGAATACACCAGAATGTCATCGATGAATACGACTATGAACTTGTCTAAGTACTGCTTGAACACTCTGTTCATCATATCCATAAATGCCACTAGCGCATTCGTTAATCCAAATTACATTACCAGAAACTCGAAGTGCCCGTAATGACTCCTGAATGCGGTCTTCGGGATATCTTCCTGCCTCACCTTCAATTGATCATAGCCTGTTCTTAGGTCGATTTTTGAAAAGTACTTCGCTCCCTTAAGTTGATCAAACTGATCGTCAATTCTAGGAAGCGGATACCTATTCTTAATCGTAACTTTGTTCAACTCCCGGTAGTCGATACAAAGCCTCATAGAACCGTCCTTCTTCTTCACAAACAGAACTAGCGCTCCCCATGGGGACACACTTGGTCTGATATAACCTTTATCTAACAATTCCTGCAGTTGCACCATCAACTCTTTCATTTCTACAGGTGCCATCCGATACGGCGGCTTCGATATTGGTGCGGTTCCTGGTACCAAATCGATTACGAACTCGATTTCCCTGTCCGGCGGCAGTCCCGGAAGCTCATCTGGGAAAACATCGACGAATTCCCTCACTATTGGTATTTGACTCATCTCATCACCAACTTAACGAGTATCAATCACATGGGCCAAATAAAACACACAACCTTTCTTAAGCAATTTCTTTGTTTGCATCATAGTAAGACAACAAGATTGTCTTGGTGATTTATTTCCATAGAATACCACCTTTGACTTGTTAGGAGTCTTCAGGTGTACACATTTCTTCTTATAGTCAATAAGTGCTCCGTGAATTGATAGACAATCCATTCTCAGGATTACATCAAACTCTCCCAGCCGAATTGGTATCAGATCCACATTGAGCTTAACTCCTCGTAATTCAGCACAACAATTCCTATGAATGCATTTTACGGGGATAATTTCCTTGTTTGCTACTTCTACGTTCATAGGGTGTCCTAACTTTTCACGAGGTAAATTTAACTGACTAGCAAATTCTTCGGAAACAAAAGAGCAGGTAGCACCCGAATCGAATAACACATGCATTTATATCATTGATTGGGATGATACCTGACACCACGTCCTTGGATTCCATTGCATCCTGCACGGTCATGTTGAACGTGCGTGCCGTTGGCCTGTTAGCTTGACTGGCCGGTGCCCCATAGCTTAGCCGGTTCTTATTCCCGTTGTTGTTATTGCTCCGGTTGCCACTCCCGACGTCGCCCTTCCTCTTCGGACAGTCCTTAATCTGGTGGTCGGGTGACCCACAAGAGAAGCATCCTCCTTTCTGTCTGTTAGGGCATTGAGGAGCCATGTGCCCCAGTTGTCCACAACGGTAACACACACTTTTCCCTTTCATGCATTCCCCCGTGTGGTTTTTACCACAATTGCTGCACCTGCCTGCTTTCTTCACCTCCCCTCCGGATTTGTTCCCTCCGGATGACTGACTCTCGGTCCACTTGCGTTTATTGGGGTTACTGCCCCCGCTGCTCCCTGCCTTCGCGCCATCATGACCCTTCTTCTTTTCTTGATTATATTTAGTCAGGGCCTCACTGCCACCCTCTGCAATGATCACCCTTTCCAATAGTTCTGCAAATATTTTGATTTTTAACACCGCAACAGAACGGTATACCCATGGTTTCAATCCTAGCTCAAACCTAGGAGCTTTCTTTTCCTCTGTGCTAACTTGGTGAGTTACAAACCGTGCCAACTCGTTAAACCTAGCTGCGTACTCAGCCACGGACATACTTCCCTGCTTTAGCTCCAGAAACTTGACCTCCATCTCTTGTTTCATGCTCTCTGGAAAGTAATTTTCCAGGAACATCTCTTTAAAGCGTTCCCATGCGACAATGCCTTTTTCAGCTCGGCCCTTGTTGGCCTTCCACCAATAGTTAGCCTCGCCCTTTAGCATGAAAGTAGCAAAACTTGTTTTTTGTTCCTCTGCCACCCGAGCAACCTCAAAGACCTTCTCTATTTCTTCGATCCAGGTATGTGCTTCTATTGGGTTAAGAGTTCCCTTGAACTCGGGTGGTCCAACCAGTTTGAAGTCCTTGAAAGTGGCCAAATGATGCGCTGGCTCGGGTGCTAGTTGGGTCCCTATAGGTGGCGGTCTTGATTGCATGGCTTCCGCCAGCATTTTTGCGAACATTCTCATTGGATTGGATTGATTCCCAACCTCGCTTTCTGACTCTTCAACCTGCTGGTTACGCGGTTGTCTTCTCGGCGGCATGATCTGATAAAGGAAAATTGTTGACCTTTACCTATAGTTTTATATTTTACACAATATAGTATTTAAATCAGCGATCAAGAGTAGAAACATTTATCAAACATATTTGATATTATATCATATCCGCTTTTGTAATATTTTATACTAGGAATGTGTGATTCTGGATTGTATTAATTATCTTAAGATGTTATGTACTTATGTCAAGGTCTTAGAACCTGGGATTTGTAGAGTAAGATGTTGTGTAATATTTAGTTATTACATTTTTGTCCTTATGTTGATTATGAATGGGTAGAATAGATGATGAATGTGTAGTACCGTGAACACCGAATCTGTGGGTAAAGAGACCTCGGATTTGGGGGTGTCACAAAACTTCCTTTGGTGCGGACTTTGATGTCAAACTGAGATGAACAACCCTTTTATAGGGGATTATTTTACACGTTAGCGTTTAGATGTTGTGCACATACATAGTACAAAGGGCTGATCCCCCTAAGTACGAAAAGTAAGGTCTATATAGTCTTATGACTGTTAAAGGTTTAAAGTAGAAATAATTGATAACCTGGGACATAGTTCGTGGTCTTGTGACCCTCAGATGTTCTTTTGATTCTTGTTTTCCCTAATCTTGATTCAAAAGCCGAGAATTCAATTATCCGATATGCATTGATTATTCGCATGTTATTATTATTTTATTGTGTTACTTGCTGGGTAATTGTTGCCCACCCTTGCATAATAACATTGCAGCTAAAGTTGAAAGAGTTGATGAGCCATCCACTAGTAAGGGCAAAGGCAAAGCAAACAAGTGATGAAGACTTGTTATATTTATTTAAATGATGTTTATGTAATAGACTTAAGTTATGTTTCCGCATTGATGTTTATTTAAGGTTAGATGACCTATGATTTATTTGTTAAAGATGTTGTAACCCTTTAATGGGAGATTTCTATTTTAATTAAGAGTTTTCATTCATATTTGAATGGGTAGTTAGATGTGATGTGATGTATTTGGTTAGTGAACACCAAATCCTGTAGAAATAAAGTACCCGGATTTAGGGGTGTCACAGTTTAAATGTATAGTTCAGGGGATGTTAATTAACCTATTCTAGTGAATGTGATGAAACATTAAGTATGTAATAAGACATAATAACAAGTCTTAATCATATGAGACAATATAATGTGATAATTGAAGAATGATGGGTTATAGAATGCGAATAGTATAAGCTATTAGTGAATATTGTTTCAAAGCTAATCAATGTGGTATTGTGACTTTAAATGGTATGTAGGATTAATTGGAGAACGTGAATTGTAAATTATAACTTACGCACAAGGCAAGTATCTTATCCTTAACTTATTACTATTACGCAAGTTTTCTATCCCTGACTTGTTATCGTTATGCAAAGTTCTATAACTCTAATTTCATTGAGTAAGTTCATAAAGCCTGTTCTTATATTGAGCAAGTTTCTTACTCTTGTTTATTCAAGTTTATAATTCCGAATGAGACGTTCTAATTTCTTTGAAGTAATACCTCGGTTATTCAATGTTTATTCAGTTGTATTCATTGTGATTCAAACTTCAATTTAAATATTTACATTACTGTATTGAAACCTTGAATGGCTAGCGAACCCTCTTTGATTCGACTAGTCCATAGTTGATGAGCGTTCTAAATTCTAGAACTATTGTTGAAGCTTATCCAAACCGAACTTCCTTCGGTGCGGACACTTATGTCAAAGCTGAGACGAACAACCCTATTATAGGGGATTATATTACGCGATAGCATTAAGATGTTTGTGCACATACATGGTACGAATGGCTGATCCCCCTAAGTACGAGAAGTAAGGTCCATATAATCTTACGACTGTTAAAGGTTTAAAGTAGAAATACTTGATAACCTAGGACATAGTTCATGGTCTTGTGACCCTCAGATATACATTTGATTCTTGTTTTCTAATCTTGATTCAAAAGCCGAGTTTTCTATTGTTCAGTATCCATTGATTACTCGCATGTTATTATTATTATTATTATTATTATTATTATTATTATTATTATTATTATTATTATTATACTTGTGGGCAATTGTTTGCTCACTCTTGCATAATAACATTACAGCTAAGGTCGAAAGAATTGACGAGCCCTCTACTAGTAAGGCAAAAGGCAAGGCGAACAAGTGATGAAGACTTGTTTAAATTATTTGAAAGATATTTATATATAAGAGTTATGCTAATTATGTTATGTTTCTGCATTAATGTTTTATTTAAGGTTAGATGACCTGGGATTGATTTTATTATGATGTTGTAACCCTTTATGGGAGGATTTCTATTTCAGTTAAGACTTTTCATTTATATCTTTTTTTTTTCTTATGGAGAGTTAGATGTGATTTATTTGGATAGTGAACACTAAATCCTGTGGAAATGAAGTACCCGGATTTGGGGGTGTCACAGATTGGTATCAAAGTCGTAGGTTAAGAACCTTAGGTGGGGAAAAATCTTAGGTAGTAACCTTATAGGAAGTTGGAAATATAGTGGAGATAAACTTTTATTGAGTTCTAAGAAATGAATTTAGGAATTCATTAAAGATAATAAAAGACTTTATGTGTTATGTGCTTATGTGTTATAATTTATGTACTCGCGAGTATCGAATAGCATCACGTAATAATTAAAGCTTAAAACTTTGTTGTCAGGATATCGGATGTTGAAGGATCCAGTCAGCTTAGGGAGGATGAGCCCCGAGTGATTAGAGAGGAGGAGCCCCAAGACATCCATACCGTCTAGGAGCAGTTGGTATAGAGAGAGCCATCTCTGTTGATCACAGTTGTGGGTTAGGAGTATGAGCTTGAGTTTGATCCAGAGGAGGACTCTGAGGAGGTTGAGGTAGAGGCTGAAGAGGAGGATGAGGATCCTGATGAGTTTTCACCGAGCTCTATCAGTGCTGAGATGTATGACGAGCTATATGACCGTAACATAGAGTTACAAGATAGCGTTAGAGAATTGAAGGAGCTGGCAGATATGCGTCAGACCACCATAGAGTAGAAGAATGGCGAGATTGAGGATCTTGATGTACGTCTTGGAGACGTGGAGTGGAAACTAGTTCAGGCAGAGAGCCAAAAGAAAGAGCTATCTGCTGAGGTAGAGAAACTGAAGAGTGACCGGAGAGAAGAGTTAGCAAAGCGTGCTAGAGCAGAGGACGCTTGGATGAAGGCTTCTCGACGTGCAGATCTTGCTGAAGATAGTGATCGGGCAAAGAAGGCTAAGATTAAGGAGACAGACTGTAATATTCCGAACCTTAATAAGATTCGTATATGTAAATTATGTGTTTATTAAATGAAATTTCTTATTCTGACTTTGTGTTATGTGATAGTATATTTTATTAAAGAATTAGGTCAAATAAATTTTTTCCGAAGCTGCTTAGTCGTGCTTACACTGACAAAATTATTTGTCGTGATTACATTGACAACACAAAGAAGCATCTCGACAAATTATTTTTGTAAGCTGCTGTGTCGTGCTTGAGAATGACAAAGTGATTTGTCGTGCTTCGAAGTAATATAATATTATATTAACTGAAAAAAATCTAAATGAGTTAACTAGGGTTAAAAATGATAAATTGAATTATAAACCCTAATCAGAAAACCCTAATTGATAAACGTTATTCGAATTGACGAACCAAAACCCTAATTGTTACACAAGAATCTTAACTGATATAATTAGATTCTAAGTAATGAATCATAACAATAATTATGAATCATTTAATTTAGATTAAAACCCTAATTAAAGGATTTAAACCCTAATTCATAAATTAGGAAACCCTGACCCTAATTAAGAAACCCTAATTCTAATTATGATATCCTAAACTTTAAATTATGAAATGTTAAACCTTAATTATGATATATAAACTTAATTAAGGTATTAGTAAACATAACTAAACATCCTAAACATGATTTACAAATTAATTACTAAGGAAATAAATCAAAAATAAAACTTTAAACCAATTAGAAAGGGATAAGAATGTAGGATCAAATATTTTATCAACTCTCCAGCACAAGTAGGTGACTAACATCAGATGGCAAGCAACATAAGTAACAAGGGAAGATATTTTTGGAGGCAATTTTTGGGAAAAAGACTTAAAACCCCTAACTTGCAAAATCCTATAAATAGAAGACCAATCTGATCCTTCAAGCCACGAAAATTTGTAACCTATACACTTATTAATCAAGCCAAAACAAGCCTCTGCAGTAGCAAGATCAGAATCAGAAAGAAGAAATCAAAAATTTGTCAAAAAGGTGCAAAAACCTAATTTTACACTAGATCTTTAAAGCTTTATTAGATGTTATGTTTAGATGTTTAGGGATATGTAATAACTGAAAGTAGTATGCACTGTAACAATCCGGAATTTTGTATTATTTGAAAATATGCATTGAAGTTGAATAAATATGTTTAATTGATTTCATTGGTTTAAATTAACAAGTGATGGAATTGTTTTATTTAAATGTGTTTTAATTAAATTTATGTTGGTGTTTTTTTTAACTAAATGAGTTAATTAAATTAGAAGAGTTGTTGGTAATTATAGTGCTAATATTCTAGTTTAATTTAATAATTAAATTAGAAGGGTGATGATTTATTAAATTGGAATAGTAATTTATTTGTTAAATTAATGTGTTATGTTAGTTGAGTTATTTAATAAAAGTAAGTGTGACATGTGACTATATAATAAGAGAATATAAAAATAATTTAGTAGGTGATTATATTAGCTTAACCAAACATGGCCTTGTGGCCTTTGGTTTATTAAGCTGACAAAACCTTTTATTTTTTTTAACTTACAACCTAAATAATACGCATTATGTTGGGTTAGTTTTTATTTTCACGTATAAGTTACCTTAGACTAAGAAGAAGAAAATACAGAGAGGTTGGAAGAGAAAGTTCTAGAAAAATTGAAAGGAATTGGAAGTTCTGTGAATCAAGAGGGGTTCTTAGAGCAATTCTCATCATCTTCTCATCATCTACACAAGCATAAATAAGGATTTAAGGTAATAATTTAACCCTTTTGCTCTTAATATTTGTGTTCTTGAGTTTTGTAAAAATTAGAGTTTTAATTGATGAAATTGTGAATGATTGTTATATATATATATATATATATATATGTTGGAAGGTGTTTATAATTCGTTGTATGTAAGTTACAAACGATTTTCAGAAATTAGATTGTTATAAAACATGTTTTAAATGGGGAATTTGTGTTCTTGAGGAATATATATGTTATAGTGGTTTTAGAATCAAAAATTGATGATTTAATCCCGAATTAAACTGCAAATTGAGAGTTGTTTATGATATTACGTTTAAAAATGAAAACAATGCAAGTGTTGTGGATTGATTTGGTTTAAAATTGAGTAAATGGTGAGTTGTTTCACTAAATATATGAGTTTTTGGAAAAATAGAAAAAAATTGGTTTTAAATCCTTTGAGTTTTGTTGTTTTGTTTGTTTTAGGTTGTTAGAGTTGGTATATGAATGCTTGGTAATGTTTCTAAGAGGTTTATTATAATTGGGTATGCTTGGAATTAGTGTTTGATGCCAAAAATTCGTATTTTTGGGCTTGAGCATTCTGCAGTTCACGAATTGCATAATTTGGGATTCAGGTTTACCGCCCCGGCGGGCTCATTACACTAAGTTTACCGCCCCGGCGGGCTTATTATACTAGGTTTACCGCCCCGACGGGGTATTTTGTGAAAGAAACTCCCGCCCCGACGGGAGATGCAGAAAGTGACATTTTTTTTCCTTTTCTTTTCGGTCATGTATGTTATCCTATGCATGTTTAAAGCTTAGACTAATGAATTAAATGAATACTAAGATATTGTGATAGATGGTAAGCATATACTTGATGACTATAAAATATAAAGTTGATGTACCTTAACTTAACATTAAGTTTTAGGAATTCTTAAGTGTGATATTATTATAACTAAGCTTGTAACTTTTGAAGTGAGATTAATAATCAGAAAACAATTGAGATATTAAGATGAAGATGGATGAGTGTTAATCTTGAAGTATTAATGTACGTGAATATTGCAACTAATCATTGTTATTACTATATAAACATAATGTGTAGGTCTTTTAATGTACGTGATTTGTAATTAAGAAAACTACGCACAAGGCAAGTTTCTTACGCTTAACTCTTTTATGTTAAACAAGTTTCTAACCCTAAACCTACTTAACGCAAGTTCTTTATTCATATCTTGTCTACAAATACGTAAGTTTCTAAATCCTATTCTTTCAATTAACAAGTTATCATTGCGTATCTCACTTATTATATCATAAACTTCTGACTTTTGGATTCTCGTTGTTCAAAGCTCAAGTTATTTGAAATCATTATTCTAATACCTTGGATATACAATATCTATATCATCGTATATCGTTGTTGTTGATCTTTGATCATAACTTACGTTGTTTAAATCCTATTTTGTTGAACTGAACTCTTGAATGACTAGTGAACACTCATTGATTCGACTAGTCCATAGTTGATGTACGTTTTAAATTCCAGAATAGTTATCGTTAAATTAATCCAAAATCAAACTTTGTTTGGTGCGGACTCGAATGACAAAACTGAGAAGAACAACCCTAGTATAGGGGAAGTACTTACGCAAAAGCGCTGAATGGTTGTGCACAATACATTATACAACGGGCTGATCACCCTGAGTACGAGATGGTTAGTCCAGATATAGTTTATTAAACTGTTAAAGGTTACGACAAACTTACCTGTTAACCTAGGATATGGTTCGTGGTCTTGCGACCCTCAGTATATCTTGATGTTCTATTGAGCATTCAGATGTTTCCATTCTTGATTATTATCAACCGAGAAATTACACCATACAGATAAGTTTATTGTTAAAAATGTTCATTATTATCTTAGTGGGCATTTGTTTTGCTCAGCCTTGCATACTAAACCCTTGCAGCTAAAGCCGAGAGGACGGATGGGTCGTCTACTAGCAAAGGAAAAAGAAAAATGAACAAGTGACGATGATTTGCTATTATATGAAGACTTGTTTACTTTTACTTAGGTGGTTACGTAATTAAGACTTATTAGTTATTTATTTTCAGCATTTTAAAGATGTAATAAAGGTTAGAAAACGTGGGACTTATTTTGAAAAGCTATGTAACTCTTTTATGGGAGATATTTTTATTACTCGATTTGGTTTACTTAAATCCTTTTATTTATGGTTAGTTAGTTGTTATGTATGGATAGTGGTTTGAGGTAACCCGGATTTGAGGGTGTTACAGGTTTAAGAACCTTAGGTGGGGAAAACCTTAGGAATTAGCCTTTTAGGAAATCGCAAAGATAGTGGTGATCAACTCCTAACGAGAATTAAGAAATGAATTAAGGAATTCATTAAAGATAAGAAAACACTCTATGTGCTTATGTGCTTAATATCCAATGAGCTCGCGAGTAGTATCGATTAAGCGATTAAAATATTTTGTTGACAGGATGTTGGAGGTTAGACAAACAAGTCAGTTTAGAGTCGAGGAGATCCCAGTGCTGAGGGAGAATATCCCAGTGCCTAGAGAGGAGGAGGCCTGAGATGTTCATGTTGACAGCGCACAGTTAGTGACTGTGGTAGCACCTGGGCAGAGGCTGGAGACTGTTCAGGAGGAGGAGGAAGATGAGGAGGATCCCGAGGAGCTGATGTACGAGTAAATATACGATGAGAATATAGAACTTCGGGAACAACTCAGAGTTTTGGAGGAAGTGTCAGAGACACGCTGAGTTACTATCGAGGAGAAGGGTGAAGAGATCTACGATTTAGAAGTACGTTTGGGAAATATAGAATGGAAATTAGTTCACTCGGAGGGTCAACAGGAGCAGCCGTTGGAAGAGAATGAGAAGGTGAAGACAAAAAATGTGATAGTGAAGACTGAAAATAGAGAACTAAAAACTGAGAATGATGAACTAAAGACTGAGAACGGGCAATTGAAGATTGCGATGGAGGAGTTGAAAGAAGCTTTGAAGGAGGAAACTGCTAATGGTATTAGGGCTGAAGACGCTCACATTAGGGTTTCTCAACACTCTGATCGTGTGCTGAAGGAGAGGTTCGCGCGAAGAAGTTCAAGATCAATGACATAGAGTATATTTTCCACACGTCAATGGATAGGGCTCAAGACTGGGTTTACTATTACCCAACTCAGTTAGAGGATCATCCGTGGTTTGTGGATCGCCGAACTATGGTTCGCATCATGGAGCAAGAACGTGAAGAGGCCTGTGCGCCGACGATTGTCTTCTTAAGTTGTTAGGGAAATAATATTATGATAAGTGTTATAAGTTTATGAAGTGTAAATTCCAGCTTATATAAATAATGGGATAAGACGTTAATGATGAAATCCTGAAGTTATTTTTTTTAGAAAAATGATGTAAATAGTAAAATGTTATATTTTGAGTTTGAGAATAAATAAATAAAAGAAGTTTATTGAAAATGATACGTGTTAAGTTTCAACTTTTGAATATTTAAGTTAAGTTTTTTTTATGTCATAAGTACTTAAGAAATTTAGCAATTGTCTAAAAAAACATTGTCTTAAACAGAATTATGCTGCAAGAAGAGTTGGATGACCCCGTCAACAACCACCCCTTGAGGGGCCTACTAACAACAATAACAATAATCCACCCGATGCTAACCCAGTGCAGCAACTAGTGAATCTTTTGATAGGAGCTTTTGCGAATCAACCACAAGCTCAAGCTACGACCTTTAAGGACTTTAAGGCCGTTGGTCCCTCTGAGTTTAAAGGAACGATGAATCCGATAGAAGCCCAAACCTGGGTAATGGAAATGGAAAAGGTTTTTGATGTTGCTAGGGTTGGGAATGACCAGAAGACTGCCTTTGCAACTTTCATGTTAAAGAAGCCAGTTATTGGTGGTAAGCCAACAAGACGAGAGCAGGAGAAGGTGTCATACTGTGGGATCAATTTAAGGAGATGTTCTTTGAAATGTATTTTTCGGCTAGTTCACAGAACCAGATGGAGGTTCAGTTTCTCGAACTTAAGCAAGGAGCGATGACAGTGCCAGAATACACGGCAAAATTCAATGAATTAGCGAGGTTTGCGCCATACCAAGTTAATACAGATGAGAGAAAAGCTAGACGATTTGAGCAAAGATTGAAGCCTTGGCTTTACAGTAGGGTTTCTATGTTTCAACTCAATAGTTTTTCGACAGTGTTAGAGAAAGAAATAATAGCTAAGGGAGGAAATGATGCGCTGAACAAATACAATTAGGAGCAGAAAAAGAAGAGGAATGAAACTGAGAATAAGCCGAGTGGTAGCAACGGAGGAGGAAACTAGAAACGAAAATGGAACGATGGTGGTTCTATTGGAAGTCAGCAGAGTAACCAGAAGAAGAAAACCGAGGCTTGTGCAACTTGTGGTAAGAAACACGCAGGCGTGTGTTTGAAAGGGAAGCGAGTCTGTTACAACTATGGGCAAGAGGGCCACATTGCTCCAAACTGCACTGCTCCAAAGAAGGGCGCCTATTTCTCGTGCGGATCAAAAGACCATCTTGCCCGTGATTGTCCAAGGAAGGCTACTAGTGCAGGAAGTGGAGGCAAAGGAAATAACAGTGGAGGTGTATTAACTATTTCTGGGCTAACTACAACAAATCGCCCGACTGCTTGCACTTTTAATATGACGGTCCAGGATGTGATTCAATCCAAGGAGGTGGTGGCAGGTATCGTACCAGTAAATAATTTGGGTGCATATGTACTTTTTGATTCGGGTGCAACTTGTTCTTTCATTTATAATGATTTTGCTGAGAAATTGGAGTTACCTCGAGAAGAGTTAGATTTTCCCTTAAGCATAGAGATTGGCAATAGAGAAGTAGTACCTGTTAGGTATGTGTACAAAAATTGCGAGGTGGATATTCATGGTCATATGATGACTGTAGATCTTATTCTGATAAAACTTGGGGAATTTAATGTTATTTTAGGGATGGATTGGTGGTATAACTATGGGGCGATTATAGATTGCCAAAAGAAGTGTGTAAACCTTAAGACTCCGTCTACGGTAGTATTTTATGGTAGCAAATCGCCGAGGCAAATGACTGGTCTGACGATTATGCAGGCCAAGAAGCTACTAAAGCAAGGGTGTGTAGGGTATTTAGCTCATATGGTAGATACTCGAAAGACCGGTGCAAAATTGGAAGAAATACCAGTGGTGAGAGATTTTGTGGATGTTTTCCGGATGATTTGTTGGGATTACCTCCAGATAGAGAAATTGAGTTCGTTATCGATTTAGTGGTCGGGACTGCGCCTGTATCGAAAGCTCAGTACCGAATGGCTCCGGTGGAGATGAAGGAGTTGATGGTGCAACTGCAGGAACTACTAGACAAGAAGTACATTCAACCGAGTGTTTCACCGTGGGGAGCACCAGTGATATTTGTCAAGAAGAAAAATGGTTCGATGCGTCTATGCATAGATTATCATGAATTGAACAAGGTTACAATCAAGAATAAATACCCGTTATCGAGAATTGACAATCTATTCGATCAACAGAAGGGTGCTACGCATTTTTCAAAGATAGACTTAAGATGTGGTTACCATCAGCTGAAGGTGAGTAGGGATGATGTTCCAAAGACGGCGTTCAGAACTCATTATGGTCACTACGAGTTTCTGGTAATGTCATTTAGTCTAACAAATGCACCTGCGATATTCATGGACTTAATGAATAGGGTGTTTAAACCGTTTCTAGACAAGTTTGTGGTGGTGTTTATCGACGATATTTTGGTGTATTCTAAGTCACGAAAAGACCATGTGGAGCATCTGAGGCTAACTTTGGAGGCATTACAGAAAGAGAAGCTATATGCGAAGTTTTCAAAATGTGAGTTTTGGTTGGATCATGTTCAATTTCTTGGACATGTAATTGATAAAGATGGAATTTCGGTTGACCCGGCTAAAGTGGAAGCTGTAATAAATTAGGAGCAGCCAAAGACACTGTCAGAAGTGAGGAGTTTCTTAGGTTTGGCAGGATATTATCGACGATTTATACAAGATTTTTCTAGAATCACCACTCCGTTGACAAATTTGACTAGGAAAGCGGTTAAGTTATTTGGACGGAGAAGTGCGAGGAAAGTTTTCAAGAATTGAAGAAGAGGTTAAGTACGAGACCTATATTATCTTTGCCAGATAGTACACGAAATTTTGTGGTTTACAATGACGCGTCACATAAGGACCTTGGCTGTGTGCTTATGCAAAACGGCAAGGTTATTGCATACGCCTCACCACAACTGAAAGATTACGAAAAGGGGTACCCGACAGATGACTTAGAATTAGCAGCGGTGGTGTTTGCTCTGAAGATTTGGAGGCACTATCTTTACGGTGAGAAGTGTGAGATTTACACGGATCATAAGAGTCTCAAGTACATTTTTACACAGAAGGACCTCAACATGCGGTAGAGGCGATGGTTGGAACTGATTAAAGATTACGACTGTGAAATTCTCTATCATCTAGGAAAGGCGAATGTCGTTGCTGATGCGTTAAGCAGGAAGGGTCGAGAGAAACTTATGTTATTGACTGCTCAAGAGGAACTTGTTAAACAAATGGCGAAGTTGGAATTAGAAGTGAAGTGTCAACATGAATCAAGGGAGAAGTTATTTCAGGTAGAGATTCGTCCGATGTTGCTGGACCGAATCAAAGAAGCTCAACATCAGGATGTGGAGTGTGAGAAGATTAAGAAGGAAGTCTTTGAGGGACAAGGTGGAAAGTTCAGTATTGATGCCGAGGGATTACTCAAATTTGAACATCGAATTTGGGTTCCATTGATACAGGATGTTAGAAGGGAGATTTTAGATGAAGCTCACAATACACGTTACTCAGTTCACCTAGGGACTACAAAAATGTACAAGATCTTCGTCAACATTATTGGTGGTCAAGAATGAAGCGTGATGTAGCAGAATGTGTTGCCACATGTTTGACATGTCAGAAAGTGAAAGCTGAATATCAACAACCTAGTGTTTGTTGTAGCCATTGAAAATACCGGAGTGGAAGTGAGAACACATAACGATGGATTTTGTGGTAGGCTTGCCGACTACACAAAAAGGTTTTGACGCGATTTGGGTATTTGTGGACAGACTGACGAAATCAGCGCATTTCTTACCAATTAAGATTAGATTCAACCTAGATCAGTTAGTAAAATTATACATTAAAGAAATTGTTTCGCGACACGGTGTTCCAGTGTCTATTGTGTTTGATCGAGATTCGAGATTTACGTCGAATTTTTGGAAGCGTCTATAAGAATGCTTGGGAACTCAGTTAAGAATGAGCACTATGTATCATCCTCAAACTGATGGTCAGAGCGAAAGAACGATTCAAACCTTGGAGGATATGTTACGCGCATGTGTCATGGATTTCAAGGGAAGCTGGGATGATCACCTACCGTTGGTCGAGTTTGCTTACAACAACAATTACCACGCGAGTATTGGCATGCCGCCATACAAAGCGTTGTATGAACGAAAATGTAGAACTCCAATATGTTGGGACGAGGTTGGTGAAAGGCAATTGCTAGGACCAGAATTGGTACACCAAACTGCAGAGATCGTGAAAGTTATAAGAGCACGATTATTAGCTGCTCAAGACAGACAAAAGAAGTATGCCGATCAACATCGTCAAAATCGAGAATTTGAGGTGGGAAGCTTCGTGTTTCTGAAAGTTTCACCCTGGAAAGGGAAGATTTATTTTGGGAAGAAGGGTAAGCTTAGTCCAAGATTTATTTGACCCCTTGAAGTACTGCGGCGAGTTGGTGAGGTAGCTTATGAAGTAGCTCTACCTCCAAAGCTGGTTCATATTCACAATGTTGTTCATGTATCGTTTTAAGGCCTTATAAGCCAGACTATAAATATGTGATAGAATATGAACCTATACAGTTTGAGAAAGACCTAACTTATGAGGAAGTCTCGATCCAGATAGTAGATAGGAAGGAACAAGTTCTCAGAAATAAAGTGATACCTTCTGTTAAGGTTATATAGAGGAACCACAACGCTGAAGAAGCTACGTGGGAACTCGAAGCTGATATAAAGAAGAATGATCCTGAGTTGTTTGTTTAGTCCTAGTTCTATGATTCAGGAGACAGAATCCTTTTAAGAAGGGGAGAAAGGTGCGATCGAATTAAGTGTGTTGTGCATTGTGATTCTGAGGACAGAATCCTTGTAAGGAGGGAAGGATGTAACAATCCGGAATTTTGTATTATTTGAAAATATGCATTGAAGTTAAATAAATATTTTTAATTAATTTTATTGGTTTAAAGTAACAAATGATGAAATTGTTTTATTTAAATGTGTTTTAATTACATTTATGTTGGTGTTTTTTTAACTAAATGAGTTAATTAAATTAGAAGAGTTGTTGGTAATTATAGTGCTAATATTCTAGTTTAATTTAATAATTAAATTATAAATGTGATGATTTATTAAATTGGAATAGTAATTTATTTATTAAAGTAATGTGTTATATTAGTTGAATTATTTAATAAAAGTAAGTGTGACATGTGACTATATAATAAGAGAATATAAAAATAATTTAGTAGGTGATTATATTAGCTTAACCAAACATGGCCTTGTGGCCTTTAGTTTATTAAGCTGACAAAACTTTTTATTTTTTTTAACTAACAAACTAAATAATACGCATTATGTTGGGTCAACTTTTATTTTCACGTATAAGTTACCTTAGACTAAGAAGAAAATACAGAGGTTGGAAGAGAAAGTTCTAGGAAAATTGAAAGGAATTGGAGGTTCTGTGAATCAAGAGGGGTTCTTAGAGCAATTCTCATCATCTTCTCATCATCTACACAAGCATAAACAAGGATTTAAGGTAATAATTTAATCCTTTTGCTCTTAATCTTTGTGTTCTTGAGTTGTGTAAAAATTAAAGTTTTAATTAATGAATTTGTCAATGATTGTTGTATATATATATATATATATATATATATATATATATATGTTGGAATGTGTTTATAATTCGTTGTATGTAAGTTACAAACGATTTTTAGAAATTAGATTGTTATAAAACAAGTTTTAAATGGGGAATTTATGTTCTTGAGCAATATATATGTTATAGTGGTTTTAGAATCAAAATTGATGATTTAATCATGTATTAAACTGCAAATTGAGAGTTGTTTATCATATTACGTTTAAAAATGAAAACAATGCAAGTGTTATGGATTGATTTGGTTGAAAATTGAGTAAATGGTGAGTTGTTTCACTAAATGTATGAGTTTTTGGAACAATAGAAAAAAATTAGTTTTAAATCCTTTGGGTTTTATTGTTTTGTTTGTTTTAGGTTGTTAGAATTGGTATATGAATGCTTGGTAATGTTTCTAAGAGGTTTATGATAATTGGGTATGCTTGAAATTGGTGTTTGATGCTAAAAATTCGTGTTTTCGGGCTTGAGCATTCTGCAGTTCACAAACTGCAGAATCTGGGATTCAGGTTTACCGCCCCGGTGGGCTCATTACACTAAGTTTACCGCCCCGGCGGGCTTATTATACTAGGTTTACCGCCCCGGCGGGGTATTTTGTGAAAGAAACTCCCGCCCCGACGGGAGATGCAGAAAGTGACATTTTTTTTCCTTTTCTTTTCGGTCATGTATGTTATCCTATGCATGTTTAAAGCTTAGACTAATGAATTAAATGAATACTAAGATACTGTGATGGATGGTAAGCATATACTTGATGATTATAAAATATAAAGTTGATGTACCTTAACTGAACGTTAAGTTTTAGGAATTCTTAAGTGTGATATTGTTATAACTAAGCTTGTAACTTCTGAAGTGAGATTAATAATCAGTAAACAATTGAGATATTAAGATGAGGATGGATGAGTGTTAATCTTGAAGAGTTAATGTACGTGAATATTGCAACTAATCATTGTTATTGCTATATAAACGGAATGTGTAGGTTGTTTAATGTACGTTATTTGTAATTAAGAAAACTACGCACGAGGCAAGTTTCTTACCCTTAACTCTTTTATGTTAAACATGTTTCTAACCCTAAACCTACTTAACGCAAGTTCTTTATTCATATCTTGTCTACAAATACGTAAGTTTTTAAATCATATTCTTTCAATTAACAAGTTATCATTGCGTATCTCACTTATTATATCATAAACTTCTGACTTTTGGATTCTCGTTGTTCAAAGCTCAAGTTATTTGAAATCATTATTCTAATACCTTGGATATACAATATCTATATCATCGCATATCGTTGTTGTTGATCTTTGATCATAACTTACATTATTTAAATCCTATTTTGTTGAACTGAACTCTTGAATGACTAATGAACACTCATTGATTCGACTAGTCCATAGTTGATGTACGTTTTAAATTCCAGAACAGTTATCGTTAAATTAATCCAAAATCAAACTTTCTTTGGTGTAGACTCGAATGACAAAACTGAGAAGAACAACCCTAGTATAGGGGAAGTATTTACGCGAAAGCGCTGAATGGTTGTGCACAATACATTGTACAACAGGCTGATCACCCTGAGTACGAGATGGTTAATCTAGATATAGTTTATTAAAATGTTAAAGGTTACGGCAAACTTACCTGTTAACCTAGGACATGGTTCGTGGTCTTGCGACCCTCAGTATATCTTGATGATCTATTTAGCTTTCAGATGTTTCCATTCTTGATTATTATCAACCGAGAAATTACACCATACAGATAAGTTTATTATTGAAAATGTTCATTATTATCTTGGTGGGCATTTGTTTTGCTCACCCTTGCATACTAAACCCTTGCAGCTAAAGCCGAGAGGACGGATGGGCCGTCTACTAGCAAAGGAAAAGGAAAAATGAACAAGTGACGATGATTTGCTATTATATGAAGACTTGTTTACTTTTATTTATTCGGTTGCATAATTAAGACTTATTAGTTATTTATTTTTCCGCATTTTAAAGATGTAATAAGGGTTAGAAAACCAGGGACTTATTTTGAAAAGTTATGTAAAAAATAACCCTTTTATGGGAGATGTTTTTATTACTCGGTTTGCTTTACTTAAATCCTTTTATTTATGGTTAGTTAGTTATTATATATGGATAGTGGTTTGAGGTAACCCGGATTTGAGGGTGTTACAGGCACACAAGCCAATCATATTTGATATGATGTAGCATATACTTTGTAATCTTATTCGGTTATTAATAAAAGTATTAAAGACATTTTACTTTATCTACATGGTGCTGTTATTTAATATGTGATAAACTCAGAGTTTTAAGCAATGCTTTTAGAATCATGATGATGATCATGCTAATGAGATCCAAATTCTTAGAAAGTATAAAACTAAAATTGTTCATAATCGTTGGATTACTAAAAAAGGGATTAGTGAATCCGGATAGATTAGTACATACGTTACTTGCTCTTAAAAAGAGGATGATTGATCTCATAATTATTTGTGTGGAGACACTAAAAGAAGTATGTAGGTGCTTATTGGAGAATAAGTTTACTGAACGTGGCTCACTAAGGAATACCTAATGGAGTTCTACTCGTCTGTCAATAGAAATTCCTCTAGTGATGGTAGTACAAGTTATCCTTGGACTTGAGATCATCATAGTATCTTGTGTATAATGAGTTATATACTTTGACATGTCCCTTAAGACCTTTAAGGTGTATCAAAGGGTATGATTGGGTATAATAAGTTGTACATGGAGATAGGTGAATAATCAACAAAGAATCTACCACATCTAGTAAAAGATGTGAATGTCCTATGTGATTCGATAAATGATAACTCAATAGTCCTTGGCAAAGGCAGAATGAAATTAGAAAAGAGTTTCTAATTTACATTATTTAGAGATGTGCATTTGAGAATCGAAATACATATAATTAAATAAAATAAGACTTGACAGTAATTTCATGTCTTATATTTAATTGAGACATTGTATGGTAGAATGATTGAATTGTACGGTAACTATTCACTGAAAGGTTCTTTTGTGATTAATGTTGAAATCTATATTATCTGGAAAGTCGTTGATCGCTAAGGGGGCTTACCCTTATTGTAAAATAATTATTATTTAATTAAATGAATTAAATAGTTTAATTTATTTATTTAAATAAGATTAGAATTGTTCTAATTGATTTATTCACAACCGGTTTAATATGGAGAACCTAAAGGGTTACATCGCAAAAGAAAAATATTTGTTTAAGAAGTAAATGACATAACTGTAATAATAAGTTAAGTGTATTTAATTTAATTTATGGAGATAGAATAAATTAAATAGCTTAATATTTATTATTTAATATTTTAGAAATATTAAATATAAATTAATAAGAGGAGTCTTATTATTATTATTATTACTATTACTATTATTTAATTCCTAATAGAGATTGAGAATTAATTAATAGAAGTACTCTCTCATGAATTCCTAATTAGATTAGGAGTTTAATTTAATTAAAGGAGTTTAATTAGAATAGAAACCCTAATCCTAAATAGTTTAGGGGAGGGTTTTCCTACATCTATAAATAAGAGAAATCTTATCATAGATTATGGTTACACACTCTTGCATAAGAATTGTGGAGAGTATTTGCAATTTATATAGAGATAGAAACTAGAATTTTGTCAACACCCATCTTCTTGAATAGATAATATTCTTTGGTGGATCACCTCTAGAGGTCAAACACTTGGATGGCTAACGTTGATCAAATGAAAGAATTTAATCGGTGGAATTCAAGGAGAACGCGAAGGAATTGGAGGTGAACTTGTACCTGAAGAAGCTAGAATTCTACAAGGTATGATTCTTGTTCTCCATCTCTTTCGTTTAATTAATAATTGTGCATAAAGAAAGATCATGGTGATGGTTTGTATAAAATTTTAAAATCTGATTTTATCGCGCTTCCGCTTTATTTATGTAATTTGATTGCATGTTCGCGTTATACAAACCTAACAATAACATGTTAATAAATGATCTGGGTTGTTAAAACATGAATCTATAACATTTAAATGGTCAAAAATGATGAAAAGCATGAACTGTTCTTGACAGCCTAGAACTGTCTGACAAGCCACTTTGTCAGACGATTTGATCGACTTAAATTGGTCGTTTGATGTGTTTTAAAGTTTGTATTTGTAGTATGCTATGAGGGTTATTGATTTGAATTGGTAGAACACTAAAAGAATCCTTGGATTAAAAGTTATGGGTGGTCAAAACCCATTGACCGACCATGAAAACTAATTTCTGGGTAACCCAGAAATCGTTTGAAGGTCCTGACAGATTACTGACAACCTTTGACCGGCTTGAATCTTTTATGTGTTGTATTGTTAGTGTAAAATATTAGACCCAATATGTTATGTGATATATAAACTACAATTAAAGATCATTAAAATACATTAACATAACACATCATGAAAATTATTAACAGCCAAACTGCGTTGACCGACCATGACTGATGAGTTTCTGGGGTTACCCAGAAAACTCAAGAACAGATGAACTAGCTAGTTTGACCAGATCAAATCTTGCTCATGTGATGTTGTTTGATCTCAAATAAAACATGTCGTTATACCTTACCATGTCTAGTATAACTAGCAACAAAGATTAAACTCAAACAATTAACCATCAGAGAATAAAATCACGTCAAAAGTCTCAACTTGACCATGACCGTCTGTTCTTCAGCCCATGAAGAACACCTATAGCGACACATATCCGTCGCTATAGGGCCCCTTAGCCGACAATCTCCTTCCGGTTCCTCAAGAACACTAAAGACTACAGTCAACCGTCGCTAAACCCTTTAACGACAATTTTAATTAAAAATAAATTCTAATAAATAAATAATTCGAAATAAATATTAAATAATTATTAATAATTAATAATTATATTTTAAAATTCATTTTAAGTTATAAAAAATTAATATTTAATATTTTGACATAAACTTTTATTAATTATTTAATTTAATTAAATATTAATAATAATAAATTATTTAATAATTATATTAAATAAATAATTTAAAAATAATATTAATGTATTTAAATTATTTTAAATGATAATTAAATCATTTAAATAATATACTAACTTTCCAAAATTATTATAAATGATAAATAAACTATTTTAAATAATATACTTACTTTCTAAATATATTAGAATAATATATTAAAATTCTAATAATATTATAAATAATAATTAAATCATTTAAATAATATTTTAAATGTCTAAAATTATTCTAAATGAAAAATAAATCATTTAAATAATATATTAATGTTTTAAAAATATTATAAATAATAATTAAATCATTTAAAAATATTTCTAAGCTTGTAAAAAAATTATTTAAAAATATTATCAAGCTTGTAAAAATTATTTAAAAATAATATTAAGCTTCTAAAAATGTTATAAGTAATAATTAAGTTATCTAAGTTAATATTTAAGCTATTAACTAAAGTTTTATTGATAAACCTACGTGTTTAAGTGTCCAATAACATTATTGAAAGGTCGAATCAATGCCAAACCTTAATGATACTTGTCTAGTTTAATTAGATATGTATTATTATAGATTCTAATGTTTATTATTGATATGAATAGACATAAATAGACTACCCAACGTTGATAAACAACGTGAACTTAACGTACTATGCACAGGCAAGTGTTCTAACCCTACTCAAATTATATTTACGCAAGTCTTCAAATCTTATTACCTTTATGCAAGTATTATACATCTTGCTATCACTTGTTGTGAAGTTATTGCTTCTTGTTCAGGATAACTTAAAAAATGAATCATTATTCATATAGTATTTATCAGAGCATAAATTGTTGTGTCAAACTAAATTATTTTAGTACGACATCTTATACTTAAATTAGCCAACATATTGGGAGCCCAATATCATGGGAATGTCTAGCCCAAAACTTAATAAACTAGTGACCCAAACTAGTGGCCCAATTGGTGAAATTTAAATCCAAGTCACTTTGGTCAAAGATGCTATAAAAAAATAAAAATAAAAAAGATATTAAAGGGGGAATCCGGCCACTATGGGCCCTACATGGGGTGCAAGGCTCAAGGATTTTGCATGGGAAACATCACTCCTAGATCTCTCCTTAAAAAGTGGATCTTAGTTTGGTGATTAATTATTTTAATGATACAAGCTTAGGATTAATTAAAGAAGTAAGCAAGCTTAGCCATTCTCTATAAATAAAGCCCCTCTCCTCCTTTACTAGAGTTAGTCATTTGAAGTGTTCCAAGTCTTAGAAAAGAGAGAGAGCAAAAGACAAAGGAAACAACTAGTGTTAGTGAGAAAACTTTGTGCACTTCGGCTTATTCAAGCTTTACCAAAAGGAAAATCAAGAGGGTCAAGGGGGGAGGTTCTCGGCAACTAGAAGGAGTCTTGGTTGCCATCTAATTTCATCTCAAACTTTGGAAAGTAAAGAAAGATGGCCATCAAAAGCAAGAGGTATAAAGAAAACCCTAAAACCTTAGTTTTACAACCTTTTATGTTATTTATGTGTTTTTATGGTAGAAAGATGATTTTCAAACTCTTTATGTCTAGAATCATGCTAGAAGGATTGATATATGATTCTAGGGGTTTAACATGTATATCTATATGTGTTATGGTCAAAAACTTTGGTAATAGGTGCGAAAACAATTTTTACCGGTAAACATAAACGAAACGCATTCATTAAAAATGTACCTTTTAAAACCTACATGTTGTTCGAGTGATTTTCTTTTTCCATGTGTTAGATATGAAAGTTAAGAGTAAAACCTAGTTGGAATCATGTAAAAACAATTTAAATCGAGTGAGATATGAATTTCGGAACAAAAAACGCTCACTGTCGGAACCTTCGCACCAACAATCCATTTCCAACCCATTTTTCGTGACCAAACCTTGTCCAAAAATTTGATTCGATGATAGAATCTTGTAGTTCGGGAAGATACTAATCCAGCAAGACCGATTTGAAGTCAATCGGACTTGTAGATTTCGTTTTATTCAAGTTTTCGTAAAGGAGGCCAAATCTAGAAAAAAACTGCAAGCACTGTCGGTTTTTATTTTTTTGGGGGGACCGGTCTGTTAGTTTCCAGAGGCACAAAAGATATCTAGAAGGGAGGGTTGAATAGATATTTTAAAAACCTTTTCTTTTTCTTTTCAAAAAGGATGACTTAAAAGTTTAGTTAATGTATCCAATAATGAAGCACAGCGGAATATGATTTGTATGAACCCCTTGTAGAAAATAGAGCAGTGGTAAAGCAGTGATATGACAGTTATAGCAGTTATATCAATTGATAAGTGCAAAGAGATAGGGACACGACTTTAAGTGGTTCGGAACACACAAGACTCCTACTCCACTGTTCTACTCCTCGAGTAGCAAATCCACTAAGGATATCGTTACAACTGAATCACTAAGATTCCTTCAAGACCCTCAGTCTTGGAACATCAGTACTCAATGTACTCTTTAAAGCCAGCAGTCTTGGACCTTTATAATCTAAGACCAGCAGCCTTAGAATCCTTTGTACCCTTTGGTACTTTACAAGTCCCGCAGACTTGTCTTAGGTTGGACACCTATTGACCCTTTCACTTGATGAAGAGTGATTTACTTTTGTTGCTACTGAGTTACTTGAAGCGTAAGGTTTGATAAACTCAGCAGCGAAGCAAGATGTTTCTTCTTGGATTATAGACTGATAGTGTTTCAAGTATGATCTTCTTTTTCGTTGTTCTTGCATAACTTGAACCTGCAATCCTTCTGCCTTATGTAGATGCTGTTGAGAATCTTCCCGTTGAAATGTGGCCGTTGCATCTGATTCTTTCGTTGAGATGTGTTACTGAGTTTAGGATTAGTTTAATCCTTGTTGACTATGTAAGTGGGATGAGTCAGCTTCCATTAGTCTACTTTAAGATAGTGCTCTGACCGACTGCAGACTGTAGCTGTTTGCTCCCTACTCATTTGTTTAATATTCAGCAACTGTCTTGGGCAGGTCATTCTACTGTCACTTTGTTATGGGCAACTTAGAATACACTTTCTCAAATCTGAGTTGCTCATCAGTTGTCTGACTCTACGTTCTTGCTTAGACGTAGTGTCGTCGTTGTGTCTGAAGAGTTGTAGCTCTGTAGTCATTTGATGCTTGCAGATATGCACTGTGATCTTCATATTTCATCCTGATCATTCTGAAATAGCATCGATGTTTTGCCTTTATGTTTTTCTTCAGAGGTGCTGATTTATTCTGTGAGCACTGACATAGACAACTCTACGATAGGTGAGAGTTTGTCTTGTGATGCAGGGACAACTCTTTGTTTTGTCGAGAAGGCTCTACGTCCTGCTGAGGAAGCTCTACGTCCTACCGAGGAAGCTCTACGTCCTGACAACAAAGCTCTACGTCCTACCGAGGAAGCTCTGCATCCTGCCGAGCAAGCTCTGCGTCCTGCCGAGGAAGCTCTACGTCCTGACGAGGAAACTTTGCGCCCTGCCGAGTAAGCTCTGCGTCCTGCAGAAGAAGCTCTATGTCCTTTTACTTGGAGTATGGTAGTACTCTACGATCAGCACATAAGATCAACCTAACAACTTTGATCTTTTCTATATTAAGTTCTTTGTACATCACCTTCAATAAAGGACTTTACAATTTGCTAGGATATTACAGATATTGAATAGAGCTTAGATCATCCTAACATATTTGATCTTCTCTTTCCTAAGTCCTTGTACATATGTCTATCATTAAGGACTTTACAATCTTGGCTACTGATACATATGTTCATCAAGAGCACAACATCAAATTTAAACCATGATATCTAACAATCTCCCCCTATTTGATGTTGACATAACCAGTAGTTGAATCATATCATCAGTTCTAATGCAGATATTTAAAGAAATAAGCATGTCTTATGGTACAGTGAGCAACTGTATTTCTAGATGAAATCATGAATTTTATTGATGATAAAATGTATATTACATTGTAGGGCAGTTTCATCAATACAGGGAAAGAGAAGATTTACAACAGATTTCAAACCTTATATTCTCCTTCCTCGTACCGCTCCTCTCTTGGTTCTTGGGGGATTGGCTCTTTCATATGCAGTTCTTCTTCTGGAGATTTCCCTGCCTTCTTCAGTCATCTGTTGGAATTCTTCAATCTGCTCTCGAGTGAGACCAGAGGAGGGTACATGACTTCCTTCTTCACCATATGGGTGAGTTCCATGCAAGTGTCTATTTAAAACTGCAGGGTTTCCTGATGGTATGCGAACTCCTGTTGGGGTTACATCAGGTATTCTTCTGTAAGATCTAGGAACTTCACTCCTTATGGGAATTGCATTGATGGGCTCCTCTTCTCCTGGTATTAATGATTCATACTGCCTAGACTGCCTTAGTTGCTCTCTTCCCCTACTGCTTGATTCCCCCCTGCTTGATTCTCCCCTTTCTTTGCCTTTTGTTTTCTCCCCCTTTATGTCAGCATCTAACCTTCTTACTTCTTGGGAGAGTTTCTTAACACCTCGCACTAATTCTTGCATTTGTGACCGGGATTGAGTATTGTCAGCTCTTTGCTCTACGAACTGAGCTTCAGTCTGTTCTCGTTGTTGGTGCATAAGTGCTAGTGCATTGTCAGTCCTTTCCATCTGTTGAAGAGATAGGCGCTGAAAGTTGTTGATGGATGTGCTCAGATCAAAAAGTTTCTCAGTTACTAGCTTGTTCTGAGCTATCTAGGACTCCTGAAGGGAGATAACAGCGGATTTATGATCAGCAATTTCCTTTTTGTATAGCTGGTCCCTTCTGTCAATGCCGTTCATCAATTCCTTGATGATTTCCCTTAATCTTTTGGTCAGCTCAGTACCAAGATTGTTTGTATGAGCATTGGCAGCATCAACAAGCTCATTGAATCTTCTATGGAGGATGAGAGAGTTGGCTGCAAGATTCTCTTCCATGTCTTTAGTCATTCCCACAGTAAGATTTGTCAATTCATCTTTTGTGGGGATAAGTTTGACCCGCTCAAGAATTTGCTTGATTTCCGGTGTAGATGCTTCCTTATTGCTTTCTTGAAGATTTGCTAGAGCAATGGCCAAGTTAAAATATTCATTTTGAGAGGAGGATGGGATGTCACTAGCAGTGGTTTGAAGTGTGGGAGAGAAAGTAGTTTGATTGATGTTTGAAGGATCAGCACACTCTACGATCATGGAGTCGATCGTAGAGTGATCTGACTTTACGAATTGTGTTTGAGGATAAGGCTGAGCATCAATCATAGAAGTTGGGGGCTCTATGGCCAAAGATGGTTGAGCATTTGGTTCATCAAGGACAGAGTTTTGAGACCTTGTACCTGGAATAGGATTCCTTAGGTCATAGATGACTTCATTCCATTTCGGTATCTCATCAAAACAATAGTAAACTGGTAATGGAGAGTGTTTTAATTTAAATGAGGAGGGAACAAAGTATACCTTTTACTCGTTGACTTGAGATGAATGGTTGGTCAACAACTTTTGAGCAAAGGGTTCAATGCTGGGGTATTGCTGGGCAAGCACTGAAATGGCTGGATAGGTCTTGAAGGCCCAGAACATGTGATCCCATGAGTTGAGTATAAGTGCTTGATGGAGTGGCATTCTTGGTAAGTAGTTGAAAAGGCAGTTATATGTGTAATGCCTTTCTCCATTCCTTCCTTCAACAATGATTTCGAGGCTGTCATCCTCATCTTCTTCATTTGTTCTATCACTAATCTCCACAGCCTCATTCTGGTCAATTATTCTTTCTTCCTCTTCTTCCTGTTGACCAACATGAGCATCAAATCCTTCAGGGATGGAGGGATCTTCATATTGCTCTGCCTCAATCTGTGCTTTAGGTGTCTCCCCCTCAGTGTGAGCACCTCCTTGATTATCAATTCTTGTTGCTCCCCCTCAGCTGGAGCGGCGATTTGATCTGCCAGTCTCATTTCTTCCTCCTTGATCCTTAGCATTGCTTCATTAAGCTCTTTTTGAGCTAAGGTCATCAGTTTCTTCTTCATTTTCTTTGTCTTGGATTCAGCAACCTTCCCGGCCAATGGTTCAGCGAAAGTGGCCATAGTGCCAGGCTGACCAGCACTTTCAGCTGCTTCTTCAGTTCTCAACTCTACGAACGTAGAGTGAGTATCCTCAGCGATCGTAGGAAGGCTTTGTTTGGAGCTGCATTTTTCCTTCTTATGGTATACCTTCAAGGTTGGTTGTGATTCTCCACTGCATTCTTCCAGTTATTTTCTCTTCTTTTTTTCTACTTCAGAAGATAGAGAGGGCCTTGCTTGAGCAAACGGTGATGTGGGTCCTTCATTTGATGACCCTTGTGGTTCTTCTTCAGTTTGGGATACTGTCTTCTTTTTCCCTTTGCTTTTTCTGGTTAGTGCTGGCACCTCCTGTTCTACTTCATCAGTTTCTGCAACAACAGACATATTTTTCATAGAAGGCTTTCTTACTTCACTCTGAGTCTTTTCACTGTCTTCTGTCTGAGCTAATTTCAAATTTCCAGCTGGATTCTTTTTCCAGTTCACAAATAACCTTTGAGTTATCCTTTTGTGGAAATTTATAGCCTCTCCTTCATCATCCCTAATGCGATCTCCCAGTGCTTTTTGAATGATAATACTGATGAATCTGCCGTAAAACATTTTCCTTGCCCCTTGGGTTTTTCCATCATTTGATATCCAGTTTCCAATCCATTCTAAGAGAAGGGCACCATAATTCAGTTGAATCTTTTTCACAATAGCAGTCATGATTCTGAGCTGAATGTCGTTGACAGAATCATGAGCTGAATCTTTGCAAAGAATACATTTACCCACAATATCAGCAAGGAACTCATACTTTTGAGGGAATTTCTTTTTCTTTAATCCCCTCAGCTTTGGGTTGTTCTCATGATGCATTCGCTTCAGCCCTTCTTCAGTGTTGATGAACTGGATAGTAGTGAGCCCGTCATTTTTGAAACCTAGGGCTACATTGATCTTTGAGGCACATAGCTGAAGTGGGATCCCTTTGACCTTCGTGGATAGAATTTCGTCTCCAATAATTCCATTTGAATAGAATTCTCTCACCAATGCTGGATATATCAGAGTGTTGCAGTCGAGGGCTTCGTAGAGTCCTGATCGTCGTAGCAAGGAGATGATTCTCTTGTACTTTGTTTCAGCTGAAGCAAAATCTTCAAAATCGAGGGAGTTCCCTGAGATTACTGGTGAGAGTGCCATTTGAGAATTTCTTTGATTTTGCTGCAGAAGGACGAACTTTGCTCAGAGTTTGATTAAAGCTGAGAGCTAGGGTTTTAGCGAAGATGGAGAGGAAGAGTTTTTTTTTTTTTTGGAAAATAATTTGAAATGAGTTTGTGAAAAACCTCCCTCTTTTTCTGCTGAGTGGACTAATAGTCACGTGTTTGGTGCGTGCTCGTTTTAGGCTGAATGGAAAAGACTGTTTTGCCCTTTAGCTTCTTCTGAGTTGTTTCATTCCTGAGCCCTTTTCTACTCTACGACCTTCATCTTACTCGACGATCGTAGAGTACATCTCGGCGATCATAGAGCCCTTTCTACTCTACGACCTCCATCTTTCTCGATGATCGTAGAGAACGACTTGACAGCTCGATTTCTTTTGAGCTGTTTTCCAGTTTTCGTTACTCTACGAACTTTCTTTCTGCAGAGTTAGTAGATTTCAAAGCATAATATTATGGATATAAATTTAGCATTCCAAGTTCACTTATCAGCATGTTGAATCTAGATTCATCTAGGGGTTTTGTAAATACATCAGCGAGCTGATTTTCAGTAGGAATATAGTGTAAGGCTATATTTCCACTTTGCACATGATATCTTATGAAATGATATCTTATATCTATGTGCTTGGTTCTTGAATGCATGACAGGATTATGAGTTATAGCAATTGCACTAGTATTGTCACAATGAACTAGAATAGATTTAAACACAAAACCATAATCAGCTAATTGATTTTTCATCCATAGGATTTGTGCACAACTACTTCCTGCAGCAATATATTCAGCTTCTGTAGTGGAGGTTGAAACTGAGTTTTGCTTCTTGCTAAACCAGGAGACAAGTCTATTTCCAAGGAATTGACATGTACCACTTGTGCTTTTCCTGTCAATCTTGCACCCTGCATAGTATGCATCTAAATATCCCATTAACTCAAAGGGTGACTCTTTGGGATACCAGAGTCCCAAACTTGGTGTTCCTTTAAGATACCTGAAGATTCTCTTTACAGCCAATAAGTGAGATTCCTTAGGATTAGCTTGAAATCTAGCACAAATACAGGTGGCAAACATGATATCTGGTCTACTGGCAGTTAGGTATAGGAGGGATCCAATCATACCTCTATATTGAGTGATATCAATACTTTTACCTTTCTCATCTTTGTCAAGCTTGGTAGCAGGTGCTGATAGACTCATAATTCGTACATTTTATTATCCCTAATTTTGTCCTTTTATTATATTAGTTTATTTAATTAATATGTTTTATTTTATTTTGTAGGATTTAATAGTTTGTTGCAATAAAGTCAAAATCTTGGTGATCAAGCAATATTTAATGCTCTTATTCATGTAAGGAAATATTCAAGAATTCTACAAGGAAAAGGAAGGAGGTGGAACAATCTTGGTGTGCAAGTCAAATCCAATGAAGAAAAAGAAAGTTTATCTAGAAGATCTCTTTGTGAAGTTGATTGCCACTAGGAAGTTGAAACCTACATGGAAAAGGGACTCTTGAGAGATTACCATATAGAGATTGAAATCAAAAAGGGAATAAAAGAGGCCAAGTTCAATGAATGTAAATTAGGGCACAAATTTATTTTCCCTATAAATAGGTCTCTTGTTTTAGAGAGGAGGGTGTATCAGTTTAGGTTAGGAGTAGGAGTAAATTAAATTATTTTTCATTGTACGCTTGTTGGAGGATCGTTAATTAAAGGGAGTTTTTTTATTTTATTTTTAATTTTCTACTTCTTCTTTATCTTAGTTAGTTTATTTATTTTTTAATGTCTAGTTAATTTCTTTAATCTAGGATGAAGATGAAATTAAATAATTATTCATGATAAAGTTTATTTTATCTCTTCTATTATTTATGCTTTTATGTTTAATTGATTTCGCCTTCATGTTTCGTTATTGAAATACCTTCGTTTTATAGTTCTTATGTGATTTTAAATTAATTAAGAGGTTTTGATAGATTATTGTTAAGATATGAGTTTTTCATAATCCATGCTTGCTCAAAGAAGTTTTGATGGGTTATAGTTAATCCTTAAATTTTCATAATCTATGCTTGCCCACGTTAATTATAAAATTACTAAATTAAAGGGAAGGGAGATCAAAATCATAATTAAGTTATAAAAATAGAAGAGATTGAATTACTTGTTATGTTTATTATTTAATGGATTCGAATTCCTAGATTGCTTCCTTATTATTAGTTAGTTTAATTATAATTAATTGATTCTCAATCTTTATTTCTAATTCGCCTAAAATAGATATTAAGGATACATTAAAAATTGATCTAGTCTCTGTGGATTCGACCTGTACTTGCCAGTTCTTCAATTTGACACTGTGCACTTGCAGTTACATAATTTTATCACATCAGGTGCCATAGGTGTCTTCATGATAGAGGCTGACTCCATGCCATACTTCTTTAATAGGTCTTTAATGTATTTGGCTTGGTTGATGAATATACCTTCATCAGTTTGTTTCACTTGAAGTCCAAGGAAGAAATTCAGTTCTCCCATCATGCTCATTTCAAACTTACTCTGCATTAGCTTGGCAAACCTTTCACACAGTTTTTCATCAGTAGAACCAAATATTATATCATCCACATAGATTTGAACTAGAAGTGATTTATCCTTGTGTTTCCTTAGGAATAAGGTGGTATCTACTCTACCTCTAGTGAATCCCTTTTCTGTGAGAAAGTTAGTGAGTGTTTCATACCATGCTCTGGGTGCTTGTTTTAATCCATATAAAGCTTTGTCTAATCTATAAACATAATTAGAGAGGGTTGGATTAACAAAACCTGGAGGTTGTTCAACATAGACTTCTTCTTGGAGTTCTCCATTGAGGAAAGCACTCTTGACATCCATTTGGAAGACTTTAAATCTCATGTGGGCTGCATGGGCAAGAAAGATTCTGATTGCTTCCAATCTTGCAACTGGAGCAAAGGTTTCATCATAGTCAATCCCTTCTTCTTGTGAGTATCCTTTAGCTACCAGTCTTGCTTTATTCCTTGTGATAATCCCATCTTCATCCATCTTGTTTCTGAAGACCCACTTGGTGCCTATGACTGGATGTTGTGTTGGCCTTTCAACTAGTCTCCAGACTTTGCTGTTTTCAAACTGGTTGAGCTCTTCTTGCATTACCTCTATCCAACTTGAATCTTCTAAGGCTTCTTCTACCATTTTGGGTTCCATTTGGGAGAGAAAGCTTAGGTAGATGCATTCATTTTGAGTTGCTGATCTTGTTCTGACTCTTGCATTAGGATCCCCAATTATCAGATCTTCAGTGTGATCTTTTGTCCACTTTCTTCTTCTTGGAACATCAGTTCTGGTGCCTTCTTGTCTGAATTCTTCCAAGTTGATTTCTGGTTTAGGTCGTAGAGACTCATTGTCAGACATAGTGAGCTCTACGTTTGCTTCTTCTTGCTCTGCGATTTCTGCTTGTGGTTCGACGATCGTAGAGCCTAACTCTACGATTTTGGACTTAGTGATCGTAGAGTCTTCCTCTGCTAGATCATTGAGTGAGGAGGTTTTCTTCTTTGATTCTGACTCATCAAATGTGATATGAATAGAGACTTCAACACTTAATGATTCTTTGTTAAATACTCTGTAAGCCTTGCTGTTTGTAGCATACCCAAGGAAGATTCCTTCATCTGACTTGGGTTGGAATTTGGTTAGATATTTTTTGCCGTTGTTGAGGATGTAGCATAAACAACCAAATGCATGAAAGTAACTGATGTTTGGCTTCCTTCCCTTCCATAATTCATAGGGAGTCTTCTTGAGGAGGGAGTGAATGAGAGACTTGTTTTGAGTGTAGCATGCAGTGCTGACAGCTTCTGCCCAAAAGTACTCAGGGAGTTGAGCAGCTGTCAGTAATGTTCTTCTAGCTTCAATCAATGTTCTATTCTTCCTTTAAGCTACTCCATTTTGTTGTGGAGTTCTTGGGGCTGAGAAATTATGATTGATGCCATTTTCCTCACAGTATAGTTCTACCTCAGTGAAATCAAATTCTCTTCCATGATCACTCCTTATGGCTTTGATATTCTCCTCTTTCTCATTCATGACAAGTTTGAACATCTTGATCAAGTGAGAGCTTGTTTCATCCTTAGAGCTCAGAAAGAATACCCATGTGAACCTGGTGTAGTCATCCACAATCACCAGAGAGTATTTCTTTCCACCAAGGCTTGTTGTTGGGATAGGCCTGAAGAGATTCATATCAGTAACATGAGGGGCTTATCATTTGAGTTGATTGCTTTGCTTTTGAATGAGCTTTTTGTTTGCTTCCCAAACTGACATGCTTTGCAGGGCTTTTCTTTGATGAAGTTGAGTTTTGGCAGTCCTGCAACTAGGTTATTGGAGTCAAGTCTTGACATGCTTTTGAAGTTTAAGTGAGATAACCTCCTATGCCATAGCCAACATTGATCTTCAAGGGCTTTGGCAAGAAAACATACAGCTTCATCAGGTCTTAACTCTGCAAGGTTGACAGTATAGACATTTCCTTCTCTGGTTCTTATCAGCTTCAATGAGTTGGTCGTCATGTCTCTGACTTGACACTGATTGTTGAGAAAAGTGACTTGATGATTTTTATCACACAGTTGGCTGATGCTGAGAAGATTGTGTTTTAGTCCTTCAACGTATGCCACTTTGCTGAAGGACACAACACCATTCCCAACAGACCTATATCCTCTTGTCTTTCCAGAGTTGTTATCACCAAAGATGACTGCAGGACCATCTTTTTCTTCATAGTTCGTCAGAAGAGCCTTGTTGCCTGTCATATGTCTAGAGCATCCACTATCAAGGTACCATGTTGATTCAGTGGAGCTTTGTACCTGCAGAAAGGATCAACTTTCATTTTGGTACCCAATATTGCTTGGGTCCATATTTATTAGTAACCTTAGGAACCCAAATCTGTTTGATGTTGGGTCTGTGCAGTACAGGATAAAAATAGTTGAGATGACATCCTGCAGTTTTATGACCATGTTTATGGCAGGTGTAACATTGAATGTAATGCATGCTTGTGTGTGAGTATGAATTCCTTTTAGAAAGATGTGGATGGTAGTAACTCACACCCTTCTGCTTTCTTCTATGATTCATGGTTTTCATAGAGTGGAGGTTACCTCTACGATCCTTGTGGCTCGTAGAGAGAGTTTTGACATACTCTACTACCCTTTGTGGCCTAAATGCAGATCTTGACTTACTCTTTGAATTCTTGAATCCTAGAGTTGTGTGGGAAACAATATCTTGGTTTGCAGGATCTGAGTGCAATGTATTACCAGCCTGTAAAGATTTAACAAATACAATTCTCTTATTAGATTTAGGAGAACTGTTATCATTAGCTTCCATAGGTTTGACCACTGAGGTTTCTAAGGGAGAATTGCAAAAACCCAATCCTAATCTGTTAGCCATAAATCTTTGGCTAAAGATCATGGTATCCATAGACAGAGAGGATTTGTTCCATGCTGAAATAGTCTTTTCTAGTTCCTGGATTTTGGAAACTAGAATTAACTCTCTTTGAGTGTTAAGCTCATTTACCTGTCTTAAGTTGACATTCTTAGCCTCAAGATTGGCACAAGAGTTAGCAGTTCGTAGAGCAATTTCCAACTCTACGACTGCTTTCTCTTTTTCCTCTTGAAGAAGAGAATGATCCTTTGATAGAATTCTAAACATCTTCATATATTATGCAGTTCTATCATAGAGTCATGCATTCCTTCTCTAAGGTCATCAATAGTTAAATCAGGAGAATAGAAGTCAAATACCTCATCCACATTGAATTCTTTCTTGCTTTTTCCTTCTTTGGCCATTAGGCATAGGTTGGCTTTTTGAGTTTCTTCATCTTCACCTGATTCAGGACTTAAGTCGTTGTCTGAGTCACTCCATGAACTTTCAGCGACGAACCCTCTTTCCTTTTTCTTGGCCTTGTAGTGGCTTTTGAACTCTGATCTATTCTTGTCCTTCTTTGGATCATTTCTTGGAGGCTTGGGACAGTTTGCGATGAAATGACCTGGTTGTTTGCAGTTGTAGCACAAGTCATTAACTTGTTCTTTAGAGCTGCTACTGAACTTCCTCTGTCTGTTGTTTCTGCTTATGAATCTTTTGAAGTGTCTGACCAGCATAGCAACTCCTTCATCATTGAGTTCATCATCTTCATCATCATCTGAGTCAGCTATTTTTGAAGTAGATGTCTTTAGAGCAATTCCTCTTTCTTTCTTCTTTCTTTCTGACAGTGTTTCAGCTCGTTGGGTCAGCTCTAGTTCATAAGTGAGAAGATTTCCATATAACATCTGAACAGTCATTTCATGAAGATTCTTTGACTCTCTAATGGCAGTAGTTTTGGCATCCCATTTGCTTGGTAGAGCTCTCATGAACTTGATGATGAGATCTTTGTTTGGATAGGTCTTTCCATACGCTCGAAGAGAGTTGAGTAGTACGTTGAATCTTTCATATGTGGAGGTGATGTTTTCCCCTGAGATGTGGGTGAACATTTCATACTGCTGACTGAGCAAGGACTGCTTGTTTTCTCTGACTTCTTCCGTTCCTTCATTCATGATCAGCAGTGCATCCCTTACTTCCTTAGCTGTTGTATAGTTGACCACGTTTTCAAATAATTCATCTTCTAGAGCCATGAACAAAATGTTTTTGGCTCTTTTGTCTAACTGAACTGTTTCTTCTCTGCATCAGTCCAATCTTTCTTTACTTTGATTGAGATTTATTTGGATCTTCAGCAGTTGGCGTCAGCTTGGTTAGTACATAAGGCCCATTGATGACAGTGTCAAATAGATCCTCGTCAATGGCATCCATGTATGCCTGTATGCGAACTTTCCAGTTGGCAAATTTGTCCTTGTTGCACATGGGTGGTTTGTTTCCTCCACCTTGCTCAGATCCATTCCTGGTTTGTGCCATTGATCTACTCAAGCGGTTTAAGCTTTAAATAAGAGAACCTGCTCTGATGAGGCACAAAAGATATCTAGAAGGGGGGGTTGAATAGATATTTTAAAAACCTTTTCTTTTTCTTTTCAAAAAGGATGACTTAACAGTTTAGTTAATGTATCCAATAATGAAGCACAGCGGAATATGATTTGTATGAACCCCTTGTAGAAAATAGAGCAGTGGTAAAGTAGTGATGTGGCAGTTATAGCAGTTATATTAATTGATAAGTGCAAAGAGATAGGGACACGGCTTTAAGTGGTTCGGAGCACACAAGACTCCTACTCCACTGTTCTACTCCTCGAGTAGCAAATCCACTAAGGATATCGTTACAACTGAATCACTAAGATTCCTTCAAGACCCTCAGTCTTGGAATAACAGTACTCAATGTACTCTTCAAAGCCAGCAGCCTTGGACCTCTATAATCTAAGACCAGCAGCCTTAGAATCCTTTGTACCCTTTGGTACTTTACAAGTCCCGCAGACTTGTCTTAGGTTGGTCACCTATTGACCCTTTCACTTGATGAAGAGTGATTTACTTTTGTTGCTACTGAGTTGCTTGAAGCGTAAGGTTTGATAAACTAAGCAGCGAAGCAAGATGTTTCTTCTTGGATTATATAATGATAGTGTTTCAAGTATGATCTTCTTTTTCGTTGTTCTTGCTTAACTTGAACCATCAATCCTTCTGCCTTATGTAGATGCTGTTGAGAATCTTCCCGTTGAAATGTGGTCGTTGCATCTGATTCTTCCGTTGAGATGTGTTACTGAGTTTAGGATTAGTTTAATCCTTGTTGACTGTGTAAGTGGGATGAGTCAGCTTCCATTAGTCTACTTTAAGATAGTGCTCTGACCGACTGCAGAGTGTAGTTGTTTGCTCCCCACTTATTTGTTTAATATTCAGCAACTGTCTTGGGCAGGTCATTCTACTGTCACTTTGTTATGGGCAACTTAGAATACACTTTCTCAAATCTGAGTTGCTCATCAGTTGTCTGACTCTACGTTCTTGCTTAGATGTAGTGTCGTCGTTGTGTCTGAAGAGTTGTAGCTCTGTAGTCATTTGATGCTTGCAGATATGCACTGTGATCTTCATATTTCATCCTGATCATTCTGAAATAGCATCGATGTTTTGCCTTTATGTTTTTCTTCAGAGGTGTTGATTTATTCTGTGAGCACTGACACAGACAACTCTACGATAGGTGAGAGTTTGTCTTGTGATGCAGGGACAACTCTTTGTTTTGTCGAGAAGGCTCTACATCCTGCTGAGGAAGCTCTATGCCCTGTCGACAAAACTCTACGTCCTGCCGAGGAAGCTCTGCGTCCTGCCAAGGAAGCTCTACGTCCTGACGACAAAGTTCTACATCCTACCGAGGAGGCTCAGCGTCCTGTCGAGCAAGCTCTGCGTCCTGCCGAGGAAGCTCTACGTCCTGACGAGGAAGCTTTGCACCCTACCGAGCAAGCTCTGCGTCCTGCCAAGGAAGCTCTACGTCCTTTTACTTGCAGTATGGCAGTACTCTACGATCAGCACATAAGATCAACCTAACAGCTTTGATCTTTTCTATACTAAGTTCTTTGTACATCACCTTCAATAAAGGACTTTATAATTTGCTAGGATATTACAAATATTGAATACAGCTTAGATCATCCTAACATATTTGATCTTCTCTTTCCTAAGTCCTTGTACATATGTCTATCATTAAGGACTTTACAATCTTGGCTACTGATACATATGTTCATCAAGAGCACAACATCAAATTTAAACCATGATATCTAACACGGTCCAGTCCGGTTTTCTGTCAAAACTTGCAGCGGCCGGTTCAGTAGGTTCTAGGTCGGTTCTTGGACCAAAAATTTTCTAAAACGATAAAAAAATATTATAATAATTAATTTGAGAATTTTTTGTGTTATTAAGTAAAGTTTTATTCAATTAGTGGATTAAATCCTCATTTAATTAATAATATTAGTAGTTTAATAATTTTTAAATTCCACTAAATGATAATTAAACTAATTAGCTATTGTTTAAGGATAACTGATTAATTAATTATTATTTAATTAATATTAAGTAATAATTAAATAGAAATAGAGTTAATAAACTAACTATTTATTATTTAATTAAGATTAAATAATAAATAGGGATAAATAATGAGTTAATTGTTTAATAATTAAAGAGAAATAAAGTTAACAATTTAATTATTTATTATTTAACTAAGATTAAATAATAAATAAGGATAAATAATTAATTATTATTTAATTAACATTAAATAATAATTAAAGAGGACTAAGGTTAATAAACTAATTAAGATTAAATAACTAAAGGTAATTAATTAGTTATTATTTAACCAATATTAAATAATAATTAGATGAAGATAGAGTTAATAAAGTAATTATTTAATTGACATTAAATAAGGGAAAAGTTAAAATAACAAATTAATTAAACAATTATAATAAATTATTTAAGGGTTTAATAAGTGAATATTACTTAAGGAAAAGTAATATTAATTAATTAAATCATGGGCTAATGACAAAACTGTCCCCTTAAGTTTGGACGAAAATCAATTTGATACTCAAAGTTTGAGAATGTTCAATCAATACCTCTAAGTATTTTAAAACAACAAATACGTTCTTTTTTAGTCCAGAATACGATTAGACTACTTTTTTTTTTTGTATTTTGACCTTCTCAATACATTTAGTTTGTATTTGACTTGTATTTAATAAGTATTTTCTCAAATAATGTTATTCTTTACTTTGTTCATTTTCCCCAACATTTAAAATTAAAAATAAAATAAAATCTTAACATTATTTATAAAATCAATGACAATAAATAATAAATTAAATATAAATATAATTTCCCTTTTGAGTGACACATTTATAAATATAAATATTAATAAATATATATTTATATTTGTAAATATTTATTAATATTTATATTTATTAATGGCTGTAATTAAATTTATATTTTTAAATGTATAAATATTTATTAATATTTATATTTATTTATTAATATTTAAATTTATAAATATTTATTGTAATTATTCCACTGCTGCTCGTCTTCTTGTGAATAACCATCAAACCTGCTTTTATCAATTGAGGTTCCCTTGGCTAGTCATCACTCTGCTTCATATAAATCCCATCCAAAATAAATTTTTCATTAATTTTATAATATATACATATATATGTTCAAATATCACTAGGATCTATCATAAATATTTTTTTATAAATATTTTTTTTATAAATAATAAAAATAAATTTTAAAAAATAAATATTAATATTAATAAATATTTATAAATATAAATATAAATATTAAAAAATATAAATTTAATTACAGCCATTAGTAAATATAAATATTAATAAATATTTACAAATATATATTTATAAATATAAATATAAATATTAAAAAATATAAATTTAATTACAGCCATTAATAAATATAAATATTAATAAATATTTACAAATATAAATATATATTTATTAATATTTATATTTATAAATGTGTCGCTCAAAAGGAAAATTATATTTATATTTAATTTATTATTTATTGTCATTGATTTTATAAATAATGTTAAGATTTTATTTTATTTTTAATTTTAAATGTTGGGGGAAATGAACAAAGTAAAGAATAACATTATTTGAGAAAATACTTATTAAATACTAATCAAATACAAACCAAATGTATTGAGAAGGTCAAAATACAAAAAAAAAAAAGTCAAACCGTATTTTGGACCAAAAAGGAATGTATTTGTTGTTTTAAAATACTTAGAGGTATTGATTGAACATTTTCAAACTTTGAGTATCAAATTGATTTTTGTCCAAACTTGGGGGGACAGTTTTGTCATTAGCCCTTAAATCATTAACCTAAGATCAATTAATTAAATCTATATAATAAAACAGAACCCATTTTGAATCTCAATTTAGAAAAGCACAAGAACGGTTCAGATTTTACCTCAATTCTTCCAACTTAATCTAAAGTCTCACATTTCATCTCACACACAGAAAATCCCACCCAAATTTTGTCTTCTCCTTCTCTTTCTCTCTCCTCTCTCATGTCTCCTATTTCCTCCGCCTTCACTCTTTCTCTCTCCTCCTTTTCTTTCTCTCTCCTCTCTCCTCTCTCCTCTTTCTCTCTCTCTTCTTCTTGGGTCTCTCTCTTCCCTTCTTCCTCCATTTACTTGATTAATTGGTATTTTAATATTTTATTTTAAAGTGTAATAATTTTTTGGAGTATGCATACATTTATAATACATGTATGTATACATTTAAAATGTATAATACATAAAAAAACATCAATGGTAAGAAAACAAAAATAAAAACAATATCATAATTTACTCATAAAAAAAGTAATTACAAAATTAAAAAATTAAATAGATTCTTTTTCTCTTTTCTTTTCTTTTTCTTTTTCTTTATCAAATAGGACAAATGTTAACAAATTAGAAAATTGGTTAATTGTTGGCATGATGTGATATCTAAAGTTAAAATACTAGATGTGATAATTAACATAATTTTTAATATTTTTTTATATGATATATAAGATTCGTTTCGTAATAAATTTTTTCCAAGTTTGTTTTACGTAAATTTTAATATTTAGAAAAAAAATATAATTTTTGTGTGTGTTAATTTGCACTTTTTATGTTTTAATGTATATTACGGAAATTTTAATATTTGAGAAATTTAATTAACAAAAAATGTATGAATTTATTTTCTTGATAAAATAAATATTTGTTATTTTTTTAACATTTATGTTATTTATCGCACAAGTTCTTAATTTAATTAATTAGATCAAGTTAAATGAAAATGAGAATATACATATTTATATTTAGTGGATATATAAATGAAAATGATAAAAGTTTGGGAAAAAATTTGACTAACGGTTTGACTAACGGAAATTGACAAAAATAGAGAAGGAACACTTTTGCACAACTAATGCATATTTGAGGAACAGCTGTGCCAAAAACAAAATATAAGGCTTTAACAAAAACATGACAAATAGGAGTGTCAAATTTGATAATTAGTCTAAAGTAAGGGGTCTTATGTTCCAGATTTACAATTATTTTATTTTAACTCACATATTTCGATAATTTTTATATTTCAAATATTTTCAGGTATACATTGAACGATACTTGATGTAAGCTGTAAAGAATACGAAGTTGTTTCTCTATAGGCTGCATGTGTATATTTTTTGTGTTTCGTCTTTTGTAAAGTTAACTAATATGGTTATGATAATTTTGGGTATAGAATGATGGTTGTTTTGTTGGTTTAGATTTTTCTGGATAACTATTTTTTAAGGAAAATGCCAAAATTTCTTAAAATTAGTAGCAATTACCTTGATGTTTTGGTAGTTAGATATATGTTGATGATTGAGTATGTATTAATTATTGTGGTTGTATGGTGAATTATGATAATTGTTATGTCTGATTGTAAGTTATTTTAGGTTGCAAAGAGTCTTTAGGTAATGTAGTAATTTTGGAATTTTAATCTAATTTTTCATTACTTCGTGCCTTCAGGCACAGGCAATTACTAGTGTCTTAAAGGTTAAATGATAACACATTAATTATGTGTGTTTTGTGATTGATTAAATGCTAGATAAATAGCATAAGTAAGCATATAAGTAAGCAATTATGTGCAGTATTAATTGATAGACCCACATTATCAATGCTAGGTCTTTCAAGGGATTTTTAATTAAGCAATATAACAGTAGTTCGACGATCAAACAAGTTCCTAACCTTAAACTTCTTACATATTGCAAGCTTCCTAATTTAAGCTCGAGTTCTATTTCTCAAGCATGTGTTAAGTGGTTTAATTACCTTAAAATTATTCCACATCAATATTATTGTCATTCGCACATAGTGCATTTGATTTCAGTTCTGTCATTGAACTGCGCTATTATTTAAAGTTCTGTCATTCATGAACTGTTCAAGAGAAGTCTAAGTCATTTGTTCGATTAGACATATGGATGTTAAGTAATTTAAAAGCTATCCAAACCAGTTGTTGGTGCGGATTCTTAGACTGAGATGATCAAACCCTGTACAGGGGAGTTTCCTAAGTATGTTTATGGTCTATTTGACTATTCAGCATTTTAACAATCGATTTTCATCATTCATTGGGCATTGATTATCTTGTTTGTTGAATCAATTACAGTTCTTCCCCTTTTATTCATGATATATTTTCCTTATTTATTTTTTAAACCTGCTAAGCAAAGTAGTTGCTCACTCTTGCTATATCATGAATCTATTGCAGCTAAGCCCGAGTGTTCGAACAAAGATAAGGGCAAGGGGAAGATGAAATCTTAGATTTTTGTTAGCTGATTTATTTGCTTAATGTTTTGTTTAGTTAGCAGTTAAGGTGACACAAACCCTAGTATATATTTTTGAACTTCGTAAGGTATTTTTATTTAAGGTTGTAGACCTTGGGACATAGTTACCCTTTTGTAATGAACAACATATGTTTATTATTTTCACATTAGTTATTATATATTGTTTAGAGGTGTATGGATGTGATGGATCGTGAGCACTGAATTCGAGATACGAGTACCCGAATTTAGGCGCGTCACAGGTTGGTATCAAAGCAGTAGGTTATAAACTTTAGGAATGCGAAACCTAGGTTATAACCTTAGAAGAAAACTCGTATAGAGTACGCTAAGTGATGGATCGAGGAGATTCATCGAGTTGAATATATAGGAGATGTATTATGGAGATTCATCGAGCCGAGTTTGTGCATAATTAAATATCATTTCATTCCATCAATGAATATATTTTATTGTGGTACTGACTATGTTGGTTGTTTGTATTGTCTTTTGTTATGGTCGTAGAATGCCTAAGATCGGTCAGTCGAGTCGGACCATTGAGGAGGAGGAGTTCGTTGATATCCATGTGGATACTGAGCAGCCACTGGTGGCTGAGGTTGAGGTAGATCCCTTGGAGGATCAGGCTGATGAGAATGAGGAGGTGCAGTACTATACTTCGTCGGAGGAGCTACCATCTGAGAATCATCTGATTGGGCAGTTGGCAGAAAGGAACTTGGAGCTAGAATACTGAGTTAGGCACTTAGAGGAGCAGAATCAGAGACATCAAGTCATGGAGGACTAATATAAGAAGTTGGCATATCAGCTGGAGAGTGAGTTGGGAGAGCTGAAGGTACAGCTACAGGGGTATGAGACCTCGACACAGCAAATAGGACCGTTATTGCATCAGTTGCTAGCTAGGAATGCTGAGCTGAGGGCGAAACTAGAGCAGGAGGAATTGAAGTTAGTCGAGCTGAGAGTCGAGCACGAGGCCATGAAGATTGAGTTCAACTTGGAGATTTCAGACAAGATCCAGATATAGGAGGCCTGGGCTCGAGCTACCAGGAAGGTAGATCAGTTGGAGGGAAAGGTTCAGGCCAGTGCGGTTAGGATTGAGTCCTTGGGCTCTGCGTTGAATATAGCTCTTGAGAGTCTGAGAGACAGGGATAGGAGGTACCCCACTGAGGAGGGTCAGACTAGTCGCTCTGTGCGTCGTCGGGTAATGGACAGGGTTGCACAGCAGGAGCACGGGGATGCTGTTCGCCACAGCATGCGACAAGTGCGGGAAATAGAGTCACGAGGGAAATAGAGGATGAAGCAGTGGAGGAAGTAACCAAAACAAGAGGAAATGGAATGACAGCCAGGCTTCAGGAGGCAACAAGTCTGGAGGAGAAGCTAAGAAAGAGAACAAATGCGACAAGTGCGAGAGAAATCACTCTGGGAGTGTATGAAAGGCAAGGGTGTTTGCTATAATTGTGGACAACAAGGGCACATTGCTCCTCAGTGTTCGAAAGGTAAAAAAGGTGGGTGTTTTTCATGTGGCGCATCGAATCACCAGATCAAGGATTGCCCAAAGAGGAAAAGTGATGCAGCTAGTGGCAGCAAGGGCGACAACAGCAAGCTGACAATTGGAGGGCCAGCTAATCAAGCAAACAGACCGACGACACGCACGGTCAACATGACCGTACAAGATGCAGTGGAATCGAAGGACGTCGTGTCAGGTATTATTCCGATCAATAATATCAATGCATATGTATTATTTGATTCGGGTGCACCTATTCTTTTGTTTCGAAAGATTTTGCTAAACGGTTAGGCTTACCCCGTGAAAAACTAGAGAACCCTATAAATGTAGAAGTAGCCAATAAAGAAATTATCCCCGTAGATTACATTCATAGGAACTGTTGTGCTGAACTAAGAGGGTATAAACTTGGCGTGAATTTGATCCCGATTCGATTGGCAGGGTTTGATGTAATTCTTGGAATAGATTGGTTGTCCAATCATGGAGCTGTAATTGACTGCTAGAAGAAATGCATACACCTAAAGACTCCAAATAAGTCGAAAGTTGTATTTTATGGTAGTAAATCACCAAATAATATTATTGTCTGACGATGATGCAAGCAAAAAGATTGTTAAGGAAGGGCTGCATAGGTTATTTGGCTCATGTGGTTGATACTCAAAGAGTAGGGGGTAAACTGGGTCAGATACCTGTCAGTTAGGGAATTCTCCGATGTTTTCCCAGATGAGTTACCGGGTTTGCCGCCGGATAGAGAGGTACAGTTTGTAATTGACTTGGTACCGAGAACATCACCGATATCCAAGGCACCGTACCGAATAGCTCTGATAGAGATGAAGGAATTGTTGGTACAACTCCAGGAGTTGTTGGATAAGGGTTATATTTGACCAAGTTGTCTCTGTGGGGAGCTCCAGTACTGTTCATAAAGAAGAAGGATGGATCGCTAAGGCTTTGTATCGACTACAGGGAGTTGAACAAAGTTACTGTTAAGAACAAGTATCCGTTGCCCAGAATTGACGACTTGTTTGATCAATTGAGGGGAGCAAAATACTTTTCGAAGATCGACTTGAGGACTGGCTATCACTAACTAAAAGTGAGGAAGGAGAATATTCTGAAGACAACATTCAGAACTCGATATGGACATTTTGAGTTTCTGGTGATGTCATTTGAGTTGACAAATGTGCCAGCAACATTCATGGACATGATGAACAGAGTGTTCAAGCAGTACTTGGACAAGTTTGTTGTCGTGTTCATTGATGACATTTTGGTTTACTCGAAGACGGAGGAAGAACACGCTGAACATCTAAGGATAGCACTGGAAACTTTGAGAAGGGAGAAGCTGTATGCGAAATTTTTGAAGTGCAAATTCTGGTTGCAGAAGGTGCAGTTTTGGGGCATGTCAAGGATGATGTTTCGGTGGATCCAGCAAAAGTGGAGGCAGTTATTAACTGGGAACAGCCGAAGATGCCGACGGAGATCAGAAGTTTCTTGGGATCGGCGGGATACTATTGGAGATTTATTCAGGACTTGTCGAAGATAGCATCGCCGTTAACCAATCTGACCAGAAAGACAGTTAAGTTTGTATGGATGGAGAAATGTGAAGCGAGTTTCTTGGAATTAAAGAAGAGGCTTAATGAAGCACCTGTGTTGTCTCTACCCGACAATACAAGGGGATTTGTGGTGTATAGTGATGCGTCACACAAGGGTCTTGGTTGTGTACTGATGTAGCATGGCAAAGTCATTGCGTACGCATCACGCCAGCTGAAGGACTACGAGAAGGGGTATCCGACTCACGATTTGAAGTTAGCAGCAGTGGTTTTTTCCTTAAAGATATGGAGGCACTATTTATATGGAGAGAAGTGTGAGATATACACAGACCACAAAAGTCTAAAGTATATCATTACTCAGAAGGAGTTGAATATGAGGCAATGGTGATGGTTGGAATTAATCAAAGATTACGATTGTGAAATTCCGAACCATCCGGGTAAGGCGAATGTTGTGGCAGATGCCTTGAGCAGGAAAGGCAGGGAGAAGTTACTGATGTTAACAACTCAGGAAGAGTTGGTAAAAGAATTGTAAAGATTGGAATTGGAAGTAAAGTACCCAAAGGAGTCAAATGAGAAACTGTTCGCAGTGTAGGTAAGTCCGACTTTACTAAATAAAATAAAGGAGGCTCAAGAGAAGGATGAAGAATGCGATGACATAAGGAAGCGAATTTTCGAAGGAGAAGAGCTAAAGTATAAGGTTGATAGCACAAAGCTGCTAAGGTTTGAAGGAAGGATCTGGATACCGATGGTTCTGGAGTTAAGAGAGGAGATTATACAAGAAGCTCACAGTTCAAGGTATTCCGTACACCCTGGGAGTACTAAAATGTATCAAGACTTGTGGAAGCATTTCTAGTGGCCGAACATGAAGAGGGAGGTAGATGAATGTGTCAGTCGATGTTTGACATGTCAAAGGGTTAAAGCAGAACACCAGCGACCAAGTGGACTGCTACAACCATTGGAGATTCTGAAGTGGAAGTGGGAGCATATCATGATGGATTTTGTGGTAGGACTTCCACCAACTCAGAAGGGTTACGACGCGATCTGGGTGGTCGTGGATCGTTTAACTAAAGCTGCACATGGAGTGTTGGTATCTATTGTGTCTGATAGAGATCCGTGCTTCACGTCAAATTTCTGGAGGAGTTTATAGGAAAGAATGGGGACACAGTTGAGGTTGAGTACTGCGTATCACCTTCAAACTGATGGTCAGAGCGAGTAAATAATTCAGACCTTGGAGGACATGCTTAGAGCGATGGTGATGGACTTGAAAGGCAGTTGGGATGACCACTTAACGCTAGTGGAGTTCGCTTACAATAACAGTTATCACGCTAGTATCAGCATGCCACCGTATAAAGCGTTATATGGAAGAAAATGCCGAACACCGTTGTGTTGGGACGAAGTGGGACAGCGGAGACTGCTGGGACCTGAGATGGTACATCAGACAACAAATACGGTTAAATTAATAAGAGCCCGTCTGGTAGCGGCCCAGAATCGACAGAAGAAATATGATGCCTTGCATCGTCAGAAGCGAGACTTTAAAGTGGGCAGTTTTGTATTTTTGAAGGTATCTCCCTGGAAGGGAAAGATCTGATTACATGCATGTCATATCCTATGAACCGATTCAAGTAGAGAAAGATTTATCGTACGAAGAGATTCATGTCCAGATACTCGATAGGAAGGAGCAGACACTGAGGAATAAGATTATATATTCGGTTAAAGTGCTTTGGAGGAATCACGCGGCTGAAGAAGCTACGTGGGAGCTTGAGGAAAAGATGAAGGTAAGTTATCCGCATCTTTTTGAGTGACCTTATCTTGTAATTCCGAGGACGAAATTCTTATAAGGGGGGAGAATGTAATGATCGATACACATATGAGAAAAACCCACAAAGGTGAAATAAACAAAGAAAATAAATACGTTTAAATTAAGACCGAATTGATTATAACTAATATGGAAATAAATATTAAACAAAAATTTCCCCGGCAACGGCGCCAAAAACTTGCCCGATTTCACAATCAACAATTACGTGCAAATATACACGATTAACAAGTAATAAAGTGATAAGATAGAGAGTCGAACCCACAGGAAATCTTCGTTAATAATTCCCAACTACTAGTACTGTATCAATTCAATTTTATTTAAACAATGGCAATTTGTGAATAATGATTAAAAATAATTAAACTAAAATTAAAACTAGCACAAAGATTGAAATTTAGATATTTAAAGGCTTAAGATTACAATATCCTCAATCATGTAATATGAATTAATTTATCCAAGTCATCCAATTATTCAATTCATTAGAGTTGTTAATAGGAATCAAAAGTTATTTATAAGCCCTTTCCCAAGTGATCAAATAAAATTATCTAACTCAATTAATTTTGCGATATTCCTATATAAAATAAAATAATTAAATTCATTAAATACCAATTCTCAAAAGTTACATGCAGCGAAAAGAGATATCCCTATTCAATTCATAACCCTAGTTATTCATCCCATGCAAATAACTAAGAATACATGATATCATATTCAGATATAACCCCAGATTTCATCTTCCGAATTCACCTAGGGTATCTCGCTAATTGTTGGCCAGACAATTAATCAAATAGCACAAAATACGATAGACAACTCAATATGAATAAATAATTAGAATTAAATAGATAATTAATCCATAAACATAAAAGGTTCAGATGTAGTCTTAATTAGAAGTTTAGTTCATGCTAAAAATAAAAACCATAAATCCCAAATAAGTCATCACAATTAAATTACAAATCTGAGATAGGAAAATAGAAAAAACTCAGTAAGTGTTCTTCAATCTTCAAGTCTTAAATTTGAATTCCTTGTGATGCTTCTCTGCAATCTCCAAGTTCAGCTATCTGCTTCAATCTCTATGTGTGTTAGCGTAAGTGTGTAACCCTTTTTCCATCTCTCCCTGTCTCTTTTATAGTCTCCGGATCAGATTAATAGAAAGAATCCCCTTCAATTCAACTTCTCAAAATAACTGAATTACAATATTTTTTTCCTTTCTTCGGTTTTCTCGCCCTGGCGAGTTTATTTTGCCTAGCTAAGCTCGCCTCAGCAAAGTCACGCCTCAGCGAGGAAATTATGCCTTGAGGAACTCGCCCTGACGAAGACTCTTCTTCAAAATTATCAAAATGCCACCAATATTCAAGTTTTCCTCTTTTGCCCATCCAAAGCCGCTTCCATGAAAATAAACACAAAAACGAGTAAAAAGATACTAAAAACACTTAAAGATAATAAAGAATTAAGCCAAAGATATATCTAATTTGCAGGGATAAAACCCCCTTATCAAATGCGTTCGTTTATGTTTACCGATAAAAATCGTTTTCGCACCTATAACAAAAGTTTTTAACCGTAACACATATAGATATAATATATCAACCCTCCTAGCATGATTCTAGACATAAAGAGTTTGAAAATCATCTTTCTACCATAAAAATACATAAATAACATAAAAGGTAGTAAAACAAAGGTTTTAGGGTTTTCATTATACCTCTTGCTTTTGATGGCCCTCTTTCTTTGCTTTTCAAAGAGGGAGATGAAACTAGATGGCAAACAAGACTCCTTCTAGTTACCGAGCACCTCCCCCCTCCCTTTGACCCTCTTGATTTTCCTTTTGGAAAAGCTTGAATAAGCCCAAGTGCATAGAGTTTTCTCACTAACACTAGTTGTTTCCTTTCTCTTTTGTTCTATCTCTTTTCTAAGACTTGGAACACTTCAAATGACTAACTCTAGTAAAGGAGGAGAGGGGCTTTATTTTATAAAGAATGATTAAGCTTGCTTACTTCTTTAATTAATCCTAAGCTTGCATCATTAAAATAATTAATCACCAAACCAAGATCCACTTTTTAAGGAGAGATCTAGGAGTGATGTTTCCCATGCAAAATTCTTGAGCCTTACACCCCATGTGGGGCCCATAGTGGCCGGATTCTCTCTTTAATATCTTTTTTTTTAATTTGTTTTATAGCATCTTTGACTAAAGTGACTTGGATTTAAATTTCACCAATTGGGCCACTAGTTTAGGTCACTAGTTTATTAAATTTTGGGCTAGACATTCCCATAATATTGAGCTCCCAATATGTTGGCCAATTTAATTCCCAATGGGCTAATTTAATTAATTTACATACTAACATTCAAGTCCACAACAATTTAAATAAGTGAGCTTGATTAATAAACCAATTGGGCTAGTCCGCCAGTATTATTTACTACTTGGACTATTAAATACAATTATTCATACTTCACATAGTTCTCATTAATTAATAATTAGATTAATTAATTTACATAATCAATTTAAACTTACTATATTAAATTTAATTGAACATTTAATTAACTTACTATCTTATCAATTTCTTAATATTAAACACCTTACGTTAGTCCACTAATTTAAATAAATCTATTAATGGGACTTCCTTTAAATTAATCTAGCAATTAGTCACATAGACCATTAACCACACAAATGTTTAAATTTGGTCAAAATAAAAACAGTTCTAACATTTGGTATGTGCACGATAGGATAGATAGGATCAACAGCAGTGCTAACTAAACAAAATGATCTAAGACTCTATCACTAAATGTTTAACATCATTGACAAAGCAATACCTCAATCATATCACTGGCCACAATAAAAAAATTTCTTTTCTTTTACCCCAAGATAACTACAGCACAAAATAGGGTAATGAAAACCTGTGAAAGTCCCAAAAGATGGGTAAAAATCAAAACTGGAAGAACACCATAGGTTACTCATGCATTCATATATTCATGCAGATAAAACCCAAACTAGGCATCCATAGATAATAGATAATAAAACCTTAAGTTCAAAATAAACCAAAATATGCAGATCCAACATGCTACCAAAGTCCTAAATATCCTAAATGTCACCACGCATAAATAAATAAATAAACAGAAATATGCTAAAAACTCCCCGAAACTAGAACTGGCCAATGCCCTCAGTGGCTGGAATGTGCTGGTGGTGCTGACGCCACATCTTCCGCAGTATCGCCCTCAGCATCACCCTCATCCCCCTCCTCGTCCTTGGCCTGATCGCCCTCTGGCGGAGATGGAGGCGGGTACGGTGGAAAGACAGGAGGCTCTGGAAACTGGTACGACATGGAGTCCACGTCGTCACCTCCTGAGGCTGCATAGATGCTGGCCACTATGTTGGCAAACTCAGCATGATACTGTGTAAATATATTCTGCCTCTGGGCAATAGTGTCCTGTCTGCGGCTGAACGAGCCCATCCTGCTGTTGATTGTGTCTATCTTTTGATGCATGAGGTCCATTGAAGCCATCAGTGCAGCAAGTGGACCAGCAGAGGTGGAGCCAAGATCTGGAGTCTGGGTAGAAATTTCACCCTCAATGGTAAGGTGCGGATCAGTACCTGGCAGTTAACCCTCGCCACACTCATGAGAAATGCCCCCGGGCCAAACAGTAAACCTCTTAATAACATGGTGATCGATGACTGACATGGGTGCCTGAGTTGGTGTTGCTCGATTTTGCAATCAATAAAACACGCGCAAGTATACGCGGTCCACAACTAATATAAGATAAGTAAAGTGTCGAACCCACGAGGAATTATGTTAAATAATTACCAAATATCAATCGCATGTAAAATCAATCCAATTTAAACAATGACAATATGGTTTGTGTTTGTTGTTGATTAAAACTAAAATAAGGGCAATTTAGAAAACAATGTTTTACTAACACGGATAAAGTTCAAGATAAAAAGGTCTAAGATTACAATATCCCCCAACTCTTCATTTAAACATCATACTCTCTCTTGTTTGGTAAATTAGAACATAAAAATTGCTATCCGAGAAATCACAAGTATATATAAGCCTCTCTCGATGGTCGAATACGTATTTCCTATTGTGGTGTATAGATATATTTCTATTCTATACACTAGCAAGAATCTCATATCAAGAACAATTAATAAGACACATGTCACGTAAAATCTCATTAACCATTCTATCAATTACCAACTTTCACAATAGAAATTATTAAGCATGATTCTCAAATGGATACATGTGGTATTTAGGTATATATCTATCCTAAATACAATCAAATTATCAATCCTCAAGAGTAATACATAAGACTCACGTCACATAATCTATATCTAACTTTCACATGAATTCATAACTAGGTCTCAACTTACACTTCCTCTCTCAATTCCATATAAGTTACCAAGGTAATTACGGGCCAAGCAATTAATCCTTAAGCAAAGGTTATGAACTCCAATTCATGTAATGACTAACTACCAATCAAAGAGAGAGCATTCAATTTAAACTACAAGTTGGGTTCCATTGCAATCTTAGAATGAAGAGTTTAGCTCATATTCAATTTCAACAACATCATAATCTGATTATAGTACATGGTTTGGAATAACAAAATAAGAAATAAGAACTAAAACATATGAAGAAACACCCCTTTTGTGATGAGATTCCCGAATTGGTGTGGTATAGTTCTTCTTGAGTTGCTTTTGCTTCCTATTTCGTGCTCCTAGCCTCCTTGAATTGATGAAATTCAGATGATTACTACCTTTGTTCCTTTGTTCTTCTTCTTTTTCTCTCAAACCCTAGCCTCCAAATTGTGTAGCAAAGCTTCAATAATACAATCTCCACTCCCTGGATGGCTACTAATCTGATTACTCTCTCTCCTTCCCTTTCCATTGTGCTCCCGAATTTGCTCCACTGAAACTCCACTACCAGCAGATGTGACAAACGCCAGCCATATCTCTTGTCCCGACCTGTCGCCCTGGCGACAAAAATATGCTTCGAGATGCCGCCCCGGCGACAACGTCGCCCCGGCGATGGAATTGGCTTAGTAACGTCGCCCCAGCGATGATGTCGCCCCGGCGCTGAAAGTAAGCCTGGGATTGTCGCCCCGGCGATGGAGCTTACTGCTGGTACTTGACATTTTTCTCCAAAAGTTCCATAATTCCACAATTTTTTACTTAGTGTCGCTTCCTGTACAATAATGAAATAACTAGTGAAATGGTGCTATAAATGCTTAAAGATAGCCGAGAATTGAGCCTAGAAAACATCTAATTCGTAGGTATAAAACCCACTCATCAAATACCCCCAAACTTAAGACTTTGCTTGTCCTCAAGCAAAACAAAGGAATTAAAAAATAAACAATGCCACAAGTATTTGAATGCAAATGCAAGAGTTCTACGCTAGAGCAGTCAGGATAAGGACATTCAGCCTCAACATTTAAAAACAAGTACACAACAACCTCACAACCAAATGATTATCAGAAATGAAACTCACAACAATTTCGCCAAATGTTTAACCCTTAAGTGTGTGTGTGTGGTAGGACTGTTAGAGCACGCACTGATTACAATTCAATCCTAGAACTACATTGCTCAAAAGAAGATAAAACAGTTAATAGCCAAGCTGCTAGCAGCTCTCATGCTCACTAGCCTCTATTTTCACATTCCATTTAGCTAGATTCAATAACTATCACCGAGTGCGTTTTACGCTCCATCTCGATGATATTTTATTAACATCTAGACCTGTGCAATGTCTATCTTCATTAGGCTTTTCAATGTCACCCATGTAGCAAACTTTCCACCGACGACTCCCAAACCAGATGGTTTTAGGGCATCAAGCGTAGAAACGCTCCAACGGGCTTACTTGTTCGAATGACAAAGGCCACAAAGACAAACTAGTCAAGATTTGCTCATATCTATCTATATTTCATTTTCAATTATAACCAGCATTCAAGACAGACATCGAAGCAGTAAATAAGCATAAATAATTTTTTTTTTTTTAGAAACTATCCTATCTTTTAATGAGCAACAGTTTCAACGAGTTGAATATAAAATCTCACGTAACCACAACAATACCATGTGCATTAGGAACTCCAAGGGTTAAAAATTCAAGAGAAATAGGCACGAGTTAGCATTTCTAATATAGCAATTCAGATCCAAGGTGCATAAGACATTAAAACAGTGATTACCAAGTCATCATCGGCTTTCCTTAAATATACTGCTCATAGGTTTCTAAATGTAGATCTACATAATGCTGAGAAACCAAAAATCAAAAGGAAAAATAGATTATGAATATGTTCAATGATCATCAACAAATGACATTAATAGAAATAAGCATTCATAGCAAGAAAAGTCATTTTGATGATATTTCACATGATTATTTTCAATAAAAACCATCCTTCAAAAACTGTCTTTAAACTTGAAAACCTGCATACTAACTATAAATACCATGCTAAAGCATTAAACCAACTGAAACCAACTGAAGTACAAGGAACGACTACTAAATAGCAAAAAGCAAAACCAGAATAGCAAAACCACCCCCAAACCTAAAATGGATAATGTCCTCATTGTCTAAAGAGTGCAAAATGTAAAACTGAGGACTCCCCTGATCATGGTTGGTTGATATCCTCAACCTCAGCATCAGATGGTGGATAGGGGGGAAGTGGCTGGGGTACGAGGAATGGGATAGGTGGTCCTCCAGGATTCAGCCTCGCGAACTGTTCAGCCAGAACTGCATTGAAGCTTGTGGTGTAGTTGAATATGTGCTCCTGCCTCTCTGCAAGTCATTGGTTCTGTCGTACCAGCAGCATTTGCATATCTCTGAGTTGACTGTTGACACGAGATCTCAGCTGAGAGCTGGAATCTGTAGGTGAAGCAGGGGCATCCACTGGGTCTGCCTGGGGCTGAATAATAAATCCTTGACCCCTCGGGTGCGACTCTGCCTGGTCCCAAACTGAGTATCTGGAGATCAGCCGATGGTCCAAGACCAGCAGTGGCTGCTGAACAATCTCATCCTCGGTCCACTGAACGCCTGCAGCCCGGCACAACCCGCAGATAAGAGATGGGTGTGGTAACCCGCCATGCACATTACTCCTCAAGATCCTGCGGATGTTACCCTCAATGATGCGACCCACGTCGATCGCGTAGTCCATGACTATAGCATACAATAGGGCAACCCTGTCCTTTGTAACATCGCTAACATGAACTGTGGGCATCAGCTTAGCGCAGAGAAAAGCATACCAAATCTTACCATACAGGCTTAACTCCTTGCTATGAAAAAATGTACCCCTTCTGTTGCCCTTAGCAACCCACGTGGTGCCCGGTCTGCACAAGTCGGCTAGAATTCTGTCATAGTCGGGAAAGGATCGCAGGAACTCAGTATACTGGCACACTGTAGGAGCGTCCAATGTATAGTAGTCGTTAATAGCCTGGGCGCTGAATGGTACGGTCTTGCCCCGTACAGTCACAGTATATGGTGGCGTGTCCTTTGCATTAGCATAAAACTCCTGGACAATGGCTACCACCGCTGCCTCGGGCTGCTCAATGAAAGTATCCCATTCTCTCTCAGTAATCTGATCGCCCATCTCTCCATCCACTCTCCAACTAGGTCGCAGGCCACGCTCGGGCGTCAGAGCCTTACCCACTATGAAAGTGTCAAATCGTTCAGCGGCCTCAGCACTGACAAACTTACTGTGATCATAAGCCCGTGCCTGTGGTGCTGAGGAACCCTCACCCTTGAACCTTTTTGGTGGCATGATTGATCAGCAATTGGCACAAAGAACCACAAAAATCTTTCCCAAAACTTGATTCCAACCAACTTTCAAATACACTGCAACAGACCAATTCCAGCAATATATGTATACCAAGTTACCAACACCCGACTGAGCCAACACCAACTCAATCGGTCCAGCAAGGGAATAATGCAGTCTATATCAGATTTAAAGTGTAGCTCAGTTCACAGTGTACTCAGTGCAGACATAGAACGCTCTAATATGGCTAATCCAGCAGTTAGAGCAATAATAATCACTGACTCCCCCAATTCAGAATGCAGAACCAATAACAAGCATGCAGCACACCGAGTCCCAATTCACACTGTCTAACAGATCGATAGTATAACCAACGCAGAGACGATAAAAATTGAATTTCCCATAGTAACAGTGTATAAGAAAAATATTCCTATCACAGTACCAACACCCACATGCAATTCTTAATGTATCAATTAAGTTGAAAACCAAAATAGTAATCCCACATTGAAAATTCCACAGTATATCCAAGTCTATCAAAATCACCCTTACTGATTACTCTAAATGTACCGTCAAAGATCCATAAGCATTAGCAATGATTTCCAAGCAATCAATGACATACCTTGATCAATTAGAGTAAGGAGATTCGCAGAGGATGAACCCTAGCTTGGAGATTCCTTTTTGATAGTAAAAACCCCCAAATTTGCGGTTGAAGCTTGGTGTGGGAGGCGCGAAATCCAACTGATTTGTGTTGAAATAGGTTGTAGAACAGTGTGGCTTGTGTATCAGATGGATTGGGAAGGGATTCCGAGCTTGGGGTTGAATGAATGGAAGAGATAATGTAAACAGCGATCAGCAGAAATGGGGTTTTTAAAAACTGGATTCCGTGTTTGTCGCCGGGGCGATAGAATACACTTTACTTTTACCGCCGGGGCGATAGCGTCATCGGGGCGAGAAAAAATGAGTCACGAATGTCGCCAGGGCGACTGTGTCGCTGGGGCGATCCAAATGGCTTTTGAATTGTCGCCGGGGCGATAGACCCTACTGCACCCCCAAATTTTCACTCTTGTAAATCAGATCCAAGACCAAACTTAACTCTTCGAACCTGTTTTAAGCAACATTGCACACATATTCAGAATAGCCAGCTCAAAAAAATCAACATTTAAAGCACAATTAGAGCACAATGAGAGCATAGCTTATCTAACCAAAATGCAAAAAATGGAAACTTTAGAAACATAAGAATACACACTTGTCAAACTGAAATATAACAACAAAATGTAAAGGATATGGATAAGGATACTGGGTTGCCTCCTATCCAGCGCGTGGTTTAAAGTCCTCGGCCCGACTTCACATCCATTCATGGCTAATCGGCTAAAGTGATCGAGGTCTTCTGGCGAGCGAAGCCGCCACCCCAATAGTGCTTAAGACGCTGCCCGTTGACTTTGAACGTTTCTTCTGGATTATCACCATAAACTTCAACAGCTCTGTGCGGAAATGCATGTTTGACAATGAAAGGACCCGACCAACGTGATTTGAGCTTTCCGGGAAAAAAGCCTCAATCTAGAGTTGTATAGCAATACCGCTTGGCCAGGCTCGAATTTTCTATCAACAATCTTCTTATCATGCCACCTTTTTACCTTCTCCTTGTACAATTTTGAATTTTCATAAGCTTGCAGTCGGAACTCATCAAGTTCATTGAGCTAAAGAAGCCTTTTCTCGCCTGCAGCTGTGAGATCAAAATTCAACTTTCTAATGGCCCAGAACGCCTTATGTTCAAGTTCAACCGGGAGATGGTATGCCTTGCCATAGACAAGCTGGTATGGTGACATACCAATGGGTGTTTTAAAAGCCGTTCTGTACGCCCACAATGCATCATCCAGCTTTGTTGACCAATCTTTTCTTGTGGGATTGACGATCTTTTCCAAAATTTTCTTCACTTCTCTGTTGGAAACCTCAGCTTGTCCATTGGTCTGAGGGTGATATGCAGTAGCAATTCTATGAGTGACCCCATATTTTCCCAAGAGGGCAGCAAAGTGCTTATTGCAGAAGTGACTCCCTTCATCACTGATCATAGCCCTCGGAGTACCGAATCTTGTGAAGATATTCTTTTGAAGGAATTTCAGCACTACCTTGGAATCATTAGTGGGCAATGCAGCTGCCTCCACCCATTTAGATACATAGTCTACTGCCAAGAGAATGTATAGATTGTTGAAAGAGGGTGGGAATGGCCCCATGAAGTCTATACCCCAAACGTCAAAGACTTCGACCTCAAGGATCATGTTTAAAGGCATTTCATGCCTTTTAGAAATGTTCCCCATCCGTTGACATCTATCGCATCTTAGCACAAACTGATGAGCATCTTTAAACAAAGTTGGCCAAAAGAACCCTACTTGCAACACCTTAGTGGCTGTTTTCTCACCTCCGTAGTGTCCTCCATATAACGAATAATGACAGTGATGAAGAATGCTCTCAACCTCGCTTTGTGGAACACACCTTCGAATCATTTGGTCCACACAATGTTTGAACAAATATGGCTCATCCCACATATACCTCTTAACGTCATGAAGAAACTTTTTCTTTTGCTGCCACGACAAGTCCGGTGGGAGTGTGTTACTAACCAAGTAGTTAGCAAAATCAGCATACCAAGGGATTTCACTTTGAACCACAAATAGCTGTTCATCCGGGAAAGATTCATTTATTAGAACTTTGTCTTCCTTATCAAGACCCGGATTCTCCAATCTAGATAGATGGTAGGCTACTTGGTTTTCAGTTCCCTTTCTGTCCCAAATCTCCAAGTCAAACTCTTGCAGCAATAAGATCCATCGAATCAATCTCGGTTTAGCATCTTTCTTTGCAATGAGATACCGAATAGCTGAATGATCCGTGAATACAACCACCCTTGTTCCAATCAAGTAAGATCGAAACTTGTCAAATGTATAAACTACTGCAAGCAACTCCTTCTCGGTAGTGGTGTAATTGAGCTGTGCATCAGTTAAGGTTTTACTGGCATAGTAAATAGCATGAAAAACCTTCTCCTTGCGCTATCCCAAAACAGCCCGAACCGCATAATCACTGGCATCACACATCAATTCGAAGGGTTTTGACCAATCCGGAGCAATGATCACTGGTGCAGTGGTTAATTTCTTCTTTAAAAGCTCAAAAGCGATCAAACAATCTTCGTCAAACTTGAATGGCACATCTTTCTCTAGTAGATTGCATAAAGGCTTTGTGATCTTAGAAAAATCCTTGATGAACCTTCGGTAAAACCCCGCATGTCCCAGAAAACTGCGAATGCCCTTCACTGAGGTTGGTGGAGGTAAATTTTCAATTGTTTCAAGTTTTGCTCTATCCACCTCAAGACCTTTGGATGACACTTTATGCCCAAGTATTATCCCCTCTTGCACCATGAAGTGACATTTTTCCCAGTTGAGCACTAGATTAGTTTCCACACATCTCTTCAGTATTAGAACTAGATTTTCCAAGCAGTTGTCAAATGAGTCACCAAACACTGAGAAATCATCCATGAAAACTTCAACATTGCGTTCTACCAAATCTGAGAAAATAGCCATCATGCACCTTTGAAAAGTGGCTGGTGCATTACACAATCCGAATGAGACACTTCTAAAAGCAAAAGTACCAAATGGGCATGTGAAGGTAGTCTTTTCTTGATCTTCTGGAGCAATAGCAATCTGATTATATCCCGAATATCCATCCAACAAGCAATAGTACTCATGTCCAGCTAGTCTATCCAACATTTGATCAAAGAAGGGTAATGGGAAGTGATCCTTTCGAGTTGCTTTGTTAAGCCTCCTGTAATCCATACACACCCTCCAACCAGTTACTGTTCTTGTTGGAATCAATTCATTATTCTCATTGGCTACAACTGTCATGCCCCCTTTCTTGGGTACACACTGAACTGGGCTCACCCACGCACTATCAGAGATAGGATAAATTATTCCAGCATCTAACCACTTCAAAATCTCTTTCTTTACCACCTCCTTCATGATTGGGTTGAGTCTTCTCTGATGTTCCACAGTGGGCTTACTATCATCTTCCATCAAGATTTTGTGCATACAGTAAGATGGGCTTATTCCCTTGATGTCGGCGATGGTCCATCCAATAGCAGATTTGTACTCTCTAAGAACCCGCAACAGCTTACTTTCCTGAAACTCGTTAAGCACAGATGCAATAATAACAGGTAAAGTAGCTGAATCACCTAAATATGCATACCTGAGATAGTTAGGCAGAGGTTTTAGCTCAAGTGATGGAGGTGTCTCAAGGGATGGTTTCAACCGATCTGTAGCATTCTCAATATGCTCAAGAGATTCAAACGGGATTTGAAACTTGCTTCCCCGTGGCACTGTATCCAAAATCTGTAGATATTCAACCAAATCTGGATCTTCTATGTCAAACTCTCCCAGAAGTGCAGTCTCTAATGGATCACTGTTTAACACATTCAGAAACTCATCATTTACAACTCGTTCGATAACATCCACTTGAAAACATTCTTCCTCATCCGAAGGGAATTTCATGGCCTTAAATACATTAAAGGTGACTTCTTGATCTTGAACCCTCATAGTGAGCTCTCCCTTTTGCACATCGATTAAAGTTCTCCCAGTGGCTAAGAATGGTCTTCCCAGAATGATGGGAATATTTTTATCTTCTTCATAATCTAAGATGATAAAATCAGCCGGGAAGATGAACTTATCCACCTTAACAAGAATGTCTTCAACAATTCCCCTTGGGTATGTAACCGACCTATCGGCAAGCTGAAGAGAAATGTTTGTAGGCTTTGGTGCAGGAAGCCCCAACTGAGTATACACGGATAATGGCATGAGATTAATACTAGCACCCAAGTCACACAAACATTTGTTGAATGAAAGGCTACCAATAGTACACGGTATAGTGAAGCTGCCTGGATCTTTCAACTTGGGGGGTAGCTTTCTTTGCAACACGGCACTACATTCCTCCGTCAAAGCTACTGTCTCAAAGTCATTTAGCCTTTTCTTCCTAGATAGAATTCCCTTCATAAATTTGGCATAGCTAGGCATCTGTTCTAAGGCTTCTACAAAAGGAATGTTAATTTGTAGCTTCTTGAAGACCTCCAAGAATTTGGCAAACTGTTTATCTAACTTTTGCTTCTGCAATCTCTGAGGGAAAGGTACTGGTGGATACACTTTTGGAGTAGGCTCAACACTAGGTTTATCTGTGGTATCTTTCTGCTCCGACTCAGGTGGTACACTGCTGTCCATTTCCTTAGAAAAATCAGCATTATTCAAGTCCGGAGGAGAGCTTGAGTGGGCTGCCCTCTTTTGCAATTCGGGCTCCTGTAAGGTTTGTTTACCACTTCTGAGAGTTACTGCCTAACATTCCTCTTTCCCATCTCTTCTTGGATTAGTCTCTGTGTTACTAAGAAGAGATCCCTGCGGTCTATTTGACATAGAACTAGCCATTTGCCCAATTTGATTTTCCAAAGCTTTAAGTGCTGCTGCTTGGTTTTTTATCAAGATATCCTGGTTAGCCATGTGTTTCAATATCAACTCTTCAAAATCTGATTTTCTCTCTGGTTGTGATTGTGAAGTTTGAGCTGTATGATGTTGTGGCTGACTTTGGAACCCTGGTGGATGGTGTGGCTTAGGAGCTTGCTGAAAATTTTGATTGTTGCTCCATGAAAAGTTAGGATGGTTCCTATTCCCAGCATTGTAAGTGTTTTGGTACTGATTTGGCGGTCTCTGGTAGCTATTTACAAACTGAACTGCCTCGTGGTCAAATGGGCATTGGTCGTTGGCATGTGTCCCTGCACAAACTTCACAAACAACAGCCACCTGCTGCACTTTTGAATCAGTCAAGGAATCAAGTTCTTTGACATTGCTGCCATCTGAGCTGCTAAGGCTGTGATGGCATCCACCTCTAATACTCCGGCTACCTTTGGTTGACTCATCCTAGCAGTAGGCCATTGGTAGTTATTTGCAGCCATAACCTCCAATAAATCAAGTGCTTCCCCATAATTTTTAGCCATAAAAGATCCTCCCACAGCTGCATCTAAACTAGACCGATTGTGAGATCCTAATCCATTGTAGAAGGTATTCAATTGCATCCATGGAAGGAATCCATGATGTGGGCATCTCCGAAGAAAATATCTAAATCTTTCCCAAGCTTCATACAATGATTCTCCATGGTGTTGTTCAAAGGTAGCAATTTCATTTCTCAATCTAGCAGACTTTGCAGGAGGGAAGAACTTTGCCAAAAATTTCTGTGCTAAGTCTGACCATGTAGTGATGGATCCCGGTGGCAATGAGTGAAGCCAACTCTTAGCTTTGTCTCTCAAAGTGAACGGAAAAAGTCTAAGTCTCAAAGCATCATCCGTCACTCCAACAAATTTGAAAGTATCACATATCTCAATAAAGCTCAACAAATGCTCATTAGGGTTGTCATTAGACAAACCCCCAAACAGAAACTAATATTGCACCATTTGTATTGTTCCCGGTTTGATTTCAAAGGCATTTGCAGTTATTGTCGGTCTTGTGATACTAGACTGTAAATCACTTATCTGCGGCGTTACATAGTCTCTCAATGCTTTTTGTTCCTCTGCCGCCATAGTTTCTTGATTGTTAGAATCCCTTATTCTTTCTCTTCTTAGTCTTCGGGTATTTCTCTCGATCTCGGGATCCTAAGGAAATAACTCAAGACTTTGTGATCGGCGCATACAATTCAAGGGTACCTACACAATCAAGTGAATAAAAATTAAAAACAATTCTAAATTAAGATCAATTCAACTATAATCAATATTGGTAAAATTATTGTAAAATAATTCCCCGACAACGGCGCCAAAAACTTGTTGCTCGATTTCGCAATCAATAAAACACGCGCAAGTATACGCGGTCCACAAGTAATATAAGATAAGTAAAGTGTCGAACCCACGAGGAATTATGTTAAATAATTACCAAATATCAATCGCATGTAAAATCAATCCAATTTAAACAATGACAATATGGTTTGTGTTTGTTGTTGATTAAAACTAAAATAAGGGCAATTTATAAAACAAGGTTTTACTAACACGGATAAAGTTCAAGATAAAAAGGTCTAAGATTACAATATCCCCCAACTCTTCATTTAAACATCATACTCTCTCTTGTTTGGTAAATTAGAACATAAAAATTGCTATCTGAGAAATCACAAGTATATATAAGCCTCTCTCGATGGTCGAATACGTATTTCCTATTGTGGTGTATAGATATATTTCTATTCTATACACTAGCAAGAATCTCATATCAAGAACAATTAATAAGACACATGTCACGTAAAATCCCATTAACCATTCTATCAATTACCAACTTTCACAATAGAAATCATTAAGCATGATTCTCAAATGGATACATGTGGTATTTAGGTATATATCTATCCTAAATACAATCAAATTATCAATCCTCAAGAGTAATACATAAGACTCACGTCACATAATCTCATACATTATCCATAAAGAATATCTAACTTTCACATGAATTCATAACTAGGTCTCAACTTACACTTCCTCTCTCAAATCCATATAAGTTACCAAGGTAATTACGGGCCAAGCAATTAATCCTTAAGCAAAGGTTATGAACTCCAATTCATGTAATGACTAACTACCAATCAAAGAGAGAGCATTCAATTTAAACTACAAGTTGGGTTCCATTGCAATCTTAGAATGAAGAGTTTAGCTCATATTCAATTTCAACAACATCATAATTTGATTATAGTACATGGTTTGAATAACAAAATAAGAAATAAGAACTACAACATATGAAGAAACACCCCTTTTGTGATGAGATTCCCGAATTGGTGTGGTGTAAATCTTCTTGAGTTGCTCTTGCTTCTTATTTCGTGCTCCTAGCCTCCTTGAGTTGATGAAATTCAGATGATTACTACCTTTGTTCCTTTGTTCTTCTTCTTTTTCTCTCAAACCCTAGCCTCCAAATTGTGTAGCAAAGCTTCAATAATACAATCTCCACTCCCTGGATGGCTACTAATCTGATTACTCTCTCTCCTTCCCTTTCCATTGTGCTCCCGAATTTGCTCCACTGAAACTCCACTACCAGCAGATGTGACAAACGCCAGCCATATCTCTTGTCCCGACCTGTCGCCCCGGCGACAACGTCGCCCCGACGATGGTGTCGCGCTGGCGCTGAAAGTAAGCCTGGGATTGTCGCCCCGACGATGGAGCTTACTGCTGGTACTTGACATTTTTCTCCAAAAGTTCCACAATTCCACAATTTTCTACTTAGTGTCGCTTCCTGTACAATAATGAAATAACTAGTGAAATGGTGCTATAAATGCTTAAAGATAGCCGAGAATTAAGCCTAGAAAACATCTACTTCGTAGGTATAAAACCCACTCATCAGTTGGGTCATCCGGTCCCCACTAAACTTTGGCTCGCTTGCAGAGATGGGTGATGAGAGAAGGGTGCGGGAGGCCTGAACCAATGTTACTCTTTATTGCCTTCTTGATGGACTCCTGTATGATCACCCCAATATCGACGTCCAGCCCAATGATGATGGCAAATAGGAGTACAGCCCGCTCACGGGTGACATCGCTGAGGTGACAAGTGGGCATGATGTTGGAGCAGATAAAGGCATACCAGGCCTTCCCATAGCGGTTGGGGGCTGGCTGTGGGAAACTCGTCTTTTCCCCTTGAAACTCATTCACCTTCCAGGCGGTGTCGGGCTGGCAGAGCCGCGCAATGATATCATCCTGGCTGTAATTGCGGTAGCCCCGCTCCTGGAAATCCTTTCCACCAAAGTTGGGCATGTTAAACAGAGCATTAATGGTCTTGCTGTCATACTTCACTAATTTTCCCCTGACAGTGACCTCGGCTGGTCCCTCAGCACTGGCATTGGCATAAAATTCTCGTACCACTGAAATTACTACAGATTCGGGTGGCTTAGTGAAGTGGATCCACTTCCTTTTCATAATCATCTCAGTTAATTTTCCATCCTTATTGTGGTCCGACCTAAACCCACGCTCAGACAGAAGATTTCTCTTAGCAAAGGATTTGTTGTAACGATTCCACGCCTCAACACTTACGAATTTTGATTGGTCCCATTATGGGGCTAATGAGGAGGAGGAACCTCCTATGCTAAGGCGTTGACGCTTTGGTGCCATCACAATATTCAAGCAGAACACAAGCCAAGTGAAATCAAATGCCCAACAACAAAAACCAATGCAGAACTCAACCCCAAAGCAAGCCAAACTCAGTGCCAATGTAGAACTAAATCAATGGTTCAGCTATTCAAAATCCAACTTAAGCACAAACTGGAGCAAGATGTTACTCAGGCAAATTATCAAACACCAGGTGTGCGTTGCATAAAACTAAGTCAAAACAACCTAAGCCAGATATCAAAACTCCACCAACTTGTTGGTCTCAGTAGATAAAAGCAGCCCAAGATGAAATCCAAACACAAACCACGACAATAATCACCCAAGTACTAACCCCCACAGAGAATGAAAATAACTCCAACAATTTGAAACCAAAATTGAAGACTTACTTGGTGAGAATTGGAGGAAAATTGCTAGATGCGATGTGATGAATCCCACAATCAAACCAACATCAAGACTTTGTGCGATAAGGCCTAGGATTCGGCTACGGCAATGCTAGGAAAATTATGATTTGAGAGAGAGGTATGGCTAGGGCTTTGTTGCTGGTGTGATGGTAAGATGGGGGAAGCTGCCGAGCTGTTGGGGTATTTTAAAAACCGAAACTCGGCACTCACGCTGCGACGTGAGGAATGATATGTAATACTCACGGTGCGGCATGAGTTCCTTGTACTGTTTTGAATGGCTCGCTGCAGCATGAACCATAGGCAAAATTGGTCATGCTACAACGAAACTCTCCAGTAGCTTCAACGGTGTTGACGCTACAACGTGGATTGGCACTGCTACAGCGTGAGCGCTTGGCTTGGAAAGGCACGGAGTTCGCACTACGGCGTGACGAATGTATTGTAACCTCACGCTGTGGCGTGAGACATTTGAACTAATAAGACCGGCTCGCTGCAGCATGAGCCATAGGCAAAATTGGTCACGCTGCAATGCAACTCTCCAATAGCCTCAAGGCCTGGAGCCGCTGCAGCATGAAGAAAAGAGCATAGCCTCACGCTGCGGCATGAGTCCCAGCTTGGCTCAGAAAATTAATGCAGTTCCTGCATTAACACAAGGGACGCCTGTTAGCAATTGTGACCAAAATTTTCTAGACTAAATTAGCATGCCAATTCATAGAGCATATGTACCCTAAAGATTTGACACAAACTACCATGAATCAACACTAGCACAAATGTAAGATACTCATGGACCCAAAATTTTTTCTAATTATTAAACTGTACTATCATACTATTTACACTCGCAAACACGACCAGTGGCGAGACTACAGACTACAAAAATTAATCTAGATTCTATAAAAACTGAAATCAGACTTACACTAACGCAAACACGACCAGTGGCTACGCGAACTTTAAAGTAAAAACAATAAAACTATTGAAATAAAACAGGAAGCGTAAAAAGGATAGAAATCGATACTCGGGTGGGGTTGCCTCCCCACCAAGCGCTTGTTTTATAGTCGTCGGCTTGACTATCTGCCCGGTTCATACTGGGTCACCAAGGGTGATTGAAGTCAATTATCGGTCGACTTCGCCGCCCTAGTAATGCTTCAAACGCTGACCGTTCACCTTAAACGTTCTGTCGGAGTTAGGATCCTCCACCTTAATTGCACCATGAGGATATACCTTAGCTAATGTGAAAGGTCCTGACCATCGGGACTTCAATTTCCCAGGAAATAACTTCAGACGGGAGTTAAAGAGGAGCACTTTCTACCCCGGTTCAAATTCTCTCACAACAATCTTCTTGTCATGCCACCGCTTTGTCTTTTCCTTATACAACTTAGCGTTTTCATACGCTTGGAGATGGAACTCGTCTGACTCATTCAGTTGTAGCAGCCTTTTTTCACCAACTGCATCCATATCAAAGTTTAGCTTTCGAATTGCCCAATAGGCATTGTGCTTCAACTCGACTGGGAGATGACAAGCTTTTCCATATACAAGCCTATACGGATACATTCCGATAGGCATTTTGTAGGCAGTGTGGTATGCCCATAATGCATCATCTAGCTTTTTGGACCAGTCCTTGCAGTTAGGGTTCACTATCGTTTTCAAGATCCGTTTGACCTCCCTATTGGACACTTTCGCTTGACCACTAGTTTGTGGATGGTAAGCGGTGGCTATCTTATGGGAAACCCCATATTTTGCAAGAAGAGCTTTAAAGTACTTGTTGCAGAAGTGCGTGCCCTCGTCACTAATGATGGCCCGAGGTGTGCCAAACCGAGTAAAAATATTCTTTCTCAGAAAGTTTAACATAACCTTAGCATCGTTAGTAGGCAGAGCTACAGCTTCCACCCACTTGGAGACATAGTCCACAGCGACTAGAATGTACAGGTTATTGTAAGAGGATGGAAATGGACCCATAAAGTCTATTCCCCAGACATCAAATAACTCAACCTCAAGGATGTTCTGTAGTGGCATTTCATGCCTCCTCAAAATGGTTCCTACTCTTTGGCAATTATCGCACCGCGATACATAGGAATGAGCGTCCTTTGGCAATTATCGCACCGCGATACATAGGGTTGGCCAGTAGAAACCAGATTGAAGCACCTTTGCTGGAGTTCGTTGCCCCCCAAAGTGACCTCCATAATTAGATGAATGATAATGGTGGAGCACACCCTCAATCTCTCCTTCAGGCAGACACCGTCTCAAAATCTGGTCTGCACATAGTTTGAACAAGAACGGCTCGTCCCAGAGATACTGCCTAGCATCATGCAGGAATTTCTTCCTCTGGTGATAGTTCATGTCAGGTGGTAGCACATCACAAGCAACATAATTAGCAAAATCTACAAACCATGGTGCTACACTCTTGACCTCATATAACTGTTCATCCGAGAAGAAATCATCGATATCAAGCTCATTTTCTTTTGAGTTATTTGGATTTTCCAATCTCGATAGGTGATCCGCCACTTGGTTTTCAGTTCCCTTTTTATCACGAATCTCCAAATCGAATTCTTGGAGGAGAAGGACCCAACGAATCAACCTCGGCTTTGCATCTTTCTTTAAGATTAGATATTTGATCGCTGAATGGTCAGTGTACACAATGACTTTAGTTCCGATAAGATATGGACGAAACTTGTCAAAGACATATACTACAGCCAAAAGTTCTTTCTCAGTGGTTGTGTAATTAAGCTGAGCATCTGTCAAGGTTTTACTGGTATAGTAAATGGTGTGAAACACCTTATCTCTCCGTTGTCCCAACACTGCCCCTATAGCATAATCGTTGGCATCGCACATGAGTTAAAAAGGCAATGTCCAGTCAGGAACCACTATAATAGGAGCTGAAACGAGTCTCTTTTTCAACAGATTAAAAGCTTCTAGGCAGGCCTTATCAATCTTAAACGACATGTCCTTTTCCAATAGGCTACATAACGGCTTGGTGATTTTAGAGAAGTCCTTGATGAACCGCCTATAAAATCCTGCGTGCCCCAGAAAACTCCTAACTCCTTTCACAGATGAAGGCGGAGGTAGATTATCAATAATATCAACCTTTGCTCTGTCTACTTCAATCCCACTAACAAACACTCTATGTCCCAGAATAATCCCTTCTCTAACCATGAAGTGACATTTCTCCCAATTCAGAACCAGGTTCGTCTCAACACATCTTTTCAGAACTGCGGTCAAATTTTGTAGACAAGCGTCAAAAGAACTCCCGAAAACAGAGAAATCATCCATAAACACTTCAAGCGTCTGTTCCACCATGTCAGAAACGATAGACATCATGCAACGCTGAAATGTAGCAGGAGCGTTACATAACCCGAAGGACATTTTCCGGAAGGCAAAGGTCCCATATGGACATGTAAAGGTTGTTTTCTCTTGATCATCGGGTGCTATAGCAATTTGATTGTAACCCGAGTATCCATCCAGAAGACAATAGAATTTATGCCCAGCGAGTCTATCAAGCATTTGGTCAATGAAAGGTAGAGGAAAGTGATCCTTGCAAGTGGACTTATTCAGTTTCCTATAGTCCATACATACCTTCCATCCAGTGACTGTCCGTGTTGGGATAAGCTCATTATTCTCATTAGACCCACTGTCATGCCGCCCTTTTTCGGCACACATTGTATTGAACTAACCCATGGACTGTCAGATATAGGGTAGATAATGCCCGCATCTAGTAACTTAATAATTTTAGCTCTGACAACCTCCTTCATAATTAGGTTCAACCGCCTCTGATGCTCAATAGAAGGTTTAGCCCCCTCCTCAAGAAGGATTTTGTGCATGCATACCGAGGGACTGATGCCCTTTATATCAGAGATAGACCATCCCAAAGCTGTTTTATGTGCCTTGAGGACTGCAAGGAGCTTCTCCTCCTGTACCTCATCTAGTCATGCAGAAACAATAACTGGCAAGGAAGAAGCCTCACCTAGATAGGCATATCGCAAGTGGCTTAGCAAGGGCTTAAGATCAAGCTCAGGTGGTTCTATAACTGATGGGTGTGACTGGGATGTGGGTGCTCCATGCTCATTTAAAGAGTCAAATTATCGCTTGAACATATTTGATCTCGGGGCTGCTTCGAACCACTGAACATGCTCGAGATGAGAGGGATCTTCAATATTACATGTTCCAATCAAAGTGGCCTCAAGCGAGTCAGGAAAACAATTTTCATAGCAAACTTCTCGCACAGCTTCGTCAACAACATCGACACGGAAGCAATCATCAGAGGAACTGGGATACTTCATAAACTTAAAGACATTGAACGTTACTTCCTGATCTTGCACTCTCATAGTGAGTTCCCCCTTCTGTACATCTACCAATGTGCTGCCTGTTGCTAGGAATGGTCTGCCCAAAATGATAGGGACTTCCCTATCCTCCTCGCAATCCAGAATAATAAAATCAGCAGGGAATATGAACTTGTCCACTTTGACGAGCACATCTTCCACTATACCCTTAGGATAAGTAATGGATCTATCGACCAGCTGCAGAGTCACACTGGTAGGCTTTACCTCATTCAACCCCAACTTCTTGTAGATAGAAAGGGGCATCAAATTGATGCTAGCTCCTAAGTCACATAGGGCTTTTTCGATAAACTGATCCCCAATAGTGTATGGGATAGTGAAACTCCCTAGGTCTTTCAACTTGGTTGGAAGCTTGCTTTGAAGGATTGCACTACATTCCTCAGTAAGTGCCACTGTCTCATAGTCCCCCATTTTCCTCTTCTTGGACAAGATGTCTTTCATGAATTTCACATAGCTGGGCATTTGTTCCAATGCCTCAGCAAAAGGAATATTGATGTGAAGTTTCTTGAAAATTTCTAAGAACTTTGAGAATTGCTTCTCAAGCTTTTGCTTCTGAAGGCGCTGGGGAAATGGTAGCTGTTGGGCTACATGACTTGGCTTACTAACAGTTGGGGTTGGTATTGTGGATTTTTCCTACACATTCTTTTCTCCCCCAGACTTGTCACAATCAAGCTCTACATTTCCTTCCTTCTCAACAACTTCCTCCTGATGCACTGTTGAGGTTTCTCCTCCAGTTTCATTCAATATTGTGCCACTTCGAAGGGTGACTGCCTTGCATCGCTCCTTACCCTCCCATTTTGGGTTGACATCCGTGTCACTTGGTAATGTGCCTACAGGACGGCTATTCAAAGCAGTTGCCAACTGTCCCAATTGGACTTCCAGATTCCGGATTGCTGCCTCTTGACTGAGGCTCCTTGTTTCATTCTGAGCAATATATCTCGAGAGGAGATCTTCCACACTAGGTTTCCTGTCCTATGGAGGTGGGTAAGATCCTTGAGAATGTTGTTGATTCTGAGATTGAAATCCAGGAGGATGTGAATAAGGTGGCCTGGTGGTAGAAGGTTGGGCTTGGGTGCTGTTATTGTTACTCCATGAGAAATTTGGGTGATTTCTCAATCCAGGATGGTAGTGTGTGGGGAGATTGGAATTCTGCTATCGCCCGTAGTTAGAGACATACTAAACTGATTCCAAGCTAATGGGACATTGTTCAGTCGGGTGACTTCTCGCACATAATTCACATGGCACAGTGACACTCTGCACCGGCTGCTTCCCCATGGCCTGAATTTGCTTAGCAAGGCTGTCGACATGTGCATATAGTGCAGTTACTGTGTCTACCTCATACATACCGGTCACTTTACTCAGCATTTTCCTCTCTGTTGGCCATTGATAGTTATTTGCTGCCATAGTTTCCAATAGCGCATAAGCTTCGTCATACGTCCTTCCCATAAATGCTCCTCCAGATGCAGCATCAATACTTGCTCTAGTATGCCCTGAGACCCCATTGTAGAAAGTCTCCACCAACAGCCAATTCGGCAAGCTGTGGTAAGGGCATTTTCTTAACAGGTCCTTGTATCTTTCCCATGCTTCATACAGAGTCTCAGCATCTAACTGTGAGAAAGACATAATGTTATTTCTGAGCATGACAGTTTTCACTGGCGGGAAGAACTTTGCCACGAATTTCTGGGCCAAATCAGCCCATGTGGTAATTGAGCCCGAGGGAAGCGAGTTCAACCAACTCTTAGCCTTATCCCGTAGGGTAAAAGGGAACAGTCTGAGCCTGATTGCATCTTCAGTCACTCCGTGGTATCTGAAGGTGTCACAAATCTCCACAAAGTTGACCACATGATCATTAGGGTCATCATGTGGCAACCCCCCAAACTGTAAATTATTTTGGATCATTTGAATTATGCCTAGCTTAATTCAAAGCTATTAGCTTCAATAGCGGGCCGTTGAATACTGGCATGTAGAGTTGTGACACGCGGCATTGCATACTCCCACAGAGTTTTCTGAATTTCCTCGGCCATTCTAGCTGGAGTTGGTATTTCCCTAGCTCTCTCTCTTCTCCTTCGTCTGAAAGTTTTGTCCACCTCAGGGTCAAGAGGTATTAAATCCTGATTCCTGCGAGGTGGCAAACACAGTCTAGAGTACTTGAGAGAAAGATTAAACAGATAAATCAGTCTAAATTAAGATCGTTTTGAAGTAGTATTAATATTAAAAAACAAATAATACTAAGTCCCCGGCAACAGCGACAAAAACTTGTTGCTGGTTTTCACAACCTATAAACTCGTGCAAGTATACACGGTCTAACAAGTAGTATAGATAAAGTCGAGTGTCGAACCCACGAGGACAAAGTACTTTGTAGTAGCTCAAGTATTAAAATGTGTCTCAACGGTCTTATTTAAACAAGTGAATAAGAGTTGTGTGTTGTAATCTATTAGGTAAAAACAATTAAATAAGAAAGCGAGTTGTATCAAAGATGACAAGCTAGGATTACAACTCCCCTAATGCCTGTGACGCCCCCAAATTCTGACGTCACTGTCTCGAATTTGGTTCATCACGTTCTAACACAATAATGTCATATAACTAATGCAGCGGAAAAGATAGAATAAATTACATTGATTTAATATAATTATTCTCGTCCCAAGGTCTCGCAACCGGTACCACAATACTATCCAAAAGTCTTAATTTAAACTGAAACATAGTACTAATACATAATCCATGCCTAAGCTTATTACATAACCAAATTTAGAAAAGTTAAGCAACATAGTAATTAATATCCTTCCTAAGGAGGAACAAAGCTACTCCGTAGTTTTGCCCTTTCCCTTATCCTTGCCTGAAGCTTCATATCGCTCTGCCTTAACTGAAAGGTTTAAAAGAAGCAAGAATGAGCAACAAATTTGCCCAGCAAGTATATACAATGAGGGTGAATAATATAAAGTTCAAATTTCAAAGGTATGACAGTAAAGGATAATTCAAGGATAATAAGGAAAATCAATTGTTATACATAAGAGTCGCTATGGACTGAAGAATATCAATAGGATTCTTGCATCTAATCATTTCAAGTCCAAGAATATGAACACTGAGTAGTCACTAAAGGACTAAGAACTCCTGCTAGAATTAACAGTTTTTATACTGAAAATCCAAATAAAAAAAATAAGTACACAGGTGATCAGCCTATAGTACCCCAGATTATGCATAACTGTCACATGCTTATAAGTGCGCACGTCGGTTCCCCGATAATATATATAATTTTCCCCTTTTATGAGGGATTTTCATCTCAGTAGATAAGAGTCCTCACCAAGACAATTGGTTTGGAATAGTTTTCGAACACATGTATAATAGTCTAACCGAAACAATGGTTTAGACAACTTTTATAATCTTATTCAATGATTTAATGAATACCAATACTCGCAATGCGGTTTAAGGGATATTAATCTTAAACCAATCCTTAGAATATGAATGACAGTTTATAAAGCATAAGAGTCATTGCCACATACTTGTATGATACAGGAATATACAAGTTTACATGTTAGCTCAATATAGAGAAAGGGTTCGAATACTTGCACAATATACCACATCCTGCTCGAATGTAATTTGAGTAGGGTTAAAGGAAAACTCGCAATTTGTAAGAGGTTCAAGGTAAGAAACTTGCTCAATATAAGTTTGAGTAAGGTTAGGGAACTTGCCCTTGATAATACTTGCACAACAAATAAAGTTTTGGGTTAGAGAACTTGCCTTTAGCGTAGTTTACGACTTTACAGTTTATCAACACGACGACGAACTAAGATATCCTATTGTAACATAGTTAGGCAAATATAAAATGCTTCCATTAGTCACACATATCAATTACTAGATAATTACCCCTTTCACATAATCAAGTATGTAAAACAAATACGGATACTATCTTTGGTATATAACTAGATCGCATAATAGCATACTACCATGTTTTGTAGTTTTGAAATGGACGTTAATCCTTACGTTTCGGAAACTCTACCTATAAACCATGCACATGACTTGAAGCACTCATGTCATAACACCATTACATATTTGAATACCAAAAACATTTCTACAACTTCTTCTTTACACTTTAAAATAACAATACAAGAAATCCACAAGGTCCAGCTTATAGCCAGAATCAACTGGACCAGACTGCAGGAGGGCGCAGCTGCGCCCTGGTTAAGCTTAAGGACGGCGCAGCTGCGCTGTCCCCTGGCAGACCAGGGTTGAGCCTTTGCCTTCCTGGTTTTAGTCCACTATCTAGCATACCAATACATTAACAATTATTATGTACACATGTTAAAGAGGTTTGCATGTTCACACGATCATTTCAAGTTTATATTACTACTCTATAATTTCTTAGTCTAGAACTTTTGGGTAAAATAATGTCGGACAAGTTTAAGAATCCATGTGACTTACCATACCAAGTATTTATTCATATAAAAAGGTTATAACATCTTGAAATACGCATGCTTATGTGTTCATATCATCTATACTTAGTTAACATAGTCCACAATTTGGAAATTTTACCTAAATTCATGCTTGAACGATGTAATGCTATAACATACTAGAGTAAACACATATATACATCATGTCTGAGAATTATTGGAGTATTAACATGCATGTTCAACATCCCTTAATGAAATTATCATTATAACCATGCACGTTTGCTTCAAAGTGTTCAAGTTTCCCTTTAAAGTTGTTTTAAACTAAGTTGTGATCGTCTAGCACACGTGAAGCATCTTGGAACCTTATGTCATGCATAATCAGACTATATACACATGTTTGTATGATCAGAACTTAAACATTGTAAGTTTTGGTAAGTCTAGTTTCAAAACTATAAATTTTCTTTCGAAAAACACATGCGAAATGAAGTTGGAATGCTCACGCTATGCAAGGTTAATCATAAATAGACTTTAAACTCATTTATATACTTAATGAAGTCAACCTATCATGTCCAGAACATCAGAAGAACAAAACGAAACAAAAAAATATTCCTCAAGTCTGACACTCGGCGCAGCTGCGCCGGTTTGTACTATAGGGAGGCCGCAGCTGCGCCCTTCCCTGGACGATCCAGGAAGGTCTCTGTTTTGGTAGAGCTCAAACCCATACACGAATTTCTTTACTTAAACATGCTTAAACTCAGCCACTTTGCTATAATCCATACATATAAGCTTAACAAACATCATGCTAACAATTCCCAAGCAATTTCTCATTAATTCATGCATTCCTAATAATTTAGAAAACTCAATTTTAATAAAATGACTTAACAGTGTATTACCTCTATTGAAGCTTGGAACAAGAATTTCTCCCAATCTAAACTTATCAGAACTCAGCAAGTGAATTAGAGAAGAGATGAACTCAATTTATAGAGAAGCTAGAATCCATGCAAAAGCTTTAACCAATTTCGTGAACCAAAGGAAGAAGATAGAAGCTAGTGGTTAATGGGAAGTTGGTGGATTGCACTATTAGCACCACTCCCCCTTTCATCATTAATCTGAGATTGCATGGCTGATTATAAGGAGAAGAAGAAGAGCTAGGCTTGTAGCCTTTTTGTTCTTCACGTAAATTCCAATTGGGCAAGGAGGTGTCTCTTAATTTGGGACAAGGAACTCAGACATTCCAACAAGGCTTATTAGCACACTTTGATTTAAAATGTAACTTAGGTCACGTAGTGTATTAGATAATTAAATGCTACCACATTGTATCAATAAAGTCACATGTACACATATCATATAATCCATGTACATTAATTAAAGTGAAATCTAATTAATCGCTAGTACCCAAATATTCAATATACATTATTATTCCATTATTTCTATAATAGAATATTATTACAATAAACATTCAAGTATTAAAATAATTATTATCTAACAATTATTAGTTTACTTCCATTATTACCTCCTGTAATTAAAATGCACATTTAATAGATCCACCATATCCTATGAAGCCACATAAATTCCCTTATACTATTTAATAAATTATAACATTCAACCCACTGTTACTATAAGGTTTTATTCAGTACATATTCATACATTAATGTTACACATCAAGATGTCACATAGGTTGTACATGCAATTTAAATGTCGCACATTCCTTTTATATTATTAAATGAATACCGAAACTTTATTACCAATAATACACATTTTATCACACGGTTATACCTCAAGTAGCAGGGTACATAATACATAAATAATCTAATAGAGATTATTAGCCTCACAATAATTAGTTAACATTAATAAATTCTTTTCTTAATAAATCATTTCTTTAATAAATAAACAAGAAGTCATTTTATCACACCACTACCAAAATGGTAGATTACGTATACTCATATTCGAATAAATATTCAACTTAAATAGAAAAGTCAATATTAATATTATTCAAAATTCTCGGGTATTACATCCTCCCCCCCCCCCCCTTATAAGAATTCCGTCCTCGGAATTGATACAAGGTTACACAAACAAATGGGGATACTCCCTCCTCATCTTACTCTCTAACTCCCACGTTGCCTCCTCGGCGTCGTGGTTTCGCCAGACTACCTTTACAGAAGATATGACTTTATTCCTCAAGGTTTGCTCTTTCCTATCTAGTATCTGGACAGGAATTTCCTCATAAGTCAGATTCTTCTCTACTTGAATCGGCTCATAGGAAATCACGTGCTTATAGTCGGGTTTGTACGGACGTAACACGGAGATGTGAAACACGTTGTGGATGTGTTCTAGCTCAGGCGGTAAAGCTACCATATACGCCATTTCGCCCACCCGCTTCAACACTTCAAATGGCCCTATGAACCTTAGACTCAATTTTCCTTTCTTGCCGAATCTGATCTTTCCTTTCCAGGGAGATACTTTTACGAATACAAAACTACTGACTTCAAAGTCTCGGTCTTGACGATGCAAATCTGCATACCTCTTTTGGCGATCTTGAGCGGCTACTAGTCTGGCTCTTATAGTTGTCACCACATTGACTGTCTGTTGAACTATCTCCGGCCCCAAAAGTCGTCGTTCTCCAACTTTATCCCAACACAACGGTGTTCTGTACTTTCTCCCATAGAGAGCTTCGTATGGTGGCATACCGATACTTGCATGATGACTATTATTGTAAGCGAATTCTACTAAGGGTAAATGGTCATCCCAGTTTCCCTTAAAATCCATTACGCAAGCTCGAAGCATATCTTCTAGTGTCTGTATGGTTCTTTCACTTTGTCCGTCTGTCTGAGGGTGATACGCGGTACTCAACCCCAGTCGTGTTCCTATTCTCTCTTGCAGGCTCTTCCAGAAATTTGACGTGAAGCACGGATCTCGATCGGAAACGATTGACACCGGCACTCCATGTCGCGAAACTATTTCCTTCACGTACAAATTTGCCAATTGATTAAGGTTGAAACGAATCTTGATTGGTAGAAAATGAGCTGCCTTCGTTAGTCGGTCCACGATAACCAAAATGGCATCAAAACCCTTCTGTGTGACTGGAAGTCCCACCACGAAATCCATCGTACTGTGCTCCCATTTCCACTCCGGTATTTCTAGCGGTTGAAGTAGACCACTCGGCCTCTGATGCTCTGCTTTGACTCGTTGGCAAGTGAGACATCTACTGACGTACTCTGCAACCTCTCGCTTCAGATTAGGCCACCAAAAATGTTGTCGTAGATCCTGGTACATCTTCGTTCCTCCAGGATGAACAAAATATATCGTGCTATGTGCCTCGCGCAAAATTTCCTCCTTTAGTTCAGCAATAGCTGGCACCCACACTCGATTCTCGAATCTCAAAATACCATCCTTATCGATTCGGAATTTTTCTTCCTCACTCCCTGTTATCCGCTTCTTTATTTTCTCGCACTCCTCATCCGTTTCTTGTGCTTCTTTGATTCGATCCAATAATGTTGGACGAGCTTCATTACAAACAACCTTTCACTGGGCCCTCGAGGTTCCCCAACTTCTATTTCCAATTTTTCCATGTTTCTTATTAACTCCTCCTGAGTTGTCAATGTGAACAGTTTCTCCCTTCCTTTCCTGCTCAGCGCGTCAGCTACTACGTTGGCTTTTCCTGGGTGATAAAGAATTTCGCAGTCGTAATCTTGATTAATTCCAACCACCTCCTTTGTCTCATATTTAGCTCCTTCTGTGTGAACATATAGTTCAGACTTTTGTGGTCTGTATATATCTCACATTTTTCTCCGTACAGGTAGTGCCTCCAAATTTTTAACGCAAAAACTACTGCCGCTAGCTCCAAGTCATGGGTAGGGTATCGTTTCTCGTAATCCTTCAATTGTCGTGACGCGTAAGCAATGACTTTGCCGTGTTGCATAAGCACACAACCGAGTCCTTTATGCGACGCATCACTATACACAACAAATCCTCCCGTATTATCTGGTAAGGATAATACAGGTGCCTCGCTTAACTTCTTCTTTAGTACTTAAAAACTCTCTTCGCATTTGTCCGTCCACCTGAATTTCACTGTCTTCCTTGTTAAATTGGTTAACGGGGTTGCTATCTTAGAGAAATCTTGGATAAATCTTCGATACTACCCAGCTAACCCTAGAAAACTTCTTACTTCCGTCGGCATCCTTAGTTGTTCCCAACCACTAACAGCCTCTACCTTCGCAGGGTCCACTGAAATCCCATTCTTGTCTATCACATGTCCCAAGAATTGGACCTTCTCCATCCAAAATTCACACTTGGAGAATTTTGCGTACATCTTCTCCTTCCTTAGTGCTTCTAACACCATCTTCAAATGTTTGGCGTGCTCTTCTTTGGTCTTTGAGTAGATTAGGATGTCATCAATAAAAATTACCACAAACTTATCCAAGTATGGCTTGAAAACTCGGTTCCTTAAGTCCATGAATGCTGCTGGGGCGTTGGTCAAACCGAACGACATTACTAAAAATTCGTAGTGTCCATATCGGGTTCGAAACGCCGTCTTCGGAATGTCTTCCTCTCGTACCTTTAGTTGATGATAACCCGTTCGTAGATCTATCTTAAAGAACCACTTTGCTCCCTTCAATTGATCGAAAAGGTCATCTATCCTCGGTAATGGGTATCTATTCTTGATCGTTACTTTGTTCAACTCTCGATAGTCGATACAAAGCCTCATCGATCCATCTTTCTTTTTGACGAATAACACTGGTGCTCCCCAAGGAGACACACTCGGCCGAATATAACCCTTATCTAATAGTTCCTGCAATTGTATCATCAATTCCTTCATCTCCACCGGTGCCATACGATACGGGGCTTTCGAGATTGGTGTAGTTCTTGGTGCTAAGTCTATCACGAATTCGATTTCTCTGTCTGGCGGAAGGCCAGGAAGATCATCAGGAAACACGTGTTGGAAATCCCTTACTACGGATACATCTTTCGCTTCTACTCCCTTCTTTTGAGTATCCGCAATATAGGCTAAATAACCCACACATCCTTTCTTTAACAATTTCTTGGCCTGCATCATCGTAAGACAACAAGATTGCTTAAGCGATGAGCTACCATAAAATACTACCTTAGACTGATTTGAAGTCTGAAGGTTACACTTTTTCATCGACAATCGATCATTGCAGCGTGGCTGGATAACCAATCCATTCCTAATATTACGTCAAACTCTCCCAATCTTATCGGAATTAAATCTACACTTAGTTCGTGACCTCTAATGTTTGTGGAACAGTTTCGGTAAACGAACTCTACAGAAATTACTTCCTTATTTGCAATCTCTATGTTCAAAGGATTCTCTAAACGTTCTAGGGGTAAGTTCAAACGTGTAGCAAAATCTTCAGACACAAAGGAACAGGTAGCACCCGAATCAAATAATACATAGGCATTTATATTATTGATTGGTACAATACCTGACACCACGTCCTTTACAGCAACTGCATCTTGGACGGTCATGTTAAAAGTTCGGGTCGTCGAGTGATTGGGCTGTGCTGGTCCACCTATCATTAGCTTGCTTCCCCCTTGGTTGCCGTTTCCCCCGGTGTTTCCTTTCTTCGGGAAATCCTTGATCTGGTGTTCAGTCGAGCCGCAACCGAAACATCCTCGGTTTTTCTTCGGCTTTGGACAATGGGCTGCAATGTGCCCTTCTTGGCCGCAGTTGAAACAGACACTGCGCCCTTTTCAGCATTCCCCTTGATGGTTCTTTCCACATTTAGGGCATACTTCAACCCTTTTCTTAAATCCTCCCTGATAACTTCCCGACTGGTTGCTTCGGTTGTTGTTGTCCCACTTCCTTTTTCCTGAATTGCTTCCTCCACTGCTACTTCCCCCACGACTTTCTCCTACTGAATTCTTATTCTTTTTCTCCTTGTTGTACTGACTTAATGCCTCACTACCTCCTTCAGTAATGATCGCCTTTTCCAACAGTGTGGCGAACGAATCAATTTGAAGAACTGACACCTTGTTGAACAACCAAGGTTTCAGCCCTAACTCAAAGCGTCTAGCCTTCCTTTCTTCGGTGTCGATATAGTGGGTAGCGAATCGTGCGAGCTCGTTGAATCTTGCCGCATACTGAGCTACTATCATATCACCTTGCTTCAGTTCCAAGAATTTAATCTCCATCTTATTCTTCATGCTCTTCGGGAAGTAATTTTCGAAGAACAGAGTGGTAAACCTATCCCAGGCTATCACTCATTCACCTGCTCTCTGTTGATTGGCTTCCCACCAGTAATTCGCTTTGCCCTTCATCATATACGTGGCGAATATCGTCTTCTGATCTTCCCCCACTCGAGCAATAGCAAAGGCCTTTTCCATTTCCTTAACCCAGGTTTGTGCTTCGATGGGATCGGTAGTTCCCCTAAACTCGGGCGGTCCTACACTCTTAAAATCTTTGAAGTTTGTTACTGGTGCAGCTAGGGGGTTGGGGTGTACTGGTTCGTTGCTCCTTCCAAGCAGGGCTTCTCCTAGCAAGTCTACTAGTCGTTGAATGGGGTGTGCTTGGTTCCTTTCATTATTGACTGACTCATCCTACTCGGCGATTCTACATCTGGCGGCATTTTCTGCAACACAAGATTTTACTCTTATCTTCTAAGCATATAAGTATTTCTCTAATGCAGAAATTTAATAACACAGTGATGAAACAAAACATTTATATTCATATGCCAAGTTGTTACATCATGATGATTTCTTGCATACTGCTATAAATGTCACCTCTATCCCCTAATATTACAAAAAGTGGGGAAAACATCAACATACTACCCTTAACATCAAAAAGGGTCCACATAACAATTCCGTATCTCACACAGTAGATCGGAGTTTACATAACGATGTACATCTAGACATACTGCTACTGCTACTAGAATACTAATCATAAGATTTCATCCCAACATCCCGCGTTCCACTGCGCTGATAAATTCTTGCTGCGTGATATGCGCTACCAAATCCCGGCTCACAGTGTATCGTGTCTGCCCCTGCTCTGCTGGGTAGTGGTACACACCATCCACTAACCTCTCCATAGTTGTGCGAAAAGCATAGCCCATCTTATTCGTCTTCCTTTTCTTGCATCTCAGCTCATCTTCTAGGTCGTTAGCTCTATCATTGGCTTCCTCCCACTTTTCCTGGAAGTGAATCCTATCCATCACCTCCATCTCTAACTGTGCACGAAGGGCTTCCTTCTCTGCCTTTTCGGACAACTCCCTCTGCTCGGACTCCTCCAGTTTTCCCACCAATTCCACGCTCCTAGCTACTGAACGGTGAAAAAGGGCTCCCATCTGAATACTAGCTTCCTTGCGATGTGCAAGCTCCACCTCCATCCCCTGCATCTTTAGTTTTTGCTGATCATTCTCCTCCCTTAGCTTCTGGATCTCCGCCTCTCGATCCTGAGCTTCGGTTTCTAATTCTAAGATCCGTTCTTCGTACTTTCCCAATATGCGATCCTCGATAGGAGTCTCGTCAGGGTCTATCTCAGGCTCCTCCTCCAGGGGTTCTTCCTCGGGGTCAGACTCTATCTCTATTGGTTCTTCAGGGTCAGACTCCACCTCTTCATCTATCATAGGTGCCTCATACACCACGTGTATATCACGTGGCTCCTCCTCGACAATCCAACCATTACCTCCCACGCTTGACATCCTACAGCCACAAACACAAGACAAAACAACAAACTCCATCAGAAGGTCAAACAAAACATAAGTTCATTGTATAAAATGAAAATATATTTCATAATGCTACTAAGTCTTCATAAAAACTCTATATGAGTTTTATCTCCTCCTAGTTCCTAAATTCTTCTAAGGTTATAGTCTAAGGACTCTCGCTCCTAAGGTTTATAACTTAAGGGCTCTGATACCAACCTGTGACGCCCCCAAATTCTGACGTCACTGTCTCGAATTTGGTTCATCACGTTCTAACACAATAATGTCATATAACTAATGCAGCAGAAAAGATAGAATAAATTACATTGATTTAATATAATTATTCTCGTCCCAAGGTCTCGCAACCGGTACCACAATACTATCCAAAAGTCTTAATTTAAACTGAAACATAGTACTAATACATAATCCATGCCTAAGCTTATTACATAGCCAAATTTAGAAAACTTAAGCAACATAGTAATTAATATCCTTCCTAAGGAGGAACAAAGCTACTCCGTAGTTTTGCCCTTTCCCTTATCCTTGCCTGAAGGTTCACATCGCTCTGCCTTAACTGAAAGGTTTAAAGGAAGCAAGAATGAGCAACAAATTTTCCCAGCAAGTATATACAATGAGGGTGAACAATATAAAGTTCAAATTTCAAGGGTATGACAGTAAAGGATAATTCAAGGATAATAAGGAAAATCAATTGTTATACATAAGAGTCGCTATGGACTGAAGAATATCAATAGGATTCTTGCATCTAATCATTTCAAGTCCAAGAATATGAACACTGAGTAGTCACTAAAGGACTAAGAACTCCTGCTAGAATTAACAGTTTTTATACTGAAAATCCAAATAAAAAAAAACAAGTACACAGGTGATCAGCCTATAGTACCCCAGATTATGCATAACTGTCACATGCTTATAAGTGCGCACGTCGGTTCCCCGACAATATATATAATTTTCCCCTTTTATGAGGGTTGTTCATCTCAGTAGATAAGAGTCCTCACTAAGACAATTGGTTTGGAATAGTTTTCTAACACATGTATAATAGTCTAACCGAAACAATGGTTTAGACAACTTTTATAATCTTATTCAATGATTTAATGAATACCAATACTCGCAATGCGGTTTAAGGGATATTAATCTTAAACCAATCCTTAGAATATGAATGACAGTTTATAAAGCATAAGAGTCATTGCCACATACTTGTATGATACAGGAATATACAAGTTTACATGTTAGCTCAATATAGAGAAAGGGTTCGAATACTTGCACAATATACCACATCTTGCTCGAATGTAATTTGAGTAGGGTTAAAGGAAAACTCGCAATTTGTAAAAGGTTCAAGGTAAGAAACTTGCTCAATATAAGTTTGAGTAAGGTTAGGGAACTTGCCCTTGATAATACTTGCACAACAAATAAAGTTTTGGGTTAAAGAACTTGCCTTTAGCGTAGTATACAACTTTACAACTTATCAACACGACGACGAACTAAGATATCCTATTGTAACATAGTTAGGCATATATAAAATGCTTCCATTAGTCACACATATCAATTACTAGATAATTACCCCTTTCACATAATCAAGTATGTAAAACAAATACGGATACTATCTTTGGTATATAACTAGATCGCATAATAGCATAGTACCATGTTTTGTAGTTTTGAAATGGACGTTAATCCTTACGTTTCGGAAACTCTACCTATAAACCATGCACATGACTTGAAGCACTCATGTCATAACACCATTACATATTTGAATACCAAAAACATTTCTAACACTTTAAAATAACAATATAAGCAATCCACAAGGTCCAACTTATAGCCAGAATCAACTGGACCAGACTGCAGGAGGGCGCAGCTGCGCCCTGGTTAAGCTTAGGGACGGCGCAGCTGCGCTGTCCCCTGGCAGACCAGGGTTGAGCTTTTGCCTTCCTGGTTTTAGTCCACTATCTAGCATACCAATACATTAACAATTATTATGTACACATGTTAAAGAGGTTTGCATATTCACACGATCATTTCAAGTTTATATTATTACTCTATAATTTCTTAGTCTAGAACTTTTAGGTAAAATAATGTCGGACAAGTTTAAGAATCCATGTGACTTACCATACCAAGTATTTATTCATATACAAAGGTTATAACATCTTGAAATACGCATGCTCATGTGTTCATATCATCTATACTTAGTTAACATAGTCCACAATTTGGAAATTTTACCTAAATTCATGCTTGAACGATGCAATGTTATAACATACTAGAGTAAACACATATATACATCATGTCTGAGAATTATTGGAGTATTAACATGTATGTTCAACATCCCTTAATGAAATTATCATTATAACCATGCACATTTGCTTCAAAGTGTTCAAGTTTCCCTTTAAAAGTCGTTTTAAACTAAGTTGTGATCGTCTAGCACACGTGAAGCATCTTGGAACCTTATGTCATGCATAATCAGACTATATACACATGTTTGTATGATCAGAACTTAAACATTGTAAGTTTTGGTAAGTCTAGTTTCAAAACTATAAATTTTCTTTCGAAAAACACATGCGAAATGAAGTTGGAATGCTCACGCTATACAAGGTTAATCATAAATAGACTTAAAACTCATTTATATACTTAATGAAGTCAACCTATCATGTCCAGAACATTAGAAGAACAAAACGAAACAAAAAAAATATTCCTCAAGTCTAACACTCGGCGCAGCTGCGCCGGTTTGTACTGTAGGGAGGGCGCAGCTGCGCCCTTCCCTGGACGATCCAGGAAGGTCTCTGTTTTGGCAGAGCTCAAACCCATACACGAATTTCTTTACTTAAACATGCTTAAACTCAGCCACTTTGCTATAATACATACATATAAGCTTAACAAACATCATGCTAACAATTCCCAAGCAATTTCTCATTAATTCATGCATTCCTAATAATTTAGAAAACTCAATTTTAATAAAATGACTTAACAGTGTATTACCTCTATTGAAGCTTGGAACAAGAATTTCTCCCAATCTAAACTTATCAGAACTCAGCAAGTGAATTAGAGAAGAGATGAACTCAATTTATAGAGAAGTTAGAATCCATGGAAAAGCTTTAACCAATTTCGTGAACCAAAGGAAGAAGATAGAAGCTAGTGGTTAATGGGAAGTTGGTGGATTGCACTATTAGCACCACTCCCCCTTTCATCATTAATTTGAGATTCCATGGCTGATTATAAGGAGAAGAAGAAGAGCTAGGCTTGTAGCCTTTTTGTTCTTCACGTAAATTCCAATTGGGCAAGGAGGTGTCTCTTAATTTGGGACAAGGAACTCAGACATTCCAACAAGGCTTATTAGCACACTTTGATTTAAAATGTAACTTAGGTCACGTAGTGTATTAGATAATTAAATGCTACCACATTGTATCAATAAAGTCACATATACACGTATCATATAATCCATGTACATTAATTAAAGTGAAATCTAATTAATCGCTAGTACCCAAATATTCAATATACATTATATATTATTCCATTATTTCTATAATAGAATATTATTACAATAAACATTCAAGTATTAAAATAATTATTATCTAACAATTATTAGTTTACTTCCATTATTACCTCCTGTAATTAAAATGCACATTTAATAGATCCACCATATCCTATGAAGCCACATAAATTCCCTTATACTATTTAATAAATTATAACATTCAACCCACTTTTACTATAAGGTTTTATTCAGTACATATTCATACATTAATGTTACACATCAAGATGTCACATAGGTTGTTCATGCAATTTAAATGTCGCACATCCCTTTTATATTATTAAATGAATACCGAAACTTTATTACCAATAATACACATTTCATCACACGGTTATACCTCAAGTAGCAGGGTACATAATACATAAATAATCTAATAGAGATTATTAGCCTCACAATAATTAGTTAACATTAACAAATTCTTTTCTTAATAAATCATTTCTTTAATAAATAAACAAGAAGTCATTTTATCACACCACTACCAAAATGGTAGATTACGTATACTCATATTCGAATAAATATTCAACTTAAATAGAAAAGTCAATATTAATATTATTCAAAATTCTCGGGTATTACAATGCCTCACCTAATATTCCTAACTCTCCATTTAACTAACAAATCACAAGAATGGTTAACCGAGAACACAAGGTACACATAAGCCTTTTTCGATGGTCAAATGCATATCCCTTAGCTAGATAAATCACAACATTCCTATGGTGAAAATAACTAGACTAAGGGTCATTAATATTAATCTCAATGGTTACATAAGGCAAATAGACATATTCCTATTCTATCATGGAATTTGTGCACTCATTCCCTTGGGCAATGGTCATAACAAGTGTTGTTGCACTTAAGGAAAGGTATAACATCAATTTTCCAAAATCAGTTAATACCTAAATTAATTCTTATCTCAAGCAATTGATAAATAAGCATGAACTACAACAATCCATTCAGAACATGATTCATTATATAAATATGAGAGAAATTCATATTAAGCTAATCATTAGGTTACATTGCAATCCTAGAAATGTATTTAGTTCATAACTATAGAACTAATTAATACAATTATGTTGTTCAACATAATCAAAATTACACGAATGGATGACAGAAATTGAAGAAAGAAAACTCTTGTGCGGAAGTGTTCTTGCTTCAGCTGCTCTCCTTGTGTAGCTGCCTCCTTTTTCTCTCTAAGTTGCTACTTCTCTAGTTGTCTGAATTATCTTTCTTAAATGAGCAGCAGCTAGGTCATTATAGGAAGGCCAGGTGGCTAGTAACCGGGGCTCACGCTGCGGCGTGGGCCTTACGCCTTCCATTGGCACTGCGACGTGAGCTCCGTGTCCTGGCCAAGGGGGCTTGCTGCAGCGCCAAACCAAGAAGGAATGGTGCCGCTGCAGCGTGAGTGCAAGGTGAGTTGGCGCTGCAGCGTGAGTCCTAGGCCAAGCCTTGGTGCTGCGGCACGGGCTCCGTGTTTTTGCCAGCTAAGGGTCTTTTTGCCCCTATTTGCTTCAAATGAACATCTCCCACCTGAAAAGCAATAAATCATAAGATAACAGATAAAACATAAATTTGTGCTAGAAGATAATACAATCAAGCAATTTCTTAAGTGATTAGGAACCCGATTCGCATGTGTGAATCCCGCTCATCACTCGCATTAATGAGTAACGAGCTTCAGCGTCAGCATGAAACTATGGATGCTCCTACTATATTGTTGCACCTCAAGGAGTTGTATGGTAAACAAAGTAGGACTGCTAGATATCAGATATCTAAGGAGCTCTTCCGATCTCGTATGACCGAGGGCACTACCATTGAGACTCATGTCCTCAAAATGATCAATCTGATTGAACAACTTAGACAGCTTGGGTTCGTGATGGATGGGGAGTTAAGTCAAGATTTGATCTTGCAGTCACTCCCGGACACCTCCTCACAATTTGTTGTGAATTTTCACATGAATAAGTTGGACGTCAGCTTGCTTGAGTTACTTAAAATGTTGAAAACTGCTGAAGGTCACTTCTCATCCAAGAAGAATCAAGTCTTACTAGTGGATGATTCTGCTAAGAAAAGGAAGTGGCCCGAGGTATCTTCTGAAAAGAAGAAAAAGAAGAAGGCTAAAGGCAAGGCGAAAGGAAAGGATAATAAGAAAGTTAATCCAGATAGCAAAGGAATTTGCTACCATTGTAATAAGTCGGGTCACTGGAAGAGGAACTGCAAGGATTATCTTGCGGATCAAAAGCAGAAGAAGTTTGGAGAAGCTTGACTTTCGATCTAGGTTTGTTCATGATTGAAATTAATTTTTCTGAAAGTCAAAATTCTACTTAAGTATTGGATACCGGCTGTGGTTCTCACATATGTAATAATATGCAGGGACTAAGCACAAATAGAAAGCTGAACAAGGAAGAAGTTATCCTACGAGTGGGAAATAGAGCAAAGGTTGCTGCATTAGCTGTAGGAACTTATTGTTTAGCACTGCCTACGGGCAAATCCATTAGTTTAAATAATTGTTATTATGTTCCAACACTCATTAGAAACATTATTTCATTTTCTGTATTGAATATGAATGGTTTTGATATTATAATAAAGAACAACAGTTGTTCTATTTATAATAAAAATATTTTATATGGTGTTGGCAATTTACTAAATGGACTTTACATACATGACTTGCATTAAATATACTTCAAATTGAACAAACTAAGAAAAAAAAAAGAGATGATGTTAATTATACCTTTATGTGGCATTGTAGACTCGATCATATCAATGAAACAAGATTAACCAAGTTGCATAAAGATGGGCTTTTTGAGCTATCTGATTACGAATCATATCCAACTTGTGAATCTTGTTGAAAGTAGTATGCACACAAGCCAATCATATTTGATATGATGAAGCATATACTTTGTAATCTTATTCATTTATTAATAAAAGTATCAAAGGCATTTTATATTATCTACATGGTGCTGTTATATTAAATGTGATAAATCCATAATTTTGAGCAATGCTTTTAGAATCATGATGGTGATCATACTTATGAGATCTAAATTCTAGATAGCTCACAAACTAAAATCGTTCCTAATCATTGGATTACTAAAAAAGGGATTAGTGAATCCAGATAGATTAGTACATACGCTGCTTGCTCTTAGGAAGAGGATGATTGATCTCATAATCATTTGTGTGGAGACACTAAAGTAAGTATGTAGGTGCTTATTGGAGAATAAGTTCACTGAACGTGACTCGCTAAGGAATACCTAATGGAGTTTTACTCGGCTGTCAATAGGAATTCCTCTAGTGATAGTAGTACAAGTGATCCTTAGACTTGAGATCATCATAGTATCTTGTGTATGATAAGTTATACTTTGACATGTCCCTTAAGACCTTTAGGGTATATAAAAGGGTATGATTGGGTATAATAAGTTGTACATGAAGATAGGTGAATGATCAACAAAGAATCTACCACGTCTAGTAAAAGATGTGAATGTCCTATGTGATTCGATAAATGATAACTCAGTAGTCCTTGGCCAAGGCAGAATGAAATTAGAAAGGAGTTTCTAATTTGCATTATTTAGAGTTGTGCATTTGGGAATCGAAATACATATAATTAAATAAAATAAGACTTGACAGAAATTCCATGTCTTATATTTAATTGGGACATTGTATGGTAGAAGGATTGAATTGTACGGTAACTATTTACTCAAAGGTTCTTTTGTGATTAATGTTGAAATCTATATTATCTGGAAAGTCGTTGATCGCTAAGGGGACTTACCCTTATTGTAGAATAAATATTATTTATTTAAATGAATTAAATAGTTTAATTTATTTATTTAAATAAGATTAGAATTGTTCTAATTGATTTATTCACAACCGGTTTAATATGGAGAACCTAAAGGGTCACACCGCAAAAGAAAAATATTTATTTAAGAAGTAAATGACATAATTGTAATAATAAGTTAAGTGTATTTAATTTAATCTATGGAGAGAGAATAAATTAAATAGCTTAATATTTATTATTTAATATTTGGAAATATTAAATATAAATTAATAAGAGGAGTCTTATTATTATTATTACTATTACTATTATTTAATTCCTAATAGGGATTGGGAATTAATTAATAGAAGTACTCTCTCATTAATTCCTAATTAGATTAGGAATATAATTAAAGGAGTTTAATTAAAATAGAAACCCTAATCCTAAATAGTTTAGGGAAGGGTTTTCCTACATCTATAAATAAGAGAAGTCTTATCATAGATTAGGGTTACACACTCTTGCATTAGATTTATGGAGAGTACTTATAATTTCTATAGAGATAGAAAACTAGGGTTTTGCCAAACACCCATCTTCTTGAATACTTGTTATTCCTTGGTGGATCACCTCTAGAGGCCAAACACTTGGGTGGCTAACGTTGATCAAAGGAAGGAATTTAATCGGTGCAATTCAAGGAGAACGCGAAGGAATTGGAGGTGAACTTGTACCTGAGGAAGCTAGAATTCTACAAGGGTATAATTCTTATTCTCCATCTCTTTCGTTTAATTAATAATTGTGCATAAAGAAATATCATGGTGATGGTTTGTATTGAATTTTAAAATCTGATTTTATCGCGCTTTCGCTTTATTTATGTAATTTGATTGCATGTTCGCGTTATACAAACCTAACAGTGGTATCAAGAGCCAATCTTTATGCGAATTATTAATTGTTTTGATTCTATATATATATGGGTATGTATTTAGAATAATTTATTGGGCATAATTAGTTGTATAAAATTATTATTTTATGAAAAACGAACTCACTTGATTTAATTTTTCGCTTTATTTATGTAATTTGATTGCATGTTCGCGTTATACAAACCTAACAGTGGTATCAAGAGCCAATCTTTATGCGAATTATTAATTGTTTTGATTCTCTATATATATGGGTATGTATTTAGAATAATTTATTGGGCATAATTAGTTGTATAAAATTATTATTTTATGAAAAACGAACTCACTTGATTTAATTAAATGGGTGATCCAGGATTTCATGTTTACTTTGGTTTATATATATATATAACTTACGGTATGGAATAACGTGATAAGTTACCTGATTACTATCATGTTCATGTGAAGTAGTAACCTGGTATGGAATAACGTGATAAGTAACCTAGTGTTATATATATATATATATATATATATATATATATATATATATATATATAATATTCTTAATAATTTTATAATTAAAATAAAGAGTTTATTTTAATCTTGAAATTGGATTTCATGCAACTTAAAATTGCCCATTAAATGATACTCATATATATATGGAATAATTTTATTATTCATGAGATGAATGTTATTTATTAATACATATGGAGATATGTATGATAATAAATAGGGATTGATTATGGACTATTGACTAATGTGTGATTGAAATTATTTTAGAGGATGCTTGAATGCATGGGTTTTTAAAAATGGGGTCTGCGTACCTCGTCTTCTCTAATTTTTCTTAATGTAAATTCTATCTCCCTCCTATGTACTTCCCCTTGACTGCTGATCAAGGTTTCTATTAAATGTAAATAGTTTTTGTAATAGGACTAGTTAGAATTAATTTTGAAGAATTGAAGACAAAGGAGTAATGAGCGCTTGAAGACCCGTTTATATTGGAGCCCGGGTTTAAATGTAATAGTTATATTTAAATTTTATTCTTGCCTAGGTTTGACCTTTGGTTCACTTGGACCTTTGGTTCACTTGGTGGCTCTAGTGAACCAAACTAGAATAAAAGTCCATAATCAATTCGGGTAGAATATAGTATTCTATATGTGCATGCTTAGTATATATATATTATATATTATCCCACATGCTTCGTATGTCAAATAATATGACGCGTATTTTATATATATATGTGCATGCGCGCTAAACAAGATGAGACAAATAATAACAAACCCCTCAAAGAAATTATATTAAGTCCTAAGCGTTCAAAGATATTTGGAATATCGAACGTCGCCTTCTAGCATGGTAAAGCGATAGAGTATTAAATATTTAATATGAGTTTGTTGTGTCATACAAGGCAAGTATTAAAATATTTAAGATGTTGCATTATCACATTTGATGCTTATACATAGACTGAACGATGCTGTTTTGTTGTGTCACACAAGGACAGTGTTTTTCTTTCGAATATATGGAAGTGCTAGGTTGGACTTAACTTGGACAATTTTGATTCGGATGTGTCACACTTGATCAAAATAATCTAAGAGGCAAAATACAAGGAGTTACATAGTGATGTAATTGACAATAGTTGTCTACCTATTTATTTATATATAGTTTGTTGTGTCACACAAGGCTATAAACATTTGAAATGGGATCCTTATTCTCACTAGCAAATCTTTAATTAGATTTGCCGAACTATATATTGAGGGTAATATAGTTTGATGAAAATAGTGGGAGATACCAATTTAAATAAAGACCTAATTTATTTTGGTAATTAATTAAATGAATGTATGCTAAAATGTTGTCTATTTTCACGTGCAGAATTTAAAAATGTCAAACTCACTTTCACTGCGTAGCATACTTGATGCTAACAAATTAACCGGACCGAATTACACAGACTGATTAAGGAATCTGAGAATTGTTCTCACTGTTGAAAAGATTTCTTACGTCCTAAATTCGTCAGTCCCTACAAATGTTGTAGAAACAGCCTCTTAGGAAGAGATTGCTACTTTTAAAAAGTGGCAAGATGATGCAATCTTGGCTCAATGCATCATGCTCGCATCCATGAGTAACGAGCTTCAGCGTCAGCATGAAACTATGGATGCTCCTACTATATTGCTGCACCTCAAAGAGTTGTATGGTGAGCAAAGTAGGACTGCAAGATATCAGATATCTAAGGAGCTCTTCCGATCTCGTATGACCGAGGGCACTGCTGTTGAGACTCATGTCCTAAAGATGATCAATTTGATTGAACAACTTGGACAGCTTGGGTTCGTGATGGATGGGGAGTTAAGTCAAGATTTGATCTTGTAGTCAGTCCCAGACACCTTCTCACAATTTGTTGTGAATTTTCACATGAATAAGTTGGACGTCAGCTTGCCTGAGTTACTTAACATGTTGAAAACTGCTGAAGGTAGTGTCTCATCCAACAAGAATCAAGTCTTACTAGTGGATGATTCTGCTAAGAAAAGGAAGTGGCCCGAGGTATCTTCTGAAAAGAAGAAAAAGAAGAAGGCTAAAGGCAAGGCGAAAGGAAAGGATAATAAGAAAGTTAATCCAGATAGCAAAGGAATTTGCTACCATTGTAATAAGTTGGGTCACTGGAAGAGGAACTGCAAGGATTATCTTGCAGATAAAAAGCAGAAGAAGTTTGGAGAAGCTTCGAATTCCGATCTAGGTTTGTTCATGATTGAAATTAATTTTTCTGAAAGTCAAAATTTTACTTGGGTATTGGATACCGGCTGTAGTTCTCACATATGTAATAATATGCAGGGACTAAGCAGAAGTAGAAAGCTGAACAAAGATGAAGTCGTCCTACGAGTGGGGAATGGAGCAAAGGTTGTTGCATTAGCTATTGGGACTTATTGTTTAGCACTGCCTTCGGAAAAGTTCATTAGTTTAAATAATTGTTATTATGTTCCGACACTCATTAGAAATATTATTTCAATTTCTGTATTGGATATGGATGGTTTTGATATTATAATAAAGAACAACAGTTGTTCTATTTATAATAAAAAATGTTTTATATGGTGTTGGGAACTTACTAAATGGACTTTACATACTTGACTTGCATGAAAATATACTTCAAATTGAACAAACTAAGAAAAGAAAAAGAGATGATATTAATTATACCTTTATGTGGTACAGTAGACTCGGTCATATCAATGAAACAAGATTATCCAAGTTGCATAAAGATGGGCTTTTAGAGCTATCTGATTACGAATCATATCCAACTTGTGAATCTTGTCTCATGGGTAAAATGACTAAATCTCCTTTTACTGGAAAAGGAGAAAGAGTTACAGAGTTGTTAGCGTTGGTACACACAGACGTATGTGGACCTATGACAACGAATACACGAGGAGGCTATTCTTATTCTATTACTTTCACTGATGATCATTCTAGATTTGGATATGTGTATTTAATGAAATACAAGTCTGAATCATTTGAAAAGTTCAAAGAATTCAGAAGTGAAGTAGAGAAGCAAACTGGTAAGAGTATTAAAATTCTTCGATCGGATCGAGGAGGGGAATACTTGACCAATGAGTTTCTTAATTGTCTCAAAGAAAATGGTATAATCTCACAATGGACTCCACCAGGAACGCCACAGTTGAATAGTGCATCTGAAAGGAGAAATCGAATATTGTTGGACATGGTTCGTTCTATGATGAGTTTTACCGACCTTCCAATATCCTTCTGGGGTTATGCCCTAGAAACGGCTGCATATCTACTTAACAAGGTACCTACCAAATCCGTCCCAAAGACCCCATATGAGTTATGGACAGGGAGGAAACCAAATCCTAAGTCTGTTAAGACGTGGGGTTGTCCAGCTTATGCCAAAAGGTTTGAGCATGATAAGCTGAAGACTAGATCCGACAAGTGTAGATTTGTGGGTTACCCTAAAGAAACTGTAAGGTATTATTTTTATCATCCTACTGATCAAAAGGTGTTTATAGCGAAACACGCTGCCTTCTTGGAAAAGGAGTTTATCCTTGAAGGGGTCAGTGGGAGTAAGATATATCTTGAAGAAGTTCAAGAACCACAAATTACTACGGATCAAAGTCGGGTACCTGACCAAGTGGAAGAACCTAATGTACCACAACTTATTCGTAAATCTGGAAGAGTACCGAAGATACCTGATAGGTATGAATTCATCATAGAGGATGATGATGAGGTACGCATCATAGATGATGATGATCCATTGACTTACGAAGAGGCTATGAGTAGTAAAGACTCAGAGAAATGGCTAGAAGCCATGAAATCCGAGATGGACTCCACGTATGAGAACAAAGTATGGACTTTGGTTTCACCACCTGAGGGCATTAAGCCTATTGGGTGTAAATGGGTCTTTAAGAGAAAGACTGGAGCAGATGGCAAGGTAGAGACTTATAAGGCCCGATTGGTTGCAAAAGGTTTCAAACAAAGACAAGGAGTTGACTATGATGAAACCTTCGCACCAGTAGCTATGCTCAAGTCCATTCGGATTTTGCTTGCAATTACAGCTTATTATGACTACAAAATCTGGCAAATGGACGTGAAAACGGCCTTCCTCAATGGAGAGGTTGAGGAGAATGTATATATGATACAGCTAGAGGGTTTTGTTTCAACGGTTGGAACAAAGCAAGTCTGTAAGCTACAACGATCCATTTATGGATTGAAGCAAGCTTCTCGAAGATGGAACATCCGTTTTGATGAGATAATCAAAAGGTTTGATTTTTATCAAAAATGAGGATGAACCATGTATGTACAAGAAGGTTAGTGGGAGCGCTGTTTCATTCCTAGTATTATATGTAGACGATATATTACTGATAGGGAATGATGTTCCTATGCTACAGTCGATCAAAATTTGGTTATCTAAACACTTCTCCATGAAGGACTTGGGTGAGGCATCCTATATTTTGGGGATAAAGATCTATAGAGATAGATCTAAACGGATGCTAGGTTTGACCCAAAGAAAGTACATTGACTCAATGCTAAAGAAGTTTAGCATGGAAGATTCCAAGAGAGGTCTCATGCCGATGAGCCATGGAATACATCTCTCCAAGAAACAGGCCCCAAAGACACCTGAGGAGAGAAACCGAATGAGTAAGATTCCTTATGCTTCAGCAATAGGATCTATCATGTACGGTATGATATGTACTAGACCAGATGTCGCTCATGCACTTAGTGTAACAAGCAGATATCAGTCGAATCCAGGAGAAGAGCACTGGAAGGCAGTGAAAAATATCCTAAAGTACTTGAGAAGAACTAAGGATGTATTTCTTGTCTATGGTGGGTCTGAATTGAAACTAGAGGGCTATACAGACTCAAGTTTTCAAACGGACCAAGATGACTATAAATCCGTTTCAGGGTATGTGTTTACCTTAAACGGTGGTGCAGTGAGTTGGAAAAGTTCCAAGCAGCAAACGGTTGTTGATTCAGTGATAGAGGCAGAGTACATAGCTGCAAGTGAAGCAGCAAAGGAAGCTGTTTGGATGAAAAAGTTCATAACTGAACTTGGAGTGGTTCCTAGCATTAGAGAAGTCGTACCTTTATTCTGTGACAACACTAGAGCTGTTGCGTAGGCCAAGGAACCCAGGTCTCATCAGAAATCTAAACACGTGTTGCGGTGGTTTCATTTGATTAGAGAGATCATTGAAAGAGGAGATGTCACCCTAGAGCGTGTGGACTCTCAAGTCAACATTGCAGATCCATTTACTAAAGCTTTAACACAACAACAGTTTGATCGTCACTCAGAGAAGATGGATATTAGATACCATGGCGATTGGCTTTAGTGCAAGTGGGAGATTGAAAGTAGTATGCACTCAAGCCAATCATATTTGATATGATGTAGCATATACTTTGTAATCTTATTCATTTATTAATAAAAGTATTAAAGGCATTTTACATTATCTACATGGTGCTGTTATATATTAAATGTGATAAACCCATAGTTTTGAGCAATGCTTTTAGAATCATGATAGTGATCATGCTAATGAGATCTAAATTCAAGATAGCTCACAAACTAAAATTGTTCCTGATCTTTGGATTACTAAATTGGGGATTAGTGAATCCGGATAGATTAGTACATACTGTCGACGCCGATTTTATCCGCTTTGTCCTTTTTTGTCTTTTCCAATTTTTAGCCTTTTGGTTTAGATGATTTTTTGGAAAAGGTCGGCATTGAGGGCGACGGGGTTTTGAAAGATTGTTTTTTATGATGAGCCAATTAACCAGAGTCGCCAGTTGGTATATTTGAAATGGATGTACCAACTCATCCGAGTTTTCGTTTTTTATAAATCGCTGGCTCATATGTGACTCCGAATTAATTGGTCTGCGAATCGAGATTCATAGAGTTCGGGGGCTTGCTTAAGTGAGGGGAAGGTGTTAGGCACCCCTCGACTTCCGTGAAACACGGTTACCGCAATCTTGATGTTGTCCTATCCTTTAATTCATGAAATATGTATACATGCAGGTGTGTGTGTGTGTGCTTATGTGAATGTTATGGTGAGTTTGTATGAAAGAATCATTTGGATTTTTAGGAAATGCCGTGCTTCAATTTGAGAATGCTTCGGAATGTCTTTTCGGCATACACGAGAAAGCTTTATGAGAAAAGGTTTGATTTTTTTATTATCAAAAACTATGAGGTTTTTATTAGGTGCCTTTTTTGGCAAAAACAAGAGTTTTAAACCTTTAACCAAAATAGGAATCGAGATTTGTACGTTGCTTTCATAAATGATAGGCAATTTCTAGGATCTCTTTCGCCCTATGCATCAAGGTTTAATAAAATATTTAATTTCGTTTATAAAACCCATTTTTCGTGCCATTTGAAAACAACTTCTTTTTAGCTTTCTCGTAGAATAGGAATCGACTTTCGTTAGCATTTCCAAATTTTTAGCCTTGTGATGCTAATGTCCTACTTTGATTGGTTTTAGAAAAATCTTTATCGTTTAATCTTTTGGAATCATTTTGGTGTCACAGAATCTAATCAAGCGTAAACACGCGTCGGGGGTATTCACGGGCATGTCAGCCATCAAAATATCCCCAAACGCCAACAATCACATATTTCACTACTACGGGGCCTTAAACCCGATTCTCGCTTTGGCGTCGTTTTAAGGCCCGACGGTTACATGTTACAAAAATGAGCACCTTGAATCTATTACATACATCAAAACGTCCATCATCGGATTTGAACCACGGGGTCGCGCTCCTAGGCTCACACGAGATTATGACATGCCCACAAAATGAATACTACATAATTAACCAACTTGGATTTATCTAATACACCATGATATCCGAAAATGACAATCCAAATAAATTACACCCAATGAATCACCATAAACAAGCTAGAAATTTCATCAATTGGATATCCTCGGGTTATTAGGAAGAATTTTGTTCCGATGGAACCCTCACCAATAATCCCTAACCCATGATTGTTCAACAAGATACATGAAAGTTACATCTAATTTACCCAATCAATATGACATGAATTGCTAGAACAAATAGAAATTTTCACCTTGCAATTGATCTCAAATGGATATGAACTTGTGTATTTGAATAGGATAAGGAGTGTATTTGATACAATCAAAATCAAAAGGATTGAATTCTCTCTTTTTTTCTCTCTTTTCTTCCTATTTGATTGCAAAATTTCTCTCTTTTTCCTCTCAATTTCCGTGCTCTTTTGCTGCTGGAATTTCCTTCTTCTTCCCCATTCTTTTCAAATTGCTGAACCTCCTGTATGCTGCACGAAACTGGGTTGAAATAGGCTGGCCAGAGCCAGCCGCAGATTGATCTGCGGCTGGCCGCAGATCCATCTGTGGTTGGCTGGCCCACTTCCCATCGCACTCAGCTGATAGTGCTGATTTCCTGGTTTCCGTGCTGGCGCACCCACTTGGCCGCAGATCAATCCGCGGCTGGCTGGCTTGACTTTCTCAATTCTCGTGATACGCCTCGATTTTCGTGCCGTGACGCTACTTTTCACTGACAGGTTCGTATTTTACAGTCCGGGAATCACTGGGAGGCGTGCCACACCTTCCGGGAATGCCAAATTCGGATAGCCTTGCTGTCACGTCGATTTCGGTTGCACATTGTCATGGTGGCGTCGAGCGTCTGCACTTTTTCCATCTTTCGCTCTCGCAGGCCGGTCCATTTGACGAATTTGCCCTCCTGCCAAGGTTAGTATACGAAGTGCAAAATTTGGGTGTCTACAGCTGCCCCTCTTTATCATGTTTATGAAATGTTAAATGAAATGAACAGGATAAAGAAACAGACACCCGATGTCTGAATGACACTGCACAGATATGATAATGCACACACGATGCAACACATGTAGTTTATGGTAAAACACAAGATGTAGCGCATGCAAACATTCGAAAGATTGTCAATGCATCAACCATCTGACCGTATTTGTTGGTCGTTAGGTTCACTCTTCCAATCTATCATCTCGTTCGGGGCCGGTTTTCGTCGCCGGACATCCATCTCGTGATCGCCGGTTATCGTCGCCGGTCGATCGTCCTGTCGGGGCCGGGTATCGTCGCCGGTCACCCATCTCGCAACCCCCGGTTATCGTCGCCGGTTGGTTATCTTGTCGGAGCCGGTTTTCGTCGCCGGACATCCATCTCGTGATCGCCGGTTATCGTCGCCGGTCGATCGTCTTGTCGGGGCCGGGTATCGTCGCCGGTCACCCATCTCGTAACCCCCGGTTATCGTCGCCGGTTGGTTATCTTGTCGGAGCCGGTTTTCGTCGCCGGACATCCAAATCGTAATCGCCGGTTATCGTCGCCGGTCGATTGTCTAGTCGGGGCCGGTTTTCGTCGCCGGACACCCATCTCGTAACCCCCGGTTATCGTCGCCGGTTGGTTATCTTGTCGGAGCCGGTTTTCGTCGCCGGACATCCAAATCGTAATCGCCGGTTATCGTCGCCGGTCGATTGTCTAGTCGGGGCCGGTTTTCGTCGCCGGACACCCATCTCGTAACCCCCGGTTATCGTCGCCGGTTGGTTATCTTGTCGGAGCCGGTTTTCGTCGCCGGACATCCAAATCGTAATCGCCGGTTATCGTCGCCGGTCGATTGTCTAGTCGGGGCCGGTTTTCGTCGCCGTACACCCATCTCGTAACCCCCGGTTATCGTCGCCGGTTGGTTATCTTGTCGGAGCCGGTTTTCGTCGCCGGACATTCAAATCGTAATCGCCGGTTATCGTCGCCGGTCGATTGTCTAGTCGGGGCCGGTTTTCGTCGCCGGACACCCATCTCGTAACCCCCGGTTATCGTCGCCGGTTGGTTATCTTGTCGGAGCCGGTTTTCGTCGCCGGACATCCAAATCGTAATCGCCGGTTATCGTCGCCGGTCGATTGTCTAGTCGGGGCCGGTTTTCGTCGCCGGACACCCATCTCGTAACCCCCGGTTATCGTCGCCGGTTAGTTATCTTGTCGGAGCCGGTTTTCGTCGCCGGACATCCAAATCGTAATCGCCGGTTATCGTCGCCGGTCGATTGTCTAGTCGGGGCCGGTTTTCGTCGCCGTACACCCATCTCGTAACCCTTTTTCACTCAACACGTCAATTGGCTGCAAGGGGGCAAGGTGGGACCCACCAGGGCCAGCAGTGGATGGATCTGCGGCCAGGATCGGGATGTATAAGCGGTTCGCCGCTTCCAGATCTGTCACTTTCAACTTCCAACTCACACATATCTCTCGCGATTTTTGCTTGTTTGCAAGGACTTCTTGTCGATTTTTCAACTTTCCTGCAAAAACTGTTCCGGTAGGATTGATCTACACGCTACAGGTAACACTTTGACCGGTCACTTTTCAATTTCGTCAATGTTTTGCTATACATTTGACTATTTGCACGTTTAGAGATAAAATGTATGCTTTACAATGCTATGTAATGTACTATCATATATACATGCTATGTATTAACTGTGTGGGTCCTATTTTTATGTTCATGAGGCGGTCCCACGTATATGTTTGCTCCTTTTTGAAAGAAAATCATGCATTTATGGCATTTTACATGCTTTATTTACACATATGAATGCAAATATGATCTGTTGTGGCCTGAGTTCGTTGAGAAACATGCTTGGATATGCATGGGATGTCCATTTTACAAACGGAACTCTGCCGATTTTTTTTTTTTTTTTTACCATAACCATGCATCATGCTGCATTAATTATATGACGAGGCTAGAAATTTAGAATGTTCATTACATAATTTTAAAAGGGAACTTACCTTCTTTCTCGCCCGTTCTATTCCAGCTATGGATCGTGATGCGCCCAGTAGCTCTTCCGCCTCTCGGACTTCGGGTGTTCGATGTCATAGGGCTGCACCTGCCCCTATTCCTCCTCGTACCCGTCAGGCTCGTCGTTTGGCGGAGTCTGTCATCCGTCCTGATCACCCGGACGTTGAGGAGGTTGTTCCTCCGAAGGTTGCGGTGGAGGAGCCGTCTTCCAGCACATCAGCTCCCCCCTCTCATCGCGCCTTATCTGGCGCTTCTGTCCAGATACCCGATCTATTGGGTCGGGATCTCAGTCGTCACCCCTCGGCATCTCTTGTTGCTAATGAGGTATACTCGATTCGGCTTTTCATTTGTTCTCGATTTCTTAATTTTCGTTCTATCTGGACTGACCCATTTGTGATTTTCACAGGTGCCTGAGTTTACCCAGCCGAGGGGTAACTGGTTCAACATTTACTCCCTTTACGCGGCCTTGCACGATGATTACCGCGCAGTGGTGGACTCCTGGGGTTTTCGCCACTTCTTCACCATCATTCCCCGCCAGTGCCCCTGGGGCTATATGCGGGCTTTGTCCGAGAGGTGGTTTCATCAGACCCAGTCCCTTCATCTTCTGGACTGTGAGGTTGTGCTGACCCCTTGGGATTGGCGGTATATCACGGGGATCGAGTTCATCGGGTCCCGTGTCCCTCTGGACCTCGATATTACTCCAGCAGAGGTCCGCGCTCTTTTGGGCTTTGCATCCGATGACCGGGTCTTCAAGGCCCGCAGTATCCGGTCCGGAGCGTTAGCTGTCGATGCTGTCGGAGGTTTATACGCACAGCCTATCCCAGCGGATCAGGGCCACTCGTGACATTCTACTAACGACGCTTGTTCCTGACTATCATGAGGGGTTTGTTTCCTGGGGAAACAACTCATCTACCATCCATTTCAGCGTCGTAGGGGCTGTTCGAGATGTAGACCGGATTGGTGACTACGACTGGGGGTCGTTCACTTTCGCTTATTTCCTCCACGGTCTGCGTCTACGCTCAGAGGGACAGACCGATGCCTGGCTCGGTTTCTACCACTTTCTGCTGGTGAGTCTTCTCCTCCTTTCTCTTACTGTATTTCTTTTCATTTCATCTCTTTTCTGCATTTGATAGTGACTCATGCCTTGTCTTGTTTCTATTCACAGTTCTGGGCTTACGAGCGTCTTCCATATCTGAGGCCTATCACTACTCTGGGCCCGGACACTTATCCCCGGGGTCGACGGTGGCATCACAGCACTTTGGAGGAGGTCCCCGTGTCGGGCAGTTTTGCACATTGTCGTATTCAGCTGGAGTTGATCACGGCTGCCGACGTCGTATGGATTCCCTACCTCTCCGAGCATCTGACTGTGGGGTTTGCTGACGGGCATCCTTCCGGCCCGGAGTTCGAGCTTTCCACCCGTCGCCTCACTTTGCAGAGTGTTGGAGGCTGGGGGATGTATCTGGGAGAGCGCGCATTCAGATGCGTTACTTGTAATGCTCGTGAATTTTGAACGTCCTTATTAATTAAATCTAATTTAATCCAATGAGTTAACGTTGTGTTCTATTTAAACCAGCTTGGGTTAATTGGTGAGAGATGTATAAGATGTGTCTATACTCGTGTTGGCAGGTATGATATAACTATGGTTAAGAGATAACCATAGGTGAGTCAAGTGTAGGAATTGGTGGGTAATGACTAAAATAGCCAAGAGTGGTTAATAACCAAGGTAATTATGTAAGGGCAATAACCATTGTATATCCAAGTGGTTAATAACCAATGAAATGATGGCGGGATAGTAACCATTGTGTTTAACCAATGTAATGATGGCAAGATAATAACCAATGGCTAATAACCAATGAAGAATGGGTAATAACTAATGGATAATTAAGATTTTGCGAAAAGACTATTTTAACCTTGAAAGAGGTTGGGAAAGGACTAAAATACCCTTGAGGAAGTTGCTAGGAAACTTCCTACTATTGATGAATTGACCAAATTGCCCTTGCCTAGTCATGATTAATGACTATTTTGCCCATGGTCTCTACTTTCCTATAAATAGGACCCCTCACCAAAGTTAACAAGGGTTGGCTCACTTATTATTCACCAAGTAGAGAGTTTGTGAGCTTGAGAGAGTTTTGAAGAAAGAAGCAAGAGCAAATCTTGTGGGAGAAAGAAGGTCTTGATTATTTAGGCCATCCCCATTCACAACCTATTTTGGGAAGGAAAAGAAGAAGAAGAAATCAAAAAGGTATAACTCCAAACTTTAAGCTATTTTAATGTGTTTGGACATAGATCCTTGAAGTTTTATGTTTCTTGATGGCTAGAACCTTATGATAAGGTTAGATCTTGAATATATAATGTTTTGCTTGTTCATATGTGTGAGTTTATGTTGGAAAAATTTAGAAGAAAGGAAGTAAAGGAGATTTCCGGAAATTTTGTTTGAAAAAGGTTGTTATATGCTTGTCATTTTGAAATCTATAAAGGGATCTTGTGATTTTCGTTCTTGATATGCTAGATCCATAGGTTAGGGACAAAATCCCTTTTGAATCACTCAAATATGTTGAAAAATGAGCAAACCATGAATTTATTACCAAAGCATGCCAACTGTTGAACAACCTTGCTGACCCTTGACTTTGAGCCTGTTTTCCGAGACCTAAACGTAACCAAATTTGATGTTTGATAAATGAAAAGTGTAGTTCAGGAAGATACGAATCCAACAAAATCGACGGATCGTAAATCGAAGTTGTAGATTTCGTTTTATGAAGGTTTTGGTGAAAGACCCTAAATCTGGAAATCAAGAACGAAAATTAGAAAAAAAATTTAACTATTTGTTATTTAATTATGTTTAAATAATAAATAAAGTTAAGTAATTGATTAATTATTATTAAATAATGATTAAGGATAATTAAGAATTGTAAATTAATTATTTATGATTTGATTAATTTTAAAATATAAATAAACCTAATTAGTTATTATTAAATAATAACTAAAGATAATTAGTACTCACTAATTAATTATTTATTATTTGATTAACTTTAAATAATAAATAAACCTAATTAGTTATCATTTATTAAATAATAACTAAAGATAATTCTTATTCACTAAGTAATTATTTATTACTTGATTAACCTTAAATAATAAATAAATCTAATTAGTTATTATTTATTATTAAATAATAACTAAAGATAATTCATATTTACTAACTAATTATTTATTATTTAATTAAATTTAAATAATAAATAAATCTAATTAGCTATTATTTATTATTAAATAATAACTAAAGATAATTATTACTTACTAATTAATTATTTATTATTTGATTAACTTTAAATAATAAATAAACTTAATTAGTTATTATTTATTATTAAATAATAACTAAAGGTAATTCATATTTACTAATTAATTATTTTTTTTTATAATAACTAAAGATAATTGTTACTCACTAATTAATTATTATTTGATTAAACTTTAAATAATAAATAAGATTAATTAATTATTATTTAATCTTAAATAATAATTAAAGACAATTAAAAATTTATAATTCGATTATTATTTAAATTAATAATTAAATAATAAATGAATATAATTAGTTATTAATTACTATTAATAATAACTAAAGATAATTAATTAATTACTATTTAATAGTAATTAAATGGAGATAAAGTTAATAAAATAGAAAGAGTTAATAACCTATTAATTAAACAATCATAATAAATTGCTTAAGGGTTTAATAAATAAATATTACTTAAGAAAGAGTAATGTTAATCAATTGAACAATTATTATTAATTGTTTAAGGGTTTAATAAGTGTTTATCACTTAAGGGAAACATTGGTAATTAATTAAACCATCAACCTAAGGATCAATTAAGTGTCTTATAGGATTTATGATAGTTTATGTGTGCTATGTGATTTGCTTAATTTTTAAATAAATAGCATAAGTAAGCGTATCGATATACAACTACGCAGTACTAATTGATAGCTCAACATTATCAATGTTAGGTTCTTCAAGGCCAATTAGTTAAAGCTAGAATTATTTGTAGCTGAGCAAACAGGCAAGTTCCTAACCCTAAACTTCTTACATTATTGCAAGTTCCCTAACTCAATCTCGAGTTATTATTTTCGAAGCATGTTAGTGAATAATTATTGTCGATTATTCACATCTATACTGATTATTGAGATTCGCACATTGTGCAATTGAATTCCTATCCTATTATGATTGAACTGTAAATTTAATTAAAGTTCTTTCAAGTATGAATTGTTTATGAGATCGATCTAAGCTATTTGTATCAGCTAGATCCAGCATGTCTAAATTGGTTAAGACAATGGTATTTTAAAAGCTGTTCTTATTAAATTGTTGTGGTAAGAACTCTTGGCTGAGAAAAGGATAAACTTGTTTAAGGCATGATATCAATGCTGGTTATTAAGTGTTTATGCATAAATCACGGGGTATGAGAGGCTGATCCCCTCGATTACCAAAACTTTTTAAGAGGTCCAGCTTACATGCTGAGAACCTTGGAAAACGTCCTTGGTTATTTCAAACCACTCAGTAATTGTCATTCAATTATTCGAATATTCAACTGTTGTTTATTAATTCAATGCTCCTCCACACTCTTATACTGTTGTTGAACATTGAAAGCGAAATTTCCTTTTATCATGATATATCTCTTTGTGTATATTCTTGCTAAGCAAATTAGTTGCTTATCCTTGCTATATCATGATCTTTATTTCAGCTAAGGCAGAAACGTCTAGGGGAGACAAAGGAAAAGGGAAGGTGCAAGAGTAGATGCCCGTTAGTGCCTATGTACTAGCTATTTCTGAATGTTATTTGATTAAGTGAACCTTTATTTGTATTAAGAGTACGTTTTATGTTAAGGTTAAAGAACCTTGGGACCAGAATTGTAAGACTTTATTTCCATTCGATAAACAATGTATGTTTATTATTCCGCATTTAGTTAGATAGTATGTTTGTCGTCGATTATCGTGAGCACCGAATTCGAGGTTTGGAAACCTGGATTTGGGGGTGCCACAGGTTGGTATCAGAGCTGTAGGTTATAAACGTTAGGAACAAGAAACCTAGGATATAACCTTAGTAGAAAACTCACATAGAGTATGAAGGTGATGGGTCGGGGAGATTCATAGAGTTCTAGTCGTACCGAATAAAATATCATTTCATTTCATCAATGAATATATTTTATTGTGGTACTGATGTTGATTTATTTGTGTGGTGTTTGTAGGATGTCGGACGAGAGTTAAGATAGCTGTCCAGTGAACCAGGAGCCCATAGAGCCTGATGTGATGGGAGGTTTGCTGGCGAGGAACGCCGAGCTAGAGGTTAGGGCTAAACAATTAGAGGCGCAGAACCACATCCACCAGATTTCTGAACAGCAGTACAAGGACGCTGCTTACCAGGCCCAGGCTGAGTTAGCCGAGTTGCGAGGGAGGCTGCTGCTAAGGGAGCTGCAGTTAGGACAATTGAAGGATGAGGTAAAGGCTAAGGATGCGAAGATAGTTGAATTGGAGCGAGCCTTAGACATTGTCTGGATGCAGTTCGACGCTAGATGGATGAATCTGCCCTCCAGTAGCGAGAGCAGGCGTGAGTTGCATTCACCTTGTGTCCCCTAGAGGATAGTTGGAAGTGGGTGGTTATGCCTTGATCAGTGTTATTGGTACTACCATTTGGTTTACTAGAAATTGTATTAACCTCAGCATGGTGCGAGGTAGTTCGTAGGTAGGATGTACTTCCCAACTATGTAGGTAGGAAAGAATGGTTTAAGTGAATCCCACCTTTTGTTATATTAAATGGGATGGTAGCAATTATGACAATATGCCTGTGATAAACGTGTAAGACGCTTAAGTCGGTATATGAATATAGATGCATTATTATGGTATGTGCTTGAGAATTTTACTTGATATACCATTTATGCAATGATTATGTTAATTCAGTGAGACTGAATCGGTATCTTAGTAACTTAAATCACTAATCGGGAAAGCAGAATTTCCGAGGTTGGGTAATCTAAAACTTCCACACAAGAGTCATGTGATTATTGTATTACATGCTAAATACTTATATGTTACTAAAACCCGAGTAACGTGTTAGGACTTTGTTTAAAAAGATAATGCCGCCCAGACGAATCCTACGAAACCAAGGGGTCGAAGAGTCGGTTAACAATGCAGAGGGAACTCAACCAAACCCAATGCAAGACTTTATCAACATGATGGCCGAAGCTCTGCAGAATCAAACGACTACCGCAGGAAACCAGACGGGCAACCACTTAGCCAATTTTAAAGATTTCAAGGCAGTAGGGCCGCCAGAGTTTAGGGGAACAGCGGACCCGATAGAGGCCCAGTCATGGATAAAGGAGATTGAAAAGGCCTTTGTCATTGCTAGAGTCGCTGAGGAGCAGAAGACAGTTTTTGCTACCTACCTAATGAAAGGTGAGGCTAACTTTTGGTGGGAAGCCAATCAGAACAAAGCTGGAACTGGAGTCGTGGCGTGGGAAGCATTCAAGACATTGTTTTTCGAGAATTACTTTCCCGAGAGTACGCAGGCGAAAATGGAAATCAATTTTTTGGAATTGAAGCAAGAAAATTTGTCAGTGTCAGAGTACGCTGCAAAATTCAATGAATTGGCTAGATTCGCCCCACATCAGGTGGATACTGAGGTGAGGAAGGCCAGGAGATTCGAGAATGGATTAAAGCCGTGGATCTACAGCAAGGTAGCGGTTTTGCAAATTACATCGTTCTCAACCTTGTTGGAGAAAGCTCTCATTGCTGAAGGTGGGAGTGAAGCGGTTTCTAAATATAATCGGGAAAGGAACAAGAAGAAGGTAGAAGGAGGAAATGTAAACGTTAGCAGTGGTGGCAGCAACAGCAGGAAGCGTCCATGGAGCAGTGGGGGTAGCAATTCTGAAATGCAGAAAGGGAACACGCAGCAGAAAAGGCCGGTATATGGGAATTACGGAAAGGGTCACTCGGGAGAGTGCATGAAGGGAAAGATGGTTTGTTATACCTGTGGACAAGAAGGGCATATCTCGCCCAATTGTCCTAAGGCAAAGAAAGGGGGTTGTTTCACTTGTGGAGAGCTGGGACATCGAAGCAAGGACTGTCCAAGGAAGAAAAACATGGATGGCGGAAACGGCAATAGGGGCAACAACTTGAGGGCAATCAGTGGAGGACCAGCCCAGCCAAATAAGCCAACAGCAAGGACCTTCAACATGACAGTACAAGATGTTGTGGCATCCATAGAGGTGGTGTCAGGTATTATTCCAATCAACAACATAGATGCCTATGTGCTATTTGATTCGGGTGCTTCATGTTCTTTTGTTTCTGATGAATTTGCTCAAAGATTTAAATTGCCTAGTGAACTGTTAGAACACCCGATGAATGTAGAAGTAGCGAAACAAAGAGATTATCCCCGTGAACTACATTTATAAGAATTGTTGTGCTGATGTGAGAGGGTTTAAGCTTAACGTGGACTTGTTGCCGATTCGTCTTGGAGAATTCGATGTAATCCTTGGGATGGATTGGTTAGCGAGCCACGGGGCGGTCATTGACTGTAAGAAAAAGTGCATACACCTGCAGACTCCGGGTAAGTCGAAGGTGGTGTTCTATGGTAGTAAATCGCGGAGACAATCTTGTTGTCTGACGATGATGCAAGCGAAGAGATTGCTTAAGAAGGGTTGTATAGGTTATTTGGCTCACGTGGTGGATACTCGACGGGTCGAGGGTGAACTGAGTCAGATACCCGTTGTAAGGGAATTCGCTGATGTCTTCCCAGATGAACTTCCGGGACTGCCACCGGATAGAGAGATAGAATTTGCAATCGACTTGGTACCCGGGACGGCACCGATATCTAAGGCGCCTTACCGAATGGCACCAGTAGAGATGAAAGAACTGATGGTTCAACTGCAGGAACTGTTAGACAGGGGTTATATCAGGCCGAGCGTGTCACCATGGGGTCATGGGGAGCGCCAGTTCTGTTCGTAAAGAAGAAGGATGGCTCGATGAGACTTTGTATCGACTACCGTGAGTTGAACAAAGTTACGATTAAGAATAGGTATCCGCTACCCAGAATAGACGATCTGTTTGATCAACTCAAGGGAGCGAAATACTTTTCGAAGATCGATTTAAGGACGGGCTATCATCAACTAAGGGTGAGACAGGAGGATATTCCGAAGACGGCATTCAGAACTCGTTATGGACATTTTGAGTTTCTGGTTATGTCATTTGGCCTGACAAATGCACCAGCGGCATTCATGGATATGATGAACAGAGTGTTCAAGCAGTATTTGGACAAGTTCGTGGTAGTATTCATCGATGATATCTTGGTGTATTCAGTGTCAGAGGAAGAACATGCTGAACATCTAAGGATTGCTCTGGAGGCATTAAGAAGGGAGAAACTGTACGCAAAGTTTTCGAAGTGTGAATTTTGGTTGCAGAGGGTGCAGTTTCTTGGACACGTCATTGACAGTAGTGGTGTTTCGGTAGACCCAGCAAAGGTGGAAGCCATTATCAACTGGGAGCAGCCAAAGACACCAACGGAGATCAGGAGTTTCCTAGGGTTAGCGGGATACTATCGGAGATTCATCCAGGATTTCTCGAAGATAGCATCACCGTTGACCAATCTAACCAGAAAGACGGTAAAGTTTGTTTGGACAGAGAAGTGCGAGGAGAGTTTCTTGGAGTTGAAGAAGAGACTTAGCCAAGCACCAGTGTTGGCATTACCAGACGACACTGGAGGTTTTGTAGTATACAGTGATGCGTCACACAAGGGCCTTGGTTGTGTACTAATGCAGCACGGCAGGGTCATTGCGTACGCTTCACGCCAGCTGAAGGACTATGAGAAGGGATACCCGACTCATGATCTGGAATTAGCAGCAGTAGTGTTCGGCTTGAAGATTTGGAGGCACTACCTATATGGAGAGAAGTGCGAGATATATACAGATCACAAAAGTCTGAAATATATCTTCACTCAGAAGGAGCTGAATATGAGGCAGCGCCGATGGTTAGAATTAATCAAGGATTACGATTGTGAGATTCTGTACCATCCGGGCAAAGCAAATGTAGTGGCAGATGCCCTGAGTAGGAAAGGCAGAGAGAAGTTGATGAGGCTTACAACTTAGGCAGAGCTGATAAAGGACTTTGGACGCCTGGAACTGGAGGTTAAGTATCCAATGGAGACGGACGAAAAATTGTTCACCGTGACAGTGGGTCCGACTCTACTGGATAAGATAAAGGAGGCTCAAGAATTTGATGAAGAATGCATTGGCATTAAGAAGCAACTATCGGAAGGAAAAACGTTGAAGTTCAAGGTTGACAACACGGGTCTGCTGAGATTCGAGGGAAGGATCTGGATACCCTATGTACCAGACTTAAGGGAAGAAATATTGCAGGAGGCCCATAATACGAGATTTTCGGTACATCCGGGTAGCACCAAGATGTATCAAGATCTTCGTCAACATTATTGGTGGCCGCATTTGAAAGGGGAAGTTGCGGAATTCGTCAGCCGGTGTTTAACTTGTCAGAGGGTCAAGGCAGAGCACCAACGGCCGAGCGGATTGTTGCAGCCCTTAGAGATTCCCGAGTGGAAGTGGGAGCACATCACTATGGATTTTGTGGTAGGACTCCCGACAACACAAAAGGGTCTAGACGCCATCTGGGTGATCGTAGATCGGTTGACCAAGTCTGCCCATTTTCTACCGATCAAGATCAGGTACAAATTGGAGCAGTTGGCAAAACTCTACGTAAAAGAGATAGTATCGCGACATGGGGTGCCGGTTTCTATTGTATCTGACAGAGATCCACGCTTCACGTCAAATTTTTGGAGAAGCCTACAGGAGAGACTGGGAACACAGTTGAGAATGAGTACGGCGTATCATCCTCAGACCGATGGTCAGAGCGAGCGAACTATTCAGACCTTAGAGGACATGCTCCGGGCAGTTGTGATGGACTTAGGTGGCAGCTGGGACGATCATTTGCCCTTGGTAGAGTTCGCTTACAACAATAGTTACCACGCTAGCATTGGTATGCCACCATACGAAGCATTATATGGAAGGAAGTGTCGAACGCCATTGTGTTGGGATGAAGTTGGTGAACGGAGATTGTTGGGACCAGAATTGGTACAACAAACCGTGGAAATCATTAAAGTAATAAGGCAGCGGTTAGTAGCGGCCCAGGATCGTCAGAAGAAGTATGCCGACTTACATCGTCAGAAGCGAGACTTTGAAGTTGGCAGCTATGTATTTTTGAAGGTATCTCCCTGGAAAGGGAAGATCCGCTTTGGGAAGAAGGGCAAGCTGAGCCCTAGGTTCATAGGACCTTTCGAAATATTGAGGAGAATAGGCGAAGTGGCGTACGAGGTAGCATTACCCCCTGAGCTTGAGCACATTCACAACGTGTTTCATGTATCGGTGTTACGTCCATATAAGCCAGACTACAAGCATGTTATTTCCTATGAGCTAATTCAAGTCGAGAAGGACTTATCGTACGAGGAGGTTCCTGTCCAGATTCTCGATAGAAAGGAACAGAAGCTGAGAAACAAGACCATACATTCCGTCAAAGTTCTCTGGAGGAATCACGCAGTCGAAGAAGCTACGTGGGAACTCGAAGAGAAAATGAAGGCGAATTATCCGTTCTTATTTGAGTAACCCTATTTTTGCAATTCCGAGGACGGAATTTTTATAAGTGGAGAGGGATGTAATGCTCGTGAATTTTGAACGTCCTTATTAATTAAATCTAATTTAATCCAATGAGTTAACGTTGTGTTCTATTTAAACCAGCTTGGGTTAATTGGTGAGAGATGTATAAGATGTGTCTATACTCGTGTTGGCAGGTATGATATAACTATGGTTAAGAGATAACCATAGGTGAGTCAAGTGTAGGAATTGGTGGGTAATGACTAAAATAGCCAAGAGTGGTTAATAACCAAGGTAATTATGTAAGGGCAATAACCATTGTATATCCAAGTGGTTAATAACCAATGAAATGATGGCGGGATAATAACCATTGTGTTTAACCAATGTAATGATGGCAAGATAATAACCAATGGCTAATAACCAATGAAGAATGGGTAATAACTAATGGATAATTAAGATTTTGCGAAAAGACTATTTTAACTTTGAAAGAGGTTGGGAAAGGACTAAAATACCCTTGAGGAAGTTGCTAGGAAACTTCCTACTATTGATGAATTGACCAAATTGCCCTTGCCTAGTCATGATTAATGACTATTTTACCCATGGTCTCTACTTTCCTATAAATAGGACCCCTCACCAAAGTTAACAAGGGTTGGCTCACTTATTATTCACCAAGTAGAGAGTTTGTGAGCTTGAGAGAGTTTTGAAGAAAGAAGCAAGAGCAAATCTTGTGGGAGAAAGAAGAAGGTCTTGATTATTTAGGCCATCCCCATTCACAACCTATTTTGGGAAGGAAAAGAAGAAGAAGAAATCAAAAAGGTATAACTCCAAACTTTAAGCTATTTTAATGTGTTTGGACATAGATCCTTGAAGTTTTATGTTCTTGATGGCTAGAACCTTATGATAAGGTTAGATCTTGAATATATAATGTTTTGCTTGTTCATATGTGTGAGTTTATGTTGGAAAAATTTAGAAGAAAGGAAGTAAAGGAGATTTCCGGAAATTTTGTTTGAAAAAGGTTGTTATATGCTTGTCATTTTAAAATCTATAAAGGGATCTTGTGATTTTCTTTCTTGATATGCTAGATCCATAGGTTAGGGACAAAATCCCTTTTGAATCACTCAAATATGTTGAAAAATGAGCAAACCATGAATTTATTACCAAAGCATGCCAACTGTTGAACAACCTTGCTGACCCTTGACTTTGAGCCTATTTTCCGAGACCTAAACGTAACCAAATTTGATGTTTGATAAATGAAAAGTGTAGTTCAGGAAGATACGAATCCAACAAAATCGACGGATCGTAAATCGAAGTTGTAGATTTCGTTTTTAATGAAGGTTTTGGTGAAAGACCCCAAATCTGGAAATCAAGAACGAAAATTAGAAAAAAAATTTAACTCTTTGTTATTTAATTATGTTTAAATAATAAATAAATTTAAGTAATTGATTAATTATTATTAAATAATGATTAAGGATAATTAAGAATTGTAAATTAATTATTTATGATTTGATTAATTTTAAAATATAAATAAACCTAATTAGTTATTATTAAATAATAACTAAAGATAATTAGTACTCACTAATTAATTATTTATTATTTGATTAACTTTAAATAATAAATAAACCTAATTAGTTATCATTTATTAAATAATAACTAAAGATAATTCTTATTCACTGTGACACCCCCAAATCCAGGTTTCCAAACCTCGAATTCGGTGCTCACGATACGCAATGACAAACATACTTTCTAACTAAATGCGGAATAATAAACATACATTGTTTATCAAATAGAAATAAAGTCTTACAATCTTGGTCCCAAGGTTCTTTAACCTTAACGTAAAACGTACTCTTAATACAAATAAAGGTTCACTAAATCAAACAACATTCAATAACAACTAGTATATAGGCACTATCGGGCATCTACTCTTGCACCTTCCCTTTTCCTTTGTCTCCCCTAGACGTTTCTGCCTTAGCTGAAATGAAGATCATGATATAGCAAGGGTAAGCAACTAATTTGCTAAGCAAGTATATACACAAGGGAGATATATCATGAATAGAAGGAAATTTCGCTTTCAATGTTCAACAACAGTATAAGAGTAGTGAAGGAACATGAATTAATAAACAACAGTTGAATATTCGAATAATTGAATGACAATTACTGAGTGGTTTGAAATAACCAAGGACGTTTTCCAAGGTTCTCAGCATTTAAACTGGACCTCTTAAAAGTTTTGGTAATCGAGGGGATCAGCCTCTCATACCCCGTGATTTATGCATAAACACTTAGTAACCGACATTGATATCATGCCTTAAATCAAGTTTATCCTTTTCTCAGCCAAGAGTTCTTACCATAGCAATTTAATAAGAACAGCTTTTAAAATACCTTTGATTTAACCAATTAGACATGCTTGATCTAGCTGATACAATTAGCATAGATCTATCTCATAAACAATTCATGCTTGAAAGAACTTTAACCAAATTCACAATTCGATAATAATAGAATAGGAATTTCAATTGCACAAGGTGCGAATCTCAATAACTAGTATAGATGTGAATAATCAACAATAATTATTCACTAACATGCTTTGCAAATAATAACTCGAGTTTGAGTTAGGGAACTTGCCTGTCTGCTCAGCTACAACAATTCTAGCTTTAACTAATTGTCCTTGAAGAACCTAACATTGATAATGTTGATCTATCAATTAGTACTGCGTAGTTATACGCCGATACGCTTACTTATGCTATTTATTTAATAATTTAAGAAATTCACATAGCACACAGTAAATAAACTATAGCAAATTTCATACGGCACTTAATTGGCTTTTAGGTTGATGGTTTAAATAAATCAACCGTGTATCCCTTAAGTAATAAACACTTATTAATCCCTTAAACAATTAATTATAATCGTTTAATTAATTAACCTTACTTTTTCTTAATTAATATTCATTTATTAAACCTTTAAACAATTAATTATAATTGTCTAATTAATGAGCTATTTAACTCTCTCTATTTTATTAACTCCATCTTCATTTAATTACTATTAAATAGTAATTAATTAATTATCTTTAGTTATTATTAATAGTAATTAATAACTAATTATATTCACTTATTATTTAATTATTAATTAAATAATAATCGAATTATAAATTTTTAATTGTCTTTAATTATTATTTAAGATTAAATAATAATTAATTAGGTTTGTTTATTATTTAAAGCTTAATCAAATAATAATTAATTAGTGAGTAACAATTATCTTTAGTTATTATTTAATAATAAATAATAACTAATTATATTTATTTATTATTTAAAGTTAATAAATAAATAAAAAAATAATAATTATTTAGTAAATATGAATTACCTTTAGTTAATAACTAATTATTTACTGTTAATCAAATAATAATTAAATAATTAGTAAGTAATAATTATCTTTAGTTATTATTTAATAATAAATAATAACTAATTAAGTTTATTTATTATTACTTATTAACTTCGTTCTTATTCAATTTAATAATATTTATTATCTTTATTTATTATTTATTGATAAATAATAAATAATTATCTTATTAACTATATGCATACTTAACTATTATTTAATATTAATTAAACAATAATTAAATATTTATTATCTTTATTTATTATTTTTTGATAAATAATAAATAATTACTCTATTAATTTCATTTATTATTATTTAACATTAATAAAATATTTGTTAACTTTATTTATTATGCATTGATAAAAATTATTATATTAACTCAATTAAATATCAACAATTAAGCCAACAGTAGTCGTTAAATCTTCATTAGGCAAAAGTGGTTTAACAGTCATTTATTCCCTAATGAATCGCACAACCTGTTTCAAAATTTGTTCAATTGTGGCATAATTCAGTCACTAAATCAAACCCTTACAATTATTTTCAGCCCAAGCCAAAACAAAATAACATAAACCCATCCCAGATTTTAACCCAAACAACAATACCAGATTTTTCCTAAATCGAAACCAAACAGTATAATACTGTGTATATATCAACCAATTCAATGTACCATTACAGTGTATAAAACCTCCAATTTCACACCAAAAATGCAGTACAGTGTATAATATATAACCCACACAGTCGGCCATATCAATCCAGTTACAAAAAAAATCTACATAACCTAACACCAAACTATCTCAGCACAAACGACAACACCAATCCAAGTTCAAAAGAAGGAAATTTATACACAACCCTATATAGAACTTATCATAGTACAATATCAACTCAACACAGTGTTATAACGAACCCAGTTGGTAACATAATACAAGTATAGAAAACAAATTCCCAAAAACTAAACCCACAAGAATTTGGCAGCTTGGTATACCTTGGGATAATTCGAATTGCTACCTTCCTTTTGTTCCTAATTCACGCCGGCGACTGACTATTTCTCTCTACTTTGGACTTACAACAAAGGGATTTGGCAGCTAGTTTAGGTCATGAGGGGTTTAATTTATAGCACAAAACAATTGTACTCAATTCGGCTGGATATTACCCCAATTAGCCAATCAAAGACCGTCGGGTAGAGGATAGTAGCGACTGACGACCCATCGCTTCCCAGCTGGGTCCGGCCGGCATCTCGAGCCGTGTGTTGCCATGGGTCACGTCGCCGGTCTCCTTGAATCCACCGGTCCGATTGGTTGTCCATGACAGTCCCTGGCTTAGCCCGTTGGTCAATTCCTCTACGCCGCCCCACACGCCGACGCCGACCTGCCGAGCCTCTGACCTCCCTCACGTCACCGCGCCAGCTTCCTTCCTCCCATCTCTCGCTCGGTCGCCTTGATTGATTGAAGCTTTGATCGCTAGCTAGGCTTGGCCCTATGGTTTGATTTTGGGGCGTTAGGATCTGAGGGGTTAGGGTTTGGTTTCCCCCCTTTCGCTCGGTTGCAATTGATTTGAGAGATGGGGACTTTGCTCGGTTATCTGAGTTGAGGGGTGTATCCCAACTTGACCTCACCGGTTAACAAAAGAAGGGAATTGGGTTTGGTTTTCCCCCAATCAGTTGGACCGACCCAGCCGTTTCCCCCACTTTGAATGGACTGACCCAGCTGGTGGAATGGGCTCATCCCATTTCATTTATTTCTTAAGGACTAGGCAGCCTATTTGGTTCGGCCTATAGGAAAATATAGAAAGGATATTGGGCTTACTAAAATTTGGGTTAAATCAACTAATTAAAAAAAAACAATGGGTCAATCTAAATAAAAAGAATGACCCAAATTAAATTATCCACATTGCATTTCTAATATTCTAACTCGATAACTAAACTAATTAATTTATCTATTTAAAATATTTATTTTAACCGCAATTCTTTACTCGAATTGTTTAATTAAAAAAATAATAATAATAAAATTATTTATTCAATTTCTTCCCAATTTTCTTACCAATCAATTATTAGGGATTAAGTTATTAATTTATTTAAACTATTGATGAGCCTCTTTAATGCAAAGAAAATTAATGGACCACATATTTATATAATTAAATAATAATACCTACACAGATTCAATTAAATTCAAAAATTATATAAAATGAATTTTATTTATCCAATAAATTCGATACACTGTTTGAAAATTCCTGGACATTACATCCTCTCCCCCTTATAAAAATTCCGTCCTCGGAATTTCCAATCTAAGGTTACTCAAACAACTGGGGGTAATTCGCTCTCATCTTCTCTTCGAGTTCCCACGTGGCTTCTTCCACCGCGTGATTTCTCCAGAGTACTTTAACAGAATGAATGATTTTATTCCTCAGCGTTTGCTCTTTTCTATCAAGTATCTGGACAGGAATTTCCTCGTACGATAAGTCCTTTTCGACTTGAATTGGCTCATAGGAAATGACATGCTTGTAATCTGGCTTATACGGACGCAACACTGATACATGAAACACGTTGTGAATGTGCTCAAGTTCAGGAGGTAATGCTACCTCGTACGCCACTTCGCCTATTCTCCTTAATATTTCAAAAGGTCCTATGAACCTAGGGCTCAGCTTGCCCTTCTTACCAAAACGGATCTTCCCTTTCCAGGGAGATACCTTCAGAAACACATAACTACCAACTTCAAAGTCTCTTTTCTGACGATGTAAGTCGGCGTACTTCTTCTGACGATCCAGGGCCGCTACTAACCGTTGTCTTATTACTTTAATGATTTCCACGGTTTGTTGTACCAATTCTGGTCCCAACAATCTCCGTTCACCAACTTCATCCCAACACAACGGCGTTCGACACTTTCTTCCATATAACGCTTCGTACGGTGGCATACCGATGCTAGCGTGATAACTATTGTTGTAAGCGAACTCTACCAAGGGCAAATGATCGTCCCAGCTGCCACTTAAGTCCATCACAACTGCCCGGAGCATATCCTCTAAAGTTTGAATTGTTCGCTCACTCTGACCATCAGTCTGAGGATGATACGCCGTACTCATTCTCAACTGTGTTCCCATTCTTTCCTGCAGACTTCTCCAAAAATTTGACGTGAAGCGCGGATCTCTATCAGATACAATAGACACCGGTACTCCATGTCGCGATACTATCTCCTTCACATAAAGTTTCACCAACTGTTCCAATTTTTACCTGATCTTGATCGGTAGAAAATGGGCAGACTTGGTCAAACGATCTACGATCACCCAGATGGCGTCTAGACCCTTTTGTGTTGTCGGGAGTCCTACCACAAAATCCATCGTGATGTGCTCCCATTTCCACTCGGGAATCTTTAAGGGTTGCAACAATCCGCTCGGCCGTTGGTGCTCTGCCTTGACCCTTTGACAAGTTAAACACCGACTGACGAATTCTGCAACTTCCCCTTTTAAATGCGGCCACCAATAATGTTGACGAAGATCTTGATACATCTTGGTGCTACCCGGATGTACCGAAAATCTCGTATTATGGGCCTCCTGCAATATTTCTTCCCTTAAGTCTGGTACATAGGGTATCCAGATCCTTCCCTCGAACCTCAGCAGACCTGTGCTGTCAACCTTGAACTTCAATGTTTTTCCCTCCAACAGTTGTCTCTTAATGCCAATGCATTCTTCATCAAATTCTTGGGCCTCCTTTATCTTATCCAGTAGAGTCGGACCTACTGTCACGGTGAACAATTTTTCGTCCGTTTCCGTCGGATACTTAACCTCCAATTCCAGGCGTCCAAAGTCCTTTATCAGTTCTGCCTGAGTTGTAAGCCTCATCAATTTCTCTCTGCCTTTCCTACTCAGGGCATCCGCTACTACATTTGCTTTGCCTGGATGGTACAGAATCTCACAATCGTAATCCTTGATCAATTCTAACCATCGGCGCTGCCTCATATTCAGCTCCTTCTGAGTGAAGATATATTTCAGACTTTTGTGATCTGTATATATCTCGCACTTTTCTCCATATAAGTAGTGCCTCCAAATCTTCAAGGCGAACACTACTGCTGCTAATTCCAGATCATGAGTCGGGTATCCCTTCTCATAGTCCTTCAGCTGGCGTGAAGCGTACGCAATGACCCTGCCGTGCTGCATCAGTACACAACCAAGGCCCTTGTGTGACGCATCACTGTATACTACAAAACCTCCAGTGTCGTCCGGTAATGCCAACACTGGTGCTTGGCTAAGTCTCTTCTTCAACTCCAAGAAACTCTCCTCGCACTTCTCTGTCCAAACGAACTTTACCGTCTTTCTAGTTAGATTGGTCAACGGTGATGCTATCTTCGAGAAATCCTGGATGAATCTCCGATAGTATCCCGCTAACCCTAGGAAACTTCTGATCTCCGTTGGTGTCTTTGGCTGCTCCCAGTTGATAATGGCTTCCACCTTTGCTGGGTCTACCGAAACACCACCACTGTCAATGACGTGTCCAAGAAACTGCACCCTCTGCAACCAAAATTCACACTTCGAAAATTTTGCGTACAGTTTCTCCCTTCTTAATGCCTCCAGGGCAATCCTTAGATGTTCAGCATGTTCTTCCTCTGACACTGAATACACCAAGATATCATCGATGAATACTACCACGAACTTGTCCAAATACTGCTTGAACACTCTATTCATCATATCCATGAATGCCGCTGGTGCATTTGTCAGTCCAAATGACATGACCAGAAACTCGAAATGCCCATAACGAGTTCTGAATGCCGTCTTCGGAATATCCTCCGGTCTTACCCTTAGTTGATGATAGCCCGTCCTTAAATCGATCTTCGAAAAGTATTTCGCTCCCTTGAGTTGATCAAACAGATCGTCTATCCTGGGCAGCGGATACCTATTCTTAATCGTAACTTTATTCAACTCACGGTAGTCGATACAAAGCCTCATCGATCCATCCTTCTTCTTTACGAACAGAACTGGCGCTCCCCATGGTGACACGCTCGGTCTGATATAGCCCTTGTCTAACAGTTCCTGCAATTGAACCATCAGTTCTTTCATCTCTACTGGTGCCATTCGGTAAGGCGCCTTAGATATCGGTGCCGTCCCGGGTACCAAGTCGATTGCAAATTCTATCTCCCTATCCGGCGGCAGTCCCGGAAGTTCATCTGGGAAGACATCAGCGAATTCCCTTACAACAGGTATCTGACTCAGTTCACCCTCGACTCGCCGAGTATCTACCACGTGAGCCAAATAACCTATACAACCCTTCTTAAGCAATCTCTTCGCTTGCATCATCGTCAGACAACAAGATTGTCTCGGCGATTTACTACCATAGAATACCACCTTCGACTTGCCCGGAGTCTGCAGGTGTATGCACTTTTTCTTACAGTCAATGACCGCCCCGTGGCTTGCTAACCAGTCCATCCCAAGGATTACATCGAATTCTCCAAGACGAATCGGCAACAAGTCCACGTTAAGCTTAAACCCTCTCACATCAGCACAACAATTCTTATAAATGTAGTTTACGGGTATAATCTCTTTGTTCGCTACTTCTACATTCATCGGGTGTTCTAACAGTTCACTAGGTAAATTAAGTCTTTGAGCAAATTCATCAGAAACAAAAGAACATGAAGCTCCCGAATCAAATAACACATAGGCATCTATGTTGTTGATTGGAATAATACCTGACACCACCTCTCTGGATGCCACAGCATCTTGTACTGTCATGTTGAAGGTCCTCGCTGTTGGCTTATTTGTCTGGGTTGGTCCTCCACTGGTTGTCCTCGAGTTGTTGCCCCTATTGCCGTTTCCGCCATCCAAGTTCCTCTTTCGGGGACATTCCTTGCTCCGATGTCCTAACTCTCCACAATTGAAACAACCTCCCTTCTTTGCCTTAGGACAATTGGGCGAGATATGCCCTTCTTGCCCACAGGTATAACAAACCATCTTTCCCCTCATGCATTCTCCCGAGTGACCCTTTCCGCACTTCCCACATACCGGCCTTTTCTGCTGCGTGTTCCCTTGCTGCATTTCAGAATTGCTACCCCCACTGCTCCATTGGCGCTTCCTGTTGTTGCTGCCACCACTACTAACATTCACATTTCCTCCTTCTACCTTCTTCTTGTTCCTTTCCCGATTATATCTTGAAACCGCTTCACTTCCACCTTCAGCAATGAGAGCTTTCTCCAGCAAGGTTGAGAACGATGTAATTTGCAAAACCGCTACCTTACTGTAGATCCACGGCTTTAATCCATTCTCGAATCTCCTGGCCTTCCTCACCTCAGTGTCCACCTGATGTGGGGCGAATCTAGCCAATTCATTGAATTTTGCAGCGTACTCTGACACTGACAAGTTTTCCTGCTTCAACTCTAAAAACTTGATCTCCATTTTCGCCTGCGTACTCTCAGGGAAGTAATTCTCGAAAAACAACGTCTTGAATGCTTCCCACGCCACGACTCCAGTTCCAGCTTTGTTCTGATTGGCTTCCCACCAGAAGTTAGCCTCACCTTTCATTAAGTAAGTAGCAAAAACTGTCTTTTGCTCCTCAGCGACTCTAGCGATGACAAAGGCCTTTTCAATCTCCTTTATCCATGACTGGGCCTCTATCGGGTCTGCTGTTCCTCTAAACTCTGGAGGCCCTACTGCCTTGAAGTCTTTAAAATTGGCTAAGTGGTTGCCTGCCTGATTTCCTGTAGTAGTGGTTTGATTCCGCAAGGCTTCTGCCATCATGTTCACAAAATCTTGCATTGGGTTTGGTGGAGTTCTCTCTACATTGTTAACTGACTCTTCATTCACTTGGTTTCGTAGGATTCGTCTGGGCGGCATTATCTGTTTAAGCAAACCCTAACACGTTACTCGGGCTTTCTTAAAACATAAGTATTTAGCATGTAATACAATAATCACATGACTCTTGTGTGGGAGTTTTAGATTACCCAACCTCGGGAATTCTACTTTTACCCGATTAGTGAATTAAGTTGCTAAGATACCGATTCAGTCTCACTGAATTAACATAATCCTTGCATAAATGGTATATCAAGTAAAATTCTCAAGCACATACCATAATATTGCACTTATATTCATATACCAACTTTAGTGTTTTACAGATTCATCACAGGTATATTGCTATAAACGCTACCATCCCATTTAATATAACAAAAGGTGGGATTCACTTAAACCATTCTTTCCTACCTACATAGTTGGGAAGTACATCCTACCTACGAACTATCTCACACCTTGCTGAGGTTAATAAACCAAATGGTAGTACCAATAATACTGATCAAGGCATAACCACCCATTTCCAACTATCCTCTAGGGGACACAAGGTGAATGCAACTCACGCTTACTCTCGCTACTGGAGGGCAGATTCATCCCTCTAGCGTCGAACTGCATCCAGACAATGTCTAAGGCTCGCTCCAATTCTACTATCTTCGCATCCTTAGCCTTTACCTCATCCTTCAATTGTCCTAACTGCAGCTCCCTTAGCAGCAGCCTCCCTCGCAACTCGGCTAACTCAGCCTGGGCCTGGTAAGCAGTGTCCTTGTACTGCTGTTCAGAAATCTGGTGGATGTGGTTCTGCGCCTCTAATTGTTTAGCCCTAACCTCTAGCTCGGCGTTCCTCGCCAGCAAACCTCCTATCACATCAGGCTCTATGGGCTCCTGGTTCACTGGACAGCTATCTTGACTCTCGTCCGACATCCTACCAACCCCACACAATTAAATCAATATCAGTACCACAATAAAATACATTCATTGATAAAATGAAATGATAGTTTATTCGGTACAACTAGAACTCGATGAATCTCCTCAACCCCTTACCTACATGCTCTATATGAGCTTTCTACTAAGGTTATAACCTAGGTTTCTCATTCCTAACGTTTATAACCTATAGCTCTGATACCAACCTGTGACACCCCCAAATCCAGGTTTCCAAACCTCGAATTCGGTGCTCACGATACGCAATGACAAACATACTTTCTAACTAAATGCGGAATAATAAACATACATTGTTTATCAAATAGAAATAAAGTCTTACAATCTTGGTCCCAAGGTTCTTTAACCTTAACGTAAAACGTACTCTTAATACAAATAAAGGTTCACTAAATCAAACAACATTCAATAACAACTAGTATATAGGCACTATCGGGCATCTACTCTTGCACCTTCCCTTTTCCTTTGTCTCCCCTAGACGTTTCTGCCTTAGCTGAAATGAAGATCATGATATAGCAAGGGTAAGCAACTAATTTGCTCAGCAAGTATATACACAAGGAGATATATCATGATAGAAGGAAATTTCGCTTTCAATGTTCAACAACAGTATAAGAGTATGAAGGAACATGAATTAATAAACAACAGTTGAATATTCGAATAATTGAATGACAATTACTGAGTGGTTTGAAATAACCAAGGACGTTTTCCAAGGTTCTCAGCATTTAAACTGGACCTCTTAAAAGTTTTGGTAATCGAGGGGATCAGCCTCTCATACCCCGTGATTTATGCATAAACACTTAGTAACCGACATTGATATCATGCCTTAAACAAGTTTATCCTTTTCTCAGCCAAGAGTTCTTACCATAGCAATTTAATAAGAACAGCTTTTAAAATACCTTTGATTTAACCAATTAGACATGCTTGATCTAGCTGATACAATTAGCATAGATCTATCTCATAAACAATTCATGCTTGAAAGAACTTTAACCAAATTCACAATTCGATAATAATAGAATAGGAATTTCAATTGCACAAGGTGCGAATCTCAATAACTAGTATAGATGTGAATAATCAACAATAATTATTCACTAACATGCTTTGCAAATAATAACTCGAGTTTGAGTTAGGGAACTTGCCTGTTTGCTCAGCTACAATAATTCTAGCTTTAACTATTTGGCCTTGAAGAGTTAACCTAACATAGATAATGTCGGTCTATCAATTAGTACTGCGTAGTTATACGCCGATACGCTTACTTATGCTATTTATTTAACAATTTAAGAAATTCACATAGCACACAGTAAATAAACTATAGCAAATTTCATACGGCACTTAATTGGCTTTTAGGTTGATGGTTTAAATAAATCAACCGTGTATCCCTTAAGTAATAAACACTTATTAATCCCTTAAACAATTAATTATAATCGTTTAATTAATTAACCTTACTTTTTCTTAATTAATATTCATTTATTAAACCTTTAAACAATTAATTATAATTGTCTAATTAATGAGCTATTTAACTCTCTCTATTTTATTAACTCCATCTTCATTTAATTACTATTAAATAGTAATTAATTAATTATCTTTAGTTATTATTAATAGTAATTAATAACTAATTATATTCACTTATTATTTAATTATTAATTAAATAATAATCGAATTATAAATTTTTAATTGTCTTTAATTATTATTTAAGATTAAATAATAATTAATTAGGTTTGTTTATTATTTAAAGCTTAATCAAATAATAATTAATTAGTGAGTAACAATTATCTTTAGTTATTATTTAATAATAAATAATAACTAATTATATTTATTTATTATTTAAAGTTAATAAATAAATAAAAAAATAATAATTATTTAGTAAATATGAATTACCTTTAGTTAATAACTAATTATTTACTGTTAATCAAATAATAATTAAATAATTAGTAAGTAATAATTATCTTTAGTTATTATTTAATAATAAATAATAACTAATTAAGTTTATTTATTATTACTTATTAACTTCGTTCTTATTCAATTTAATAATATTTATTATCTTTATTTATTATTTATTGATAAATAATAAATAATTATCTTATTAACTATATGCATACTTAACTATTATTTGATATTAATTAAACAATAATTAAATATTTATTATCTTTATTTATTATTTATTGATAAATAATAAATAATTACTCTATTAATTTCATTTATTATTATTTAACATTAATAAAATATTTGTTAACTTTATTTATTATGCATTGATAAAAATTATTATATTAACTCAATTAAATATCAACAATTAAGCCAACAGTAGTCGTTAAATCTTCATTAGGCAAAAGTGGTTTAACAGTCATTTATTCCCTAATGAATCGCACAACCTGTTTCAAAATTTGTTCAATTGTGGCATAATTCAGTCACTAAATCAAACCCTTACAATTATTTTCAGCCCAAGCCAAAACAAAATAACATAAACCCATCCCAGATTTTAACCCAAACAACAATACCAGATTTTTCCTAAATCGAAACCAAACAGTATAATACTGTGTATATATCAACCAATTCAATGTACCATTACAGTGTATAAAACCTCCAATTTCACACCAAAAATGCAGTACAGTGTATAATATATAACCCACACAGTCGGCCATATCAATCCAGTTACAAAAAAAATCTACATAACCTAACACCAAACTATCTCAGCACAAACGACAACACCAATCCAAGTTCAAAAGAAGGAAATTTATACACAACCCTATATAGAACTTATCATAGTACAATATCAACTCAACACAGTGTTATAACGAACCCAGTTGGTAACATAATACAAGTATAGAAAACAAATTCCCAAAAACTAAACCCACAAGAATTTGGCAGCTTGGTATACCTTGGGATAATTCGAATTGCTACCTTCCTTTTGTTCCTAATTCACGCCGGCGACTGACTATTTCTCTCTACTTTGGACTTACAACAAAGAGATTTGGCAGCTAGTTTAGGTCATGAGGGGTTTAATTTATAGCACAAAACAATTGTACCCAATTCGGCTGGATATTACCCCAAATTAGCCAATCAAAGACCGTCGGGTAGAGGATAGTAGCGACTGACGACCCATCGCTTCCCAGCTGGGTCCGGCCGGCATCTCGAGCCGTGTGTTGCCATGGGTCACGTCGCCGGTCTCCTTGAATCCACCGGTCCGATTGGTTGTCCATGACAGTCCCTGGCTTAGCCCGTTGGTCAATTCCTCTACGCCGCCCCACACGCCGACGCCGACCTGCCGAGCCTCTGACCTCCCTCACGTCACCGCGCCAGCTTCCTTCCTCCCATCTCTCGCTCGGTCGCCTTGATTGATTGAAGCTTTGATCGCTAGCTAGGCTTGGCCCTATGGTTTGATTTTGGGGCGTTAGGATCTGAGGGGTTAGGGTTTGGTTTCCCCCCTTTCGCTCGGTTGCAATTGATTTGAGAGATGGGGACTTTGCTCGGTTATCTGAGTTGAGGGGTGTATCCCAACTTGACCTCACCGGTTAACAAAAGAAGGGAATTGGGTTTGGTTTTCCCCCAATCAGTTGGACCGACCCAGCCGTTTCCCCCACTTTGAATGGACTGACCCAGCTGGTGGAATGGGCTCATCCCATTTTATTTATTTCTTAAGGACTAGGCAGCCTATTTGGTTCGGCCTATAGGAAAATATAGAAAGGATATTGGGCTTACTAAAATTTGGGTTAAATCAACTAATTAAAAAAACAATGGGTCAATCTAAATAAAAAGAATGACCCAAATTAAATTATCCACATTGCATTTCTAATATTCTAACTCGATAACTAAACTAATTAATTTATCTATTTAAAATATTTATTTTAACCGCAATTCTTTACTCGAATTGTTTAATTCAAAAAAAAAAAAATAATAATAAAATTATTTATTCAATTTCTTCCCAATTTTCTTACCAATCAATTATTAGGGATTAAGTTATTAATTTATTTAAACTATTGATGAGCCTCTTTAATGCAAAGAAAATTAATGGACCACATATTTATATAATTAAATAATAATACCTACACAGATTCAATTAAATTCAAAAATTATATAAAATGAATTTTATTTATCCAATAAATTCGATACACTGTTTGAAAATTCCTGGACATTACATTCACTAAGTAATTATTTATTACTTGATTAACCTTAAATAATAAATAAATTTAATTAGTTATTATTTATTATTAAATAATAACTAAAGATAATTCATATTTACTAACTAATTATTTATTATTTAATTAACTTTAAATAATAAATAAATCTAATTAGCTATTATTTATTATTAAATAATAACTAAAGATAATTATTACTTACTAATTAATTATTTATTATTTGATTAACTTTAAATAATAAATAAACTTAATTAGTTATTATTTATTATTAAATAATAACTAAAGGTAATTCATATTTACTAATTAATTATTTTTTTTATAATAACTAAAGATAATTGTTACTCACTAATTAATTATTATTTGATTAAACTTTAAATAATAAATAAGCTTAATTAATTATTATTTAATCTTAAATAATAATTAAAGACAATTAAAAATTTATAATTCGATTATTATTTAAATTAATAATTAAATAATAAATGAATATAATTAGTTATTAATTACTATTAATAATAACTAAAGATAATTAATTAATTACTATTTAATAGTAATTAAATGGAGATAAAGTTAATAAAATAGAAAGAGTTAATAACCTATTAATTAAACAATCATAATAAATTGCTTAAGGGTTTAATAAATAAATATTACTTAAGAAAGAGTAATGTTAATCAATTGAACAATTATTATTAATTGTTTAAGGGTTTAATAAGTGTTTATCACTTAAGGGAAACATTGGTAATTAATTAAACCATCAACCTAAGGATCAATTAAGTGTCTTATAGGATTTACGATAGTTTATGTGTGCTATGTGATTTGCTTAATTTTTAAATAAATAGCATAAGTAAGCGTATCGATATACAACTACGCAGTACTAATTGATAGCTCAACATTATCAATGTTAGGTTCTTCAAGGCCAATTAGTTAAAGCTAGAATTATTTGTAGCTGAGCAAACAGGCAAGTTCCTAACCCTAAACTTCTTACATTATTGCAAGTTCCCTAACTCAATCTCGAGTTATTATTTTCGAAGCATGTTAGTGAATAATTATTGTCGATTATTCACATCTATACTGATTATTGAGATTCGCACATTGTGCAAATTGAATTCCTATCCTATTATGATTGAACTGTAAATTTAATTAAAGTTCTTTCAAGTATGAATTGTTTATGAGATCGATCTAAGCTATTTGTATCAGCTAGATCCAGCATGTCTAAATTGGTTAAGACAATGGTATTTTAAAAGCTGTTCTTATTAAATTGTTGTGGTAAGAACTCTTGGCTGAGAAAAGGATAAACTTGTTTAAGGCATGATATCAATGCTGGTTATTAAGTGTTTATGCATAAATCACGGGGTATGAGAGGCTGATCCCCTCGATTACCAAAACTTTTTTAAGAGGTCCAGCTTACATGCTGAGAACCTTGGAAAACGTCCTTGGTTATTTCAAACCACTCAGTAATTGTCATTCAATTATTCGAATATTCAACTGTTGTTTATTAATTCAATGCTCCTCCACACTCTTATACTGTTGTTGAACATTGAAAGCGAAATTTCCTTTTATCATGATATATCTCTTTGTGTATATTCTTGCTAAGCAAATTAGTTGCTTATCCTTGCTATATCATGATCTTTATTTCAGCTAAGGCAGAAACGTCTAGGGGAGACAAAGGAAAAGGGAAGGTGCAAGAGTAGATGCCCGTTAGTGCCTATGTACTAGCTATTTCTGAATGTTGTTTGATTAAGTGAACCTTTATTTGTATTAAGAGTACGTTTTATGTTAAGGTTAAAGAACCTTGGGACCAGAATTGTAAGACTTTATTTCCATTCGATAAACAATGTATGTTTATTATTCCGCATTTAGTTAGATAGTATGTTTGTCGTCGATTATCGTGAGCACCGAATTCGAGGTTTGGAAACCTGGATTTGGGGGTGCCACATTACTGGAGAGATCCGCATCCCGCATTCCCTTTCTTTCACTACTTTCTGGCCGCTGGATTCTCAGCCCTCGGAGATCATGCTCGCCGGGGAGGACGGTCGGATGCTCTCCACAGGCCCCAGTACGAGCGAGGCCTTCAGGACTTGGTGGGTACCTCGCACCATCGGTCCCCAGACTCGGGCCACTTTCTTTCTTGGAGACATGGTTCCAGGCTCGGTGACGATGACCGATTGGGCTGCCTGCGTTCGGAGTCCCACCCACACTGAGCAGATAAACACTTTGACCCGCCAGGTGGAGCAGTTGTCGCTATTTCTTCGGGTGTTAGGCCGGACCCCGGAGGAGGCTTACGCCTACGATCCTGACGGTGCGGGTTATGATGCAGGCCCGAGCTCCTCTGATGCCACCGCTCGGCCATACATCCCCGACATGAACTTTGGGCCCTCGACTTCGACGACCCGGGGGGATCAGTTCGAGGACCCCGATTTCATCGACGAGATTGACTTTATCTAGATCAGGATAGGATAGGGCTTTTGTACCTGTACCTGTTTAGCTTTATTTTTCATTTCATGCACTATGTAGTGAACTCATTTATTTATTTATGCACAGTTCTTTATCTTTTATCTCCATGAAATTCATTTTGCTTTATTATTGTCTATACGATGCATGCTTTTTATTCATGGATAAAAAATGACCCCTGTACAGTCTTTTTGATACTATTTTTCACAGATGACGTCCTCAGATGTCGTGGTATGCTTGGATTCCATGCCTCCTACAGGGTTGGTTGGCAGCCTCCTCCGTTGGTTAGACAGTTTATCGTCGGCCGACAGGGTCATCGCAGATGGTCTTTTGGGACACTCTCGGTCCTTATTAACCTTTCAGGTGCCAGCGGGCTTCGTGGATGGTATTTTGAGATATTGGGCCCCCGCTCGTCAAGTGTTCAGATTAGGGACAGTAGAGCTGACCCCCACCCTCGAGGAGTATGCTCGCTTCACAGGCTTGCCTTTGGATAGACCTTGTGCCAGGGTCATGGCTGGTTCCATGCGCCGTCAGTTCTTGACCTTTACCGGTTTGCGGAGGGCCGTCTTGTTACCGGTGATCACATCAGACCATATGGTTCCCCTTCAGTTCTTGATCGACCGATTTGGTTCACCCGACAGCTTTCGTCTTTTCCTCGGTGATTTTTCTGTGTCTGAGGAGCGCTGGGGCGCTTCAAGAGTAGACGTTCTGATGGCCTGTATCCTCTCAGTTCTGTACTTGCCCGCGGGACCTGATCATTTGGACATGCGGGTGGTCGCGGCCGTCAGGGCCCTTCAGGAGGATCACACCATTCTTCCCATGATATTGGCAGATACTTACATGTCAGCCTCATACTGTCAGTCCCTCCGGGGCAGAATATTCCGAGGGAGCTTGACCTTGTTGTATGTGTGGTTCATGAGTCACCTTAGTCCCATCAGCCATTTCCGTCGCCAGGGGTTTTGCTTCAGTCATGACATAACCAAACAGTTTTCATTTCGTCCTGCGAGCTGTACTGACGCGGCCTCCTGGACAGCATTTCTGTCGGTTATCGAGGATCCTTTTCATCTCCTGATCTATTCGGGTTATTGCTCCTTTAGGAGCTTCTTGATTCATGTGCCCGACCTGGATTTCATTCCCATTGCTGGTTTGAGGGGCGTGACGACTTATCATCCCCTGGCGGTCATGGGGCAGTTTGATCAGACACAGGATTTCCACCCCTTCACGGGTGCGGCCGACTACCGATTCCCTACATCATCCCAGACAGAGAGAGATCTACTGCGGGTATATGCTCTTTGGCCTCGTAGGATCTCCGCCGAACATAGTGAGGGTTGCCACCTCCAGACATTTGCTTATGTGCAGTGGCTACGCGGAGATTTGGATCCGGCTGGTTTGAGTCAGTCTGGGGGCCCTGATGACTTGGGGATGATTTCTCCAAATGATACTATATACCACTCCATCTCTGTCGGTTCTGCTCCAAGTCGGGTTATTGAAGATACCCGACTCCGCCTGGCCTTGATTACTGCCGAGGCTGAGAGGGATGCCGTCTTTGTCGAGAGAGATGATGCTATTCGGGCTAGAGACGCTGCCATTGCTGATAGAGAGACCATTGTAGTCCAGACCAGGGCAGTTGTAGATGCTCATTTTGGGACCGTCAGTCGAGCCACCGCTTTACTGTATCGTATTGATATGATGGGGCAGCAGATTGCAGGAGATGCTGATGCTTCAGATTTATCCACCACCTTGACCATCCTGCATCAGCTAGTTTCAGATTTGTAGGTTATTTTATTTCTTGCATAGACTATGTTAGTTCCATCAGTTATCGAAAAGCAATCTTGTAATAAAATGACTTATATATATAGACATGCATTTAAATTTAGTCATTTTCCCTTTTGTCGTCTCATTGCCTTTCATTGGATCCCCATTTAATCCAGCTGATCCTGATTTTGACATTTCGCTTTCCTTCTCTTCTCAAGTCTTGATGGAGATTTGACAGATACCGTCGCACACCTTTTGATTTCATCGGATTGAATCTCAGATTTTTGGATAACTGTTTGGTTGGATCAGGGCTATGTCCTTGGGATGAAGCTGGTTGGGCAGCTGGGTTCGGGAAGGTTTTGAGGGTGTAGGAGGGTTCTATCTGGTTATCGAAAATTGGTTTTGGTTAGGGAAAGGATTATTTTTTAAGGGATCGGACCGTGCCATGATGGCTGCCTACGTACCCCCACAAGTTGGGAGATCAGGTCCTACGTAGTTCGCTATCAAGGAAAAAGGACCTGATGATTCAAGCATAGAACCGCTTCACCGAGTCAGAATTGAGGGGTTGTGGAAATACCTCACCATCCATTTCTTGCAATATGAGGGCTCCTCCGGATAGCACCTTCTTAATCACAAATGGCCCTTCCCAGTTCGGGGCAAACTTCCCCTTGGCTTCGTCTTGACAAGGCATGACTCTTTTCAACACCAAATCGTTTTCCTCGAACTTTCGAAGTCTTATCTTTTTATCGTATGATCGAGAGATCCTCTGTTGATATAGTTGACCATGCCAAACGGCAGCCACTCTTCTTTCATCAATTAGGGCCAATTGGTCGTATCGACTTTGCATCCAATCCTCTTTGCTTATCTGAGCATCGATCACTATTCTGAGAGATGCCATTTCAACCTCGATTGGCAGAACGGCCTCCACTCCATACACTAGAGCGTAAGGGGTTGCCCCTGTAGAAGTACGCGTTGATGTTCGGTATGCCAGCAGAGTGAGGGGTAGCAGTTCCGGCCATCCCCGATGATTGGCAGACATTTTGGCCATGATTTTCTTGATGTTCTTATTTGCAGCCTCCACTGCCCCATTCATCTTAGGACGGTAAATGACGGAATTGAGGTGCTTGATTTTGAACTGGTCACACAATCCCTTCATGAGGGCGTTGTTTAAATTCTTTGCATTGTCAGAGACCAAAACCTCAGGCTGCCCGTATCGACAAATGACATTATTCCTGATAAACCCGACGATGACCTCCTGAGTTACTTTGGGGAAAGAAGCTGCTTCTACCCATTTGGTGAAGTAATCGATCATGACGAAAATGAATCGGTGCCCGTTGCTTGCCTTGGGCTCTATTGGTTCGATTACGTCCATTCCCCACATTGAAAATGGCCACGGGGAGGTCATACAGTGCAGTTCATTGGGAGGCGTATGGATCACATTACCGTGCGCCTGACATTGATAACACCGTTTGACATGATCATCGCAATCGACCTTCAGCGTCAACCAATAATGCCCTGTCCTCAAAATCTTTTTGGCCAGCATCGGTCCACTCATATGGGGCCCACACACTCCACCATGTATTTCATTCATAATCTTTCGGGCCTGTGTTTCATCTACGCACTGCAACAGTCCCAACCCAGCATCCCTCTTGTATAGTGAATCCCCACTCAGGTAAAATTTCATTGCCATCTTTTGAATTCTCATCCTCTCAGTTCGACTCGCCTGGTCGGGAATGGACCTATCTCTCAGATATTCCCTTATGTCGTGATACCAAGGCTGCCTTGTCAACACCACCTCGTTTGATAACACTGCCACATGTTCCTCATATGCCGGGGCATTCTGTACGGTGATCTCAATCCGTGGACTGTCCCTACTCCTGATCACGTGGATTAGGGAGGCCAGAGTCACCAATGCATCGGCAAAGTCATTTCGTCCCCGAGGAATATGGCGGAAGGCGATATCCTCGAACTCTTGCATCAGCTGGATGACACAACGATGGTATGGAAGTAACCGAAGCTCCTTAGTGTTGTATATCCCAATTGCCTGTCTGATTACCAATTCTGAATCCCCGAACACCGCTAGTCTCTTCACTCCCATGTCACGGGCCAAGCGGAGTCCCAAGATACACCCCTCGTATTCAGCGGTGTTGTTCGAATTGCTGAAACGAAGTTTAGTGGCCATGGGGTATTGTTCTCCGGTGATAGAGACTAGGACCGCTCCGGCTCCCGCCCCCTCGGCATTCATGGCACCATCAAAATACAGCTTCCAGAATTGTCCCTCGTCATCACATTTCTCGTGCGATACCCAAAATATATCCTCGCCCGGAAGAGGAGTTTCCAAAGGCTCCATCCCTCCTGACGGGGCTTCTACCAACTGATCTGCGATTCCCTGTCCTTTCATGGCCTTCTGAGTCACGTACACTATGTCGAATTGTTGTAAGATTAACTGCCATCTTGACAATCGACAATTCAACATGGGCCTTTCAAAAATATATTTCAGGGGATCCATTCTTGATATCAGGTACGTCGTATGCCCCTGGAGGTAGTGCTGTAATCTCCCTGCAGCCTAAGCTAGAGCACAACAGGTCTTCTCGATGGGAGTGTAATTCTGCTCACATTGGCTAAATCTTTTGCTGAGGTAATAGATGGCCTGCTCTTTACCCACCTCATTTTTCTGTCCCAACATACATCCCATCGCGATGGCATTTACCGATATATACATAAACAGAGGGATCCCATCCCTCGGGGGTACCAGCACTGGTGCTTCAGTCAATTGCTTTTTAATGGTCTGAAAAGCCTTCTGACATTGCTCATTCCATTCTTGGGAAACCCCTTTTCTTAGCAGTTTGAAAATGGGCTCACATGTGGTCGTCAAGTGGGATATAAAACGGCTGATAAAGTTTATCCTTCCGAGGAATCCTCTTATCTCCTTCTCTGTGTGAGGCGCCGACATATCCACAATGGCCTTAATCTTTGCTGGGTCCAACTCAATGCCCCGATCACTAACCAGGAAACCCAAGAGCTTACCCGACTGCACTCCGAAAGCACACTTGGCTGGATTGAGTTTCAAATTATACTTTCTGAGCCGATCGAACAGCTTTTTGAGATGGGTTACATGATCAGATTCTTCCCTCGACTTTACAATAATGTCATCCACGTAGACCTCTATCTCCTTATGCATCATATCGTGGAATAAGGCCATCATAGCTCTTTGATAAGTGGCCCCCGCGTTTGTGAGGCCAAAAGCCAATCGCCTATAGCAGAAAGTGCCCCAAGGGGTGATGAATGCGGTCTTTTCCCGATCTTCTTCTGCCACCATTATCTGATGATATCCCGCGAAGCAATCCATAAAAGAGTACATTTCGTACTGGGCTGTGTTATCTACCAGGATGTGTATGAAAGGCACCGGGAAGTTATCCTTGAGACTGGCCTTGTTTAGATCTCTGTAGTCTACACATACCCTTACTTTTCCTCCAGGCTTAGCCACTGGGACTACATTGGACAGCCATTCCGGATAAGTAGACACCATAATGATTCCCGCCCTGAACTGCTTGATGATTTCTTCCTTTACTTTTAGGCTCCACTCCGGTTTCAATTTCCTTAATTTCTGTTTGACAGGCCGGAAACCCTCCTTGATGGGTAATCGGTGTACCACAATGTCGGTGGACAATCCGATCATATCCTCATGAGACCAGGCAAAGACATCCTCATATTGCTTTAGTAACTCAGTCATTTCAGCTTTTTGGTTGGGGGTAAGGTCCGTCCCTATCTTGAGTTCTTTTGGCTTATCAGGGGCTCCAATATCAATGGTGACGGTTTGGTCCAAGTTGGGTTTGGGTTTATCCTCGACCCATCCTTTGATCTCTTCAGGCGCATCGTCGTAATCTGTCTCGTCTTGTTCAATGCCCATTAAATCGAAATCCAGCTCAATGTCAAAATCATAATCATCATTCAAATTTGCAAGACCATTTGTTAGGCAAGGATTACTCAAATTGGTACACCTGACATGAAACAAAATACTTGTCATACATAAATCATTTTTCACGACGATCGCATTTTCAAAATAACACGAAGAAATGACATAATTATGCAGAAATAAAACAACAACAAAAATAAACTTCTTCATTCCCCCATCCTTTGGGGTCCACCACCCTGACGTCGGGTTTTACCCTTTTTTGGATACTACTGGCTTCATGGTCCAGTTGTCGACAGTCAGGCCAGATGAAATGCGCTGGATGAAAGGGGGCCTTACATCGGACACTTCCCCGATAATTACGGCTACGTCGCCTGAGTCCTCCCTCCTATTTTCTTCAGGAATGATCAGCCCTGCCCAATCGATGACAGGCACAACTTGTTGGGACCCGGGTGGGGCGATAATATTCGTCCCCTCCCCACTGCTTGTTGATTGTCCGGGGATGTAGCACTTGGCTTCAAACTCCTTGGCGACCTCTTGCAGGAAACTCTCCCTCCGGGTTGACTCATTACGTGCGGGGGTTAACTCTTCATTCCCTGCCCCAGTCACAGGCTCGATGATCCCCTGCTCATTGTCGACTTTGGTCACTGGACTGCCAGCTAGTCGAATCGGAGCCGCACCCCGACGGTGTCTCCGTGCTGCGCCCTCATGGTATCCCAACCCTGCTTTGCCCATCTGTTGTGGTAGGTGGATGGGCTCGGTGATTCCCTGACTGCTCCTTCCTAACCCCTGCCCAGGCTGGAAGTTCATTTTTATCATTTCCTTTGCCACAAAGGTAAGCTCGGGAGAGACCCTAGGTTTCACAGTTGGAGCTCCCAGGCACTTATAGTGGGGAGTGCTAATCTCCAGTGCTTGAAAGCTGGCAGATGCTGCCGACTCATCCACATTGATCACTGGCAGGTCACTCCTAGGAGGAGAAGGGTCATCACATTCGGCCGAGATTGTTACCAGATTCCCATTGATGATTAGCTTGATTTGTTGGTGGAGCGTGGAGGGAACTGCCCCGGCCATGTGTATCCATGGCCTCCCTAACAGCAGGTTGTAGCTGGCCGCGATGTCAAGAACTTGGAAAGAAATGTCAAATGTACAGGGCCCTATCTCCACCGACAATTCTATTTCTCCAATGGTATCCCTCCGGGATCCGTCAAAAGCCCGGACCACCACATGACTGGCCCGTAGGCGCTTGGAACTGATGTTCATTTTCTTTAGCGTACTGAGAGGGCATATATTCAATGCCGATCCCCCATCGATTAGCACCCCATTCATGACATATCCTGAGGAGATTACCGCAATGTGTAGCGGTTTTCGGTGCCCCCTTCCCTCCTTGGGAATGTCCTCATCCGTGAAGGATATTGCATCGCTTTCCAATAGGTGGCCCACCAGCTGGCCAAAACCCTCCTTACTAATTTCTTTGGGCACGTATGCCTCCTCCAGAACCTTCGTCAGGGTTTTGCAATGCTCACTGGATGACAACACCAAGTCCATGACTGATGTTAGGTTTGACTCTTCATTTAAAATCTGGATCCCCCTTGTTTCTGGGTGATCCATCCTTTTCAAAAATTCTATGGCCCTTTCCTCGGACACCTCTTCATTTTTTCTCTTTTGGCTCTCAAGGACTCGCCCGGGAAGATATAAGGGGTTCCCCTTTGTTGTCACGGAAGCACAACTGGCCGCTTCCTCTGGTATTCCCCCATAATTCCAGGGTACAGTCTTTAGACTACTGATAGGGAGTTGCGGCCTTGCCGCAAGGATGACGGGCCTCGGAGCCGTCAACTTGACCGGTCCCTCCGTGCCATTCGTACTTACCCCTATCAACCTGATGGGCATTCCCCGTGCACTCCCATGATCATGTATCACGTTGATCATTTCCTCAATTTTCTGCACATAGTTCAACCTTGGCGGCCCCCCAGCTTCACTTGCCTCCGTCGTATTGACCCCCCCCATCATGTCTTGGCAGGGGATTTGCCTTAACATTCGGGGAGTCTGGTTGTTCCACTACAATTTCCCCATTGTCGATCATGTTCTGAATTATATGTTTCAATGTCCAACAATCTTGTGTATCATGACCCGGGGAACCCGAGTGGTAGGCGCACCGTTTGCTTGGGTCAAATCTCCTTCCCTTCGGGTCACTTGGGGGAGCCAAATTGATTATCTTCTTTTGGGCCATCAATACCGCCAAAATCCGCTCGAGAGGCTCCCCGAGTGGGGTGAATACTCGATTTTGCGAAGCCTCATATCTTCTTCGCCCCTCTGCCCTTTGATCGGTGAAGTTTGGCTGTCAGGATGGCCCCACCCTTTGCACCTGTACCGGGAGATGGCCTTCTGCTTTTCTGGATGACCCCTGTAGGATGATGGATACATCCTCCTCCTTCTTCTTTTGCCCCCTTCGGGAAGTGCTGCCGTAGTTTCCATTCTGTATTTGCTCGGCAGCAGTTTCTAAAGCAGTAAAATCCCGGATTTTACCCGATTTCAACCCCATATCTACCATCTCTCCATGTTTAATCATTTCAGCGAAGGGTCTACCAATCCTCGAGATGACCCGTTCATAATACGGTGCCTCTTGAATGTCTACAAAGGTCATCACCATCTCTGATTCGCTCAACGGGGGGGTTACCTGTGCAGCCATGCCCCTCCATCGTTGCGCATATTCCCTGAAGGATTCCCTAGGTTGTTTCTTAACCTTTGTCATTTGATACCTGTCAGGGGCCATCTGGGCCTGAAAGCTGTATTGGGTTAAGAAAGTATGGGCCAATTCCTCCCAGTTGTGGATTCGGGCGTTGTCAAGGCGGGCATACCAAATTCTTGCCTCCCCCGTTAAGCTTTTCTGGAACAGTTGCATTCTCAACCCTTCGTCCTCGGCATAAGACCCGAGCTCTCCAATGTATATTTTCAAATGGGTGTAGGGATCCCCCTTCCCGTTGTATTTTTCAAACTCAGGGATTTTGAATTTCTCCGGGTATCTGGCTCCGGGGAAAACACATAAATCTGAATAGTTAACCCTGCCGAGGGACCCTATGCCCTTCATAGATTGGATGGTTTCTTCCATTTGTCTCATTTTCTTCCGCAAGTCATCTGTATCTCCCTCTTCCGGGATAGTAATCACTGTTTTGTTTGGTACGGGAATGGCCTTTGGAACGACCGGCTCGCCCTTAGGTGGATCCTCCTTAGGTAGTTCCTGCCTGGGTATCAACTGCTCTCTTAGCATTATGGCCATTTCTAACATCTGCTTCTTAAAGTCATCAAATTCCTCCCTAGATATGGCACCGGAATTGGTAGATGGAATATCAGCCATTTCAGATATGGAGTTTTGGGCCCTTTTAGACTGCGAACGGGTTTGAGGAGCAATCCTACAGAAACCAAGGTTCGAAGTTTAGTTGTGGGGAATAAAAATGCGGATGCATGCTAAAGCTGTAATTTTTGTGTTTTTTTGGGGGTTTTTTAATCTTTCCCTGCAAAACAGAAAGTTAGTATCCCAAATGCTAACCATGGCTTTATTAAGCTCCCCAGCTGTTCCCTGCAAAACACAGCGGTTAGTAATTCGTTGACAGAAAGGGAGGTATAGATGAATGAGACCATGACATTTATACGCATGAATGTAAAAGGGCATGAAGAGACTTTTCCTGCGTTGGGTTAGTCTGAGGCTGACCTATCCTAGGGTTACTCTCACGGGCTTTTCGGCATGAAGGTCCCCAAATCTTCGCAATCTACTCGTCTGAGCCCTTTCGATTGGAGCGGATTTGGGTGGTGCGTTTCCTGAGCCATCTCCGGGGAGCAGCCCCTTCGAGTCCAGTAATAAGCAACCGACAGGTTCGCCTCAGGAGGAGGTACTCTCTCAACATACATTCACATTCATCGTCCTCACCGTATGCAAATGATTACTCAACAGTAAGGCAATTCCATTCAAATCATTCATTTATTCGAAGAAATACATATTCACACAACAAAAGAAAAAAAATCAAAATATCGCATACACACACATTTTATGAATTTTAAAAGGATAGGATAAAATCAAGATCTGAACGCGGCTTAAGCCCTCTAATTTCCCCAGCAGAGTCGCCAGCTGTCGACGCCGGTTTTATCCGCTTTGTCCTTTTTTGTCTTTTCCAATTTTTAGCCTTTTGGTTTAGATGATTTTTTGGAAAAGGTCGGCATTGAGGTCGACGGGGTTTTGAAAGATTGTTTTTTATGATGAGCCAATTAACCAGAGTCGCCAGTTGGTATATTTGAAATGGATGTACCAACTCATCCGAGTTTTTGTTTTTTATAAATCGCTGGCTCATATGTGACTCCGAATTAATTGGTCTGCGAATCGAGATTCATAGAGTTCGGGGGCTTGCTTAAGTGAGGGGAAGGTGTTAGGCACCCCTCGACTTCCGTGAAACACGGTTACCGCAATCTTGATGTTATCCTATCCTTTAATTCATGAAATATGTATACATGCAGGTGTGTGTGTGTGTGTGCTTATGTGAATGTTATGGTGAGTTTGTATGAAAGAATCATTTGGATTTTTAGGAAATGCCGTGCTTCAATTTGAGAATGCTTCGGAATGTCTTTTCGGCATACACGAGAAAGCTTTATGAGAAAAGGTTTGATTTTTTTATTATCAAAAACTATGAGGTTTTTATTAGGTGCCTTTTTTGGCAAAAACAAGAGTTTTAAACCTTTAACCAAAATAGGAATCGAGATTTGTACGTTGCTTTCATAAATGATAGGCAATTTCTAGGATCTCTTTCGCCCTATGCATCAAGGTTTAATAAAATATTTAATTTCTTTTATAAAACCCATTTTTCGTGCCATTTGAAAACAACTTCTTTTTAGCTTTCTCGTAGAATAGGAATCGACTTTCGTTAGCATTTCCAAATTTTTAGCCTTGTGATGCTAATGTCCTACTTTGATTGGTTTTAGAAAAATCTTTATCGTTTAATCTTTTGGAATCATTTTGGTGTCACGAAATCTAATCAAGCGTAAACACGCGTCGGGGGTATTCACGGGCATGTCCAGCCATCAAAAATATCCCCAAACGCCAACAATCACATATTTCACTACTACGGGGCCTTAAACCCGATTCTCGCTTTGGCGTCGTTTTAAGGCCCGACGGTTACATGTTACAAAAATGAGCACCTTGAATCTATTACATACATCAAAACGTCCATCATCGGATTTGAACCACGGGGTCGCGCTCCTAGGCTCACACGAGATTATGACATGCCCACAAAATGAATACTACATAATTAACCAACTCGGATTTATCTAATACACCATGATATCCGAAAATGACAATCCAAATAAATTACACCCAATGAATCACCATAAACAAGCTAGAAATTTCATCAATTGGATATCCTCGGGTTATTAGGAAGAATTTTGTTCCGATGGAACCCTCACCAATAATCCCTAACCCATGATTGTTCAACAAGATACATATAAGTTACATCTAATTTACCCAATCAATATGACATGAATTGCTAGAACAAATAGAAATTTTCACCTTGCAATTGATCTCAAATGGATATGAACTTGTGTATTTGAATAGGATAAGGAGTGTATTTGATACAATCAAAATCAAAAGGATTGAATTCTCTCTTTTTTTCTCTCTTTTCTTCCTATTTGATTGCAAAATTTCTCTCTTTTTCCTCTCAATTTCCGTGCTCTTTTGCTGCTGGAATTTCCTTCTTCTTCCCCATTCTTTTCAAATTGCTGAACCTCCTGTATGCTGCACGAAACTGGGTTGAAATAGGCTGGCCAGAGCCAGCCGCAGATTGATCTGCGGCTGGCCGCAGATCCATCTGCGGCTGGCTGGCCCACTTCCCATCGCACTCAGCTGATAGTGCTGATTTCCTGGTTTCCGTGCTGGCGCACCCACTTGGCCGCAGATCAATCCGCGGCTGGCTGGCTTGACTTTCTCAATTCTCGTGATACGCCTCGATTTTCGTGCCGTGACGCTACTTTTCGTTGACAGGTTCGTATTTTACAGTCCGGGAATCACTGGGAGGCGTGCCACACCTTCCGGGAATGCCAAATTCGGATAGCCTTGCTGTCACGTCGATTTCGGTTGCACATTGTCATGGTGGCGTCGAGCGTCTGCACTTTTTCCATCTTTCGCTCTCGCAGGCCGGTCCATTTGACGAATTTGCCCTCCTGTCAAGGTTAGTATACGAAGTGCAAAATTTGGGTGTCTACACATACGTTGCTTGCTCTTAGGAAGAGGATGATTGATCTCATAATCATTTGTGTGGAGACACTAAAGTAAGTATGTAGGTGCTTATTGGAGAATAAGTTCACTGAACGTGACTCGCTAAGGAATACCTAATGGAGTTTTACTCGGCTGTCAATAGGAATTCCTCTAGTGATAGTAGTACAAGTGATCCTTAGACTTGAGATCATCATAGTATCTTGTGTATGATAAGTTATACTTTGACATGTCCCTTAAGACCTTTAGGGTATATCAAATGGTATGATTGGGTATAATAAGTTGTACATGGAGATAGGTGAATGATCAACAAAGAATCTACCACGTCTAGTAAAAGATGTGAATGTCATATGTGATTCAATAAATGATAACTCAGTAGTCCTTGGCCAAGGCAGAATGAAATTAGAAAGGAGTTTCTAATTTGCATTATTTAGAGTTGTGCATTTGGGAATCGAAATACATATAATTAAATAAAATAAGACTTGACAGAAATTCCATGTCTTATATTTAATTGGGACATTGGTAGAATGATTGAATTGTACGGTATCTATTTACTCAAAGGTTCTTTTGTGATTAATGTTGAAATCTATATTATCTAGAAAGTCGTTGATTGCTAAGGGGGATTACCCTTATTGTAGAATAAATATTATTTATTTAAATGAATTAAATAGTTTAATTTATTTATTTAAATAAGATTAGAATTGTTCTAATTGATTTAGTCACAACCAGTTTAATATGGAGAACCTAAAGGGTCACACCGCAAAAGAAAAATATTTATTTAAGAAGTAAATGACATAATTGTAATAATAAGTTAAGTGTGTTTAATTTAATCTATGGAGATAGAATAAATTAAATAGCTTAATATTTATTATTTAATATTTTGAAAATATTAAATATAAATTAATAAGAGGAGTCTTATTATTATTATTATTACTATTACTATTATTTAATTCCTAATAGGGATTGGGAATTAATTAATAGAAGTACTCTCTCATTAATTCCTAATTGGATTAGGAATATAATTAAAGGAGTTTAATTAAAATAGAAACCCTAATCCTAAATAGTTTAGGGAAGGGGTTTTCCTACATCTATAAATAAGAAAAGTCTTATCATAGATTAGGGTTACACACTCTTGCATTAGATTTGTGGAGAGTACTTACAATTTCTATAGAGATAGAAAACTAGGGTTTTGCCAAACACCCATCTTCTTGAATACTTGTTCTTCCTTGGTGGATCACCTCTAGAGGCCAAACACTTGGGTGGCTAACGTTGATCAAAGGAAGGAATTTAATCGGTGCAATTCAAGGAGAACGCGAAGGAATTGGAGGTGAACTTGTACCTGAGGAAGCTAGAATTCTACAAGGGTATAATTCTTATTCTCCATCTCTTTCGTTTAATTAATAATTGTGCATAAAGAAAGATCATGGTGATGGTTTGTATAGAATTTTAAAATTTGATTTTATCACGCTTCCGCTTTATTTATGTAATTTGATTGCATGTTCGCGTTATACAAAGCTAACACTTATCTCATGGGTAAGATGACTAAATCTCCTTTTAGTGAAAAACGAGAAAGAGTTACAGAGTTGTTAGCGTTAGTACACACAAACGTATGTGGACCTATGACAACGAATACATGAGGAGGGTATTCTTATTCTATTACTTTCACTGATGATCATTCTAGATTTGGATATGTGTATTTAATGAAATACAAGTCTGAATCATTTGAAAAGTTCAAAGAATTCAGAAGTGAAGTAGAGAAGCAAACTGGTAAGAGTATTAAAATTCTTCGATCGGATCGAGGAGGGGAATACTTGACAAATGAGTTTCTAAGTTGTCTCAAAGAAAATGGTATAATCTCACAATGGACTCCACCAGGGACGCCACAGTTAAATGGTGTATCTGAAAGGAGAAATCTAACATTGTTGGACATGGTTCGTTCCATGATGAGTTATACCGACCTTCTAGTATCCTTCTGGGGTTATGCCCTAGAAACGGCTGCATACCTACTTTACAAGGTACCTACCATATCCATCCCAAAGACTCCATATGAATTATGGACAGGGAGGAAACCTAGTCTTAAGCATGTTAAGACTTGGGGTTGTCCAACTTATGCCAAAAGGTTTGAGCATGATAAGCTGAAGACTAGATCCGACAAGTGTAGATTTGTGGGATATCCTAAAGAAGGCTTAGGATATTATTTCTATCATCCTACTAATCAAAAGGTGTTTGTTGCGAAACACACTGCCTTCTTGGAAAAGGAGTTTATCCTTGAAGGGGTCAGTGGGAGTAAGATATATCTTGAAGAAGTTCAAGAACCACAAAATACTACGGATCAAAGTCAGGTACCTGACCAAGTGGAAGAACCTACTATACCACAACCTATTCGTAAATCTGGAAGAGTACCAAAGATATCTAATAGGTATGGATTCATCGTAGAGGATGATGATGAGGTACGCATCATAGATGATGATGATCCATTGACTTACGAAGAGGCTATGAGTAGTAAAGACTCAGAGAAATGGCTAGAAGCCATGAAATTCGAGATAGACTCCATGTATGAAAACCAAGTATGGACTTTGGTTTCACCGCCTAAGGGCATTAAACCTATTGGGTGTAAATGGGTCTTTAAGAGATAGACTGGAGCAGACGACAAGGTAGAGACTTATAAGGCCCGACTGGTTGCAAAAGGTTTCAAACAAAGACAAGGAGTTAACTATGATGAAACCTTCTCACCAGTAGCTATGCTCAAGTCCATTCGGATTTTGCTTGTAATTGCTGCTTATTATGACTACGAAATCTGGCAAATGGACGTGAAAACGACTTTCCTCAATGGAGAGCTTGAGGAGAATGTGTATATGATATAGCCAGAGGGTTTTGTTTCAACGGTTGTAACAAACCAAGTCTCTAAGCTACAACGATCCATTTATGGATTGAAACAATCTTTTTGAAGGTGGAACATCCGTTTTGATGAGATAATCAAAAAGTTTGATTTTATCAAAAATAAGGATGAACCATGTGTGTACAAGAAGGTTAGTGGGAGCGCTGTTTCATTCCTAGTATTATATGTAGACGATATATTACTGATAGGGAATGATGTTCCTATACTACAGTCGATCAAAATTTGGTTATCTAAACACTTTTCCATGAAGGACTTGGGTGAGGCATCCTATATTTTGGGGATAAAGATCTATAGAGATAGATCTAAAAGGATGCTTGGCTTGACCCAAGAAAAGTACATTGACTTGATGCTAAAGAAGTTTAGCATGGAAGACTCCAAGAGAGGTCTCATGCTGATAAGCCATGGAATACATCTCTCCAAGAAACAGGCCCCGAAGACACCTGAGGAGAGAGACCGGATGAGTAAGATTCCTTATGCTTCAGCAATAGGATCTATCATGTACGATATGATATGTACTAGACCAGATGTCACTCATGCACTTAGTGTAACAAGCAGATAATAGTCGAATCCAGGAGAAAAGCACTGGAAGGCAGTGAAAAACATCCTAAAGTACTTGAGAAGAACTAAGGATGTATTTCTTGTTTACGGTGGGTCTGAATTGAAACTATAGGGCTATACAGACTCAAGTTTTCAAACGGACCAAGATGACAGTAAATCCGTTTCAGGGTATATATTTACCTTAAACGGTGGCGCAGTGAGTTGGAAAAGTTCCAAGTAGCAAATAGTTGCTGATTTAGTGACAGAGGCAGAGTACATAGCTGCAAGTGAAGCTGCAAAGGAAGCTATTTGGATGAAGAAGTTCATAACTGAACTTGGAGTGGTTCCTAGCATTAGAGGAGTCGTACCTTTATTTTATAACAATATCAGAGCTATTTCACAGGCTAAGGAACCTAGGTCTAATTAAAAATCCAAACATGTGTTGCGGCGGTTTCATTTGATTAGAGAGATCATTGAAAGAGGAGATGTCACACTTGAGCGTGTGGACTCTCAAGACAACATTACAGATCCATTTACTAAAGCTTTAACACAACAGCAGTTTGATCGTCACTTAGAGAGGATGGGTATTAGATACCATGGCGATTGCCTTTAGTGCTAGTGGGAGATTGAAAGTAGTATGCACACAAGCCAATCATATTTGATATGATGAAGCATATACTTTGTAATCTTATTCATTTATTAATAAAAGTATCAAAGGCATTTTATATTATCTACATGGTGCTGTTATATTAAATGTGATAAATCCATAATTTTGAGCAATGCTTTTAGAATCATGATGGTGATCATACTTATGAGATCTAAATTCTAGATAGCTCACAAACTAAAATCGTTCCTAATCATTGGATTACTAAAAAAGGGATTAGTGAATCCAGATAGATTAGTACATACGCTGCTTGCTCTTAGGAAGAGGATGATTGATCTCATAATTATTTGTGTAGAGACACTAAAGCAAGTATGTAGGTGCTTATTGGAGAATAAGTTCATTGAACGTGGCTCGCTAAGGAATACCTAATGGAGTTTTACTCGCTTGTCAATAGGAATTCCTCTAGTGATAGTAGTACAAGTGATCATTGGACTTGAGATTATCATAGTATCTTATGTATGATGAGTTATATTTTGACATGTCCCTTAAGACCTTTAGGGTATATCAAAGGGTATGATTGGGTATAATAACTTGCATATGGAGATAGGTGAATGATCAACAAAGAATCTATCACGTCTAGTAAAAGATATGAATGTCCTATGTGATTCGATAAATGACAACTCAGTAGTCCTTGGCCAAGGCAGAATGAAATTAGAAAGGAGTTTCTAATTTGCATTAAAAGAGTTGTGCATTTGGGAATCGAAATGCATATAATTACATAAAATAAGACTTGACAGTAATTCCATAACTTATATTTAATTGGGACATTGGTAGAATGATTGAATTGTACGGTATCTATTTACTGAAAGGTTCTTTTATGATTAATGTTGAAATCTATATTATCTAGAAAGTCGTTGATCGCTAAGGGGGCTTACCCTTATTGTAGAATAAATGTTATTTATTTAAATGAATTAAATAGTTTAATTTATTTATTTAAATAAGATTAGAATTGTTCTAATTGATTTATTCACAACCGGTTTAATATGGAGAATCTAAAGGGTCACACCGCAAAAGAAAAATATTTATTTAAGAAGTAAATGACATAATTGTAATAATAAGTTAAGTGTATTTAATTTAATCTATGGAGATAGAATAAATTAAATAGCTTAATATTTATTATTTAATATTTTAGAAATATTAAATATAAATTAATAAGAGGAGTCTTATTATTATTATTACTATTACTATTATTTAATTCTTAATAGGGATTGGAAATTAATTAATAGAAGTATTCTCTCATGGATTCCTAATTAGATTAGGAGGTTGATTTAATTAAAGGAGTTTAGCTAGAATAGAAACCCTAATCCTAAATAGTTTAGGGAAGGGTTTTTTCTACATCTATAAATAAGAGAAGTCTTATCATAGATTAGGGTGACACACTCTTGCATTAGATTGTGGAGATTACTTTTAATTTCTATAGAGATAGAAACTAGGGTTTTGCCAACACCCAACTTCTTGAATACCTATTCTTCCTTGGTGGATCACCTCTAGAGGCCAAACACTTGGGTGGCTAACGTTGATCAAAGGAAGGAATCTCATCGGTGGAATTCGAGGAGAACACGAAGGACTAGGAGTTGAACTTGCACCCGAGCTTTGATCTACGAGGGTATAATTCTTATTCTCTTTCTTTTTCGTTTAATAGATAATTGAACACAAGGATAGATCATAGTGTTGGTTTGTATTAAAATTTTAAAATCCGTTTTATCGCGCTTCCGCTCTATTTATGTAATTTGATTGCATGCTTGCGTAATATACAAACCTAATAGTTGTAGGTGGACTTAAGGAGGAAGCAGATGAGAAAAATGTAAACCAAATGAACAAGGCGGATCAACTCAAGTTTGGGGGTTTTTAATCTCACAGGAAAGTCAAGCGGTATAAGGGCAAGACCAAGCGTTAGAGTGTGAATTGGTTCTTCAAGCGTAAAGTTGATCTGGGTTAAGAATTCATGAAAGTCGGGCTGACGACTATAAATCAAGTGCTTGATGGATGCAACCCAATCATTTTATTAGTTTCAGCTATTTCAGTTTTCTATATTTTTTACAAGTAGTTAGGATAGTTAATAGTTAATTTCTAAGATTTTAGATGATTTGCAAGTCTCTTATGCTCTAAAAAGGTTATCTAATCCATGTTTTGTTGCAATGTTACAGGAAAGAGGTATTGGGATTACAAAATTGATGAAAAGAGGAAAAAATTAAACTTTTTTGCAAAAGGGGACTTCACCCCGGTGAGCCCAAAAAGGCAGGAGGAGCTCGCCCCGACGAGAACCTCTCTATCCAAGCTTCACCCCAACGAATCCAGAGCTCGCCCCAGCCTAAACCTCTCTGTTGCACTTTGCCCCGACGAGATTCCTAGTTCAATTAACTTCGCCCCGGCGAACACGTCGGATTTTAGTTTTTTAAAACCTTTCCAAATCAGATTTATTTTAACCCAAAACCCTCCCAAGCTTGACCCAAACCCTCTCTATCTATCCCACTCAGATTCAACCTCAAAGCCAGAAGAATTCCTCCCTTCCCTAAACCCAAACCCCACGAATTGTGCTTCAACCAAAAAGCTCCACGAAATCTTCACCCATTTGAAGCGTAACGGATTTGCCATCAGTTAAGTTCACCTACAAATTGAAGAACAAGGTCCATGCATTACATACAACTCAACCTACACAGACTTCTTCATCAAATCCAATTACATTCACAAGGTACTTTACATTGGGTGAAATTGTAACCTAACTTTTTAATTTTTTTGAGATAATTATTTATTTGGAATTGGAATTGGATAATTGTGAACATATTACATATACTTTGAATTGTAACCCAATTGAGCTTATGTTGGCTCAATTGGGTTTGGGATTGTTTTATATTATTCACTTATGCAAAGCCTAGTCCAAAATTAGTGGAAATTGAGTTTGGGGGAAGGTTTTAAAGAAGGGTTTCAACAGAGGCACACCAAGTGTTCGATAGATTGCCTTAAAGAGTTGTCAGTGTGTTTGACAAGTAATTCGACAGTGGGATCAACCAAGTGGCTTATCTATTCTATGTTGTTACATAAACTTGGTAATGGTACCCAAAAGACACAGAGGGGAGAGTTCATCGGTCCCATCAAAACCATATGACAAGCGAAAATTCATCAGTGTCGAGGCAGCAGATAGATTTGAATCATACATATCGGGTAAAGCTCTAACTCCCGAGTAGGGCCTCCGCTTAAATGAAGTATTAGATGGAGAAATGCCACACCAAATCATTGAGAGGGGCTGGGATACATTTACTGATCAACCAGACCCGACGGTAGTATCAATCGTGAAAGAGTTCTATGCAAATGCCGAAGACAGAGAGCCGTATGAAGTAATGGTTAGGGACAAGCTGGTGTCCTTCAGTGCAACAACAATCAATGACTACTATAATCTGATACCGCTAGATCATTGCTCTTATGTCCACTTCCTAAACAAAAATCCCAACTATGATACAATGATTGCTGAGTTATACAAGCCTGAGACTACATGGACGTTCAAAGGTCCTCGGGGTGCAGCATATTTCCTCAGCAAAGATCTCAGTCGTTACGGGAAGATTTAGTACGCCTTTCTTTGTGCCAAACTTATGCCCTCTCAGCACATGAGCGATGTTATAAGAGAAAAAGCCCCTCCGCTCTATTATTATCAAGGACTTTGCCATAGATGTGGGGAATGTGATTCTGCATTCTATGAGGAGATATATTAGGGGTAATACAGAAGGCGGATTGCCACATCCGTCCCTCATCTACGGGCTCTGTTATCGTGCGGGGGTGAGATGGAGATCGGATGAATCAGTACAACAGCCTGTACTTCTGTTGGATCATGGATTGATTGCACGTTATAAGGTATAGGAAGGAGGTGAATCTCATCCTCATGGCGTAGGCTTCATTATTTAACCTCCTTTCGCGGATGAAGAGCATGATTCCGATGAAGAAGTGGAAGCTCCCTCGGCATCCACATCTCGGGGCAAGGCCAAATTTAGTGCTCAGTTCTGAAATTTGCAGCTTCATTCGGATGATCAACATAAAAGCTTAGTGAGGCAGAATTGAAGGTTGGCGGAGCGTCAAGCACATATGTTTGATCATCGGAATCAGTTCAACACTGCTCCAACAGAGATGTTTTCCCGATTGAATCCAAACACCAACCTCGGTCATTTTCCAATTCCTTAGCCGCTGCCAACATTTCCACCATTAGGCTCCGATGATGAGCAGGTCGAGCACGATGCTTGACTGATCAGGGAAGTCCTCAGTTTTAATTTTTCTATCTTATAAACAATGAGGACATTATTCCAAATGAGTTTGGGGGTGGGGTTGCTTGGCATTAGTCATACTTTTATTATCTTGTTATTGTTTTCATATTTGTTATAGTTTTCACATAATTTGCAACATAATTTACTTTCGGTTAATTTTTTTTATTGTTTAAAAACATAAAAAAATATAAAATTGAAAGAAAAATCCCAAAAATATTTTCTTTTGCAGATTAGTTTACTACATTCACTTATAACTTTAGGATCATATAAAATTGTATTTAAGGTCATTTGAGTGATGAATTAATATAGTGCATTTAAGGAAGGCCGATGATGAAAATTTTGATCAGTTAGCTAATTAGTTTAATAAGACGGATAAGGATTGCTAAGTTAGGAATTTTGACTGTTTCTGGTTTTGTCAAGACTTGAGACCCTTTTGATTTTTAATTGCGCACGTCAATGTGTTGAATTGGTTAGGAGTTGGTTCAATTTTATGTATTAGGTGCTCATTAAGGATATACTGACCTCTATCACTTGTTAGAACACAAAAATATGAATAATTACTGCTTCAATATCTGTCTAAAATGCAAGTAAAAAAATGAAAAAAACAAGAGAAGGAAGATAAACAGATATGAGCAGATCTTGACTAGTTTATTTTGGTGGCCTTTGTCATTCAAACAAGTAAGCCCTTACGAGTGTCTCTACACTTAGTGCCCTAAAGCCATCTGGTTTAGGAGTCATTGGTGGAAAGTTCGCTAAATAGGTGGTATTGAAAAGCTTAATAAAGATAGACATTGCACAAGTCAAGAATACAGGAATTTGATGGAAAAATCGACGAGATAGAGCATAAAATGCACTCGTAAAAAAAAAGAGAAAAAGAAAAAAATGGTGAAGACAAGTGGATAAGAGGGGTACTAAAGAGTCTTATTTGTAATAAAATATCTTTTATTGAGCAATGTGGTACATGAATTGGATTGAGGTTTTAACTAATTTGATATGTTAATCACACACACACACGGAAGGGTTGAAAGTATGATGAAATTTATGATAAGTTAAATTTCTGATGGTGCGTAAATTTGAAGTCTTGCTGAATTGTTAGTTACTGATCTCTGAGGCCTGATATTTATAATCTATGTTGGTTGATTGCTCGGTCGTATTACATCATGCATATGCATTCATTTAGATAGGTTTGTTTATTTTTGTTTTTCTTGTGTTTTTGCTTGAGGACAAGCAAAGTCTTGAGTTTGGGGATATTTGATGACTGTGTTTTATCCCTGCGAATTAGATATATCTTTGGCTTAATTCTTTACTATCTTTAAGTGTTTTTAGTATCTTTTTACTCATTTTTGTGTTTATTTTGAAGGAAGCGACTTTGGATGGGCAAAAGAGAAAAACATGGCGATGGGTGGCATTTTGATAATTTTGAAGAAGAGTCTTCGTCGGGGCGAGTTCCTCAAGGCATAATTTCCTCGTTGGGGCGTGACTTTGCCGGGGCGAGCTTAGCTAGGCAAAATAAACTCGCCGGGGCGAGAAAGCGGAAGAAAGGAAAAAAATAATGTAATTCAGTTATTTTGGAAAGTTGAACTGGAGTGCGATTCTTTCTACTAATCTGATCCGGAGACTATAAAAGAGAGAGAGAGAGATGGAAAAAGGGTTACACACTTACGCTAACACACACAAAGATTGAAGTAGATAGCTAAACTTGGAGATTGGAGATTGCAGAGAAGCATCACAAGGAATTCAGATTTGAGACTTGAAGATTGAAGAACACTTACTCAGTTTTTTCTATTTTCCTATCTCAGATTTGTAATTTAATTGTGATGACTTATTTGGGATTTATGATTTTTATTTTCAGCATGAACTAAACTTCTAATTAAGACTACAATTGATCATTTTATGTTTATGGATTAATTATCTATTTAATTCTAATTATTTATTCATATTGAGTTGTCTATCGTATTTTGTGCTATTTGATTAATCGTCTGGCCAACAATTAGCGGGATACTCTAGGTGAATTCGGGAGATGAAATCTGGGGTTAGATCTGAATGTGATAGCATGTATTCTTAGTTATTTGTATGGGGTGAATAACTAGGGTTGTGAATTGAATAGGGATATCTCTTTTCGTTGCAGGTAACTTTTGGGAATTTGTACTTAGTGAATTTAATTCTTTTATTTTGCATAGGAATATCGCAGAATTAATTGAGTTAGATAATTTTATTTGATCACTTGGAAAAGGGCTTATAAATAACTTTGAATTCATGTTAACAACTCTAATGAATTGAATAATTGGATGACTTAGATAAATTAATTCAAATTACATGATTGGGGATATTGTAGCCTTAAGCCTTTAAATATCTAAATTTCAATCTTTATGCTAGTTTTAATTTTAGTTTAATTATTTTTAATCATTATTCACAAATTGCGATTGTTTAAATAAAATTGAATTTTTACAGTACTAGTAGTTGGGAATTATTAACGAAGATTTCATGTGGGTTCGACACTCTATCTTATCACTTTATTACTTGTTGATCGTGTATACTTGCACGTAATTGTTGATTGTGAAATCGGACAACAGCATTCATTAAAAATGTACCTTTTGAAACCTAAAAGTTGTTTGAGTGATTTTCTTTTTTCATGTATTAGATATGTAAGTTAAGAGTAAAAACTAGTGGAATCATGTAAAAATAATTTAAATCGAGTGAGATATGAGTTTCGGAACCAAAAATGCTCACTGTTGGAACCTTCGCACCAACGGTCCACTTCCAGCCCATTTTCTGTGACCAAAACTTGTCCAAAAATTCGATTCGATGATAAAATCTTGTAATTCGGGAAGATACGAATCCAACAAGACCAATTCGAAGCCAATCAGACTTGTAGATTTTGTTTTATTCAAGTTTTCGTGAAGGAGGCCAAATCTGGAAAAAAACTGCAAGCACTGTCGGTTTTTATTTTTTTTGGGGACCGGTCCGGTCCGGTCCGGTTTTCTGTCAAAACTTGCAGCGGCCGGTTCAGTAGGTTCTAGGCCGGTTCTTGGGTCGGTTATTGGACTAAAAAGTTTCTAAAATGATTAAAAAAAAATATTATAATAATTAATTTGAGGATTTTTTGTGTAATTAAGTAAAGTTTTATTCAATTAGTGGATTAAATCATCATTTAATTAATAATATTAGTAGTTTAATAATTTTTAAATTCCACTAAATGATAATTAAACTAATTAGCTATTGTTTATGGATAACTGATTAATTAATTATTATTTAATTAACATTAAGTAATAATTAAATAGAAATATAGTTAATAAACTAACTATTTATTATTTAATTAAGATTAAATAATAAATAGGGATAAATAATGAGTTAATTATTTAATAATCAAAGAGAAATAAAGTTAACAGTTTAATTATTTATTATTTAACTAAGACTAAATAATAAATAAGGATAAATAATTAATTATTATTTAATTAATATTAAATAATAATTAAAGAGGACTAAGGTTAATAAACTAATTAAGATTAAATAACTAAAGGTAATTAATTAGTTATTATTTAACCAATATTAAATAATAAGTAGATGAAGATAGAGTTAATAAAGTAATTATTTAATGGACATTAAATAAAGGGAAATTTAAAATAACAAATTAATTAAACAATTATAATAAATTGTTTAAGGTTTAATAAGTGAATATTACTTAAGGAAAAGTAATATTAATTAATTAAATCATTAACCTAAGATCAATTAAATGTCTTATAAGGTTAAATGATAACACATTGAATTATGTGTGCTTTCTGATTGATTAAATGCTAGATAAATAGCATAAGTAATCAATTATGTGCAGTACTAATTGATAGACCCACATTATCAATGCTAGGTCTTTCAAGGGATTTTTAATTAAGCAATATAGCAGTAGTTCGACGATCAGGCAAGTTCCTCCACAAGTTCTATTTGTTATCTCTTTTTCTCCTTCTGCACCCATTTTGATCCCTTTTTCCTCTTTTTCCTCTTTTAAGCTCCAATTCCTCCTGAAATCAATAAATACCTTAATAAGCTCATATACACATAAAACATACAATAAAACTAAATATAAAGAAATCAAAATTATCGAATATTATGCACTTATCAATTATCTTGTTTTAGTTATTCATATTGTTGAATCAATTACAGTTATTCCCCTTTTATTCATGATATATTTTCCTTATTCATTTTTTAAACCTGCTGAGCAAAGTAGTTACTCACTCTTGCTATATCATGAATCTATTGTAGCTAAGCTTGAGTGTTCGAACAAAGATAAGGGCAAGGGGAAGATGAAGTCTTAGATTTCTATTAGCTGATTTATCTGCTTAATGTTTTGTTTAGTTAGCAGTTAATGTAACACAAACCCTAGTAGATATTTTTAAACTTCGTAAGGTATTTTTATTTAAGGTTGTAGACCTTGGGACATAGTTATCCTTTTGTAATGAACAACATATGTTTATTATTTCCGCATTAGTTATTATATGTTGTTTAGAAGTGTATAGATGTGATGGATTGTGAGCACTAAATTCGAGATACGAGTACCCGAATTTGGGGGCGTCACACTCATCATGAATTCCTCTATTACTACTTCGCCACCTTCTTGGAGGTTATATCCTAAGGTCTTCCCCAACTTAAGGCTTATAACCTACAGCTCTGATACCAACCTGTGACACCCCCAAATTCAGGTACTCTTACCTCGAACTTGGTGCTCACGATCCATTCATCTGACATACATTTAACTACCCATATGGTACATAAAAGCATAAATAAATATATTACCTGATAAGGTCTAACTTACATTACAATCCCAAGTCTCATCAACCTTTAATCTTATATACCAAGTCTTAATACAATAACATTAATATTGTTCTTACACAAAAGTTCTCACAAAATTAACATAATCTGAAGCTATTCGGCTGCCTTAGCCTTACCTTTATCCTTGCCAGAACTAATGAGTGGTTATTAGGTTTGTATAATGCGAACATGTAATCAAATTATATAAATAAAGCGGAAGCGCAATAAAATCAGATTTTCAAATTTTATACAAACCATCACCATGATCTTTCTTTATGCACAATTATTAATTAAACGAAAGAGATGGAGAATAAGAATTATACCCTTGTAGAATTCTAGCTTCCTCGGGTACAAGTTCACCTCCAATTCCTTCGCGTTCTCCTTGAATTCCACCGATTAAATTCCTTCCTTTGATCAACGTTAGCCACCCAAGTGTTTGGCCTCTAGAGGTGATCCACTAAGGAATAATACTTATTCAAGAAGATGGGTGTTAGCAAAACCCTAGTTTCTATCTCTATAGAAATTATAAGTACTCTCCACAATTGTTATGCAAGTGTGTGTAACCCTAATCTATGATAAGACCTCTCTTATTTATAGATGTAGGAAAACCCTTCCCTAAACTATTTAGGATTAGGGTTTCTATTCTAATTAAACTCCTTTAATTAAATTAAACTCCTAATCTAATTAGGAATATATGAGAGAGTACTTCTATTAATTAATTCTCAATCCCTATTAGGAATTAAATAATAGTAACAGTAATAATAATAATAATAATAATAATAATAAGACTCCTCTTATTAATTTATATTTAATATTTTTAAAATATTAAATAATAAATATTAAGCTATTTAATTTATTCTATCTCTATAGATTAAATTAAATACATTTAACTTATTATTACAATTATGCCATTTACTTCTTAAATAAATATTTTTCTTTTGCGGTGTGACCCTTTAGGTTCTCCATATTAAACCGGTTGTGAATAAATCAATTAGAACAATTCTAATCTTATTTAAATAAATAAATTAAACTATTTAATTCATTTAAATAAATAATATTTATTCTACAATAAGGGTAAGCCCCCTTAGCGATCAACGACTTTCTAAATAATATAGATTTTAATATTAATTACAAAAGAACCTTTCAGTGAATAGTTACCGTACAATTCAATCCTTCTACCATACAATGTCCTAATTAAATATAAGACATGGAATTACTGTCAAGTCTTATTTTATTTAATTATATGTATTTCGATTCCCAAATGCACAACTCTAAATAATGCAAATTAGAAACTCCTTTCTAATTTCATTCTGCCTTGGCCAAGGACTACTAAGTTGTCATTTATCGAATCACATAGGACATTCACATCTTTTACTAGATGTGGTAGATTCTTTGTTGATCATTCACCTATCTCCATGTACAACTTATTATACCCAATCATACCCTTTGATATACCCTAAAGGTCTTAAGGGACATGTCAATGTATAACTCCTCATACACAAGATACTATGATGATCTCAAGTCCAAGGATCACTTGTACTACTATCACTAGAGGAATTCCTATTGACCGCCGAGTAAAACTCTATTAGGTATTCCTTAGCGAGCTACGTTCAGTGAACTTATTCTCCAATAAGCACCTACATACTAGCTTTAGTGTCTCCACACAACTGATTATGAGATCAATCATCCTCTTCTTAAGAGCAAGCAACATATGTACTAATCTATCTGGATTCACTAATCTCCTTTTTAGTAATCCAACGATTAGGAACGATTTTAGTTTGTGAGCTATCTAGAATTTAGGTCTCATTAGCATGATCACCATCATGATTCTAAAAGCATTGCTCAAAACTATGGGTTTATCACATTTAATATAACAACACAATGTAGATAAAGTAAAATGTCTTTAATAAACGAATAAGATTACAAAGTATATGCTACATCATATCAAATATGATTGGCTTGTGTGCATACTACTTTCAGGTTTTATACGTACGAATTAGATATATCATGGGCTTAATTCTTTATTATCTTTGAGTATTTTTAGTATCATTTTACTTGTTTTTGCATTTATTTTGTAGGAAACAGTTTCGAACGGGAGAAATAGGGTAACTTGAAGATCAGGGGAATGTCTGTAATTTTGGTCGCTGTGAGTTCGTCAGGGCGCGTTCTCGTGGTGTAATGGCTTCGCTGGGCCAAGTTCATCTGATGTCTTCGACAAGGCGGATTCGTGAAGGCTGAATGAATTCGCCAGGGCCAGTTCAGCGGGAAAGAGAAAAACAATATTTAATTTAGTTATTTCGGATGTAGAGTTGAAAAAGGATTCTTGGAGGCTAACTTGTTCAGAGATTATAAGAGGGATTAAAAGACATGGAAAAAGGGTTACACATATATAGAGATTGACAAAAGCATACGAGAGGATTGAGAAGAAAGTAGGAGAAGGCGCGTAAGAAGATCAATTGAAGATTTCAAGAAGAAGGAACTTCTGTAGAGTTTTTATTCTTTTTCTCTTCTTTTACTTGTAACTTCATATGATTAATTCTTCTATAGATTCGTTATTTACTTTCGTTATGTGGAACTAAATTCTATTTAAGATTACAATAGATCTTTTTGTGCAGTTTATTTTGATATGCTTCCTTGTTGATTATTGTTAATTATTATCAGATTGTCTATTATGGTTTATGCTTAATTGTTTAATTTCCTGATCACCAATTACCGTGATAATCTATATGAACTCGAAAAAGGGTTACACATGTGATTATGTTTTCTGCATGCTGATGGAATTCATGATTTGTGTCTAGGATAAAGATATACCTATACGCCGTATGTAATCTGATAGGGAACCTGTTCTGTAAATCCTTTTTAATTGTAATTCACATAGAGATATAGTAAATTAGTTAACTAGGGTGTTCACCTTAATTCTATCATTTGTGGATTTAAGTTGATTCGTTTATGATACATCGAAAGATGGTCATAAATATTAATGAGTTCTCGATTAACAATCTGAAATAGTTAGCATAACTTAACAGGAAGTGTATTAATCTAAGTGAAGCAATAAGTGAAATTGTAGTCTTAAGTCTTCATAATCTGATTTTAAACTTGTGATAGTAGCATTAGTTAAATTAGTTATTCAATTTCCTAAATTCAGAAATCTTTAATTAATTGTTTAATAAAACTGAGTTAATATAAAATTGGTAGTTGTTATTATAAATTTCAGTTTTTCTCCATGGGATCGATACTCTCTTATCATTCTATTACTTGTGGACTGCGTATACTTGCGTATTTTGCTAGTATAGATTTTGGCAAACAAGTTTTTGGCGCAGTTGCCGGGGAACTAATTTATGTTTATAATTTTTAATATCAGTTTAGTTAATTCGGTTTTAGTTAAATATTTTTGTTTTTTTTTACTCTCTGTTTCAGGTAATTTTGATTTGTGTATGCAAACGCGATCAAAACAACCGGAACTTGTGCAGTGCAAGGACGACATTGAGAAAAAGTTATGACAGTTGAGAAAGTTCTACTAAGAGACACTAGAAAAAGAGAGAATGGCAAACGAAGAGCAGAAATCCTTAAGGGACTATGCCATGCCTAAGCTTAATGAAATCAAGTCAAGTATCACAAAACCAGCCATCACTGCTAACTCCTTTGAGATTAAGTCGGGTATAATTCAGATGATTCAGAATTCGATACAATTTGGGGATTGGCTAATGATGATCCGAATGAACAGTTGGTGAGTTTCCTTGAGATATATGACACGTTCAAGTACCATGGGGTTACGGATGATGTTGTGAGACTACGGTTGTTTCCATTCACATTACGGGATAAAGCAAAAAGTTGGCTACATTCACTTCTACTAGGATCCATCACTACCTAGGATGACTTGGCCCAGAAATTTCTAGCAAAGTTCTTTCCGCCAGCGAAGACTACAAAGATGAGAAACAACATTACTACTTTTGAGAAACAACATGGAGAATCTTTGTATGAAGCTTGGGAGAGGTTTAAGGAATTATTGAGAAAATTTCCACATCATGGACTACCCAAGTGGCTACAGGTTCAGACATTTTACAACGGGTTAAGTAGTAATACTTGGACGAATATAGACGCAGCTGCGGGAGGAGCACTTATGGCCAAGAATTTTAATGAGGCATTTGATTTATTAGAAACTATGGCCACCAGTAATCACCAGCGGCCTACTGCAAGGACGACACAGCATAAGGTGGCCGGAGTGTTGGAAGTTGATGCAGTTACATCCCTCTCAGCTCAAATTGTAGCATTTGCGAAGAAGATAGACGCACTGGGTGGAGTAAATAGGCAACAAATGCCTGTAGTTTGTGAGTTGTGTGCAGGATCACACTCGACAGAGCAACGTGCTATAAACCCCGAGGCAGTCTAGTTTATAGGGAGTTACAACCGACAACAGAACCAAAACAATTATAACCCGGGGTGGAGGAACCATCCTAATTTCTCACGGAGCAATAATCAAGTTCAAAATCCAACCCCAAGGCAAGCTTATCCACCGGGTTTTCAAAATCAAGTCACTCCTCAGGCAGAAAAGCAGCCAAGCTTAGAGGAAACATTAGCAAAATTCATTATATCTAGTGATAGGAGAATGAGTGAGTAAGAGCGGCTAATGAATCAAATGGATGTGAATGCAAAGAGTCAAGCAGTAGTAATTCAAAATCTTGAAAACCAGATGGGACAAATAGCCAATATGTTAAATAGCAGACCACGGGGAGCTTTGTCGAGTAACACAGAAATCAACCCGAAAAATGATGGGAAAGAGCAATGCAAAGCAGTGATGCTGCAAAGTGGGAAGTAATTGAATGAGTAAAACGCAGATAGTCCGAAAAAGGTGCATGAAAAGGATGAGAAAGCAGATGTAAACAAAGATGAAGAGAATAAGGTGGAGGAAGAACCAACGGTAGAAGAGAAAGCAGAAAAACCATCAGCAGTTATTCCAGCAGTGCCATTTCCACAACGATTCCAAAAACAGAGATTAGATAAGCAATTTTCTAAGTTCCTTGAGGTGTTTAAGAAATTACAGATCAACATCCTGTTTGCAGAAGCATTGGAACAGATGCCTAGTTATGCGAAATTCATGAAAGATATTTTGTCCAGAAAGAAGAAGCTAGGTGACTTTGAAACAGTGGCTCTAACCGAAGAGTGCAGCCCTATATTGCAAAAGAAGCTACCTCCGAAGTTGAAAGATTCGGGTAGCTTTACTATTCTGTGCACTATTGGAAGCTAATTTTTCAAAAGATGTTTATGTGACCTTGGTGCGAGTATTAATTTGATGCCACTTTCGATTTACACTCAGTTGGAATTACCAGAACTAAGGCCGACAAATATCTCTCTATAGCTTGCAGATAGATCTGTGACATATCCAAGGGGAATTGTAGAAGATATCCTAGTAAAGGTCGATAAATTCATATTTCTAGCCGACTTCATTATGTTGGATTGTGAAGAAGATAAATACATTCCGATCATACTTGGGAGACCATTTTCGGCTATTGGGAGAACACTCATCGACGTGCAAAAAGGGGAATTGACAATGAGTGATAGACTCCACGGCACGCTTGTGTGAGGTGGTCGTCGCCCGGATCGTTTCCAACAAGTTGATAAGATGGATAGTTTGCAACACCTTAACCCCTCGCCTATATGTAGACGGTAATCTTGGTATAATTGCTTGCCAATGAGATTTGCGGAGGATGAACACCAACAACACTTCGACCCCTCGCTTATATTGAAACAGTAATCTCGGTACAATCGATAATTTATGCGGTAGAAGACGCCACACACAACTATGATTAGTTGTATGATAAGTCAATTATGAATCTCAAAGAAGAACTAAGGAACACTTAGGGATTCTCAAAGAACCACAAGAAGAGAAACAAACTCACAATTATATTGATGATACTCAAAATTCAAGTCCTTGATATCTTACAAATGAAACCTATTTATACTAGTCTAGAGAATAATTTAGAATCACACAAACCCTAGAAAATGTTAAAAACCATCATTACATAAAACAAGGAACCTTGATTGGGGAAGGAATTAATTGGTGGAAAATACCTTTTCTTAAAGCATGGAACCTTGTTTTGGGGAAGAAATTAATTAGTGGAAAACACCATTACCTAAAACATGGAACCTTGTTTTGAGGAAGGGATTAATTGGTGGAAAACACCATTTCCTAATGCATGGAACCTTGTTTTGGGGAAGGAATTATTTGGTGGAAAACACCATTTCCTAAAACATGGAACCCTATTTTGGGGGAAGGAATCCCGCAATCCAAGCGTCTTAGGAACCATTCCAAGCATCATTGAGTTGAAATCAATCCATTCACTAAAGATCGCTCGTTGATTCCTCGATACTTGAGTCGAATGAATGGCATAAAATTCTGACCCCCTCATGCTCGTATCATCCCCCTCCTCTTCACAAGGGTTTGTCCTCAAATCTGGCATCGCCCTCTCTCGAAAAGGATTGATCCACAAATCAGACTCTACATCAAAACAAACTAAGTTAACAACTAAAATGTAATTAATACTACACCTTACGAAAACACATACATATGGAGTAAGATAAACGCAAATAAAAATCTAAAAAGTTCTATTCCCTCCTAGATCAAATATCATCATATAGGTCTCCCTTCGAAGCATATAATTCCATTTACGAATTCCTGGATCAAAAGGCTTTCTTGTGATCTCGATTATTTGTACTAATACCCATTTCATTACACTGAGATCACATAACAATCTTAGAGACTTTTCACGGTGCCATTGCCAACATACTTGAATTCCTGAATTAGACACAAATGAATGTAGTATGCACACAAGCCAATCATATTTGATATGATGTAGCATATACTTTGTAATCTTATTCGGTTATTAAAGGCATTTTATATTATCTACATAGTACTGTTATATTAAATGTGATAAACCCATAGTTTTGAGCAATGCTTTTAGAATCATGATGGTGATCATGCTAATGAGATCTAAATTTTAGATAGCTCACAAACTAAAATCGTTCCTAATCGTTGGATTACTAAAAAGGGGATTAGTGAATCCGGATAGATTAGTACATACGTTGCTTGCTCTTAAGAAGAGGATGATTGATCTCATAATCATTTGTGTGGAGACACTAAAGCAAGTATGTAGGTGCTTATTGGAGAATAAGTTCACTAAACGTGGCTCGCTAAGGAATACCTAATGAAGTTTTACTCGCCTGTCAATAGGAATTCCTCTAGTGATAGTAGTACAAGTGATCTTTGGACTTGAGATCATCATAGTATCTTGTGTATGATGAGTTATACTTTGACATGTCCCTTAAGACCTTTAGGATATAACAAAAGGTATGATTGGGTATAATAAGTTGTACATGGAGATAGGTGAATGATCAACAAAGAATCTATCACGTCTAGTAAAAGATGTGAATGTCCTATGTGATTCGACAAATGACAACTCAGTAGTCCTTGGCCAAGGCAGAATGAAATTAGAAAAGAGTTTCTAATTTGCATCATTTAGAGTTGTGCATTTGAGAATCGAAATACATATAATTAAATAAAATAAGACTTGACAGTAATTCCATGTCTTATATTTAATTGGGACATTGTATGGTAGAAGGATTGAATTGTACGGTAACTATGCACTGAAAGGTTCTTTTATGATTAATGTTGAAATCTATATTATCTGGAAAGTCGTTGATTGCTAAGGGGGCTTACCCTTATTGTAGAATAAATATTATTTATTTAAATGAATTAAATAGTTTAATTTATTTATTTAAATAAGATTAGAATTATTCTAATTGATTTATTCACAACTGGTTTAATATGGAGAACCTAAAGGGTCACACCGCAAAAGAAAAATATTTATTTAAGAAGTAAATGACATAATTGTAATAATAAGTTAAGTGTATTTAATTTAGTCTATGGAGATAGAATAAATTAAATAGCTTAATATTTATTATTTAATATTTTAGAAATATTAAATATAAATTAATAGGAGGAGTCTTATTATTATTATTACTATTATTTAATTCCTAATAGGGATTGGGAATTAATTAATAGAAGTACTCTCACATGAATTCTTAATTGGATTAGGAGTTTAATTTAATTAAAGGAGTTTAATTAGAATAGAAACCCTAATCCTAAATAGTTAAGGGAAGGGTTTTCCTACATCTATAAATAAGAGAAGTCTTATCATAGATTAGGGTTACACACTATTGCATAAGAATTGTAGAGAGTACTTACAATTTCTATAGAGATAGAAACTAGAGTTTTACCAACACTCATCTTCTTGAACAATTATTATTCCTTGGTGGATCACCTCTAGAGGCCAAACACTTAGGTGGCTAACGTTGATCAAAGGAAGGAATTTAATCGGTGGAATTAAAGGAGAACGCGAAGGAATTGGAGGTAAACTTGTACCTGAGGAAGCTAGAATTTTACAAGGGTATAATTCTTATTCTCCATCTCTTTCGTTTAATTAATAATTGTGCATAAAGAAAGATCATGGTGATGATTTGTATAAAATTTTAAAATCTGATTTATCGCGCTTCCGCTTTATTTATGTAATTTGATTGCATGTTCGCGCTATACAAACCTAACAACAAATGATACCAATTGATAATCTCCTCCTGGATCTAGTATCAGCACATAGTACCATTCACATTTCATCAATTTACATTTACGAATCCCCGGATCAAAAATTAACTTGAGGATCTCGTGCATTTATAAATACATCATTTTCAACGATCCTGGATCAAATATTAATTGTTGAAACTCATCACGTTGTTCACGTAAACATTCTTGAATTCCTGGATTAAACACAAAATAAAACCAATCAATATGAATCTTTTGTATAATCATGGAAAACTCAAGAAACTCAAACTCATACGTATAGTCTACAAAATCAAAATTTGAATTACTTCCCTGTAGACTTTCAATGTAAGGTTCAAATGGACCTATCCAACTTTCCATGCTTTTGGAGAGTGAGATCTTATCTTGAATCTTCAAAACACAAATAATCTTTTTCTTTCCATTAACAATAGCAAATTCGAAATCAAGTAATGATATCAACAGAATTGACAAATCACAACTAACATCCCCAAACAAAAATTCACTAGTATACATACGATGATCACAATCAATCCTAACAAGTGCTAAGGAATTTTCACAAATGTCGACAAAGCTAGGAATATCATCAAATGATAGTTTGTCATGCAATAAAGTTTTCTTTGGTGAAATAATACCAAGTGATGGTAGCTTATGCAATGATGATTGTTCTAACGACAAATCAAGCAAAGATTGACTAGCATGAAAATCTAACTCGGCATATGGATAAGAAAGCTTAGAACTAATTTCATGCAAGCTAGGGTTTTGAAAATGAGGAGAAATATCATGATCATAAACTAACTCAACAAAGTTCAAATATCCTCCATAATTTATGACAAAAACAATTCTATCTTCAAAATAGCTAATCACAAATTTACCAATGGAAGCATGCAAAACATGTTTTAGATAACTCATGAAAACACTAGATGCATCAGTTAATCTAACAGAAATAACTATCCATCTATACAAGTTACATGTTAACACAATTTTCCCTTTTTCACAACCTATCTTGCTAATTTGATTAGGCATTGTCATCACACGATCATCATCAAATGTAGATAAAATATAAACACTATGCAATTTATCAAACATATTATCTAAGTAAAGAAAATAACAATGATACTTGCTTACCAATGTAAAATCGACAAACATGCTCAACGCCTCATCCCACTTAGGTATTATGATCTCATCAATAACACTTGTACTCATGACCTCATCCAATATACCTTCCTCTATCAACTCACCAACCTGCCTCGGTGACTCCTTCGTCTCCTCAAGAACACCAATAGCTGACGAATATAGAATGATAGTGCTAGGTATATAATCCTTCACCTGTATAAGAGAAACAACAGAAGTAGACAAAAGAGAGTTATTTTGGTTAGTATCCAAAAGCGATGTCTTGTACGAATGTACAGTCATTGGCTTTTCAAAATACAACTCACTTTCAATTCCACTCTCTTTTTCATAGCCACTTATTTTTCTCTCTTTTTCTTTTTGCTCATTCTCTCGTTTGTTTTTCTCTCGAGTATTTTCTCTCTCATTCTTTTCACTCTTTTCTTTTTCTCTCTTTTGATTACAATCCTTTTGTACAATCATTAAATCTTCATGAACTTCATCATGTTCATTGGAACCTAACAATTTTCCTTGGACTGCATACTTGATTTCATCGTCTTCCTCCTTCGGCTGATCTTGCTCTTTTTGTGCCTTAAGAGTGACTTGTTGTTGTTTTAAATGATCATTCTTTAACTCATTATATGTTCTTATGATGTCCTCGAATGATATTGGTTTCACATATGCTCTAGGAGTTTCGCGTGGTTGTTTCCGATACGACTCCTTATGCCTTTGAACCCTCTTTTCATCCTCCCAAGTAGCTCGCCTTGAAGGTTACTCTTTATGCCTTGGAGATACATATTCATTCCTCTTGCTAGGTTGTACTGGAGCATACCGCCTTCTCATCACGGTTTTCAACTCTTTCCATGTATCGATCGGAGGTTCTCCATATTTTCTCCTAGCACATTTAAATTGAGCCCACCATGTACGTGCATCATCGGACAAATCTAGGACTGCAAGTTTGAACTTCCTTTGCTCGGAATACTCATGATAATGAAACTCTCGCTCCTTTCCTTTCTCCCAACTTAAATAAGCTTCGGGATCCACTCTACCTTGAAAAGATCCTTTTGCCAATAATTATTTTTACATTTATATCCATACATGATTGCTGCAAAACAAAGGTTAGTACATAAAGAAAATTTTTCACACACTCCCTCACGTGTTTCGCTCCAACAATGTTATGAAACGATCGTGTATCGCTCAAATGGCTTTTCCCTCTAATAGCCTCACTACTCTTGCCTTTTTTCGCTAGTAGTTCTCTCTAATAGGTTCTTTTTGAATTCACACAAATATTACCTCAATTTTCCCAAATCCAATCCAATAAGAACTTATCAAGACACAATAGTTGTTATCAATACGTATACCAACAATATTTTCCACAATTGCCAAATACGACTTTCCGAATGAAATCCCAATAATAGTAACAATAATAATAATTTTCTGCAGTTTTTTTTTACTATAATTCAACAAAAAAATTAAAGATAAGTAACTTGATAGGAACTTAACTTTGATACCAAATGATAGACTTCATGGCACGCTTGCGTGAGGTGGTCGTCGCCCGGATCGTTTCTAACAAGTTGATATGATGGATAGCTTGCAACACATTAACCCCTCACCTATATGTAGACGATAATCTTGGTATAATTGCTTGCCAATGAGATTTGCGAAGGATGAACACCAACGACACTTCGACCCCTCGCTTATATTGAAGCAGTAATCTCGGTACAATCGATGATTGATGCTGTAGAAGACGCCACACACAACTATGATTGGTTGTATGATAAGTCAATTATGAATCTCAAAGAAGAACTAAGGAACACTTAGGAATTCTCAAAGAACCACAAGAAGAGAAACAAACTCACAATTATATTGATGATACTCAAAATTTAAGTCCTTGATGTCTTACAAATGAAACCTATTTATATTAGTCTAGAGAATAATTGAGAATCACACAAACCCTAGAAAATGTTGAAAAACACCATTACATAAAACAAGGAACCTTGTTTGGGGAAGGAATTAATTAGTGGAAAACACCATTTCCTAATGCATGGAACCTTGTTTTGGGGAAGAAATTAATTGGTGGAAAACACCATTTCCTAATGCATGGAACCTTGTTTTGGGGAAGGAATTATTTGGTGGAAAACACCATTTCCTAAAACATGGAACCCTATTTTGGGGGAAGGAATCCCGCAATCCAAGCATCTTAGGAACCATTCCAAGCATCATTGAGTTGAAATCAATCCATTTACTAACGATCGTTCGTTGATTCCTCGATACTTGAGTCGAATGAATAACATAAAATTCTGACCCTCTCATGCTCGTATCAATGAGGGTCCAAGACCAAGAGGTGACTTTCAATATGTTTAAAGCCATGAAACTCCCCAAGGATGAAGAGGAGTGTTATCGTGTGGATGTGATTAAAGAAGCGATGGATGATGAGCTGTTAGCGGTGCTGAATTTCGATCCGTTAGAAACTACTTTGCTGGGGGATACCAAATCAGATGATCCAGAATTATTGGAGTATTTACAGATATTGGATGCTTTATCGAGGATAAGCAAATTCAAAAGTTCTTTTGAGCCATTGGATTATGTAGAGAAAGAAACAGTTCGGATGAAATCATCTTTAAAGGAGCATCCCACATTGGAGCTGAAACCTTTACCTAACCACCTTAGGTATGCGTATTTGGGTAATTCCTCTACTTTGCCTGTTATTGTTTCTTCTGCACTTAACGAATTGCAGGAAAGTAAGCTGCTGAGAGTCCTTCGCGAATACAAATCTGTAATCGGATGGACCTTCGCGAAACTTATGTTATTGACCGCTCAAGAAGAACTTGTTAAATAAATGGCGAAGTTGGAATTAGAAGTGAAGTGTCAGCATGAATCACAGGAAAAGTTATTTTAGGTAAATATTCGTCCAATATTACTGGACCGAATCAAAGAAGCTCAACTTCAGGATGCGGAGTGTGAGAAGATTAAGACAGAAATCTCTGAGAGACAAGGTGGAAAGTTTAGTATTGATGCCGAGGGATTACTCAGATTTGAACACCAAATTTTGGTTACATTGATACAAGATGTTAGAAGGGAGATTTTAGATGAAGCTCATAATACACGTTACTCAATTCACCCAGGGAGTACAAAAATGTATCAAGATCTTCGTCAACATTATTGGTGGTCAGGAATGAAGCGTGATGTAGCAGAATGTGTTAACAGATGTTTGACATGTCAGAAAGTGAAAGCTGAACATCAGTGACCCAGTGGTTTGTTGCAGCCATTAGAAATACCAGAGTGGAAGTGGGAACACATAACGATGAATTTTGTGGTAGGCTTGCCGACTACACAAAAAGGCTTTGAAGCGATTTAGGTAATTGTGGACAGACTGACAAAATCAGCGCATTTCTTACCAAACAAGATTAGATTCAACCTAGATAAGTTAGCAAAATTATACATTAAAGAAATTGTTTCGCGGCACGGTGTTCCAGTGTCTATTGTGTCTGATCGAGATTCGAGATGTATGTCGAATTTTTGGAAGCGTCTGCAAGAATGCTTGGGAACTCAGTTGAGAATGAGCACTGCGTATCATCCTCAAACTGATGGTCAGAGCGAAAGAACGATTCAAACCTTGGAGGATATGTTATGCGCCTGTGTCATGGATTTCAAAGGAAGCTGGGATGATCACTTACCGTTGGTCGAGTTTGCTTACAACAACAGTTACCATGCGAGTATTGGCATGCCGCCATACGAAGCGTTGTATGGACGGAAATGTAAAACTCCACTATGTTGGGATGAGGTTGGTGAAAGGCAACTACTAGGATCAGAATTGGTACACCAAACTGCAGAGATCGTGAAAGTTATAAGAGCGCGATTGTTAGATGCTCAAGATAGACAGAAGAAGTATGTCGATCAACATCGTCAGAACCTAGAATTTGAGGTGGGAAGCTTCGTTTTTCTGAAAGTTTCACCATGGAAAGGTAAAATTCGTTTTGGAAAGAAGGGTAAACTTAGTCCAAGATTTATTGGACCTTTTGAAGTACTGCGGTGAGTTGGTGAGGTGGCTTATGAAGTAGCTCTACCTCCAGAGCTGGTTCATATCCACAATGTTTTTCATGTATCTGTTTTAAGGCCTTATAAGCTAGACTATAAACATGTGATAGATTATGAACCTATACAGTTTAAGAAAGACCTAACTTATGAGGAAGTCCCGATCCAAATAATAGACAGGAAGGAACAGGTTCTCAGAAATAAAGTGATACCTTCTGTTAAGGTAATATGGAGGAACCACAACGCTGAAGAAGCTACGTGGGAACTCGAAGCTGATATGATGAAGAATTATCCTGAGTTGTTTGTTTAGTCCTAGTTCTATGATTTTGGGGACAGAATCCTTTTAAGAAAAGGAGAAACGTGCGATCGAATTAAGTGTGTTGTGCGTTGTGATTCTGAGGATAGAATCCTTGTCAGGAGGGAAGGATGTAACAATCCGAAATTTTGTATTATTTGAAAATGTGCATTGAAGTTGAATAAATATTTTAATTGATATGTTTATTTTGTTAAATAAATATTTGGTAGAAATTATTATGGTATAATTTGTATGTGTGCATTTTGTTATGCATTGTTATGCAATAATGATGATAATTTGATAATTTAATTAAGTGATTAAATTAAAGGATTAATAATTTTGTTAAATAAAAGGATTTATTAAATAAAATTATATTTATGGTTGAATATAAATAAATATTATAATTTGTTAGGTAAGGGTTAATTTGATTTATTAATAAAGAAGGTTTATTTTAAAAACAAATAACTGTGACATGTGGCTATATAATAGGAGAATATAAAAATAAATTAGTAAGTAATTTAATTGAGTCTAGCCAAACATGGCCTTGTGACTATTAGTTAATTTAATTGAGTCTAGCCAAACATGGCCTTGTGACTATTGGTTACTCTAACTGATAAAACCCGTCAAGTTAAAAGTTACGTAACTTTTATCAGTTAAGCTTTGTAAGCCAAAAGAGCAGAGAAGGAGAGAAATTGAAATTGAGAGAAGAACCCTAAGAATCAAAGGAGGGTGATAACTAAGCCACATAAATCATCTAAATCAAGTGCAAAGAAGAAATTGAAGGTATAATTTAGTTTAAAATTTTTATTCAAGTTATTCAAAATTAGTTTTCTGTAATTGATTTTTGTTTGCTAATTTATAAAAGAGCTGTTAATTTGTTAATATGTATGAAGAATCTGTTATATAATGTTTAAGTATGGTTTTGAGTGGTTTAATTCATGAAAACAAGTTTTAAATGGGGAATTTGTGTTCTTGAGGAATATATATGTTATAGTGGTTTTAGAAAAAAAAATTGATGATTCAATCATGTATTAATCTGCAAATTGAGAGTTGTTTATGATATTACGTTTAAAAATGAAAACAATGCATGTGTTGTGGATTAATTTGGTTGAAAATTGAGTAAATAGTGAGTTGTTTCACTAAATGTATGAGTTTTTGAAAAAAAAGAAAAATTGGTTTTAAATCTTTTGTGTTTTGTTGTTTTGTTTGTTTTAGGTTGTTAGAATTGGTATATGAATGCTTAGTAATGTTTCTAAGAGGTTTATGATAATTGGGTATGCTTAGAATTGATCTTTGATGCTTAAAATTCGAGTTTTTGGGCTTGAGCATTCTACAGTTCACGAACTGCAGAATCTGGGTTTCAGGTTCACCGCCCCGGCGGACTCGTTAAACTAGGTTTGCCGCCCCGGCGGTCTCAATACACTAGGTTTGTCTGAAAGTAGTATGCACATAAGTCAATTATATTTGATATGATGTAGCATATACTTTGTAATCTTATTCATTTATTAATAAAAGAATTGATTTTCTTAAAGGCATTTTACATTATTTACATAGTGCTGTTATATTAAATGTGATAAACCCATAATTTTGAACAATTCTTTTAGAATCATGATGGTGATCATGCTAATGAGATCTAAATTCTAGATAGCTCACAAACTAAAATCGTTCCTAATCGTTGGATTACTAAAAAAGGGGATTAGTGAATCCGGATAGATTAGTACATACGTTGCTTACTCTTAAGAAGAGGATGATTGATCTCATAATCATTTGTGTGGAGACACTAAAGCAAGTATGTAGGTGTTTATTGGAGAATAAGTACACTGAATGTGGCTCGCTAAGGAATACCTAATGGTGTTTTACTCGCCTGTCAATAGGAATTCCTTTACTGATAGTAGTACAAGTGATCCTTGGACTTGAGATCATCATAGTATCTTGTATATGATGAGTTATACTTTGACATGTCCCTTAAGACCTTTAGGGTATATTAAAGGGTATGATTGGGTATAATAAGTTGTACATGGAGATAGGTGAATGATCAACAAAGAATCTACCACGTCTAGTAAAAGATGTGAATGTCCTATGCAATTCGATAAATGACAACTCAATAGTCCTTGGCCAAGGCAGAATGAAATTAGAAAGGAGTTTCTAATTTAAATTATTTAGAGTTGTGCATTTGGGAATCGAAATACATATAATTAAATAAAATAAGACTTGACCATAATTCCATGTCTTATATTTAATTGGGACATTGTATGGTAGAAGGATTGAATTGTACGGTAACTATGCACTGAAAGGTTCTTTTGTGATTAATGTTGAAATCTATAATCTGGAAAGTTGTTGATCGCTAAGGGGGCTTACCCTTATTATAGAACAAATATTATTTATTTAAATGAATTAAATAGTTTAATTTATTTATTTAAATATAATTAGAATTGTTCTAATTAATTTTTCACAACCGGTTTAATATGGAGAACCTAAACGGTCACACCGCAAAAAGAAAAAAAATATTTATTTAAGAAGTAAATGGCATAATTGTAATAATAAGTTAAGTGTATTTACTTTAACCTATGGAGATAGAATAAATTAAATAGATTAAGATTTATTATTTAATATTTTAGAAATATTAAATATAAATTAATAAGAAGAGTCTTTGTAACGAATGCGATTTTTGTGAATATAAAAAAATATTTATTGAGTTATATAAATATTTTTGATAATTTATTTATTGAGTACAATAAATAATTTATAAAGTTATGATGAAAGAATTTATGTTAAATGCTATTTAATTATGATTTGATGTGTTTATTCTAATTTAATTTAATAATTAAATTAGATGATTAAATGATTTGTTTGAATAAGATAATTTATTTGGTGTTATTGTTATTGGTTAAATAGAATTATTGATTAAACTGGTAAGGTTTAATTAAATTTATTTAATAATAAGTTTAATTAAATTAAAAGTGTGACAATTAAAACTATATAGTAAATGAATTATTAAAATAAATGGAGAAAGGGTTTTATTTAGATGAACCAAACAAGGCCTTGTGACCCTTGGTTAGTAAAAGGAGTTATTTTTATTTGTAATTGCTAAACAAAGCCTTATGGCTTTTGAATTATGTAACTGATGATTTAAAATTAAAGTACGTGATTATATTTTATCAGTTTTTATTTGGAAGCTTTATCAGTTTAATTGTTAAGTATAAAAAAGAAAGAACAGAGCTTTTGAGAGAAAAGAAAAATTGAGAGTTGAGAGTTCTTTGAATTGAGAAGGAGAAGGAAGTGAATTGCTAAAGCTAAGGAGTTATATTTGTTTAGCTTAAAGGTATAATTTCTTTTAGATTTTGTTAGAAGTTTAATTCACTGTATATGGTTTTCACTTCTCTGAATGTAAATTTGTTAGCTCAATGCATGAATTATTTGATTATAATTGATTCTAAGCATGTATTAGAGATTATGTGATGATTATAGATTAATTTGAATGAGTTAATCCATGAAACATGTTTTAGAGTGAAGTTTTTGGTTTTACAGAGTCTTATTTCATGTATGGTATATATGTATGAAAATTGATATTTAATTTGATTATTAACCGGTAAATTGACATTTGATTATGATAATATGATGAAAAATGAAAAGAATGCAAGTAGAATGGATTAAAATGGTTGAACGATGAATTCACAGTGTTTGATTTCGTTAAAATGACTAAAATATGAATATTTTGTATAAACAGTGAATTTTTGGGTTCTAATTAGTTGGTTAAGTGTATTATAATGGTTAAATTGGTTAGAAATATGTTGGGTAATTGTTTTATAACATGTTTGATGTCTGGGTAAGTTTAAATTATGTGTTAGATGGTAGAATTCGAAAAATTTGGCTTAGAATTTTACTGGTTCGCGAACTGTAGGAGATGACTGTCGAGTCTCTCGCCCCGGCGAGAGAAATGAACTGGAAGTCTCGCCCCGGCGGTCTCGTCGCCCCGGCGGCATAATTACACTATGTTCCTCGCCCCAGCGGCAGCCTCGCCCCGGCGACGGTTTTGTATAGAAATCCACCGCCCCGGAGGTGGAACAGTAACTGGAAAAAAAATTTAAAATTTATTTATTTGTTTTGTGATATTATTATGTTGCTATGTGCATGTTTAAAACTTATATTAAGGTATTAAATGATTAATGAGATACCACGATGGTTGTTAGAAAATATTTGTTGAATATCGAATGACAATGGAGATGTTGCAATAAAATAGGATAAGAACGAGACTTAAACATATATTAATCTGTAACTAATTATTGTTACCATTTTACAATCAGAATGTATAGGTTTATTAAAGAACGTGAATTTAAATCTGTAATCTACGTACGAGGCAAGTTTTTCCTTCCTTAAACTTGTTATTTCCTTTAAAGCAAGTTTATTTTCATTGAGCAAGCTTATTAACCTTAGCTTACTATTATTCAAGCAAGGTTGTTATCATGGCAAATGTTTATATTTACTTCAGTCATTCATTGTTCGACCATTGATCGTTATTCAAACTTTGAACAGAATTCCTATTGTACAAACTTTATTAATGAATCAAATACTTTAGTGACTAGCAAACCCTTATTGATTCAGCTAGTCCTTAGTTGATGAGCGTTCTAAAGACTTAGAATATTTTAAGATTTTTCCAAACCAAGTTCCTTTTGGAACGGAATATGATGCTAAACTGAGATGAACAACCCTAATATAGGGGATTAATTACGCGACAGCGTTAAAATGTTTGTGCACAATACATTGTACAAAGGGCTGATCCCCCTGAGTACGAGATGGATGGTCCATAGTCTAAAAGACTGTTAAAGGTTACGGTAGAAATACTTGTTAGCCTAGGACATAGTTCGAGTTCTTGTGACCCTCAGATACAATTTTAAACTTTGAATTCTATAATCAGTTCTTGAGCCAAGTATCCCATTAAGCTTTCATATCTCGAATGGTTATTGATTGAATTTAGAAAACTATAATACCTCAGTTGAAATCTATTTCGTTAATTATTCAATTGTTATCATTATTATGCTTGTGGGCAACTATTTGCTCACTCTTACACTAAAACTTTGCAGCTAAGACAGAGAAATCGGATGAGCCGTCCACGAGTAAAGGCAAGGGCAAAATGCCGAAGTAGCAAGAGATCTATTGTTCATTTGATGTTTATTTGTAACAAGACTTATTTAATTTTATGTTTTATTCTACATTGATGTAATAGAGGTTAATTTGCTTGATCAAGAGATTGGTAATGTAACCCCCTTTTTTGTGGGAAGATGTTTCATTCAGTTTAATTATATTACCTTTTGTCATGGGTAGTTAGTCATGAATGTATGGTATAGTGAACACCAAATCTGTGGAGTTGAAGTACCCGGATTTGGGGGTGTCACAGGTTGGTATCAGAGCTGATAGGTTATGAACCTTTAGGTGGGGAAAACCTTAGGGTAGTAGCCTTTTAGAAGATAGAGAATATAGTGGTGATAAACTCTTATCGAGTTCTAAGGAATGGATTACGAAAATTCATAAAAGACAATAAAATGATTATGTGTTATGTGCTTATTTGATAACAAACTTATGTGCTCGCGAGTAGTATCGAGTAGTAATTAAAACTTAAAATTTTGGTGGCAGGATGACGGATATAGGAGGACCTAGCCAGGCTAGGGATGAGGAGCCCCGGGATATTCATGTAGTTCGGGAGCAGCTAGTGCAGAGGGAGCCATCCCCATTGATCACAGTTGTAGGTCCCGAGTACGAGCCTGAGTCAGATCCAGAGAAGGATCCTGAAGAGATTGAGGAGGAGGAAGAAGACCCTGAGGAGATACCATTATCTTCCTTAGGTGTTCAGATGTACGAGCAGGTATATGATCGCAACATAAAGTTGCAAGATAGAGTGGAGGAGTTAGAGGGACAACTGGCTGAGCGACAGACTATCTTGGAGCAGAAGAATAGTGAGATAGAGGAGCTCGATATACGTCTTGGGGACGTGGAGTGGAAGTTGGTTCATGAAGAGAGCCAAAAGAAGGAGTTAGAAGATCAAGTTGTGGAATGTCAAGCCGCTTTAGAACAGAAGGATGTCGAGATCCAAGACCTTTCATCACGTCTTGCAGAGGTCGAGCAGAGACTAGCTCAGTCTGAGTACCGTCGAGGCCGATTATTGGCTAGGAATGAAATGGTATGAGATGAATTGAAAGAGGAGACAGCTAAGCGGGCTAGAGCTGAAGACGCTTGGCTGAGGGAGGCTAATCGCGCAGATCGTGTTGAATGTGAGGTGCGGTCAAAGAAGGCCAAGATTGATGAGATGGAGTATATTTTTCACACCACAATAGATAGAGCTCAGGATCGAGTTCATCGTCATCCAGATATAATGGGTCGAAGGATGGTGACTCGTATTATAGAGCAGGAACGCGAGAAAGCTGTGCGCCGTGGGATGTCATCGTAGATTAGGATTGGAGGTGCTAGTATGAAAATCTATGAAGATTAATAAGTTGTAAATCCCAGTTTTATATAATGGGATAGAATAATGATGTAATCCTGGAACTTTATGATTTCAGGATAGATGATGTAAATGACTATGATGCTATTTTATTATGTTTTGAGCAGTAAATGAATAAAATGCGAAAATTTATCAGATATGTTAAGTGTTGTTTATAAATGTTTAAGTTAAGACTTAAATGCTTAGGTAATTGAGCAATAATCTAATAACGCGAATTCTTGATAGAAAGATGCCGCCAAGAAGACAAACCCGTCAACAGACCCCTGAGGGATCCACCAATAACAACGAAGAACTCAACGCTAATCCAATGCAGCAGTTGGTAAATCTGCTAACGAGAGCATTTGCGAATCAACCCCAAGCCCAGGCCACGACTTTTAAAGATTTCAAGGCTGTTGGACCCCCAGAATTTCAAGGGTCTATGAATTCGATCGAGGCACAAACCTGGGCCATGGAGATGGAGAAAATGATGCAGAGTTATCCTCAATTGTTTGTTTAATCTTTGTATCGCGATTCTGGGGACAGAATCTTTGTAAGAAGGGGAGAATGTAATGGACGAATTAATTGTGTTGTGATTCTGGGGACAGAATCCTTTTAAGGAGGGAAGGATGTAACGAATGCGATTTTTGTGAATAAATAAAAAAATATTTATTGAGTTATATAAATATTTTTGATAATTTATTTATTGAGTACAATAAATAATTTATAAAGTTATGGTGAACGAATTTATGTTAAATGCTATTTAAGTATGATTTGATGTGTTTATTCTAATTTAATTTAATAATTAAATTAGATGATTAAATGATTTATTTGAATAAATGATTTATTTGAATAAGATAATTTATTTGGTGTTATTGTTATTGGTTAAATAGAATTATTGATTAAATTGGTAAGGTTTAATTGAATTTATTTAATAATAAGTTTAATTAAATTAAAAGTGTAACAATTAAAACTATATAGTAAATGGATTATTAAAATAAATGGAGAAAGAGTTTTATTTAGATGAACCAAACAAGGCCTTGTGACCCTTGGTTAGTAAAAGGAGTTATTTTTATTTGTAATTGCTAAACAAAGCCTTATGGCTTTTGAATTATGTAACTGATGATTTAAAATTAAAGTACGTGATTATATTTTATCAGTTTTTATTTGGAAGCTTCATCAGTTTAATTGTTAAGTATAGAAAAGAAAGAACAGAGCTTTTGAGAGAAAAGAAAAATTGAGAGTTGAGAGTTCTTTGAATTGAGAAGGAGAAGGAAGTGAATTGCTAAAGCTAAGGAGTTATATTTGTTTAGCTTAAAGGTATAATTTCTTTTAGATTTTGTTAGAAGTTTAATTCACTGTATATGGTTTTCACTTCTCTGAATGTAAATTTGTTAGCTCAATGCATGAATTATTTGATTATAATTGATTCTAAGCATGTATTAGAGATTATGTGATGATTATAGATTAATTTGAATGAGTTAATCCATGAAACATGTTTTAGAGTGAAGTTTTTGGTTTTACAGAGTCTTATTTCATGTATGGTATATATGTATGAAAATTGATGTTTAATTTGATTATTAACCGGTAAATTGACATTTGATTATGATAATATGATGAAAAATGAAAAGAATGCAAGTAGAATGGATTAAAATGGTTGAACGATGAATTCACAGTGTTTGATTTCGTTAAAATGACTAAAATATGAATATTTTGTATAAACAGTGAATTTTTGGGTTCTAATTAGTTGGTTAAGTGTATTATAATGGTTAAATTGGTTAGAAATATGTTGGGTAATTGTTTTATAACATGTTTGATGTCTGGGTAAGTTTAAATTATGTGTTGGATGGTAGAATTCGAAAAATTTGGCTTAGGATTTCACTGGTTCGCGAACTGTAGGAGATGACTGTCGAGTCTCTCGCCCCGGCGAGAGAAATGAACTGGAAGTCTCGCCCCGGCGGTCTCGTCGCCCCGGCGGTCTCGTCGCCCCGGCGGCATAATTACACTATGTTCCTTGCCCCGGCGGCAGCCTCGCCCCGGCGACGGTTTTGTATAGAAATCCACAGCCCCGGCGGTGGAACAGTAACTGGAAAAATAAATTTTAAAATTTATTTATTTGTTTTGTGATATTATTATGTTGCTATGTGCATGTTTAAAACTTATATTAAGGTATTAAATGATTAATGAGATACCACGATGGTTGTTAAAAAATATTTGTTGAATATCGAATGACAATGGAGATGTTACAATAAAATAGGATAAGAACGAGACTTAAACAAATATTAATCTGTAACTAATTATTGTTACCATTTTACAATCGGAATGTATAGGTTTATTAAAGAATGTGAATTTAAATCTGTAATCTACGTACGAGGCAAGTTTTTCCTTCCTTAAACTTGTTATTTCCTTTAAAGCAAGTTTATTTTCATTGAGCAAGCTTATTAACCTTAGCTTATTATTATTCAAGCAAGGTTGTTATCATGGCAAATGTTTATATTTACTTCAGTCATTCATTGTTTGATCATTGATCGTTATTCAAACTTTGAACAGAATTCCTATTGTACAAACTTTATTGATGAATCAAATGCTTTAGTGATTAGCAAACCCTTATTGATTCAGCTAGTCCTTAGTTGATGAGCATTCTGAAGACTTAGAATATTTTAAGATTTTTCTAAACCAAGTTCCTTTTGGTACGGAATCTGATGTTAAACTGAGATGAACAACCCTAATATAGGGGATTAATTACGCGACAGCGTTAAAATGTTTGTGCACAATACATTGTACAAAGGGCTGATCCTCCTGAGTACGAGATGGATGGTCCATAGTCTAAAAGACTGTTAAAGATTACGGTAGAAATACTTGTTAACCTAGGACATAGTTCGAGGTCTTGTGACTCTCAGATACAATTTTAAACTTTAAATTCTATAATCAATTCTTGAGCCAAGTATCCCATTAAGCTTTCATATCTCGAATGGTTATTGATTGAATTCAGAAAACTATAATACCTCAGTTGAAATCTATTTCGTTAATTATTCAATTGTTATCATTATTATGCTTGTGGGCAACTGTTTGCTCACTCTTGCACTAAAACTTTACAGCTAAGACAGATAAATCGGACGAGCCGTCCACAAGTAAAGGCAAGGGCAAAATGCCGAAGTAGCAAGAGACCTATTGTTCATTTGATGTTTATTTGTAACAAGACTTATTTAATTTTATGTTTTATTCCGCATTGATGTAATAGAGGTTAGATAACCTGGGATTTGCTTGATCAAGAGATTGGTAATGTAACCCCCCCTTTTGTGGGGAGATATTTCATTCAGTTTAATTATATTACCTTTTGTCATGGGTAGTTAGTCATGAATGTATGGTATAGTGAACACCAAATCTGTGGAGTTGAAGTACCCGGATTTGGGGGTGTCACAGTCTTATTATTATTATTATTACTATTACTATTATTTAATTCCTAATAGAGATTGGGAATTAATTAATAGAAGTACTCTCTCATGAATTCCTAATTGGATTAGGAGCATAATTTGTTGGTTCCTGGAGACACAATGTGGATCTAGAAGGGGGGTTGAATAGATCCTTTAAAAAACTTTTTCCTTTTAATAATGAAAGTATAACAGTTTATGAGATAGAGAATCAATTCATGCACAGCGGAATAATCATTAATAACCCCTTCATAGATTCAAGCATAATTTCAGCTCAGTTTACAAATCTATAGTATGATTGATAACAGATATAGCAGTTTATTGAGCATAAAGTAAATGACAGAAGGTAAATAACACAGGAGATTTTAAGTGGTTCGGAGATGTAATAACTCCTACTCCACTCTTCTACTTCAACAAGTAGGAATCCACTAATTGTTTTAGTCACGAAGACAAGGACTCTACGCCCTCTTCGAGTCCAGCAGAAAAGAGTTGTTTTTAGCCACAAAGGCAAGGATCCTATGACCCTCCTCAAGTCCCGTAAACATGGATCCTCTGACCCCTCTTGAGTCCCGCAGACATTGAGTTCTTTTTAGTCCCTTGGACAAGGATCCTATAACCCTCTTCAAGTCCAGCAGACTTGGAAACCTAGTTCACAAAGAACCCTTTAAGGCCAGCAGCCTTGGAACCTGTAGACTAAGTCCAGCGGACTTAGAATCTCTTGTACCCTCTGTTACTCAGCAAGTCCAGCAGACTTGCCTTTGTTTAGTCACTTAAGACAAGGACGCCACGCCCTCTTTGGTGTGTTGATGGTTTGTTGGGTTGTGCTACCAAGATGAACTTTATTCTCCTTCATCTTTAGGTACTTGGTAGCTGTTAGTGATCTTCTTCTGGATGCTGCTGATGATGGTCGTTGAAGTCCTTCCTTCTTCTGGTACATAGCAGATGCAGATGATCATTTTCGTTGAACACTGCTTGACTTGTCCAAGTCACTTCTTTTTCTTTTCAGCCCATAGTGTTCCTTGCTTGATCATAGAGTTGTCTGTTCTGGATCTGGTTGCTCTAGATCTTGGCTTCTTGGTCATTCGACTCTTAGCTCATATGCCAGCTCTTTGGCATACCTCCCATGTCGCAGTGAAGCTTCTAGCTGATAGTATAGTTTGTGTTCTAGCTCTTTTACTCAATGGATACCAACACACACACATTCGAGTGTTGTTCCTCTCTTTTGTAGTTCTCCATTTTCTTCCCGTTGGAAGCTTGCCGTTGATATCTTCCCGTTGCACTGCCTTCCATTGGAGACTAACTTTCTGCAGATTTGTTTATTATACCACTGAGTATTTTACTTCCCTAAGTTTGCTAGTGATGGCTGAGTCAGCATTCATTAGCTGGTACCAAGATATTGGAGTCATATGTATTGTTTTTTGACTGCTGCAGATATGACTATTTGAGCTCCACTCAAATTGGTTACATATTATACTCCTTTATTTATTCAGCCGCTCATCTTGGAATAGCAACCCTGAGTGCCCTAATACTTTTAATCCAGCTGGCACTATCTTACTTGCTCTACGATCATCTTAGGTGTAGCTTGAATCTTTGATCGTAGAGTGAACTGCTTGCTTCTAACTGAAGATTTTTGCCTTTGATCGTAGAGTTTACTGCTAACTTCAGTTGTGGCCTTGTGCTCTCTTGCAGTTCGTAGAGTGGCTGACTGTACTTGCATTGCTCTTTGATGTGCTTCTTACTATACTGCAGTTTGTCCTTCCTTATGCTCTATGATATCCATTTAGCTTTTTGTTCTAGAGCATACCATTTAGGATCTTTGTTGAGCCATTGCTATAGTGTGCTTATCATAGACGATTGCTCTATTGTTCTTTAGGTGTTGACTCTGTTGTTGTGTCATAGAGGATTGCTCTATGATCTTCTTGTTTGTTGTGGCACCTTTAATGTAGAGGCTGCTCTACTTAATCTTCAGACATTCTTCCTTTTGTCATAGAGTGCTTCTCTATAATCCTTTTCGCATTTGTTTCGCTGAGACTGCTTGAGTGCTTCTATTGTCTTAGACTCCCCTCTACGATCACTTGATCTTGCTGAACTTTCCCGCTCTACAACCTTTGTCTTTAATGCAGGTCTAGAGTCTTGATGGATCGTAGAGTGATTACTTGACAAATCCTTTGACCTCTGTTATGGCTTGATGCTTTGGTTGTGCTCAGAGATCTTGCTATGTCTGATGGCTCATGCTCAGTTTTCTTGGTAGTCTTGAAGATTTCCACTTTATCTTTGAGTACTTCAGCAACGACTGCTCTATGTTGTTGCTTGATTGCAGACTGATCATAGGAGTCGTAGAGTGGCTAATCTTTAGACTGACTCTACGAACCCATGTTAGCACGGTGAACTTCTCTTTGTAGTGTGCACTCAACGAACCTTAGTAAGCTCTATGTTCTGCCGAGCCATACTCTACGATTGCCTTGTACGCTCTGCGTTGACATGTGCAGCTCTACGATGCCCGATAAATGCTGCCGAGTGATCTCTACGATCTGCCGATCCTGTTACTGTGCTTGCCTGGCAGACTCTACGATCTTGGAATTTAGCACTGCAATGCCGAGGCAACTTTTCGTCCTGCCGAGGCGACTCTACGTCCTGTCAAGGCAACTCTACGTCCTGTCGAGGTTTTACATTTTCCTGGCAGACCCTGTGATGACATGCTTGGCTCTGCGATGTTGACTGACTGCTCTACGATCCTTCACTTAGTTAGTGTAATGCTCTATGATCAGTCTGGCCCTTGTTTGTACATATGTCATTACAGTACATAAGATCAACCTAACAAGTTTGATCTTTTTCTATTCTATTCTAAGTTCTTGTACATCATATTCATTTAAGGACTTTACAAGACCTAATATTACAAACATGCTTTGATTAGATAGATATTCATTCATCTTAGATCAACCTAACATATTTGATCTTCTAAGTCCTTGTACATATATTTCATTAAGGACTTTACAAGTCTTTAACAGTATGAATGTTCTTCTTATCATTTTGTCATCAATCAAATCACATATAATGAATAGTGGCAATCACATGCAGATCTTATAGTATTCTCCCCCTATGATAATGAGTGTAACAATCGCATGCTGATTCCCAACAATCTCCCCCTATTTGATGATGACAAAAACACTAATAGCATAACATTCAATTTAAGCAATACATGCAAGTGTATGAGTGCTGATGTGACTTAAGATACAGTAAGTCACTGTATTGCTAGATAAAATGAAATGATGTGCATTCCAGATAGTCATTTACATCATATCAAGAAATTTAAACATATGTAGTTCACAAGCTATAGTAATCTACCAAGGAGATCCCTAGTTACTTAGCATAAGTCAGTTAATTCTCCTTGCTTGTTAGAGATATACCTCCTTCTTGATGTTGTCTTGTGACTGCTTTCTCCTGCTGTTGTCCTCTTTATTCTTTTGTGTCCTCCTCTGGCACATGCTCCCCCTTACTTCTTGCTGGTTCTTCTCCTTCTTCTCCTTGCTCCCCCTCAGTTGTTGGTGCTTCATGTTTGTTCTTCTTGTTCTTTTTCAGCTCCTTTCTTGTTGTCATACTGGCACTTGTCCTCTTTTTGTTCTTCATCTTTTTGTGCTTTTTGTGCTTCATCTTTTTGTGCTTCATCTTTTTCTCCCCCTTTTTGTCATCAATCATTTGGGAGAGATACTATACATGCGTAATGAGCTGCTCAACTAAGTAGGAGGTATTACCAACTTTCATTTTTACCTCCTGCTGGCCAAGCTCCATTTGCTGAGTTAGGGACTGGCTGAGGTTCTCTACCTTAGCTGACAAAGTTTGAAGAGAGTGTGCATTCTGTTGTTAGAGTTTCAGAGCCTCAATTTTCTGCTGTTCAATAGACTTGAGATATATCTGATCTCGTTGGTGAAGCTTTATGGACATATCTGTAAATGAGGCTTACAGCTTCCTGTAGAACTCAGTATCTTCGCCTCCAGCCACCTTCTTTGCTGCTTTAGTAACTAAGGAAATATTCCCAAGTAGTTCTTCTGAGTTCTTCAACAATTCTTGGTCAATCGAGAAATCTTCAAGGATTGGGGTATTTGATTTGGACTTCTCACTCTTGTAGATGTTCTCAAGAGCAGTGACGATATCAAATGGCTCTTTTTTTGATGAGGAAGGAATATCAGAAGGCATGTCAGTGGCAATATCAGGGTGTTTGGTACTAGGCTGAGTTTGGAAGGCTGCAGTCGTAGAGGGTGGGTTCCTCAATCACTGACTCTACGAACTGTTTTGCTGGTTTGCTTTTATCACTGTTTTCCAACACATAATATGGAATGTATATACCTTCAGCATGGCGGTAGACTTTGAAATGTTGAGTGTCCTTGATCAGTAACTTTGGATAAGATTGAACTCTTGGGAAGTTCCGAGATATCAACTTCAGATTTAGAAAATGTGAGTAACACCAACTGATGAAACTCGTATCTCCAAATTCAATGGCTTTCAACCAGGGCATCCATGGGTAAAACCATGTTAGTTGTTCATTATCATGATCATATAGAACTGTAGTGCGATCAAGCTCAATGTCTTGAAAATTGTTAAGAAGATCCTCTATGGTCATTGATACCACCTTTATTTGATCGTTGCCATAATCTATCCATCTTGTTGGCAACACAACTCCTGGTTTGTCACATACTTCTAGCACAATCCTCCTTCGCATTCTTGTGGTTGTTGGCTTGAAGTGGCTTTCTGATGCACTGTTCTCAGAATCAGAATCCTGGGGTACTTCATCACTTTCTACTTCTCTCTTTCCTTTCCCAGTGTCTCTGGTACTCTTTTCCTTCGAACTTGTTTCCTCCATAGATACTTCCTTTGATTCTTCATCAGTTGGCTTTTCTTCATAACTTGCTTCCATGTCATCATCATTTTCTGTTGATTTAATGAGACTGTTTTCAACAGACATAGCTACATCCTTACTTCCTGATTTAGACTCATTTGTGGTCACATCCTTTTTAGCATATTCATCACTAAATACCACATTTTTACTTGTCTCTATAGCCTTAGATTTGTCACTCTTATCATCATCATTCCCAAGGTCAATTATCACTGGTGGAATCTCTTCTTTACTCTTTTGACTTGAAACTTCCATCATTTGCCTTAGTCTCGCACTCTGTCTTCCTTTTGAGGGTTTGACCATGGGTGCCTCGGATGCTTCTTTCTTTTCTTCATATCCATCTTCAGAGTTAGAGAGACTCTTCACTGGGGCTACCTCAACTTTCGCCTTCTTCTTAAGTGATTTGGAGGGAATGGGCTCAGGAGATGAAGAGTTTTCAGATTGAGATGCTTCCTCCTTTAGTGTATTAGCTTTCCTCTTTCCTTTGCCAGCTTTTGAAGTTCCTCTGCTGCTGCTACCAGATGTTCTCAACTTCTTGTTCTCCATGGGGTTCTTCTTCCAATTATCAAACAGTTTGGGCGACATGATTTTGTGGACATTTAGGGTTTCTCCCTCATCATCCCCAATTTTGTTTTTCAGCCTCTTCTTCAGTATGATGCTCAAGAACCTTCCATAGTAGATCTTTAGAACTGGTTTATCTGATGTCTTCACTTTCATGGCTTCTTTAACTAACCAATCAGATAGTATAGCTCCAAAGTTCATCTTCTTGTTCATGATAATGGTGGTCATAATCTTCAGTTGTAGATCGCTCACAGTGTCATGTGCAGTATCTTTGCACAGAATACATTTGCCCACAATCTCAGCTAGGAATTCAAACTTCTCAGGAAATTCCTTTTTCTTCATTCCTTTCACATGGGGATTCTTCACATAGCCCATCAATTTCTTGCCTTCATCAGAATCGATTCCTTTTAGGGATGACAGACCTTGGTTGGTAAATCCCAAACACTGATTGATTTCCGCAGTATTTATCTTCAGTTTGATTCTACGAACTTTAGTAGTCAGAACATCACCATCGATTACTACATTCTGGTAGAATTCCTTGATAAGATCAGAGAAGATCTTGATGTTTGATCCTAAGCATTCTGAGAATCCTGCCTGCTTCACTCTTTCTAGAATCTCTTTGAATTTCTCATCTGATTCTCCAAATTTATCGAACCCAAGTTGAATACCTGACACAACTTGACAGTTTTCTATAGTGAGGGTTTTTGGAGAGAGAGGGATACTTGGCGAAGGATGGAGATTTGAAGTGATTAGAGTTCTGGAGCTTCTGGAGGTCGCTGGTTTTGGTTTGCTAAAGATTTGAAGGTTCTAGGGTTTTGAGAGATCAGCACAACATTATGAGAGGAATGATATTGATAACTGATAGGTAAGAGCAACCGTCAGTATTTGAAATCTGACTTATATTAGTTCCCTCTTTTTGTCAAGTACACGTGTGAGAAACCCATTTGCTAAATGTGGCCAACTGCGTTGAAACTTCCATAACTGCTGCACATCAGTTACTAAGGACGTGGCCCATGTCCTTTTAACTCTTGACTTAGCCCGTTCGTTGAGTGACTTGATGTCATTACCTTTTACTCTACGAACATGTCTTCTTTGAGAATAAGGCTTTGTCACACTTACTGCTATCCAGATGCTGTCTTGCACTTATCTTCCAAATCTTGACGAGAGAGTCTCCATTTAGGCTTGTAGTGGCTTCCTTCTGAAATAAGTAATTGACGAACCCTGTTTTCTCTTGGCATCCGAGATGATAATCTTCATGCATTGTAGTTGTCTTGTAGTAGAGTTGAGTCAATTGCTAGGTGAAGACTTTCTCTTAGGGCCAGCTTCTTTCTCTTCTAGAGTGTCTCATGATCAACTCTCTTTTAAGAGATCAGCTTTTTCTCCTTTGTTTTATTCACATCTCAAGCTCTAGAGAAGTGATGCATTCTCATTTAGTGGGTTGTGGTCGTACTCTACGATCATGGTATGACTCTACGACTTTTAATAGTATGGCTGGCCTATTTTGACAGTCGTAGAGTTTAGGAATTTTATGATGAGGATTCATTTGGTTCATCAGGCATAGAGTTTTGGGACTCTGAGTCTTGGATAGGGTTGTGTATGATGGAGTGTTATCTTTAGAATTTATGGGAGCTTCATTTTGCTTGAGTCATGAATCAGTTTAGATTAAAGACTTGATTTGTCTCTTAACCTGCTGGAGAACTTTTGACCCTGCATGCTTACATGCCCTTTGTTGGGCTTAAGTACTTTCTTTTGCACCCAAGACTGTAGCTTTGTGACTCTTTCCATCTTGTAGCTTCACATTCTTCATCTCTTCAGTTTCCCTGACTCCTTATCAAGTTGAGCATTGCTGAACTTATCAGATTGTTGCTTCCCCATAGTTGATACTTCTATTTCAGATGAAAGTCCATCTTTCTTCATCTGATCGTAGAGTCTTCTCTTTAGCACTGGTCACTCTGCGATCCTTTACTTGGTACTACTCTTGTAGTGCTGATGAAGTCTTGAGCCCTTGGCTACTCTACGATCCTTCCATTCACACTATGATCGTAGAGTTGATGAAGACCTGGTCTTTGTACTGCTTCTTGAGGAGCTTTATTATATTGAATGGAGCTCCAACTTCTGAGAGGGATTTACTGGAGAATTATGCTTTTGTTGTTTGTCATTTTTCTAACTTCTTCCTTGAATGTGATTGAGTGAGGGTAGAGCAATTATGATACCTGCAGATAATAAAAGTTTCTGACTTGGTACCCAATATTCTTTGGGTCCTGCAAGGTTAATTCCTTTTTGAAGGCTCAAGCCTTTTCCAGATAGTGGTTTCACAATTTATGCAGTTTAAATGAGATGATAATAAGACATGCTGCATGATAGTGTGTGTGTGAGAAAACATGATAAAACGGATGTGGGTTCTCAATCCTTCTCCTTAGATGAGTCATTGCTTGCATCTTGTTCTAGGTGTTTGAACCTTAGTAGAGTGATGGTCAGTTCTGTGAGTTGTACCTAGATGGTTCGTAGAGTTGATTAGTCTCTACAACCCTTCGGTGCACAGCTGCAGACATGACTACACTTTACGAATTTATCAAAGACTTAGATCATGAAGTAATGTACTACTTATCAAATAAGATGAGAGAACTGAGGTAGGATGTAGATAGCTCATTAAGCACAGTCACCTATTAAACAACAGAGTTTAAAAAGCTTGAGGTGATATTATAGATTACAATCCCAGAACACTTGGTTTTCCACATCTAAGGATAAACTCTCGAAATCAAGATAAATAATTTTGAGTCTTTATCAGTACACACAGTAGCAATTGCAAAACAGTTTAAGCATATTATACTCATTTAGCAACAAGATAGAATAAGACACTATTTGCAAAGACTTCAGATATTCATCTCAAGAATTTTATTTTCCGCCTCAAATATGGAGAGACAGCAAAGTGAATGTTAAACCATTATTCTCACTTTCTTTCTTTTTCCTTTTAGGGTTGAAAATGATTTCTTGATATGCTACTGAAGGATGAAGACATGCAGCTATGCAATACATATTAATAGTTAAAGACATTTGCATTTTTAGGGAGATAGTGATAGATACCTCACTGGTGTCAATTTCTTGACAGTCAGTGGTGCTGCTAGCAATGATGCATTTCTTTGTTAGTTGAACTCCCTCAGGCCATTGCTGGTCTCATCATTTGTTCCTTCATTATGCTGCATTGACTGATACATTGAGCACATCTTTGAATTCTGCACTTGGTTAGTTATGACATCCCATAATTACTGATACGCTTGGATGAACCTATGTGTTCATATCTTGTAGAGTGGGAACATGTCATAAGTGTTGAGAAGCTCATGGAGTCGTTGTAAGTGCATTGATGATGGCGCATTATCCTTTAGATAACCCCTTGATCATCCTTCGTAGGACTTCACAACATCTTGGGTGGAGATGCAGATTCATTTTTTTAATAGAGAATATCTTTGTTCTTGTTGCATCTGTCTACTTCCTCCTTATGAGATGATCGATATGCTCAGTGACATCAGCATGCCTGGTGATGCTGAGTTTTCCTTTTAAGCCCATGGAATAGCCTGGATAGTTTAGGACAGTTTTTCCTGCATATACAATTTTCAACTTATTAGCTCATTGTTTTGTCAACCAATACCTAGACTTAGAGCTGATCTAACTTTGTGTCATGGATCTACTCAAAGCGTGAGCTTTAACATATTCATGAGAACCTGCTCTGATACCAATTGTTGGTTCCTAGAGACACAATGTGGATCTAGAAGGGGGGTTAAATAGATCCTTTAAAAAACTTTTTCCTTTTAATAATGAAAGTATAACAGTTTATGAGATAGAGAATCAATTCATGCACAGCGGAATAATCATTAATAACCCCTTCATAGATTCAAGCATAATTTCAGCTCAGTTTACAAATCTATAGTATGGTTGATAACAGATATAGCAGTTTATTGAGCATAAAGTAAATGACAGAAGGTAAATAACACAGGAGATTTTAAGTGGTTCGGAGACGTAATAACTCCTACTCCACTCTTCTACTTCAACAAGTAGGAATCCACTAATTGTTTTAGTCACGAAGACAAGGACTCTACGCCCTCCTCGAGTCCAGTAGACAAGAGTTGTTTTTAGCCACAAAGGCAAGGATCCTATGACCCTCCTTAAGTCCCGCAGATATGGATCCTTTGACCCCTCTTGAGTCCCGCAGACATTGAGTTGTTTTTAGTCCCTCGGACAAGGATCCTATAACCCTCTTCAAGTCTAGCAGACTTGGAAACCTAGTTCACAAAGAACCCTTCAAGGCCAGCAGCCTTGGAACCTGTAGACTAAGTCCACCAGCCTTAGAATCTCTTGTACCCTCTGGTACTCAGCAAGTCCAGTAGACTTGACTTTGTTTAGTCACTTAAGACAAGGACGCCCCGCCCTCTTTGGTGTGTTGATGGTTTGTTGGGTTGTACTGCCAAGATGAACTTTATTCTCCTTCATCTTTAGGTACTTGGCAGCTGTTAGTGATCTTCTTCTGGATGCTGATGATGATGGTCGTTGAAGTCCTTCCTTCTTCTGGTACATAGCAGATGTAGATGATCATTTCCGTTGAACACTGCTTGACTTTTCCAAGTCACTTCTTTTTCTTTTCAGCCCATAGTGTTCCTTGCTTGATCATAGAGTTATCCGTTCTGGATCTGGTTGCTCTAGATCTTGGCTTCTTGGTCATTCGACTCTTAGATCATATGCCAGCTCTTTGGCATACCTCCCATGTCGTAGTGAAGCTTCTAGCTGATAGTACAGTTTGTGTTCTAGCTGTTTTACTCAATGGATACCAACACACACACATTCGAGTGTTGTTCCTCTCTTTTGTAGTTCTCCATTTTCTTCCTGTTGGAAGCTTGCCGTTGATATCTTCCCGTTGCACTGCCTTCCATTGGAGACTAACTTTCTGCAAATTTGTTTATTATACCACTGAGTATTTTACTTCCCTAAGTCTGCTAGTGATGGCTGAGTCAGCATCCATTAGCTGGTACCAAGATAGTGGAGTCACATGCATTGTTTGTTGACTGCTGCAGATATGACTCTTTGAGCTCCACTCAAATTGGTTACATATTATACTCCTTTATTTATTCAGCCGCTCATCTTGGAATAGCAACCCTGAGTGCTCTAATACTTTTAATCCAGCTGGCACTATCTTACTTGCTCTACGATCATCTTAGGTGTAGCCTGAATCTTTGATCGTAGAGTGAACTGCTTGCTTCTAACTGAAGACTGTTGCCTTTGATCGTAGAGTTTACTACTAACTTCAGTTGTGGCCTTGTGCTCTCTTGCAGTTCGTAGAGTGGCTGACTGTACTTGCATTGCTCTTTGATGTGCTTCTTACTATACTGCAGTTTGTCCTTCCTTATGCTCTGTGATATCCATTTAGCTTTTTGTTCCAGAGCATACCATTTAGGATCTTTGTTGAGCCATTGCTATAGTGTGCTTATCATAGAGGATTGCTCTATTGTTCTTTAGGTGTTGACTCTGCTGTTGTGACATAGAGGACTGCTCTATGATCTTCTTGTTTGCTGTGGCACCTTTGATGTAGAGGACTGCTCTACTTAATCTTCAGACATTCTTCCTTTTGTCATAGAGTGCTGCTCTATGATCCTTTTTGCTTTTGTTTCGCTGAGACTGTTTGAGTGCTTCTATTGTCTTAAACTCACCTCTACGATCACTTGATCTTGCTGAAATTTTCCGCTCTACGACCTTTGTCTTTAATGCAGGTCTAGAGTCTTGATGGATCGTAGAGTGATTACTTGACAAATCCTTTGACCTCTGTTATGGCTTGATGCTTTTGTTGTGCTCAGAGATCTTGCTATGTCTGATAGCTCATGCTCAGCTTGCTTGGTAGTCTTGAAGATTTCCACTTTATCTTTGAGTGCTTCAGCAGCGACTGCTCTACGTTGTTGCTTGATTGCAGACTGATCATAGAAGTCGTAGAGTGGCTAATCTTTAGACTGACTCTACGAACCCATGTTAGCACGGTGAACTTCTCTTCGTAGTGTGCACTCTACGAACCTTAGTAAGCTCTTTATTCTGCCGAGCCATACTCTACGATTGCCTTGTACGCTCTGCGTTGACATGCACAGCTCTACAATGCCCGGTAAATGCTGCCGAGTGATCTCTAGGATTTGCCAATCCTGTTATTGTGCTTGTCTGGCAAACTCTACGATCTTGGAATTTAGCACTGCAATGTCGAGGCAACTTTTCGTCCTGCCGAGGCGACTCTACGTCCTGCCGAGGCAACTCTACGTCCTGCCGAGGTTTTGCATTTTCCTGGCAGACCCTGTGATAACATGCTTGGCTCTGCGATGTTGACTGACTGCTCTACGATCCTTCACTTAGTAAGTGTAATGCTCTACGATCAGTCTGGCCCTTATTTGTACATATGTAATGAGTACATAAGATCAACCTAACAAGTTTGATCTTTTTCTATTCTATTCTAAGTCCTTGTACATCATATTCATTTAAGGACTTTACAAGACCTAATATTACAAACATGCTTTGATCAGATAGATATTCATTCATCTTAGATCAACCTAACATATTTGATCTTCTTAGTCCTTGTACATATATTTCATTAAGGACTTTACAAGTCTTTAACAGTATGAATGTTCTTCTTATCATTTTGTCATCAATCAAATCACATATAATGAATAGTGGTAATCACATGCAGATCTTATAGTATTCTCCCCCTATGATAATGAGTGTAACAATCGCATGCTGATTCCCAACATAATTAATTAAAGGAGTTTAATTATAATAGAAACCCTAATCCTAAATAGTTTAGGGAAGGGTTTTCCTACATCTATAAATAAGAGGAGTCTTATCATAGATTAGGGTTATACACTCTTGCATTAGATTGTGGAGAGTACTTGTAATTTCTATAGAGATAGAAACTAGGGTTTTGCCAACACCCAACTTCTTGAATACCTATTCTTCCTTGGTGGATCACCTCTAGAGGCCAAACACTTGGGTGGCTAATGTTGATCAAAGGAAGGAATCTCATCGGTGGAATTCGAGGAGAACACGAAGGACTAGGAGTTGAACTTGTACTCGAGGAAGCTTTGATCTACGAGGGTATAATTCTTATTCTCTTTCTCTTTCGTTTAATTGATAATTGAACACAAGGATATATCATGGTGACGGTTTGTATTAAAATTTTAAAATCCGTTTTATCACGCTTCTGTCCTATTTATGTAATTTGATTGCATGCTTGCGTTATATACAAACCTAACAGTAGTATTAGAGCCTAATCCTTGTGTTAATTATTGATTTTGATGATTCCATGTATGAATTGATATGCGATTTGATCAGATTTTTTGGGCAGAAAATTTTTCCTGAATCTGCATCGCAGCGCGGCCGCGTCGCTTCCAATTCATTCTGGAGCGCGGCCGCGCCTGAACCCAGAAAACGTTTCTGGGGGTGCAGCGCGGCCGCACCGCTCCTAGTTCAATTTGGAATGCGGCCGCGCCGGTCTGCAGGGTTTGAAAAATTGTTTTTTTCCTTCAATTAAAATAAATGGTTTATTTAATTGATAAAAGTTTTAAAATAAAGATGTTTATTTTATCTGGAATAGGATTTCAGGTTGCTAAAATTAAGGGAGTTTAATTTAGATTTGGTTTTTTGATTAAAATAAAAGAGTTTATTTTGTTTCAAAAACTAAATATTAGCAAAACTTTTGTCCATTAATTGATATCAATGCATATATGGAATAGTTTTATTATTCATAAGATGAATGTTATTTATTGATGCATATGGAGATACGTATGATAATAAATAGGGATTAATTATGGACTATTGACCAATGTGTGATTGGAATTATTTTAGAGGATGCTTGAATGTATGGGTTTTTATAAATGGGGTCTGCGTACCTCGTCTTCTCTAATTTTTCTTAATGTAAATTCTATCTCCCTCCTATGTACTTCCCCTTGACTGCTGATCAAGGTTTCTATCTATTGTAAATAGTTTATGTAATAGGACTAGTTAGAATTATATTTTGAAGAATTGGAGACAAAGGAGCAAGGAGCGCTTGAAGACCCGTTTGTAATGGTGTCCGAGTTTAAATGTAATAGTTATATTTAAATTTAATTCTTGCACCCTAGGTTTGACCTTTTGGTTCACTTGGTGGCTCTAGTAAACCAAACTAGAATAAAAGTCCATAATCAATCCGGGTAGAATATAGTATTCTATATGTGCATGCTTACTATATATATATATATATTATATATTATCCAACATGCTTCGCATGTCAAATAATATGACGCGTATTTTATATATATATGTGCATGCGCGCTAAACAAAATGAGACTATTAATAATAAACCCCTCAAAGAAAATCATATTAAGTCCTAAGCGTTCAAAGATATTCGGAATATCGAACGTCGCCTTCTAGCATGGTAAAGCAATAGAGTATTAAATATTTAATATGAGTTTGTTGTGCACACACAAGGCAAGTATTAAATATTTAAGATGTTGTTTTATCACATTTGATGCTTATTAAGGAATTGAACATTACTGCTTTGTTGTGCACACACAAGGGCGGTCTTTTTCTCTTCACATATTGCTGCACCTCAAAGAGTGAGCAAAGTAGGACTATAGCCACTATGAATGCTCCTACTATATTGTTGCACCTCAAAGAGTTGTATGGTGAGCAAAGTAGGACTGCTAGATATCAGATATCTAAGGAGCTCTTCCGATCTCGTATGACCGAGGGCACTACCGTTGAGACTCATGTCCTTAAGATGATCAATCTGATTGAACAACTTGGACAGCTTGGGTTCGTGATGGATGGGGAGTTAAGTCAATATTTGATCTTGCAGTCACTCCCGGACACCTTCTCATAATTTGTTGTGAATTTTCACATGAATAAGTTGGATGTCAGCTTGCCTGAGTTAATTAACATGCTGAAAACTGTTGAAGGTCACTTCTCATCTAACAAAAACCAAGTCTTACTAGTGGATGATTCTTCCAAAAAAAGGAAGAGGCCCAAGGTATCTTCTGAAAAGAATAAAAACAAGAAGGCTAAGGGCAAGGCGAAAGGAAAGGACAAAAAGAAACCTGATCCAGATAGCAAAGGAATTTGCTACCATTGCAATAAGGCGGGACACTGGAAGAGGAACTGCAAGGAGTATCTTGCGGACCAAAAGAAGCTTGGAGAAGCTTCGACTTCCGATCTAGGTTTGTTCATGATTGAAATTAATTTTTTTAAAAGTCAAAATTCTACTTGGATATTAGATACTGGCTATAGTTCTCACATATGTAATAATATGCAAGGACTAAGCAGAAGTAGAAAGCTGAACAAGGATGAAGTCGTCTTACGAGTGGGAAATGGAGCAAAGGTTATTGCATTAGCTTTAGGAACTTATTATTTAGCACTACCTACGGGCAAGTCGATTAGTTTAAATAATTGTTATTATGTTCCAACACTCATTAGAAATATTATTTCAATTTCTGTATTGGATATGGATGGTTTTGATATTATAATAAAGAACAAAAGTTGTTCTATTTATAAAAATATTTTATATGGTGTTGGCAATTTACTGAATGGACTTTACATACTTGACTTGCATGAAAATATACTTCAAATTAAACAAACTAAGAAAAGAAAAAGAGATGATGTTAATTATACCTTTATGTGGCACTGTAGACTCGGTCATATCAATGAAACAAGATTAACCAAGTTGCATAAAGATGGGCTTTTAGAGCTATCTGATTACGAATCATATCCAACTTGTGAATCTTGTCTCATGGGTAAGATGACTAAATCCCCTTTTAGTCGAAAAGGAGAAAGAGTTACAGAGTTGTTAGCATTGGTACACACAGACGTATGTGGACCTGTGACAACGAATGCACGAGGAGGGTATTCTTATTTTATTACTTTCACTGATGATCATTCTAGATTTGGATATGTGTATTTAATGAAATACAAATCTGAATTGTTTGAAAAGTTCAAAGAATTCAGAAGTGAAGTAGAGAAGCAAATTGGTAAGAGTATTAAGATTCTTCGATCGGATCGAGGAGGTGAATACTTGACCAATGAGTTTCTAAGTTGTCTCAAAGAAAATGGTATAATCTTACAATGGACTCCGCCAGGGACGCCACAGTTAAATGGTGTATCTGAAAGGAAAAATCGAACATTGTTGGACATGGTTCGTTCCATGATGAGTTTTACCGACCTTCTAGTATCCTTGTGGGGTTATGCCCTAGAAACGGCTGCATACCTACTTAACAAGGTACCTACCAAATTCGTTCCAAAGACCCCATATGAAATATGGACAGGGAGAAAACCTAGTCTTAAGCATGTTAAGACTTGGGGTTGTCCAGCTTATGTCAAAAGGTTTGAGCATGATAAGCTGAAGACTAGATCCGACAAGTGTAGATTTGTGGGATATCCTAAAGAAAGTTTAGGATATTATTTCTATCATCCTACTGATCAAAAGGTGTTTGTTGCGAAACACGCTGCCTTCTTGGAAAAGGAGTTTATCCTTGAAGGGGTCAGTGGGAGTAAGATATATCTTGAAAAAGTTCAAGAACCACAAAATATTACGGATCAAAGTCAGGTACCTGACCAAGTAGAAGAACCTACTGTACCACTATCTATTCGTAAATCTGGAAGAGTACCGAAGATACTTGATAGGTATGGATTCATCATAAAAGATGATGATGAGGTACGCATCATAGATGATGATGATCCATTGACTTACGAAAAGGCTATGAGTAGTAAAGACTCCGAGAAATGGCTAGAAGCAATGAAATCCGAGATGGACTCCATGTATGAAAACCAAGTATGGACTTTGGTTTCACCACCTGAGGGCATTAAGCCTATTGGGTGTAAATGGGTCTTTAAGAAAAAGACTGGAACGGACGGCAAGGTAGAGACCTATAAGGCCCGACTGGTTGCAAAAGGTTTCAAACAAAGACAAGGAGTTGACTATGATGAAACCTTCTCCCCAGTAGCTATGCTCAAGTCCATTCGGATTTTGCTTGCAATTGCAGCTTATTATGACTACGAGATCTGGCAAATAGACGTGAAAACGGCCTTCCTCAATGGAGAGCTTGAGGAGAATGTGTATATGATATAACCAGAGGGTTTTGTTTCAACGGTTCGAACAAACCAAGTCTGTAAGCTACAATGATCCATTTATGGATTGAAGCAAGCTTCTCGAAGATGAAACATCCGTTTTGATGAGATAATCAAAAGGTTTGATTTTATCAAAAATGAGGATGAATCTTGTGTGTGCAAGAAGGTTAGTGGGAGCGCTGTTTCATTCCTTGTATTATATATTGATGATATATTACTGATAGGGAATGATGTTCCTATGCTACAGTCGATCAAAATTTGGTTATCTAAACACTTCTCTACGAAGGACTTGGGTGAGGCATCCTATTTTTTGAGGATAAAGATCTATAAAGATAGATCTAAAAGGATGTTTGGCTTGACCCAAGGAAAGTACATTGACTCAATGCTAAAGAAGTTTAGCATAGAAGATTCCAAGAGAGGTCTCATGCCGATGAGCCGTGGAATACATCTCTCTAAGAAACAGACACCAAAGACACCTGAGGAGAGAGACCGTATGAGTAAGATTCCTTATGCTTCAGCAATAGGATCTATCATGTACGGTATGATATGTACTAGACCAGATGTCGTTCATGCACTTAGTGTAACAAGCAGATATCAGTCGAATATAGGAGAAGAGCACTGGAAAGGCAGTGAAAAATATCCTAAAGTACTTGAGAAGAACTAAGGATGTATTTCTTGTCTACGGTGGGTCTGAATTGAAACTAAAGGGCTATACAGACTCAAGTTTTCAAACGGACCAAGATGACAGTAAATCCGTTTCAGGGTACGTGTTTACCTTAAACGGTGGTACAGTGAGTTGGAAAAGTTCCAAGCAGCAAACAGTTGCTAATTCAGTGACAGAGGCAGAGTACATAGTTGCAAGTGAAGCTACAAAGGAAGCTGTTTGGATGAAGAAGTTCATAACTGAACTTGGAGTGGTTCCTAGCATTAGAGGAGCCGTACCTTTATTTTGTGACAACACCAGAGCTGTTCCGCAGGCTAAGGAACCCAGGTCTCATCAGAAATTCAAACACGTGTTCCGGCAGTTTCATTTGATTAGAGAGATCATTGAAAGAGGAGATATCACCCTGGAGCGTGTGGACTCTCAAGACAACATTGCGGATCCATTTACTAAAACTTTAACACAACAGCAGTTTGATCATCACTTAGAGAATATGGGTATTAGATACTATGACGATTAGCTTTAGTGCAAGTGGGATATTGAAAGTAGTATGCACACAAGCCAATCATATTTGATATGATGTAGCATATACTTTGTAATCTTATTCATTTATTAATAAAAGAATTGATTTTCTTAAAGGAATTGTACATTATCTACATAGTGTTGTTATATTAAATGTGATAAACACATAGTTTTGAGCAATGCTTTTAGAATCATGATGGTGATCATGCTAATGAGATCTAAATTCTAGATAGCTCACAAACTAAAATCGTTCATAATCGTTGGATTACTAAAAAAGGGGATTAGTGAATCCGGATAGATTAGTACATACGTTGCTTGCTCTTAGGAAGAGGATGATTGATCTCATAATTATTTGTGTGGAGACAGTAAAGCAAGCATGTAGGTGTTTATTGAAGAATAAGTACACTGAACGTGGCTCGCTAAGGAATACCTAATGGAGTTTTACTCGCCTGTCAATAGGAATTCTTCTAGTAATAGTAGTACAAGTGATCCTTGGACTTGAGATCATCATACTATCTTGTGTATGATGAGTTATACTTTGACATATCCCTTAAGACCTTTAGGGTATATCAAAGGGTATGATTCGGTATAATAAGTTGTACAGGGAGATAGGTGAATGATCAACAAAGAATCTACCACGTCTAGTAAAAGATGTGAATGTCCTATGTGATTCGATAAATGACAACTCAATAGTCCTTGGCCAAGGGAGAATGAAATTAGAAAGGAGTTTCTAATTTGCATTATTTAGAGTTGTGCATTTGAGAATTGAAATACATATAATTAAATAAAATAAGACTTGACGGTAATTCCATGTCTTATATTTAATTGGGACATTGTATAGTAGAAGGATTGAATTGTACGGTAACTATGCACTGAAAGGTTCTTTTGTGATTAATGTTGAAATCTATAATCTGAAAAGTTGTTGATCGCTAAGGGGGCTTACCCTTATTGTAGAATAAATATTATTTATTTAAATGAATTAAATAGTTTAATTTAATTATTTAAATATAATTAGAATTGTTCTAATTGATTTATTCACAACCGGTTTAATATGGAGAACCTAAAGGGTCACACCGCAAAAAGAAAAAATATTTATTTAAGAAGTAAATGGCATAATTGTAATAATAAGTTAAGTGTATTTAATTTAATCTATGGAGATAGAATAAATTAAATAGATTAATAATTATTATTTAATATTTTGGAAATATTAAATATAAATTAATAAGAAGAGTCTTATTATTATTATTATTACTATTACTATTATTTAATTCCTAATAGGGATTGGGAATTAATTAATAGAAGTACTCTCTCATGAATTCCTAATTGGATTAGGAGCATAATTAATTAAAGGAGTTTAATTATAATAGAAACTCTAATCCTAAATAGTTTAGGGAAGGGTTTTCCTACATCTATAAATAAGAGGAGTCTTATCATAGATTAGGGTTACACACTCTTGCATTAGATTGTGGAGAGTACTTGCAATTTCTATAGAGATAGAAACTAGGGTTTTGCCAACACCCAACTTTTTGAATACATATTCTTCCTTGGTGGATCACCTCTAGAGGCCAAACACTTGGGTGGCTAACGTTGATCAAATGAAGGAATCTCATCGGTGGAATTCGAGGAGAACACGAAGAACTAGGAGATGAACTTGTACCCGAAGAAGCTTTGATCTACGAGGGTATAATTCTTATTCTCTTTCTCTTTCGTTTAATTGATAATTGAACACAAGGATAGATCATGGTGACGGTTTGTATTAAAATTTTAAAATCTGTTTTATCACGCTTCCGCCCTATTTATGTAATTTGATTGCATGCTTGCGTTATATACAAACCTAACATTGTCGCCCCAGTGGTGTCCCCGCCCCGGCAGTCTTATTGTACTAGATTTATCACCCCGATGGTATCCTCGCCCCGACGGACTTATTGTGAAGGAAATTCCTCGCCCCGGCGGGAGATGCAGAAAATGATATTTTTTTTTTCTTCTTTCTTTTTGGTAATGTTATGTTATCCTGTGTATGCTTAAGCTTAGACTAGTGTATTAATTGAATACTAAGATATTGTGATAGACGGTAAGCATATACTTGATGATTATAAAATATAAAGTTGATGAACCTTAACTTAACATTAAGTTTTAGGAATTCTGAAGTGTGATATTATTATAATTAAATATGTAACTTCTGAAGTGAGTTTGTTAATCAGAAAACAATTGAGATATTAAGATGAGGTTGGATGAGAGTGAGTTTTGAAGTGTTGAGAATATTGTAACTAATCATTGTTTTTGTTATGTAAACGGAATGTGTAGGTTATTTAATGTACGTGATTTGTAAGTAAGAAAACTACGCACGAGGCAAGTTTCTTACCCTTAATTATTTTATGCTAAATGAGTTTCTAACCCCAAGCTTATTTAATGCAAGTTTCTAAATCCTATTCTCTCATTTAGCAAGTTATCATTGCATATCATAAACTTCTGACTTTTGGATTCTCGTAGTTCAAAGCTCAAGTTAATTGAAATCATTATTCTAATACCTTGGATATACAATATTTATATCATTGTATATCACTGTTGTTGATCTTTGATCATAACTTATGTTGTTTAAATTCCATTTTGTTGAACTGAACTCTTGAATGACAAAACTGAGAAGAACAACCCTAGTATAGGGGAATACTTACGTGAAAGCGCTGAATGGTTGTGCACATTACATTATACAACGGGCTGATCACCCTGAGTACGAGATGGTTAGTCCAGTTATAGTTTATTAAACTGTTAAAGGTTACAACAAACTTACTTGTTAACCTCAAACATGGTTTGTGGTCTTGCAACCCTTAGTATATCTTAATGTTCTATTTCATCCTATTGAGTTTTTCAGATGTTTCCATTCTTGAATATTATTAACAAAGAAATTACACCACACAGATAAATTTATTGTTGAAAATGTTTATTTTTATCTTGGTGGGCATTTGTTTTGCTCACCCTTGCATACTAAACCCTTGCAGCTAAAGCTGAGAGGACGGATGGGTCGTCTACTAGCAAAGGAAAAGAAAAACTGAACAAGTGACGTTGACTTGCTATTATATGAAGACTTGTTTACTTTTATTTATGTGGTTGTGTAATTAAGACTCATTAGTTATTTATGTTTCCGCATTTTAAAGACGTAATAAAGGTTAGAAAACCTGGGACTTATTTTGAAAAACTATGTAACCCTTTATGGGAGATGTTTTTATTATTCACGGTTAGATAGATGTTATGTAGGGTTAGTGGTTTGAGGTAACCCGAATTTGAGGGTGTCACAGGTTGGTATTAGAGCCGTAGGTTATGAACCTTAGGTGGGAAAAACCTTAGGGTAGTAGCCTTTAGAAGACAGAAAACATAGTGGTGATAAACTCTTATCGAGTTCTAAGAAATGAATTCAGGAATTCAATAAAGATAATAAAAGACTTTATGTGCTATGTGCTTATGTGCTTAATATCCAATGAACTCGTGAGTAGTGTCGATTAAGTGATTAAAACTATTTTGTTGTCAGGATGGCAGAGGTTGGATAAACCAGTCAGTTTAGAGTCGAGGAGATCCTAGTGCTGAGGGAGAATATCCCAGTGCCTGGAGAGGAGAAGTCCAGAGATGTTCATGTCGACAGCGAACAGTTAGTGACTGTGGTAGCACCTGGGCAGAGGCTGGAGACTATTCAGGAGGAGGAAGAAGATGAGGAGGATCCCGAGGAGTTGATGTATGAACAAATATACGATGAGAATATAGAACTTTGGGAACAACTCAGAGTCTTGGAGGAAGTGTCAGAAACACGCCGAGTTACTATCGAGATGAAGGATGAAGAGATCTACGATTTAGAAGTATGTTTGGGAAATGTGGAATGGAAATTAGTTCACTCGGAGGGTCAACAGGAGCAGCTGTTGGAAGAGAATAAGAAGGTGAAGACAGAGAATGTGGTAGTGAAGAGTGAAAATAGCGAACTAAAAACTGAGAATGATGAACTAAAGACTGAGAACGGACAATTGAAGATTACAATGGAGGAGCTAAAAGAAGCTTTGAAGGAGGAAACTACTAAGTGTATTAGGGCTGAAGACACTCACATTAGGGTTTCTCAATGCTCGGATCGTGCTGAAGGAGAGGTTCGCGCGAAGAAGTTCAAGATCGATGACATGGAGTATATTTTCCACACGTCGATGGATAGGGCTCAAGACTGGGTTTACTATTACCCAATTCAGCTAGAGGGTCTGTGACACCCCCAAATTCAGGTTCCTTGAACCTCGAATTCAGTGCTCACGATCCACTTCATACAATACCTTTAAACAACATATAATAACTAATGCGAAAAATAATAAACATATGTTGTTCATTATAAAAAATTAACTAAGTTCCCAGGTCTACAACCTTTAAACGAAATACAACTCAACTACCTTATACTACAAAAAGTTTACAACTTACACAGCTTGTTTCAATAATGAAACACTATCAGTATCTACCGAAACTACTCGACCGTAATTCCTTAGCTCTTCAAAATAATCGAACGCTCAATTTTATCTGAAAAGGGTTCATGATATAGCAAGGGTGAGCAACTATTTTGCTCATCAAGTTAAAATAAACAAAAAACGATATAACTAAAAGTAATATGCCCTCAAGCCAATTATATTTAATGTAATAAGCATTTACTTTGTAATCTTATTCAAATATTAATAATAAAATAAAAGGCATATTTTATCCATGTTAATTGGTTGAATTAATAAATGTGATGAACCCATAGTTTTCGAGCAATGCTTTTAGAATCATGATGAGATCATGCTAGTGAGATCTAAATTCAAGAAAGCTCAAAACTAAAATGTTCCTAATCGTTGGATCACTAATATTGGGATTACTGATCCGGATAGATTAGTACATACTATGCTTGATCTTTAAAAGATGATGATTGATCTCATAATCATTTGTGTGGAGACACTAAAGCAAGTATGTAGGTGCTTATTGGAGAATATGTTCACTGAACGTGACTCGCTTAAAGAACCCTAATGGAGTTTTATTCACCTGTCAATAGGGAAGTCCTTAAGTGATAGTTGTACAAGTGATCCTTGGACTTGAAATCATCATAGTACCTTGTGTATGTTAAGTTATATTTTGTCATATTCCTTAATACCTTAGGGTATGTTATAGGGTATGTACGGATATAATAAAGTATACACGGAGGTAGGTGAATGATCGACAAAGGATCTACCACTTCTAATAAAGGGAGAGAATGTCCTATGCGATTTGATAAATGACAACTCAGAAATCCCTGGCCAGGGTTGAATGAAAATTAGAAAGGAGTTTCTAATTTACATTAATCGGAGTTGTGCATTCTTAAATCGAAATTCATATGATTAAATAAAATAAGACTTGTCAGTAAATCCATGTCTTATATTTAATCGGGACATTGTATGGTAGAAGGATTGAATTGTACGGTAACTACTGCTGAATAGGTTCTATATGATTAAACGTTGATTTCATATTATACGGATAGTCATGATACATTATCGTAAGGTGTCCCTCATGATCTAGAATAAATATTATTTATTTATATATGAATTAAAGGAGTTTAATTCATTATAAATAATATTAGAATAGTTCTAATTTATTTATTCTACGACCGGCATAATATTGAACCTAAAGGGTCACACCGCAAAAAGAATAATATTATATTAGAAACAATTGGTTTAATGATAATAAATTGAGTATTTAATTTATTAGTTGAATAAATTGAAATGCTTAATATTTATAATGATATATTTGGAGAAATATTGAATTATAAATTAATGAGAGAAATCTTATTATTATTATTATTTAATTCTTAATTAGATTGAGAATTAAATGAAATGCAAATGCAAATTAAATAAAAATGCAAATGCAAATTAAAGATTGGAAGAATACTTGCTTAATGTTGATTAAGCAAGTAACATGTGTTAGTTGCATACATGAATAACATGTGTTAGTTGAATACATGAATAACATGTGGGTTAGGAGCAAAATATATACTTACATTTTGTGTAAGTATGGTATACTTGCAAGTATCCTAATAAGATTAGGGTTTCTTAATTAATATGAATGAACTAGCCTCCATCTTAAGAGTTAAGAGAAAATCTAAGAATATATGAAAAATAAATATGATCTAAGTGTTCTTGAATAATAGTTCTTGTTGTTCTAATTATTCTTAAGAGTTAGGAATAAAAGAATTAATTGGATTAGCCATCCAAGATTTCTAGGAAATCAAATATTGTTTCTTGTATAATTGTTCTTGGTGGATTACCTTTAGAGTGCTACATACACTTTTTAGCTTAAGTTTGATCCAAGGATTGAAGATTGGAGGAGCTTGAAGAAATCAAGAGAGGAGTAGATCTTATAGCGGTTCAAGAGTTGAATCTTCAAATGTATTATTTCTTGTTATTCCTCTTCAATTAATAGCTATGCATAAGGTGATTCATGGGTAAGTTGCAAAAATTTTAATTTCTATGTTCCGTTGCGTATTTCAATATGATTGTGATTTTGCAAACTTACAGTGGTATCAGAGTCATCCTTATGCGTACTATTAATTGTGTCAATCATATATATGTTGATATGTGTTTAGAATAATTTTTTTGGGTATAATTGTTAGTATGAAATTATGTTTTATTGAAAAACATCAAAAAAAAAAATTGTTCAACGGGAACTGTTCACGCCGGGACTGTTCACTGGGAACTGTTCACGCCGAAACTGTTCACCAGGACTGTTCACCGGCACTGTTCACGCCGGAACTGTTCACCGGTACTGTTTACGGCACTGTTCATATATAAAAAAAAATTATTTGTTAATTTTCCAATTTTAAAATTTCAATGTTAAAAATAAAGATGTTTATTTTGGACTTGGAATTGGTTTAAAATAAAGTAGTTTATTTTAATTAATATTGGATTTCAATTTTGAACAAAGATTCTAAATTTTTATAAAGGAGTTTATATTAATTTGGAATTGATTAAAATAAAGAAGTTTATTTTAATTGGATTTTGGATTTCTACTAGTCAATTGCCCATTAAATGATATCAATTATATATATTGAATGTTTATTTATTCATGAGATGAATGGTTTTATATATGTTGATATATATATATATATAGGGGATGATTAAGTACTATTGACCAATGTGATTGGATTTAATTTGAATGGATGCTTGAATGAATGGTTTTATTCATAATGCGGTCTGCGTACCTCGTCTATCTAAATTTCTAAATGTAATTTCTATCTCTCTCCTATGTACTTCCCCTTGACTCTTGACTGTTGATCAAGATTTCTATTTTGTTAAAATAGAGTGTAATAGGATTTTGTAAAGTTACTCAAGAAATTGGAACCGAAGAGCAGGAGCATTGAAGATCCATTTGTAATGAAGCCTGGGTTGAATGTAATAGTTATATTCAAATTTATTCTTGCACCCTAGGTTTGACCTATTGATTTACTCGGTGGCTCGAGTGAATCAAATTAGATTAAGTCCATAATTATCCCATATAAAATATAGTATTCTATGAATGCATGCTTATAATATATATATTAAATATATTATTATTCATGTTGATGAATGTTTAATATAACGCGTATTTATATATATATACTTGCATGCGCGCTAAACAAGATGAGACCATTAATAACAAAACCCTCATTTCAAAATATTAAGTTGAATATGTTTAAAGGTATTTCAAAAATATCAAAAGTAGCCTTCTAGCATTATAAAGCAATAGAGTATTAATTATTTAATATTAGTTTGTTGTGCACACACAAGACTCAAATTGAAATTTTAAGATGTTGGCTTTATTACATTAAAAATGTTTTATAAGGAATTGAACAATATTAGTTTTGTTGTGCACACACAAGGACTATATTTTTCTATTCGCTTATATGGAAATGCCAGGTGAAACTTAACTTGGATTATTTTAGTTCGGATGTGCACACACTTGACTATTATAATCTAAGAGGAAAAATACAAGGAGTTACATGGTTGATGTAATTGACAAGAGTTGTCTACCTTTTGAATAAATATATGGTTTGTTGTGCACACACAAGGCTGTATATTTATGTCAATAGGATCCTTACTCAATAAACAGATTTTTCAAAAATTTGTCGAACTATATATGGAGGGTCATATAGTTTGAATAAAATAGTGGGAGACACCTTTTAATAAAGACCTATATTAATTTGGTGTTTAATAAATTGAATGCATGCTAATGTTATTTAAATCACAAATTCATTTTCAGAATTTTACAATAGCCCATTCACTATCACGGCGGAGCATATTGGATGCTAATAAACTAACCGGACCGAACTACACGGATTGGTTAAGGAATTTAAGAATTGTTCTCACCGCTGAAAAATTATCTTATGTCCTTAATTCGCTTGTTCCTACAATTGTTGCAGAAACTGCCTCTGAGGAAGAGATTGCTACTTTTAAAAAGTGGCAAGATGATGCTATGGTAGCTCAATGCATCATGCTCGCATCCATGAGTAACGAGTTACAACGTCAACTTGAGAAAATGGATGCACCTGCTATATTGCTTCACCTGCAAGAGTTGTATGGTGAACAAAGTAGGTCTGCAAGTTATGAGATATCTAAGGAGCTCTTCCGATCTAGAATGACCGATGGCCCTACAGTACAGGCACATGTCCTCAAAATGATCAATTTGATTGAACAATTGGGACAACTGGGTTTTGTAATAGATGGAGAGTTGAGCCAAGATTTGATCTTGCAGTCACTCCCGGACTCTTACTCACAATTTGTTGTGAATTTTCACATGAACAAGCTTGATGTCAGCTTGCCTGAATTGCTTAACATGTTAAAAACTGCAGAGAGTCACTTTCCATTCAAGAAAGACCAAGTCTTACTGATAGGTGAATCTTCTAAGAAAAGGAAGTGGCCTAAAGGATCTTCTGCAAAGAAGAAAAATTCTAAGAAGGCAAAAAGAAAGGTAACTGATAAAGGTAATAAGAATAAAACTAATGCGGATAGCAAAGGAGTTTGCTTCCACTGCAATAAGCTTGGACATTGGAAAAGAAACTGCAAGGATTACCTTGTAGAGGCAAAGCAGAAAAAGCTTGTTGAAGCTTCAGCTACAGATACAGGTTTATTCATGATTGAAATAAATCTTTCTATAAGTCAAAATTCTACTTGGGTATGGGATACCGGCTGTAGATCTCACATATGCAATTCTTTGTAGGGAATAAGCAGAAGTAGAAAGCTAAACAAAGGAGAAGTAACTCTACGAGTGGGAAATGGAGCAAAGGTTGCTGCATTAGCTGTGGGGACTTATTGTTTAACACTGCCTACGGGAAAATCTATCAATTTAATAAATTGTTATTATGTACCTGTTCTCATTAGAAACATTATATCTATTTCTATGTTGGACAATGAAGGATTCGATGTTATATTTAAGAACAATGGTTGTTCTATTTATAATAATAATGTTTTGTTTGGAACTGGTAGATTAATTGATGGACTTTACTTACTTGACTTACATGAAAATATTTTTCAAATTGAACAAACTTGTAAAAGAAAAAGAGATGAAGTAAATTATACTTTCATTTGGCACTGTAGACTCGGTCACATCAATAAAACAAGATTAAACAAGTTGTATATTGATGGTCTTTTAGAACCTTTCGATTTTGAATCATATCCAACTTGTGAATCATGTCTCATGGGTAAAATGACTAAATCTCCATTTAGTGGACATGGAAAAAGAGTTGCAGGGTTGTTAGAGATGGTACACACAGATGTATGTGGACCTATGACAACATATGCTAGAGGAGGGTATTCGTATTTCATTACATTCGTTGATGATCATTCAAGATTTGGATATGTGTATTTAATGAAATACAAATTTGAATCATTTGAAAAGTTCAAAGAATTCAGAAGTGAAGAAGAGAAGAAGAGAAACAAACTAGCAAAAGTGTCAAGATTCTTCGATCAAATCGAGGAGGAGAACTTGAGCAATGAATTTCTTAATCATCTCAAAGAAAATGGTATTCTCTCTCAATGGACGCCTCCTGGTACGCCACAATTAAATGGTGTATCTGAAAGAAGGAATCGTAACTTGTTAGACATGGTGCGGTCCATAATGAGTTTCACCGACCTTCCAATATCATTCTGGGGTTATGCCCTAGAAACGACTGCATATCTACTAAACAAGATTCCCTCAAAATCCATCCCCAAGACTCCATATGAGATGTGGACAAGGAGGAAACCCAATCTTAAGCATGTTAAAATTTGGGATTGTAACGCTTATGTAAAGAAGTTACAAAGCGACAAACTTGAGGCTAGATCTGACAAGTGAAAATTTGTGGGGTATCCTAAAGAAAGTTTAGGATATTATTTCTATAATCCTACCGAGCAAAAGGTGTTTGTTGCCAAACATGCTACCTTCTTGGAAAGGAGTTTATCCTTGAAGGGGCTAGTGGGAGGAAAATAGATCTCGAAGAAATTCAAGAACCACAAATCACTACAGATCAAGTGGATGAACATGTTCAAGTAGATATAACTTTTATACCACAACCGAGTCGTAAATCTGGAAGAGTGCCGAAAATACCTAAAAGGTATACACTCATCATAGAAGATGATGATGAGGTACACATCATAACTGATGATGATCTAGTAACATACGATGAGGCTATGAGTAGTAAACACTCTGAGAAATGGCAAATAGCCATGAAATCCGAAATGGACTCCATGTATGAAAACCAAGTATGGACTTTGGTTACTCCACCTGAAGGCATTGTGCCTATAGGGTGTAAATGGGTCTTTAAGAAAAAGATTGGAGCAGATGGCAAGGTGGAGACCTATAAGGCCAGACTGGTTGCAAAAGGTTTCAAATAAAGACAAGGAGTTGACTATGATGAAACCTTCTCACCAGTAGCCATGCTCAAGTCTATCCGGATTTTACTTGCGATTGCAGCTTACTATGACTACGAAATCTGGCAAATGGACGTGAAAACGGCCTTCCTCAATGGGAAACTAGATGAGGATGTATATATGATACAGCCAGAGGGTTTAGTTTCAAAGGTTGGAACAAATCAAGTATGTAAGTTACAAAGATCTATTTATGGATTGAAGCAAGCTTCTCGAAGTTGGAACATCCGTTTTGATGAGACAATCAAAGAGTTTGGTTTTATCAAAAATGAGGATGAACCATGTGTGTACAAGAAAGTTAGTGGGAGTGTTGTGACATTCCTGGTATTATATATTGATGATATATTACTTATAGGGAATAACATACCGATGCTACAGTCAGTTAAAATTTGGTTATCTAAACACTTCTCCATGAAGGACTTGGGAGAAGCATCCTACATATTGGGGATAAAGATCTATAGAGATAGATCAAAGAGGATGCTCGGCTTGACCCAAGGTGCATACATTGATTCGATGCTAAAACGGTTTAGCATGTAAAACTCCAATAGAGGGCTCATACCGATGAGTCATGGAGTAAATCTCTCTAAGAAATTGTCCCCAAAAACACCTGAAGAGAGAGATCACATGAGTCAAATACCTTATGCTTTGGCAATAGGATCCATAATGTATGGAATGATATGTACCAGACCAGATGTTGCTTATGCACTTAGTGTAACAGGTAGATATCAGTCTAATCCTGGAGAAGAACACTGGAAAGCTGTGAAAAACATCTTGAAGTACTTAAGAAGAATTAAAGATGTGTTTCTAGTGTATGGTGGGTTTGATTTGAAACTAGAGGGCTTTATAGACTCAAGTTTTCAAACTGACCAAGATGATAGTAAATCCATGTCAGGGTATGTATTTACCTTGAACGGTGGAGCAGTGAGTTAGAAGAGTTCCAAACAGCAAACAGTTGCTGACTCAGTGACAGAGGCAGAGTATATAGCTGCAAGTGAAGCTGCAAAGGAAGCTGTTTGGATAAAGAAGTTCATTTCTGAACTCGGGTTAGTTCCTAGCATTACTGGACCCGTTCCGGTTCATTGTGACAACACTGGAGCTGTTGCACAGGCTAAGGAACCCATGTCTCATCAGAAATCCAAACATGTATTGTGGAGATTTCATTTAATTAGAGAAATTATTGAAAGGGGAGATATCACCTTAGAAAGAGTGGACTCTCAGAACAACATTGCAGATCCATTTACTAAAGCATTATCGCAAGATCAATTCAATCGCCATTTTGATAAAATGGGTATTAGATACCAAGGTGATTGGCTTTAGTGCAAGTAGGAGATTGGAAGTAATATGCCCTCAAGCTAATTATATTTGATGTAATAAGCATTTACTTGGTAATCTTATTTAAATATTAATAATAGAATAAAAGGCATATTTTATCCATGTTAATTGGTTGAATTAATAAATGTGATGAACCCATAGTTTTCGAGCAATGCTTTTAGAATCATGATGAGATCATGCTAGTGCGATCTAAATTGAAGAAAGCTCAAAACTAAAATGTTCCTAATCGTTGGATCACTAATATTGGGATTACTGATCCGGATAGATTAGTACATACTATGCTTGATCTTTAAAAGATGATGATTGATCTCATAATCATTTGTGTGGAGACACTAAAGCAAGTATGTAGGTGCTTATTGGAGAATATGTTCACTGAACGTGACTCGCTTAAAGAACCCTAATGGAGTTTTATTCACCTGTCAATAGGGAAGTCCTTAAGTGATAGTTGTACAAGTGATCCTTGGACTTGAAATCATCATAGTACCTTGTGTATGTTAAGTTATATTTTGTCATATTCCTTAATACCTTAGGGTATGTTATAGGGTATGTACGGATATAATAAAGTATACACGGAGGTAGGTGAATGATCGACAAAGGATCTACCACTTCTAATAAAGGGAGAGAATGTCCTATGCGATTTGATAAATGACAACTCAGAAATCCCTGGCCAGGGTTGAATGAAAATTAGAAAGGAGTTTCTAATTTACATTAATCGGAGTTGTGCATTCTTAAATCGAAATTCATATGATTAAATAAAATAAGACTTGTCAGTAAATCCATGTCTTATATTTAATCGGGACATTGTATGGTAGAAGGATTGAATTGTACGGTAACTACTGCTGAATAGGTTCTATATGATTAAACGTTGATTTCATATTATACGGATAGTCATGATACAATATCGTAAGGTGTCCCTCATGATCTAGAATAAATATTATTTATTTATATATGAATTAAAGGAGTTTAATTCATTATAAATAATATTAGAATAGTTCTAATTTATTTATTCTACGACCGGCATAATATTGAACCTAAAGGGTCACACCGCAAAAAGAATAATATTATATTAGAAACAATTGGTTTAATGATAATAAATTGAGTATTTTAATTTATTAGTTGAATAAATTGAAATGCTTAATATTTATAATGATATATTTGGAGAAATATTGAATTATAAATTAATGAGAGAAATCTTATTATTATTATTATTTAATTCTTAATTAGATTGAGAATTAAATGAAATGCAAATGCAAATTAAATAAAAATGCAAATGCAAATTAAAGATTGGAAGAATACTTGCTTAATGTTGATTAAGCAAGTAACATGTGTTAGTTGCATACATGAATAACATGTGTTAGTTGAATACATGAATAACATGTGGGTTAGGAGCAAAATATATACTTACATTTTGTGTAAGTATGGTATACTTGCAAGTATCCTAATAAGATTAGGGTTTCTTAATTAATATGAATGAACTAGCCTCCATCTTAAGAGTTAAGAGAAAATCTAAGAATACATGAAAAATAGATATGATCTAAGTGTTCTTGAATAATAGTTCTTGTTGTTTTAATTATTCTTAAGAGTTAGGAATAAAAGAATTAATTGGATTAGCCATCCAAGATTTCTAGGAAATCAAATATTGTTCCTTGTATAATTGTTCTTGGTGGATTACCTTTAGAGTGCTACATACACTTTGTAGCTTAAGTTTGATCCAAGGATTGAAGATTGGAGGAGCTTGAAGAAATCAAGAGAGGAGTAGATCTTGTAGCGGTTCAAGAGTTGAATCTTCAAAGGTATTATTTCTTGTTATTCCTCTTCAATTAATAGCTATGCATAAGGTGATTCATGGGTAAATTGCAAAAATTTTAATTTTCATTTTCCGTTGCGTATTTCAATATGATTGTGATTTTGCAAACTTACAATATCATGAATGAAAAGAATAAACTTCTTTGGATTTCACAATATACAATAATTGTGAATAACTATCAACAATAATACTTCTAGGAGATTAACTGAAAAGCTGATAATCTCATCAAAAATAAATTCAAGAGCGATATCAATAATGATAGCTTTAAATAACACTTGCAAGAATGAATAACTTTAAGAACTGATATTCAAAACCCATGGTAAAGAATATTTACTGCTGAGTTGGTCATTATAGACCGTGAACAGGGTTGAGGGCTTGTCCCAAGTCTTTCTCCTGGAATACCTCGTGAGAACTTACCCAGGTCTTAGCTGAGCATCTCAGAGCAGTTTAACAGTCAAACAACTGTAAACACTCGGGTGGATACGCAAGGTGGCCAAACCTTTTGTACCCAATGTATATCCATAATATTAAATTTCTTAGTTGCGCTCTAAGTCGAATTAACGACATCAAAATCCCTTTTTATAAGGGTTGTTCTGCTCAGTATGATCATAAGAATCCGCACCATCAATGGTGTGGATAGCTTTAACAATATTCAAATCAATGAATTTAAATATACAAATGTCTAGCCGAAACAGTTAGTATAGACTACTTTTTTTTAAATAGTTCTTATTAAGAACTCATGCAAATAAATGTCTAGTTGAATCAATTAGCATAGACTTACTCCGTAAATGGTTCATCTTTAGAACAACATAAATTAATACAATCGCGATATTAAACAATTTTAATATAAGATACTTGCTCAATAATATGAGTGAAGGTAGGGAACTTGCATAATACACCACATCCTGCTCGAATGTAAATTGAGTAGGGTTAAAGGAAACTTGTCTGATAGTCGATCTACAGCTAACTAGCTTTAAATAACTCTCTTAGAATGACCTAACATTAATAGCATTGGTCTATCAATTAGTACTGCACATATATGCTTACAAAACCACTTAAAGCGATAAACACTTAATCACATAGTTAACACATTGATTAGACATAATTTTATCCTCCTTGGATAATACTTTAAACTCATTACTAAACAGTTAGTAGAACTCCAATTAATATTACGTTAAAAATAATCACCAATGAATTAATCATTAAATAATATTTTAATTAGTCATTAATATTATTAAACCCTTTTAATAATATTTTAGACTGAAACTATTATTATTAATCATTTAATAATAATTTTAATTCATTTGAATTAATATTATTAATTCATTTAATAACATTTAAATCATCAACTATTATTAATAAAACATTTAATAAAAATTAAGCAATTATTAACAATTTAAAAACATATAAACCAATTAAATATTAAACCTAATTATTTTTCATAATTAGGAAAATATAAAATTTAATTCCCAAGTATCATCAGTATTTATCTTATATTATTATAACATTTTTTTTACCAATTTTCATAATTTTCTAGCATTCATAGAATTTTCTATGAATTTTCACTATTTTTTTAAATTAACTTTAAGTAGCCTTAAAAATACAATAAATATCTATGCTCTTCCATAATTTACCAAAATTTTTCAGAATTCAGAAACAATATCACAATATTACTGTCAAATAATTTTCAGCACAAAGCAATTTTTTGTAATTTAAATTATAATTTATTTTTTTTTCCCGGTAAAATAATTGTTCACTTAATAAATTCCATAAATACATAACAACCATGATTTTTATCTTCAAATCACATGGATATTCACATAATCAAATACTACAAATTATTCTATATCACAATAATAATTTCTTTGCTCATCTAAACAAGTTATTTCATAACAAAACAATTATTTTGAAAAATTAAAATAGCAAGGAAAATATACTTCAATAACTAAAAATAATATTTACCTCCTTTAATGATGATTATTTGAAAACTAGATTAATGCTCTTCCTCTAGCAAATCCTTTACTTGTTAATGCAATTTTTGGATGGATTTTACGGAGAGATTTTTGAAAGCTTGTTAATAGAGAGAGAGAGAGACGAGGCTTTTGTTTCTTTGTTTCCCTTTTCTTCCGAACAGAGAAATGAGAAAGAGAGAGATGAGGCTTTGGTTTTGATATTTCTTCTCTCTTCTGCTGACAAGTAATAATTGAACAAGACAAGCCAACCAACACTGCACCACATCCCTCAATATGCGGCAGAAAATCTGCCTTTTTTTTCTTTTCTTTTCTTTTCTTTTTTCTATACTAATTAATTAATAATTATACATTAAATACTCCTTAATTGTACACATAGTATAAATAATATCACTACATGTATAAAAATAAATACACCATAAAATAACTTATATTTTTACGATCATTTAAAAGTTCGTTTCACTAAAAACGGATGTAGTTTATCATGCAACTAATTTATTAGTGTAACAGATTACACATCATTGCACTTAATAAAATACATATTCTCTCTGGCGTGGAGCTCAATGCAAACTTACACAAGCCACTCCAAGTACGAGAGCAGTTGAAAAGAGGGATGATGCCTAGCCTACTAAGTGTACTAATAAGTAAGCTATAAAATAAACAATGCTCAAAAATCAAATGTCTCTCTCTTCCTCTCACTATGTCGGCAACAACAAGGAGTGAAGGCTCCAATTTGGCTTTTTCTTTATTAATTTAATGAGTAAAAGTCCAATCAAGTACTCCACAAAAGCAACCAAGACAAGTTACTTAATAAATAAAAGAAAGAAAACAAAATCCATGATGCACTTTCTCCTTCCCAAAACCGCCAGTTACAAGGGACTTTTGTCCCACTTTAATTGTCATTCTAATTGTTTTTAATAATTAAATATGCTACTAGGATCATTTACATTGGGTTGGTAATTGGACTTCAATTAAACATTCAATTTGGGCTCACAGTAAAAAAAACTTGGGCTACTAATAAATCAAGTCCAATTAATTTATCCTTGGACTTTTTAATTTAACCCATGATGTCTCATTTAAATTGGTCACACATTAATTACCGAGTCCATAATCAAATGAATGTTTAGATTGGTTAATTAATTAAATAACCTAGTCCATTAGTATTAAATTACTAATTGGACCATTAAATATTATTATTAATATTTCACCTTGTTCACATTAATTAATAATCATATTAATTAATTTACAAAATTTAATTCACTCACTATATTCAATTTAATTAAATATCTAATTACTAAACACTTTATCAAAACTCTTGATATTAAAACCTTAGGGTTAGTCTACTAACTTAAATAAACTATTAGTGTGACTCCCTTTAATTCACTTTAATAATTATTCACATAAAATAATTATTTACACCCAAAAGTTTAAATTGAACCGCGAGAAATTTATGCGTTAAAATTAAATACTTTATTTAATTTATAAAGACGCTCTAAAATTCTCGGTCCTTACAAGATCACCCGAAGTTTGTGGATCGCCGAACTGTGGTTCGCATCATGGAGCAAGAACGTGAGGAGCCTGTGCGCCGAGGATTGTCTTCTTAAGTTGTTAGGGAAATAATATTATGATAAGTGTTTTAAGTTGATGAAGTGTAAATTCCAGCTTATATAAATAATGGAATAAGACGTTAATGATGAAATCCTGAAGTTATTTTTTTTAGGATGATGATGTAAATAGTAAAATGCTATCTTTTGAGTTTGAGAATGAATAAATTAAAAAAGTTTATTGAGAATGATACGTGTTATGTTTCAACTTTTGAATATTTAAGTTAAGTTTTTTTTTAAATTAAGTCATAAGTACTTAAGAAATTTAGCAATTGTCTAAAAAGCATTGTCTTTAACAGAATTATGCCGCCAAGAAGAGTTGGACGACCCCGTCAACAACCACCCCCTGAGGGGTCTACTAACAACAATAACAATAATCCACCCGATGCTAACCCAGTGCAGCCATTAGTGAACCTTTTGCCATGAGCGTTTGCGAATCAACTGCAAGCTCAAGCTACAACCTTTAAGGACTTTAAAGTCGTTGGTCCCCCGGAGTTTAAAGAAACAATGAATCCGATAGAAGCCCAAATCTGGGTAATGGAAATGGAAAAAGTTTTTGATGTCGCTAGGGTTGGGAATAACCAAAAGACTGCCTTTGCAACTTTCATGTTAAAGTTGGAAGCCAGTTACTGGTGGTAAGCCAACAAGACGAGAGCAGGAGAAGGTGTCATACCGTGGGATCGGTTTAAGGAGATGTTCTTTGAAATGTATTTTTCGGCTAGTTCACAAAACCAGATGGAGGTTCAGTTTCTCGACCTTAAGCAAGGAACGATGTTAGTGCCAGAATACGCGGCAAGATTCAATGAATTAGCGAGGTTTGCGCCATACCAAGTAAATACGGATGAAAGGCTAGACGATTTGAGCAAGGATTGAAGCCTTGGCTTTACAGTAGGGTTTTAATGTTTCAACTCAACACATTTTCGGCGGTGTTAGAGAAAGCAATAATAGCTAAGGGAGGAAGTGATGCGTTGAACAAATACAATCATGAGCAAAAAAAAGAAGAAGAATGAGACTGAGAATAAGCCAAGTGGTAGCAACGGAGGAGGAAACCAGAAACGAAAATGGAACAATGGTGGTAATATTGGAAGTCAGCAGAGTAACCAGAAGAAGAAAACCAAGGCTTGTGCAACTTGTGGTAAGAACCACGCAGGCCTATGTCTGAAAGGGAAGAGAGTTTGTTACAACTGTGGGCAAGAGGACCACATTGCTCCAAACTGCACTGCTCCAAAGAAGGGCGCCTGTTTCTCGTGCGGATCAAAAGACCATCTTGCTCGTGATTGTCCAAGGAAGGCTGCTAGTGCAGGAAGTGGAGGCAAAAGAAAACAACAGTGGAGGTGCATTAGCTATTTTTGGGCCAACTACAACAAATCGCCCGACTACTCGCACTTTTAATATGACGGTCCAGGATGCGATTCAATCCAAGGAGGTGGTGGCAGGTATCGTACCAGTAAATAATTTGGATGCGTACGTACTTTTTGATTTGGGAGCAACTTGTTCTTTCATTTCTGATGATTTTGCTGAAAAATTGGAGTTACCTCGAGAAGAGTTAGACTTTCCCTTAAACATAGAGATTGCTAATAGGGAAATAGTACCTGTTAGGTATATATACAAAAATTGTGAGGTGAATATTCATGATCATATGATGACTGTAGATCTTATTCCGATAAAACTTGGGAAATTTGACGTTATTCTAGGGATGGATTGGTTGTATAACTATGGGGCGATTATAGATTTCCAAAAGAAGAGTGTTAACCTAAAGATTCCGTCTACAGTGGTATTTTATGGTAGTAAATCGCCGAGGAAAATGACTGGTCTGACGATTATGCAGGCCAAGAAGTTACTAAAGCAAGGTTATGTAGGGTATTTAGCTCATGTGGTAGATACTCCAAAGACCGGTGTAAAATTGGAGGAAATACCAGTGGTGAGAGATTTTGTGGATGTTTTTCCGGATGATTTGTCGGGATTACCTCCAAATAGAGAAATTGAATTCATTATCGATTTAGTGCCCAGGACTGCGCCTATATCGAAAGCTCCGTACCGAATGGCTCCGGTGGAAATGAAGGAGTTGATGGTGCAACTGCAGGAACTACGAGACAAGAAGTACATTCAACCAAGTATTTCACCATGGGGAGCACCGGTGTTGTTTGTCAAGAAGAAAGATGGCTCGATGCGTCTATGCATAGATTACCGTGAATTGAACAAGGTTACAATCAAGAACAAATACCCGTTACCGAGAATTGACGATCTGTTCGATCAACTGAAGGGTGCTACGCATTTTTCAAAGATAGACTTAAGAAGTGGTTACCATCAGCTGAAGGTGAGAAGGGAGGATGTTCCAAAGACGGCGTTCAGAACTCGTTATGGTCACTATGAGTTTCTGGTATTGTCATTTGGTCTAACGAATGCACCTGCGGTATTCATGGACTTAATGAATAGGGTATTTAAACCGTTTCTAGACAAGTTTGTGGTGGTATTTATCGACGATATTTTGGTGTATTCTAAGTCACGAGAAGACTATATGGAACATCTGAGGCTAACTTTGGAGGCATTACAGAAAGAGAAGCTTTATGCGAAGTTTTCAAAATGTGAGTTTTGGTTGGATCTTGTTCAATTTCTTGGACATGTAATTGATAAAGATAGGATTTCCGTTGACCCGACTAAAGTGGAAGCTGTAATAAATTGGGAGCAGCCGAAGACACCGTTAGAAGTGAGGAGTTTCTTAGGTTTGGCTGGATATTATCGATGATTTATACAAGATTTTTCTAGAATCGCCACTCCGTTGACAAATTTGACTAGGAAAGTGGTTAAGTTTGTTTGGACGGAGAAGTGCGAGGAAAGTTTTTAATAATTAAAGAAGAGGTTAAGTTCGGCACCTGTATTATCTTTGCCAGATAGTACAGGAAATTTTGTGGTTTACATTGACGTGTTGCATAAGGGCTTTGGCTGTGTGCTTATGCAGAACGGTAAGGTTATTACGTACGTCTCACGACAACTGAAAGATTACGAGAAAGGGTACCCGACACATGACTTAGAATTGGCAGCGGTGGTGTTTGCTCTGAAGATTTGGAGGCACTATCTTTACAGTGAGAAGTGTGAGATTTACACAGATCATAAGAATCTCAAGTACATTTTTACACAAAAGGACCTCAACATGCGGCAAAGGCGATGGTTAGAGCTGATTAAAGATTATGACTGCGAAATTCTCTATCATCCAGGAAAGGCGAATGTCGTTGCTGATGCATTAAGCAGGAAAGGTCGAGAGAAACTTATGTTATTGACTGCTCAAGAAGAACTTGTTAAACAAATGGCGAAGTTAGAATTAGAAGTGAAGTGTCAACATGAATCACAGGAAAAGTTATTTCAGGAAGATATTCGTCCAATATTACTGGACCAAATCAAAGAAGCTCAACTTCAGGATGCGGAGTGTGAGAAGATTAAGACGAAAATCTCTAAGAGATAAGGTGGAAAGTTTAGTATTGATGCTGAGGGATTACACAGATTTGAACACCGAATTTGGGTTACATTGATACAGGATGTTAGAAGGGAGATTTTAGATGAAGCTCACAATACACGTTACTCAGTTCACCCAGGGATTACAGTATCAAGATCTTCGTCAACATTATTGGTGGTCAGGAATGAAGCGTGATGTAGCAGAATGTGTTGCTAGATGTTTGACATGTCAGAAAGTGAAAGCTAAACAACAGCGACCCAGTGGTTTGTTGCAGCCATTAGAAATATCAGAGTGGAAGTGGGAATACATAACGATAGATTTTGTGGTAGGCTTGTCGACTACACAGAAAGGTTTTGACGCGATTTGGGTAATTGTGGACAGACTAACGAAATGAGCGCATTTCTTACCAATCAAGATTAGATTCAACCTAAATCAGTTAGCAAAATTATACATTAAAGAAATTATTTCGCGGCACGGTGTTTCGGTGTCTATTGTGTCTGATCGAGATTCGAGATTTACGTCGAATTTTTAGAAGCTTCTGCAAGAATGCTTGGGAACTCAATTGAGAATGAGCACTGCGTATCATCCTCAAACTGATGGTCAGAGCGAAAGAACGATTCAAACCTTGGAGGATATGTTACATGCCTGTGTCATGGATTTCAAGGGAAGCTGGGATGATCACTTACCGTTGGTTGAGTTTGCTTACAACAACAGTTACCATGCGAGTATTGGCATGCCGCCATACGAAGTGTTGTATGGACGAAAATGTAGAACTCCACTATGTTGGGACGAGGTTGGTGAAAGGCAACTGCTAGGACCAGAATTGGTACACCAAACTGCAGAGATCGTGAAAGTTATAAGGGCGCAATTGTTAGCTACTCAAGACAGACAGAAGCAGTATGTCGATTAACATCGTCAGAACCGAGAATTTGAGGTGGGAAGCTTCGTTTTTCTAAAAGTTTCACCGTGGAAAGGGAAAATTTGTTTTGGAAAGAAGGGTAAACTTAGTCCAAGATTTATTGGACCTTTTGAAGTACTGCGGCGAGTTGGTGAGGTGGCTTATGAAGTAGCTCTACCTCCAGAGCTGGTTCATATCCACAATGTTTTTCATGTATCTGTTTTATGGCCTTATAAGCCAGACTATAAACATGTGATAGAATATGAACCTATACAGTTTAAGAAAAACCTAACTTATGAGGAAGTCCCAATTCAGATAATAGACAGGAAGGAACAGGTTCTTAGAAATAAAGTGATACATTCTGTTAAGGTAATATAGAGGAACCACAACCCTAAAGAAGCTACGTGGGAACTCGAAGCTGATATGATGAAGAATTATCCTGAGTTGTTTGTTTAGTCCTAGTTCTATGATTCTGGGGACAAAATCATTTTAAGAAGGGAGAAAGGTGCGATCGAATTAAGTGTGTTATGCGTTGTGATTTTGAGGACAGAATCCTTCTAAGGAGGGAAAGATGTAACAATCCGAAATTTTGTATTCTTTGAAAATGTGCATTGAAGTTGAATAAATATTTTAATTGATATGTTTATTTTGTTAAATAAATATTTGGTGGAAATTATTATGGTATAATTTGTTTGTGTGCATTTTGTTATGCATTGTTATGCAATAATGATAATAATTTGATAATTTAATTAAGTGATTAAATTAGAGGATTAATAATTTTATTAAATAAAAGTATTTATTAAATAAAATTATATTTATGGTTGAATATAAATAAATATTATAATTTGTTAGGTAAGGGTTAATTTGATTTATTAATAAAGAAGGTTTATTTTAAAAACAAATAAGTGTGACATATGGCTATATAATAGGAGAATATAAAAATAAATTAGTAGGTGATTTAATTGAGTCTAGCCAAACATGGCCTTGTGACTATTGGTTAATTTAATTGAGTCTAGCCAAACATGGCCTTGTGACTATTGGTTACTCTAACTGATGAAACCCCCCCAAGTTAAAAGTTACGTGACTTTTATCAGTTAAGCTTTGTAAGCCAAAAGAGCAGAGAAGGAGAGAAATTGAAATTGAGAGAAGACTCTAAAAATCAAAGGAGGGTGATAACTAAGCCATACAAATCATCTAAATCAAGTGCAAAGAAAAAATTGAAGGTATAATTTAGTTTAAAGTTTTTATTCAAGTTATTCAAAATTAGTTTTCTGTAATTAATTTTGGTTGGCTAATTTATAAAAGAGTTGTTAATTTGTTAATATGTATGAATAATCTGTTATATAATGTTTAAGTATGGTTTTGAGTGGTTTAATTCATGAAAACAAGTTTTAAATGGGGAATTTGTGTTCTTGAGGAATATATATATTATAGTGGTTTTAGAATCAAAAAACATTGATGATTCAATCATGTATTAATCTGCAAATTGAGAGTTGTTTATGATATTACGTTTAAAAATGAAAACAATGCATGTGTTGTGGATTGATTTGGTTGAAAATTGAGTACATAGTGAGTTGTTTCACTAAATGTATGAGTTTTTAAAAAAAAGAAAAATTGGTTTTAAATCTTTTGGGTTTTGTTGTTTTGTTTGTTTTAGGTTGTTAGAATTGGTATATGAATGCTTAGTAATGTTTCTAAGAGGTTTATGATAATTGGGTATGCTTAGAACTGGTGTTTGATGCTTAAAATTCGTGTTTTTGGGCTTGAGTATTCTGCAGTTCACGAAATGCAGAATCTGGGTTTCAGGTTCACTACCCCGGTGGGCTCGTTGAACTAGGTTTGCCGCCTCGGCGGTCTCAATACACTAGGTTTGTCGCCCCGACGGTCTTATTGTACTAGATTTACCGCCCCGACGGTATCCTCGCCCTCGCGGGCTTATTGTGAAAGAAATTCCTCGCCCCGGCGGGATATGCAGAAAATGTTATTTTTTTTTCTTCTTTATTTTTGGTCATGTTATGTTATCCTATGCATGTTTAAGCTTAGACTAGTGTATTAATTGAATACTAAGATATTGTGATGGATGGTAAGAATATACTTGATGACTATAAAATATAAAGTTGATGAACATTAACTTAACATTAAGTTTTAGGAATTCTTAAGTGTGATATTGTTATAATTAAACATGTAACTTCTGAAGTGAGTTTGTTAATCAGAAAACAATTGAGATATTAAGATGAGATTGGATGAGAGTGAGGTTTGAAGTGTTGAGAATATTGTAACTAATCATTGTTATTGTTATGTAAACAGAATGTGCAGGTTGTTTAATGTACGTGATTTGTAAGTAAGAAAACTACGCACGAGGCAAGTTTCTTACCCTTAATTATTTTATGCTAAATGAGTTTCTAACCCCAAGCTTATTTAACGCAAGTTTCTAAATCCTATTCTTTCATTTAGCAAGTTATCATTGCATATCATAAACTTCTGACTTTTGGATTCTCGTAGTTCAAAGCTCAAGTTAATTGAAATCATTATTCTAATACCTTGGATATACAATATTTATATCATTGTATATCACTATTGTTGATCTTTGATCATAACTTATGTTGTTTAAATTCTATTTTGTTGAACTGAACTCTTGAATGACAAAACTGAGAAGAACAACCCTAGTATAGGGGAATACTTACGCGAAAGCGCTGAATGGTTGTGCACAATACATTGTACAACGGGCTAATCACCCTGAGTACGAGATGGTTAGTCCAGTTATAGTTTATTAAACTGTTAAAAGTTACATCAAACTTACCTGTTAACCTAGGACATGGTTCGTGGTCTTGCGACCCTCAGTATATCTTGATGTTCTATTTCATCCTATTGAGTTTTTTAGATGTTTCTATTCTTGAATATTATTAACAGAGAAATTACACTACACAGATAAATTTATTTTTGAAAATGTTCATTTTTATCTTGGTGGGCATTTGTTTTGCTCACCCTTGCATACTAAACCTTGCAGCTAAAGCTGAGAGGATGGATGGGTCGTCTACTAGCAAAGGAAAAGGAAAACTGAACAAGTAACGATGACTTGCTATTATATGAAGACTTGTTTACTTTTATTTATGTGGTTGTGTAATTAAGACTCATTAGTTATTTATGTTTTCGCATTTTAAAGTTGTAATAAAGGTTATAAAACCTGGGACTTATTTTGAAAAACTATGTAACCCTTTATGGGAGATGTTTTTATTATTCACGGTTAGATAGATGTTATGTAGGGTTAGTGGTTTGAGGTAACCCAAATTTAAAGGTGTCATAGTGTATCCCAAAGAAGGGTGGTATGACGGTAGTGGCGAATAAAAACAATGAATTGATACCGACGAGGACAGTGACAGGCTGGAGGGTGTGTATGGATTACAGAAAACTCAATAAAGCAACTTGTAAGGATCACTTCCCCTTACCATTCATTGACCAAATATTAGATAGATTAGTAGGGCACGAGTATTACTATCTCTTGGACGGATATTCGTCGCGATGCAAATTCAGAAAAATTTTCCCCAGCCCAAAATTTCGAACGTTTCGCATATCCATTCATACATGGAATCATCAAGATCGATAATTAGCACATGATTAGGCTCTGATACCACTGTTAGGTTTGTATGTAGCGCGAACATGCAATCCAATTACATAAATAGTGCGGAAGCGCGATAAAACGGATTTTAAAATTTTATACAAACCACCACCAAGATCATTCATGTGCTCAATTATCAATTAAACGAAAGAGATAAAGTATGAGAATCATACCCTTGTAGAACTATGCTTCCACATTTACGAGTCCACCTCCAAATCCTTCGCATTCTCCTTGAATTTCACCAATGAGATTCCTTCCTTTGATCAACGTTAGCCACCCAAGTGTTTGGCCTCTAGAGGTGATCCATCAAGAAATAATAGTTATTCAAGAAGATGGGTGTTGGCAAAACCCTAGTTTCTATCTCTATAGAAATTGCAAGTACTCTCTCTCTCCAATTCTTATGGAAGAGTGTGTAATTGTCTAACAGTCTAACTGTCGAACCCTAAATCATAATAAGACTCCTCTTATTTATAGATATAGGGAACCCTCCTAAACTATTTAGGATTAGGGTTTTTATTTTAATTAAACTCCTTTAATTAATTGAACTTCTAATCCAATTAGGAATTCATGAGGGAGTACTTCTATTAATTAATTCCCAATCCTTATTAGGAATTAAATAATAGTAATAGTAATAATAATAATAATAATAATAATAATAATAAGACTCCTCTTATTAATTTATATTTAATATTTCTAAAATATTAAATAATAAATATTAAGCTATTTAATTTATTCTACCTCCATAGATTAAATTAAATACACTTAACTTATTATTACAATTATGCCATTTACTTCTTAAATAAATATTTTTCTTTTGCGGTGTGACCCTTTAGGTTCTCCATATTAAACCGGTTGTGAATAAATCAATTAGAACAATTCTAATCTTATTTAAATAAATAAATTAAACTATTTGATTTATTTAAATAAATAATATTTATTCTACAATAAGGGTAAGCCCCCTTAGCGATCAACGACTTTCCAGATAATATAGATTTCAACATTAATCACAAAAGAACCTTTCAGTGAATAGTTACCGTACAATTCAATCCTTCTACCATACAATGTCCCAAGTAAATATAAGACATGGAATTACTATCAAGTCTTATTTTATTTAATTATATGTACTTCGATTCTCAAATGCACAACTCTGATAATGCAAATTAGAAACTCCTTTCTAATTTCATTCTGCTTTGGCCAAAGACTTCTGAGTTGTCATTTAGCGAATCACATAGGACATTCTCTTCTTTTACTAGAAGTGGTAGATTCTTTGTTGACCATTCATCTATCTCCATGTACAACTTATTATACCCAATCATACCCTTTGATATACCCTAAGGGTCTTAAGGGACATGTCAAAGTATAACTCACCATACACAAGATACTATGATGATCTCAAGTCCAAGGATCACTTGTACTACTATCACTAGAGGAATTCCTATTGACAGGCGAGTAAAACTCCATTAGGTATTCCTTAGTGAGCCACGTTCAGTGAACTTATTCTCTAATAAGCACCTACATACTTGATTTAGTGTCTCCACACAAATGATTATGAGATCAATCATCCTCTTCATAAGAGCAAGCAACGTATGTACTAATCTATCCGGATTCACTAATCCCCTTTTTAGTAATCCATCGATTAGGAACAATTTTAGTTTGTGAGCTATCCAGAATTTAGATCTCATTAGCATGATCACCATCATGATTCTAAAAGCATTGCTCAAAACTATGGGTTTATCACATTTAATATAATAGCACAATGTAGATAAAGTAAAAATGCCTTTAATAACCAAATATGATTACAAAGTATATGCTACATCATATCAAATATGATTGGCTTGCGTGCATACTACTTTCAATCTCCCACTTGCATTAAAGCCAATCGCCATGGTATCTTATACCCTTCTTCTCTAAGTGACGATCATCCTGCTATTTGGATAAAGCTTCAGTAAATAGATATGCAATGGTGTTCTTGAGAGTCCACTATCTCTATAGTGACTTCTCCTCTTTCAATGATTCCACTAATCAAATGAAAGTGCCGCAACACATGTTTGAATCCAAGATGAGACTTAGGAACTTCTGTAATGAACTATTCATCCAAACAATCAACTTGCAGCTTCATTTACAGCTATATACTTTGTCTTTGTCACTAAACCAGCAACTCTTTGCTGTTTGGAACCTTTCCAATTCACTGCACCACCATTCAAGGTAACGATTTACCTTAAAGTGGATTTGTTATCGTCTTGGTCAGTCTGAAAAACTTGAGTCTGGTTAGCCCTTTAGTTTTAATTCAGACCTACCATGAATCATGATCACATCTTCAGTACCGGTTAAGTACCTAAAGATGTTTATCACTGTCTTACAGTAATCTTCTCCAGAATTTGACTGATCAACATCAAGCCTAGTATATTCATTGCATACATGATAGTAACTCATGCAATCTCTCTTTCAATTAGGGACAATTTTAGAGAGATACACTCCATGGCTCATCATCATGAGACCTCTCTTGGAGTTTGTCATGCTAAACGCCTTTAGCATCGAATGAATATACGTTCATTGGGTCAAGCCGAACATCCTTTTAAATCTATCTATATAGATTTATATCCCCAATTTATAGGATGTTCCTCCCAAGTTATTCATGGAGGAATGTTTAGACAACTTTATCTTTACTGATTGTAGCATTGGTGTGTTATTCCTTATCAGTAGTATATCAACATATAATACTAAGAATGTCACAGTGCTCCCACTGACCCTTTTGTACACACTAGGTTCATTCTCATTTTTGATAAAATCAAACTCTTTTGATTGTCTCATCAAAACGAATGTTCCATCTTTGAGAAGCTTACTTCAATCCATAAATGGATCATTATAGCTTAAAACACGATTTGCTTCAACCTTTGAAACAAATTCCTCTAGCTGTATCATACATACATTCTCCTTAAGTCTTCATTGAGGAAGGATGTCTCCACATCCATTTTGCCAGATTTCGTAATAAGCTGTAATTACAAGCAAAATCCAAATGGACTTAAGCATTACCCAGTAATATGGTTTTATCACAGTCAACTCCTTGACTTTATTTGAAACCTTTTAAACAGGTCTGGTCTTATAGGTCTCTAGCTTGCCATTTGCCCTAGTCTTTCTCTTAAAGACCCATATTCACACTCTAGGCTCTATGCCCTTTTGTGGAGTAACCAGAGTCTATACTTGGTTCTCATACATGGAGTCCATTTTGGATTTCATGGCCATCTGCCATTTCTCTGAGTGTCTTCTACTTATAGCCTCATCGTATAAAACTGGATCATCATCCTTTATGATGCGTACCTCATCATCATCCTCTATGATAAATCCATACCTCCCAGGTATCTTCAGTACTCTTCCAGATTTACGATTCGGTTGTGGTACAATAGGTCTATTTACAGGTTCCTCGGTTCGACTTAAAGTGCTTTATGGTTCTTGAACTCCTTCAAGATCTATTACCCTCCCACTAGCTCCTTCAATGATAAACACCTTTATCTAAGAAGGCAGCATGTAGGATTATAGTAATAATACCCTAAACTTTCTTTAGGATATCTTATAAATCTGCACTTGTCAGATTTTGTCCCAAACTTATCTTTGAAACCTTTTCACATAAGCTGGACAACCCCTTATCTTAACATACTTAAGAGTAGGAATCCTCCCTTTCCATAACCTTTATGGAGTCTTAGGGCCAGATTTTGAGGTTACCTTATTTTGTAGATATGCAGCCGTTTCTAGGGCATAGCCCCAGATAGATACTGGAATGTCGGTAAAAATCATTATGGACTGCACCATGTCCAACAAGGTACAATTTATCCTTTTAGATATACCAATCAATTATTGCGTATCAGGAGGTGTCCATTATGAGAAAATACCATTTTGAGATGATTTAGAAACTCATTGCACAAGTATTCTTTCTTCGATCTGATCAAATAATCTTAATACTTCGTCAATTTATTTCACTTCTGAATTCTTTGAACATTTCAAATAATTCAGATTTGTATTTCATCGAATACACACATTCAACTCTTTGAATGACCATCTCTTTTTCTTTTATTAGTTTGTTCAATTTGCAAAATGATTTTTCATGTAAGTCAAGTATACAATGTCTATCAAGTAATCTTCCAGTTTCAAACAAAACATTTTCATTATAAATAGAACAACAATTGTTCTTAAATATAATACCAGAACTTTCCTTGTCCAACAACGGAAAAAAAAATAATGCTTCTAATGAAAACTGGAACATAATAACAATTTATTAACTTAATAGACTTGCCCATAGGCAACGCTAAACTATAAGTTCCTACGGTTAATGCAGCAACCATTGCTCCATTCTCTACACGTAAGATTACTACTTTGTTTAGCTTTCTACTTCTACTTAGTCTCTGCATTAGTTTGCATACGTGAAAACTACAGCCGGTATCCAATACCTAAGTAGAACCTTGACTTATAGAAAAATTTATTTCAATTATGAACAAACCCATATTTGTAATCGAAGCTTCACTAAGCTTCTTCTGGTTAGCCTCTGTAAGATTCTCCTTACAGTTTCTTTTCCAGTATCCAGGCTTATTGCAGTGGAAGCAAACTCCTTTGCTATCTGCATCAGACTTGTTCTTATTATCCTTTGTTCTTGCCTTTCCATTTACCTTCTTTGAATTTTTCTTCTTTTAAGAAGATCCTTTGGCCCTCTTCCGCTTCTTGGAAGAATCATCTACCAGTAAGACTTGGTCTTTATTGGTTGGAAAGTGACTCTTTACTATTTTCAACATGTTTAAGCAACTCAGGCAGGCTGATATATAGCTTGTTCATGTGAAATTTACAACAATTTGTGAGAAAGAGTACGGAAGTGATTGCAAGATCAAATCTTGGATCAACTCTCCATCCATTAAAACAGGTTGTCTCAATTGTTCAATCAGATTGATCATTTTAGGACATTTGTCTGTACTGTAGTGCCATTGGTCATTCTAGATCGAAAGAGCTCCCTAGATATCAGATATCTAATAGTCCTACTTTCCTCACCCTTCAACTCCTTGAAGATGCAGGAGTATAGTAGGAGCATCCATAGTTTCATACTGACGCTGAAGCTCGTTACTCACGGATGCGAGCATGATGCATTGAGTCAACTGTGCATCATCTTGCCACTTTCTAAAAGTAGCAATCTCTTCCTCAGAGGCATTGTCTGCAACCATTGCAGGGATAGACATATTAAGGATATAAGATAGCTTTTCAGCCTTGAGAACTATTCTCAAATTTCTTAACCAGTCCGTTTAATACGGTCCGATTAATTAGCATCTAATATGCTATGTAGTGATAGTGAATTAGACATCATAAAATTCTATAAATGAATTTGTAATTTAACAATATTTTAGCATACATTCATTTTAATTAATTACCAAAATAAATTAGGTCTTTATTTTAAATTGGTACCTCACTATTTTCATCAAACTATATTACCCTCAATATATATAGTTCGGCAAATTCTAATTAAAGATTTACTAGTGAGAATAAGGATCCCATTTCAAATATATATAGCCTTGTGTGACACAACAAACGATATATAAATAAATAGGTAGACAACTATTGTCAATTATATCTCTATGTAACTCCTTTTAATTTGCCTCTTAGATTATTTTGATCAAGTGTGACACATCCGAATCAAAATTATCCAAGTTAAGTCCAACCTAGCACTTCCATATATTCGAAAGAAAAACACTGTACTTGTGTGACACAACAAAACAGCATCATTCAGTCTATGTATAAGCATCAAATGTGATAAAGCAACATCTTAAATATTTAATACTTGCCTTGTGTGACACAACGAACTCATATTAAATATTTAATACTCTATCGCTTTACCATGCTAGAAGGCGACGTTCGATATTCTAAATATCTTTGAACGCTTAGGACTTAATATAATTTCTTTGAGGGGTTTGTTATTACAAGTCTCATCTTGTTTAGCGCATGCACATATATATATAAAATATGCGTCATATTATTTTACATGCGAAGCATGTTGGATAATATATAATATATATATATATATATATATATAGTAAGCATGCACATATAGAATACTATATTCTACCCGGATTGATTATGGACTTTTATTCTAGTTTGGTTCACTAGAGCCACCAAGTGAACCAAAAGGTTAAACCTAGGGTGCAAGAATTAAATTTAAATATAACTATTACATTTAAACCCGGGCTCCAATACAAACGGGTCTTCAAGCGCTCCTTGCTCCTTTGTCTCCAATTCTTTAAAATTAATTCTAACTAGTCCTATTACAGAAACTATTTTACAATAAATAGAAACCTTGATCAGCAGTCAAGGGGAAGTACATAGGAGGGAGATAGAATTTACATTAAGAAAAATTAGAGAAGACGAGGTACGCAGACCCCATTTATAAAAACCCATTTATTCAAGCATCCACTAAAATAAATCCAATCACACATTGGTCAATAGTCCATAATCAACCCCTATTTATTATCATACATATCTCTATATGTATCAATAAATAACATTCATCCCATAAATAATAAATCCATTCTATATATGCATTGATATCAATTAATGGGCAAAAGTTTTGGTAATATTTAGTTTTGAAACAAAATAAACTCTTTTATTTTAATCAAAAACCAAATCCAAATTAAATTCCTTTAATTTTTAGCAATCTGAAATTCCATTCCAGATAAAATAAACTCTTTTATTTTAAACTTTTATCAATTAAATAAACCATTTATATTAATTGAGAAAACAAAAAAAAATATTCAAAGCCTACACACCGGCGCGGCCGTGCTCCAATTTGAACTAGGAGCGGCGCGGCCGCGCTGCACCCAGAAACATTTTCTGGGTTAGGGCGCGGCCGCGCTCCAGAATGAACTGGAAGCGGCGCCCCCGCGCCGCGATGCAGATTCAGAAAAAATTTTCCCCAGCCCAAAATTTCGAACGTTTCGCATATCAATTCATACATAAAATCATCAAGATCGATAATTAGCACATGATTAGGCTCTGATACCATTGTTAGGTTTGTATGTAGCGCGAACATGCAATCCAATTACATAAATAGTGCGAAAGTGCGATAAAACGGATTTTAAAATTTTATACAAACCATCACCAAGATCATTCATGTGCTCAATTATTAATTAAACGAAAGAGATAAAGTATGAGAATCATACCCTTGTAGAACCATGCTTCCACAAGTACGAGTTCACCTCCAAATCCTTCGCGTTCTCCTTGAATTTCACCAATGAGATTCCTTCCTTTGATCAACATTAGCCACCCAAGTGTTTGGCCTCTAGAGGTGATCCATCAAGAAATAATAGTTATTCAAGAAGATGGGTGTTGGCAAAACCCTAGTTTCTATCTCTATAGAAATTGCAAGTACTCTCTCTCTCCATTTCTTATAGAAGAGTGTGTAATTGTCTAACAGTCTAACTGTCTAGCTGTCTAACCCTAAATCATAATAAGACTCCTCTTATTTATAGATATAGGGAACCCTCCTAAACTATTTAGGATTAGGGTTTTTATTTTAATTAAACTCCTTTAATTAATTGAACTCCTAATCCAATTAGGAATTCATGAGAGAGTACTTCTATTAATTAATTCCCAATCCTTATTAGGAATTAAATAATAATAATAGTAATAATAATAATAAGACTCCTCTTATTAATTTATATTTAATATTTCTAAAATATTAAATAATAAATATTAAGCTATTTAATTTATTCTATCTCCATATATTAAATTAAATACACTTAACTTATTATTACAATTATGTCATTTACTTCTTAAATAAATATTTTCCTTTTGCGGTGTGACCCTTTAGGTTCTCCATATTAAACCGGTTGTGAATAAATCAATTAGAACAATTCTAATCTTATTTAAATAAATAAATTAAACTATTTAATTTATTTAAATAAATAATATTTATTCTATAATAAGGGTAATCCCCCTTAGCGATCAACGACTTTCCAGATAATATAGATTTCAACATTAATCACAAAAGAACCTTTGAGTGAATAGTTACCGTACAATTCAATCCTTCTACCATACAATGTCCCAATTAAATATAAGACTTGGAATTACTATCAAGTCTTATTTTATTTAATTATATGTACTTCGATTCTCAAATGCACAACTCTAAATAATGCAAATTAGAAACGCCTTTTTAATTTCATTCTGCTTTGGCCAAAGACTTCTGAGTTGTCATTTAGCGAATCACATAGGGCATTCTCTTCTTTTACTAGAAGTGGTAGATTCTTTGTTGACCATTCATCTATCTCCATGTACAACTTATTATACCCAATCATACCCTTTGATATACCCTAAGGGTCTTAAGGGACATGTCAAAGTATAACTCACCATACACAAGATACTATGATGATCTCAAGTCCAAGGATCACTTGTACTACTATCACTAGAGGAATTCCTATTGACAGGCGAGTAAAACTCCATTAGGTATTCCTTAGTGAGCCACGTTCAGTGAACTTATTCTCTAATAAGCACCTACATACTTGCTTTAGTGTCTCCACACAAATGATTATGAGATCAATCATCCTCTTCATAAGAGCAAGCAATGTATGTACTAATCTATCCGGATTTACTAATCCCCTTTTTAGTAATCCATCGATTAGGAACAATTTTAGTTTGTGAGCTATCCAGAATTTAGATCTCATTAGCATGATCACCATCATGATTCTAAAAGCATTGCTCAAAACTATGGGTTTATCACATTTAATATAACAGCACAATGTAGATAAAGTAAAAATGTCTTTAATAACCGAATATGATTACAAAGTATATGCTACATCATATCAAATATGATTGGCTTGTGTGCATACTACTTTCAATGCCAGTGACTATGCGATTGGGGCAGTTTTAGGCCGGCGCAAGGATAAAATTTTTCATGCAATATATTACGCTAGCAAAACACTGTCTGATGCTCAGCTAAATTACACGACTATCGAGAAGGAACTACTTGCAGTTGTGTATGCATTTGACAAATTTTGATCATACCTCATCGAAACTAAGGTTTTAGTTTTCACGGATCATTCTGCTATACGATATCTGATTTCGAAGAAAGATGCGAAATCGAGGCTTATTAGATGGATTCTTCTGCTTCAGGAATTCGACTTGAAAATCCGGGATAGGAAGGTAACTGAAAATCAGGTGGCAGACCATCTATCGAGGTTAGAAAATAAGGAACATGATAAGGAAGACAAATTAATCATCAATGAGTTCTTCCCGGATGAGCAGTTGTTCGTGGTTAACACAGAAGTTCCGTGGTATGTAGTCTACGTCAACTACTTAGTGAGGACGCCCACCAGTTTGTGCAAAGATGTGATAGATGTCAAAGGGTGGGTAATATATCAAAGCGCCACGAGATGCCACTAAACACAATCTTAAAAGTAGAAATCTTTAATGTTTGGGGTATCAATTTCATGGGGCCATTTCTAACATCCCTCAGCAATGCTTACATTCTATTAGTAGTAGACTATGTTTCAAAATGGGTAGAAGCAGCTGCATTGTGACACCCCCAAATTCAGGTACCAAATACTCCGAACTTGGTGCTCACGATCTACAACATCTAAACACCTTCAAGCAATATATGATAACTAAATGCAGAATAAATAATCATATATTGATCATTTAGAAAGGTTTACATATGGGTCCCAAAGTCTATAACCTTAAATAGCTACAACGCGAAATACAAAGAAATAACTAACGTAGCTTGAAATACAAAAGGGCCGAAGCCTAGACAAAACATAATAATGGACGGCGCGCCCATCCGAAGCCTAGTACTTCACCTTCTCCTTGCCCTTATATCTGCTCGAGCACTCGGGCTGAACTGAAATGTTTCATGATATAGCAAGGGTGAGCAACGAGTTTGCTCAGCAAGTTTTAAATAAATGAGAGGGATATATCATGAATGAATATAAATAACATCAGCATAGGTTAACAATTTCCACAAGTAACTGATGAATTAAGCGAACAATATAATCGAAGTTCAAATAAAGAAATGAAGATTGACTATTTACTGCCAACACTCCAAGATAGACTATGAGCACACGCTAAGGCATCAGCCACATTGTCTGACCCTTATTAGGTTGCCAACTAGAGAGTAAGTACTCAAGGGGATCAACCTCTTGTACCCATGAATATGCATACCATTTAACTCTACCGCATACCGTCTTTCAGATACTTAGGTTACATCTCCATCATGGGGTCGTTCATCTCAGTCTAAGAATCCATCCCAACAACGGGTTTGGATAGCTTTTCAAAGTAATTATCATGCATATGCCTAGCCGAACAAGTTGCTTAGGCTTCTCTTTGAACAGTGCATGAATAGCCGAAACTTTGTATTATTACAGTTTAACAACGGAACCGAGGACAAATGCACAGTGTGCGAATGCCAACGATATCGGGGTGGAATAATTCTTAAAGAAATTAGACCACTTAACACGTACTGGGAAATAGAGTTCAAACTTAATTTGAAGAACTTGCAACATAATATCAGAACCGTCATATAATACGAAGGGTATAAGGGTTCGGAATTTCAAAGTGGTGTAAGTTAGGAAGCATAGATATGCACAGCAGTATAACAAACTATGTGGAAGAATACTAGCAAGGATATACACAATAGTATAACAATTGATCTAAAAGCTCAAAGTGAGGGAACTTGCTCAATAATATTTGCACAACAATAATATATTCACACAAGTTGGTAGAAGTCAAGGGAACTTGCTCAATTAAAGAGTGAAGTTCAGAAACTTGCCTGAATCGCTGCTTAACAGATTTCTCTACGTTTCTGTTCGGTAAGCACCCTACAGCATATGATTTATTCGTTGATTAGACATAGCTATGCAGAAATAACATACCTAATAAATATATATGAGCGACTCGCACTATCTATCCCATGGACCATGCCAACACTCTACTGTCTGATAGTACAGCTCCACGATCGATGAGGAGGTAGTACCATCGACAGGGTCCATTCTAAGGTGGCTGAAGGGTTCGGCTATCTTACTCTACGGATGCCGAATGGGCTATAGGGTCCCATCGGGATTCAGAAACAGTTCAAGGTACACTTGTTAGTCGATTCGAGATAGTATTAGGTCTTACCGACTCTCTACCGACAAGACTTCGGCTTCGGCTCCTGGTCGGAATCGTTCGTAGTTCGGGGATCCCTTCGGGATCGGATGTGCCTCGAGTCTGGCTTCGGGAAGCCAGAGGTCTAGGTCTCCTTGTAAATTTAAGACTTCGGCTTCGGGTTATGACTTTGGAAGTTGGGTCCGAGCCTTACAGATATCGGGGTTCGGCTTCGGGTCTAGTATTGAACTAAACCCGGAGCAAAGGCTACGGCCTTCGGGTTTGACTACAGATTCCTCTACAGAAATTATCTTACAGTCTGGTAGTATACTTCGGGTCTGGCCGACCCTTCTGCCGACAAAATCATGGCTTCGGCTCTAGGTCAGAACCTTTCGTGGGCCGAGAGTCTCTTCGGGGTCGGACGTGAGTTTGGTTTGGTTTCAGGGAGCCAAACGTTTGGATCTCACTGACGTTTTAAGGCTTCGACTTCGAAGGTCAGGTTCAAACATTACTAATACTAGGGGTTTAGGTCTGACGACTATTCTCCTACCAAGGTTTGACTTCAGATTCCACTTTGGAAATCACTCCACAGTCTAAGGTTGGGTAACTACTGTTACCTAACCCTGTTGCTTAGGTCCATGAGTTCGGGGTGAGGTGGCAGACCTCACCGGATGACTCTGGCGTCCCCATCCTACTCTTATCATCTTGTTTGGGTACGGTAATTAAGGTCTATACTGTGACTCGAGTTTAAGTCATGCTTCGACTATGTATTAAAATGATACAAGACAAGGTAACTACTCTGTAACTACCAAGCTTGGTATCGTCATAACGACTCAACCTGTAATGGTCGACTTATCCAGCACTGACTTAGTGAAAGGAAATCCAACCGGACAAGGGAGATAATTGCTGAGAATCAAGAGAAAGAGTCTTACCTCTTCTACTGTCCGACTGCTAACCTTCTAGCTTTCGAACTCTTGATCGTCCCTTCGAACGGCGGAAACTTCCTCTCAAGGTAACTCTTACCGCGATATCTCTCTCTAGTATCTGTATCAAATAAACTTAGCAAGCTTTCCCATGAGAATAGGGTCTCCATTTATCGAAAAATTATTATCCCGGCGATGGTCATTACTCAGGCGTTAGGACTAGTTCATAACGGTATTACCCGTTGGTTGTTCAGGTTTAGGTGAAAAGTTCCACCAACTGAGCTCCTCAGCCATCCCCATTAATCATGGTTTAGGCTTTAATCGGCACAATAGGAGGTATAGGCCATTGGCCCAGTGCAGCGCCTCATACTTACACGCAACGGCAAGTTATTAAGTTAGCTTTCAACAGAGAACCACGTGGTCGGGTTGCACCCCATCTGGGCTACTGGATCTTAGCTGCTGACCAGCTCAATCCGACCTAACTCGGACTGGGCTTATTTAAATAAAATGACCGGACTGGCCCATTACTAGAACCTCTAAGTGGAATTAATAATGCTAGCCCTCTTCAAGGCCATAAATAACTAATTATGCTTGTTTAATCAACGCAAAGCTAGTCCAATATACTCGGACTATTAAATCAATAAATCAAATAACCACACATAGCTACCCAAATCATTAGTGAGCCAATGAAAATGACAAAGGTTAATATATAGGTCTCAATAATATTGCTAGGAAAAATCGTGGTCCTTACATCCTCCCCCCGAATAAGAATTCCGTCCCCGGAATTTCAACATAAGGTCCCTCGAAAAGATGCGGATAGTCCGCCCTCATCTTTTCCTCAAGCTACCATATAACTTCTTCAAATGCGTGATTCCTCCAAAGAACTTTAACGGAATGAATGATTTTATTCCTCAGCTTTTGCTCCTTCTTATCGAGTATCTGGATAGGAACTTCTTCGTACGATAAGTCCTTCTCGACTTGAATTGGTTCATAGGGTATAACGTGCTTGTAGTCTAGTTTGTATGGCTGCAACACTGACACATGAAACACATTATGAATATGCTCAAGTTCAGGAGGTAATGCTACCTTGTACGCCACTTCACCGACTCGTCTCAGAATCTCGAACTGTCCTATGAACCTAGGGCTTAATTTACCCTTCTTACCAAAACTAATCTTCCCTTTCCAGGGAGATACCTTCAGAAACGCAAAGCTACCCACGTCGAAGTCCCACTGTTGACGATGCAGGTCAGCGTACTTCTTCTGACGGTCTTGGGCCGCTACCAGGCAATTTCTGATCAGCTTCACGGCATCTGCTATTTGTTGCACCATTTCCGGTCCTAGCAGTCTTCGTTCTCCAACCTCGTCCTAACACAACGGTATTCGGCATTTTCTTCCGTATAGCGCTTCATACGGTGGCATTTCAATACTAGCGTGATAACTATTGTTGTAAGCGAACTCTACTAACGGCAGGTGATCATCCCAACTACCTTTCAAGTCCATTACGACCGCTCTAAGCATGTCCTCTAAGGTTTGAATTATTCATTCGCTCTGACCATCACTTTGAGGGTGATACGCAGTACTCAACCTCAACTGTGTCCCCATCCTTTCCTACAAACTCTTCCAAAAATTCGACGTGAAGCGCGGATCTCTATTCGATACAATAGATACTGGCACTCCATGTCGCGACACGATCTCTTTCACATAGAGTTTCGCTAATTTCTCTAGATTGTACCATATCCTGATCGGTAAAAAATGAGCAGACTTGGTCAGACGGTCCACGATTACCCAGATGGTGTCTAACCCCTTTTGTGTCGGTGGAAGCCCTACCACAAAATCCATCATGATTGCTCCCACTTCCACTCCGGAATTTCCAATGGTTGAAGGAGTCCGCTCGGTCGCTGGTACTCTACCTTAACTCGTTGGCATGTCAGACATCTGCCGACGCACTCTGCTACCTCCCTTTTCATACTCGGCCACCAAAAGTATGGTCGTAAGCCCTGATACATCTTCGTGCTGCCGGGATGCACTGAGTACCTCGTACTGTGAGCTTCTTGGAGAATCTCTTCTCTTAGCCCTGGATCTAACGGTACCCAAATCCTCCCTTCAAACCTTAGCAGCCCTGCGCTATCAATCTTATACTTGAGCTCTTCCCCTTCAGAAATACGCTTCTTGATACTAGCACAATCTTTGTCCTTTTCCTGAGCCTCCTTGATTTTATCTAATAAGGTCGGGCTTAGTGTCACTGTATATAATTTCTCGTCTGACTCCATTGGGTATCTCACCTCCAGCTCCAGTCATTCAAATTCCTTCACCAACTCCTCCTGAGTCGTCAGCATCAGTAACTTCTCCCTCCTTTTCTGCTCAGGGCATCGACTACAACATTTGCTTTGCCCGGATGGTAAAGAATCTCACAATCATAATCTTTGATCAATTCCAACCACCAGCGCTGCCTCATGTTTAGCTCCTTCTGAGTGAAGATATACTTCAGACTTTTGTGGTCCGTATATATCTCACACTTATCCCCATATAGGTAGTGCCTCCAAATCTTTAAGGCGAAAACTACCACGGCCAACTCCAGGTCATGAGTCGGGTAACCCTTCTCGTAATCCTTCAGCTGACGTGATGCGTATGCAATGACCTTGCCATACTGCATCAGCACACAACTAAGACCTTTGTGTGACGCATTACTATACACTACAAAACCTCCAGTGTTGTCCGGTAAAGTCAACGCCGGCGCTTGACTAAGTCTCTTCTTCAGCTCCATAAAACTTTCCTCACATTTCTTCGTCCAAACGAACTTAACTGCTTTTCTGGTAAGATTGGTCAATGGCGATGCTATCTTAGAAAAATCCTGGATGAATCTCCGATAGTATCCCGCTAATCCCAAGAAACTCCTGATCTCCATTGGCGTCTTTGGTCGTTCCCAATTAATAACCGCTTCTACTTTTACTGGATCCATAGAAACACTATTCGTATCAATGACATGACCAAGAAATTGCACTCTCTACAACCAAAACTCACACTTGGAAAACTTCGCGTACAGTTTCTCTCTTTTGAGAGCCTCCAATACAATCCTTAAGTGTTTCGCATGCTCCTCTTCTGACTCCGAATACACCAAGATGTCATTGATGAATACGACTACGAACTTGTCCAAGTATTGCTTGAACACTCTGTTCATCATATCCATGAATGCCGCTGGTGCATTTGTTAATCCAAATGACATTACCAGAAACTCGAAATGCCCATAACGAGTTCTGAATGCCGTCTTCGGGATATCCTCCTGTCTAACCTTCAGTTGATGATAACCCGTTCTCAAATAAATCTTTGAAAAGTACTTCGTTCTCTTGAGTTAGTCGAATAGATCATCTATTCTAGGCAACGGATACTTGTTCTTAATCATAACTTTGTTCAACTCGCGATAGTCGATACAAAGCCTCATCGATTCATCTTTCTTTTTCACGAATAGAATTGGCGCTCCCCAAGGTGACACGCTGTGACACCCCCAAATTCAGGTCTCAAATACCCGGATTTGGTCATCACGATCCAATGTAAACATTCACCTGCAAACAACATAAAATGACTAAATGCAGAATATAATAAACATATGTTGTTCATTCAAAAGGTGTTACTAGTCCCAAGATTCGATAACCTCAAATACATAACATAAACTATACCCTAAATATTAATCAGGGTTCAAATTACATTAATAGTAAATTAAACTAGGCATAAACTAAGGTCAGCTACTCGAAGTCTAATACTTCAGCTTTTCCTTGCCCTTGTCTTTGCCTGAAGTCTCGGGCTTAACTACAATAAGGTTCATGATATAGCAAGGGTGAGCAACTAGTTTGCCCAGCAAGTTTAAATACAGCAATAAAGGATATATCATGATGAACTGAGTGTAAAGAGAAATTCAACAATATGAATATCGGAAGCAAGAAAGATAATTACTTTTAGAACGAATGATAGTCAAATAGACTTTGAATAATAAACGTCCAAGGGAGTCAATAGCTAATTGACCCTTTGGTTACTAGCTACAGAATATGTACTTGAGGGGATCAGCCTCGCGTACTCTATGTGTATGCATAGCATTTAATTCTACTATTTGTATCTTATATCCGATACGTGAGATACTCCCCTATATTGAAGGGGTGTTCATAAAGTCCAAGATTTCCGCACCATCAATCGGTTTGGATAGCTTTTAAAATCTATTACCACATATATCTAGTCGGACAATGGCTTAGACTTAACTATGGCAGTTCATCCATGTTAGAACTTTAATAAAGTGCCCGACAATATCAGCACGAAAATAATTGCACAATGTGCAAGTGTCAATAACAATGATGCGGAATAATTGTTAAGTAATTAAACCACTTAGAGCATGCTTGAAGAATTAAAGATTCAAGTTTAAATGATATCTTGCAATGAATAATACAAGAATGCGTTCGGGGAAAACTTGCACAATTAAAATTTCGGTAAAAAGGAACTTGCAATAGGTAAGCAGTTTGAAATAGGAGCTTGCAACAATTAAGGTTTCGGGGTAGATAACTTGCTTAACATATATCTATTTGCACGAAAATAAAAGTAGTGCATAAGGTTTAGAAACTTGCCTGTTTGCTCAGCTACAATAATCTAGCTTTAAATTAAATTGCGTTGAAACGACCTAACATTAACAAGTCGGTCTCCCAATTAGTACCGTATAACTAGAATGAGTTTACTCTTACTCACCAAGTAATCCTAACACATAGTCACGTAGATGGAACCATTATTACTAAGTCCATATTCATTAATTCTCATCTTAGCTAAATGAGTTAACAAGTCTAGAATACCTCGATTCTAAGCATCAACGTAAGCTTGAACACATATCACATTAGTTTAATCATGCAATACAGCTCAAGACATACACACATATATACTGCAAGGCTCTGTTTACAATTTTAAAATAACTAGGCAAAATTAGCGACCTGCGCGGTCGCGCTGGTTTTTTCCTTAGGAGTGGCGCGACCGCGCCACTCACTGACCAGACCAGAGTGAAATTTTCATCCACTGGAATCTAGTTTATTCTTTACATACATGCTACTGACATAACTCAAATACACATGCTCATAATGTTATTAACTTGGTTTATAACCCTAGCATGCTCATCCTAATCCATTTGAAAGATATAAGGTTTTATGTCGGAAATTCCTACATTTTAGGCCAAACAAGTCCATCTCACGAGTAATCCGCTATTATGGTCATAATACCACATAGTGAGACTAAACAATACTTGATATGCATGCTCGGGTGTAACAACACACTTACATGTTAAATACATAGCTTCCACATGGAATCTCATGCCTTAAACATACTTGCACATGTCAGAATCATGCTTAGTTAAATGGTGCTCATGTCAATCACGTCTAGAGGCATAATAAGTCAGAAGACAACTTGAAAATCATAACTCACATGCATTTGAACACATATATAAGCTATGTACATATACTCAAATGGTCAGATATACAAGACATGGATTTGACAAGTTCATTCCGAAGTTCTTAAGTTTCCTTTAGAAAACATTCCAAAGTTCTTAAGTTTCCTTTAGAAAACATATGCTAGAACAACGTGCGCAAGTCATGGCATTCATAGGGACACTAGGTAACATGGCAACCCTATTTTCATACATCAATGGACTAAGCTAACATGCTCAAAGCATCAGAACACAGCAACCAGAACTGGCAGCCTGCGCGGCCGCGCACTTTTTAGCCTTGGGAGTGGCGCGGCCGCGCCACTCCTGCACTGGTTCAAGTTCGGCTCTGCTTCTGCAGAACTCGAAAATTAATATGGCCTAACCTTTCTAAACTCAATTCAGACCAACCAAAGAGTTTATAACAGCCATATACAACCCAGATAACATCATGGTATCAATAAACAAGCTAATTAACAAGCTTCATGGAATCATCAGACTTCATCAAATTAAGAATTAAAGTGGCAGTATACCTTCTTGATGTTAAATTGATGCTCCTTAAATGCTTAATTCAGATTGCTCTCACTCACAACAATACTCCCTCTCTCTATATGAACTAACAGAAGATTTATCAACTGGAATTGTGGAGAATTGGCTCCAATTTATAGAAACTTAATTACACAGGCAATGCTATTATCCATTTTGGTTAACCAATGGAAGGAAGAAGAAGATGTTGGACAAGGCAACTAATCAATTCACTCCACTCCCTCAGTCATCATGCCACCAACTAATACAAGCAATAGGCGCGGCTGGGAAAAGGAGGAAAAGAGGGGATTTGACTCCTACTGTGCATTTTATTAAATTTGATTTCTCTCTCTCTCTCTCTGCAGATCACGGTTGGAATAAAATGGGATATGTCCCAAAATTATTTCCCCAACTTATTGCTACTCAGTTAATTAAATAAATCATATCATAAAAACCCAATTAATCTAGTATGCATTTAATACCAAATTCGTAATTACATAAAAATGGAATTAATAACTTAATCTACTCCACTTAGTATTAATTTACTAAATAGACTACTACATAATAATATCAATATTGCATGCATTAATTAATAATTATATTAATTAATTAAGGCAATTTAATTTCTCTACCATATTCAAATAAATTGAATATTTAAATAATAGACAACTTTATCAATTCTTCTGATATTAAACCTTAGGGCTAGTCTACTAATTTAATTAACCCATTAGTGACTCCCTTTAATTAATTCTAGCAATTACGCGCAATCACATACTCACATAACCAATTAATTACACAATATTCTAAATGAGCATACAAAGCTAACTCATTAAAATTAAAATTTATATTTAATTAATAATGACGTTTGAAAATTCTCGGATATTACATCCTCCCCCCTTATAAAAATTCCATCCTCGAAATTATAAAAAAAATAAGGTTACTCAAATAATTGCGGATAATTCGCTCTCATCTTTTCCTCGAGTTCGCACGTAGCTTCCTCGACTGCGTGATTCATCTCGAGAACTTTAACGGAATGAATAATCTTATTCCTTAGCTTTTGTTCCTTCCTATCGAGTGTTTGGACAGGAACCTCCTCGTACGATAAGTCCCTCTCGACTTGAATTGGTTCATAGGAGATAACGTGTTTGTAGTCCGGTTTGTATGGCCGTAACACTGACACATGAAACACATTGTGAATGTGCTCAAGTTCAGGAGGTAACGCTACCTCATACGCCACTTCACCGACTCTCCTCAGAATCTCGAACGGTCTTATGAACCTAGGGCTTAACTTGCCCTTCTTACCAAAACGAATCTTCCCATTCCAGGGAGATACCTTCAGAAACACAAAACTACCCGCATCGAAGTCCCGCTTTTGATGATGTAGATCAGCGTAATTCTTCTGATGGTCTTGGGCTGCTACCAGGCAGTTCTTGATCAGCTTCACCGTATCTGCTATCTGTTGCACCATTTCAGGTCCTAGCAGTCTTCGTTCTCTAACCTCGTCCCAACACAACGGTGTTCGATACTTTCTCCCATAAAGCGCTTTGTACGGTGGCATTCCGATACTAGCGTGATAACTATTATTGTAAGCGAACTCTACCAATGGCAAATGGTCATCCCAGCTGCCCTTTAAATCCATCACGATTGCTCGAAGCATATCTTCCAAGGTTTGAATCGTTCGCTCGCTCTGGCCATCAGTTTGAGGATGGTATGCCGTACTCAACCTCAACTGCGTTCCCAATCTTTCTTGTAGACTCTTCCAAAAATTTAACGTGAAGCGCGGATCTCTGTCCGATACAATTGATATCGGCACTCCATGTCGCGACATTATCTCTTTCACGTAGAGTTTAGCTAATTGCTCCAAATTGTACCGTATCCTGATCTGTAGAAAATGAGCCGACTTGGTCAGATGGTCCACGATCACCTAGATGGCGTCTAAACCCTTTTGTATTGTGGCAAGCCCGCCACAAAGTCCATGGTGATGTGCTCCCACTTCCACTCCGGTATCTCTAATGGTTGAAGCAGTCCGCTTGGACGCTGGTGTTCTGCTTTAACTCGTTGACATGTCAAACATCTGCTGACTCACTCTGCTACCTCCCTTTTCATATTTGGCCACCAAAAGTATGGTCGCAAATCTTGATACATTTTCGTGCTACCGGGATGTACTGACTACCTCGTACTATGAGTTTCTTCGAGAATCTCTTCTCTTAATTTTGGATTCAACGGTACCCAGATTCTCCCTTCAAACCTTAGCAACCCTGTGTTATCAATCTTATACTTGAGCTCTTCCCCTTCAGAAATACGCTTCTTGATACTACCACAATCTTCATCCTTTTCCTGGGCCTCCTTAATTTTATCCCATAAGGTCGAACTTACTGTTACTGTACATAATTTCTCATTTGACTCTCTCGGGTACTCGATCTCCAACTCGAGTTGTTCAAAATCCCTTACCAACTCTTCTTGGGTGGTTAGCTTCAGCAACTTTTCTCTACCTTTTCTGTTTAAGGCATCGGCCACTACATTTGCTTTGCCTGGATGGTACAGAATGTCACAGTCGTAATCTTTGATCAATTCCAACCATCGGCGTTGCCTCATGTTCAATTCCTTCTGAGTGAAGATATATTTTAGACTTTTGTGATCCGTATATATCTCGCACTTCTCTCTGTATAGGTAGTGCCTCCAAATTTTCAAGGCAAAAACTACCGCAGCCAACTCCAGGTCATGAGTCGGGTAACCCTTCTCATAATCCTTTAGCTGACGTGACGCGTATGCAATAACCTTGTCGTGCTGCATTAACACACAACCAAGGCCCTTGTGTGACGCATCGCTATATACTACAAAACCTCAAATGTTGTCCGGTAAGGCCAACATCGGTGCTTGACTAAGTCTCTTCTTTAGCTCCATGAAACTCTCCTCACATTTTTCTGTCCAAACGAATTTTACCATCTTTCTGGTGAGATTGGTCAACGGCGATGCTATCTTTGAAAAATCCTAGATGAATCTCCGATAGTATCCTACTAACCCTAGGAAACTCCTGATCTCCATAGGCGTCTTCGACTGATCCCAATTGATAACGGCTTCTACTTTTGTTGGGTCCATCGAAACACCATCTTTGTCAATGACGTGTCCTAGAAACTGCACCCTCTGCAACCAAAACTCACACTTAGAAAACTTCGCGTATAGTTTTTCTCTTTTGAGAGCCTCCAATACAATCCTTAAATGTTCGGCGTGCCCCTCCTCTATTTCCGAGTACACCAAAATGTCATCGATGAATACGACTACGAACTTGTCCAAGTACTGCTTGAACACCCTATTCATCATATCCATGAATGCCGCTGGTGCATTCATTAATTCAAATGACATTACTAGAAACTCGAAATGCCCATAACGAGTCCTGAATGCAGTCTTCGGGATATCTTCCTGCCTCACCTTTAGCTGGTGATAACCCGTTCTCAAATCAATCTTTAAAAAGTATTTCGCTCCCTTAAGCTGATCGAACAGATCGTCAATCCTGGGCAGCGGATACCTATTCTTAATCGTAACTTTATTCAACTCACGATAGTCGATACAAAGCCTCATTGAACCATCCTTCTTCTTTACAAATAGTTCTGGCACTCCCCATGGGGACACGCTCGATCTGATATAACCCTTATCTAGCAGTTCTTGCAGTTGAACCACTAGTTCTTTCATCTCTACTAGTGCCATTCGGTATGGCGCCTTAGATATCGGTGTCGTCCTGGGTACTAAATCAATCACAAATTCTATCTCTCTATCCGGCGGCAGTCCCAGAATTTCATCTGGGAAGACTTTAGCAAATTCCCTACGACGGGTATCTGGCTCAGTTCACCTTCAACTAGCCGGGTGTCCACCACGTGAGCTAAATAACCTATACAACCCTTTCTAAGCAACTTTCTCGCTTGCATCATCGTCAGACAACAAGATTGTCTTGGCAATTTACTACCATAGAATACCACCTTCGACTTATCTGGAGTCTGCAGGTGCACACACTTCTTCCTACAGTCAATGACTGCTCTGTCACTTGATAACCAATCCATCCTAAGGATTACATCAAACTCCCCCAAACAAATTGGAATCAAGTCCACGCCGAGCTCAAATCCTCACAATCTAACACAACAATTCCTATGAATGTATTCTACATGGATAATCTCTTTGTTTGCTACCTCTATGTTCATAGGGTGCTCTAACCTTTCACGAGGTAAGTCTAACCTTCTAGCAAATTCTTCAGAAACGAAAGAGCGGGTAGCACCCAAATTAAATAACACATATGCATTTATATCGTTGATTGGGATGATACCTGACACTATGTCCTTGGACTCTACCGCATCCTTGACGGTCATGTTGAACGTGCGTGCCGTTGGTCTATTGGCCTGAGTGGCTGGCCCTCCGAAGCTCAGCCTATTGTTGTTATTGTTGTTGTTGTTGTTGCGGTTGTTGCTAGCTGCATCGCCCTTCCTCCTCGGGTAGTCTTTGATTTGGTGGTCTGGGGCTCCACACGAGAAACACCCACCTTTCTGCCTATTCGAACACTGAGGAGCCAGGTGCCCCGATTGTCCGTAACGATAACAAACGCTTCTTCCTTTCATACACTCCCCTGAGTGGTTCTTTCCGCAGCTTCTGCAGTTCCCACTCGACTTGGCTTCTCCCCCGGACTTGTTGCCTCCGGAGGATTGGCTCTCCATCCATTTACACTTATTGGGGTTGCTGCCTCCGCTGCTTCCCCCTTTCGGCCCTTCCTGACCGGTCTTCTTTTCCTGTTTAAAACGTGTTATGGCCTCATTGCCCCCTTCCGCAATGATAGCCCTTTCCAACAGTTCGGAGAAATTCTTAATTTTTAGCACCGCGACAGTTTTTGCACCCACAGCTTCAACCTTAACTCAAACCTTCTTGCCTTCCTGGCCTCCGTGCCCACCTGATGTGGAGCGAATCGAGCTAACTCGTTAAATTTTGTCGTGTACTCTGCGACTGTCATACCACCCTGTTTTAATTCCAGGAACTTAACCTCCATTTCCTGTTGTGTATTCTCCGAGAAGTAATTCTCGAAAAATAGCTCTTTGAACTTGTCCCAAGGGATAACTCCCTCGCCGACTCGCCCCTTATTGGCTTTCCACCAATAGTTAGCTTTGCCCTTCATCATGAAGGTGGTGAATCCGGTCTTCTGCTCCTCAGCCACTCGTGCGACCTCGAAGACTTTCTCCATCTCTTCAACCCAAGTTTATGCTTCTATTGGGTCGAGAGTTCCCTTGAACTCGGGTGGTCTAACTAGCTTGAAATCCTTAAAGTTGGCCAAGTGATGCGCGGGTTGGGGTGCTGGTTGACCTGCTGCTGGCGGGGGTCTAGCATGCATAGCCTCAGCCAACATTTCAGCGAATACTCTCATGGGGTCAGGTTGATCTCCAACCTCACTTTCCGACTCGGCGACACGTTGATTGCGGGGTCTACCTCTTGGCATTATAATCTGCTAAAGAGCAAGTCTTAGACATTCGCTTATTATGATACGTTTTTCGCACTATGCCGGTTAAGTTAACATTTAATAGTAAAAACATCTATCAACACATTTGATTCAAAAGAAATAACTGCATTTATATTCATATACCAATGTTTTAATACAGACTAGCCCAACATTTGGCATACTACTATAAATGCTCAATGGCATAAACTGCCTACTGCTAACTATCCTCTATTAAGCAAAAGGTGAGGATTTACTACTACCTACCCCCTCTATCCAATACAAAAGTTGGGATTGACTACCATTCTAAGCATACGACAAGGCATCAGAATTCTAAACATAAATCTGTCCCTATTAAAAAAAAGTGGGACCCATAACAACGACTAGGTAAACACATGGTTACTGCACTAACAGTCAATGCTTGCTACGGCGAACTGCCCGACGGAGTGCCTGTCAAGCCAATCGATCAACCACTCGGCGTCTGATTATGCGCTGACTACTGCCCTCCTCCCGAGGATATCTTCTGACTCGGTCCTGCAGTCTGGCCACTGTTGTATATATAGCATACTATAAGGTATCGATTATAACGGATCTATCTCGAACTTCTCCCTCCAACACATCCACCCTCGTGGCTGCGCGAACCCAGAAATCCTGTACTCGAATCCTGTCTGCCTGCTCTAAGTCTCTCTCAGCTCTGGCAGCCTGTAGGGCTGACTGCAGCTCCACCTCTCTGGCATCTGACTGCTCTAATGTCTGCCTCAGCTGACTATTTTGCAACATCAGTCGTTGCACTGTGTGGCTCAATTGGGGTGTAGCACTCTCTAACTGCTGAATCTGAGCCTTCAACTCAGTTACCTGGAACTGTAGTGAATACGTCTCTGCCTTATACTGATCTTCCATCTCCTGATGGATAGAATTCTCCTCTTCTAAGTGTGCAATACGAGCATTCTGCTGCTCGATAGTCTACTCCTGCTCCATTATGCGATCGGCATAATCCCCGAGCAAGTCCTCACTGTCCTGACTACCGGATCTCCACACTTTGCCCATAACATGCTCTACCAAATCCATCAAGTAGTCCTCCTTTGGCTCAGACCCACTCAATGGTACTACTGGGGCAACGGGTGCATTGCCTACCAACTGCTCCGTAACAACGGGTATGTCAGTGAATACCTTCTCCTCCCTAACTCCACTGGTCTCTCCTACGGCAGTCATCCTACAAACACACAAAACTAACATTAGTACGGCAATAAAATATATTCATTAAAGGAATTAAGTTATATTTTATTGGGTACCACTCGACTCGATGAATTCCCCAATTCATCATAATACCAAATATGATAAATCTACCTGATTTATCTCCTACTGCACTCAATACGAGTTTAATACTAAGGTTATAACCTAGGTTTCGCAATCCTAACGTTTATAACCTAAAGCTTTGATACCAACCTGTGACGCCCCCAAATTCAGGTCTCGAATACCCGGATTTGGTCATCACGATCCAATGCAAACATTCACCTCCAAACAACATAAAATGACTAAATGCGGAATATAATAAACATATGTTGTTCATTCAAAAAGTGTTACTAGTCCCAAGATTCGATAACCTCAAATACATAACATAAACCATACCCTAAATATTAATCAGGGTTCGAATTACATTGATAGTAAATTAAACTAGGCATAAACTAAAGTCAGCTACTCGAAGTCTAATACTTCAGCTTTTCCTTGCCCTTGTCTTTGCCTGAAGTCTCGGGCTTAACTGCAATAAGGTTCATGATATAGCAAGGGTGAGCAACTAGTTTGCCCAGCAAGTTTAAATACAGCAATAAAGGATATTTCATGATGAACTGAGTATAAAGAGAAATTCAATAATGTGAATATCGGAAGCAAGAAAGATAATTGCTTTTAGAACGAATGATAGTCAAATGGACTTTGAACAATAAACATCCAAGGGAGTCAATAGCTAATTGACCCTTTGGTTACTGGCTACAGAATATGTACTTGAGGGGATCAGCCTTGTGTACTCTATGTGTATGCATAACATTTAATTCCGTTATTTGTATCTTATATCAGATACGTGAGATACTCCCCTATATTAAAGGGGTGTTCATAAAGTCTAAGATTTTCGCACCATCAATCGGTTTGGATAGCTTTTAAAATCTATTACCACATATGTCTAGCCAGACAATGGCTTAGACTTAACTATGGCAGTTCATCCATGTTAGAACTTTAATAAAGTGCCCGACAATATCGGCACGAAAACAATTGCATAATGTGCGAGTGTCAATAACAATGATGTGGAATAATTGTTAAGTAATTAAACCACTTAGATCATGCTTGAAGAATTAAAGATTCAAGCTTAAATGATATCTTGCAATGAATAATACAAGAATGCGTTCGGGGAAAACTTGCACAATTAAAATTTTGATAAAAAGGAACTTGTAATAGGTAAGCAGTTTGAAATAGGAGCTTGCAACAATTAAGGTTTCGGGGTAGAGAACTTGCTTAACATATACCTATTTGCACAAAAATAAAAGTAGTGCATAAGGTTTAGAAACTTTCCTGTTTGCTCAGCTACAATAATCTAGCTTTAAATTAAATTACGTTGAGACGATCTAACGTTAACAAGTCGGTCTCCCAATTAGTACTGTATAACTAGAATGAGTTTACTCTTACTCACCAAGTAATCCTAACACATAGTCACGTAGATAGAACCATTATTACTAAGTCCATATTCATTAATTCTCATCCTAGCTAAATGAGTTAACAAGTCTAGAATACCTCGATTCTAAGCATCAACGTAAGCTTGAACACGTATCACATTAGTTTAATCATACAATACAGCTCAAGACATACACAAATACATACTGCAAAGCTCTGTTTATAATTTTAAATAACTGGGCAAAACTGGCGACCTGCGCGGCCGCGCTGGTTTTTACCTTAGGAGTGGCGCGGCCGCACCACTCACTGACCAGACCAGAGTGAAACTTTCATCCACTGGAATCTAGTTTATTCTTTACATACATGCTACTGACATAACTCAAATACATACGCTCATAATGTTATTAACTTGGTTTATAACCCTAGCATGCTCATCCTAATCCATTTGAAAGATATAAGGTTTTATGTCGAAAATTCCTACACTTTAGGCCAAACAAGTCCATCTCACGAGTAATCCGTTATTATGGTCATAATACCACATAGTGAGACTAAACAATACTTGATATGCATGCTCGGGTGTAACAACACACTTACATGTTAAATACATAGCTTCCACATGGAATCTCATGCCTTAAACATACTTGCACATGTCAAAATCATGCCTAGTTAAATGGTGCTCATGTCAATCACGTCTAGAGGCATAATGAGTCAGAAGACAACTTGAAAATCATAACTCACATGCATTTGAACATATACATAAGCTATGTACATATTCTCAAATGGTCAGATATACAAGACATGGATTTGACAAGTTCATTCCAAAGTTCTTAAGTTTCCTTTAGAAAACATATGCTAGAACAACGTGCGCAAGTCATGGCATTCATAGGGACACTAGGTAACATGGCAACCCTATTTTTATGCATCAATAGACTAAACTAACATGCTCAAAGTATCAGAACACAACAACAAGAACTGGAAGCCTGCGCGGCCGAGCAGTTTTTAGCCTTGGGAGTGGCGCGGCCGCGCCACTCCTGCACTGGTTCAAGTTCGGCTCTGCTTCTGCAGAACTCGAAAATTAATATGGCCTAACCTTTCTAAACTCAATTCAGACCAACCAAAGAGTTTATAACAGCCATATACAACCCAGATAACATCATGGTATCGATAAACAAACTAATTAACAAGCTTAATGGAATCATCAGACTTCATCAAATTAAGAATTAAAGTGGCAGTATACCTTCTTGATGTTAAATTGATGCTCCTTAAATGCTTAATTCAGATTGCTCTCACTCACAGCAATACTCCCTCTCTTTATATGAACTAACAGAAGATTTATCGACTGGAATTGTGGAGAATTGGTTCCAATTTATAGAAACTTAATTACATAGACAATGTTACTATCCATTTTGGTTAACCAATGGAAGGAAGAAGAAGATGTCGGACAAGGCAACTAATCAATTCACCCCACTCCCTCAGTCATCATGCCACCAACTGATACAAGCAATAGGCGCAGCTGGGAAAAGGAGGAAAATAGGGGATTGGACTCTTACTGTGCATTTTATTAAATTTGATTTCTCTCTCTTTCTGCAGATCACGGTTGGAATAAAATGGGATATGTCCCAAAATTATTGCCCCAACTTATTGCTACTCAGTTAATTAAATAAATCATATCATAAAAACCCAATTAATCTAGTATACATTTAATACCAAATTTGTAATTACATAAAAATGGAATTAATAACTTAATCTACTCCACTTAGTATTAATTTACTAAATAGACTACTACATAATAATATCAATATTGCACGCATTAATTAATAATTATATTAATTAATTAAGGCAATTTAATTCCTCTACCATATTCAAATAAATTGAATATTTAAATAATAGACAACTTTATCAATTCTTCTGATATTAAACCTTAGGGCTAGTCTACTAATTTAATTAACCCATTAGTGACTCCCTTTAATTAATTCTAGCAATTACGCGCAATCATATACTCACATAACTAATTAATCACACAATATTCTAAATGAGCATACAAAGCTAACTCATTAAAATTAAAATTTATATTTAATTAATAATGACGTTTGAAAATTCTCAGATATTACACACGCTCGGTCTGATATAACTCTTGTCTAACAGTTCCTGCAACTGAACCATCAGCTCTTTCATCTCTACTGGTGCCATTCGGTAAGGCGCCTTGGATATCGGTGTCGTCCCTGGTACCAAGTCAATCACAAATTATATCTCTCTATCTGGAAGCAAGCCTAGTAATTCCCCTGGGAAGACGTCGAGAAATTCCCTTACTACCGGTATCTGACCCAGCTCACTCCCTACTATTCGAGTGTCAATCACATGGGCCAGATATCCCACGCAACCCTTCCTTAGCAATCTCCTCGCTTGCATCATCGTCAGACAACAAGATTGTCTCGGCGATTTACTACCATAGAATACTACCTTTCACTTTTCTGGAGTCTTTAGGTGTATGCATTTCTCCCGACAGTCGATGACTGCTCCGTGACCCGATAACCAATCCATCCCAAGGATCACATTGAATTCACCTAAACGAATTGGTATCAAGTTCACGCTAAGCTTAAGCCCTCTCAAATCGACGCAATAATTCCTATGAATGTAGTCTACGGGAATAATCGCTTGGTTGGCTACTTCTACGTTAAAAGGATTCTCTAACTTTTCACGGGGTAAGCCTAATCATTTAGCAAATTCTTCGGAAACAAAAGAGCAGGTAGCACCCGAATTAAATAACACATATGCATTTATATTATTGATTGGGATGATACCTGACACCACGTCCTTCGATTTCACCGCATCCTGTACGGTCATGTTGAATGTGCACGTTGGCCGATTTACTTGATTGGCTGGCCCTCCGATGGTCAGCTTGTTGTTGTTATGGTTATTGTTATTGTTGTTGTTCCGGTTACCGCTAGCTGCATTGCCCTTCCTCTTCCGACAATCCCTATTCAGATGATCCGATGCTCCACACGAGAAACATCTAGCCTTCTTCCCTTTGGGGCACTGAGAAGCAATGTGTCCCAACTGTCCACAGTTATAGCAAATACCCTTCCCCCTCATGCATTCACCTAGGTGACTTTTCCCACAGTTGTTACATTTATTCCCCTTCCTAGCCTCCTCTCCAGCCCTGTTGCTTCCAGAGGTTTGGCTATCACTCCTATTCCTCTTATTCTAATTGCTACCTCTACTACTACCTCCTTTGTTACCCTCCTGGTTCTTCTTCTTGTCCTGGTTGTATTTGATCAACGCCTCACTTCCTCCATCCGTGATGATCGCCCTCTCTAGCAGAGTCAAAAACGTGCTACTCTGCAGTACTGCAACTCGGCTGTAGATCCACGGTTTTAGTCCCTGTTCAAACTTTCTTGCTTTCCTGGCCTCAGTGTCGACTTGGTGAGGTGCAAATCTGGCCAACTCGTTGAACCTTGCCGCGTATTCAGCGACTGACATGTTCCCTTGCTTGAGTTCTAAGAATTTTACCTCCATATTCGTTTTCATACTCTCCGGGAAGTAGTTTTCGAAAAATAACTCCTTGAAGGTTTCCCACGGAATCACTTATTCCCCAACACGACCCCTATTGGCCTTCCACCAATATTTAGCTTCGCCCTTCATCATGAAGGTAGCGAATCTGGTCCTCTGCTCCTCGGCCACTCGTGCGACCTCGAAGACTTTTTTCATCTCTTCTACCCATGACTGGGCTGCGATCGGGTCTAAGGTTCCTCAGAACTCCGGAGGTCCTACTAATTTAAAGTCCTTGAAGCTAGCCAAGTGTTGAGTTGGCTGCTCCACTGCTGGTGGGGGTCTGTTCTGCATGGCCTCGGCCAACATATCGGCAAAAGCTCTCATCCGGTCGGTTTAACCCTGAGTGTTATTAACCGACTCTTTGACCCTCTAGTTTCGTGGCTGTCTCTTCAGCGGCATAGTCTGCCACAAAGCAAAACCTTATATTATCACTTCGGTTTTGAGTCCTTATGCAACACTTTATTGAGTAAGCAAAATAAAGCATAGGCATCTATCAAACACATTCAAAAATAAGCAACTTCATTTATATTCATATACCACTGTTTTGGTACAAGAAGACCTAACATGTGGAATACTTCTATAAATGCCAAAGGCACAACCTTTCAACTGCTACCTATCCCTAAATGAACAAAAGTAGGGATTCACAACATACTACCCCTCTGATTAGAACAGCTGACGGGGTTCTGACACTATCCCATGCATACAACCTCGCACAAGGATTTACAACAAAAGGTGCCCCTATCATGGACAAAAGTGAGAACTATTGGGCCTAATTTATCACATCAATCGGCGCTGAACCGAACGGATGGGCTGGCTCTCTTCGGCGGAATACCTCTAGTCTCTCAAGTTCTCGACAGCGAGATCCAATGCAACGCTCAAGGATTCAATCCGAACTGCCCTGACCTAGACTTCTCTTTCTAGTTGATCTACCCTTCTAGCAGACCGAACCCATGCTTCCTCAATGTGGATCTTGTCTGCTATCTCCCAATTGAAATCGGCCCTCATGGCCCCGAGCACCACCTTCAGTTTTGCTAGTTCTAATTCTGCCTGATCCTTCTTCTCCCTTAGTTCAGTATTTCGGGTGACTAGCTGGTGAAGTAGTGGTCCTACATGCTGGGTCGAAGTCATATAACCTTCCAGTTACGCCTTTAGTCCTTTCATCTCATCTTCTAACTAATAAGTTATCTCCTTATATTAATCCTCCATACTTTGATGGATCACGTTCTGCTCTTCCAGGTCTCGGACTCTCTCTTCTAATTCTAGGTTCCTATCAGCTAGTTGGTCTAATAAATAGTTCTCTACCGGCAGCTCTTCGGCCTTATCTGCACCGTAGTCCTCTTCGAACTCACCCTTAACGTCTTGACTACCCGATCTCATCACCCTACCCCTAACAGGTTCTTCAGACTCCGCTAAATAGTCCTCATCCTCCTTGGGTTTGGACTCTACAGGTGTAACAGGTGCATAATCGACTAACTGTTTGGTGTCCACTAGGATGTCTGTGAACACCTCTTTCTCAGCGGCACGACTTGGCTCTCCTAACTCAGCCATTCTACAACTAATGCAAAGAACAACATCAATCTATTAGTACAACAATAAAATATATTCATTGATAAAATGAAAGATATTTTATCATTCACCGCATCGGCTCGATAAGTTCTTCCACAACTCATCTCCACTCCCATAAGACTCAATGAATCTTCTCAATCCAAGTCCTAGAGTACTCAATACGAGTTTAGTACTAAGGTCATAACCTAGGTTTCGCGATCCTAAAGTTTATAACCTACAGCTCTGATACCAACCTAAATTTGGAGGTGTCACATGCATTGCCTACGAACGATGCAAAGGTCGTATTGAAATTTCTTCAAAAGCATATCTTCACAAGGTTTGGCACACCTAGGGCAATCATTAGTGATGAGGGGAGCCATTTCTGTAACAAATTCTTTACAGCTCTCCTAGCTAAGTATGGGGTAACCCATAGGATTGCCACCACATATCACCCCCAAACAAGTGGCCAGGCTGAGGTATCTAATAGAGATGTGAAGAGAATTTTGGAAAAGATAGTGAATCTGAATCGGAAGGATTGGTCATTGAAGTTGGATGACGCTCTATGGGCTTATCGGACTGCTTATAAGACACCGATTGGGATGTCACCATACTAACTCGTTTATGGCAAGGCATGTCATCTCCCGGTCGAACTCGAGCATAAAGCATATTGGGCTATTCGGAAGATGAACTTTGATCTCACAGCTGCGGGGGAAAAGAGACTTCTATAACTCAACAAACTAGATGAATTCCGCCTGCAGGCTTATGAAAATGCCAAGTTGTATAAAGAGAGAGTCAAAAGATGGCACGATCAAAAGATCATCGACAGAAAGTTCGAGCCGGGCCAGGCTGTACTCCTATACAACTCCAGATTGAGACTTTTTCCTAGGAAACTCAAGTCCAGGTGGTCAGGGCCTTTCATAGTCAAAAGAGCATTCTCTCATGGCACCGTTGAAATAGTTGGTCGAAATCCGAATGAACCATTCAAAGTTAACGGACAACGCTTAAAATATTATTGGGGAGGTGATTTCAATCGCCAAACGTCCTCGATTATTCTCGCTGATCAAGTTTAAAACAAGCAGTAATTAGGCTGAAAGACTCTAAATCAAGCGTTTGATGGGTACCCAATATTTGTTTTAGTTTCATTTCTTATAGTTCAATATTTTTGCAATTATTTAGTATATTTAGTAGTTAAGTTTTAGGATTTTAGCTGCTTTATAAGTTTCTCATGCTATAAAAAGGTTATGTTAATCCATGTCATGTTGTATTATTACGGGTGAGAGGTATTGGGAATGTAGAATTGAAAAAAAAAATTGGAAAATTTTTTTTTCAGAAAAAGGGGTGCTCGCCCCGGCGAATCCAAAAGACTGCAGGAAGTCGCCCCGGCGAGAACCTCTCTACCGAGCTCGCCCCAGCGGCTTCTGAACTCGCCCCAGCCCAAAACACTCTGTTCCTCTTCACCCCGGCAAGTACCCACGACTAAACGAGCTCGCCCCGGTGAACTAGACGGATTTTTGTTTTTTTAAAACATTCCAGATCCTCGATGTATTCCATTCTAATCTCAATTCCCTTCCACCTCCATATCGAAATCAGTTCTTTTCTCTCACCAAATCAACAACAATTGTCCTTCTCCTACCAAAATCCCTCAATCTTCTCATCTCCCATTCGAATTTGACAAAAACCCACACGGATTTAACTTCCAATTGGATTTTAAATCTCAAATTGGGGATTCAAGCAACAACAAGGGTTCCTCTCCAACGAAATTAAACATTCACGCGGTTTCATCAAGCAAATTGGGGAGACTACCCAACTAAGCAAAGCATTCAGGCAAAATCACACAACGAAATTCAGTAAGTCAATTGGGTATTTCTTGATTATACTTGCATGTTGGATTGAATTACTTGTCATACATTGTGGAATTTGGGCATTTGGTTTAATTGGTTGCCCAATTGAGTTTGTGTTGGCTCAATTGGAGGAGTTGAGTTGGGTTATTACTATATATTGGTTGTGATTCCCTAAGAACTAAAAATTTCTGTTAAACTAAGTTTGGGGGAATTATTGAAGAAAGAATTTCAGTCAGCACACACCCACTGTTCGACGAATTATCTCAAAGAAAAATTTAAATTATTGAACACTGTTTGGAAAGGAACTATTTGATTAGTTGAACATGGCGCTGGCGCCTAAACGACATAGAGGCGAAAGTTCATCCACGCCGACAAAACCTTATGACAAGCATAAATTTGTGAGTGTCGAAGCTGCGGACAGATTTGACTGTTAGGTTTATATATAACGCGAACATGCAATCAAATTACATAAATAAAGCGGAAGCGCGATAAAATCAGATTTTAAAATTTTATACAAACCATCACCATGATTTTTCTTTATGCACAATTATTAATTAAACGAAAGAGATAAAGAATAAGAAATTATACCCTCGTAGAACTGTGCTTCCTCGGGTACAAGTTCAACTCCAATTCCTTCGTGTTCTCCTTGAATTCCACCGATTAAATTCCTTCCTTTGATCAACGTTAGCCACCCAAGTGTTTGGCCTCTAGAGGTGATCCGCCAAGGAATAATACTTGTTTAAGAAGATGGGTGTTGGCAAAACCCTAGTTTTTATCTCTATAGAAATTGTAAGTACTCTCTATAATTCTTATGAAAGAGTGCGTAACCCTAATCTATGATAAGACTCCTCTTATTTATAGATGTAGGAAAACCCTTCCCTAAACTATTTAGGATTAGGGTTTCTATTCTAATTAAACTCCTTTAATTAAATTAAACTCCTTTAATTAAATTAAACTCCTAATCTAATTAGGAATTCATGATAAAGTACTTCTATTAATTAATTCTCAATCCCTATTAGGAATTAAATAATAGTAATAGTAATAATAATAATAATAATAATAAGACTCCTCATTTTAATTTATATTTAATATTTCCAAAATATTAAATAATAAATATTAAGCTATTTAATTTATTCTATCTGTAACGACCCCAAAATTCATACAATTCAACTCTCAACATCGGTCGTTATCAATACATCGTCGTTCTGACTTTACAACAATATCCAGTATTAAACTTAATAAAAATGCGGAATAATTTAAACTTTTCTATTACAAATCATTCTCGATCCCAAAATTTTTAACCTTTACATCTAAATATCTTAGAATCATGTTAATATCATGATTCGCCTTATCGAACTTATTATAAAAGTTTACACCTCAATACAAACTTTACAACTCAATATAAATACATTTATCGAAAACTTACATAATTCAGGTAATAACTTCAACTAAAACATTTAATCTTCATGAATCATTTTGATCCATGTCATTTGGGTAGCACATAACGTTACCTTGTATCTTTAACCTGCAAAAGTGGTTATTTGCAAGAATGAGCTCGACAGCTCAGCAAAAGCTAACAATTTATATACATCACATAACACATAGATAACATGCTCATTATATACATCATAAATATTTGGCTAAACATATTATACATACTGTATATGAATTACCAAGTAATAAATTGAGTTTCATAACTCAATCAACATTTTAACTCAATGGACGTTGTTATAAATTGACTTTATCGTTTCATACATACAACACATAGAATACATCATGCTTTTACATCATAGACTTAAAATAATTAATCATTTAGTTCACATAACAAATAGGAACTGAAAGACTTGCCTGGTTCGTATATTACCAATTACCATAATTAGCCTATACTTATCTGCACTTCACGTATCCTACACGATATATAATCATTCACAACATTTATTAGTCACATAGCAACACTTAGAAAACAACCTACATATTCCGTTTATAAGGCAGTAACAATGATTAGTTACAGTATTATAAACACTTCATGATTCATTCTCATCTAGTTTTCATTTTAATATCTTAATTATCACCGGATAATCAATGGGTATATGCTTACCACCCATCACAATATCTTAATATTCATTTCATACATTAGTCTTATCTTTAGATATGTCTACGATAATATAACATGACCACAAAGAAAGAAGAAAACTTTTACTCTCTTCTTTTTACTTTTTTTTTTATTCCCTGTTCCACCGCCGGGGCGGTGGTTTCTTTCACAATTGTCCCATCGGGGCGGTAGAAATCAGTTCATTTTGGGCACGAGGGCGAAGAACTCGCTGAGGCGACAACTTTAGTTCTTTTATACCGTCGGGGCGGCAATCCTAGAGTAATTCCACCGCCGGGGCGGTGGACCCGAAACCAGTCTTCTGCAATTCGCGAAGAACACAAAAAATGCCAAATTTGGCCAAAATGTTTCACAATTCACCGATTAAATTACTACCCATTCATCATATATGTTATGAAGTTAAAACCCATTACATACACAGTGATTTTAACATCACAGACAATTTAAACAACCAATTAAAGGCTAAAATTTTCACTGTTCATACTTTATTAACATGTTTTGATATAGTTAACGTAATTAATCACTGTGAATTCATTTTTTAACCAATTCAATCCGTTTAAATTCCAGAACTCTGATAAAACATAATTTCATGAATTTAATTACTCTAAATCACATATAAATCATATAAAATACATTGATGCATGCTTACAAACATCTAACATCAAGTTATTAAAAGTTTTAGCCATAGAATTCAATTTACAGAAAACTTAAAATATACGTTCATGGAATTAAACTTAAAAGAACATATATTAAAGTTAGAAATCAAGGAATTACCTTGATTAGTGCTTAGATTATGCAACAAATGAAAGGATTTCTTTTCAATTCTTGATTCTTCTCCTTTCCTTCACAATTTTTCTCTGAGTTCTCTGACTTGCTTAGGAAAAATAGTAATAATGATAATACGTGATAATTAAATTGGCAGAACATGGTGTCAGTTGATAACTAGCACCAACCCCCACTAAGGCCTCATTTGGTTAGTCCTTTTATCCTCCCTTCTAGTTTATTTTAATAACTTACTTATTATATAGTTTAATGTCACATAGTTAATCAACTAAAGAATCATATTAAAATCAATTAAATAAACTAGGATAATTCCACATTAAATCACATAGTCACGTAATTAAAATTCTCATTTATCGATTATGACAAATTATTAAATCTCTAATTAATTATTAAATTAATTAGAATAACATTATGCTTATTTAAATAATGCATTTAATCAAATAAGCTCAATTAAATACATACTTTGAATATAAAAATTCTCCACATTAATTTAACTAATGTAACACATATAATTAAATTAATCTACCATAAATTCATCAATTAATTCAATAATTAAATCATTGAAAAATATTTATTTAATTCAGTAAATATTTAAATTAAATTACAAAAATCTCGTTCGTCACACTATCTCCATATATTAAATTAAATACATTTAACTTATTATTACAATTATGTCATTTACTTCTTAAACAAATATTTTTCTTTTGCGGTGTGACCCCTTAGGTTCTCCATATTAAACCGATTGTGAATAAATCAATTAGAACAATTATAATCTTATTTAAATAAATAAATTAAACTATTTAATTCATTTAAATAAATAACATTTATTCTACAATAAGGGTAAGCCCCCTTAGCGATCAACAACTTTCCAGATAATATAGATTTCAACATTAATCACAAAAGAACCTTTAAGTGAATAGTTACCATACAATTCAGTCCTTCTACCATACAATGTTCCAATTAAATATAAGACATGGAAATAATGCACAACTGAGTCAAGTCTTATTTTATTTAATTATATGTATTTCGATTCCCAAATGCACAACTCTAAATAATGCAAATTAGAAACTCCTTTCTAATTTTATTATGCCTTGACCAAGGACTACTGAGTTATCATTTATCGAATCACATAGGACATTCTCATCTATCTCCATATACAACTTATTATACCCAATCATACCCTTTAATATACCCTAAAGGTCTTAAGGGACATGTCAAAGTATAACTCATCATACACAAGATACTATGATGATCTCAAGTCCAAGGATCACTTGTACTACTATCACTAAAGGAATTCCTATTGACAGACGAGTAAAACTCCATTAGGTATTCCTTCAGCGAGCCACGTTCAGTGAACTTATTCTCTAATAAGCACCTACATACTTGCTTTAGTGTCTCCACACAAATAATTATGAGATCAATCATCCTTTTCCTAAGAGTAAGCAATATATGTACTAATCTATCCGGATTCACTAATCCCCTTTTTAGTAATCCAACAATTAGGAACAATTTTAGTTTTAATTTTTCTAAGAATTCAGATCTCATTAGCATGATCATCATCATGATTCTAAAAGTATTGCTCAAAACTATGGGTTTATCACATTTAATATAACAACACCATATAGATAAATAAAAATGCCTTTAATAATTTTATTAATAAATGAATAAGATTACAAAGTATATGCTACATCATATCAAATATGATTGGTTTGTGTGCATACTACTTTCAATCTCCCACTTGCACTAAAGCCAATCGCCATGGTATCTAATACCCATCTTCTCTAAGTGACGATCAAACTATTGTTGGGTTAAAGCTTTAGTAAATGGATCTGCAATATTATCTTGAGAGTCCACACGCTCCAGGGTGACATCTCCTCTTTCAATGATCTCTCTAATCAAATAAAACCGCCGTAACACGTGTTTGGATTTCTGATGAGACATGGGTTCCTTAGCCTGCGCAACAGCTCTGGTGTTGTCACAGAATAAATGTACGACTCCTCTAATGCTAGGAACCACTCCAAGTTCAGTTATGAACTTCTTCATCCAAACAACTTCCTTTGCAGCTTCACTTATAACTATATACTCTGCCTCTGTCACTGAATCAGCAATTGTTTACTGCTTGGAACTTTTCCAACTCACTGCGCCACCGTTTAAGGTAAATACATACCCTGAAATGGATTTACTGTCATCTTGGTCCGTTTGAAAACTTGAGTCTGTATAGCCCTCTAGTTTCAATTCAGACTCACCGTAGACAAGAAATACATCCTTAGTTCTTCTCAAGTTCTTTAGGATATTTTTCACTACTGTAAGATCCCGACTTTATGAAATAAAAAGTTTATTATTTTCTTTATGATTATTCTTCTAAATAGTAAAGTGCTTAATTGTTATAAATGATAGTTAAGGGTGTTATATGCAAATTATCTGATAAACAGTGCATGTCGGGGAATATTCTTTTTGTCGGGAAATATTCTTTTTGTCGGAGAATATTATATTCGGTATCGTACGACGGCGCCGAAATGGCAATATTGTCAACGATAGTGGGCCCCATTGTCGGATACTGAAAACGACAGTATTTGTCAACAGTATTATCACCTGCAACTGTTGAAATACCCGGTAATAAAAAAAAACAGTAAAACGCGTTATTCCACAGTAGTACGCGGTATTTCACAAGCACACGGTGTTGCACAGTATTTTATATTATTGATTCAATAATTGATAAAGCAACTATTGCACAGTATTTTGTTCAATAATTGTTACAGTAACATCTGCATAATAATTTTTATTATTTGTCATGACACTGTAACTTATATTATTTGATATGATATTTTAGCATTATTGACAATGTCTAGAAATTCTGTCAAGGAAAAAGGTTATTTAATTGCGCGCCGTTTATACGGAAGGCCCCTTTTTTCCTGGGAATGATCTGGTTGTCGATATTATAAGTCTAAAATAGTGTTGATTAAAAATATGTGAAGCGTTTATTGTAAGTTAACTTATTTTTCTGTGGGACCCACACTTTATTTCGTGGGACCCATAACTATTTGACCGGTGGGACCCACAAATTATTTTTGTAGAATAATTTCTTCAGATTTTATTTTTCTGTGGGACCCACATGTCAGTCAATAGTAATTACCGTCAGTAAATAGTTAATTCAATTTTTATTTTACCTTAAGGTTAAAAACCTAAGTAAAAGCATATTCTAAGAATATACTATGGCATAAAGTATATTAAAAGAATATGCCAAGGGTATAAGAGTAATAAACCAAGAAAATTTGGGAAAAAGACTAAAATGCCCTCACCTTGATTTTCCTATAAATAGGGAGGGTTTGCTTAAGAAAATTTCACACCTTCATTGCTTATACTTTCTCTCTCTCTCTAAATTTCTTGAGTTCTCTTAGTGTGCTAGGCTATTGTGAGTATTTGTGAGAATACTAGTATTATCCGAAGTTAGTAAACTTCATAGAAAGTAACATCCAGTTAACGAAGGTAGGGAATATCATTTCTTTCATACTTCTATATAATATCATTTGCTTTCATGTTCGTAAGTGATATTATACTCATAAAGGTTGTTATTCATTCTATATTAATTTGTGGGGATAACCTGTCCGTGCGGTATGACGCATGTCTGGTGAATATCCTTTTGTATTCATTCCTTATTATTCTATGGGAATAACCTGTAAGTACGAGTGTCGTACCTGGTGAATACCCTTCTGTATTCATTCCTTATTAATCTATGGGTATAACCTGTCCGTGCGGATTGACGCATGCCTGGTGAATAACCCTTTGTATTCATTACTTATTAATCTGTTGTGAAAATAATCTGTCTACGCGAATTATCGCATGACGGGTGAAAATCCATTTGCAGTTTCATATATTCTGTTATACTCGTATAACGTATCATTTCTTTTGTACTCTTTAAGGGATATCTTTTTCTTTCACATTTCTCCATTTAAGATAAGAAATCTTTGTTTGTTTCCAAAACCTTATTTTTAAATGGAGAAAATCCCTGAAAATTAGTAGAATATCTTTAATAGTTTGTGCTTCATCTAATATCTTCTCACTTGAATCTTTCTATTTCATTTTATACGTTATAGTTGAAGCATGAAACAATTTCTTGAATATCATTCTTGAATTTGACTCCACAATTTGGTCATCGTGTTGGCAATTTGGTCAATCTTTGATACTGATTAAATTATAAAGTTTTTCTTATCCTTGATCTCACTGTATCATTGTCATCATCCTCATCCTCATATTTAAATTGTGGTGATAGTTCTCTTTGGCCCGTAGTGCAAAGATGAACTGGCGTGACATGATTTTGACCAAACTGTGTATTGGTATTATCATGACTTTTGGTGTTACAAACAAAGGCGTATGGTGAAAGTTCTCTTTGGCCCGTAGTGCAAAGATGAACTGGCGTTTGGCATGATCATGACCGGTGATGTTACAAATAAATATCTTTGGCACGTAGTGCAAAGAGAGGCTGTTGAATATAAACTGTTGATTTGGATGTTCATAAACAGAAATTGTTGATTGGTGTTACAGGGATAAAATATTGGTGGTGATCCTTTAATTTATAGAAGATGGTAGATATTATAATCTACTTGACTCTTCTAATGGATTGTTGGTTCCGCTGCAATTGTTGTTGTTAAACAATTAAAATATCTTTAAATCTCTGATTTAATTCTGTTGAAGACTAAAGATAATTTTTATTCTTCATTATCTTAGTCATGATATTTCTTACTGGGCTATTTGTGCTCACCCTTTTCCTTTTTGTTCCATTGTTCTCCTCAGGAAAAGAGAGTGTAGCGGGGACTAGCCGGGGAATGGAGTGATGGTCCGAGATATTAGAAGTGTCTCAATACCTTACTATTAGTGTGACAATAAGTGTATTGAGAATTTAAGATGTATTTGTAATGTGTTGTCGTATTTTGCACAACACTTATTAGTTGTAAATGGGAAAATTCATATTTGTATTTGTATTTTGTGGAATGTTATTGGCGACTCAAAATGGGTTGTATGGACCTATTTTGGGGGCGTCACAGTTGGTATCAGAGCTTAGGGATATGATCTCTGGTAGAGATCTGGGATTAGAACTAGGAGGGGAGAGACGAGTAAAATCCTTTGCTAGTGTGTCCTACCTAAGCTATTTTTGGTTATTTAAGTAATTGGTTTGGTTATAGGGACAAGATGTTGCATGTCTATTTCTTTAACTAATCTTTGTTTTGTGATCACATTTCAGAATGGCATCTGAAAACCAAGAGATTCACTATGAGACCATTGTGGCTGAAAACCAGGAAGCCACAAATAATACGGGTGCAAATTCAGAACATCATGATGTTAATCATGATGCTAACAACCGGATGAATGATGAATTTTTTAGGAACTTCATGCAATACCTACAGAACCAGGCGAGAAGAGCTCCTGTCTACAACACTGGCAGAAACGCTGATAATGTACGGATGGTCACTGCTAAGCAGTTCAAAGAATTGGGACCACCTGAATTTTTCGGCAAGCCAGATCCACTCAAGGCAGAGGCATGGCTTAAACAGTTAACAAAGATATTTGATGTACTGCGTTGCACGGACGACCAAAAGGTTCCTTTTGCTACATTCATGTTACGAGGAGAAGCGGATCATTGGTGGGAATCTGTGAAACGTACCCATCATTCGGCACTTGAGATGTCTTGGGTCGAGTTCCAGGAATTATTCAACGAGAAGTATTTCCCAGAAAGTATTCGTCATATGAAGGAGGTAGAATTCATTAAACTGGAACAGAACAACATGACGGTGTCACAATACGAAGCCAAGTTTGCCGAGCTGTCGCGTTTTGCATCCCATTTGGTGGATACTGAGAAACGGATGACACGAATGTTCCTCCGAGGTTTGAAACCAGAGATTCGTCAATATCTCGTTTCTCATAAAATTTGTGTATACGCAGATGCCGTGGATAGGGCTCAAGTAGTGGAGCAGGAAAGAGGACTACTACAACCAGGAAGCAACACCCAACCACGAGAGCAAAATCACGGTAATAATCGTAATGGTGGCAGCAATTATCGAAATAATGATAATCAGCGAGGAGGGAATCACAACACCGGAAATGGTAACCACTTCGGTGGTAATCCTGGCCCAGATAATAGAAGGAGTGAGTCAAGTGGCAACAATTCCAAGAAGAGGAGATTCAACAACAACCATGGAAAGACACCAACGTCAGCACCAGCACCAGTACCAGTTTCGAAGGAAGGAGAACGACCACCTGTAAGATGTTTCAGGTGTGGGAAAGAAGGACACATCAGTCCCAATTGTACACAATCGCCATCCCAAGTATGTTACAATTGTGGAAAGGAAGGCCATATAGCTCGCTTTTGTCATGCAGCGAAGTCAAGTCCAGCTGCGATGATGACACCGAAGGCGGTCACGGACAAGTCAAAGTCTGTGGTCCAGGGGAGAGCTTTTGTTGTGACGTCACAAAAAGCGCAGAATTCAAACGAGGTTATAACGGGTAAACTACTTATTAACTCTTATGAAGTCTATGCCTTATTAGATACTGGTTCTACCCACTCTTTTATTTCACCAACATGTGCTTAACGCTTGAATTTGACTCCTGAAGAATTAGATTTTGACTTATCTGTCGAAACACCATTAGCGCAAACATTCGTTACATCTACGGTCTATAAATCTTGCTTTGTTCAAATCGACACCCTCACATTACCTGTTGATCTTATCTCCTTGAACATGCATGAATTTGATGTGATTTTAGGAATTGATTGGTTAACTGCTCATCATGCTAAAATTGATTGCTTTCGTAAGGTTATTAGTTTTCATATTCCTAATCAACCTATTATGCGAATTCAAGCAACCAAACCATTGAAATCAATAACCATCATTTCTAGTCACAAAGCCATTCGTTTATTAAAAAACGGATGTCAAGCCTTCTTAGCCCATGTAACGGATTTAAATAAAAGTACGTCAGATTTGAAAAATATTTCTGTTGTTAATGATTTCCCTGACGTATTTCCCGAAGAACTTCCTGGCCTACCCCCAGACCGTGAAATTGAATTTTGTATCGACCTTGAACCCGGTACGAAACCTATTTCCAAAACCCCATATCGAATGGCCCCTATTGAACTTCAAGAGTTAAAAGTCCAACTACAGGAGTTGTTAGACAGCGGTTTTCATACGTCCGAGTACATCGCCTTGGGGTGCTCCTGTTTTATTCGTAAAGAAGAAAGACGGGAGTATGAGACTTTGCATTGACTATCGGGAGTTAAACCATGTCACCATCAAAAATAGGTACCCGTTACCTCGCATTGATGACCTGTTCGACCAGTTACAAGGTGCTCAATTCTTTTCAAAGATCGATCTTCGTTCTGGATATCATCAGTTGAAAGTTAAAGCTGATGACATTCCAAAGACTGCCTTCAGAACTCGGTACGGACATTATGAATTCTTAGTCATGTCTTTTGGATTGACTAATGCTCCTGCTGCTTTCATGGATATGATGAACCGGATATTCAAGGAATATTTGGATCATTTCGTGGTTGTCTTCATTGATGACATTCTCATATATTCTAAAAGTCGTGAAGATCATGAGCAACACTTGAGGCTGATACTCCAAAAACTTCGTGAAAACAAGTTATATGCTAAGTTGAAGAAATGTGAATTCTGGCTTGAGGAAGTTGCATTCCTTGGTCACTTGGTTTCTAAAGAAGGAATCTCGGTTGACCCGGCGAAGATTGAAGCAGTATCAAATTGGGAACAACCCAAGTCAGTAACCGAAGTACGAAGCTTTCTGGGTCTAGCTGGTTATTATCGGAGATTCGTAGAAGGATTTTCTCGAATAGCCATTCCATTAACTCAACTGACTCGGAAAAGCACAACATTCAAATGGAGCGAAGAATGTGAGAAGAGTTTTCAAGAACTCAAAAGAAGGCTCATTTCAGCACCTGTATTGGCAATACCATCAGGATCGGAAGGATTTGTCATCTACAGCGACGCTTCAAACAAAGGACTAGGTTGTGTTCTCATGCAGCATGGGAAGGTTATAGCCTATGCGTCTCGGCAACTCAAGGAATATGAGAGAAATTATCCTACTCATGATCTAGAGTTGGCAGCAGTCGTTTTCGCGTTGAAGATTTGGAGACATTATTTATATGGAGAGAAAGTGGAGATCTATACAGACCACAAAAGTCTCAAATATTTCTTCACCCAAAAGGAACTCAACATGCGACAACGGCGTTGGCTTGAGCTGTTAAAAGATTACGACCATACCATCCAATACCATCCTGGAAAGGCGAACGTAGTAGCTGATGCATTGAGTAGAAGATCATATGCAAGCACGAGTGCGTTACTGACATCGCAAAAGCTCATCTTGGATGATTTACAAAGGATGGAGATAGAGTTAAAGACTCCAGGAACCCACGTGAAGGTCGCACATATACAGGTAGAACCGGCTTTAATCGACAAAATTAAAGCTGCTCAAGTTACAGACCCGGAGTTGATGAATATGAAGAAAAAGGTACAAGAAGGTGCTATTCCAGAAGCAAGAGTCGACGAAGATGGAATACTTCGAGTCAACTCTAGACTGTGTGTTCCTAACGACCCTGAGTTGAAATACAAAATCATGATGGAGGCACACAACACACCATTTGCAATCCACCCGGGAAGTACCAAAATGTATCGTGATCTTCGACATACATTTTGGTGGAACAATATGAAGAGAGAGATTGCAGAGTTTATTGCAAGATGTTTAACTTGTCAACGTGTCAAGACGGAGCATCAAGTACCAAGGGGTCCATTGCAACCACTTGAGATTCCCGAATGGAAGTGGGAACACATCAACATGGATTTCGTGACAGGTCTTCCCAAGGTTTCTCAAGGCTTAGACGCAATTTGGGTCATTATAGATAGATTGACCAAGTCTGCTCATTTCCTGCCTATACGAGAAAACTATTCACTCGAGCGCCTTGCTAGTTTGTATATTAGCGAGATTATGAGATTGCATGGCATGCCAGTATCCATCGTTTCTGATCGAGATCCTAGGTTCACTTCACGATTTTGGGTCAGCTTGCAAAAAGCTATGGGCACTGAATTACGATTCAGTTCTGCATATCATCCCCAAACAGACGGACAATCAGAAAGGACTATTCAAACCCTTGAAGATCTATTAAGACTTTGCGTACTAGACTTCAAAGGAAGTTGGGACAAATACTTGCCATTGGTAGAATTCTCTTACAATAACAGTTATCAAGCAAGTATAGGCATGGCTCCCTTCGAGGCGTTGTATGGACGAAGGTGTCGATCTCCAGCATGTTGGGATGAAGTAGGTGAGGCAAAATTGTTGGGACCCGAGTTGATACGTATGACTACGGAAAAGATCCGAATGATCCGGCAACGTATACAAACAGCTCAAGATCGACAAAAGAGTTATGCCGATCTTCATCGAAGAGACGAAGAATTCAACGTTGGGGATCATGTATTTTTACGTGTTGCTCCGTGGAAAGGTGTTACGCGATTCGGAAAGAAAGGAAAGCTTAACCCTCGATTTATCGGTCCATTTGAAATCCTCGACCGAGTAGGAACTGTGGCCTACAGACTCGCTTTACCGCCAAGCATGTCTCGTGTTCATAATGTTTTTCACATATCCATGCTACGTAAATATGTGAAAGATCCAAACCACATTATTGAGTTGGAACCAGACGAGATAGCAGAGGATTTGACGTACGAAGAGGTACCTGTCAAGATCTTGGATAAGAAGGAACAGATTCTACGATCAAAGGTTATACCTCAAGTCAAAGTTTTATGGAGAAACCATGATCTTGAGGAAATGACCTGGGAGTTAGAATCTGATATGAGAGCAAGGTATCCTCACCTCTTCGAAACGCCAGGTACGTACGTCAATTTCGAGGACGAAATTTCATAAGGAGGGGAGATTGTAAGATCCCGACTTTATGAAATAAAAAGTTTATTATTTTCTTTATGATTATTCTTCTAAATAGTAAAGTGCTTAATTGTTATAAATGATAGTTAAGGGTGTTATATGCAAATTATCTGATAAACAGTGCATGTCGGGGAATATTCTTTTTGTCGGGAAATATTCTTTTTGTCGGAGAATATTATATTCGGTATCGTACGACGGCGCCGAAATGGCAATATTGTCAACGATAGTGGGCCCCATTGTCGGATACTGAAAACGACAGTATTTGTCAACAGTATTATCACCTGCAACTGTTGAAATACCCGGTAATAAAAAAAAAAAAACAGTAAAACGCGTTATTCCACAGTAGTACGCGGTATTTCACAAGCACACGGTGTTGCACAGTATTTTATATTATTGATTCAATAATTGATAAAGCAACTATTGCACAGTATTTTGTTCAATAATTGTTACAGTAACATCTGCATAATACTTTTTATTATTTGTCATGACACTGTAACTTATATTATTTGATATGATATTTTAGCATTATTGACAATGTCTAGAAATTCTGTCAAGGAAAAAGGTTATTTAATTGCGCGCCGTTTATACGGAAGGCCCCTTTTTTCCTGGGAATGATCTGGTTGTCGATATTATAAGTCTAAAATAGTGTTGATTAAAAATATGTGAAGCGTTTATTGTAAGTTAACTTATTTTTCTGTGGGACCCACACTTTATTTCGTGGGACCCATAACTATTTGACCGGTGGGACCCACAAATTATTTTTGTAGAATAATTTCTTCAGATTTTATTTTTCTGTGGGACCCACATGTCAGTCAATAGTAATTACCGTCAGTAAATAGTTAATTCAATTTTTATTTTACCTTAAGGTTAAAAACCTAAGTAAAAGCATATTCTAAGAATATACTATGGCATAAAGTATATTAAAAGAATATGCCAAGGGTATAAGAGTAATAAACCAAGAAAATTTGGGAAAAAGACTAAAATGCCCTCACCTTGATTTTCCTATAAATAGGGAGGGTTTGCTTAAGAAAATTTCACACCTTCATTGCTTATACTTTCTCTCTCTCTCTAAATTTCTTGAGTTCTCTTAGTGTGCTAGGCTATTGTGAGTATTTGTGAGAATACTAGTATTATCCGAAGTTAGTAAACTTCATAGAAAGTAACATCCAGTTAACGAAGGTAGGGAATATCATTTCTTTCATACTTCTATATAATATCATTTGCTTTCATGTTCGTAAGTGATATTATACTCATAAAGGTTGTTATTCATTCTATATTAATTTGTGGGGATAACCTGTCCGTGCGGTATGACGCATGTCTGGTGAATATCCTTTTGTATTCATTCCTTATTATTCTATGGGAATAACCTGTAAGTACGAGTGTCGTACCTGGTGAATACCCTTCTGTATTCATTCCTTATTAATCTATGGGTATAACCTGTCCGTGCGGATTGACGCATGCCTGGTGAATAACCCTTTGTATTCATTACTTATTAATCTGTTGTGAAAATAATCTGTCTACGCGAATTATCGCATGACGGGTGAAAATCCATTTGCAGTTTCATATATTCTGTTATACTCGTATAACGTATCATTTCTTTTGTACTCTTTAAGGGATATCTTTTTCTTTCACATTTCTCCATTTAAGATAAGAAATCTTTGTTTGTTTCCAAAACCTTATTTTTAAATGGAGAAAATCCCTGAAAATTAGTAGAATATCTTTAATAGTTTGTGCTTCATCTAATATCTTCTCACTTGAATCTTTCTATTTCATTTTATACGTTATAGTTGAAGCATGAAACAATTTCTTGAATATCATTCTTGAATTTGACTCCACAATTTGGTCATCGTGTTGGCAATTTGGTCAATCTTTGATACTGATTAAATTATAAAGTTTTTCTTATCCTTGATCTCACTGTATCATTGTCATCATCCTCATCCTCATATTTAAATTGTGGTGATAGTTCTCTTTGGCCCGTAGTGCAAAGATGAACTGGCGTGACATGATTTTGACCAAACTGTGTATTGGTATTATCATGACTTTTGGTGTTACAAACAAAGGCGTATGGTGAAAGTTCTCTTTGGCCCGTAGTGCAAAGATGAACTGGCGTTTGGCATGATCATGACCGGTGATGTTACAAATAAATATCTTTGGCACGTAGTGCAAAGAGAGGCTGTTGAATATAAACTGTTGATTTGGATGTTCATAAACAGAAATTGTTGATTGGTGTTACAGGGATAAAATATTGGTGGTGATCCTTTAATTTATAGAAGATGGTAGATATTATAATCTACTTGACTCTTCTAATGGATTGTTGGTTCCGCTGCAATTGTTGTTGTTAAACAATTAAAATATCTTTAAATCTCTGATTTAATTCTGTTGAAGACTAAAGATAATTTTTATTCTTCATTATCTTAGTCATGATATTTCTTACTGGGCTATTTGTGCTCACCCTTTTCCTTTTTGTTCCATTGTTCTCCTCAGGAAAAGAGAGTGTAGCGGGGACTAGCCGGGGAATGGAGTGATGGTCCGAGATATTAGAAGTGTCTCAATACCTTACTATTAGTGTGACAATAAGTGTATTGAGAATTTAAGATGTATTTGTAATGTGTTGTCGTATTTTGCACAACACTTATTAGTTGTAAATGGGAAAATTCATATTTGTATTTGTATTTTGTGGAATGTTATTGGCGACTCAAAATGGGTTGTATGGACCTATTTTGGGGGCGTCACAACTACCTTCTAGTGCTCTTTTCCTAGATTCGACTGATATCTGCTTGTTACACTAAGTGCATGAACGACATCTGGTCTAGTACATATCATACCGTATATAATAGGTCCTATTGTTGAAGCGTAAGAAATCTTACTCATACGGTCTCTCTCATCAGGTGTCTTTGGGGCCTGTTTCTTGGAGAGATGTATTCCATGGCTCATCGGCATGAGACCTCTCTTGGAATCTTCCATGCTAAACTTCTTTAGCATCGAGTCAATGTACTTTCCTTGGGTCAAGCCAAGCATCCTTTTAGATCTATCTCTATAGATCTTTATCCCCAAAATATAGGATGCCTCACCCAAGTCCTTCACGGAGAAGTGTTTAGATAACCAAATTTTGATCGACTGTAGCATAGAAACATCATTCCCTATCAGTAATATATCGTCAACATATAATACAAGGAATGAAACAGCGCTCCCACTAACCTTTTTGTACACACAAGGTTCATCCTCATTTTTAATAAAATTAAACCTTTTGATTATCTCATCAAAACGGATGTTCCATCTTCGAGAAGCTTGCTTCAATCCATAAATGGATCGTTGTAGCTTACAGACTTGGTTTGTTCCAACCGTTGAAACAAAACCCTCTGGCTGTATCATATATACATTTTCCTCAAGCTCTCCATTGAGGAAGGCCGTTTTCACGTCCATTTGCCAGATCTCGTAGTCATAATAAGCTGTAATTGCAAGCAAAATTCAAATGAACTTGAGCATAGCTACTGGTGAGAAGGTTTCATCATAGTCAACTCCTTGTCTTTGTTTGAAACCTTTTGCAACCAGTCGGGCCTTATAGGTCTCTACCTTGCCGTCTGCTCTAGTCTTTCTCTTAAAGACCCATTTGCACCCAATAGGCTTAATGCCCTCAGGTGGTAAAACCAAAGTCCATACTTGGTTTTCATACATGGAGTCCATCTCGGATTTTATGGCTTCTAGCCATTTCTCTGAGTCTTTACTACTCATAGCCTCTTCGTAAGTCAATGGATCATCATCATCTATGATGCGTACCTCATCATCATCCTCTATGATGAATTCATACCTATCAGGTATCTTCGGTACTCTTCCAGATTTACGAATAGGTAGTAGTACAGTAGGTTCTTTTACTTAGTTAGGTACCTGACTTTGATCCGTAGTATTTTGTGGTTCTTGAACTTCTTCAAGATATATCTTATTCCTACTGACCCCTTCAAGGATAAACTCCTTTTCCAAGAAAGCAGTGTGTTTCGCAACAAACACCTTTTGATCAGTAGGATGATAGAAATAATACTCTGATGTTTCTTTAGGGTATCCCACGGATCTACATTTGTCGAATCTAGTCTTCAACTTATCATGCTCAAACCTTTTGATATAAGCTGGACAACCCCAAGTCTTAACATGCTTAAGATTTGGTTTTCTCCCTGTCCATATCTCATATGGGGTCTTTGGGACGGATTTGGTAGGTACCTTGTTAAGTAGGTATGCAGCCGATTCTAGGGCATAACCCCAGAAGGATACTGGAAGGTCGGCAAAACTCATCATGGAACGAACCATGTCCAACAATGTTCGATTTCTCCTTTCAGATACACCATTCAACTGTGGCGTCCTTGGTGGAGTCCATTGTGAGATTATACCATTGTCTTTGAGACAATTGAGAAACTCATTGGTTAAGTATTCCCCTCCTCGATCCGATCGAAGAATCTTAATACTCTTACCAGTTTGCTTCTCTACTTCACTTCTGAATTCTTTGAACTTTTCAAACGATTCAGATTTGTATTTCATTAAATATACATATCCAAATCTAGAATGATCATCAGTGAAAGTAATAAAATAAGAATACCCTCCTCGTGCATTCGTTGTCATAGGTCCACATACGTCTGTGTGTACCAACGCTAACAACTCTGTAACTCTTTCTCCTTTTCCAGTAAAAGGAGATTTAGTCATTTTACCCATGAGACAAGATTCACAAGTTGGATATGATTCGTAATCAGATAGCTCTAAAAGCCCATCTTTATGCAACTTGGATAATCTTGTTTCATTGATATGACCGAGTCTACAGTGCCACATAAAGGTATAATTAACATCATCTCTTTTTCTTTTCTTAGTTTGTTCAATTTGAAGTATATTTTCATGTAAGTCAAGTATGTAAACTCCATTCAGTAGATTGCCAACACCATATAAAACATTTTTATTATAAATAGAACAACTGTTGTTCTTTATTATAATATCAAAACCATCCATATCCAATACAGAAATTGAAATAATGTTTCTAATGAGTGTCGGAACATAATAACAATTATTTAAACTAATGAACTTGCCCGAAGGCAGTGCTAAACAATAAGTCCCTACAGCTAATGCAGCAACCTTTGCTCCCTTTCCCACTCGTAGGACGACTTCATCCTTGTTCAGCTTTCTACTTCTGCTTAGTCCCTGCATATTATTACATATGTGAGAACAACAGCCGGTATCCAATACCCAAGTAGAATTTTGACTTTCAGAAAAATTAATTTCAATCATGAACAAACCTAGATCGGAAGTCGAAGCTTCTCCAAGCTTCTTCTGGTCCGCAAGATACTCCTTGCAGTTCCTTTTCCAGTGTCCCAGCTTATTGCAATGGTAGCAAATTCCTTTGCTATCTGGATCAGGTTTCTTTTTATCCTTTCTCTTCGCCTTGCCCTTCACCTTCTTGTTTTTCTTCTTTTCAGAAGATACCTTGGGCCTCTTCCTTTTCTTGGAAGAATCATCCACTAGTAAGACTTGGTTCTTGTTGGATGAAAAGTGACCTTCAGTAGTTTTCAGCATGTTAAGTAGCTCAGACAAGCTGACGTCCAACTTATTCATGTGAAAATTCACAACAAATTGTGAGAAGGTGTCCGGGAGTGACTGCAAGATCAAATCTTGACTTAACTCCCCATCCATCACGAACCCAAGCTGTCCAAGTTGTTCAATCAGATTGATCATCTTAAGGACATGAGTCTCAACAGCAGTGCCCTCGGTCATACGAGATCGGAAGAGCTCCTTAGATATCTGATATCTAGCAGTCCTACTTTGCTCACCATACAACTCCTTGAGGTGCAGCAATATAGTAGGAGCATCCATAGTTTCGTGCTGAAGCTGAAGCTCGTTACTCATGGATGCGAGCATGATGTATTGAGCCAAGATTGCATCATCTTGCCACTTTCTGAAAGTAGCAATCTCTTCCTCAGAGGCTGTTTCTGCAACATTTGCAGGGACTGGCGAATTTAGGACATAAGAAATCTTTTCAGCAGTGAGAACAATTCTCAGATTCCTTAACCAGTCCGTGTAATTCGGTCCGGTCAGTTTGTTAGCATCAAGTATGCTACGCAGTGATAGTGAGTTTAACATTTTTAAATTTTGCATGTGAAATAGACAACATTTTAGCGTACATTCATTTAATTAATTACCAAAATAAATTAGGTCTTTATTTAAATTGGTATCTCCCACTATTTTCATCAAACTATATTGCCCTCATTATATAGTTCGGCAATTCTAATTAAAGATTTGCTAGTGAGATTAAGGATCCCATTTCAAATGTATATAGCCTTGTGGTGACACAACAAATGATATATAAATAAATAGGTAGACAACTATTGTCAATTACATTACTATGTAACTCCTTTTATTTTGCCTCTTAGATTATTTTGATCAAGTGGTGATACATCCGAATCAAAATTATCCAAGTTAAGTCCAACCTAGCACTTCCATATATTCGAAATAAAAACACTGTCATTGTGGTGACATAACAAAACAGCATCGTTCAGTCTATTTATAAGCATCAAATGTGATAAAGCAACATCTTAAATATTTAATACTTGCCTTGTGGTGACACAACAAACTCATATTAAATATTTAATACTCTATTGCTTTACCATGCTAGAAGGCGACGTTCGATATTCCAAATATCTTTGAACGCTTAGGACTTAATATAATTTCTTTGAGGGATTTATTATTATTAGTCTCATCTTGTTTAGCGCGCATGCACATATATATATATATATATATATATATATATATATATAATACGCCTCATATTAATGAACATGCGAAGCATGTTGTATAATATATAATATATACATAGTAAGCATGCACATGTAGAATACTATATTCTACCCGAAATAATTATGGACTTTTATTCTAGTTTGGTTCACTAGAGCCACTAAGTGAACCAAAAGGTCAAACTTAGGGTGCATGAATAAAATTTAAATATAACTATTACATTTAAACCTGAGCTCCAATACAAACGGGTCTTCAAGTGCTCCTTGCTCCTTTGTCTCCAATTCTTCAAAATTAATTCTAACTAGTCCTATTACATAAACTATTTACAATAAATAGAAACCTTGATCAGCAGTCAAGGGGAAGTACATAGAAGGGAGATAGAATTTACATTAAGAAAAATTAGAGAAGACGAGGTACGCAGACCCCATTTATAAAAACCCATACATTCAAGCATCCACTAAAATAAATCCAATCATACATTGGTCAATAGTCCATAATAAATCCCTAATTATTATCATACATATCTCTATATGTATCAATAAATAGCATTCATCCCATGAATTATAAAATCATTCCATATATGCATTGATATCAATTAATGGGCAAAAGTTTTACTAATATTTAGTTTTGAAACAAAATAAATTCTTTTATTTTACTCAAAAACCAAATCCAAATTAAACTCCTTTAATTTTTAGCAATCTGAAATCCTATTCCAGATAAAATAAATATCTTTATTTTAAACTTATATCAATTAAATAAACAATTTATTTTAATTGAAGGAAAAAAATTATTTTTCGGATTCTGATGTTCGGCGCAGCTGCGCCCAGAATGAACTGGGAAACGGCGCAGCTACGCTGAACCCCAGAAACGATTTTTCTGGGTTTGGGCGCAACTGCGCTCCAGAATAAACTGGAGTCGGCGCAGCTGCGCCGCATAACAGATTCAGAAAAACGGATTCTGCCCAAAAATTTCGATCCAATCGCATACCATACACACATGGAATCATCAAAATCGATAATTAGCACAAGATTAGGCTCTAATACCACTGTTAGGTTTGTATATAGTGCGAACATGCAATCAAATTACATAAATAGTGCGGAAGTGCGATAAAACGGATTTTAAAATTTTTTTATACAAACCATCACCAAGATCAATCTATGTGCTCAATTAATGATATAAACGAAAGAGATAGAGATTAAGAAATTATACCCTCGTAGAACCGTGCTTCCTCGGGTACAAGTTCAACTCCAATTCCTTCGCGTTCTCCTTGAATTTCACGGATAAAATTCCTTCCTTTGATCAACGTTAGCCACCCAAGTGTTTGGCCTCTAGAGGTGATTCACCAAGGAAGAATAGTTATTCAAGAAGTTGGGTGTTGGCAAAATCCTAGTTTCTATCTCCATAGAAATTACAAGTACTCTCCACAATCTAATACAAGAGTGTGTAACCCTAATCTATGATAAGACTCCTCTTATTTATAGATGTAGGAATAACCCTTCCCTAAACTATTTAGGATTAGGGTTTTTATTATAACTAAACTCCTTTAATTAATTATGCTCCTAATCCAATTAGGAATTCATTGGAGAGTACTTCTATTAATTAATTCTCAATTCCTATTAGGAATTAAATAATAGTAATAGTAATAATAATAATAAGACTCCTCTTATTAATTTATATTTAATATTTCCAAAATATTAAATAATAAATATTAAGCTATTTAATTTATTCTATCTCCATAGATTAAATTAAATACACTTAACTTATTATTACAATTATGTCATTTACTTCTTAAATAAATATTTTCCTTTTGCGGTGTGACCCTTTAGGTTCTCCATATTAAACCGGTTGTGAATAAATCAATTAGAACAATTCTAATTTTATTTAAATAAATAAATTAAACTATTTAATTCATTTAAATAAATAATATTTATTCTACAATAAGGGTAAGCCCCCTTAGCGATCAACGACTTTTCAGATAATATAAATTTCAACATTAATCACAAAAGAACCTTTCAGTGAATAGTTACCGTACAATTCAATCCTTTTACCATACAATGTCCCAATTAAATATAAGACATGGATTTACTGTCAAGGCTTATTTTATTTAATTATATGTATTTCGATTCCCAAATGCACAACTCTAAATAATGCAAATTAGAAACCATTTCTAATTTCATTCTGCCTTGGCCAAGGACTACTGAGTTGTCATTTATCGAATCACATAGGACATTCACATCTTTTACTAGACGTGGTAGATTCTTTGTTGATCATTCACCTATCTCTATGCACAACTTATTATACCCAATCATACCCTTTGATCTGACATTCACAATATTAATGATAAGATTGTTCTTGGAACTGAGAGACGCATTCCGGTAAAGGTGGCACCTTACCGGCGCTCATTAAGTGTAACCTCAGCGCTTACAAAACTCCCAGTATCATTTAAATACCCTCATTTAGATGTATAGTTCATAGGGATACTGTACTAGATCAAATGCTACTTTCTAACTTAACTAAGAATGTAAATACAACGTAAGAGATGTAACAAAAGATGATATATATTTCATAAGCTTAAGTTTGATTACAACGTTCTCAGTACTATGTCTTTATTACAACAAGAGTCTTATAAGACTTGAAAACATTCAAAACAGTAAGATAAAACTAATTAACATGGCCTTTTCCCTTGTCTGTCGCTGAAGTTCCGGGATTACCATCTAAAACTGCAAAGAAAGTTGTACGTAAGAATGAGCTACAAATGCTCAGCAAGTTTATTTGAAAACGTAAACACAATGTGTTTGAGTTGAAAGATGTCAAAGATGTATAACTGAGGGTTCAGTACATGAACCATGTGTTTCAACCAGTTCTATCAGTCTTTAATGACTTAGAAAAGCTTGATTCAGATATCTCATAGGGGATTCGCCTATCGAATATCCTAGGAGTATGCATATCATCCTACAATTTGTGTCAATATATAATCAACATTTATAACCTTACATCAAGGTGTTTTATTTCTCAGTATAAGATGTCTTACCAAAATAATTTGATTTGACACAACAATTTAAGCTTTATGAAGCAATATATGAATAATGATTCATTTCTTAAGTTATGTTGAACAAGAAGCAATAACTTTACAACAATTGATAACACGATGTAATATACTTGCTTAAATGTAACAAGGTTAGAAGACTTGCCTTAGCGTAAATCTTTTAACTAATGTTAACGCGGTCTATCAGCGTACGTAGTCTATGTACACCAATAGTAAGCGTTAGAACATGTAATAAGTTGAACTAAACAAGTTTCATTAAGGTTCGATGTCGATTCGGTATCTCGGCCGCGTCATTAGATAGCTAAACACATAAACTTATCAATAAAACTTCATTTGGAAGCTTAAATATTAATCTAGATAATTTAATTATCGATTATAATATTTTTAGAAGCTTAATATTATTTTTAAATAATTTTTACAAGTTTGGTAATATTTTTAAATAATTTTTACAAGCTTGAAAATATTTTTAAATGATTTAATTATCATTTAAAATATTTTTAAAACATTACTATGTTATTTAAATGATTTATTTATCATTTAGAATAATTTTAGGTATTTAAAATTTTATTTAAATTATTTATTTATCATTTATAATATTTTTAGAAAGATAGAATATTATTTAAATAATTTATTTTATCATTAATAATATTTTTAGAATTTATTTTATTATTTATAATAATTTTTAAAACTTAGTTTAATATTTAAATGATTCAATTATCATTTATAATATTTTTAAATATTTAGTATATTATTTAAAATAATTTATGTATTATTTATAATAATTTTAGAAAGTTAGTAAAAATTTTAAATGATTTAATTATCATTTAAAATAATTTAAATACATTAATATCATTTTTAAATCATTTATTTAATATATTTATTAAATAATTTATTATTATTATTATTTAATTAAATTAAATAATTATTAAAATTTATATCCGAATATTAAAATTTATTAAATATAATTAAAAATAAATTTTAATATTTAATTATTATGAATTATGAATTATTAAATATTTATTTAATTATTAGAATTTATTATTAATTTATTTATTTATTTCTGTCGCTAAAGGGCTTTAGGGACGGTTGACTATCGCTTATAGTGTTCTTGAGGCCGGATAGAGACTGTCGCCTAAAGGCCCCTATAGCGACGGATTGGTCTGTCGCTATAGGTGTTCTTCATCCGCTGAAGAACATGCAGTCATGGTCGAGAAGGCACTTTTGGCTTCATTTAATTCTCAATATGTGTATTATTTTATTGTTTAATTAGTTTCTAGTTGTAGTATACATGACAAAGTGCAACGACATATATCTAAATAACATTAACTATATCACATATGGAAGATTCGATCCGGTCAAACCTTGTCAGTGACCTGTTCTTGAAAATTCTGGGTAACCCAGAATTTCTGGGTTTCATGATCGAATGGGCACTTTGATAGGATCATAACTCTCTGGATATTAATCCAATGGTTATGTGGTTTGTGTCTATGTGTTTACCTCATAGCATACTACAACTAACAACTTTAAAACATACCAAACAAACAACTTAAGACGATCAAAAGGTCTGACAAAAGTCCTTGTCAGACTGTTCTTGACAGTTCACTATTTTTGCCTAATTTTGATATCTAGATGTTTATGGAAGCATGATTTAACAACTCAGATCACTTATTAACAAGTTACTACACATCCCTAAACATCTAAAACATAAAATTATTAAAGGCTTAAAGATTTAGTAAAAAATTAGGGTTTTTGCACCTTTTTGCTCAACTTTTGATTTCTAATCTTTGATCCTAATCTTGTGTTTGCAAAGGCTTGTTTTGGCTTGATAAATAAGTGTATAGGTTAAAGATTTTCGTGGCTTAGAAGATCAGATGGTTGTCCTATTTATAGAACTTCCAAATTAGGGTTTCTTTAGTCTTTTCTCACGTTTTTGCCTCCAAAAATATCTTGCCTTGCTACTTGTGTTGCTTCTGATCTGATATTAGTCACTTACTTGTGCTGGAGAATTGCCAAAATATCTGATCCTACATTCTTATCCCTTTCTAATTGGTTTAAAGTTTTATTTTTGATTTATTTCCTTACTAATTAAACTTAGATTTTTGTTGATCATGTTTAAGATGTTTAATTATGTTTAGTAATACCTTAATTAAGTTTATATATCATAATTAAGGTTTAACATTTCATAATTTATAGTTTAAGATAACCTAATTAGAATTAGGGTTTCATGATTAGGGTTAGGGTTTCCTAATTCATGAATTGAGGTTTAAATCTTTCAATTAGGGTTTTAATCTAAGTTTAATGATTCATAATTAATGTTATGATTCATTACTTAGAATCTAATTATATCAATTAAGATTCTTGTGTAACAATTAGGGTTTTGATTCACCAATTTGGATAACTTTTATCAATTAGGGTTTTCTGATTAGGGTTTTATAATTCAATTTATCATTTTTAACTCTAGTAAACTTATTTAGATTTTTATCAGTTAATATAATATTATATTAACTCCGAAGCACGACAAATCACTTCGTCATTTCCAAGCACGACACAACAGCTTACCAAAATAATTTGCCGAAACGCTTCTCGGTGAAATCGTCGGAAGCACGACAAATCATTTTGTCCGTGTAAGCATGACTAAGCAGCTTCGAAAATATTTTTATTTGACCTAATTCTTTAATTAAATATACAGTCACATAATACAAAGTCGGAACAAGAAATTTCATTTAATAAATACATAATTTACATATACAAGTCTTATTAGGGTTCGGAATATTACAATGACCCATGTTTGACCCACTTGAATTTCTTTAAGTTTTGGGCTTGAATTAATAATAGTTTGGGCTATTCTTTGGGCCTCCCTAACCATTTAGTTTGGGTCTCAATTAAAACATCTTGGCCCTCCTACATTACTTCCATTTGGGCTCCCAATATCAAAGCCCAACGGATTAACAATTAATCTTGACTTTCGTTGACTTCTCGGTTGACTTTCGTAATTTGATCTACATGTTGAAAAATCGCGTTTTTTGTTTCTGAATTTTATTAGATATTACGTCTCGTGATATCATATAAACACTATGGCGTCTTTCGAAAAATCAAAAAACGTAAAAGGAGTTTTTAGCATGAATAATGTTTTACGTCTTTTTTCGAGAAAATTTTATTTCTTCGTACAAAACCCTAATTCGTAAATTTCTAGCACGTAAACACATTCTAGGTCATAATACGACCTTTAAACACATAACACAGAATAATATTCATAAAAACTTATTTTATTCAATAATATTAAGAAAATCCTAATTATAAGGCAAAGCTCGATTCTCGATCGTTACAGAACCTCTTAAAAATATCTTGTGTTCTTTAAATTCTGCATTTCAATTTCTATCACTCTACGTTTTGTATTTGTGTCTTATTTCTATATTATCTCATTAAATTTAGAACTATGAAATTGCTTATAATATTTGAAGTGTTTTTCTTAAACATTCTGTTGTGCTAATCCAATCAATTAAATTGCTTAAGTGATTTGGTAATACATCTTTTTGATGAGGTTATCACAAGCTTGGGAATACATGGCGGCTATGGAGCGGACTCGGTGCAAGTTCCGGTTGGACCCGTGACGAGAGCACGAGCTAAACGCTTCAAGGAAGGGCTTAATGGTTTGATTCAAGAGATGAGGGACGAAATTGGTTTAAGTTCGAAGGCTAGTAAGATGGAATATAAATACGTAAATGTATTGCAAGTATACGAGCCAAGTCAAGAAGCGAAGGAAGCAAGAGAATCCAGAGTTTTTGAGAAAGTCGAATCCGAATTGGAAGGATTCCAGCTACTTTTCTGATTCAAATTTGGACATGGATTTCCTTAATTATTAGGCTATTTATTTTTAGCATGTTTTAGATTCCTACTATAATTAGAATGTTTGATAAGTAGGATTTAATTTCCTTATTGTTTATTAGTTAGGATTTGGTTTCCAAATTAATTTGGTAAGCTAGGATTTAGTTTCCAGTTGATTTTATAATTCCTATTAGGATTATAATTACTTTTGAGTAGTATAAATAGGGGACATAGATGATGTACTTGATACACTTCAATCAGATTTATTCAATACAATTATTTGTGAGATTATTCTCTACTTTTGGTTCTTTGAGAATTTCTAGGTTACTTCTAGTTTTTCTTTGAGATTCAAGTTTGACTTATCATACAACAATACATAGTTGTATGTAGCGTCTTCTACCGCACTAATCGTCGATTGTACTGAGATTACCGCTTACATATTAAGGTGTCGTTGGTGTTCATTCAACGCAGATTTCCAAGGCGAGCAATTGTACCAAGATTACCGTCTACATATAGACGAGGGGTTAAGGTGTTGCAAGCTATCCACCGTTCAACTTTGCTAGAAACGATCCGGGCGACGACCACCTCACGCAAGCGTGCCGTGAAGTCCATCATTTGGTATCAAAGCTAAGTTGCTAGCGAGTTACTTATCCTTTAATTTTCTTGTTTGAATATATATTGCAAAAAAAAAAACAAACGTGAAAAAAAACAAAAAATCGTGAAAAAAAATAGTGAGAAAAAAAAAATTATTTGTTGCGATTAAGTGTGTTATCATTGAGATATTCATACCTTCTATAATTGTTTCGTGATAAGTTACTTTTGAATTGATTTGAAAACTGTGATATTATTTAGGAATTCAAAAAGAACCTATAAGAGAGAATTTGAGTGGTAAAAGGCAAGAGTAGTGAGAATATTAGAGGGTAAAAGCCTAGTTGAGTGCATACACGAGAGATTCATCATTGTTGAGCGAAACACGTAAGGGAGTGGTAAGGAAAATTATTATTTTTCTACTAACCTTTGTTTTGTAGCTAATCATGTCTGGTATGAAGGATAAGGGGTTGTTTGGAGAAAGATCTTCAACAAAAGATCAAAAGAGTGAATGAAAAATAGACACGGACGTCCTATTACAGCAAGTAATTCGGAAGTTGGATCTCTTTGATGATAGATTTGAGAGGTTAAAAAGCATTCAAAGAGAGCATTCACAGATTATTATGGGCTCTCAAAAAAAGGAGAAGGTTCAAAAAAAGGAGAATAGGAACAACGAGGAGGATTCCTACGAAGAGGATTTTGACCCAGATCTTCGAAGGCGATTTGAGGTCAGGGACAGAAGATATAGGGATGATAGAGGCGATAGGAGGGATAGAGAAGATAGGAATCGGGTAGATGTTAACTTGGGAAGTATTAAATTAAAGATTCCATCTTTCTAAGGAAGGAGTGATCCTGAGGCTTATCTTGATTGGGAGAAGAAGATAGAATGGGCTTTTGAAGTTCAAAACTATTCAGAGCGCAAGAAGGTACAGTTGGCAGCTACAGAATTTACAGATTATGCCGTCACTTGGTGGGATCAATTGAAGAGTAGTAGAATGAGATGTGGTGAGCGGCCAATTGAGACTTGGGCTGAGATGAAGGCAGTTATGAAGAAAAGATTTGTACCAAGCCACTATCATCGGGATTTGTTTCGGAGTTTGCAGACTTTAAAGCAAGGGAGTAGGAGCATGGAAGACTACTACAAGGAGATGGAGATGTTAATGGCTAGAACTAACATCGATGAGGATAGCGAGGCGACAATGGCTCGATTTTCAGCAGGTTTAAATTGGGATATAGCTAATTTGGTGGAGCGACATCATTACGTGGCATTGGAAGATATGGTGCACATGGCCACCAAGATTGAGAAGCAGCTTAAGAGGAGAGGTGGTCCAAAGTCAAATCCTACCACAAGCTCATCATAGAAGTCTAATGTTGTGAAACGTGAGGAAAAGCCATTTGTGAGCAAGCCTAAAGTGGAGCTAAAGCAAGAGACGACTAACCGTGGATTGCAAGGTAAAACTGAGAAACCTTCTTTTAGTCGTAATAGAGATATTGTATGCTTTAAATGCCAAGGAAGGGGACATATTTCCAGCCAATGTCCTAATCAAAGAACTATATTGTTACGTGACGATGGGGAGGTGGAGACAGAGGAAGAGGAAAGTGACAATGATTTTATGCCACCCTTAGAGGAGATAGATGAGGATGCTATACATGGGGAGATTCTAGTCACTAGAAGAGCACTTAGTACACAGGTGAAGGAGGAAATCAAAGAACAACGAGAGAATCTTTTTCATACTAGGTGTCTTGTGAATGGGAAGATCTGTTGTGTAGTCATAGATGGAGGTAGTTGTACGAACGTGGCTAGTACGACTATGGTAGAGAAGTTGGGATTGGCTACATCCAAACATCCACAACCGTATCGATTGCAATGGCTCAATGACAGTTCAGATATAAAGGTGACCAAGCAGGTGTTGGTTCCATTCTCTATTGGGCGATATGTGGATAAGATTTTGTGTGATGTGGTGCCTATGCAGGCAGGGCATTTGTTGTTTGGTAGACCATAGCAGTTTGATCGGAGAGTTACACATGATGGTTTCGCTAATGAGTATTCGTTAAAAGAGAAAAATTACTTTACATCCTATGTCACCACAACAAGTGCATGAGGATCAGATTCACTTGCAGAAAGATAATGTACAAAAAAAAGAGAGTGATGAAAAGAAAAATCAAGAGGGACAAAATAGTGAGCGAAAAAATAAGAGAGAAAAAGAAAGAGAGAAAGAAAGAGAAGATGAGAGAAAAATAAATATCTATACAAAAAAAAGTGATGTGAGGCGAGCGTTGATTTCTAAACAGCCGATGATTATACTTCGGTATAAGGAGGCGCTTTTGAATACTAACGCTAACAGTTTATCTTTGCCTAGTATTGTTTCTTCTCTCTTGCAGGATTATGCAGATGTGATTCCCGAGGAGCTATCTCAAGGATTACCACCTATTCGGGGAATTGAACATCAGATTGATTTCGTGCCCGGTGCTACCATTCCTAATCGACCAGCGTATCGGAGCAATCCCGAGGAGACGAAGGAGTTGCAAAATTCGTGAGGGAGAGTATGAGTCTGTGTGCAGTTCCTGTGATTTTGGTGCCAAAGAAGGATGGGAAATGGCGAATGTGCATCGATTGTCGAGCGGTAAATAATATTACGGTAAAATATCGACATCCCATTCCTCGTTTAAATGATATGTTAGATGAATTGCATGGATATTGTGTGTTTTCAAAAATTGATTTAAAAAGTGGGTATCATCAAATTCGTATGAAAGAAGGGGATGAATGAAAAACAGCTTTTAAAACAAAGTATGGTTTGTATGAGTGGTTAGTGTTACCTTTCGGTTTAACTAATGCTCCTAGTACTTTCATGCGTCTAATGAATCATGTTTTGCGTCCGTTCATAGGCAAATTTGTTGTTGTGTATTTTGATGATATTCTGATTTATAGTAAAAACTTAGAAGAGCATGCATTGCATTTAAAATCTGTTTTAGATGTACTTCGTAAAGAAAAGTTGTTTGCTAACATGGATAAATGTACATTTTGCACGGATAGAATTGTGTTTCTTGGCGTTGTTGTGAGTTCACAGGGAGTTCAAGTCGATGAGGAGAAGATACCTGCAATTCGGGAATGGCCGAGTCCAACAAATGTGAGCCAAATTCAAAGCTTTCATGGATTGGCTAGTTTTTACCGACGGTTCGTGAGGAACTTCAGCGACATCACAGCACCATTAACGGAAGTGATCAAGAAAAGTGTAGGGTTTAAATGGGGTGATGAACAGGAAAAAACGTTTAAATTGATTAAAGATAAATTGACTAATGCTCCTTTACTTGTCTTACCTAACTTTGCTAAAACCTTTAAAATTGAGTGTGATGCTTCAGGTTTGGGAATTGGAGCTGTTTTGATGCAAGAAGAGAAGCCAGTGGCGTACTTCAGCGAGAAGTTAAATGGGGCAGTCCTAAACTATCCTACTTATGACAAGGAGATGTATGCATTGGTGCGAGCGTTGGAGACATGGCAGCACTACCTGTGGCCTAAAGAGTTCGTGATTCACACCGATCATGAATCATTGAAGTACTTGAAGGGTCAGCACAAATTGAACAAAAGGCATGCGCGATGGATGGAGTTTATCAAGACATTTCCATATGTCATTCGATACAAGCAAGGAAAAGAAAACATCGTAGCAGATGCTTTGTCTCGGAGGTATGTGTTGTTAAATACTCTTGATACGAAATTACTTGGTTTTGAACGAATCAAAGACTTATATGTTAATGACCATGATTTCTGTGAGGAGTTTAAAACTTGTGAGAAGAATGTTGTAGGTAAATACTTCAAAATTGGTGGATTTTTGTCTCGTGAGAATAAATTCTGTATACCTACATTTTCTTTACGTGAGTTGCTAGTTAGAGAGTCACATGGGGGAGGATTAATGGGTCATTTTGGTGTTGACAAAACTTTATCGGTCTTGAAAGAACATTTTTATTGGCCTCATATGAAACGAGATGTGGAAAGAATTTGTGATAGATGCATTACTTGTCGTCAAGCTAAATCTCATGTTCAACCTCATGGATTGTATACACCATTGCCTATATCTAGTGAACCTTGGGTTGACTTATCTATAGATTTTGTGTTGGGTTTACCTAGGTCTAAGCATGGTCATGATTCTATATTTGTGGTCGTGGATAGATTTTTAAAGATGGCACATTTTATTCCATGTCACAAAACTGATGATGCATCCCATGTTGCTGATTTATTCTTTAGGAAAATTGTGCGTTTACATGGCATGCCTAAAATAATTGTTTCAGATAGAGATACTAAATTTTTGAGTTATTTTTGGAAGACATTGTGGTGTAAATTGGGTACTAAACTGTTATTTTCAACTACATGTCATCCTCAAACTGATGGACAAACGGAAGTAGTAAATTGGGAGGAATGTTTACCACATGTTGAGTTTACTTATAATAGATCTGTTCATTCTGCTACTAATTATTCGCCATTTGAAATTGTGTATGGGTCTAATCCTTTAACCCCATTGGATTTATCTCCATTACCTGTTTCTGAGTATACTAACATGGATGGAAAGTAAAAGGCTGAGTTTGTTAAGCAGATACATAAGAAGGCACGATTCAACATTGAGAGGAGGACGAAGCAATACACAAAACAGGCCAATAAGGGTCGACGTCAAGTTGTCTTTGAACCGGGAGATTGGGTGTGGTTACACATGCGGAAAGAAAGATTCCCGGCTCAACGACGCTCAAAATTGCTTCCTAGAGGAGATGGACCGTTTCAAGTTCTTGAGCGCATTAATGACAATGCCTACAAACTGGATTTACCCGGTGAGTATAATGTTAGTGCAACATTCAATGTTATTGACCTAAGTCCGTTTGATGTAAGTGACGACTTGAGGACAAATTCTTCTCAAGAGGAGAGGAATGATGAGGTTATCACAAGCTCGGGAATGCATGGCGGCTATGGAGCGGACTCGGTGCAAGTTTCGGTTGGACCCGTGACGAGAACACGAGCTGAACGCTTCAAGGAAGGGCTTAATGGTTTGATTCGAGAGATGAGGGACGAAATTGGTTCGAGTTCGAAGGCTAGTAAGATGGAATATAAATACGTAAATGTATTGCAAGTGTACGAGCCAAGTTAAGACGCGAAGGAAGCAAGAGAATCCAAAGTTTTTGAGAAAGTCGAATCCGAATTGGAAGGATTCCAGCTACTTTTCTGAATCAAATTTGGACATGGATTTCCTTAATTATTAGGCTATTTATTTTTAGCATGTTTTAGATTCCTACTATAATTAGAATGTTTGATAAGTAGGATTTAATTTTCTTATTGTTTATTAGTTAGGATTTGGTTTCCAAATTAATTTGGTAAGCTAGGATTTGGTTTCCAGTTGATTTTATAATTCCTATTAGGATTAGAATTACTTTTGAGTAGTATAAATAGGGGACATAGATGATTTACTTGATACACTTCAATCAGATTTATTCAATACAATTATTTGTGAGATTATTCTCTACTTTTGGTTCTTTGAGAATTTCTAGGTTACTTCTAGTTTTTCTTTGAGATTCAAGTTTGACTTATCATACAACAATACATAGTTGTGTGTGGCGTCTTCTACCGCACTAATCGTCAATTGTACCGAGATTACCACTTACATATAAGCGAGGGGTCAAGGTGTCGTTGGTGTTCATTCAACGCAGATTTCCAAGGCGAGCAATTGTACCAAGATTACCGTCTACATATAGACGAGGGGTTAAGATGTTGTAAGCTATCCACCGTTCAACTTTGCTAGAAACGATCCGGGCGACGACCACCTCACGCAAGCGTGCCGCGAAGTCCATCACTTTTAAAAAAAATAATTAAAGAATCTATTCAACCCTTTTCTAGATCTCTTTTGTGCCTATTTCAGAATCACTTAGCATATGATATGCTATTGTGCACCACTGTGCATAACCCATATGTTTTATAGGTTCACAAATAAACCTATTTCATACTCTTTTCTATTTTCAGAGTTCAGAAAAAACTAGCTACTCCTATCTATAAGATAAAAAAAATGTTGTTTAAGTAATACAACAAAACTTACAAGTTGTTTAAAGATGCACAACCAACCATACAATCTATGATCTGTACAAAGATTTGACTTGACTAATAAGTACAATACGTAAACACTCAACCTATCAACCAATATATCATTGTTGTACAAATTAGAGTTTATTTGTATGTGTTGAACTTACTGATCACTCAACATAAATTTTATGATCGAAAAAAATTAGTAGACTCTTACCAAGCTATCACAAAAATATATAAACTATTTTTGCATCAAAATTGTTGAACCTTTAAATAATTATCAAAAATGTCCAAAATTAGATCATACTAGCTGGCGTGTACATATGAACATGTCAAACTTATGATATTTTTGACAATTGTTTTAAAGATAATTTTAGTGTGATTTTTTTTGTATATTTATTTAATAGTGTGACAAGAATTCAATGATTTTTTCGGTATTAAGTCTTTAAAATGAAATACTAAAATGCACATCTATTCGTCAATTTATGATGTTTTCATCTATGAGTGTATGTGTTAACGAAAATCATCTCTCAAAATGCAGTTATTAGTACGGAATTTTCTCATTTAACTAAATTTTGTTCTTAATTATATCGTAAAGAGTAATGCTATGGTGACGAAAGATGCTTACAAAAAACTAGATACAAAATGATCTGTCAGATTATAATTAGTGGATGTTCCACCATATATGAGTGGATTCAATAATTATAACCAATAATCACCCTCCACATCATTTTATATCTTTATTTTTATATTCAATTTTTTGTCATTAAATATTATTATTTGTATAAAAATGATGATTTTACACAAATAAATACAATTAGGAAGAATTTACTAATTAGCTAAACTCAAGATGAAAATATTATATTGACACAAATATGTACATGGTATACTTTTGCATTTTAGTCCAAATAAAGTTATGTCCGTTCTCTCCCAAACAGGCTCTAGTCAACAAAATCAAGCAGACGAAATTATTAAGAAAACGAAAGAGGAGAAATGGGTGCGGAAGAACAGCAACAAGAAGCTGACCAGAAACCTAGGTCTAACCCCATCTCCACCCTTTCCACGAGTGCCGGAACCCTAACGGAGTCCCAATTTCTCTCCTGGAAACGCCAGAAGGTATTATTTCTCTTTCCTTCTTTCTGTTGCATCAATTCGATTTTACTAAAGGTCAATTTATGACATCAACATATGCTATATTAGTTCGGAGGCAAAATTATTTGGTGTAATATATTTTAAAATTTATTTAATTGCAATCCAATTGTTGCTAAAAGCAGAAGCTGATTTTGGGTGATGTGATAATTGGGTTCAGTTGTACAATTGGAATTGGTTTTGTTCAATGGCTATTGAAGTGTTACATGTGTGTGTGCGCGCGCGCGCATGCTATTTAATTTTATGGAATTTCTAGTTTCATATAGATTTGGGGATCTTCATGAAGGTTTTAGGATTTATTAATTAAAGCTATCTCTTTTGTATGTATCCTCTTGATGCTAGTACTAAGTTCAATACATATGCTAAGAGAAGATGTAATGCGATGAAACTAATGAAAACCTTTTGGATTGTAGGAATATAAATGAGGGATGTCATTGTTAACTTGCATACACGTCAGAAAAATATTTGGGACAAAGCCTTGTAGCGCTTGTATTGCTGAAGCATATTATTAGTATTAAGCTTGTATTGCTGAAGCATATTATTAGTATTAAGCCTGTCAAAGTACCAAAGACCAAACAAAAACTTAAATTTTGGGGAGAACCTTTGTTTTGGGAAATGTGATTGCAACCTGTTTCCTTTTTTTCTTTTCTTCCTTATCCCTTTCGGGATTCAAACTATTGGTTTTGTGATGAAGGTTTGATGCCGGAAAATGTAGGAGAAATAGGAGTTAGAAAAAGTGAACAATAAAAGGATTGTAACTCGCCACTCGATGGAATCTCTACCAAAGAGATAAGAGTAGAAAACTAGAAGAAATCTTTTTTGTTAACCCAAACACTAAATTAGAATTTCATTCAATCAATCTCTGATTTTTCCAGTAACATGATCATGTATTTATAGGGAAATACAAAATATCTTTCAACTAACAAAAGGACTAAATTCAGATAGTACCTCAAAAATATCAAAAGGCACTTAAAAACTAGAGAAATATCTAAATTCGTAGAATCTGCCCATTCTGCACAGTTTGTACTAAATTGACCATAACTTCTTGAGAAATCTAAATGACATTGGTAACTAGACTTCCAGAGCTTTCCAACTATGTATGTAACATGTGCTGGATCTTCCTGTGAAATTAAAGTTTTGCCCTCAAAGTTGGACTAAAATTCTGACTGTCAAATTCTATTCCATCTTTATAATTGTGGAAGGGAAAACGCACAAGCAATATACTCAAAACTCTTGCCTTATTTCTCTTTCTTTCCAAGAGGGGAGAATACATTGCTATATATTATAAGTTTATAACGTATTAAACTTTCTTGAACCAACTAGAACTCTAATATGATAACTAATGAACTTACAAATCATATAAATAAAATAAAATTACATTCTAGAACATTCTCCTTGTTGGACCCTTTCGACATTCTGGCATGAACTTCCATATTCAATGCCTTTTGAATTGATCCAGCCATATTTTGCAGGCTTGTCCAGCATCAATCCCCCAAACTTGACATCCTCCCAAAAGTGAATAGATTTGCCATCTCCAACCCTATATCTAACCAAAGGGAGAAAAGATGCACAACCCAGAGAGAAACTTCCAGAGACTTGATTAACAGAAGAGGGATATGAATTAGAAGGCAGCGCATTCTGATAGGACCAAACTTGTTCTCAACTCAAATCTAATAGTTTTAATACCTACGAATTCCCTTAACAACCTCCTACATGTTCGTTGTTTAACGTAAAATAAATGGAACAGATTGAGGTGCAAACATTCGAGTATGGACAATTCTAACATTTGAGAGACATGACCCATGATGGGCCTACAAGAATCTAGCTTCGATTCCATGTTAGAAAATCCAACCCAAAATCAAAGGATAACACAAATGTGTAATAGAATTACAAATGAGAAATAATATTACATATTAATTTTTCCGTTAATTATTATATTGGTATGAACACATAATTAATTTATGACCATATAATTCATGTGCATTTTGGTCATTTGGTTCACTTTCAGCAGCAACAGCCAGTCAGCCACAATTCCAGCTGAACAATAATTATTTTCAGCCACATAAGCATGAGATAACCAAACAAGATTCTAAGTTTTCAAATGCAACTGCAACTGCAACCGCAAACGTAGTAAAAGCTGCGTTTACAAACTGCAACTACCACTGCATCAGCTACAGCTGTCTTGTAAAGTAACAAACCCTTCTCTTGTTTTGCAGGACGCTGCAGCATCAACTAGAAAAGCTGATGCCTCCAGAAAACGTGCTGAGGATATAGCTGCAGGAACAGTGCAAATGAATGGCCGGGAACTTTTCTTGCATGAACCATGGGTGTTTGATAACACACTTTATTGAGGTTGGCTTTCTTAAAAAGTCTTATCCTCTGTTCTTGTACAATAGGTTTAAAGGCGTAAAAATACTTTTGACCCTTCTACTTTCCTGATTCTAGAAAGTAAAATGTTGAAGACATTGAGCCTCAATGTTTTTGAATTTGGAGACATTAAATCTCACGGTCACTGGAAACTGATGAGGCTGTACAGGAGGCTGCCACGTCAGCTTCTGGTGATTGAAAGGTTTTTATGTCTCCAATCCTAAAACTTCAAGATTTGATGTCTTAAACATTAAACATTGGAGTTTACTTTTCAAGTTAGAAAATTTACAGGGTCAAAAGTGTTTTTAAGCCTACATAAAATTGTGTTTGCATGTCAACACTACATGATCCTATTGCAGGATGAGATTCTAAAACTTAGTACATCTTTCTATGGAATAAATGAAATTACTCGAGGAAAAGAAATTCCTCATCATTTGATAATATGATTTTAACCGTACTGGCTAGTAATGATATCTTGCATATTTTCTGCCATAACTTCTTCCCCTTCCTTTTCTCCTGTATGGAGTTTCTTGTAAAGCTCCAGCTACTTGAGTTATTAGATTGTGATGGCTTCTCTTTTATGTCATGAATCTCAAAAACAAGCGTGCCTATAAATATTAAGGTTTACATAAGATACTAAAACCTTTTCTTTAATTACTTTTTTTTTATATTAGAGTTGAGCAGTTAAATTTAGTACTCTGTTTCACAAAAAGGGTCCTATATGTCATTTATTTTTTCGTTCTAATATTTTAAATGACACATGTTATCCTCAAGTATGCAATCATAGTGTCATTATAAACTAACAACTTATTATCTTTAAGGATAAATATAGAACAAAATTATATGCTTAACATTTATATAAAGGATAAATATAAAACAAAATTATATGCTACATTTATACAAGTCAACAAATATAAAAAGGGAATAATTATTTCTAGAAGAGAAATTTGATATTTTTACAAGTCCTTATTTACATAAATGTAGGTTCTATTCACTATTCATATGAAAAGAGTCTTGTAGAATTATCAAATTTCCTTGTGGAAATGACGGGAGCATTGTAAATAATTTATTTGAGTGAATATTATTGATTCAATTTCTTTTAGGGAATTTTACTTCAATGAATTTGGATTGCATATCTTTCTTAAAACATGAGAATAATCTCATAAATTTGGATTACGTATCTTTCTTAAAAAATGAGAAAAAAGATTATATTTCTTGGTTATTCATTCAATAATCCTCAGCTTTTTCACTTTAATCAAATATGATAGTATTGTGATAAGGCCGCTTAATTTATGGTGCATAATCACAGGTTTAAGTTAATTCCCAACACAATAATCACATGACACTGACAATTGTAAAGGTTTGTTTTCCTTAAGTGTCTCACACATATATATATATATATATATATATATATATATATATATAGAGAGAGAGAGAGAGAGAGAGAGAGAGAGAGAGAGGCATGATCCATAGTTACAATCGGAAGAAATGCTATAATCTTACAATTAATCTCTCACTGTCCAAATTTTGATCGAATGGTCAATTATTCCCACTGTCTTCATTATATGGTTTGAGAAACATCTGCAATCTATACTGCAGACGATGAACCCACATCAAATACCATAATTGGCTCTTGTATGTGAAATAAAACATGTTCTTGCTATCATAATAACGACAGTGGCACAATTGTAAATGTCGTTTGTAATATAATAGTGTAGATGGTTATACGTGTTCGATGACAAGTCATAGTACAACAAAAAATAAATAAAAAATCCTCTTTGACTTCATATTATTAAAAAGTTTTGAGATCCTTCTCCTGAACCTCCCCCCAATCTCCACAAAGTCACTGCATGTTCTGGGAATTCATGTTGGGTTGGAATCGGAATCGGAAGGTGGAGCGAGAAAAGAGGTGACACCCCAAAACTGGCAGGTTACGATTTTGGTAAGATCTGAGAGGTCTTCTTTGAGGTCACGACTAGGTTAAAGTGTTGATGAATCATTATTTTTCTATGTATCGATGTTGTTTTTTATGCCAGTTTCATTGATATTGTTGTCTTGCTCTTCTTCTTCGAGATTGAGAGTGTTGAAGATAGTTCAAGCAAACTATAACGTTATGAATTTGACGATGTAATAAATCTCTGATCGTCAAGGGGGCTTGCTTCCTTTGTTCTTTTAGTTGTGTTATAAGTTGTTGTCGGGTAAGTATAACCGTCTGCGCTAGTATATTGCGGACGACAATATTTATAATTATGTCACCGTCCGTAATATAATAGAGTGAAGACGAGAAGGGGCCTAGCTTCTTTTGTTTGTTCTTTTAGTTGTGCTATGAGTTGTCCTCGAGTAAGTATAACCGTCCACGCTATTATATTGCGGACGACAATATTTATAACTGTGTCATCGTCTGTATTACGAATGTGTTTTATTTACATATATTTGACATGTTGGTCCATTGTCTGTAATATAGTTTGCGGACATTCCCTAGATTATATTAGGAACGGTGGAAACAACTAATTAACCATTCGATCAACCTTTGGACGGTAAAATTGTGGAAAATATATGTGCTCTTTTGGAATTACATGTTGACCCAAAAGGTTAATCTATTAGGTTTATGTCCATTAAAATATATACGTCCTCTAAAATATATACTGATGAAAAGTTGTGTGAAAGGTTTACCAAGCTAATGTAGAGCAAATTCGAAATGAGTATGATGGGAGAACTGAATTTCTTCCTTGGACTTCAAGTGAAGCAAACTGATGAAGGCATATTCATTAACCAAGTCAAATACATTAAAGACCTATTAAAGAAGTATGGCATGAAGTCAGCCACAATCATGAAAACTCCCATGAAACCTGCAACCAAGCTTGACAAAGACGAGAAAGGTAAAAGTATTGATATTACTCAATATAGAGGTATAATTGGCTCTCTCTTATACGTAATTACTAGTAGACCAGATATCATGTTTGGCACTTGTATTTGTGCTAAATTTCAAGCTAATCCTAAGGAATCTCACTTATTGGCTGTAAAAAGAATTTTCAGATATCTTAAAGGTACTCCAAATTCGAGACTTTGGTACCCCAAGGAATCACTCTTTGATTTAATGGGATATTCAGATGCTGACTATGCAGGATGTAAAATAGATAGAAAAAGCACAAGTGGAACATGTCAACTGCTTGGAAACAGACTTGTCTCCTGGTTCAGCAAAAAGCAAAACTCAGTTTCAACCTCTACTGTAGAAGCTGAATACATTGCTGCAGGCAGTTGCTGTGCACAAATCCTATGGATGAAAAATCAGTTAGCTGACTATAGTTTTGAGTTTACATCTATCCCTGTTCATTGTGATAATACTAGTGCAATTGCTATAACTCATAATCCTATCATGCACTCTAGAACCAAGCATATAGATATAAGATATCATTTCATTAGAGATCATGTGCAAAGTGGAAATATATCATTACATTATATTCCTACTGAAAACCAGCTTGCTAATGTCTTTACAAAACCTCTAGATGAATCAAGGTTCAACATGTTGATAAGTGAACTAAGAATGCTAAATTTGCAACCATAATATTATGCTTTGAAATTTACTAACTCTATAGAAAGGAAGTTTGTAGAATGACGTCAGAAATCGTCGAGTGACGTCAGAAATCGTCGAGTGAAATTGGAAAAACGTAGAGCTCAAGGGAAGCCAAGCTGCCGAGACTCACTCTACGATCGTCGAGTAAGATGGAAATCGTAGAGTAGAAAAGACTCAAAGATGAAAAGTAGAGCTCAATATAAGCTAAGGGCAAAACAGTCTTTTCTATCGGACTAATACGTGCACTCATTCAACACTTGACACGTGACCCACTCAACTGAACAAAAGGGAAGTTTTTATGAATTCATTTCAAAATTTTCATTTCATCTGAAAACCCTCCCTCTCCCTCTTCGCTGAAACCCTAACTCTCTGTTCCAATCAAACTCTGAGTAAATTTCGTTCTTGTGCAGCAAAATCAAAGAAATTCTCAAATGGCACTCTCCAGTCATCTCAGGCAACTCCCTCGACTTTGAAATTTTTTCCACAGCTGAGACGAAATACAAGAGAATCATCTCTCTGCTACAGCGATCAGGACTCTACGAAGCCCTTAACACCAATACTCTAGTATATCCAAAATTGGTGAGGGAATTCTACTCAAATGGAATTATTGGGGATGGAATCATGTCCACGAAGGTCAAAGGGGTCTCACTTCAGCTAAGTGCTTCAGAAATCAACGTAGCCATAGGATTCAAAAATGACGGGCTTACAACTCTCCAGTTCATCAACACCGAAGAAGGGCTGAAGCGAATGCACTATGAGAATAACCTAGGGCTGAGGGGATTAAAGAAAAAGAAATTTCCTCAAAAGTATGAATTTCTGGCTGATGTTGTTGGTAAATGCATTCTGTGCAAGGACTCAGCTCATAATTCTGTCAGCGACACTTAGCTTAGAATCATGACTGCAATTGTAAAGAAGATCCAACTAAACTATGGTGCCCTACTCTTAGAGTGGATTGGAAACTGGGTCTCAAATGATGGAAAGATCAAAGGAGCAAGGAAGATGTTTTATGGCAGATTTATAAAGCATCATTCTTCAAAAAGCACTAGGAGATCGAATTGGGGATAATGAAAGAGAAGTTATAAATGTCAACAAAAGGATCACCCAAAAGCTATTTGTGAACTGGAAAAGAAATCCAGCTGGGAATTTAAAGTCAGCTCAGACAGAAGACAGTGAGAAAACTCAAAGTGAAGTCAGAAAACTTTCTATGAAGAATATGTCTGTGGTTGTAGAAGAAACTAATGAGGTAGATCAGGAGGTGCTGACTCTAACTAGAAAGAGCAAAGGGAAAAAGAAGGTAGTGTCCCAAACTGAAGAGGAACCTCAAAGTTCATCAAATGAAGGACCTGCATCTTCTGCTGCTCAACCAAGGCCTTTCCTCTCTTCTGAAGCAGAGAAGAAGAAAAGAAAACAAATGAAAGAAGCTTCTGGTGAAACATCACCTAGTTTAAAGGTGTATCATAAGAAGGAAAAACGCAGCTCTAAGCAAAGCCTCCCTACGATCGCTGAGAATCCTCACTCTACGATCGTAAAGTTAAGAGCTGAAGTCGCTGCTAAAGATGCTGGTCAGCCTGAATCCATGACTGTTGATGACGAACAAATGGCTGGGAAGGTTGCTGAACCCGAGCCAAAGAAAATGAAGAAAAAGATGATGACTTTAGCTCAAAAGGAGCTTAATGAAGCAATGTTGAAGATCAAGGAAGAGGAAATGAGACTAGTAAATCAAACTGTCGCTCCAACTGAGGGGGAGCAATAAGAAGCTGCTGAGCAAAGATGTGCTCATATTGAGGGGGAGACACCTGATATTCCTGAGCCATTCACTGCTCAGATTGAGGTGGAGCAATCAGAAGATCATCATGAAGATCCATCAAACTCTGAAGAAATTAGAACTCATGCTGAGGAGCACAAAGAACATATGGAGATCACTGATGAAAGGGAAGAAGGAGAGGAAGAGACAATGGCTGAAAAAGCTGAGGCTGTAGAGATTAGTGATGAAACTTGTAATGAGAGTGAAGATAATTAGTGATGAAACTTGTAATGAGAGTGAAGATAAAAGCCTAGAAATCATTGCTGAAGGCAGAAATGAAGAAAGGTATATCAACTACAACTGCCTATTTGCCTACTTACCAAGGATGTCATTCCATCAAGCTTTAATCCTCAATTCTTGGGATCATATGTTCTGGGCCTTCAAGACTTACCCAGCCATTTCAGTACTTGCCCAAGAATTCCATAGAAATTTGACTCCTTTGCTCAGAAGCTGCTGACCAACCATCCATTTCAGGTTAACGAGCAAAAGATATACTTCATTCCTTGATCATTTAAGCTAAATCACTCTCCATTGCCACATTACTATCGTTTTGATGAGATACCAAGATGGAATGAGGTCATCTTTGACCCAAGGAATCCACTTCCAGTTACAGGGTCTCAAAACTCTGTCACTAATGAACCAAATGCCCAACCATCTCCGGTCATAGAATTCCTGAACTCTACGGCTGATGCCCATCTCACCCTTCAAGCTCAAAACATAGAGTCAACTCACATTACGATCGAATTTGCGATCGTAGAGTGCGATGATTCTACAAATGACAATCAAACTGCTCATTCTCCCACACTTCAAACAAATGCCCCAACTATTCCTGCTGATATCCCATCCTCCTCCCATAATAAATATTTTGACCTGGCCATTGCTCTGGCAAATCTCCAAGAAAGCAATAAGGAAGAATCTCCACCAGAAATCAAGCAAATTCTTAAGCGTGTCAAACTCATCCCCATAACAGATGAACTGACTGATCTCACAGTTGGTATGGCTAAAGATATGGAGGAGAATCTTGAAGCTAATTCTCTCACCCTCCATAGAAGGTTTAATAAACTTGTTGATGCTGCCAATGCTCACTCCAACAATCTTGGTACTGAATTGACCAAAAGGTTAAGAGAAATTATCAAAGAGTTAATGACCGACATTGACAGAAGGGACAAATTCTATCAAAAGGAAATTGTTGATCACAAATCCGCAGTTCTTTCCCTTCAGGAATCTCAGACAGCTCAGAACAAGTTAGTAACTGAGAAACTCTTTGACTTGAGCACCTCCATTAACAACTTCCAGTGCCTATCCCTCCAACAGATGGAAAGGACTGACAATGCCCTCGCTCTGATGCACCAACAACGGGAAAGGACTGAAGCTCAATTAGTAGAACAAAGAGCTGACAACACTCAGTCTCGGTCTCAAATGCAAGAATTGGTGCGGGGTCTACAACGGCTCTCCCAAGAGGTTCGAAATCTAGATCCTGACATAAAGGGGGAGAAAATAAAAGGCAAAGAAAAAGTAGAATCAAGCAGCAACAGGGGAAAAGAGCAACCAAGGCAGCCTAGGCAGTCCGAGTCATCAATTCCAAGTGAAGAGCCCATAAATGCCATTCCCATAAGGAGTGAAGTCCCTAGATTCTACAGACGAATGCCTGATGTAACTTCAATAGGAGTTCACATACCATCAGGTAATCCTGCAGTGTTAAATCGACACTTGCATGGGACTCACCTCTATGGTGAAGGAGGAAGTCATGTGCCATCTTCTGGCCTCAGTCAGGAGCAGATTGAAGAATTCCAATGAATGACTTAAGAAGGCAGGGAAGTCTACAGAAGAAGAGTTGCATATGAGAGGACCAATCCTCCAAGTGCCAAGAGAGGAGCAAGAGGAAGGAGGAAACTAAGGTTTAAAAACTTTTGAAATTTTCTCTTTCTCTTTATTGATGAAACTGCCATATAATGTAATATTCACATAATCATCAATAAAGCTCATGATTTTATCTAGAAATACAGTTGCTCACTGTACTATAAGACATGTTTATTTTTATAAGCATTTGCATTAGAATTAATGATATGATTCAAAACTATTGGTTTATGTCAACATCAAATAGGGGGAGATTGTTAGTAATCACATGGCTTTAAATTTGATGTTGTGGTACTAATGTATATGTATATCAGTAGCTGAATTGTAAAGTCCCTAATGAAATACCTATGTACATGGACTTAGAATAGAAAAGATCAAATATGTTAGGATGATCTAAGCTGTATTGAATATCTATTTGATCAAAGCATATTTGTAATAATAAGTATTGTAAAGTCCTTTATTGAAGGTGATGTACAAAGGACTTAGAAAAGATCAAACTTGTTAGGTTGATCTCATGTGCTGAAATAGACCAATCGTAGAGTACTGCATAAACATCCAGTGAAGGATCGTAGAGCAGTCAGCCAACTTCGCAGAGTCAAAGTATGCCATCACAGAGTTTGCCAGGCAAACATAGAGTGAAGCTCGGCAGATTGTAGAATTCTCTCGGCAGAACGTAGAGCACTCTCGGCAGATCGTAGAGCACTCTCGGCAGATCGTAGAGCACTCTCGACAGATCGTAGAGTTCTATCGGAAGGACGTAGAGCTCTCTCGGCAGGACGTAGAGTTCTTTCGGCAGAACGTAGAGCACTCTCGGCAGGACGTAGAGTTATCTCGACATCACTATACTAACTCTCAGGATCGTAGAGTCTTCATAGCCTGTCACTTTACGATTCACAAAGGCTGTCTACAACCAAGTACATAATCGTAGAGTAGTCTCTGCCAGAGGTTTCAAAGATTAAATCAGCACTTCTGAAGAATAACATAAAGGCAAAGCAGTGATGCTACTTTAGGTGGTCAAAGTAAAATGTGAAGATCACAGTGAACGTCTGCAAGCATCAAACGATTGTAGAGCAGCAACTCTACAATCACACTGATGACACTATGACTAGCAAGATCGTAGAGTTAACACGTCAGACAAGCAACCCAGATCTGAATTGAATATTCTAAGTTACCCATAATGAGTGATCAGAAGAATGACCTGCCCAAGACAGTTGCTGAATACTAAATTGAACTAAACAAGAAACAAGTCAGTGGGGAGCAAACAACTATAGTCTGCAGATATTCAGAGCACTATCTCTACCACTATCTTGGTACAAGCTAATGGAAGCTGACTCACCCCACTACTGCAGTCAACAAGGAATAAACTATTCCTAAGATCAGCAACACATCTCAACGAAAGGATTAGATGCAACAACCACATTTTCAACGGAAAGATTTTGAGAAGCATCTACATAAGGCAGACAGATTGAAGATTACAGATTAAGCAAGTACATCAAAAAGAAACCAAATACGTATTCCCCATTACGGTGTATAGATATATCTCTATTCTACACACTAGCAAGATTCTCATATCAAGAACAATTAGTAAGGTGTATGTTACAAAACCTCATTAGCTACTCCATCAATTACTAACTTTCGCAATAGAAATCATTAAGCATGGATTCTCACATGGATACATGTGGAATTTAGGTATATGTCTATCCTAAATACAATCAAATTATCCATTCATGAGGGTAATAAATAAAACACACGTCACTTAATTTCATAAATTACCTATAGGAATATCTAATTTTCACATGATATCATAACAAAGTCTCAACCTATACTTCCTCTCTCAATTCCATATAAGTTCCCAAGGTAATTACTAGCTAGGTAATTAGTATATAAAGCACAAATTATGATATTCAATCACAAATAATTAACCAACATCAAAGAGAGAGCATTCAATTCAAACTATATATTGGGTTCCATTGAAATCTTAGAAAATTAGTTCTAGTTCATGGAAATTACAATAAACATCAACTTTGATCTATACATCATGATGGAATTACAAATTAAGAAGAGAATACTAGAGATAGAATGATAAAACCCCTTAGGAAGATATTCAATGGTTGCTTGATGGGTTGATTCTTGTTCTCTAGCTTTCTCTCAAGATTTGATACTCCTTGCTCTTCTTGCTCCTTGAACTTTGCTGATTTTTCCTTGAATTGCAGCACTTTTGCTCTTAATTTGATGTTTATGGAAGCCTCCCTCTCTCTAGAATTGATGTTAGAAGTGTTAGATGGTGTTAGAATATGAGTTCCAGCTGCCCCCTTGGTGTTTTAAGAGATGGGTCTATGAAAACCCTAGCTTAGACCCGAGTTTTTGGTCCAAAAATTACAAAACCTGCTGTATCCCGCGACGAGCTCGCCCCGACGCCAAAAATGGCCTGGGGAGCTCGCCCCGGCGAGCTCGCTTCTGTAGCCAAAATCAGTTTTGACGTCTGTTGGTAAAATGACCATAACTTCTTCGTCCGAACTCGGATTAAGGCGATTAAGTAGGGTATGGAAAGTTAAGAAGTATCTCTACAAGATTCATAACTGGAGCTCGAAGAGATACAGGCCGTAGCAAGGCTAAAATTGAGCCCGAAGCAACTGCTGCGTAAAATTCATGCAAAATCCGATGGTAAAATGACCATAACTCCCTCATACAAACTTCAAATTGGATGATTCAAGATGTTATGAAAAGCTGAGATGAAGATCTACAACTTTCGTTCTTTGAGTTATGAGAAATTCGGATTGCATCATGGGTCAAATTGAGAAACCAGCAGCTAGAATGCTAAATTCAAGCCAAAAACACAACGATCCAAGGAGCCTTTATTTCAATTTCTACAAAACAAAGTAAAAACACATAAAAGCATACAAAAACATATAAAAATAATACAAAACTACATTACACAATAATAAGATGAAAAACACATAAAACCAAACGAAATAGCTAAAGACTTACAAATTATCAAGGCTAAACGTAACCAATTTGTGTGTATAAAACACACTCATCAGCTACCCGGATCTTTCAATTTCGGAGGTAACTTCTTTTGCAATATAGCACTGCACTCTTCGGTTAAAGCCACTGTTTTAAAATCAGCTAACTTCTTCTTTTTGGATAAAATATCCTTCATGAATTTCGCATAGCTAGGCTTCTGCTCCAATGCTTCTGCAAACGGGACGTTGATCTGTAACTTCTTAAACACCTCAAGGAACTTGAAAAACTATTTATCTAGTCTCTGTTTTTGGAATCGTTGTGGAAATGGTACTGCTGGAATAACTGCTGATGGTTTTTCTGCCTTCTCTTATGTCATTGGTTCTTCCTCCACCTTCTTCTTTTCATCTTTGTTTACCTTGGCTTTTTCATCATTTTCAAACACCTTTTTCAGACTATCTGTGTTTTGCTCATTCAACTGTTTACCACTTCGCAGCATCACTGCTTTGCATTGCTCTTTTCCATCATGCTTCGGGTTAATTTCTATATTACTCGGCAAAGCTCCCCGTGGTCTGCTATTTAACAAATTTGTTATTTGTCCTATCTGGTTTTCAAGATTCCGAATTGCTGCTGCTTGCCTTTTCGCATTCACATCCATTTGATTCATTAGCCGCTCATGATCACTCATTCTCTTCTCACTAGATGCAATGAATTTTGCTAATGATTCCTCAAAGCTCGGCTGCTTTTCTGCTTGAGGAGTTACTTGATTCTGAAACCCGATGGATAAGCTTACCTTGGAGCTGGATTCTGAACTTGATTATTGCTCCACGAGAAATTAAGATGGCTCCTCCACCCTGGATTATAACTGTTCTGATTCTGCTGTCAGTTGTAACTCCCTATAAACTGAACTGCCTCATGATTAATTGCACATTGTTCCGTCGAGTGGAATCCTGCACACAATTCGCACACTACAACCACTTGATGCCTATTTACTCCACCCATTTCATCCATTTTCTTTGCTAGTGTGGCAATTTGAGCTAAGAGAGATGTAACTGCATCAACTTCCAACACTCCGACTACCTTATATTGTGTCATCCTTGCAGTATTCCACTGGTAATTGTTGGCAGCCATAGTTTCTAACAAATCAAATGCCTCATCAAAATTCTTAGCCATAAGTGCTCCTCCCGCAGCTGCCTCTATGCTTGTCCGAGTGTTACTACTTAACCCATTATAAAACGTCTGAACCTGTAACCACTTGGGTAATCCATGATGTGGACATCTTCTCAACAGTTCCTTAAACCTCTCCTAAGCCTCATACAAAGATTCGCCATGTTGTTGCTCAAAAGTAGTAATGTCATTTCTCATCTTCGCAATCTTCACTGGCGGAAAGAACTTTGCTAGAAATTTATGGGCCAAGTCATCCCAGGTAGTGATGGATCTCGGAGGCAACGAATGCAGCCAAGTTTTTGCTTTATCCCTTAGAGTGAAGGGAAACAACCGTAGTCTCACAGCGTCATCTATAACCCCATGGTACTTGAACATGTCGCATATCTCAAGGAAACTTACCAAGTGTTCATTCTCCCACACTTCAAACAAATGCCCCAACTATTCCTGCTGATATCCCATCCTCCTCCCATAATAAATATTTTGACCTGGCCATTGCTCTGGCAAATCTCCAAGAAAGCAATAAGGAAGAATCTCCACCAGAAATCAAGCAAATTCTTAAGCGTGTCAAACTCATCCCCATAACAGATGAACTGACTGATCTCACAGTTGGTATGGCTAAAGATATGGAGGAGAATCTTGAAGCTAATTCTCTCACCCTCCATAGAAGGTTTAATAAACTTGTTGATGCTGCCAATGCTCACTCCAACAATCTTGGTACTGAATTGACCAAAAGGTTAAGAGAAATTATCAAAGAGTTAATGACCGACATTGACAGAAGGGACAAATTCTATCAAAAGGAAATTGTTGATCACAAATCCGCAGTTCTTTCCCTTCAGGAATCTCAGACAGCTCAGAACAAGTTAGTAACTGAGAAACTCTTTGACTTGAGCACCTCCATTAACAACTTCCAGTGCCTATCCCTCCAACAGATGGAAAGGACTGACAATGCCCTCGCTCTGATGCACCAACAACGGGAAAGGACTGAAGCTCAATTAGTAGAACAAAGAGCTGACAACACTCAGTCTCGGTCTCAAATGCAAGAATTGGTGCGGGGTCTACAACAGCTCTCCCAAGAGGTTCGAAATCTAGATCCTGACATAAAGGGGGAGAAAATAAAAGGCAAAGAAAAAGTAGAATCAAGCAGCAACAGGGGAAAAGAGCAACCAAGGCAGCCTAGGCAGTCCGAGTCATCAATTCCAAGTGAAGAGCCCATAAATGCCATTCCCATAAGGAGTGAAGTCCCTAGATTCTACAGACGAATGCCTGATGTAACTTCAATAGGAGTTCACATACCATCAGGTAATCCTGCAGTGTTAAATCGACACTTGCATGGGACTCACCTCTATGGTGAAGGAGGAAGTCATGTGCCATCTTCTGGCCTCAGTCAGGAGCAGATTGAAGAATTCCAATGAATGACTTAAGAAGGCAGGGAAAGTCTACAGAAGAAGAGTTTAATATGAGATGACAAATCATCCAAGTGCCAAGAGAGGAGCAAGAGGAAGGAGGAAACTAAGGTTTAAAAACTTTTGAAATTTTCTCTTTCTCTTTATTGATGAAACTGCCATATAATGTAATATTCACATAATCATCAATAAAGCTCATGATTTTATCTAGAAATACAGTTGCTCACTGTACTATAAGACATGTTTATTTTTATAAGCATTTGCATTAGAATTAATGATATGATTCAAAACTATTGGTTTATGTCAACATCAAATAGGGGGAGATTGTTAGTAATCACATGGCTTTAAATTTGATGTTGTGGTACTAATGTATATGTATATCAGTAGCTGAATTGTAAAGTCCCTAATGAAATACCTATGTACATGGACTTAGAATAGAAAAGATCAAATATGTTAGGATGATCTAAGCTGTATTGAATATCTATTTGATCAAAGCATATTTGTAATAATAAGTATTGTAAAGTCCTTTATTGAAGGTGATGTACAAAGGACTTAGAAAAGATCAAACTTGTTAGGTTGATCTCATGTGCTGAAATAGACCAATCGTAGAGTACTGCATAAACATCCAGTGAAGGATCGTAGAGCAGTCAGCCAACTTCGCAGAGTCAAAGTATGCCATCACAGAGTTTGCCAGGCAAACATAGAGTGAAGCTCGGCAGATTGTAGAATTCTCTCGGCAGAACGTAGAGCACTCTCGGCAGATCGTAGAGCACTCTCGGCAGATCGTAGAGCACTCTCGACAGATCGTAGAGTTCTATCGGAAGGACGTAGAGCTCTCTCGGCAGGACGTAGAGTTCTTTCGGCAGAACGTAGAGCACTCTCGGCAGGACGTAGAGTTATCTCGACATCACTATACTAACTCTCAGGATCGTAGAGTCTTCATAGCCTGTCACTTTAAAACGATTCACAAAGGCTGTCTACAACCAAGTACATAATCGTAGAGTAGTCTCTGCCAGAGGTTTCAAAGATTAAATCAGCACTTCTGAAGAATAACATAAAGGCAAAGCAGTGATGCTACTTTAGGTGGTCAAAGTAAAATGTGAAGATCACAGTGAACGTCTGCAAGCATCAAACGATTGTAGAGCAGCAACTCTACAATCACACTGATGACACTATGACTAGCAAGATCGTAGAGTTAACACGTCAGACAAGCAACCCAGATCTGAATTGAATATTCTAAGTTACCCATAATGAGTGATCAGAAGAATGACCTGCCCAAGACAGTTGCTGAATACTAAATTGAACTAAACAAGAAACAAGTCAGTGGGGAGCAAACAACTATAGTCTGCAGATATTCAGAGCACTATCTCTACCACTATCTTGGTACAAGCTAATGGAAGCTGACTCACCCCACTACTGCAGTCAACAAGGAATAAACTATTCCTAAGATCAGCAACACATCTCAACGAAAGGATTAGATGCAACAACCACATTTTCAACGGAAAGATTTTGAGAAGCATCTACATAAGGCAGACAGATTGAAGATTACAGATTAAGCAAGTACATCAAAAAGAAACCAAATACGTATTCCCCATTACGGTGTATAGATATATCTCTATTCTACACACTAGCAAGATTCTCATATCAAGAACAATTAGTAAGGTGTATGTTACAAAACCTCATTAGCTACTCCATCAATTACTAACTTTCGCAATAGAAATCATTAAGCATGGATTCTCACATGGATACATGTGGAATTTAGGTATATGTCTATCCTAAATACAATCAAATTATCCATTCATGAGGGTAATAAATAAAACACACGTCACTTAATTTCATAAATTACCTATAGGAATATCTAATTTTCACATGATATCATAACAAAGTCTCAACCTATACTTCCTCTCTCAATTCCATATAAGTTCCCAAGGTAATTACTAGCTAGGTAATTAGTATATAAAGCACAAATTATGATATTCAATCACAAATAATTAACCAACATCAAAGAGAGAGCATTCAATTCAAACTATATATTGGGTTCCATTGAAATCTTAGAAAATTAGTTCTAGTTCATGGAAATTACAATAAACATCAACTTTGATCTATACATCATGATGGAATTACAAATTAAGAAGAGAATACTAGAGATAGAATGATAAAACCCCTTAGGAAGATATTCAATGGTTGCTTGATGGGTTGATTCTTGTTCTCTAGCTTTCTCTCAAGATTTGATACTCCTTGCTCTTCTTGCTCCTTGAACTTTGCTGATTTTTCCTTGAATTGCAGCACTTTTGCTCTTAATTTGATGTTTATGGAAGCCTCCCTCTCTCTAGAATTGATGTTAGAAGTGTTAGATGGTGTTAGAATATGAGTTCCAGCTGCCCCCTTGGTGTTTTAAGAGATGGGTCTATGAAAACCCTAGCTTAGACCCGAGTTTTTTGGTCCAAAAATTACAAAACCTGCTGTATCCCGCGACGAGCTCGCCCCGACGCCAAAAATGGCCTGGGGAGCTCGCCCCGGCGAGCTTGCTTCTGTAGCCAAAATTAGTTTTGACGTCTGTTGGTAAAATGACCATAACTTCTTCGTCCGAACTCGGATTAAGGTGATTAAGTAGGCTATAGAAAGCTAAGAAGTAGTTCTACAACTTTCATAACTGGAGCTCGAAGAGATACAGGCCGTAGCAAGGCTAAAAATTGAGCCCGAAGCAACTGCTGCGTAAAATTCATGCAAAATCCGATGGTAAAATGACCATAACTCCCTCATACAAACTTCAAATTGGATGATTCAAGATGTTATGAAAAGCTGAGATGAAGATCTACAACTTTCGTTCTTTGAGTTATGAGAAATTCGGATTGCATCATGGGTCAAATTGAGAAACCAGCAGCTAGAATGCTAAATTCAAGCCAAAAACACAACGATCCAAGGAGCCTTTATTTCAATTTCTACAAAACAAAGTAAAAACACATAAAAGCATACAAAAACATATAAAAATAATACAAAACTACATTACACAATAATAAGATGAAAACACATAAAACCAAACGAAATAGCTAAAGACTTACAAATTATCAAGGCTAAACGTAACCAATTTGTGTGTATAAAACACACTCATCAGCTACCCGGATCTTTCAATTTCGGAGGTAACTTCTTTTGCAATATAGCACTGCACTCTTCGGTTAAAGCCACTGTTTTAAAATCAGCTAACTTCTTCTTTTTGGATAAAATATCCTTCATGAATTTCGCATAGCTAGGCTTCTGCTCCAATGCTTCTGCAAACGGGACGTTGATCTGTAACTTCTTAAACACCTCAAGGAACTTGAAAAACTATTTATCTAGTCTCTGTTTTTGGAATCGTTGTGGAAATGGTACTGCTGGAATAACTGCTGATGGTTTTTCTGCCTTCTCTTATGTCATTGGTTCTTCCTCCACCTTCTTCTTTTCATCTTTGTTTACCTTGGCTTTTTCATCATTTTCAAACACCTTTTTCAGACTATCTGTGTTTTGCTCATTCAACTGTTTACCACTTCGCAGCATCACTGCTTTGCATTGCTCTTTTCCATCATGCTTCGGGTTAATTTCTATATTACTCGGCAAAGCTCCCCGTGGTCTGCTATTTAACAAATTTGTTATTTGTCCTATCTGGTTTTCAAGATTCCGAATTGCTGCTGCTGCTTGCCTTTTCGCATTCACATCCATTTGATTCATTAGCCGCTCATGATCACTCATTCTCTTCTCACTAGATGCAATGAATTTTGCTAATGATTCCTCAAAGCTCGGCTGCTTTTCTGCTTGAGGAGTTACTTGATTCTGAAACCCGATGGATAAGCTTACCTTGGAGCTGGATTCTGAACTTGATTATTGCTCCACGAGAAATTAAGATGGCTCCTCCACCCTGGATTATAACTGTTCTGATTCTGCTGTCAGTTGTAACTCCCTATAAACTGAACTGCCTCATGATTAATTGCACATTGTTCCGTCGAGTGGAATCCTGCACACAATTCGCACACTACAAACCACTTGATGCCTATTTACTCCACCCATTTCATCCATTTTCTTTGCTAGTGTGGCAATTTGAGCTAAGAGAGATGTAACTGCATCAACTTCCAACACTCCGACTACCTTATATTGTGTCATCCTTGCAGTATTCCACTGGTAATTGTTGGCAGCCATAGTTTCTAACAAATCAAATGCCTCATCAAAATTCTTAGCCATAAGTGCTCCTCCCGCAGCTGCCTCTATGCTTGTCCGAGTGTTACTACTTAACCCATTATAAAACGTCTGAACCTGTAACCACTTGGGTAATCCATGATGTGGACATCTTCTCAACAGTTCCTTAAACCTCTCCTAAGCCTCATACAAAGATTCGCCATGTTGTTGCTCAAAAGTAGTAATGTCATTTCTCATCTTCGCAATCTTCACTGGCGGAAAGAACTTTGCTAGAAATTTATGGGCCAAGTCATCCCAGGTAGTGATGGATCTCGGAGGCAACGAATGCAGCCAAGTTTTTGCTTTATCCCTTAGAGTGAAGGGAAACAACCGTAGTCTCACAGCGTCATCTATAACCCCATGGTACTTGAACATGTCGCATATCTCAAGGAAACTTACCAAGTGTTCATTCTCCCACACTTCAAACAAATGCCCCAACTATTCCTGCTGATATCCCTTCCTCCTCCCATAATGAATACTTTGACCTAGCGATTGCTTTGATAAATCTCCAAGAAAGCAATAAGGAAGAATCTCCACCAGAGATCAAGCAAATTCTTGAGCGTGTCAAACTCATCCCCATAACAGATAAATTGATTGATCTCACAGTTGGTATGGCTAAAGATATGGAGGAGAATCTTGAAGCTAATTCTCTGACCCTCCATAAAAGGTTTAACAAACTTGTTGATGTTGCCAATGCTCACTCCAACAATCTTTGTACTGAATTAACCAAAAGGTTAAAAGAAATTATCAAAGAGTTAATGAACGACATTGACAAAAGGGATAGATTCTATCAAAAGGAAATTGTTGATCACAAATCTGCAGTTCTTTCCCTTCAGGAGTCTCAAATAGCCCAGAGCAAGTTCGTAACTAAGAAACTCTTTTATTTGAGCACCTCCATCAATAACTTTCAGCACCTATCCCTCCAACATATGGAAAGGACTGACAATGCTCTTGCTCTGATGCCCCAACAACGGGAAAAGACTGAAGCTCAATTAGTAGAACAAAGAGCTGACAACACTCAGTCTCGGTCTCAAATGCAAGAATTGGTGCGGGGTCTACAACAGCTCTCCCAAGAGGTTCGAAATCTAGATCCTGACATAAAGGGGGAGAAAATAAAAGGCAAAGAAAAAGTAGAATCAAGCAGCAACAGGGGAAAAGAGCAACCAAGGCAGCCTAGGCAGTCCGAGTCATCAATTCCAAGTGAAGAGCCCATAAATGCCATTCCCATAAGGAGTGAAGTCCCTAGATTCTACAGACGAATGCCTGATGTAACTTCAATAGGAGTTCACATACCATCAGGTAATCCTGCAGTGTTAAATCGACACTTGCATGGGACTCACCTCTATGGTGAAGGAGGAAGTCATGTGCCCTCTTCTGGCCTCAGTCAGGAGCAGATTGAAGAATTCCAATGAATGACTTAAGAAGGCAGGGAAGTCTACAGAAGAAGAGTTGCATATGAGAGGACCAATCCTCCAAGTGCCAAGAGAGGAGCAAGAGGAAGGAGGAAACTAAGGTTTAAAAACTTTTGAAATTTTCTCTTTCTCTTTATTGATGAAACTGCCATATAATGTAATATTCACATAATCATCAATAAAGCTCATGATTTTATCTAGAAATACAGTTGCTCACTGTACTATAAGACATGTTTATTTTTATAAGCATTTGCATTAGAATTAATGATATGATTCAAAACTATTGGTTTATGTCAACACATCAAATAGGGGGAGATTGTTAGTAATCACATGGCTTTAAATTTGATGTTGTGGTACTAATGTATATGTATATCAGTAGCTGAATTGTAAAGTCCCTAATGAAATACCTATGTACATGGACTTAGAATAGAAAAGATCAAATATGTTAGGATGATCTAAGCTGTATTGAATATCTATTTGATCAAAGCATATTTGTAATAATAAGTATTGTAAAGTCCTTTATTGAAGGTGATGTACAAAGGACTTAGAAAAGATCAAAACTTGTTAGGTTGATCTCATGTGCTGAAATAGACCAATCGTAGAGTACTACTCTGCATAAACATCCAGTGAAGGATCGTAGAGCAGTCAGCCAACTTCGCAGAGTCAAAGTATGCCATCACAGAGTTTGCCAGGCAAACATAGAGTGAAGCTCGGCAGATTGTAGAATTCTCTCGGCAGAACGTAGAGCACTCTCGGCAGATCGTAGAGCACTCTCGGCAGATCGTAGAGCACTCTCGACAGATCGTAGAGTTCTATCGGAAGGACGTAGAGCTCTCTCGGCAGGACGTAGAGTTCTTTCGGCAGAACGTAGAGCACTCTCGGCAGGACGTAGAGTTATCTCGACATCACTATACTAACTCTCAGGATCGTAGAGTCTTCATAGCCTGTCACTTTACGATTCACAAAGGCTGTCTACAACCAAGTACATAATCGTAGAGTAGTCTCTGCCAGAGGTTTCAAAGATTAAATCAGCACTTCTGAAGAATAACATAAAGGCAAAGCAGTGATGCTACTTTAGGTGGTCAAAGTAAAATGTGAAGATCACAGTGAACGTCTGCAAGCATCAAACGATTGTAGAGCAGCAACTCTACAATCACACTGATGACACTATGACTAGCAAGATCGTAGAGTTAACACGTCAGACAAGCAACCCAGATCTGAATTGAATATTCTAAGTTACCCATAATGAGTGATCAGAAGAATGACCTGCCCAAGACAGTTGCTGAATACTAAATTGAACTAAACAAGAAACAAGTCAGTGGGGAGCAAACAACTATAGTCTGCAGATATTCAGAGCACTATCTCTACCACTATCTTGGTACAAGCTAATGGAAGCTGACTCACCCCACTACTGCAGTCAACAAGGAATAAACTATTCCTAAGATCAGCAACACATCTCAACGAAAGGATTAGATGCAACAACCACATTTTCAACGGAAAGATTTTGAGAAGCATCTACATAAGGCAGACAGATTGAAGATTACAGATTAAGCAAGTACATCAAAAAGAAACCAAATACGTATTCCCCATTACGGTGTATAGATATATCTCTATTCTACACACTAGCAAGATTCTCATATCAAGAACAATTAGTAAGGTGTATGTTACAAAACCTCATTAGCTACTCCATCAATTACTAACTTTCGCAATAGAAATCATTAAGCATGGATTCTCACATGGATACATGTGGAATTTAGGTATATGTCTATCCTAAATACAATCAAATTATCCATTCATGAGGGTAATAAATAAAACACACGTCACTTAATTTCATAAATTACCTATAGGAATATCTAATTTTCACATGATATCATAACAAAGTCTCAACCTATACTTCCTCTCTCAATTCCATATAAGTTCCCAAGGTAATTACTAGCTAGGTAATTAGTATATAAAGCACAAATTATGATATTCAATCACAAATAATTAACCAACATCAAAGAGAGAGCATTCAATTCAAACTATATATTGGGTTCCATTGAAATCTTAGAAAATTAGTTCTAGTTCATGGAAATTACAATAAACATCAACTTTGATCTATACATCATGATGGAATTACAAATTAAGAAGAGAATACTAGAGATAGAATGATAAAACCCCTTAGGAAGATATTCAATGGTTGCTTGATGGGTTGATTCTTGTTCTCTAGCTTTCTCTCAAGATTTGATACTCCTTGCTCTTCTTGCTCCTTGAACTTTGCTGATTTTTCCTTGAATTGCAGCACTTTTGCTCTTAATTTGATGTTTATGGAAGCCTCCCTCTCTCTAGAATTGATGTTAGAAGTGTTAGATGGTGTTAGAATATGAGTTCCAGCTGCCCCCTTGGTGTTTTAAGAGATGGGTCTATGAAAACCCTAGCTTAGACCCGAGTTTTTGGTCCAAAAATTACAAAACCTGCTGTATCCCGCGACGAGCTCGCCCCGACGCCAAAAATGGCCTGGGGAGCTCGCCCCGACGAGCTCGCTTCTGTAGCCAAAATCAGTTTTGACGTCTGTTGGTAAAATGACCATAACTTCTTCGTCCGAACTCGGATTAAGGCGATTAAGTAGGGTATGGAAAGTTAAGAAGTATCTCTACAAGATTCATAACTGGAGCTTGAAGAGATACAGGCCGTAGCAAGGCTAAAATTGAGCCCGAAGCAACTGCTGCGTAAAATTCATGCAAAATCCGATGGTAAAATGACCATAACTCCCTCATACAAACTTCAAATTGGATGATTCAAGATGTTATGAAAAGCTGAGATGAAGATCTACAACTTTCGTTCTTTGAGTTATGAGAAATTCGGATTGCATCATGGGTCAAATTGAGAAACCAGCAGCTAGAATGCTAAATTCAAGCCAAAAACACAACGATCCAAGGAGCCTTTATTTCAATTTCTACAAAACAAAGTAAAAACACATAAAAGCATACAAAAACATATAAAAATAATACAAAACTACATTACACAATAATAAGATGAAAACACATAAAACCAAACGAAAATAGCTAAAGACTTACAAATTATCAAGGCTAAACGTAACCAATTTGTGTGTATAAAACACACTCATCAGCTACCCGGATCTTTCAATTTCGGAGGTAACTTCTTTTGCAATATAGCACTGCACTCTTCGGTTAAAGCCACTGTTTTAAAATCAGCTAACTTCTTCTTTTTGGATAAAATATCCTTCATGAATTTCGCATAGCTAGGCTTCTGCTCCAATGCTTCTGCAAACGGGACGTTGATCTGTAACTTCTTAAACACCTCAAGGAACTTGAAAAACTATTTATCTAGTCTCTGTTTTTGGAATCGTTGTGGAAATGGTACTGCTGGAATAACTGCTGATGGTTTTTCTGCCTTCTCTTATGTCATTGGTTCTTCCTCCACCTTCTTCTTTTCATCTTTGTTTACCTTGGCTTTTTCATCATTTTCAAAACACCTTTTTCAGACTATCTGTGTTTTGCTCATTCAACTGTTTACCACTTCGCAGCATCACTGCTTTGCATTGCTCTTTTCCATCATGCTTCGGGTTAATTTCTATATTACTCGGCAAAGCTCCCCGTGGTCTGCTATTTAACAAATTTGTTATTTGTCCTATCTGGTTTTCAAGATTCCGAATTGCTGCTGCTTGCCTTTTCGCATTCACATCCATTTGATTCATTAGCCGCTCATGATCACTCATTCTCTTCTCACTAGATGCAATGAATTTTGCTAATGATTCCTCAAAGCTCGGCTGCTTTTCTGCTTGAGGAGTTACTTGATTCTGAAACCCGATGGATAAGCTTACCTTGGAGCTGGATTCTGAACTTGATTATTGCTCCACGAGAAATTAAGATGGCTCCTCCACCCTGGATTATAACTGTTCTGATTCTGCTGTCAGTTGTAACTCCCTATAAACTGAACTGCCTCATGATTAATTGCACATTGTTCCGTCGAGTGGAATCCTGCACACAATTCGCACACTACAACCACTTGATGCCTATTTACTCCACCCATTTCATCCATTTTCTTTGCTAGTGTGGCAATTTGAGCTAAGAGAGATGTAACTGCATCAACTTCCAACACTCCGACTACCTTATATTGTGTCATCCTTGCAGTATTCCACTGGTAATTGTTGGCAGCCATAGTTTCTAACAAATCAAATGCCTCACCAAATACATAAAAGAGTTGCTCAAAAGATTTGCATTTGAGAAATCTAAATCAAAAGCTACATCGATGAATACGTAAATTAAACTCACATCCGATAAAGGTATTGACGTAGAGGTATCTAAATATCAAGGTATGATTGTTTAATTGAATATATGTGATTAACTGATTTTATGAAAATAAATCAAGTAATTTAGAAAAAAAAAAGAAAAGAAAATAAATCAAGTAAGTGCTTAAATTTAAATCTTTTAATTACTTAAGTTATTAGAAAAAAAATTTGGACCCATATATGCTAGCCGCTATTAGTGCTTAAAGTGACCATGATTCCTACTGCGGGTATATATCCTTTACAAGGTGATGCTTATGAACCATTTGAACTGTTGGATTAATTAAAAATTGTTAAGGTTGATCCATTTATCTCTGATTTCTCTCACTCTCCTCCCTTTCTTTTTGATTGATGACAAAAGGAGAGAAAAACTATGATATGTTTAATTATATGTTATATGGATATAACTTATTTGGATTTCCTGATTTAATTGTGAAACAGGTTATTGAAAAACATGTTGAAAACATGTGGATTTAAACTGTTACAAAATGTCAAGATAGTTGTAGAAAGGAATACAATAAGCTGAACTAGTTGATACATGAAGTTGTATCGATACTAATTTACCTGCATGATTTAAATAGAGACAGGGATACTAAATTGCTTTTGTATTGAATATTTCTTGATAAACTTTACAACTTTTTATCTTATTATGTCAAGAATATTTTAATATATGCATGGTTTTAGGGGGAGCCAAAATTATTAAATTGTTATCATCAAAAAGGAGGAGAATGTTGAATTGATCATATTCCCAATAGGAGTTTTCATGATGACTTTCATGAAATTGAGTTAAATGTTTATTCATACAATTTCAGGATTTGATGAGACAACAAAAGATTCCTTAAAGTCTTGAGTCAATATGAATTGAAGACATGAAGGATTGAAGATAGGAATTAAGTTTCTAGGAAATCAATGTAAGATCCTAACTTTAATTATATATTACTCATGGCTCTAGGATTTTCACTGCATTGATTATAGAAATATTTATGGAAGTAGTTAATTAACAATGGAAACCATTAATTAAACTTTCAAAATTAATAAGGATCAAATATTAAATAATGAGAGTTAATTTGAAAAGCTGATCTTGAATCTTTCCCATAATTAGATGAGTTGATTTGAAAATAGATTTTGAATAGATTAATCTTTCTAAATAAAATCTTTATCTTAAATCCTAATATTGGGCTTTCCATTATTTAATTGATGAGCTTTCCATAATTTATTTAACTGATTGGCCTTTCAATAATCTACTTGATTGATTGAGCTAATTAATTTCCGTATCTTTATATCAATTAAATTAATCATGTTGGCTGGACTCATTAATGTAATATTCTTGTTGGCCAAGTTTTATTCAAACGGATATATGGTCAAAATTAATGGGTTAGAAATATGTTAGTGACTTAAATCTTTCCTAATTGGATTTGGATCATAACGACTATATTCTTTCTCCATTATATAATTGGATCAACCATACTTTGCAAAATACAACAAGTACACTGAAAATATCTCTCTTCACAAGCATTCTTAAACGGCTGGTTATAATTTATTTGTGAAGAGAATCTAAGAGCTGTTGTACTTGATCAAGATATAATTATTTTCAGCTTCTCAACATTGAGTTTTACTGGTGATATCTGTTATTCCTCTTTGATAATTACATATTACCTGAGCCTTGAATTTTGATATAGTTATTACTTTGATCATGGTTTATATTGTTGTCATCACTTAAATATTTTGAAATCAATTGATAAACTAAGGGATTAGTCTATTATTTCTAATCTGATTTGGAGTAGGGGGTTTTACAAGCAAGTTTAAGGAAGCATATGTGCTTAAAGGTGCATAGTGCACGGAGAGCAAAGGTGCCCGCAGAGTATAAGTACTCAAAGGTTTTGTAAACTTGTCTTGTAAAAGGGTTCAATTGTAAATCAAATTAATTAATAAAAGGATTTCAAATACAAGTTGTTATTGGACGTGGATTAGACCACTAGAATAGATGTTGGGGGCCGAACCACGTAAAAATTCTTGTGTGTTCATGTGATTGCTTGATTCTCTTTAGTTTTCTATTGCATATCTCAAGTTGAATTGTTAAGCATTTTCTTAATATATTGACACATCTATATCATCAGAAAATTATCCATTTTAACTCAGGTTTTATTGACACAATTTATTTAATTTACAAAATTGCATCATCAGACAGTTTTCTGCCAGTAATAATAAATCTATAATCTAGTAAGCTAAATTGATAAATACAATATACTACATGCTTATACATGAAGTTTTTAACAGATTATTTAAATTAAAAATTTGATATCATTTGTTCCCACATTTATTCAACCCCGCTTTCTAAGTGTGCCTATCTGAATTTCACAGAGTTACACATGGGCCATCTTAATTAATCAAATCTCAAAACTCGGATAAGTTAGTGCATCCATTTAAACCATTACCAACTGGCGACTCTGTCTAATTGGCCCATTAATTAATCAAAATTTTAAAACCCGTTGACATAAGTCAAATTTTCCAAAATACTCCTACTTTCAATGTTTCAAAACTATAGGGCAGGAAAAATACTGGCGTCAACAGTAAGCAAACACCTTAATGCAATGGTGGAAGAACCCTTGTGTTAGGTTTGTGAGTGTGTATGCTTGTGGATTTAAATGTGATTGAGGACTTAGCTTCATGGGGGCTAACTCTTTGGTGAGGCTTCTTGGACTCGTGGAGACAAGGTATGAAACCTAGCCAACTAAGCCAACAACGGTGCGACCTTTTAAGGGTAGTATACTCTTCATAGTCCGTGGCTTGATTTTGACTAAGTGTTGAAAATGAGACATTGAGATAGAGAATAGGTGATCACCTCTCGAGGAGCACCCCTAAAGGGCAACTTCTAGGGGGTGACCAAAGGGGTCCCTCTCCCCCTTTTACCCTTTTTTGTCCTCATTTGATGCTTTTCATGCCTTATTATACTTACGCTTATTCTTTCTATCCTTCCTTGACTTCTTGTGAGAGTGTGAGGTAGGCACTTGGTGACAACATGAGGTACCTGGTGGCTCACCTAGTGAGTTCTCTTATACTAGGCTCTTTTGTTGTCGGTTTCCCATAGTTAGTCAATTTTGGTACAGTTTGGTGGTGATTACCAATCCTTCAACTTGGCTCCTTGGACAATCATGGTGGATGGTAAGTGTTAAGTTTGTATATAACGCGAACATGCAATCAAATTACATAAATAAAGCAGAAGCGCGATAAAATCAGATTTTAAAATTTTTATACAAACCATCACCATGATCTTTCTTTGTGTACAATTATTAATTAAACGAAAGAGACGGAGAATAAGAATTATACCCTTGTAGAATTCTAGCTTCCTCAAGTACAAGTTCAACTCCAATTCCTTCGCGTTCTCCTTAAATTCCACCGATTAAATACCTTCCTTTGATCAACGTTAGCCACCTAAGTGTTTGGCCTCTAGAGGTGATCCACCAAGGAATAATACTTGATCAAGAAGATGGGTGTTGGCAAAACCCTAGTTTCTATCTCTATAGAAATTATAAGTACTCTCCACAATTCTAATGCAAGAGTGTATAACCCTAATCCATGATAAGATGGAACTTTTCCAACTCACTACGCCACCGTTTAAGGTTAACACATACCCTGAAACGGATTTACTGTCATCTTAGTCTGTTTGAAAACTTGAGTCTGTATAGCCCTCTAGTTATGTGACAAACGAGAATTCTGTAATTTAATTTAAATACTTATTGAATTAAATAAATATTTTTCGATGATTTGATTATTGAATTAATTGATTAATTGATGAATTTGTGGTAGATAATTTAATTATATGTGTTACATTAATTAAATTAACGCGAAGGATTTTTTATATTCAAAGTATGTATTTAATTGAATTTATTTGATTACATGCATTATTTAAATAAGTATAATGTTATTTCTAATTAATTTAATATTAATTAGAGATTTAATAATTTGTCATTACTAATAAAGGAGAATTTTTATTTATGTGACTATGTGATTTAATGTAAGATTATTTTATTTTATTTAATTAATTTAAATGAGATTATTTAATTAATTTAAATATGTGACATAAACTATATTATAAGCTATTTATTAAAATAAACTAGAAGGGAGGATAAATGAGTAGCTAAACGAGGCCTTAGTGGGAGTTGGTGCCAGTTATTAACTGACACCATGTTCTGCCATTTAACTTTCACGTATTATTATTATACCGATCATTGTTCATTAGTTTCTAAGAGTTAACACAGAGAGAAAAGAGAGAGATTTGAGAGATTTAGAGAAGGGAAGAAGAAATTAGTTCAATTGTTGCTTAATCTAGACTACTAATCAAGGTAAACTCCTTAAATTCAACTTTGATTCATGTTCTTTCAAGTTTTATTCCATAAACGTACATTGTTTTTTTCTGTAAAGTTAATTCTATGGCTAAATTTTTAATAAATTGATGTTAGATGTTTGTAAACATGCATAAATGTGTTTTATATGATTTATATGTGATTTAGAGTAATTAAATCCATGAAATCATGTTTTAATTGAAGTTCTGAAAAGTTACAGAGTAGTTAGTTATGAGCATGACTTAAATGTATGAAATTGATACTGGTTTTGCATGTTAATTGGTTAAATTGATGACTAATTATGTTTATGTACGTAAAAACAAAAAGAATGAAAGTTAAATGGATTAATTTGATGTTACAATGAACCTGTTATGTGTGATTTCATTAAATTTGAAGAAACTCTGATAAAAATGATTAAAAAAAACCTCAAATTTGATTCTTAGATTCATGGTTTATGTGATTTAAGTTGTTAGAATCATGCTAGAAGGCTTGGGTAACAATTTTATATGAATTATAGTAATTGAGTATGTTTAATTTTATGTAAGAATAATAAAATTGAAAATTTTTGGCCTGTTTCTGCGTTCTTCGCGAACTACAGAAGCTGGAATTCGTGATTCTCGCCCCGGCGAGCTCAATGAACTACGTCTCTCGCCCCGAGGAGCTCAATGAACTACGTCTCTCGCCCCGGCGAAGGCTCGCCCCGGCGAGAGTTTTGTGAAGGAATTCCTCGCCCCGGCGAAGGCTCGCCCCGGCGAGAGTTTGTGAATGATTTTCTCGCCTCGGCGGGAATTAAAAAAAAGAAAAAGAAAAAAAGAGTAAAAAGAAGAGAATAAAAATTTTCTTCTTTCTTTGAGATCATGTTATGTTATCTTAGACATATCTAAAGCTTAGACTAATGTAAGAAATGAACATTAAGATACTGTGATGGGTCCCATTGGTTATCCGGTAACTATTGAGTTATTAAAATGAAAGTTGGATGACAATGAATCCTGAAATGTTTATAATACTGTAACTAATTATTGTTACTGCTTTTATAAACCGACTGTATAGGTTGATTAAAGAACGTGAATTTTAATTTATAATCTACGCACGAGGCAAGTTTTCTACCCTTGATCTTTTATTTCGTTGAAAGCAAGCTTCTTAACATTACCATGATTTTAATTACGCAAGTTCCTGAACTTCATTCTTTTATCATGCAAGCTTCATAATGCTATTACTTATTTGAACAAGTTCTTAATTCTATTTCATTCAATTTCATGGTTTCAAATGAGATGTTTTAATCTCCTCTTTGTAATACTTCAGTTATACAGAATTTATTCAATTGTATTGCCTTGAGATTTAGTCTCTTGTTTTCAAATACCTTTCATATTAGATTAGTGAACCTTGATTGACTAGCGAACCCTTATTGATTTGACTAGTCTATAGTTGATGAGCGTTCTAAATTCTAGAAACGTTATTGAAGTAAATCCAAACCAAACTTCCTTTGGTGCGGACTCTGTTGTCAAACTGAGATGAACAACCCTTCTAAAGGGGATTATTTTACGCGTTAGCGTTTAGATGTTGTACACATACATGGTACAAAGGGCTGATCCCCCTGAGTACGAGAAGTATGGTCCATATAGTCTTACGACTGTTAAAGGTTAAAGGTAGAAATACTGATAACCTGGGACATAGTTCGTGGTCTTAAGACCCTCAGATGTTCTTTTGAATCTTGTCTTATAATCTTGACTCAAAAGCTGAATCTTCGATTATTCAATATCCGTTGATTATTTCGCATGTTATTATTATTGTTGTTGTTGTACTTGCTGGGCAATCATTACTCACCCTTGCATAATAACATTGCAGCTAAAGTTAAAAGAGTTGACGAGCCGTCCACTAGGAAGGGCAAATGAAAAGCAAAAAAGTGATGAAGACTTGTTGTATTTGCTTTATTGATGTTTATGCAATAGACTTGATTATGTTTCCGTATTTGATGTTTTATTAAGGTTAGATGACCTGGGATTTATTTACTAATGATGTTGTAACCCTTTAATGAGAGATTTCTACTTTATTTAAGAAGTTTCATTTATATTGAATGGGTAGTTAGATGTGACGTGATGTATATTCGGATAATGAGCACCAAATCTTGTGAAAATAAAGTACCCGAATTTGGGGGTGTCACAGGTTGGTATCAGAGCCAAGTTATGAACCTTAGGTGGGGAAACCTTAGGGTAGTAGCCTTTTAAGAGTTAGAAAATATAGTGGTAATAAACTCTCATCGAGTTCTAAGGAATGAATTAAGGAAATTCATTAAAGATAATAAAAGACTTTATGTGCTATGTGCTTATGTGTTCACAACCTATGTGCTACGACTAGTACCGAGTATTAATTAAAACTTAAACTTTGTTGTCAGGATATCGGATATTGGAGGATTCAGTTAGCCTAAGGAGATTGAGCCCCGAATGGCTGGAGAGGAGGAGCCCCGTGATATCCATGTTATCCGGGAGCAGTTGATAGACAGGGAGCTATCTCCATTGATTATGGTTGTGGGTCAGGAGTATGAGCCTGAGACTGATCCAGAGGAGGATCCTGAGGAGGTAGAGGCTGAGGAGGATGATGAGGATTCCGAGGAGGTACCCCTTACCTCTATCGATGCTGAGATGTACGATGCATTGTATGATCGTACCATTGAGCTGCAGGATAAAGTCAGAGAATTGGAGGGACTGGCAAATAGACGCCAGACTCTTATAGACCAGAAGAACGAGAAAATTGAAGATCTTGACATACGTTTAGGAGACGTGGAGTAGGAGCTAGTTTAGGCAGAAAGCCAAAAGGAAGACCTTGTAGCTGAAAATGAAAAGACGAAACTTGAGATTCAGAAGTTAAAGGATGACTTGAGTGAGGAGTCGGCGAAACGTGCTAGAGTAGAGGATGCTTGGATGAATATCGCTCGACGTGCAGAGATTTCTGAAGAAGGCGAACGGGCAAAGAGGGCTAAGATTGAGGAGACAGACTACACTTTTCAGAGGACGATTGATAGGGCCCAGGATCGAGTTCTCCACTATCCAGTTCAGTTCGAGGACTTGCCATGTTACATATTGGATTGCAGGATGATGCTTCGTATCATGGAGGAAGAACGTAGGAAGGCGGTTAGACGCCTTTGTAGGACGTGATAGGAGACATATTGAAGTGTATGTGTAAATAATTATGGTAGATAATGATGTAAATTCCAGCGTGCTTATACACAATGGAATATGACTATTTAATCCTAAAGATTGTTTGATCTTGGGATAGTTGATGTAAATAGCAGTGATGCTATCTTTCTATGTTTAAGACTTTTGAATTAATGAAATATCGATTTTATTTGAAGATGTTATGTGTTAAATGTTTAACCTGAATTGTTTGAGTTAAATGTTGAACACTTAAGAAATTGAGTGATGATCTAATAAGCGCATATTCTTGAACAGAAAATGCCGCCGAGACGCCAACCACGTCAACAAGCTCAGGAGAGCTCTACTAACAACAATGACACCAATGCTAATCCTGTTTAGCAGTTGGCGAACCTTTTGGCTGGAGCACTTGCGAATCAGCTGCAAGCTCCACCAGTAACGTCATTTAAGGATTTCAAAGTGGTAGGACCGCCAGAGTTTAGGGGTTCCCTGAACCCGATCGAAGCCCAAACTTGGGTGATGGAAATGGAGAAAGTATTTGACACTGCTAGGGTTAGTGATGACCAAAAGACTGCCTTTACAACGTTCATGCTGAAATCGGAGGCCAGTTAGTGGTGGCAGACGAATAAGGTTCGAGGAGGTCAGGGTATAATCGCATGGGATAGAATTAAGGAGATATTCTTTGAGATGTACTTTCCGACGAGCTCGCGTAACTAGATGGAGATTCAATTTCTAGAGCTGAAACAGGGTACTATGACTATACCTGGTGTGCTGTCACAGGCAACCAAAAATAAAACCTTACTGCAAAAAATATTTATGTAGCAGTGCAAGCAAGAGTCGATCCCACATAGAATGATTAATCTATTTTTATATTTTGTATACCAGAAAAGGGGGTTTTGAATGTAATTATTAAAGTAAACTAAAAATAATGCAAAATAATTATTAAAGTAAATCAGAGAAAACAAACCTTGGATTAAATCAACTTCTACCTCAGAAACTTACATTGATCATTGACTCAAGCATAATCAATTATTATTTTGAATATTCACCGTTAGAATCAATTCACCATTCTGAATTATTTCGTGTCTTTCCTTAATTTTAGTTAGATAGAAACAAGCGATCTAAATAACCCTAACTACTAAACAACTTCAGACAAGCGCTAAAAGTTTAATCTAGTAGATGCTTTAAGAATTTGAAAAACCGATGAAGCTAAACAACACAAGCACAAGCGGTTGCATTTAATTTAGTTGAATATTCTTCCTAAGATATAATAATCTCGTGATCTGTAGCCAATTATTAACCTTAGTTGCTTCACAAATTAGAGTGACCAAACAATTATGGATTTGATATCTAATTTAGCAGTAGATTTCAACATTTAATAAACTAGTATGCATCCTAGCAATTAAATATATCAATCATAGAATTCAAACACAAAAGAATAATCAATACTCAAAATAATAATTGAGCAATTAAAATCAATTAGATCTCATAGTGTAATACTTCTGAGGCTTCCGTCACCTTAATCCAAGAACAGAAATTTAGCTACTCATAGCTATGAAAAACACCAAAGAATAATAGAGAGAGAAATATTTTTATTTATTGAATGAAGTGTTGTGTCCATTACATCAACCTTGACCCCTTATTTATACTACTCAAAGTAACCCTAACCCTAATAATAATAAAAACAATAACAATCCAACTTAAAATTGGAATTGAAATTCTAACTAAATAAAACCCTAATTACATTAGTATTAAAAATATTAATATTCTAGAATCTACTTCTATTAGTTCCTTAAAGAAATCACATTGCCAAGATTGAATTTTCATAATTGCCGTGTAAAAGATTTTTCCTTATCGCATTAGAAAATAAGCTAAATCCAAATTTAGTTTTGATTCCAATTGTTGAATCCTTGAGCTGCTAGGAATCCCATAAATCTCTTCCAATTTGGAAAGGAATCCGTGAATATAAAAATACCATGTATGTCCACATGAATAACTTGTGCATTATCATCAAATTCCCCCACACTTATCTTTTGCTCGTCCGCGGGCAAAACAAAAATTCAATTAACAATCTTGATAAAATTGAGCCACAAATTAATATGAACTTCAACATTGATCTCAAAGATTCAACACAATAACTCTTGAAAAACGTCAAAACAATGTATCATCTAGAACTTAAGCTCCTTTATCAATCTTACTTTACTTTTTACCCCTCGTGTGTATGTGAATCCACATGTATCAAACCAATTAGAACTCAGAAAAATTTATGAGATCAAAACCTTGAAGGAAAAAAGAGAAACTCGAGCACTTATTTTCACACAATTCTAAGTTAACACAAGTAATCAACACTAGAGGATCAAAAGGCTTTTTTTTCTTTCTTCTTTTACTTCGGTAAGTGCATTTTATGCTCCATCTTACCAGCAAATACGTTTTACGCTCCATCTCCCATGTCACGTGTTTATGAGTGAGTGCGTTTTACGCTCCATCTCAACCCACCACATGAACAAATTTTTTTTTTCGTTTTTCTCACCTTTTTTTTTTCTTTCATTTTTTTCATTCAAACTTGCAAAATTTGCCTAAATCATTTCCCCTTTCTCAAATAATATCTCATATTAACTTCAAATTATGATCAAATAAGTAATAGAGTTCCAAAATTTCTCCTCAATTCATTTAATCAAATAAATTCCTTCCAAGTTAAAATTAGGTTGACCAAATGGACATGTGCTAAAAAAATGAAGGGTCTCAAATAAAGTAATAATCAACAAAGAAAATCAAATTCAGACTACCCAATGTGTATCAATCGTCCAAGAAGTTATCAAAAAGAATCAAAATTTTATCATCGGTCAAAAATTAAAATCCAAATCAACTCATTGCTCAAGTGACACATTGTAAAAACTATCCCATTTTCGTATAAAACACGATTGTACTTAGCATGTGCAACAAGCCTTTAAACCCCAAGGTTACCCCAAGTGGACGAGTTGTGTCTCGTGAGGGTTTGCAGTGAATATACCCACAAAATTCAAAATCATCTAAAAATAAAAATAATCAACCTAAAATAATAAAAAAAAATAACAAATAATCAAACGAAATAAAAAATAACAAGTACCCTTAAATCCTCCCCCACACTTAAAACTTACATTGTCCCCAATGTAAAGTAAAATGCATAGAAAAAGGTAGAAAGATACTCCCCTATGGGTTGCCTCCCATGCAGCGCCTTTGTTTAAAGTCGTTGGCTCGACCTCATTCCTTTATCTTAATCTGGTTCAAACACACAAATTGTCTTTTCATGTTGCCACTTGCTCTTTTCATTGAATTCCTCGGCATCATTATACGAGTGAAAATCCTCAAACTCATCTTCATCCATCAGCAGAAAATAACTGTCATCATTCGGTTTATCCTTTCTTATATCTTTGATCACATTAACCCAAAACATCCCTCACAACCATTTGGAAGTTTGATTGCCTGTAATACAGATGATAGAGACTCGTTAAAAAATGACAATTCAACATAAAAGGTATCACCTGCCTTCAGAGCATCATTCAACGCTGCAACAGATTCTTGTGATTTTGAACTTTCCTCATCAATGTTTGCAATTTCCAAAGCATCCTTTTCATCTAGTTCAAAAACTTCCTGTGCTAAAGAGTCAACCACGTCAATAGAATAAACAGGTTTATCATCACTAGGAGATTTCATGGTATCATCAATATTAAACTTAACAATTTCACCATCAAATTCCATTGAAAGTGTACCACTATGAACATCAATTTTAGTTTTGGATGTCTTCAAAAGTCTTCCTAACAAAATCGGTGCATTTTGGCCACCATTTTCCATATCAAGCACATAAAAATCAGCAGGAAAAATCAAACCATTGACTTGGACAAGAACATCCTCAACTACACCTCTAGGATAAACATTAGATCCATCAGTCAATTGAATTACAGTACCAGTCTTACTCAAGGGTTCAAGTGACAAAGAAGCATATATAGAATATGGCATGACATTAATAGATGCTCCTAAATCTAATATGGCTCTTTTAAATCTAGTGCTACCTATTGTGCAAGGAATAGTGAACATACCTGGATCTTGACACTTAGTAGGGAGTTTTCTTTGAATAACAGCTGAGACATTTTTTCCTACTTTTACTTTCTCATATCTTTTAAGTTCCTGCTTCCTCTTATGGGTACACAATTCTTTCAAAAATTTAGCAAAGCGAGGTACTTATTTGATAGCATCTAATAATGGAATATTTACCTCGCATATACGGAAAGTCTCATGCAAATCTGAATACTTATCAATTTTCCTATTTTCAGTTAAAGCATAAGGAAAAGGGGGTACAGGATTATATTTAGAGAGAGGGGAAAATTTACTCTTCGGTGCATCAATGTCACACATAACACCACTGTCTGCATTGTCCGTGTTTGTTTTGCTTTGCTCCCACGATATAGGTGCTGACTTTTCTGTATTCTTTACCTCTTTGCTACTTCTCAAAGTGATTGCACTTACATTCTCTTTTGGATTCACCACTGTTTGAGAGGGTAACTTCCCCGAACCTTGGGCCTCCAAACGACTGATTGCAATTGCCATTTGTCCCACTTGCATACCCAAATTCTGAATACTTGCCCTTGTTTCTTGTTGAAATTGCAAAATGTTAGTGGCAAGAGATTTAACAATATCTTCTAAAGACATAGAAGAGTTAGAAGATTGGCCCTGTTGTTGTCCATTGGGATATGGTTGTTTGTATTGCTGATAACTTAAGAAATTTTGATTAGCGGACTGATTTGCTTGTGGATTCTCGTAACTAAAGTTAGGATGATCCCTCCATCCAGGATTATACGTGTTCGAATAGGGATCAAATTTTCGTTGTGGTTGTCCAGGGAAGCCAGCTGCTACATTCACTTGCTCAAAGGACTCCTCTTAAAGAGTTGGGCACATATTTGTTGGGTGTCCTACTACCGCACAAATTCCGCAAGCTTTTACTTGTTGTGTATTACCTGCAGCCATTTGACGAACAAGAGATGTTAGACTCGCAATTTGTTGTTCAATTGATGAAATTTTTACCTCATTAACATTCTTAGGTGCAAAATCAAGTGTAGTGCCAAATTGCTGAGAATTAGCCGCCATATTCGCAATGAGATTCCTTGCAGCCTCAGGAGTTTTATCTACCAAAGCTCCTCCACTAGCAGCGTCGATCATGCTCCTTTCGGTAGATGAAAGGCCTTCATAGAAGTATTGGATAGTAAGTTGTTCACTGATTTGATGATGAGGGCAACTGGCACACAATCTCTTGAAACGTTCCCAATACTCGTGTAGGGTTTCTCTGTTGTTCTGCCTCACACCACAAATTTCTTTCTGAATGTTGGCTGCTCTTGAAGCTGGGAAATATTTCTCTAAAAATAATTTTTTAATCTCTTCCCATGTTGTGATACTTCCAGAGGGTAGATAGTAAAGCCAATCCTTAGCCAAATCCTTCAGAGAGAATGGAAAGGCTCTCAATTTGATTTGCTCCTCGGTCACTCTGGTCGGTTTCATACTCGTGCATACCACATGAAATTCCTTCAAATGTTTGTGGGGGTCTTCACCTGCCAAACCATGAAAAGTAGGTAAAAGATGTATTAGTCCAGATTTCAATTCAAATTGAGTATTAGTATCAAAATTAGGGAAGGTTATGCATAAGGGTTGTTGGTTCAAATTGGGAGCCGCAAGCTCTTTCAGAGTTCGGTTTGCTGCCATGGCTTCCTTTTCTTCACAATTTATCCTAGCTTCCTTCCTTAATCTGCGAATAGTTCTCTCTATCTCTGGATCACACTTTAAATCACCTTGATTAGTAGATCGAGTTTCGGGCATAAACAATCAAGGAAATTCAAATTACTTATGAAAAATAATTTAAATAAGGATAACAAAAATATAAAACTAAACTAAAATCACTCACCGGCAACTGCGCCAAAATTTGGTGTGCTGTCGCAGGCAACCAAAAACAAAACCTTACTGCAAAAAATATTTATGTAGCAGTGCAAGCAAGAGTCGATCCCACATAGAATGATTAATCTATTTTTATATTTTGTATACCAGAAAAGGGGGTTTTGAATGTAATTATTAAAGTAAACTAAAAATAATGCAAAATAATTATTAAAGTAAATCAGAGAAAACAAACCTTGGATTAAATCAACTTCTACCTCAGAAACTTACATTGATCATTGACTCAAGCATAATCAATTATTATTTTGAATATTCACCGTTAGAATCAATTCACCATTCTGAATTATTTCGTGTCTTTCCTTAATTTTAGTTAGATAGAAACAAGCGATCTAAATAACCCTAACTACTAAACAACTTCAGACAAGCGCTAAAAGTTTAATCTAGTAGATGCTTTAAGAATTAGAAAAACCGATGAAGCTAAACAACACAAGCACAAGCGGTTGCATTTAATTTAGTTGAATATTCTTCCTAAGATATAATAATCTCGTGATCTGCAGTCAATTATTAACCTTAGTTGCTTCACAAATTAGAGTGACCAAACAATTACGGATTTGATATCTAATTTAGCAGTAGATTTCAACACTTAATAAACTAGTATGCATCCTAGCAATTAAATATATCAATCATAGAATTCAAGCACAGAAGAATAATCAATACTCAAAATAATAATTGAGCAATTAAAATCAATTAGATCTCATAGTGTAATAATTCTGAGGCTTCCGTCACCTTAATCCAAGAACAGAAATTTAGCTACTCATAGCTATGAAAAACACCAAAGAATAATAGAGAGAGAAATATTTTTATTTATTGAATGAAGTGTTGTGTCCATTACATCAACCTTGACCCCTTATTTATACTACTCAAAGTAACCCTAACCCTAATAATAATAAAAACAATAACAATCCAACTTAAAATTGGAATTGAAATTCTAACTAAATAAAACCCTAATTACATTAGTATTAAAAATATTAATATTCTAGAATCTACTTCTATTAGTTCCTTAAAGAAATCACATTGCCAAGATTGAATTTTCATAATTGCCGTGTAAAAGATTTTTCCTTATCGCATTAGAAAATAAGATGAATCCAAATTTAGTTTTGATTCCAATTGTTGAATCCTTGAGCTGCTAGGAATCCCATAAATCTCTTCCAATTTGGAAAGGAATCCGTGAATATAAACCATGTATGTCCACATGAATAACTTGTGCATTATTACAACTTTTCCCCTCCAAAGCACTTCCAAAGTTATGGACTCCGTTAATTGTACCTAAAATAAAAATATAAGAATAATGTGTGTATTTAGGCACAAAATAAATATAAAAGATAAAGTATTAAGGGATAAAAATATAACATATTTTATTCTCATCAATACCGGAGTACGCGGCGAAGTTTAATGAGTTGGCTAGGTTCGCAACTTACCAAGTGAACACTGATGAGAGGAAGGCGAGGAGATTCGAACAGGGATTGAAGTCGTGGTTGTACAGCAAGGTGTCAATGTTATAATTGAACACTTTTGCCGGAGTGTTGGAAAAGGTGATTATCGCAGAAGGCGGGAGTGATGCTTTGACTAAGTATAATCAAGAACAGAAGAAGAAGAAGGGTGAAAATGAGAATAATAAGGCAAGTGGTAGTAGCAGTGGTGGTCACAACCAGAAGAGGAAGTGGAATGATAATGGATCTGCTGGAAATCAACAGGGAAGTCAGAAGAAGAAGGTGGAGATGTGTGTTACCTGCGAGAAGAATCATATAGGGATATGCCTGAAGGGGAAGAGGGTTTGCTACAATTGTGGTCAGGAAGGCCACATAGCACCAAATTGTCTGAATCCGAAGAAGGGCGCTTGTTTTACTTGCGGATCGAAAGATCATCTGGCTAGAGATTGCCCCAAGAAAGCAGCAGGAGGAACAGGGATAGGAGGAAATAAGGGAAACAGTGGTGGTGGCATGTTAACTATAACCAGATCAGCACCAACAAACCGACCTACCGCCAGAACTTTCAACATGACCGTGCAAGATGCCGTGCAGTCTCGCGATAGTGTCAGGTATCATTCTGATCAATAATATAGATGCTTATGTATTGTTTAATTCAGGTGCTACTTGTTCATTTATATCCGATGACTTTGCTAACAATTTAGATTTGCCTAAAGAGGAATTAGATTACCCTTTGAACATATAAATTGCGAATAGGGAGGTAATTCCTGTTTGGTACGTACACAAGAATTATAGGGTAAATATTAAGGGAAACGTGATGACAGTAGATCTGATCCCAATTAAACTTGGGGAATTCGACGTTATTTTGGGAGTAGATTGGCTATTTAATTATGGAGCAATAATTGATTGTCAAAAGAAACGTATTAACCTTATGACTCCGTCAAAGGTAGTATTTTATGGCAGCAAATTGCCTAGACAAGCGAGTTGTCTGACGATGATGCAGGCCAGGAAGTTGTTAAGACAAGGCTGTGTGGGATACTTAGCCTACATAGTTGATACTCGAAAAGAGAGTCCGAAATTAGAAGAGATACCTGTCGTAAGGGACTTTGTAGACGTCTTTCCAGACGATTTGCCAGGACTTTCGCCAGATAGAGAAGTTGAATTCGTAATCAATTTGGCGCCAGGTACTGCCCCGATATCGAGGGTTCCGTACCGTATGGCCCCAGTAGATATGAAAGAATTGATGGTGCAGCTACAAGGACTTTTAGATAAGAAGTATATTCAGCCGAGCGTATCGTTGTGGGGAGCACCGGTATTGTTTGTAAAAAAGAAGGACGGATCGATGCGACTTTGCATTGATTATAGGGAGTTGAACAAGATCACGATTAAGAATAAATACCTGTTGCCAAGAATCGACGACTTGTTTGATCAGTTGAAAGGAGCTAGATATTTCTCGAAGATAGATTTGAGGAGTGGGTATCATCAGTTAAAGGTGAGGAAGGAAGATGTACCAAAGACAGTGTTCAGAACTCGTTATGGTCATTATGAGTTTCTGGTGATGTCATTTGGTCTAACGAATGCTCCTGCAGCATTCATGGACTTAATGAACAGGGTGTTTAAGCCATTTTTGGACAACTTTGTAGTAGTATTCATTGACGATATTCTAATTTATTCCAAAACCAAGGAAGAGCATGCAGAGCATTTGAAGTTGACATTGGAAGCGTTAAGAAGAGAGAAGTTGTACGCTAAATTTTCAAAGTGTGAATTCTGGATAGAGCGAGTGCAATTTCTTGGACATGTGATTGACAAGGATGGGATTTCGGTGGATCCGTCAAAGGTTGAAGCAGTGCTTAACTGGGATCAGCCGAAAATGCCATCAGAAGTAAGGAGTTTCCTCGGATTGGCAGGTTACTATAGAAGATTTATTCAAGATTTTTTCCAAAATCGCGACTCCGTTAACCAATTTGACTAGAAAAGCGGTGAAGTTCGTTTGGACGGAGAAGTGTGAGGAAAGTTTTCAAGAATTAAAGAAGAGGTTGAGTACGACGCCTGTGTTGTCTCTACCGGATAGCACAAGAAATTTTGTGGTGTACAGTGATGTGTCGCATAAAGGACTAGGCTGTGTGCTTATATAGAATGGTAAGGTCATTGCGTATGCGTAACGACAATTAAAGGACTATGAGAAGGGGTATCCTACCCATGATTTGGAGTTAGCCGCTGTGGTGTTTGCTTTAAAGATATGGAGGCATTATCTTTACAGAGAGAAGTGCGATATATATATATACAGACCACAAAAGTCTGAAATATATTTTTACACAAAAGGATCTGAACATGCGTTAGAGGAGATGGTTGGAATTGATAAAGGATTACGACTGCGAAATTTTATACCATCCGGGTAAAGCGAACGTGGTGGCCGACGCTTTAACCAGAAAGGGTCGGGAGAAATTATCTATGATTACCGCTCAAGAGGAGCTAATTACAACAATGGCGAAATTAGAATTGGAGGTAAAATTTCCGCAGGAGTATGATGAAAAATTATTTCAATTGAGAATCGGTTCAACATTGGTTGATAAGGTTAAGGAAGCACAAATTCAGGACGAAGAATGTGATAGGATCAGAAAAAGAATATCTGGAGGTGATGAAATGAAATTCAAAGTGGATAACGAGGGAGTATTAAGATTCGAGGGAAGAATTTGGGTTCTGTGACGCCCCCAAATTCTGACGTCACTGTCTCGAATTTGGTTCATCACGTTCTAACACAATAATGACATAAAACGAATGCAGCGGAAAAGATAGAATAAATTACATTGATTTAATATAATTATTCTCGTCCCAAGGTCTCGCAACCGATACCATTATACTATCCAAAAGTCTTAATTTAACTGAAACATAGTACTAATACATAATCCATGCCTAATCTTATTACATAACCAAATCTAGAAACTTAAAACAACATAGTAAAATAATCTCCTGCCTAAGGGAGAACAAAGCTACTCCGTAGTTTTGCCCTTTCCCTTATCCTTGCCTGAAGGTTCACCTCATTCTGCCTTAACTGAAAGATTTAAAGAAAGCAAGAATGAGCAAAAAATTTGCCCAGCAAGTGATGTAATAACAAGGGTAAACAATTAAAAGTTTGATGTCTCGAGAATATAAGGGATAGTTCGAGAATATTATGAATTATCAATTATTTCGAATAAAGTTGTTATGAACGGATAATCTCAATAAGATTCAAGAAATAATCCTGACAAAGTTCGAGGTGCAAAACACTGAGTAGTCCCAAAGGACTAAGAACTCCTACTAGAATTAACAGTTTTTATACTGAAAATCCAATAAAAACAAGTACACAGGTGATCAGCCTGTAGTACCCCATGTCGACGCCGGTTTCTCGTCTCTCTCGATGATTACCCTTTTTATTAGATGATTTTGGGAAAAGGTCGGCATTGATGTCGACGGGGTTTTGAAAGATCGTTTTTTATGATGAGCCAATTAACCAGAGTCGCCAGTTGGTATATTTGTAGTGGATGTACCAACTCATCCGAGTTTTCGTTTTTTTTTTAAATCGCTGGCTCATATGTGACTCCGAATTAATTGGTCTGCGAATCGAGATTCATAGAGTTCGGGGGCTTGTTTAAGCGAGGGGAAGGTGTTAGGCACCCCCCCATCTTCCATGAAATACGGTTACCGCAATCTTGATACTTTCCTATCCCTTAATTCATGAAATATATATATGTGCGTGTGTGTGCCTAATGAATTGTTGTGGTGAGTTTTGTATAAAAGGAATCCTTTTTGGTGTTTTATGAAAGAGACGTGTTTTATTTTGAGAGTATTTTAGAATGTCTTTTGGCCTATTCGAGAAAGCTTTATTTCTTTATGAGAAAGATTTGATTTTAGTTGGCAAAGCTATGAGATTTTTCATTAAGTGTTGTTTTGACAAAACGTGAATTTTCTTAAACCTTAACCAAAATAGGAATCGAGATTTATACGTTGCTTTCATAAATGATGGGAAATTTCTAGGATCTCTTTCGCCCTATGTATCAAGGTTTAGTAAAACGTTTATTTCATTCATAAAGCCATTTTGGTGATGTTTGAAAACGATTTCCCTTGGCCTTCTCGTTTAATAGGAATCGACATTTATTAACACTTCCAATTTTTAACCTCGTGATTCTAATAACCTAGCTTGTTTAATTTTAATAAAAAAAAACCTTCATCGTTTAGTCTTTGAAATCATTTTTTCGTGTCACAAAATCTAATCAAGCATAAACACGCGTCGGGGCTATTCATGGGCATGTAAGCCATCAAAACATCCCCGAACGCCAACAATCACATATTCCACTACTACGGGGCCTTAAACCCGATTCTCGCCTTAGCGTCGTTTTAAGTCCCGACGATTACATGTTACAAAAACGAGCACCTTGAATCTATTACATACATCAAAACGTCCATCATCGGATTTGGACCACGGGGTCGCGTTCCTAGGCTCACACCCGATATTGCTACATGCCCACAAAATGAATACTACATAAGTAACCAACCCGGATTTGTCTAATACACCATGATATCCGAAAATGATAATCTAAATAAATTACACCCAATACATCACCATAAACAAACTAGAAATTTCACCAATTGGATATCCTCGGGTTATTAGGAAGAAATTTCGTTCCAATGGAACCCTCACTAATAATCCCTAATCCATGATTGTTCAACAATATACATGAAAATTACATTTAATTTAACCAAACAATATGATATAAATTGCTAGAACAAAGGAAATTTTTACCTTGCAAATGATCTCAAATGGATGTGAACTTGTGTATTTGAATAGGATAAGGAGTATATTTGGTACAATCAAAATCAAAAGAATATAAATCCTCTCTTTTTTCTCTCTTTTCTTCCTATTTGGTTGCAAAATTTGCTCTTTTTCCTCTTTATTTCCGTGCTTTTTGCTGCTGAATTCTTCTTTTTCTCCAAATCTGCTGAACTCTCCAACTCTCTGTATGCTGCAACGAAAATGAGCTGAAATAGGCTGGCCGCCTGCCTTCCACTCACCTGATTTCAAGTTCCGTGTTTCGAGTTCCGTTTTTTCAAAAGGCGCACTATTTGGCCGCAGATCAATCCGCGACTGGACGGTTTGACTTTCTCGATTTTCGTGCCTTAACGTCGGTTTTCACTGACAGGCTCGTATTCTGCAGTCCGGGAATTTCCGGGAGACGTGCTACCTTATTCGAGAATGCCCGTTTTCGGATGGCCTTATTGTCACGTCAGCTTTGGTCGCCAATCATTGCGGTGGTGTTGGACGTTCGTACTTGTGCCCATTCCTTCGCTCCCGCAAGCCGGTTCGATTGACGATTTTGCCCTCCTGTCATGGTTAGTACAGGGAACGCAAAAAATGGGTGTCTACAGCTGCCCCTCTTTATCATGTTTATGCAATGTTTAAATAAAATGAACAGGATAAAGAATAGACACTCGATGCATGAATGACAGTGCACAAGGATGACAATACATACGTGATGCAACCCACATGACTGTAAGATGCAATGGATGCAAAACGTCCGTAAAAGGGTGTCAATGCGGATGATCGTCTTGTCGGGGCCGGGTTTCGTCGCCGGTCACCCATCTCGCAATCGCCGATTATCGTCGCCGGTCACCCATCTCGTAACCCCCGGGTATCGTCGCCGGTTGGTTATCTTGTCGGAGCCGGTTTTCGTCGCTGGTCATCCATCTCGTAATCGCCGGTTATCGTCGCCGGTCGATTGTCTTGTCGGAGCCGGGTATCGTCGCCGGTCACCCATCTCGTAATCGCCGGTTATCGTCGCCGGTCGATCGTCTCGTCGGGGCCGGGTATCGTCACCGGTCACCCATCTCGTAACCCCCGGGTATCGTCGTCGGTTGGTTATCTTGTCGGAGCCGGTTTTCGTCGCCGGTCATCCATCTCGTAATCGCCGGTTATCGTTGCCGGTCGATTGTCTCGTCGGGGCCGGGTATCGTCGCCAGTCACCCATCTCGTAACCCCCGGGTATCGTCGCCGGTTGGTTATCTTGTGGGAGCCAATTTTTGTCGTCGGTCATCCATCTCGTAATCGCCGGTTATCGTCACCGGTCGATTGTATCGTCGGGGCCGGGTATCGTCGCCGGTCACCCATCTCGTAACCCCCAGGTATAGTCGCCGGTTGGTTATCTTGTCGGAGCCTGTTTTCGTCGCCGGTCATCCATCTCGTAATCGCCGATTATCGTCGCCGGTCGATTGTCTCATCGGGGCCGGGTATCGTCGCCGGTCACCCATCTCGTAACCCCCGAGTATCGTCACCAGTTGGTTATCTTATCGGAGCCGATTTTTGTCGCCGGTCATCCATCTCGTAATCGCCGGTTATCGTCGCCGGTCGATTGTCTCGTCGGGGCCGGGTATCGTCGCCGGTCACCCATCTTGTAACCCCCGGGTATCGTCACAAGTTGGTTATCTTGTCGGAGCCAGTTTTCGTCGCCGGTCATCCATCTCGTAATCGCCGGTTATCGTCGCCGGTCGATTCTCTCGTCGGGGCCGGGTATCGTCGCCGGTCACCCATCTCGTAATCCCGGGTATCGTCGCCGGTTAGTTATCTTGTCGGAGCCAGTTTTCGTCGCCGGTCATCCATCTCGTAATCGTCGGTTATCGTCGCCGGTCAATCGCCTCGTCGGGGCCGGGTATCGTCGCCGGTCACCCATCTCGTAATCCCGGGTATCGTCGCCGGTTAGTTATCTTGTTGGAGCCGGTTTTCGTCGCCGGTCATCCATCTCGTAATCGCCAGTTATCGTCGCCGGTCGATCGCCTCGTCGGGGCCGGGTATCGTCGCCGGTCACCCATCTCGTAATCGCCGGTTATCATTATCGGTCGATCGTCTGCGAGTGCCGGGCCTCGTATCCGGTCACTCGGTCGAATTGAGAAGTCGTGTTCGACATCCGATTCATTAAAATCTCATATTTTATTATCACATTATGAGTCAAATGGGCTTTAGGATCGATTAAGCTTGCATTGGACCAAGGGGGCAGCACTGGGCCCAGCCGCAGATGGATCTGCGGCCAGCCGCAGATTGATCTGTGGCCAAGATCGGGCATAAGAGTGGCCAGCCGCTTCCCAGATCTGTCACTTTCATTCGTATCCCACGCGATTTTCAGACCTTTGCACGTCCTTTTGCCGAGTTTTCCAATCTTTTTGCAAAAACTGCTCCGGTAGGATCGATCTACGCGCTACAGGTAACATTTTGACCGATCGCTTTTCAATTTCGTCAATGTTTTGCTATACATTTGGCTATTTGCATGCTAGAGATAGAAATGTATGCTTTACAATGCTATGCTATGTATTATCGTATATACATGCTATGTATCAACTGTGTGAGTCCTATTTTATGCTCATGATGCGGTCCCACATACTTGTAGTTCCTTTTTCGAAGAAAATCATGCATTAGGGTCTTTTCATGCTGCAATTATTCATATAAATGTAATTTTGATCTGTTGTGGCTTAGGTTTTTTTTGAAAAACATGTTTGGCTATGCATGGGATGTCCATTTTATAGCCGAAACTCTGCCGATTTTTTTTTTCATGCACATATAATAAACATGTATCATGTTGCATTAATTCTACAATAAATATTGGAATATTTGTGACATAATTAAAAAAAAGGAACTTACCTTCCTCCTTGCCTGTTCTATTCCAGCTATGGATCCCGACGCTCCTAGTAGCTCCTCTGCGTCTCGGACCTCGGGTGTTCGCCGTCGTAGGGCTGCACCTGCCCCTGCTCTTCCTTGGACCCGTCAGGCTCGTCGCTTGGCGGAGGCTGTCATCCGTCCCGATCACCCGGACGTTGAGGAGGCTGTCCTTCCGGAGGTTGCGGCAGAGGGGCCATCCTCCAGCACACCGGCCCCATGTCCTCACCGCGCCCTTTCTGGCGCCCCTGTGCAGATACCCGATCTATTGGGTCAGGATCTCAGTCGTCACCCCTCGGCATCTCTTGTAGCTAATGAGGTATATTCAATTCTATTCTCATTTCATTCTCAATTTTTCAATTCCCGTTCTACCTGGACTGACCCATTGGTGATTGCCCCAGGTGCCGGAGTTTACTCAGCCGAGGGGTAACTGGTTCAACATCTACTCCCTCTATACAGCTCTGTACAGCGATTACCGGGCGGTAGTGGATTCCTGGGGCTTTCGTCACTTCTTCACCATCATTCCCCGCCAGTGTCCCTGGGGTTACATGAGGGCCTTATCCGAGCGCTGGTTCCACCAGACGCAGTCTCTTCATCTTCTTGACTGCGAGGTTGTGCTGACCCCCTGGGATTGGAGGTACATCACGGGTATAGAGTTTACCGGATCCCGTGTCCCTCTGGATCTGGACATTACTCCAGCGGAGGTCCGGGCTTTATTGGGCTTCGCTGCTGAGGACCGGGTCTTTAAGGCCCGTAGTATTCGGTCCGGTGCTTTGGCTGTCGATGTTGTCGGGGGTATATACGCACTGCCTATTCCAGCGGAGCAGGGCACTCGTGACATTCTGCTACGGCGCTTGTTCCTGACCATCATGAGGGGTTGTTTCCTAGGGAACAACTCCTCTACCATTCACTTCAGCGTCGTAGGAGCTGTCAGAGACGTAGACCGGATCGGTGACTACGATTGGGGGTCGTTCACCTTTGCTTATTTCCTCCACGGTCTGCGTCTACGTTCGGAGGGACAGACAGATGCTTGGCTCGAATTCTATCATTTTTTGGTGGTGAGGCTTCTCTTCCTCTCTTCTTACTGGACTTTCCTTCATTTATTTCTCTTTTCTGCATTTGTCGGTTACTCATGCTTTTCACTATTTCTGTTCACAGTTCTGGGCCTACGAGCGTCTTCCATGCCTGAGGCCCGTCACTACCCTCGGTTTGAATACCTATCCCCGGGGTCGGCGATGGCATCACAGCACTCTGGAGGAGGTCCCGGTGTCAGGTAGCTTTGCACATTGTCGTATTCAGCTGGAGCTAATCACGGCTGCTGATGTCGTCTGGGTTCCCTACCTCTCCGAGCATCTGACTGTGGGGTTTGATGATGGGCATCCTTCTGGCCCGGAGTTCGAGCTTTCCACCCGTCGCCTCACTTTGCAGAGTGTTGGAGGATGGGTGATGTACCTGGGGGAGCGCGCATTCAGATGCGTTACTGGAGAGATTCGCATCCCGCATTCCCTTCCTTTCACTACCTCCTGGCCGCTGGATTCTCAGCCTTCGGAGATCATGCTCGCAGGGGAGGACGGTCGAATGCTTTCTACGGGTCCCAGTACGAGTGATGCTTTCGGTACCTGGTGGGTGCCCCGTACTATTGGTCCTCAGACCCGGACCACATTCTTCCTCGGGGATATGGTCCCCGGCTCGGTGATGATGACTGACTGGGCAGCCTGCGTTCGAAGCCCCACCCATGCTGAGCAGATCGCCACTCTGACCCGTCAGGTAGACCAGCTGTCTCTATATCTTCGGGTGTTGGGCCGGACTCCAGAGGACGCTTATGCCTACGATCCTGACAGCGCGGGCTATGATGCAGGCCCGAGCTCATCTGATGCCACCGCGCAGCCATACATTCCTGACATGAATTTTTGTCCTCCGACTTCGACGACCCCAGGGGATTAGTTCGAGGATCCCGCATTCATAGATGACATTGACTTTATTTAGATCAGGATATGATATGGCTTTTGTACCTGCACCTGTTTAGACTTCTTTTCCATTTTATGCACTATGTACTGAACTCATTTATTCATTTATGCACAGTTTTTATCTTTTATATCTATGAAATTCATTTGCCCTATTATTAACTGTATGATGCATGCTTCCTTTTCATGGATAGAAAATGACCCCTGTACAGTCTTTTTGATACTATTTTTTCACAGATGTCGTCCTCAGATGTCGTGGTACGTTTGGATTCCATTCCTCCCACAGGGTTGGTCGGCAGTCTCCTCCGCTGGTTGGACAGTTTGTCGTCGGCCTCACAGGGTTATCACAGATGGCCTTTTGGGACATTCTTGGTCCTTATTATCCTTTCAGGTGCCAGCTGGCTTTGTGGAGGGTATTCTGAGCTACTGGGCCCCCGCCCGTCAGGTGTTCAGGTTGGGGACAGTGGAGATGACCCCTACCCTTGAGGAGTATGCCCGCTTTACTGGTTTGCCTTTGGACGGTCCCTGCGCCAGGGTCACAGCTGGTCCCATGCGCCGTCAGTTCTTGACCTTCACTGGGTTGCGGAGGACAGCTCTGCTATCGGTGATCACAGCAGACCATATGGTTCCCCTTCAGTTCTTGATTGACCGATTTGGCTCACCTGACAGTTTTCATCTTTTCTCCGGTGATTTTTCCGTGTCTGAGGAGCGCTGGGGTGCCCTGAGAGTGGACGTTCTGATGGCATGTGTCGTCTCAATTTTGTACTTGCCCGCAGGACTTGATCAGTTGGACATGCGGGTTGTCGCGGCCATTCGAGCCGTTCAGGAGGATCACACCATTCTTCCCATGATATTGGCGGATACCTACATGTCCGCCTCATATTGCCAATCCTTCTGAGGTAGAGTATTCAGAGGGAGCTCGACTTTGTTATACGTGTAGTTCATGAGTCATCTCAGTCCCATCGGCCATTTCCGTCGTCAAGGGTTTTGCTTTAGCCATGACATAGCCACGCATTTTTCGTTTCGACCCGTGAGCTGTACTGATGTGGCCTCCTGGACATCATTTTTGTCGGTCATTGAGGAGCCCTTTCATCTACTGGTCTATTCGGGTTATTGCTCCTTTATGAGCTTCTTGACTCACGTGTCTGACCTGGACTTCATTCCCATTGCTGGCTTGAGGGGCGTGACGACTTATCATCCCTTGGCGATTATAGGGCAGTTTGATCAGACACAGGACTTTCACCCTTTCACGGGTGCGGCCGCCTATCGATTCCTTATATCATCTCACACAGAGAGGGACCTACTGCGGGTATACGATCTTTGGTCTCGCCGGATCTTTGCCGAATATAGTGAGAGTTGCCACATCCAGACATTTGCTTACGTGCAGTGGTTGCGCGGGGACTCGGATCCGGTTAGTTTGAGTCAGACTGGGGCCTTTGGTGATTCTGGAATGATTTTTCCAGATGGTACCGCAGATCACTCCATCTTAGCTGATTCTGCCCCTAGTCGGGTCACTGAGGATACCCGACTCCGCCTGGCCTTAGTTATTACTAAAGCTGAGAGGGATGCCGCTCTTGTCGAGAGAGATGATGCCATTCTGGCTAGAGACGCTGCCATTGCTGACAGAGATGCCATTGTACTTCAGACCAGGGCAGTTATAGATGTTCATTCTGGGACTGTCAGCCGAGCCACTGCTTTATTGGATCGCATTGATATGATGGGGCAGCAGATTGCAGGGGATGCTGATGCTTCAGATCTATCCACCACTTTATCCATCCTGCTTCAGCTAGTTTCAGATTTGTAGATTATTTTATTTCCTGCATGGACTATGTTAGTTTAATGGGTTATTGAAAGAGAAATCTTGTAATAAAATGACTTATATATATAGACATGCATTTAAAGTTAGTCATTTCCCCTTTTTGTCGTATCGTTGCCTTTCATTGGACCCTCATTTTATCCCGTTGACCACGATTTTGACATTTTGCTTTCTTTCTCTTCTCAAGTCTTGATGGAGATCTGACAGATATTGTCGTGCCCCTGTCGATTTCATCAGATTGGGTCTTAGATTTTGGATAACTGTCTGGTTGGATCAGGGTTATGTCTTTTGGGATGAAGTTGATTAGGCGGCTGGTTTTGGGAAGGTTTTGAGGGTTTAGGAAGGTTTATCTGGCTGTTGGGAAATGGTTCTGCTTAAGGAAAGGATTATTATTTTTTTATTTTATGGATCGGACCGTGCCGTAATGGCTGCCTATGTACCCCCACAAATTGGGAGATCAGGTCCTACGTAGTTCGCTCCTTCAAAGAAAAGGGATAATTGATGATTCAAGCGTAGAACTGCTTCACCGAGTCAGAATTTAGAGGTTGTGGAAATACCTCCCCATCCATTTCTTGCAATATGAGGGCTCCTCCGGATAGCACTTTCTTAATCACAAATGGTCCCTCCCAGTTCGGGGCGAACTTCCCCTTGGCTTCGTCTTGACAAGGCATGACTCTTTTTAGCACCAAATCATTTTCCTTGAACTTTTGAGGTCTTATCCTTTTATCGTATGATCGAGAGATCCTTTATTGATATAACTGACCGTGCCAAACAACAGCCACCCTCCTTTCATCAATTAGGGCCAATTGGTCGTATCGACTTTGCATCCAATCCTCCTCGTTTATCTGAGCATCGATCACTATTCTGAGGGACGCCATTTCAACCTCAACTGGCAGAACGGCCTCCATTCCATACACCAAAGCGTAAGGGGTTGCCCCTGTAGAAGTACGCGTTGACGTTCGGTATGCCAGCAGGGTGAGGGGTAACAAATCCGGCCATCCCCGATGATTAGCAGACATTTTTTCCATGATCTTCTTGATGTTCTTGTTTGCAGCCTCCACTGCCCCATTCATCTTAGGACGGTAAATGACAGAGTTGAGGTGTTTGATCTTAAACTGGTCGCATAATCCCTTCATGAGGGCGTTGTTCAAATTCTTGGCATTGTCGGAGACCAAAACCTCAGGTTGCCCGTATCGACAAATGACATTATTCCTGATGAAACCGACGATGACCTCCTGGGTTACCTTGGGGAAAGAAGCTGTTTCTACCCATTTGGTGAAGTAGTCGATCATGACGAAAATGAATCGGTGTCCGTTGCTTGCTTTGGGCTCTATTGGTCCGATCACATCCATTCCCCACATTGAAAACGGCCACGGGGAGGTCATACAGTGCAGTTCATTGGGAGGCATATGGATCACATTACCGTGCGCCTGGCATTGGTAACACCGTTTGACATGATCATCGCAATCGGCTTTCAGCGTTAACCAATAATGCCCTGTCCTCAAGATCTTTTTGGCCAGCATCGGTCCACTCATATGTGGCCCACACACTCCACCATGTATTTCATTCATAATCCTTTGGGCCTGTGTTTCATCTACGCATTGCAACCGTCCCAACCCAGCATCCCTCTGATAAGTAGGTTTTATACCTACGAATTTAGTGCTTTTGAGCTTAATTTGTTGTTATCTTTGAGTATTTTTATTATCATTTTATTCATTTTTGTGTTTATGTTGTGCAGGAGGGAATTGGAAGGGTAACAAGGTCAATTCAGGTGTTTGGGAACTAAACTTGAAGCTAGGGGCGTTTTGGTAATTTTGGACATGGCGCCGGGGCGCTATAAATGAACTGGATATGGCGCCGGGGTGCCAAAGGCAGTTTAGGCGCGGCAGATTATCTACTAGAAGCAGAATTGGATACAGAAAAGGACTTAATGCTTATCTTATGTAATTAGGGCAACATTAGAATAGGTGTGGATGATTGATTATTATTCTACTTTTCTTTAGAGAGATCTTAGAGATATTTTTGTGGATTACTTTTGTTCAAGCTCAGGATTTTGATGTGGGTTAAGCTTACTTTGGAATTTATTCACAATTGGGTTTGATAAAATTACTTCTTCTTAATTCAATTAATTGTTTATTTTCCATGGATAGTTTTGATCCCATAATGGCTTTTGGTTCAGTCATGAACTAATCTCCATTATGGGATTCTAACGGATTTTAATATGTAGTTTATTTACAGTCTTGATTGCTAGATTGATTTACTTATCATAAGGATTTTCTATCATGATTGTTTTGCACGTGTGAATGCTTGATCACCATTCGATTGTAGTACTTGTATGGAATTGAAAAATAACATATAAGTATGGATTGTAATCATGATAGCTTACGAATATGAGGCTTAATTGGATAGCTTAATATTGTGTGGGACAGATAGAAATATACTGTTTCACCGTAAGAGTCGAAATAAGGACTTGTGCTTAAAATCAATATAATTGCAATTTCATATAGAAGTATAGTGATTTTGATTATAGTGGTGATTACATGATGTCTATTCAGTATGGATATTATGTGAGTAGGTCATAATGCATTGACAAATAGTTATGTCTATTTTTGTGTCCTTGGCTACTTTTCTGTGATATGTAAACTTACTAGCATGATAGTGGTAACTAGATGAATTATTAAATGAAGTTAGGATCCCATTAATTCCAAGTTTGATATATTTCGTTAGTATTTGCATATTTAGTTATTAATTGATATAAAAATAATTTTGTCACCAAAAGTAAGTCAATAGTTTAGGCAAATAAGTATAGTGATAGGACTGATGCATAGTGAATTAATTTAACCCTGTCTCTGTGGGACAATACTCTACTTCTTCTGTATTACTTGTTGACCACGTATACTTGCGTGAGTTAGTGCTCTTTTATTTAAGACTTAAAAAGAGGCAACAAGTTTTTGGCGCCGTTGCCGGGGACAGGCGTTAGATTTTTATTATTATCATCAGTTTAAAGCTATATTGTTTGACTTAGACAACTCTAATCTTTTCTCATTTCTATTTTTATTTTTGTTTTGGTTTCAGGTACTTGTAGAATTTTTATGCACACACGCTCATCCAACTCAGAATTAACACCAGCTCAGGATAATATTGACGGAAGAGGTTGGAAAGCAAGAGTGCGTAGGAATTTACAAGCACAGTTAGAAAGAACTATTCCGAAGATGGCGGAGGAACAGAGAATCGAGCAAAGAGAGGAACATAAAGCTTCGAGGGACTATTCTATGCCAAACATCACGGGATTGCAGTCTAGCATAGTCAGACCGGCAATAGCAGCAAATACCTTTGAGATTAAACCAGGAACCATTCAAATGGTGCAGAATTCGGTCCAGTTTGGGGGTGCTGCTACAGACGATCCTAATGAGCATCTTTTGAGTTTCATTGAAATTTGTGATACATTTAGGTACAATGGAGTGACGGAGGATGCTATCCGACTAAGGCTATTCCCATTCTCATTAAGGGATAGAGCAAGAAGTTGGCTCCATTCTTTGCCTGCAGGATCAATTACTACATGGGAGGACCTAGCACAAAAAATTTTAGCCAAGTTTTTCCCAATGGCTAAAACTGCAAAACTAAGGACAGCAATTTCTCAATTTGAGCAACAACAGGGTGAGTCCTTATACGAGGCTTGGGATAGATACAAGGAGATGCTAAGGAAGTGTCCACACCATGGGATGCTAGATTGGATGGTGATCAACACATTTTATAATGGATTGGGATGGCAGTCTAGGCAGATGGTAGATGCAGCTGCGGGTGGAGCTTTAGGGGCAAAGAGCTATGACGAGGCTTATAACCTTATTGAGACTATGGCAGCAAATGATTTTCAAAATCCTACAGCCAGAACGTCACAGCCCAGAGTTGCAGGTGTGTTGGAAGTGGATGCTATTACCCAGTTGTCAGCACAGATGGCTGCTATGGCAAAGAAAATAGATTCGTTGTCGGAAAGCAAAGCCAAGTCAGTTGCCTTCGTATGTGAGATTTGCGCGGGGTCACATTCAACAGATCAATGTGCTATCAACTCGGAGTCGGCGCAGTATGTGAACACTTATAAGAAAGACCAAGGTCAGTTTCAGAACACATACCACCCCAACAACCGCAATCATCCAAACTTTAGCTGGTCAAACAACCAAGGAAATCAGTAGCAGCAGTTTCAACAGAACAATCAGTTCCAGCCAGCGCAGCAATAGTATGCTCCACGACCACCTTTTCCACCGGGATATTCTCAACAACAACATCCTACTCCATATGCACCTCCGCAAGAAAAGAAATCAGAAATGGAGGAGATGATGTTAAAGTACATGGCAAATACAGAGGTGATGATTAAAAGCCAGGCAGTGGCTATTAAAAATCTGGAAGCTCAGATGGGGCAAATGGCAACTATGCTTAACAGCAGGCCCCAGGGTTCATTGCCAAGTAACACAGAGGCAAATCCACGGAGAGAAGGTAAGGAACAGTGTCAGGCCATTACACTCAGATCGGGAAAGCAATATTCAGGAAATGAACCAGACTCAACAGCACTGAGTTTACAAGGGGATGACACTAAGATAGAAACTGAGATAAAAATTGGAGATGAACAGAGAGAGAAGGATAACTACGAGTCAGTAGAGAAGGAGAAAGCTAGTTCAGATGGGAAGCCCGTGAATATAGTATCGCAAGTTCACCCTCGAGTTCCATATCCGCAAAGATTGAATAAACAGAGGGATGATAAACAGTTCAGAAAGTTTTTGGAGGTTTTTAAGAAACTGCAGATCAACATACCTTTCGCGGAGGCATTGGAACAAATGCCAAGTTATGTAAAGTTTATGAAGGGTATACTGTCAAGGAAGAGAAGGTTAGATGAGTTTGAGACAGTGGCCTTGACAGAGGAATGCAGTGCAGTGCTTCAACATAAATTACCTCCAAAGCTGAAAGATCCGGGAAGTTTCACAATTCTATGCACGATCGGAAAGATGAGCTTCGATAAATGTTTGTGTGATCTTGGGGCAAGTATCAACCTGATGCCGTTGTCAGTATTCAGTCAGTTGGGATTGCCGGAACCAAGACCAACAAATATATCTCTGCAGTTAGCCGATAGATCTATCACATATCCACGGGGGATAGTGGAAGACGTACTGGTGAAAGTGGATAAATTTATCTTTCCGGCGGACTTCATCATTCTGGATTATGAAGAGGACAAAAATATACCAATCATACTAGGGAGACCATTCCTAGCCACTGGGAGGACTTTGATAGACGTGCAGAAAGGGGAGCTTACAATGCGTGTACATGACCAGGAGGTGACGTTTAACGTTTTCAAAGCAATGAAGCTTCCAACCGATGAAGAAGAATGCTTCAGAGTAGATTTGGTGGATAGTATAGTGCATGATGAAGTTGGAAGTTTGTTGGGATATGAACCACTGCAGCGAGTGATTGCTGAAAATTCAGATTTGGAGGATGAAGAATGTGCTGAACTTGTGCAATATCTGAATACCACCCCCAAATTCGGAAAATTCAGAACACCTATCGAGCCACTTATGAAAGCGGGAGAGACATCAGTAAAGTTGAAACCATCTCTTGAGATGCCTCCTGAACTTAAACTTAAACCACTTTCAGAACATCTCAGGTACGCATTTTTAAATAAAGATTCAAAGCTACCTGTGATTATTTCTTCTGCACTAACATCTTTTCAGGAGGAAAAACTGCTACGAGTGCTTAGAGAGTTTAAATCAGCTATTGGATGGACCATAGCCGATATCAAGGGGATAAGCCCATCTTTTTGCATGCATAAGATCTTATTGGAAGATGGTAGCAAGCCGACAGTTGAACAGCAAAGAAGGCTCAATCCTATAATGAAAGAAGTGGTTAAGAAGGAGATACTGAAATGGCTGGATGCGGGAATAATCTACCCTATCTCGGATAGTGCATGGGTGAGCCCTGTGCAGTGCGTACCAAAGAAGGGTGGAATGACCGTGGTCACCAATGAGAATACCGAGCTGATCCCAACGCGAACCGTAACAGGGTGGAGAATTTGCATGGACTACCACAAGCTTAACAAAGCTACAAGGAAGGACCATTTTCCACTTCCATTTATCGATCAGATGTTGGACCGACTGGCGGGTCATGAGTACTATTGCCTTCTGGATGGGTATTCAGGATACAATCAGATTACGATAGCTCCAGAAGACCAGAAAAAGACTACGTTTACATGTCCATACGGCACTTTTGCCTTTAGAAGAATGTCTTTCCGGTTGTGTAATGCTCCAGCCACTTTTCAACGATGTATGACAGCGATTTTTTCAGATATGGTCGAACAGAATGTTGAGGTATTTATGGATAACTTTTCGGTATTTGGTGATTCTTTCGATCTATGTCTTGAAAATTTGGTAATGGTTTTAAAGAGATGTGTTGAAATAAATTTAGTATTGAATTGGGAGAAGTGCCATTTTATGGTACAAGAAGGAGTCATACTGGGACACAAAGTGTCGAAGAAAGGCATTGAGGTGGATAGGGCAAAGCTGGAAACTATTGAAAATTTACCTCCGCCTACGTCAATAAAAAGTGTCCGCAGTTTTCTTGGACATGCAGGCTTCTACCGCAGATTCATCAAGGACTTCTCCAAGATAACTAAACCATTGTGCAGTTTATTGGAGAAGGATGCACAGTTTAATTTTGATGAGGCTTGCATGCAGGCATTTGAGCATTTGAAGAATAAGTTAACGTCAGCACCAGTTATCACAGCACCATATTGGGAGTTGCCGTTTGAGCTTATGTGTGATGCCAGTGATTACGCAGTAGGGGCTGTTTTGGGGCAAAGAAAGGAAAAGATGTTTCATGTGATATACTATGCCAGCAAGACCCTTACAGATGCACAGTTAAACTACACCACCACAGAGAAAGAGTTATTGGCAGTGGTGTACGCCTTTGATAAATTTAGGTCATATCTGATAGGCACAAAGGTGATAGTGTATACGGATCACTCGGCAATTCGACACCTAGTGGCAAAGAAGGATGCAAAGCCCAGGTTGATCAGGTGGATATTGCTTTTGTAAGAATTTGATTTGGAGATCAAGGATAGGAAGGGTACCGAAAACCAAGTGGCAGACCACTTGTCTCGACTAGAGCAGCCAGAAAGGGAGGTAGACAGCAAAGTTAGAATTAATGAATCCTTTTCGGATGAGCAGTTATTTGTGGTGCAAGGGGAAGTGCCATGGTTCGCGGATTATGCAAATTACTTGGTGAGTAAGATGATACCTTCTGACTTGGTGGGACACCAAAAGAAAAAGTTCCTGCATGATGTTAAATGGTATATATGGGATGAACCGTATTTGTTTAAACAGTGTGCTGATCAAATGATAAAAAGGTGTATCCCGTATAGTGAGACCGAAGGGATTTTACATGATTGCCATTCTTCTGTGTATGGAGGACATTATGGCGGAGAGAGAACAGCGGCTAGAGTACTTCAAGCAGGATTTTACTGGCCGACAATCTTTAAAGATGCATACAGTTTTGTTCAGCGGTGTGATAGATGTCAGAGAGTAGGTAATATTTCAAAGAGGAATGAAATGCCTTTGAATACAATCCTTGAACTAGAAGTTTTCGACGTTTGGGGGATTGATTTCATGGGCCCTTTCGTGTCTTCGTGCGGTAATCTCTACATCTTGTTAGCCGTTGACTATGTGTCTAAATGGGTAGAAGTGGCAGCACTCCCGACAAATGATGCCAAGGTAGTCCTAAAGTTTTTGCATCGAAGTATTTTCACTAGATTTGGGACTCCTAGGGCCATTATTAGCGATGAAGGTAGTCATTTCTGCAACAGGCAGTTCACAGCGTTGCTGGCCAAGTATGGGGTAAATCATCGTATTGCTACAGCTTATCACCCCCAGACGAACGGACAGGCTGAAGTATCCAATCGAGAAGTAAAAAGAATCCTCGAAAAAATTGTGAATCCGACGAGGAAGGATTAGTCCTTGAAACTGGATGATGCTGTGTGGGCCTATCGGACTGCTTATAAAACTCCGTTGGGCATGTCACCATTTCAGCTTGTTTATGGAAAGGCTTGTCATCTTCCTATGGAGCTCGGGCACAAGGCATATTGGGCAATTCGTAAATTGAACTTTGATTCAACAGCTGCAGGGGAAAAACGATTACTTCAAATCAATGAGTTGGACGAATTTCGATTACGAGCATATGAAAACTCGAAGCTGTACAAGGAGAAGGTGAAGAAATGGCATGATCGTAAGATCATAGATAGAACATTTGAACCGGGTCAAAGGGTTTTACTTTTCAACTCCAGACTCAAACTTTTTCCCGGGAAGCTGAAATCAAGATGGTCAGGACCATTCACGGTGAAGACGGTTTTTCCACATGGCGCGATTGAAGTATACGACAAATTTCCGGATCAATCGTTCAAGGTGAATGGACAGAGGTTGAAGCATTACTTTGGGGATGAGGTGGACAGACAGAAAGTCACCTTAGTCCTTTCTACAACATGATCTTCAGAGAAAGTCAAGCTAATTGACTATAACTTAGCGCTACCTGGGAGGCAACCCAGCGGTTTAATTTTGTTTTGTTTTTCCTTTGTTTAGTTAATTGATTATATTTTTTTTTAGGACTACCTTGGGTGTTTGGGCATTTTGTAGCATGTAGAAGCTTGAATTGGACAACATTTGCTTACGTATGGGAAGAATGTAGTCATCAAGCACAAATCCAGCGCCCCCGCGCCAAAAGCAGAACGGTCTCAAAAGTTATAGCGCCCTGGCTCTATAATACTAAGAAGAATAGCGCCCCGGCGCTAAGTCTCCCTTACTAGTACTATTTCTTGCTTTTAGGTAACTATGGCATCCAAAAGACAACGTGGGGAAGGATCTACTTCTACTCCAACCAAGACCTTTGACAAGAAGCGATTTGCTAGTGTAGAAGCGCAAGATAGATATCTTAAATTCGCACAACGGTCATTAGTTCCAGAACGGGGGTTGCAACCAACTGCACAAGATGGCGAGATGGTTTTAATGATTGCTGAGCGTCGATGGGGTTTGTTCACGGCACAACCGGATCCAGCAGTTATAGCCGTGGTAAAGGAATTTTATGCGCATGTTAAGGACCGTGACGGGTTTACGGTGCGAGTGCGAGGAAAGACTGTGAATTTTGATTGCTCGGAGATTAATCACATCTATGACTTGGCAGATTCGGGTTCTCATAATGAGTACACAGCTTTTGTGCATAATGGACCTGACTACGATCAGATAATTCAAGAATTGTGTCAGCCGGGTACAACATGGAAAGCTCGTGGGCGCGGTAGCATGAACTTTCTGCAATCCAGGCTCAGTCAGTATGGAAAGGCATGGTATGCTTTCTTGTGTGCTAAACTAATGCCGTCTACTCATGTGAGTGATGTGACAAAGGAAAGAGCCGTGCTTTTGTATTGTTTGGTGACTGGGAAGACCATGAACGTTGGCCTTATTATTAGGAACTCCATTATCCGTGCTGCAGAGGGTGGTACCACTGGTGGGTTACCACACCCCTCTCTTATTTGTGCTCTCTGTGCACGGGCGGTGGTCAAATGGAAGGATGATGAGATGATGCAGCCGCCTATGCCTGTTCTGGACCACAAGATGATTATACGCTATACTGTTAAATGGACAGGAGGTCAAAGTCATCCGCGTGGGTTAGGATTTATAGTTTCACAGCCAGATCCTGCAGCTCAGCCAGCACCTAACCCTGCATCATCTAGTTCTTAATATTGTGTGGGACAGATAGAAATATACTGTTTCACCGTAAGAGTCGAAATAAGGACTTGTGCTTAAAATCAATATAATTGCAATTTCACATAGAAGTATAGTGATTTTGATTATAGTGGTGAGTAGGTCATAATGCATTGACAAATGGTTATGTCTATTTTTGTGTCCTTGGCTACTTTTCTGTGATATGTGAACTTACTAGCATGATAGTGGTAACTAGATGAATTATTAAATGAAGTTAGGATCCCATTAATTCCAAGTTTGATATATTTCGTTAGTATTTGCATATTTAGTTATTAATTGATATAAAAATAATTTTGTCACCAAAAGTAAGTCAATAGTTTAGGCAAATAAGTATAGTGATAGGACTGATGCATAGTGAATTAATTTAACCCTGTCCCTGTGGGACGATACTCTATTTCTTCTGTATTACTTGTTGACCACGTATACTTGCGTGAGTTAGTGCTCTTTTATTTAAGACTTAAAAAGGGGCAACACCTTCTTGTAGAGTGAATCCCCACTCAGATAAAATTTCATTGCCATCTTTTGAATTCTCATCCTCTCAGTTCGGCTCGCCTGGTCGGGAATGGATCTATCTCTCAGATATTCCCTTATGTCGTGATACCAGGGCTGCTTTGGCAACACCACCTCGTCTGATAATACTGCCATATGTTCCTCATATGCCGGGGCATTCTGTACTGCTATCTCAATCTGTGGAACGTCCCTGTTATTGATTACGTGGATTAAGGAAGCCAGAGTTGCCAATGCATCGGCAAAGTCATTCCGTCCTCGGGGAATATGGCGGAAAGCGATATCTTCGAACTCTTGCATCAACTGGGTAACACAACGATGGTATGGATGTAACCGAAGCTCTTTAGTGTTGTACACCCCGATCGCCTGTCTGATTACCAATTCTGAATCCCCAAACACCGCCAGTCTCTTCACTCCCATGTCGCGGGCAAAGCGGAGTCCCAAGATACATCCCTCGTATTCAGCGGTGTTGTTCGAATTGCTGAATTTCAGTTTAGTGGCCACAGGGTATTGCTCTCCGGTGATAGAGACCAGGACCGCTCCGGCTCCTGCCCCCTCAGCATTCATGGCACCATCAAAATATAGCTTCCAGAACTGTCCCTCGTCATCACATTTCGCGTGTGATACCCAAAATATATCTTCGCCTGGTAGAGGAGTTTCTAACGGCTCCATCCCTCCGGACGGGGTTTCTGCCAACTGATCTGCAATTCCCTGCCCTTTCATGGCTTTCTGAGTTACGTACACCATGTCGAACTGCTGTAAGATTAACTGCCATCTTGACAACCGACAGTTTAGCATGGGCCTTTCAAAAATATATTTCAGGGGATCCATTCTTGATATCAAGTACGTCGTATGCCCATGGAGGTAGTGCTGTAATCTCCCTGCAGCCCAGGCCAGAGCACAACAGGTTTTCTCGATGGGAGTGTAATTCTGTTCACGTTGGCTAAATCTCTTGCTGAGGTAATAGATGGCCTGCTCTTTACTTGCCTCATTTTTCTGTCCCAGCATACATCCCATCGCGACGGCATTGACTGATATATACATAAATAGAGGGATCCCGTCCTTCGGGGGTACCAGTACTGGTGCCTCAGTCAGTTGTTTTTTAATGGTCTGAAAAGCCTTCTGACATTGCTCATTCCATTCTTGGGAAGCACCCTTCCTTAACAATTTGAAAATTGGCTCGCATGTGGTTGTCAAGTGGGATATAAAACGGCTGATGAAGTTTATCCTTCCGAGGAATCCTCTTATCTCCTTCTCTGTGTGAGGTGCCAGCATATCCACAATGGCCTTAATCTTTGCTGGATCCAACTCAATGCCTCGATCACTAACCAGGAATCCCAAGAGCTTACCCGACTGCACTTCGAAAGCACACTTTGCTGGATTGAGCTTCAAATTATACTTTCTGAGCCGATCGAATAGCTTTTTAAGATGGGTTATATGGTCAGATTCCACCCTAGACTTCACGATAATGTCATCTACGTAGACCTCTATCTCCTTATGCATCATATCGTGGAACAGGGCCATCATGGCTCTCTGATAAGTAGCCCCTGCGTTTGTGAGACCAAAAGCCAATCGCCTATAGCAGAAAGTGCCCCAAGGGGTGATGCATGCGGTCTTTTCCCGATCTTCTTCCGCCACCATTATCTGATGATACCCTGTAAAGCAATCCACAAAAGAGTACATCTCGTACTGGGCCGTGTTATCCACCAGGATGTGTATGAAAGGCACCGGGAAGTTATCCTTAAGACTGGCCTTATTTAGATCTCTATAATCTACACATACCCTCACTTTCCCTCCAGGTTTAGCCACTGGGACCACATTGGACAGCCATTCTGGGTAAGTGGACACCATAATGATTCCCGCCCTGAACTGCTTGATGATCTCTTCCTTTACTTTTAAGCTCCACTCCGGTTTCAACTTTCTTAATTTTTGCTTGACCAGCCTGAAACCCCCCTTGATAGGCAATCGGTGTACCACAATGTCGGTGGACAATCCAATCATATCCTCATGAGACCAAGCAAAGACGTCCTCATATTGGTTTAGCAACTCAGTCATTTCGGCTTTTTGGCTGGGGGTAAGGTCCGTCCCTATCTTGAGTTCTTTTGGCTTGTCAGGGACTCCGATATCTATAGTGATGGTTTGGTCTAAGTTGGGTTTGGGTTTATCCTCGACCCATCCTTTGATCTCGTCAGGCGCGTCGTCGTAATCTGTCTCGTCTTGCTCAATGCCCATTAAATCGAAATCCAGCTCAATGTCAAAATCATAATCATCATTCAAATTTGAAAGACCGTTTGTTAGGCAATGATTACTCAAATTGGTACACCTGACATGAAACAAAATACTTATCATATATAAGTTATTTTCCACGACGATCACATTTTCAGATAACATGAAGAAACGACATAATTATGCAAAATATAAAACAACAACAAAAAATAAACTTCTTCATCCTCCCATCCTCTGGGGTCTACCACCCTGATGTCGGGTTTTACCCTTGTTTGGATATCACTGGTTTCATGGTCCAGTTGTCGACGATCAGGTCGGATGAAACGCGCTGGATGAAAGGTGGCTTCACATCGGACACTTCCCCGATGATTACGGCCACATCGCCCGAGTCCCCCTTCTTACCTTTTTCGGGAATAATTAATCCTACCGAATCGATGACAGGCACAACTTGTTGGGCTCCCAGTGGCGTGACAGCATCCGTCCCCTCTCTACAGTTTATTAATTGTCCGGGGATATAGCACTTGGTTTCAAATTCTTTTGCGACCTCCTGTAGGAAACTTTCCCTCCGGGCCGACTCATCACTTGCGGGGGTTAACTCTTCATTCCCCGACCCAATCACAGGCTCGCGAGTCCCCTGTTCATTGTTGACCTTGGTCACCGGACTGTCAGCTAGTCGAATCGGATCCGCACCCCGATGGTGTCTCCGTGCTGCGCCTTCACGATATCCCAACCCTGCTTTACCTATCTGATGGGGTAGCTGAATGGGCTCGATGATTCCTTGGCTACTCTTTCCTAACCCCTGTCCAGGTTGAAATTTCATTTTCATCATTTCCTTTGCAACAAAAGTAAGTTCTGGGGAGACCCTAGGTTTCATGGCTGGGGCCCCCAGGCATCGGTAGTGGGGAGTGCTGATTTCCAGCGCCTGAAAACTGGCAGGTGCCGCCGACTCGTCCACATTAATCACTGGCAGGCCATTTCTGGGAGGAGAAGGGTCATCACATTCTGCCGAGATCGCTACCAGATTCCCATCGATGATTAATTTGATTTGTTGGTGTAGCGTGGAAGGAACTGCCCCGGCCATGTGTATCCACGGCCTCCCCAATAACAGGTTATAACTGGCCGCAATATCTAGGACTTGGAAAGAGATATCAAAAGTACAGGGTCCTATTTCCACCGGCAATTCGATCTCTCCAATTGTATCCCTCCGGGAACCATCGAAGGCTCGCACCACTACGTGACTGGCACGTAGGCGCTTGGGATTGATATTCATCTTCTGCAATGTACTGAGGGGACAAATATTCAATGCCGATCCCCCATCAATCAGCACCCCATTCATGATATAACCCGAAGAGATTACCGCGATATGTAGCGGTTTTCGGTGCCCCCTTCCCTCCTTGGGGATGTCATCATCTGCAAAGGATATTACATCACTCTCCAACAGATGGCCCACCAGATGGTCGAAACCTTCCTCACTAATTTCCTTGGGTACGTATGCCTCCTCTAGGACTTTCGCCAGGGTTTTGCAGTGATCATTGGAAGATAACACCAAGTCCATGATTGATGTCAGGGTCGACTCCTCATTTAAAATCTGGATCCCTCTTGTTTCCGGGTGATCCATCTTTTTCAAAAATTCTACGGCCTTTTCCTCGGAGATCTCTTCATTTTTCTTCTTTTGGCTCTCAAGGAATCGCCCGGGAAGATATAAGGGGTTCCCTTTTGTCGTCACAGAAGCACAACTGGCCGCTTCCTCTGGCATCCCCCCATAATTCCAGGGTACCGTCTTTAGACTACTGATAGGGATTTGCGGCCTTGCCGCAAGGATGAGGGGCCTCGGAGCCGTCAACTTGACAGGTTCCTCCGTGGTATTCGTACTTACACCCACCAACCTAATGGGCACTCCCCGTGCACTCCCGTGATCATTTATCATGTTGATCATTTCCTCAATTTTCTGCACATAGTTCAACCTTGATGGCCCCTCGGCTTCACTGGCCTCTGCCACATTGACCCCCCCTCCATCATGCCTTGGCAGGGGATTGGCCTTAACATTTGGGGAGTCTGGCTGTTCCACCACAATTTCCCCACTATCAATCAGGTTTTGGATTCTGTGCTTCAACGTCCAACAGTCCTGTGTATCATGACCAGGGGAACTTGAATGGTATGCACATCGCTTGCTTGGGTCAAACCTTCTTCCCTTTGGGTCACTCGGGGGTGCCAAACCAACTATTTTCTTTTGGGCTATTAATACCGCTAAGACCCGTTCAAGAGGCTCCCCGAGCGGGGTGAATACTCGATTTTGCGATGCCTCATATCTCCTTCGCCCTTCCGCCCTCTGATCAACGAAGTTAGGTTGTCGGGATGGCCCCACTCTCTGCACCTGTACTGGAAGATGGTTTTCTGCCTTTCTAGATGAGCCCTGAAGGACGAGGGAAACATCCTCCTCTTTTTTCTTTTGCACCCTACGGGAAGTGCTGCCATAATTTCCACTTTGTATTTGTTCTGCAGCCGTTTCCAAAGCCGTGAAATCCCGAATCTTACCAGACTTCAGACCCATATCCACCATTTCTCTGTATTTAATCATCTCGGCGAAAGGCCTACCAATCCCTGAAATAACCCGCTCATAATACGGGGCCTCCTGAATATCTACGAAAGTCATCACCATCTCTGACTCGCTCATCGGGGGATTCACCTGTGCGGCCATACCCCTCCATCGTTGTGCATAATCCCTGAAGGATTCCCTGGGTTGCTTCTTAACTTTTGTCATTTGGTATCTATCAGGGGCCATTTGTGTCTGGAAGCTATACTGTGTTAAGAAGGTGTGGGCCAATTCCTCCCAATTATGAATCCGGGCATTGTCAAGACGGGCATACCAGATTCTCCCTTCTCCTGTCAGGCTCTTTTGGAAAAGTTGCATCCTTAGACCTTCGTCCTCTGCGTAAGATCCCAACTCCCCAATGTAGATTTTCAGATGTGTATAAGGATCCCCCTTCCCATTGTATTTCTCAAATTCGGGGATTTTAAATTTCTCCGGATATCTGGTTCCGGGGAAGACACAAAGATCTGAGTAGTTCACCCTGCCTAGGGACCCTATGCCCTTCATAGATTGGATAGTTTCCTCCATTTATTTTATTTTCTTTCGCAGGTCATCCGTATCTCCCTCTTCCGGGATGGTAATCACTGTTTTGTTAGGTACGGGAATGGCCTTTGGGACGACTGGCTCGCCCTTAGGTTGGGGTGGATCCTCTTTAGGTGGATCCTGTCGAGGTATCAATTGTTCCCTCAGCATTATGGCTATTTCTAACATCTGCTTCTTGAAATCATCAAATTCCTCCCTAGATATGGAGCCAGGATTAGTAGGTGGGAGCTCAGCCATTTCAGATTTAGAGTTTTGGGCTCTTTTAGACTGCGAACGGGTTTGAGGAGCAATCCTACAGAAACAACGGTTCGAAGTTTAGATCCTGGGCAAATGAAAAGATATGGATGCATGCTAAAGCTGTAATTTTTGTGTTTTGGGTTTTTTAATCTTTTCCTGCAAAACAGTATGTTAGTAGTCCCTTATTGCAATAATAATTGATAGACATGACTTATTATGCCTTCCCAGCTATTCCCTGCAAAACATGGAGGTCAGTACTTTTGTCAACAGGGGAGGCATATATGAATGGGATCATGACATTTTACACGCGTGAACGTAAAAGGGCATGAAGAGACTTTTCCTGCGTTGGGTTAATCTGAGGCTGACCTATCCTAGGGTTACTCTCACGGGCTTTTCGGCATGAAGGTCCCCAAATCTTCGCAATCTACTCGTCTGAACCCTTTCGATTGGAGCGGATTTGGGTGGTGCGTTTCCTGAGCCATCTCCGGGGAGCAGCCCCTTCGAGTCCAGTAATAAGCAACCGACAGGTTCGCCTCAGGAGGAGGTACTCTCTCAACATACATTCACATTCATCGTCCTCACCGTATGCAAATGATTACTTTAAAAGTAAAGCAATTCCATTCAATCATTCATTTATTGGGCAAAACACACATTCACACAACAAAAGTAAAAAATCGAAATATCGCACACACACACATTTTATGAATTTTAAAAGGATAGGATAGCATCAAGATTTGAACGCGGCTTAAGCCCTCTAATTTCCCCAGCGGAGTCACCAGCTGTCGACGCCGGTTGCTCATCTCTCTCGATGATTACCCTTTTTATTAGATGATTTTGGGAAAAGGTCGGCATTGATGTCGACGGGGTTTTGAAAGATCGTTTTTTATGATGAGCCAATTAACTAGAGTCGCCAGTTGGTATATTTGTAGTGGATGTACCAACTCATCCGAGTTTTCGTTTTTTTTTATCAATCGCTGGCTCATATGTGACTCCGAATTAATTGGTCTGCGAATCGAGATTCATAGAGTTCGGGGGCTTGTTTAAGCGAGGGGAAGGTGTTAGGCACCCCCCGTCTTCCATGAAACACGGTTACCGCAATCTTGATACTTTCCTATCCCTTAATTCATGAAATGTATATGTGTGCGTGTGTGTGCCTAATGAATTGTTGTGGTGAGTTTTGTATAAAAGGAATCCTTTTTGGTGTTTTATGAAAGAGACGTGTTTTATTTTGAGAGTATTTTAGAATGACTTTTGGCCTATTCGAGAAAGCTTTATTTCTTTATGAGAAAGATTTGATTTTAGATGGCAAAAGCTATGAGATTTTTCATTAAGTGTTGTTTTGACAAAACGTGAATTTTCTTAAACCTTAACCAAAATAGGAATCGAGATTTATACGTTGCTTTCATAAATGATGGGAAATTTCTAGGATCTCTTTCCCCCTATGTATCAAGGTTTAGTAAAACGTTTATTTCATTCATAAAGCCATTTTGGTGATGTTTGAAAATGATTTCCCTTGGCCTTCTCGTTTAATAGGAATCGACATTTATTAACACTTCCAATTTTTAACCTCGTGATTCTAATAACCTAGCTTGTTTAATTTTAATAAAAAAAAAACCTTCATCGTTTAGTCTTTGAAATCATTTTTTCGTGTCACAAAATCTAATCAAGCATAAACACGCGTCGGGGCTATTCATGGGCATGTAAGCCATGAAAACATCCCCGAACGCCAACAATCACATACTCCACTACTACGGGGCCTTAAACCCGATTCTCGCCTTAGCGTCGTTTTAAGGCCCGACGATTACATGTTACAAAAACGAGCACCTTGAATCTATTACATACATCAAAACGTCCATCATCGGATTTGGACCACGGGGTCGCGTTCCTAGGCTCACACCCGATATTGCTACATACCCACAAAATGAATACTACATAACTAACCAACCCGGATTTGTCTAATACACCATGATATCCGAAAATGATAATCTAAATAAATTACACCCAATAAATCACCATAAACAAGCTAGAAATTTCACCAATTGGATATCCTCGGGTTATTAGGAAGAAATTTTGTTCCAATGGAACCCTCACTAATAATCCCTAATCCATGATTGTTCAACAATATACATGAAAATTACATTTAATTTAACCAAATAATATGATATAAATTGCTAGAACAAAGGGAATTTTCACCTTGCAAATGATCTCAAATGGATGTGAACTTGTGTATTTGAATAGGATAAGGAGTATATTTGGTACAATCAAAATCAAAAGAATATAAATCCTCTCTTTTTTCTCTCTTTTCTTCCTATTTGGTTGCAAAATTTGCTCTTTTTCCTCTCTATTTCTGTGCTTTTTGCTGCTGAATTCTTCTTCTTCTCCAAATCTGCTAAACTCTCCAACTCTCTGTATGCTGCAACGAAAATGAGCTGAAATAGGCTGGCTGGCCACCTGCCTTCCACTCACCTGATTTCGAGTTCCGTGTTTCGAGTTCCGTGTTTTCAAAAGGCGCACTATTTGGCCGCAGATCAATCCGCGGCTGGATGGTTTGACTTTCTCGATTTTCATGCCACGCCTCGATTTTCGTGCCTTAACGTCGGTTTTCGCTGACAGGCTCGTATTCTGCAGTCCGGGAATTTCCGGGAGACGTGCCACCTTATTCGGGAATGCCCGTTTTTGGATGGCCTTATTGTCACGTCAGCTTTGGTCGCCAATCATTGCGGTGGTGTTGGACGTTCATACTTGTGCCCATTCCTTCGCTCCCGCAAGCCGGTTCGATTGACGATTTTGCCCTCCTATCATGGTTAGTACAGGGAACGCAAAAATTGGGTGTCTACACCCCAGATTATGCATAACTGTCACATGCTTATAAGTGCGCACGTCGGTTCCCCGATAATATATAACTTTCCCCTTTTTTTTGGGGTTGTTCATCTCAGTAGATAAGAGTCCTTACCAAGACAATTGGTTTGGAATAGCTTTCTAACACATGTATATTAGTCTAACCGAAACAATGGTTTAGACAATTTTTATAATCATATTCAATGATTTAATGAATACCAATACTCGCAATGAGGTTTAAGGGATATTAATCTTAAACCAAACTTTAGAATATGAATGACAGTTTATAAAGCACTTAGTCATTGTCACATACTTTTATGATACATGAATATACAAGTTTACATGCTTGCTCAATAAAGAGAAAGGGTTCGAATACTTGCACAATATACCACATCCTGCTCGAATGTAAATTAAGTAGGGTTAAAGGAAACTTGCCTGTTTGCTCAGCTACAAATACTCTATCTTTAATTTAAATTGTGTTGAAACGACCTAATCATTAATAAGTCGGTTCCTTAATTAGTATAACATTCTTACAAGTGGTTACGCACCACATAGTTTTAATACACAGTCACGTAGGTGGAATCATGATTATTAAGTCCATATTCGTAATTTCTCATCTTAGCTAAATGAGTTAGAAAATCTAGAATACTTCGACCCTAAGCATCAACATAAGCTCGAACACATAGTATATCAGTTCAATCATGCAATACAGCTTAAAACATTCATACATACATGCTGCAAGACTTTATTTACAAATTAAAACAACTGGGCTTTTTTGGCAACCTGCGCGGCCGCGCTGGTTTTGCCTTTAGGAGTGGCGCGGTCGCGCCACCCTCTGGGCAGACCAGAAAATGCAATTTCATTATGCTTGAACCTAGTTTATTCTTAGCATACTAGTTATTGTTATACATCAAGATACACATGTTTATGTCCTTATTAACTTGGTCTATAACTCTAGCATGCTCATTTAAATCCATTTGGAAGTCTTATGGTCCTAAGTCAGAAATTTCTACACTTTAGGCCAAACAAGTCCATTTCACACATAGTCCGCTATTATGGTCGAAATGTCCTATAATATGACTAGACAATACTTAATACGCATGCTCGGATGTAAACAATATATGCACATACTAAACACATAGCTTATACTTGAAATTCATGCATTAAACATGCTCGTACATGTCAAAATAATTCTTAGCTAAATGGTGCTCATGAAATTCATATCTAGAGGCATAATGAATCCTAACAATTATGCTTGTATGGTTAGGACACAACTTTTCATAGCATTTGACAACAATAGTTCTCACGTCTTAAGTATTCTTGAAAATCTTCACGTTAGACTAACTAAACTTGCTTAACATCTCTATGTGACTCTTCGTATGCATTTATACAAGTATTTAGACCATATATGCATGCTTGTAAGCTCAGAATATCAAAGATACAAAGTTCATAAGTGTTAGTTTACAAAACTTTAAGTTCTCTTTTAGAAAATTGTTAGAACCAAGCTAACACAACTTATTTCATGCAAGACCATTTCAGACCACACACCAGATACACACATGGGCTTATTCAAGCTAAACTAACATGCTCATAACACCTGAAGGATCAAAAGTTCAATTTCACTCTGGTGCACGGCGCCGCCGCGCCTGGTTTTTCCTGGGGAGCAGCGCGGCTGCGCTGCTCCTCGGCAGAACCAGGTAACTCCCTGGATGGCAAAATTTCCAAAAACCAAAACCAATTCGAACAATGATCTGAGCATACCCATCTTACATAAGGCCTATAACCATGATATTAAGCATACCTAACATGATTCTAACAACTTAAAACAAGTAAACAATTAAGTTCAAGGATTAAATTCAACATTCATGCTATTTCTTCATATTTTCGCATACTTAGCGATTGATCATGCTACAAACTCGTTTCTGAACCAAAATGGTTCGTTTAACTTTCGTTGTTTTCGTATTTGACTATACTAACAATGTATACCATCCACTTACAGATTACCACAACTTAGCTCAATCATTTTTGGTACATTATGAGCATGCATACATGTTATTTTCTGAGAACTCATGGAACTCAAGTTTGATAGCATAAAACATGATTAACACTTTAGTAACATGTATATGAACTTGACAACTCATATGCATCAACTACTAACCAACTAACAAGAGATTCATGGTAAAACTCTCGAAATTTATATATAGAATGCAAGAACACAATCAAAGAGAAATTACCTCTTGAAGCTAATTGAGTACCCTAAATCTCCCACCTCAATTTCTGATTACTCCTTAGCTTCACCACACTCACTCTCTACTTGAACAATTCAGATTTCTTATAACCAAAATGAAGAAGAGGAGGTCTCAATTTATAGAGTTTCCTTTGTCCATTTTTAGATTTTGCCCAAGGATTCAACCCAAAGGAAGAAGAAAGAAACTTATGGGTAATGGAGATTTGGTGGAATAGTGGTGAGGCACTATTTGGACCACTCCCCCCTCCATCATCACCAAGCTCTAGCTCTCCACCAATTCTCAGCAAAGTGGGTGATAGACCAATGGCCTATATACAGCTGATTACTAGTGGGGGGCACTCAATTTGGGACAAAGCAAAAACTCAGACATTCCAACAAGGCTAGTTAGCATACTTTAATTTAAAATATAACTTAGGTCATATGAGAATAATTAAATGTTACCACATTGTATCAAATAGAGTTACATGTACACATATCATAAAATTTATATACATTAATTATAGCGAAATCTAATTAATCGCTAACACCCAAATATTCAATATACATTATTATTTCATAATACATTTATTGTAATAATATTTAAGTATGGAAATAATTATCATGTAACAAATATTAATTACCCCATATAATTTAAATGTACATCACACAACAAAATGTCACATGGGATGTTCATGTAATTTAAATGTCACGCATATTCCACCTTATTTAATGATTTATATAAATACCCACACATGCTAATGTCACATAAAAAAAATATCATGCCACATAATATTTAATTAAATGAAAGGAGATTATTAGCCACACGAAAATTAATTAAGATACATTAATAATTTCTTTTCTTATTAAATCACTCCTCTATTAAATAATCAAGAGATTATTTTATTGCAACACTATTATGGTGACATATCACATATACTCATATTTGAATAAATATTCAACTTAAATAGAAAAGTCAATAATAATATTATTCAAAATTCTCGGGTATCACATCCTCCCTCCCTTAAAAAAAATTCTGTCCTCGGAATTGATACAAGGTTACACAAATAAATGGGGATAGTCCCTCCTCATCTTACTCTCTAATTCCCACGTAGCCTCCTCGGCGTCATGTTTTCGCCAAACCACCTTTACAGAAGATATACTCTTGTTTCTCAAGGTCTGTTCTTTCCTATCTAGTATTTGGACAAGAATTTCCTCATAAGTCAAATTCTTCTCCACTTAAATCGGCTCATAGGATATCATGTGCTTATTGTCGCGTTTGTATGGACGTAACACGGAGATGTGAAACACGTTGTGAATGTGTTCCAGCTCAGGCGGTAAAGCTACCATATACGCCACTTCGCCCACCCGCTTCAAAACTTCGAATGGCCCTATGAACCTCGGACTCAATTTTCCTTTCCTGCCAAATCTGATCTTTCCTTTCCAAGGAGATACTTTTAGGAATACGAAACTACCGACTTCAAAGTCTCGGTCCTGACGATGCAAGTCTGCATATTTCTTCTAACGATCTTGAGCGGCTACTAATCTGGCTTTTATTGTTGTCACCACATCGGTCGTCTGTTGAACTATTTCCGGCCCAAAAAGTTGTCGTTCTCCGACTTCATCCTAACACAACGGTGTTCTGCACTTCCTCCCGTAGAGAGCTTCGTAAGGTGGCATACCGATACTCGTGTGATGACTATTATTGTAAGCGAATTCTACTAAGGGTAAGTGGTCATCCCAGTTTCCCTTAAAATCCATTACGCAAGCTCGAAGCATATCTTCGAGTGTCTGTATCGTTCTTTCACTTTGTCCGTCTGTCTGAGGATAATAAGCGGTACTCAACCTCAGTTGTGTTCCCATTCTCTCTTGCAGGCTCTTCCAGAAATTTGACGTGAAGCGCGGGTCTCGATCGGAAACGATTGACATCGGCACTCCTTGTCGCGACACTATTTCCTTCACGTATAAATTTGCTAATTGGTTAAGGTTGAAACGAATCTTGATCTGTAGAAAATGAGCTGTCTTTGTTAATCGATCCACGATAACCCAAATGGCATCAAAACCCTTTTGTGTGACTGGAAGTCCCACCACGAAATCCATCGTAATGTGCTCCCATTTCCACTCTGGTATTTCCAGCGGTTGAAGTAGGCCACTCGGCCTCTGATGTTCTGCTTTGACTCGTTGGCAAGTGAGACATCTACTGACGTATTCTGCAACCTCTCGCTTCAGATTGGGCCACCAAAAATGTTGTCGTAGATCCCGGTACATCTTCGTCCCTCCAGGATGAACAGAATATCTCGTGCTATGTGCCTCGCGCAAAATTTCCTCCCTTAGTTCAGCAATAGCTGGCACCCACACTCGAGTTTTGAATCTCAAAATACCATCCTTATCCATTCGGAACTTTTCTTCCTCACTTCCTGTTATCTGCTTCTTTATCTTCTCGCACTCCTCATCCGTTTCTTGTGCTTCTTTGATTCGATCCAATAATGTTGGACGAGCTTCCATTACAAACAACTTCTCACTGGGCCCTCGAGGTTCCCCAACTTCTATTTCCAATTTTTCCATGTCTCTTATTAACTCCTCCTGAGTTGTCAATGTGAACAGTTTCTCCCTTCCTTTCCTACTTAGCGCGTCAGCTACTACATTGGCCTTTCCCGGGTGATAAAAAATTTCGCAGTCATAATCCTTGATTAATTCCAACCACCTCCTTTGTCTCATATTTAGCTCCTTCTGTATGAAAATATACTTCAGACTTTTGTGGTCTGTATATATCTCACATTTTTCTCCGTACAGGTAGTGCCTCCAAATTTTTAACGCAAAAACTACTGCTGCTAGTTCCAAGTCATGGGTAGGGTATCGTTTTTCGTAATCCTTCAATTGTCGTGATGCGTATGCAATGACTTTGCCGTGTTGCATAAGCACATAACCGAGTCCTTTATGCGACGCATCACTATACACCACAAATCCTCTCGTACCATCTGGTAAGGATAATACAGGTGCTTCACTTAACCTCTTATTCAGTTCTTGAAAACTCTCTTCGCATTTATCCGTCCACACGAACTTCACCGTCTTCCTTGTTAAATTGGTTAACGGGGTTGCTATCTTAGAAAAATCTTCGATAAATCTTTGATAGTACCCGGCTAACCCTAAGAAACTTCTTACTTCTGTCGGCGTTCTTGGTTGTTCCCAACCACTAACAGCCTCTACCTTAGCAGGGTCCACTGAAATCCCATTCTGGTCTATCACGTGTCCCAAGAATTGGACCTTCTCCATCCAGAATTCACACTTAGGAAATTTTGCGTACATCTTCTCCTTCCTTAGTGCTTCCAACACCATCTTTAAATGTTCGGCATACTCTTCTTTGGTCTTTGAGTAGATTAGGATGTCATCGATGAAAACTACTACAAACTTATCCAAGTATGGTTTGAAAACTCGATTCATCAAGTCCATGAACGCTGCTGGGGCGTTGGTCAAACCGAACGACATCACTAAAAATTCATAGTGTCCATATCGGGTTCGAAATGCCGTCTTCGGAATATCTTCCTCTCGTACCTTTAGTTGATGATAACCCGTTCGTAGATCTATCTTAGAGAACCACTTTGCTCCCTTCAATTGATCGAAAAGGTCATCTATCCTTGGTAATGGATATCTATTCTTAATCGTTACTTTGTTCAACTCTCGTTAGTCGATACAAAGCCTCATCGATCCATCTTTCTTCTTGACGAATAACACTGGTGCTCCCCAAAGAGACACACTTGGCCAAATATAACCCTTATCTAATAATTCCTGCAATTGTATCATCAATTCCTTCATTTCCACCGGTGCCATACGATACGAAGCTTTCGAAATCGGTGCAGTTCTCGGTGCTAAATCTATTACGAATTCGATTTCTCTGTCTGGCGGAAGGCCAGGCAGATCATCAGGAAACACGTCTTGAAATTCTCTCAGTACTGATATATCTTTCGCTTCTACTCCCTTCTTTTGAGTATCCGTAATATAGGCTAAATAACCCACACATCCTTTCTTTAATAATTTCTTGGCCTGCATCGTCGTAAGACAACAGGATTGCTCAAGCGATGAGCTACCATAAAATACTACCTTAGACCGATTTGAAGTCTGAAGGTTCACACTTTTCTTTCGACAATCGATCATCGCAGCGGGGCTGGATAACCAATCCATTCCTAATATCACGTCAAACTCTCCCAGTCTTATCGGAATCAAGTATATACTGAGTTCGTGACCTCTAACGCTTGCAGAACAATTTCGGTAAACGAACTCTATAGAAATTACTTCCTTATTTGCAATCTCTATGTTCAAAGGATTCTCTAAACGTTCTAAGGGTAAGTTCAAATGTGTAGCAAAATCTTCAGACACAAAGGAACAGGTAGCTGATGAGTGGGTTTTATACCTACGAATTAGTTATCTTTTGAACTCAATTCTTTGCTATCCTTAGGTGTTTATAGTATCTATTTACTTGTTTTATGCTTTTGTTGTGCAGAGAACAGTTGTAGACGATCGTGGGGGTTTTTAGCAAGTCCAGGGGCAAAAGAGTAATTTCCGCATGACATGAGCCCTCGCCGCGGCGAGCTCCCCAGGTCAATTTCCTCGCCGGGGCGAGCTCTCGTCGGGGCGAGCCTCCAAGGCTTAAAACTTCGCCGGGGTGAGCCCTCGCCGGGGCGAGCTCCCCAGGCTGTTTTTCTCGCCGGGGCGAGTGCGCGATTTTTTGAGCGGCTTGCTTTGTCTGTTCTGCAATTGTGGCGCACTAGTGGAGGAAATTCAGGAACGGGAAAATGAGGAGAGAGAGAGAGGATTTATCAGGCATCCAGGGAGTTGGTATTGCATCATTCATACTTGGTTACACATATTGAAAAAGCTAGGGTTTGGAGCTAAAAAGAGAAGAACAAAGGAACTAAAGGAAAGATTATCAGAATTTCATCAACCAATGAGGCTAGGAGCACGAAATAGGAGAGCAAGGATTAGAGAAGAAGAATTACACCACATCAATTGGAGCTTCTTATCACAAAAAGGTTGTATCTTCATATGTTTTAGTTCTTCTTTCTTATTTTGTAACTTCAACCATGTACTATAATCAGATTATGATGTTATTGAGATTTAATATGAGCTAAACTCTTCACTCTAAGATTGCAATGGAACCCAACTTGTAGTTTAAATTGAGATGCTCTCTCTTGAATTGGTTAATTAGGCATTTTTGTGAATTGGTAGTTTATAACCTTTGATTAAGGATTAATTGCTTGGCCCCGTAATTACTTTGGTAACTTATATGGAATTGAGAGAGGAAGTATAAGTTGAGACCTAGTTATGAACTCATGTGAAAATTAGAGGTTCTTTATGGATAATGTATGAGATTATGTGACGTGAGTCTTATGGATTATTCTTGAGGGTTGATAATTTGATTGTATTTAGGATAGACATATACCTAAATACCACATGTATCTAATTGAGAATCCGTGTTTAATGATTTCTATTGTGAAAGATGGTAATTGATAGAATGGTTAATGGGATTTTACGTGACATGTGTCTTATTAGTTGTTCTTGATATGAGATTCTTGCTTGTGTGTAGAATAGAAATATATCTATACACCACAATAGAAAATACGTATGTCGACCATCGAGGAGAGGCTTATATATACTTGTGATTTCTCGGATAGCAATTCTTATGTTCTAATTTACCAAACAAGAGAGAGTATGATGTTTAAATGAAGAGTTGGGGGATATTGTAATCTTAGACCTTTTTATCTTGAACTTTATCCGTGCTAGTAAAACCTTGCTTTCTAAATTGTCTTTATTTTAGTTATAATCAACAACAAACACAAACCATATTGTCATTGTTTAAATTAGATTGATTTTACATGCGATTGATATTTGGCAATTATTTAACATAATTCCTCGTGGGTTCGACACTTACTTATCTTATATTACTTGTGGACCGCGTATACTTGCGCGTGTTTATTGATTGTGAAATCGAGCAACAAGTTTTTTTTTTTATATTTCTATTTTTTTATTATTATTTTTTATTATTTTTCTCTTTTTTTTTTTAATTTTATTTATTTTTTTTTTTAGAATGAAGACAACGCAGACGATGAACATGTACAATAATCATCACACAAATGACAAGAACAGGAATAATCATTAATAGCAAGAAAAGTCATTTTGATGATATTATAAATGCTTAACTATAACATACGTTTGAAACATACTACGTGAATGCAAAACTACAACTAAATGCAGCATACTAAAATACTATAACTGAAAACTAAAAGCTCTAAACACCCCCAAACTTGGAAATAACAATGTCCTCATTGTAGAAAAGATAAAGACATGAAGAACTGAGGACTTCCCTATGATATCACTCGGCGGGGTGATCGTCCGTCTCCTTGACGTCAGAGTCTGATGGTGGGAAAGGTGGCAGTGGCGTAGGCACGGGAAATGGGAGTGTAGCTGCACCCGGGTGCTGTGCTGCTAGAGCCGCGCTGAAGCTGGTAGTGAAATTCCACATGTGCTCCTGCCTCTCTGTTATGCGCTGATTCTGCCTCTCTAGCCTCTTAGCGCGTCTGTCTATCAGTAACTGGAGGCTGCGGATCTGAGAGCTGAACTTAGCCTTAGGCCGCGATGAACTAGCAGGCAACTGCACATCCTCCTCCTCCTCCTCCTCGGAGGTAGCCACAATGATAAAGCCTCGACCTCGAGGATGTGACTCAGCTCCGTCCCATACCTTGTACCTCGCGATCAACCTGTGGTCGAGGATCTGTGATGGCTGCTATGTGACCTCATCATCTCGCCACTGTACCCCTGCCTATCTACACAACCCACAAATGAGGGAGGGGTGAGGTAGTCCGCCCTGAACATTACCCCTAAGAAGCTGGCGGATACTACCCTCAATGATGTTCCCTACATCAATGGAGAAATCCATAACAATAGCGTATAGTAACGCTGCCTTCTCTTTCGAAACATCGCTCACGTGCTGGGAAGGCATGAGCTTGGCACTCAGGAAGGCGTACCAAATCTTTCCATACAGGCTGAGGTCCTTGCTGGGGAAGAGAGAAACACCTCTTTCTCGCCTAGTGATCCATGTGGTACCCGGTTTGCATAACTCTGTTACAATCTTATCAAAATCAGGCTAAGAGAGAATGAGCTCAGTGTACTGGCATACTGCAAGAGGCACTAAGTTATAGTAGTGATTAATTGCCTGTGCGCTGAACGGTACCCTCATCCCCCTGACTATGGCCTCAAAAGGCTGCCTGTCCTGAGCGTTGGCGTAGAACTCCTGTACCACTGGAACAACAGCCGGGTCGGGGTGGTGGGTGAAAGTGTCCCACACCCTCTCATCAATCTGCTCCCAAATCTCCCCATCAACCCCCCTCTCTGGCCTGAGTCCGCGCTCGGGAGTTAGAGCTTTACCCGTGATGAAGTCATCAAACCTGTCTGCCGCCTCGGCACTAACAAACTTACTGTGGTCATACTGTCTGGGTGGTGCGGAGGAGGATCCCTCTGTACGAGATCTCTTAGGAGGCATTGTAGCAAAAATCAGAATCCTCTAAACAAAATAGACCCAAACCCCGCTGATTCCAACTCACTGCCAAACAGAAATTTCCCCCAAACTTGAATTTTTCACAGACCAAAATTTTCCTGCAAGAGTCTCCAAACACACAAAATATATCCCCAATCCAGCAGTTAAACCAATACAACCACAACTGGGTACTTACTGGCAACCAAATCAACAATATGCAGATAACTGACAGTTCAAAATGGTATCATACAAAACTGCAAGACTCAACTGGTTGCCCCAACTACTCAATTCTAACCCAATTGCCTTCTCAGATACTATATCAAATAAAATTAACAGTACACAGAGATAATTGCAGTGAGAAAAAAAATTTCAGTCCTTAATATGGTATACCTTCCTTCTGACAGTGGCTGTGTATGAGGATGAAGGCAATACTCCCTTGGATTCACCAAATTGAAGCGTTATGAGACTGAAGTTTAGCCCCAATCTCTCCAAATACTTGACCAACTCGAGCGGCAACAATGGTGGTGACTGTAATGGTGAGACTTGATTGAAACCCTAATTGGAAGTGGTTTTGTATGGAGAAGGGTTGCACGATCCTCAATTAAACTGAAATTGACAGTGGGTTTGTGGCTATGTTGGATTTTGAATGCTCTAGAATGGTTTGGGGCACTTGGGTTTTAGGTTGCAGAGAATGGGGAAGGAGAAGAATGGTGCAGAGTCGAACGGGAGAGAGTTATAAGTTCTGCAATTCCGCTTCTCTCGCCGGGGCGAGAGATTTACTCATGATTTTCTCGCCGGGGCGAGCTCTCGCCGGGGCGAGAGTTTCCAAGCCTAAAAACCTCGTCGCGGCGAGCCCTCCTGCTGAAGCAAAATTTTGATTTTTGAGAAATGAATACAGGGGCCATGTTTGATACTTACTCCCTGTATCCCTGCAACATACAAAACATACATTAGAAACAATAGGCCAAAAATGACCCTCCAAAGCGACTTAGTGCTAAAAAATCCAAAACTAACACACGATACACTAAATATAAAAGACTTAAAAACTAACAACCATGAAAATGCAATAAATAAGATACACTACTGAATCATAAAAGGATACGGAAACCGGTGGGTTGCCTCCCACCTAGCGCGTGGTTTAAAGTCCTCGGCCCGACTTCACATCCATTCAAGGCTAATCGGCTAAAGTGATCGAGCTCTTCTGGCGAGCGAAGCCGCCACCCCAATAATGCTTAAGGCGCTGCCCGTTAACTTTGATCGTCACTTCCGGATTATCACCATAAACTTCAACAGCTCCGTGTGGGAATGCGTGCTTGACAGTGAAAGGACCCGACCAACGTGATTTGAGCTTTCCGAGAAAAAGCCTCAATCTAGAGTTGTACAGCAATACCGCTTGGCCAGGCTCGAATTTTCTGTCGACAATCTTCTTATCATGCCACCTCTTTACCTTTTCCTTGTACAATTTTGAATTTTCATAAGCTTGTAGTCGGAACTCATCAAGTTCATTGAGCTGAAGAAGCCTTTTCTCGCCTGCAGCTGTGAGGTCAAAATTCAACTTTCTAATGGCCCAAAACGCCTTGTGCTCAAGCTCAACCGGAAGATGGCATGCCTTGCCATAAACAAGCTGGTATGGTGACATACCAATGGGTGTTTTAAAAGCCGTTCTGTACGCCCACAGTGCATCATCCAGCTTTGTTGACTAATCTTTTCTTGTGGGATTGATGACCTTTTCCAGGATTTTCTTCACTTCTCTATTGGAAACCTCTGCTTGTCCATTGGTCTGGGGGTGATATGCAGTAGCAATTCTATGAGTGACCCCATATTTTCCCAAAAGGGCAGCAAAGTGCTTATTGCAGAAGTGACTCCCTTCATCACTGATCATAGCCCTCGGAGTACCGAATCTTGTGAAGATATTCTTTTGAAGGAACTTCAGCACTACCTTGGAATCATTAGTGGGAAATGCGGCTGCCTCCACCCATTTAGATACATAATCTACTGCCAAGAGAATGTATAGATTGTTGAAAGAGGGTGGGAATGGCCCCATGAAATCTATACCCCAAACATCAAAGACTTCAACCTCCAGGATCATGTTTAAAGGCATTTCATGCCTTTTAGAAATGTTCCCCATCCGTTGACATCTATCGCATTTTAGCACAAACTGATGAGCATCCTTAAACAAAGTTGGCCAAAAGAACCCTGCTTGCAACACCTTAGTGGCTGTTTTCTCACCTCCGTAGTGTCCTCCATATAACGAATCATGACAGTGATGAAGAATGCTCTCGACCTCGCTCTGTGGAACACACCTTCGAATCATTTGGTCCACACAATGCTTGAACAAATATGGCTCATCCCACATATACCTATTAACGTCATGAAGAAACTTTTTCTTTTGCTGCCACGACAAGTCCGGTGGGAGTGTGTTACTAACCAAGTAGTTAGCAAAATCAGCATACCAAGGTATTTCGCCTTGAACCACAAACAGCTGTTCATCCGGGAAAGATTCATTTATTAGAACTTTGTCTTCCTTATCAAGACCCGGATTCTCCAATCTAGATAGATGGTCTGCTACTTGGTTATCAGTTCCCTTTCTGTCCCGAATCTCCAAGTCAAACTCTTGCAGCAATAAGATCCATCGAATCAATCTCGGTTTAGCATCTTTCTTTGCAATAAGGTACCGAATAGCTGAATGATCTGTGAATACAACCACCCTTGTTTCAATCAAGTAAGATCGAAACTTGTCAAATGCATAAACCACTGCAAGCAACTCCTTCTCGGTAGTGGTGTAATTGAGTTGTGCATCAGTTAAGGTTTTGATGGCGTAGTAAATAGCATGAAAAACCTTCTCCTTGCGCTGTCCCAAAACAGCCCCAACCGCATAATCACTGGCATCACACATCAATTCGAAGGGTTTTGACCAATCCGGGGCAATGATCACTGGTGCAGTGGTTAATTTCTTCTTTAAAAGCTCAAAAGCGCTCAAACACTCTTCGTCAAACTTGAATGGCACATCTTTCTCTAGTAGACTGCATAAAGGCTTTGTGATCTTAGAAAAATCCTTAATGAATCTTCGGTAAAACCCTGCATGTCCCAGAAAACTACGAATGCCCTTAACAGAGGTTGGTGGAGGTAAATTTTCAATTGTTTCAAGTTTTGCTCTATCCACCTCAAGACCCTTTGATGACACTTTATGCCCAAGTATTATCCCCTCTTGCACCATGAAGTGACATTTTTCCCAATTGAGCACTAGATTAGTTTCCACACATCTCTTCAGTATCAGAACTAGATTTTCCAAGCAATTGTCAAATGAATCACCAAACACTGAGAAGTCATCCATGAAAACTTCAACATTGCGTTCTACCAAATCTGAGAAAATAGCCATCATGCACCTTTGAAAAGTGGCCGGTGCATTACACAATCCGAATGAGACCCTTCTAAAAGCAAAAGTACCAAATGGGCATGTGAAGGTAGTCATTTCTTGATCTTCTGGAGCAATAGCAATCTGATTATATCCCGAATTTCCATCCAACAAGCAATAGTACTCATGTCTAGCTAGTCTATCCAACATTTGATCAATGAAGGGTAATGGGAAATGATCCTTTCGAGTTGCTTTGTTAAGTCTCCTGTAATCCATGCACACCCTCCAACCAGTTACTGTTCTTGTTGGAATTAATTCATTATTCTCATTGGCTACAACTGTCATGCCTCCTTTCTTGGGTACACACTGAACTGGGCTCACCCACGCACTGTCAGAGATAGGATAAATTATTCCAGCATCTAACCATTTCAAAATCTCTTTCTTTACCACCTCCTTCATGATTGGGTTGAATCTCTTCTGATGTTCCACAGTGGGCTTACTATCATCTTCCATCAAGATTTTGTGCATACAGTAAGATGGGCTTATTCCCTTGATGTCGGCGATGGTCCATCCAATAGCAGATTTGTACTCCCTAAGAACCCGCAACAGCTTGCTTTCCTGAAACTCGTTAAGCACACATGCAATAATAACAGGTAAAGTAGCTGAATTACCTAAATATGCATACCTGAGATGGTTAGGGAAGGGTTTTAGCTCAAGTGACGGAGGTGCCTCAAGGGATGGTTTCAACCGATCTGTAGCATTCTCAGCATGTTCAAGAGATTCAAACGGGATTTGAAACTTGCTCCCCCGTGGCACTGTATCCAAAATCTGTAGATATTCAACCAAATCTGGATCTTCCATGTCAAACTCTCCCAGAAGTGCAGTCTCTAATGGATCATTGTTTAACACATTCAGAAACTCGCCATTCACAGCTTGCTCGATAACATCCACATGAAAACATTCTTCCTCATCCGAAGGGAATTTCATGGCCTTAAATACATTGAAGGTCACTTCTTGATCCTGAACCCTCATAGTGAGCTCTCCCTTTTGCACATCAATTAAAGTTCTTCCAGTGGCTAAAAATGGTCTCCCCAGAATAATAGGAATGTTTTTATCTTCCTCAAAATCTAAGATGATAAAATCAGCTGGGAAGATGAATTTATCCACCTTAACAAGAATGTCTTCTACAATTCCCCTTGGGTATGTAACCGATCTATCGGCAAGCTGAAGAGAAATGTTTGTAGGCTTTGGTGCAGGCAATCCCAACTGAGTATACACGGATAATGGCATGAGATTAATACTAGCACCCAAGTCACACAAACATTTGTTGAATGAAAGGCTGCCAATAGTACACGGTATAGTGAAGCTGCCTGGATCTTTCAACTTGGGAGGTAACTTTCTTTGCAGCACGGCACTACATTCCTCTGTCAAAGTCACTGTCTCAAAGTCATTTAGCCTTTTCTTCCTAGACAGAATTCCTTTCATAAATTTGGCATAGCTAGGCATCTGTTCTAAGGCCTCTACAAAAGGAATATTAATTTGTAGCTTCTTGAAGACCTCCAGGAATTTGGCAAATTGTTTATCCAACTTTTGCTTCTACAATCTCTGAGGGAAAGGTACTGGTGGATACACTTTTGGAGTAGGCTCAACACTAGGTTTATCTGTGGTATCTTTCTGCTCTGACTCAGGTGGTACACTGCTGTCCATTTCCTTAGAAAAATCAGCATTGTTCAAGTCCGGAGGAGAGCTTGAGTGGGCTGCCCCCTTTTGCAATTCGGGCTCCTGTAAGGTTTGTTTACCACTTCTGAGAGTTATTGCCTGACATTCCTCTTTCCCATCTCTTCTTGGATTAGTCTCTGTGTTACTAGGAAGAGATCCCTGAGGTCTATTTGACATGGAACTAGCCATCTGCCCAATTTGATTTTCCAAAGCTTTAAGTGCTGCTGCTTGGTTTTTAATCAAGATATCTTGGTTAGCCATGTGTTTCAATATCAACTCCTCAAAATCTGATTTTCTCTCTGGTTGTGATTCTGAGGTTTGAGCTGTATGATGTTGTGGCTGATTTTGGAACCCTGGTGGATGGTGTGGGTTAGGAGCTTGCTGAAAATTTTGATTGTTGCTCCATGAAAAGTTAGGATGGTTCCTATTCCCAGCATTGTAAGTGTTTTGATACTGATTTGGCGGTCTCTGGTAGCTACTTACAAACAGAACTGCCTCGTGATCAAATGGGCATTGGTCGTTGGCATGTGTCCCTGCACAAACTTCACAAACAACAGCCACCTGCTGCACTTTTGAATCAGTCAAGGAATCAAGTTTCTTTGACATTGCTGCCATCTGAGCTGCTAAGGCTGTGATGGCATCCACCTCTAATACTCCGGCTACCTTTGGTTGACTCATCCTAGCAGTAGGCCATTGGTAGTTATTTGCAGCCATAACCTCCAATAAATCAAGTGCTTCCCCATAATTTTTAGCCATAAAAGATCCTCCCGCAGCTGCATCTAAACTAGACCGATTGTGTGATCCTAATCCATTGTAGAAGGTATTCAACTGCATCTATGGAAGGAATCCATGATGTGGGCATTGATGAGTGTGTTTTATATACATAAATTGGGTACTTTTTAGCCTTAATAATTTGTAAGTCTTTAGCTATTTCGTATGGTTTTATGTGTTTTCATCTTATTGTTGTGTAATATACTTTTGTAGTACTTTTATATGTATTTGTGTGCTTTTATGCGTTTTTACGTTGTTTTGTAGGTATTGAAATAAAGGCCCCTTGAACCGTTACGTTTTTGGCTCGAATCTAGCATTTCCGCTGCTTGTTTCTCAATTTGACCCATGATGCAATCCGAATCTCTCAAAACTCAAAGAACGAAAGTTGTAGATTTTGATCTTAGCTTTCCAGAACGTCAGGAATCATCCAATTTGAAGTTCGTATGAGAGAGTTATGGTCCTTTTACCATCGGCTTTTGCATGAATTTTACACAGCAGCTGCTTCGGGGCCAATTTGCGCCTTGCTCTGTCCATTATCTCGTCGAGCTCCAGTTATGGAAGTTGTAGATCTCCTTCTTAGCTTTCCATAGCCTCCTTAAACGCCTTAATCCGAGTTCGGACGAAGAAGTTATGACCATTTTACCAACAGACATCGAAACGGATTCGCGCTACAGAACACCGCCGGGGCGAGAGCGTCGCCGGGGCGACGGAATTCAGGCCAAAATTGGCGCCGGGGTGAGAAACGCTTCTGACTCAGCGAATTTTTTGGTCCAAAACTCGGGAAATAGCTAGGTTTTAGTGCCCCAACTGATATAACACCAAAGTGGCGGCTGGAACTTCATTCTAACACATACCCACTCATTCTAACTCATCCTAACACCTTCTAACACAAAATCTAGAGAGAGGAAGCTACCAAATACATCAAATTAAAGGGCCAAAATGCTAAAATCAAGCTACATCAAGCAAGGCCAAGGAGCAAAAACATCAAGGATTGCAAAATCAAGGAGGAGAAGCTAGTGTTCATCATCAACCCATCAAACATCATATGAAAATCTACAAAAGTGGTTCTATCTCTAGTTTTCTCTTCTATTTTGTAATCCAACATGATGTATAATTTGAATATGATGTTATTTGTAGTTACCATGAACTAGAACTAATTTTCTAAGATTTCAATGGAACCCAATATGTAGTTTGAATTGAATGCTCTCTCTTGGATATTGGTTATTCATTTGTGAATTGGGTATCATAATTTATGGATTAATTGCCTAGCTAGTAATTACCTTGGGAACTTATATGGAATTGAGAGAGGAAGTATAGGTTGAGACCTTGTTATGATATCATGTGAAAATTAGATATTCCTATGGGTAATTTATGAAATTAAGTGACGTGTGTTTTATTTATTACCCTCATGAATGGATAATTTGATTGTATTTAGGATAGACATATACCTAAATACCACATGTATCCATTTGAGAATCATGCTTAATGATTTCCATTGCGAAAGTTGGTAATTGATAGGGTGATTAATGAGATTTGGTGACACGTGTCTTGTTGATTATTCTTGATATTGGATTCTTGCTAGTGTGTAGAATAGAGATATTTATACACCGCATTGGGAAATACATATTTGACCATCGAGAGAGGCTTGTATATACTTGTAAATTCTCGGATAACAATCCTTGTGATTTAACTAGTTGAAAAGAGAGAGTTAGGATATTCAAGTGAAGTGTTGGGGGAAATTGTGATCTTAGACTTGTTAATATTTGATTTCATTATCTTAAAGCTTTCCATAGTTCTTTGATTATTTGTTATCTTCATTAATGCAAAACAACAAAATAATTATCGTTTATTTAAATAAGATTGAGATGATAAAAGGTTAATACTTGGAAAAGACTAGTAACAATTCCTCATGGGATCGATACTCTACTTACTCTTTATTACTTGTTGACCGCGTATACTTGCGCGTAATTGTCGTTATATTAATCGGACAACAGGCATCTTCGAAGCAAATCTCTAAATCTTTCCCAAGCTTCATACAATGATTCTCCATGGTGTTGTTCAAAGGTAGCAATTTCATTTCTCAATCTAGCAGACTTTGCAGGAGGGAAGAACTTTGCCAAAAAAATTCTGTGCTAAGTCTGACCATGTAGTGATGGATCCCGGTGGCAATGAGTGAAGCCAACTCTTAGCTTTATCTCTCAAAGTGAACGGAAAAAGTCTAAGTCTCAAGGCATCATCCGTCACTCCATTAAATTTGAAAGTATCACAGATCTCAATAAAGCTCAACAAATGCTCATTAGGGTTGTCATTAGCCAAACCCCCAAACTGTAACGAATTTTGCACCATTTGTATTGTTCCCGGTTTGATTTCAAATGCATTTGCAGTTATTGCCGGTCTTGTGATACTAGACTGTAAATCACTTATCTGCGGCGTTACATAGTCTCTCAATGCTTTTTGTTCCTCTGCCGCCATAGTTTCTTGATTGTTAGAATCCCTGATTCTTTCTCTTCTTAGTCTTCGGGTATTTCTCTTGATCTCAGGATCGTAAGGAAATAACTCAAGACTTTGTGATCGGCGCATACAAATCAAGGGTACCTACACATTCAAGTAAATAAAAATTAAAAACAAGTCTAAATTAAGATCAATTCAACTATAATCAATATTGGTAAAATTATTGTAAAATAATTTCCCGGCAACGGCACCAAAAACTTGTTGTCCGATTAATATAACGACAATTTACGCGGAAGTATACGCGGTCAACAAGTAATAAAGAGTAAGTAGAGTATCGATCCCACGAGGAATTATAACTAGTCTTTTCCAAGTACTAACCTTTTATCATCTCAATCTTATTTAAACAAGCGATGATTGTTTTTGTTGTTTTGCATTAAGGAAGATGACAAATAATCAAAGAACTATGGAAAACTTTAATATAATGAAATCTAATATTAACAAGTCTAAGATCACAATTTCCCCCAATACTTCACTTGAATATCCTAACTCTCTTTTTTCAACTAGTTAAATCACAAGGATTGTTACCCGAGAAATCACAAGTATGTCTAAGCCTCTCTCGATGGTCAAATACGTATTCCCCATTATGGTGTATAGATATATATATCTATTCTACACACTAGCAAGAATCTCATATCAAGAATAATCAACAAGACACGTGTCACCAAATCTCATTAATCATCCTATCAATTACCAACTTTCGCAATAGGAATCATTAAGCAAGTATTCTCAAATGGATACATGTGGTATTTAGGTATATCTCTATCCTAAATACAATCAAATTATCCATTCATGAGGGTAATAAATAAAACACACGTCACTTAATTTCATAAATTACCCATAAGAATATCTAATTTTCACATGATATCATAACAAGGTCTCAACCTATACTTCCTCTCTCAATTCCATATAAGTTCCCAAGGTAATTACTAGCAAGATAATTAATATATTAAGCACAAATTATGATATCCAATCACAAATAATTAACCAACATCAAAGAGAGAGCATTCAATTCAAACTATGTATTGGGTTCCATTGAAATCTTAGAAAATTAGTTCTAGTTCATGGTAACTACAAATAACATCATATTCAATTTATACATCATGTTGAAATACAAAATCAAAGGGAAAGTAGAAATGATAGAACCCAATTTAAAGATATTCATATGTTGCTTGCTTGAGGGTTGATGATTCCTAGCTTTCCTCCTTGATTTGGTACTCCTTTCCTCAATTAATCCTTTGATTTTGCTGGAATTTCCTTGTATTGCAACCCATTTCTCTTCAATTTTGATGTTTATGTGCAGCCTCAACAAGTGTCACTGCCCATTTTCGAGCCCCTGGATATGTTATATATGTTAGGTGTGAGTAAACCTAGCTTAGCACCCCCAAAATGACCAAAAAAGCTGAAAAATCTGCTTCTGTCCGCGACGAGATCGCCCCGGCGAGCTTTTTGGCCTAAGAATTCTCACCCCGGCGAGATCTCGCCTCGGCGAGGAATTTGTGTAGGAAATTCCCGCCCCGGCGAGCTCAGGTAAAATGGCCATAATTTCTTCTTCCAAACTTGGATTTAGGCGTTTAAGTAGGCTATGGAAAGCTAAGAAGTAGCTCTACAACTTTCATAACTGGAGCTTGACGAGATACAGGCCGTAGCAAGGATAAAATCGAGCTTGAAGCAACTGCTGTGTAAAATGCATGCCGAATCCGATGGTAAAATGACCATAACTCTCTCATACGAACTTCAAATTGGATGATTCTAGATGATCTGGAAAGCTAAGATCAAAATCTACAACTTTCGTTCTTTGCGTTTTGAGAGATTCGGATTAGATCATGGGTGAAATTGAGAAACAAGCAGCGAAAATGCTAGATTCAAGCCAAAAATGCATCGATCCAAGGGGCCTTTATTTTCATTCCTACAAAACAAAGTAAAAACACATAAAAGCATACAAAAACATATAAAATTAATATAAAACTACATTATACAACAATAAGATGAAAATACATAAAACCAAACGAAATAGCTAAAGACTTACAAATTATCAAGGCTAAAAGTACCAATTTGTGTGTATAAAACACACTCATCATCCGACATCCTACAAACACCACACAATAATCAACATCAGTACCACAATAAAATATATTCATTGATAAAATGAAATGATATTTTATTCGGTACAACTAGAACTCGATGGGTCTCCACAACCCATCACCTACGTACTCTATATGAGTCTCCTACTAAGGTTATAACCTAGGTTTCTCATTCCTAACGTTTATAACCTACAACTCTGATACCAACCTGTGACACCCCCAAATCCGGGTTTCCTAACCTCGAATTCGGTGTTCACGATACTCAACAACAACATACTTTCTAACTGATGCGGAATAATAAACATACATTGTTTATCGAAATAGTAATAAAGTCTTACAATCAGGCTCCCAAGGTTCTTTAACCTTAACTTAAAACATACCCTCAATACAATAAGAGTTCACATAGCCAAATAACATTTAAGATAAACTAGTACATAAGCCATTTCAGGCAACTACTCTTGCACCATCCCTTTTCCTTTGTCCCCTTTAGACGTTTCTGCCTTAGCTGAAATAAAGATCATGATATAGCAAGGGTAAGCAACTAGTTTACTTAGCAAGTTTATACACAAGGGAGATATATCATGAATAGAAGGAAATTTCGCTTTCAATGTTCAACAACAGTATAAAATTGTGAAGAAACATGAATTAATAGTCGACAATTGAATATTCGAATAATTGAATGACAATTACTGAGTGGTTGAAAATAACCATAGACATTGGCCAAGGTTCTCAGCATTTAAACTGGACCTCTTAAAAAGTTTTGGTAATCAAGGGGATCAGCCTTTCATACCCCGTGATTTATATATAAACACTTAATAAACCAGCATTGATATCATTCCTTAATCAAATTTATCCTTTTCTCAGCCAAGAGTTCTTACCATAACAATTTAATAAGAACAACTTTTAAAATACCTTTGATTCAACAAATTTAGACATGATTGATCTAGCTGATACAAATAGCATAGATCTATCTCATAAACAGTTCATGCTTAAAAGAACTTTAATCTAATTCACAGTTCAATAATAATAGAATAGGAATTCAATTGCACAAAGTGCGAATCTCAATAATCAGTATAGATGTGAATAATCAACAATAATTATTCACTAACATGCTTCGAAAATAATAACTCGAGTTTGAGTTAGGGAACTTGCCTGTCTGCTCAGCTACAAGTAATTCTAGCTTTAACTAATTGGCCTTGAAAAACCTAACATTGATAACGTCGATCTACCAATTAGTACTGCGTAGTTGTATATCGATACGCTTACTTATGCTATTTATTTAACAATTAAGCAAATCACATAGCACACATAAGTTAATAAACTATCGTAAATCCTATAAGACACTTAATATTATCAATCCTGATAATATTTAATTCACCTCTTGATATTATTAGTCCACTAATAACACTTTTATTCGTTTACTAATGTTATTAACATCTTAATAATATTTTAATCATCCAATAATACTTTAATCTAATATTATTAATCTCTTAATAATATTTTAATTCTCATATCATTAATAATATTTTAATCTAATATTATTAGTCATTTTAATAATATCTTAATCATTTATTAATGCTTAAAACAAATATTATTACCCATTCAATAATATTTCCATGAAGTTTTAATCTTAATATTTCTTTGTTTACTTAAAAATATCGAATTCTTATATTACAATTATCATAGTAATATTTTAATAAGTTATTAGGCGAATGAACAATTTATTCTAATTGTTTTACCCTTTATTAAACAACTTATTTACTACCCATAAAAGGTCATAAATATTATTTATCATAATAGATTGCCAAAATACCTCACATAGGTTATATTACACCATAATAGGAGTACCTAAGCTGTAACATCCTATTTTTCTTATTTATGACATTATTTAACCATTTATTTTCTTTTAAGCATAACTATAATATTATTATGAAAACTAGCAAACAAGTTCGAAAAATTATTATCTTCTGGATCTGGATAATATATGACCCAACAATAATTTACAAATATTCCTGGAGTTTTAGAAAATGATTTACTATTTTTAAAATACTCAAAAACTCTGAATCTTGTTATATTTTTCATAAGTCGAGTTTCGCTCAGAAAATTCTGAAATTTTTAGGGTACACTCTCATAATGTACATAAATATACGATAAAAATTTCATATTGTTTCAAGGTACACACAGTGAGAAATCCGAGTATGAATATTTAGGAGTCCTTCACGGTAAAAGCCATTACACAAAAACTACACATTAAAACGTGTTTATTCTTTTTCCTACTTGTAGATAACTTCTTAAGGTACCTCTATGATGTTTTCCAGATTTTTAAAAGATATATAACTGGCCGAAACAACCTTTGGAAAAATAAGGACAACAAGCTTCTTGGTTTTTAGACTTTAAATGGACTGTTTCGGGGAAAACAGCCCCCATGGCTGCAAAACTTGATGGATTTGTGTTCTACCACTTGGGTTTACTAGCTAACTCATGTACCTAGCACCCCCTTTCGACGGATCACAAATCCAAGTTGTAGATCTCAGGTTATGGGTGATCCAAGTGAAGAAAAGCTAGGGGTTTTACCCTTTAAGAACATAAGTTCTTTTTCTTCCTTTGAATCTCCATTCTAACACTCAAGAGGATTAGATCTATACATGAAGCATGAAGATCTAATGATTCTTGAGTCTTAGAAAAAAATCTCTCAAAAACTATAAAAATAAAACAAAGTAAGAAAGAAGGAAATGGTTTAGGATTTTACCTTGATCTTGTAGCTACTCTCCTTGCTCTACCAAAGTATGTGATGAACTTAGGATGCATGAACTATGCTAATCTCACTCTCTTTTCCTCTCTAAGCTCTTACTCTATGTTCTTGCTTGGGAGAAATGAAAGAAGGAGATGAAACTTGAAATGAAATAAAAAGATAGAATACTTGTAAGTATAATGCTAAATTAAAATTCATGCTATTATCCCCACATCTTTCTTGCCCCTTGGATATAAGAGTTCACCTTATCCCTTCCATTTAGCCTTAATCTTATCTTTAAGTGTGCTAATTAGATTTTCCACCAATGGGAGCTTGTCAACCTAGTCCTTTGTGTAAGAGTTACTAATATCCCCCATATCTTTGTTGTCCCTTGGATAAAGGCTTACTAAATGGATAATAGCAAGAAACCTCTACCTTTTGTCATCATGAAGCTAGTGAGTAGCCTTGTGTCACTAGGGTGGCTAGTTGACATCTTAGGAAGCTATGACACATCATAGGTAGCTACTTGATATTATAGGAAGCTATGATATCAAGTTTACCATTTTAACTTCCCACACAAGCTAGCTACTTAATTAAAATAAAGTTTGAAATCAACTTACTCCTCCTTTCTCCTAAGTGCACGGCAAGGAGGGATTTTGTCCCTAAATGTTGTCCCACATAGCTTTAAATAAATAAACAATTGTTACACATTTAATAAATCAAGTGGCTAAGTTTTGGACCACACATTAAATACCATTGGCGTCCAATTTAAATGATTAGGCTAATAAAATCCAAATCTATTTAATTCAATATTGAGTCATTTAATTTAACCCCATGATAGCTCATTTAATAAGCCACACAATTAATACCTAAATCCATGATTAATATAAATGATTGAACTAGGTTCATTAATTAAGTAACTTAGTCAATTAGTAAATAAATTACTAACTTAACTATTAATTATTATTATCCAATTTGTACCATATCTCATTAACAACTACTTTCATTAATTAACCCACACATTTTATTTACTAACTATATTCAATTTACTTGAATACTTAATTTAGTAAATACCTTGTCAACTTTATGGATATAAAGCCTTAGGGTTTGCTCACTAGTTTAAATATACTACTAGTGATTCCCTTAACACAAATTTATATCAATAAATCACATAGTCACATAATCCACCAATACCCCAAAGGTTTAAATAAGAACACAAAGTTAACTCATTAAAATTAAAATTATATTTAATTAATAATGATGTTCAAAATTCACGGGCATTACAGTGATGCTAGATATATAAGTTAACTACAAAACCCAAGTGGTGGAACTCAAAAATAATAAGTATAAAATTCGTAGGGACTGTTTTTACCAAAACAATCTAGGTGGTTTAAAAGGATAAAAGGGGCTGCTACAGGGCAGTCCCATCCAGGGATATTTTTGTCCAATTATTATGCTCTAAAAATTCTGAAAAACTTTGGATTGATAATATAATAAGTTATATGAGTCGTGTCAAAATTTGAGAAATTTTGGCCATGTAGAATGAAAGTTATGGATTTTATGGCGAAGGACCTCAAATCGGGAAAACAGGCCAAACCCGCTGACCCCTTGCTTGTATGCACTGTTTTGACCACTTAACAAGTGCAATAAATTCAGGGCTTTTTACCACTAAAAATATAGGAAGTTATATTGCTCCTGGCCAAAAATCGCCGCATTCCGACTTGTAACGAAGAATATACGGCTAAAATCAAAATGTAGAGTTTTTCGACGAAAACGGGTAAAATTGGAGTTCTATAACTCCGATGGCCACGAAAGTTTAACTGGGAGTACTTGTTAATATGTATAAGATGTTATCAAAAATTTTTTGTCATCGGAGTTGTACAATATAGTAATCATTTTTCTTAGTTTTGAAAGTTAAAACGGACATTTGAAAAATGTTAAAGAAATTTGAAAACTTTCATAAGGAAAGTAATTTTTTGTATGGAATATATGTACATATGTGTGGCAAGATTTGAAGAAAATAAAAATCGATTTTTAAAAGAGGTTAAGTCATTTTAATAATGCAGCTTCTAATACGGTTTGCTGTATTCCTATTTCAGTTTGCTGGATTGTGGTATTCGGCTTGCTGAATTGATAAAAACAGTTTGCTGAATTAATGAATATAGTTTGCTGAATTGGTAAATATAGTTTGCTGAATTAGTGAATCTAGCTTACTGAATTGTAGGATAGTTGAATCCAGGTTGCTGGATTGCAAAAATAGTTGACTGAATTGAATAGTTTGAATCCAGTGTGTTGGATTGTAATCTAGGTTGGAATCCAAATTGCTAGATTGGAATCCAATTTGCTGGATTGCCATCTAGTTTGCTGGATTTGGAATCCAGTTTGCTGGATTGGGTATTTAACCTACAGAATCATAAAGAAAGACTTATATAATGAAAGACTTAGTGTTAATTCATAAAGTAGTAGTACAGTCGTACTCTTTAATAGTCGATGTATAGTATCTGGGCTAAACAATTCTTTCAGCGAGTGGAGGTATATACGAACTAGCAACCGATCTAACTCACTGTGAAAACAGTGTAGACGAGACGAAAACTAGTTTGTTGGTTGTTTGTGGGAAACCACTCAGCATACTATATTGAACACTGTTAAAGACTCGATGTGTGCTAACTTTAGAATTGAATGCTTATGGTGTTAATGTGTTATCTAATATTTGATTATGTGATTGAATGTTAGATAATTTACTTATAAATAAGTGATATTATAAGGTATAATATGATTGGCTGACGGAAAGATCAATCTTATAACTGATAGGTCTTTCAAAAGAAGTTAAATTAAATTGCGTAGCAGTAGTCAACGACCAAGGCAAGTACCTTACCTTTTCGTTTACTTTATGAATTGGATCTGTGTAAGCAAGTTTCTAACTTACTTAACTTTTACATTGAGCAAGTATCCGAACCTACGCATTTATTTTATGCAATAGGTGTATGTATGCAAGTTCCTTAACTCAATCTTTTATTGTACAAGTAGTCTATCCTTTTCAATTACTTTATGAAATGGATTCAGGTTTATGCAAGCTTTTAACTCAATCTATCATTGAGCAACTATTCTATCTTTCATTTACATTATGGACTGGATCCATATGATTATGCAAGTATTCTTAAATTTTATTCAAGCTATCAATTGATTTCAAATATCTCGATATTGTCTCATTTGATGTATTTTATAATCAAAATTGTTCTATTCTTTGTGCAAGTGTCCTCACTTGTACAAATTGTTATAATTATTATAAATTCAAATTTACTTCGATTCGTTCATTGTTAAAAGTATCTTATTACTGAATTGCTATGACTCATATTGAAAATTTGTAGTCTAAGTTTGGTTATGCAAGTGTCCCCACTTGTATAAACTATTGTACATTATCAATTACCCTTGAATTCGAAATTCGTTGATAAGTTCTGATACATACTATTAAATTTCAGTATGTATACCTAGTTTAAAGGTTGTCTAAGCTATTTGTCACAGCTAGACACGATTTGAAAAGTATTTGTCGAATGTTATGGGTTATGATAAAGTCGTTCAACTAAATTATTTTAGTTAGGACTCCAGACTAAGTATGAACAATCCTAAATGGGAAATTTTATGAGCTAAAAGCGGTGATAAAAATTTTATGCGCCAATGGCGGTAATGTATTATATAGTGTTGATCAATATAGGGCACAACGGGACGGATCATCCTCTGTGTCCGTAAGACCAGACGGTTTACAAATGAATTTATGTTCAAACCTTTTCAAAAATGAAAAATAACAGTTCATGGTCTTTTGACCACTCAGTATTCAAAAGTCGCTTAGTTGTTTCAAAAATCTTAAAATGATTTGATCCGTTGTTAAGAATGGTTTTAAATGACTTCACCACTATTGATTCGTGGCAGAAGTAGTCCTCAAAGAAAACATTTACTTCTTTCAGTGCATTATTATTAATTATTATTACTTGCTGAGCAATTGAATGCTCATTCTTGCTTTGATTTAAATGTTTTCAGCTAAGTGTGATCGACTAGAAGGCTCTGGCAAAGACAAGGGCAAAGGAAAGCTCAAGGATTAGGTTTTAAGGTGTTATCTGTAATGATTAGTCTTTTGTATTATGATCATATATATTATGTAACATGTAAAGAATGTAATTAAAGGTTACCATACCTGGGAAATAGACAACTCTGATATAAATATTAAGTTTGTAATTTATTAAACAGCTCAAAGAAATGGTATCGTGATGCACCAAGTACGGGTTTCAAGTACCCGGATTTGGGGGCGCCACAAAAACCTAATTTGATCTATGATTATGAATTTTAATGATTAATACAATTATTGTTACAATTGTATTTAAAATGGATGTATGTTTGTATATAGATAATAAGAATTCATTTTCTTAATGAAATTGAATACTAAATACAAGTATTGATTATAATGGAATGTATGTATGTACAATATGTGATTCAATGTGTATGATAATTATTTATCAATGATAATAAATATGTTATGACTTATGTGGATAATGTATGTGATTAATTGCTAGTTAAAATAGAGCCCACTAATAGTTATTTAAATTAGTGGACTAACCTAAGAATATTAATATTAAACAATTAATAAGATAGTTAGTTAATTAAATATTCAATTAAAGTGAATATAGTTAGTGAATAAATTTTGTACATTAATTAATATGGGTATTAATTAATGAGGATTATGTGTTATATGTATAACTTATTTTAATAGTTAAATGAGTAAGGAAACTAGTGGACTAGCTTAATTAATTTAGTAACCAAGCTCACTCATTTATTTAATTGTGGACTTGGATAATTAATGTGTGGACTAATTAAATTAGCCCAACACTTATTAAATTAGTAACCAAGCATGGATTAAAAATATTTAGAAACTAGTGGCCCAAACTAGTTAAAAATAAGCCCAAAGTGATTTAAATCAAAGTCCAAATTGCTAGCCCACTTGGTGGATATTTTTAGCAACTTAGTTATTAATTCATTAAAGCAATAAAGGACTAAAAATGTGGAACAAAATAGAGGAGGCCAGCCGGCAAGGATATACTAAAATAGTGAGGTGTTGTTCCATTAAGTAGATTGCTTGTTAAGTTTAAAAACAAGGACAATTAGCAATCATGACACATCAACAAGTTGTCAAAAAAAATGTGTAAGAAGTGTGCTTCCTAATGATGGCTAAATGTATAGATATACTCCATGTATCTATAGAATATCTAAGTAATTAGATTTGATAAAGCAAAAGTTACTTCATCTTATTTCTCTCTCTTCTCTCACTTTCCATTTTGCTAAAGAAAGAAACTAAAGAGAGAGAAAGGGGAGAGGGGCGGTAACCTATAGGTGAGAAGGGAGTGAATGTTTTATGTCATCTAACTCCGTAATCAAAGCCTAGGAAGAAGGAGAAAGAAAATCAAGCAAAGGTATAATTTTTCAAACCTTAATCTAGTTTATTTTCATTTGTTTTGGGTGTTATTTGTGTGATATGAAGTTTATGATCTTGAGGTCTAAAACCTTAGATCTATATGTTAGTAAGTGTTTTATGTTTAGATCTAACCCTTTTGAATGCCAAAAGTTAGATCAAAAGAAAGAAAAGCAAAACTATTTTCTAAAGGGTTAGAAAACCCTAACTTTTCATCATTTTGTAAGTGTATAACTTGAGATCCGTAAACTCTTTTTACGATCCGTCAAAATGTAGTACTAGATATATAAGTTAATTACAAAACTCAAGTGGTAGAACTCAAAAATAGTTGGTACAAAATTCATATTGACAGTTTTGGTACAAACAGTCCACATCTTTCTCAAAAACTGGAATGAGCCCGCTGACTATTCACATCCAGGGGCAATTTGTGACACCCCCAAATCCGGATTTCCTAACCTCGAATTCGGTGTTCACGATACTCAACAACAAACATACTTTCTAACTAAATGCGGAATAATAATCATACAATGTCTATCGAAATAGTAATAACGTCTTACAATCATGGTCCCAAGGTTCTTTAACCTTAACTTAAAAATATACCCTTAATACAATAAGAGTTCACATAACCAAATAACATTTTTAGATAACTAATACATAAGCCCTATCAGGCAACTATTCTTGCACCTTCCCTTTTCCTTTGTCCCCTTTTGACGTTTCTGCCTTAGCTGAAATAAAAATCATGATATAGCAAGGGTAAACAACTAGTTTTCTTAGCAAGTTTATACACAAGGAAGATATATCATGAATAGAAGGAAGTTTCGCTTTTAATGTTCAACGACAGTATAAAATTGTGAAGAAACATGAATTAACAGTCAACAATTGAATATTCGAATAATTGAATGACAATTACTGAGTGGTTGGAAATAACCATAGACATTTGCCAAGGTTCTCATCATTTAAACTGGACCTCTTAAAAAGTTTTGGTAATCAAGGGGATCAGTCTTTCATACCCCGTGATTTATGCATAAACACTTAACAAACCAGCATTGATATCATGCCTTAATCAAATTTATCCTTGTCTCAACCAAGAGTTCTTACTATAGCAAATTAATAAGAACAGCTTTTAAAATACATTTGATTTCACAAATTTAGACATGATTGATCTAGCTGATACAAATAGCATAGATCTACCTCATAAACAGTTCATGCTTGAAAAAACTTTAATCTAATTCACAGTTCAATAACAATAGAATAAGAATTCAATTGCACAAGGTGCGAATCTCAATAACCAGTATAGATGTGAATAATCAACAATAATTATTCACTAACATGCTTCGAAAATAATAACTCGAGTTTGAGTTAGGAACTTGCTTGTCTGCTCAGCTACAAATAATTCTAGATTTAACTAATTGGCCTTGAAGAACCTAACATTGATAATGTTGATCTATCAATTAGTACTGCGTAGTTGTATATCGACACGGTTACTTATGCTATTTATTTAACAATTAAGCAAATCACATAGCACACATAAACTATCGTAAATCCTATAAGACACTGAATATTATCAATCCTCATAATATTTAATTCACCTCTTGGTATTATTAGTCCACTAATAACACTTTTATTCGTTTACTAATGTTATTAACATCTTAATAATATTTTAATCATCCAATAAGACTTTAATCTAATATTATTAATCTCTTAATAATATTTTAATTCTCATATCATTAATAATATTTTAATTTAATATTATTAGCCATTCAATAATATTTCCATAAAGTTTTAATCTTAATATTTCTTTGTTTACTTAAAAATATCGAATTCTTATATTACAAATATCATAGTAATATTATAATAAGTTATTAGGCGAATAAACAATTTATTCTAATTGTTTTACCCTTTATTAAACAACTCCTTTACTACCCATAAAAGGTCATAAATATTATTTCTCATTAAATTTTACCAAAATACCCCTCAATAGTCATAATATATAATATTAGGAGTATCCAAGCTTAAAAATCACATTTTCCTTATTTATGACATCATTTAACCATTTATTTTCTTTTAACCATAACTATAACATTATTATGAAAAATAGCAAATAGGTTCTAAAAATTATTACCTTCTGGATCGGGATAGTATATGGTCCAACAATGATCCACAAATTTTTCTAGAATTGTAGAAAGTGATTTACTATTTTTAAAGTACTCAAAACCTCCGAATCTTGTTACATTTTTCATAAATCAAGTTTTGCTCAGAATATTCTGAAATGTTCAGGGTACACTCTCCTAACATGCATAAACATACTGTAAAAATTTTATATATTTTCAAGGTACACATAGTGAGAAATCCGGGTATGAATATTTAGTAGTCCTTCACGGTAAAAGCCATTACACAAAACGTACACATCGAAACGTGTTCATTCTTTTTGCTACTTGTAGATAACGTCTTAAGGTAACTCTGTGATTTTTTCCAAATTTTTAACAGATTCATAACTGGCCGAAACAACCTTTGGAAAAACAAGGACAGCAAGCTTTTAGGGTTTTAAAGCTTTAAGTTTTATAGCTGGACTGTTTTGGGAAAATAGCCCCCAAGGCTTCAAAAATTATTGGATTTGTGTTTTACCACTTGGGTTTACTAGCTAACTCATGTACCTAGCACTTCCTTTTAACGGATCACAAATCCAAGTTGTAGATCTCAAGTTATGGGTGATCCAAGTGAAGAAAAGCTAGGGTTTTTACCCTTTAAGAACATAAGTTCCTTTTCTTCCTTTGAATATCCATTCTAACACTCAAGAGGATTAGATATATACATGAAGCATGAAAATCTAATGATTCTTGAGTCGTAGAACAAAATCTCTCAAAAACTATGAAAATAAAACAAAGTAAGAAAGAAGGAAATGGTTTAGGGTTTCACCTTGATCTTGTAGTTACTCTCCTTGATCTACCAAAGTATGTGATGAACTTGAGATCCATGAACTATGCTAATCTCACTCTCTTTATCTCGCTAAGCTCTTACTCTCTATACTTGGTGAATAATAAATGAACCAACCCCTACTATCATTGGTGAGGGGTCCTATTTATAGGAAAGTAGAGATCATGGGCAAAATAGTCATTAATCATGACTAGGTAAGGGCAATTTGATCACTTCATCAATAATAGGAAGCTTCCTAGCAACTTCCTCAAGGGTATTTTAATCATTACCCAACTTCTTTTAAGGTTAAAATAGTCTTTTCGCAAAATCTTAATTATCCATTAGTTATTAACCATTCTTCATTGGTTATTAGACATTGGTTATTATCTTGCCATAATTACATTGTTTAAACACAATGATTATTATCCCGCCATAATTACATTGGTTATTAACCACTTGGATATACAATGGTTATTGCCCCTTCATAATTACCTTGGTTATTAATCACTCTTGGCCATTTTAGCCATCACACACCAATTCCTACACTTGACTCACATATGGTTATTTCTTAACCATAGTTATATCATACCTGCCAACACAAGTATAGACACATCTTATACATCTCCCACCAATTAACCCAAGTTGGTTTAAATAGAACATAACGTTAACTCATTAAATTAAATTAGATTTAATTAATAAGGACGTTCAAAATTCACGGGCATTACACAATTTCATCAACCTTTTGTGCTCTAAAAATTCTAGGAACATTTGGGATGATAATATGGGAAGTTATGTGAGTCCTGTAAAAATTTGAAGATTTTTGACCATGTATAATGAAAGTTATCTGTTTAAACAAAGTCCTAACACGTTACTCGGGTTTTATAAACACATAAGTATTTAACATGTAATACAACATTGTACTCGAACAATCGCATGACCATCATGTGGGAGCTCTAGATTACCTAACCTCGGGAATACTGCTTTTACCCGATTAGTAATTTAAGTTGCTAAAATACCGATTCAGTTTTACTGAATTAACATAATCATTGAATAGACGGTTTTCCAAGTAGAATTCTCAAACACATACCATAATAATGCATTTATATTCATATACCAACTTTAGCGCCTTACACGTCCATCACAGGTATATTACTATAATTGCTACCATCCCATTTAATATAACAAAAGATGGGATTCACTTAGACCATTCTTTTCTTCCTACATAAATGGAAGTACATCCTACATACGAACTACCTCATACCTACTGAGGTTAATACAAACTCTAGTAAATCAAAAGTAGTACCAATATCACTGCTCAAGGCATAACTACCCACCTCTAACTATCCTCTAAGGGACACAAGGTGAATACAACTCAACGCTTGCTCTCGCTACTGGAGGGCAGATCCATCCATTTGTCGTCGAACTGCATAAAGGCGATGTCTAAGGCTCGCTCCAAATTATATATCCTCACATTTTTCGCTTTCACCTCATCCCTCAACTGTCCTAACTGTAGCTCTCTCTGCTGCAACCTCCCTCGCAACTCGGCTAACTCAGCCTGGGCCTAGTAAGCAGCGTTCTTCTACTGCTGCTCAGTAATCTGGAGGGTGTGGTCCTGTGTCTCTAGTTGTTCAGCCCTAACCTCTAGCTCGGCGTTCCTCGCCAGCAAATCTCCTATCACCTCAGGCTCTATGGGTTCCTGGTTCACTGAACAGTTATCTTGACTCTCGTCCGACATCCTACAATACACCACACCATAAACAACATCAGTACCACAATAAAATATATTCATTGATAAAATGAAATGATATTTTATTCGGTACAACTAGAACTCGATGGGTCTCCTCAACCCATCACCTACATACTCTATATGAGTTTTCTACTAAGGTTATAACCTAGGTTTCTCATTCCTAACGTTTATAACCTACTACTTTGATACCAACCTGTGACACCCCCAAATCCGGGTTTCCTAACCTCGAATTCGGTGTTCACGATACTCAACAACAAACATACTTTCTAACTAAATGCGGAATAATAATCATACAATGTCTATCAAAATAGTAATAACGTCTTACAATCATGGTCCCAAGGTTCTTTAACCTTAACTTAAAAACATACCCTTAATACAATAAGAGTTCACATAACCAAATAACATTTTTAGATAACTAATACTTAAGCCCTATCAGGCAACTATTCTTGCACCTTCCCTTTTCCTTTGTCCCCTTTTGACGTTTCTGTCTTAGCTGAAATAAAAATCATGATATAACAAGGGTAAGCAACTAGTTTGCTTAGCAAGTTTATACACAAGAGAGATATATCATGAATAGAAGGAAGTTTCGCTTTCAATGTTCAACGACAGTATAAAATTGTGAAGAAACATGAATTAACAGTCAACAATTGAATATTCGAATAATTGAATGACAATTACTGAGTGGTTGGAAATAACCATAGACATTTGCCAAGGTTCTCATCATTTAAACTGGACCTCTTAAAAAGTTTTGGTAATCAAGGGGATCAGTCTTTCATACCCCGTGATTTATGCATAAACACTTAACAAACCAGCATTGATATCATGCCTTAATCAAATTTATCCTTGTCTCAGCCAAGAGTTCTTACTATAGCAAATTAATAAGAACAACTTTTAAAATACATTTGATTTCACAAATTTAGACATGATTGATCTAGCTGATACAAATAGTATAGATCTACCTCATAAACAGTTCATGCTTGAAAAAACTTTAATCTAATTCACAGTTCAATAACAATAGAATAGGAATTCAATTGCACAAGTTGCGAATCTCAATAACCAGTATAGATGTGAATAATCAACAATAATTATTCACTAACATGCTTCGAAAATAATAACTCGAGTTTGAGTTAGGGAACTTGCCTGACTGCTCAGCTACAAATAATTCTAGCTTTAACTAATTGGCCTTGAAGAACCTAACATTGATAATGTTGATCTATCAATTAGTACTGCGTAGTTGTATATCGACACGCTTACTTATGCTATTTATTTAACAATTAAGCAAATCACATAGCACACATAAACTATCGTAAATCCTATAAGACACTTAATATTATCAATCCTCATAATATTTAATTCACCTCTTGGTATTATTAGTCCACTAATAACACTTTTATTCGTCTACTAATGTTATTAACATCTTAATAATATTTTAATCATCCAATAATACTTTAATCTAATATTATTAATCTCTTAATAATATTTTAATTCTCATATCATTAATAATATTTTAATTTAATATTATTAGCCATTTTAATAATATCTTAATCATTTATTAATGCTTAAAATAAATATTATTACCCATTCAATAATATTTCCATAAAGTTTTAATCTTAATATTTCTTTGTTTACTTAAAAATATCGAATTCTTATATTACAAATATCATAGTAATATTTTAATAAGTTATTAGGCGAATAAACAATTTATTCTAATTGTTTTACCCTTTATTAAACAACTCCTTTACTACCCATAAAAGGTCATAAATATTATTTCTCATTAAATATTACCAAAATACCCCTCAATAGTCATAATATATAATATTAGGAATATCCAAGCTTAAAAATCACATTTTCCTTATTTATGACATCATTTAACCATTTATTTTCTTTTAACCATAACTATAACATTATTATGAAAAATAGCAAATAGGTTCTAAAAATTATTATCCTCTGGATCTGGATAGTATATGGTCCAACAATGATCTACAAATTTTTCTGAAATTTTAGAAAGTGATTTACTATTTTTAAAGTACTCAAAACCTCCGAATCTTGTTACATTTTTCATAAATCAAGTTTTGCTCAGAATATTCTGAAATTTTCAGGGTACACCCTCCTACATGCATAAACATACTGTAAAAATTTCATATGTTTTCAAGGTACACACAGTGAGAAATCCGGGTATGAATATTTAGGAGTCCTTCACGGTAAAAGCCATTACACAAAACGTACACATCGAAACGTGTTCATTCTTTTTGCTACTTGTAGATAACTTCTTAAGGTACCTCTGTGATTTTTCCCAGATTTTTAAAAGATTCATAACTGGCCGAAACAACCTTTGGAAAAACAAGGACATCAAGCTTTTAGGGTTTTAAAGCTTTAAGTTTTATAGCTGGACTGTTTTGGGAAAATAGCCCCCAAGGCTTCAAAAATTATTGGATTTGTGTTCTACCACTTGTGTACCTAGCACCCCCTTTCAACGGATCACAAATCCAAGTTGTAGATCTCAAGTTATGGGTGATCCAAGTGAAGAAAAGCTAGGGTTTTTACCCTTTAAGAACATAAGTTCCTTTTCTTCCTTTGAAAATCCATTCTAATACTCAGGAGGATTAGATCTATACATGAAGCATGAAGATCTAATGATTCTTGTGTCTTAGAACAAAATCTCTCAAAAACTATGAAAATAAAACAAAGTAAGAAAGAAGGAAATGGTTTAGGGTTTCACCTTGATCTTGTAGTTACTCTCCTTGATCTACCAAAGTATGTGATGAACTTGAGATCCATGAACTATGCTAATCTCACTCTCTTTTTCTCTCTAAGCTCTTAATCTCTATACTTGGTGAATAATAAATGAACCAACCCCTACTATCATTGGTGAGGGGTCCTATTTATAGGAAAGTAGAGACCATGGGCAAAATAGTCATTAATCATGACTAGGCAAGGGCAATTTGATCACTTCATCAATAATAGGAAGCTTCCTAGCAACTTCCTCAAGGGTATTTTAATCATTACCCAACTTCTTTTAAGGTTAAAATAGTCTTTTTGTAAAATCTTAATTATCCATTAGTTATTAACCATTCTTCATTGGTTATTAGACATTGGTTATTATCTTGCCATAATTACATTGTTTAAACACAATGGTTATTATCCCGCCATAATTACATTGGTTATTAACCACTTGGATATACAATGGTTATTGCCCCTTCATAATTACCTTGGTTATTAACCACTCTTGGCCATTTTAGCCATTACACACCAATTCCTACACTTGACTCAGATATGGTTATTTCTTAACCATAGTTATATCATACCTGCCAACACAAGTATAGACACATTTTATACATCTCCCACCAATTAACCCAAGTTGGTTTAAATAGAACATAACGTTAACTCATTAAATTAAATTAGATTTAATTAATAAGGACGTTCAAAATTCACGGGCATTACACAATTTCATCAACCTTTTATGCTCTAAAAATTCTAGGAACATTTGGGATGATAATATGGGAAGTTATGTGAGTCCTGTAAAAATTTGAAGATTTTTGACCATGTATAATGAAAGTTATGGATTTTATCGTGAAGGACTATTTTCAAAAGTATTCTTGAATAACTCTTTGTGGTTAACCCCAACAATTATGAAATTATTACTGGGAGTATATGTATATAGCAGGAACATACCCTAAAAATTTTAGAATTGTTGGATGTAATTTCGATTTATGAAAAATGTAGCAATATTTGGCTATTTTGGACTATTTAAATATAGTAAATGGATTTTAAAATTCTGGGAAAAATATATTTTCATAAGGGGACTATATATAGTCTATTTCCAGAAAAGAAATGATTTTTTGAAATTATTTTGCTATTTTTCGTGTAAATGATGAAGTTATGTATAAATGGTTTTAATTAATTATGTGAAGTTAAAAATTTGAAAAATGAGATTTTAGGACTTAAGAACCTTAAATATGGTTCATACAGATTTTTGATAAGGACTTTGGTCATTGGTGAGGAAGTATAATATTTATGGCATTTTAGATCGATTAAATGAATTATTTAATAACATAGAAAACAGTTTGAATCCAGCTAGCTGAATTACTGAATCCAGCTAGCTGAATTAGTGAATCCAGTTTGCTGAATAGTGTAATCCAGTTTATTGAATAAAGTGAATCTTGTTTGCTGTATTGTAGAATAGTTCGAATCCAGGTTACTGGATTGGAAAATAGTTTGCTGAATTAGTGAATCTAGTTTACTGTATTGAAAGTTAGTGAATCCAGGTTGTTGGATTATAAGATAGTTTGAATCCAGGTTACTGGATTGTAATCCAGGATGGAATCTAGTTTGCTAGATTGGAATCCAGTTTGCTGGATTGCCATCTAGTTTGCTGAATTTGGAATCCAGTTTGTTGGATTGGATATTTAACCTACGGGATCATAAAGAAAGACTTATATAATGAAAAGACTTAGTGTTAATTCATAAAGTAGTGGTAAAGTCGTACTCTTTAATAGTCGATGTATAGTAGCTGGGCTAAAAAATTCCTTCAGGGAGCGGAGGTATATACGAACTGGCAACCGATCTAACTCATTGTGAAAACAGTGTAGACGAGACAGAAACTAGTTTGTTGGTTGTTTGTAGGAAACCACTCAGCATACTATATTGAACACTGTTAAAGACTCGATGTGTACTAACTTTAGAATTGAATGCGTATGGTGTTAATGTGTTATCTAATATTTGATTATGTGGTTGAATGTTAGATAATTTACTTGTAAAGAAGTGATATTTTAAGATATAATATGATTCGCTAATTGAGAGATCGATCTTATAAATGATAGGTCTTTCAAAAGAAGTCATATTAAATTGCGTAGCAGTAGTCAACGACCAAGACAAGTATCTGAACCCTATACACTACTTTTATTCTGTGCAAACAGGTATATGTTATACATGGTTCATCTTGTATTCAAATCTTACTGTTATTCTGCTAAGCAAGTTTCTAACTTACACAACATCTTTTATTGTGTAAGTATCTGAACCCTATGCACTACTTTTATTCTGTGCAAACAAGTATATGTTATGCTAGTTCCTAACTCAACATGAGTTATCAATTTCAAAGCATGCTCGTGAATAATTATTGCTAATTATTCATATCCATAATGATCTTTGTTATTCGTTTATGAAATTATCGTAACCCTTTGCATTTACTTTATGCAATGGATCCATATGTTATGCAAGTATTCTTAAACTTTATTCAAGCTATCTATTGATTTCAAATATCTCGATATTGTCTCATGTGATGCATTTATAATCAAAATTATTCTGTTCTTTGTGCAAGTGTCCTCACTTGTACAAATTGTTATGATTATTATAAATTCAAAATTCCTTCGATTCGTTCATTGTTAAAAGTATCTCATTACTAAATTGCTATGACTCATATTGAAAATTTGTATTCTAAGTTTGGTTATACAAGTGTCCCCACTTGTATGAACTATTGTACATTATCAATTACCCTTGAATTCAAAATTCGTTGACAAGTTCTGATACATACTATTAAATTTCGGTATGTATACCTAGTCTAAAGATTGTCGATGCTATTTGACCAGCTAGACCTAATTCGAAAAGCATTGTTGAACAGTAATTAGAATTCTCTATTTATGAACTGTCTATTAGCCATGTCTCAGCTAATTGTTTTCGGCTAGACTAATATTAAATGGATATCGCATGAAACGTTTTATTATTGGAACCAATTCATTATTAAAGATATATGCCATTTGATTCGACTAGATCAAATTGTTATAATATGTTGAACTCAAAATATTTCTTTGAAAGCAATTTAAACCATATTGATGTGGTACGGACTCATGATGTAAGACTGAGATGAACAACCCTGAAAAATAAATCAGGGGAAACTTTATTATCGGTAACCCGACCGCGCACTATGTTTGAGAATTATGCATAATCTCGGGTACAATGAGGCTGATCCCCTTACGTACTTGCAGAAGAGAAAAGTTTAGTTTTTATAGCTAACATTTACTCTTGAGGTAGTCAGTAATAAAATAACTGATGATTTCTTTAGTAGTTCTTGATCCATTTGTGATCACTCAGCATGAAATCTAGGAATAACCCTATGTATTGAATATTATCGCAAAAATTGCTAATCCTTCATAATCAATTGAATATTATTGTATCTTCGAAAGAATTTTAACTCTTTCATTCTTGATGTATTACTCTGCATGAAATTCAAGAAAATTCTTGTTACTTGAAATGACTTATTGTTCAGTCATTTCAAAGAAATCTTAAAATGATTTGATATATTGTTAAGAATAGTTTCAAATGACTTCACCACTATTGATTCGTGGTAGAAGTAGTCCTCAAAAGAAACATTTACTTCTTCAGCGTATTATTATAATTGTTATTACTTGCTGAGCAATTGAATGCTCATTCTTGCTTTGACTTAAATGTTTTCAGCTAAGTGTGATCGACCAGAAGGCTCTGGCAAAGACAAGGGCAAAGGAAAGCTCAAGGTTTAGGTTTCAAGGTGTTATCTGTAAATGATTAGTCTTTTGTATTGTGATTATATATATTATGTAACATGTAAAGAATGTAATTAAAGGTTGCCATACCTGGGGAATAGACAACTCTGATATAAATATTAAGTTTGTAATTTATTAAACAGCTCAAAGAAATGGTATCGTGATGCACCAAGTACGGGTTTGAAGTACCCGGATTTGGGAGCACCACAGTACTTACAATTTCTATAGAGATAGAAACTAGGTGTAGACACCCAAATTTTGCACTTCGTATACTAACCTTGACAGGAGGGCAAATTCGGCAAATGAACCGGCCTGCGAGAGCAAAGGATGGACAAGTATGAACACTCGACGCCACCGCGACGATTTACAATCGAAACCGACGTGACAACAAGTCTGTCCGAAATGAGCATTCCCGAATGATGTGGCACGTCTCCCAGTAATTCCCGAACTGCAAAATACGAGCCTGTCGGCGAGAACCGACGTCACGACACGAGAATCGAGGCGTAGCACAAAAATCGAGAAAGTCAAGCCAGCCAGCCGCGGATTGATCTGCGGCCAATATGCGCCTTTTGAAAACACGGAACTCGAAACACGGAAAGCAAAACCAGGGTGAGTGGTTGGTGGGCGGCCAGCCAGCCGCAGATCAATCTGCGGCTGCCCTTGGCAGCCCCATATCAGTGCAGTTCTTCATCTAGCAGACGGACAGTAATAGTTTTGGGAGAGAAAAGAAGGGAAAAACAACAGCAAAAATAGCTCGGGAAAGGAGAGAAAAGAGAGAGAAAAAAGAGAGGAATTAAACTTTTTTGATTAGATTGTATAACATACAACTCCTACACTATTCAATATACGAATTTTATACGCATCGTGGTGTCATTTGCAAGGTGAAAAAACCTTCTATTATAGCATTTTTGTTATGTCATTTTGTTAAGCTTTTTGTCATTTGGGATACATTAAATGCAATCTTTCTTGTATATTATGGTGAATCCATGGATTGAGGACTATTAGTGAAGGTTCCAAATGGAACGAATTTCTCCCTAATGGCCCGATGATATCCATTTGATGATTTTTAGCTCGTTACAGTAATATAGCAATTTTGGATGTGAGCCTAGGAACGCGACCCCGTGGTCCAAATCCGATGATGGACAATTTTGGTGCATGTAATAGGATCGATTTTCCTTGATTGTAAATATGTAATCTTCGGGCCTTAAAACGATACCAAGTCGAAAATCGGGTTTAAGGCCCCGAAATAGCGAAATCTGTGCTTGTGGGCGTTTGGGGTTATTTTGATGGCTTACATGCCCATGAATAGCCCCAATGCATTATAATGCTTGATTTGATTTATGACACAAATTGATTTCAAAGCTAAACGATAAAGATTTTCATAAAATCAATCAAACTAGGTTATTAGCATCACGGGGATAAGAAATTGGGAGTGCTAATGAATGTCGATTTCTATTTAACGAGAAGGCAAAAGAAAGATCGTGTTCAAACGTCACAAGAAATGGTTTGATGAAAATAAATGGTTGTTTTATTAAACCGTTGTGCATAGGGTTAAAGAGATTCTAGAAGTTACCCATCAATTGAGTTACGAAAGCAACGTATAGATCTCGATTCCTATTTTGACGAAGGTTTAGAAAACTCTTGTTTTTGCCAAAACGACACCTAATGAAAATCTCATAGTTTTTGACAATTAAAATCAAACCTTTCTCATAAAGCTTTCTCGCATAAGCCGAAGGACATTCTAAAGCATTCTCAAAAGAAAAACACGACTTTTCATAAAAATCCAAATGGTTTCTTCATGCAAACTCACCACGACATTCGCATAGGCACACACACACACACGCGCACATACACACACACATTCAAGAATTAAAGGATAGGAAAAGCATCAAGATTGCGGTAACCGTGTTTCACGGAAGTCGGGGGGTGCCTAACACCTTCCCCTCGCTTAAGCAAGCCCCCGAACTCTATGAATCTCGATTTGCAGACCAATTAATTCAGAGTCACATATGAGCCAGCGATTTACGAAAACAAAATTCGGATGAGTTGGTACATCCATTTCAAATATACCAACTAGCGACTCTGATTAATTTGGCTCATCATAAAAAAACGATCTTTCAAAACCCTGTCGACACTTGTGCCGACCTTTTCCAAAAAATCATCTAATGAAAAGGCTAAAATCGGAAAGGGTAATAATCACCACGGAAGCGACATTCCCGGCATCAACACTAGGGTTTTGCCATCACCCATCTCCTTAAACAAGTATTATTCCTTGGTGGATCACCTCTAGAGACCAAACACTTGGGTGGCTAACGTTGAACAAGCGAAGGAATTTAATCGATAGAATTCAAGGAGAACACGAAGGAATTCGAGTTGAACTTATACCTGAGGAAGCTAGAACTTCTCAATCTCTTTTGTTTAATTGATAATTGAACACAAAAAAAGATCATGGTGATGGTTTGTATGAAAAAATTTTCAAATCTATTTTATCGCACTTCCGCTCTATTTATGTAATTTGATTGTATGCTTGAGTATTATACAAACCAAACAACGATCATGTATATTAGTTTTAAAGCCATCAAGCATGCTAAAATTTGTTAAGTATTTCCTTAGATGACTTAAACCCAAGCAAGTAAGCTTAGGCTATGAAAACCTAATTTTTGTAGTCTTTGCGAGAGGTGTGCAGCCTCATATGTTTGCATTTGGTCATGAAATTCAAAGCCAAATCGTAGAAGGGGAAGTTACGAACGTGTAAGAAAAAGAATCACTCAAAAATACTTTATGGAATAAAAGTTATGCATATTTTTATCAAGTAGGGCAAAATTGCACAAAATATGAAAAGTTTGGAAGTTAAGCATTGCCGAGGAAGCGCAGCAACGCATGTTTGGTGCACTGCAGCGCTTGCCTTGTAGTGGTCATGCGCTGCCACGCAGGCCAGCATAGGCCGTTGCGCAGGCAGCATGCGCTGCTGCATTTTGCAGGCAGGTTGGGTAGTATGCGCGCGCTCTGAGGGGCACTGCTGTTATGCCGTGCGGCGTTGTGCGTTCTTAGGCGTTTTGAGCGTTCTAAGTTATTTTTCGAATATTATATTATTATGTATTAAAATTTAATTTCTACTAAAGATTAATTAGAGTATGCTAAGATTGTAAAGTCATGATTATGACTAACTGTATGTCAACCTAATAAACAATATAGGTCATACGAACGACGAGAACTTAGCGTAATCGTAAAAGACGTTTCCAGACAAGTTCTCTAACTTCATTTAATTTTTATATTGAATGCAACTTTTCTAACCTTACTCAAGTTATATGTGAGCAAGTTTTCTATTCCCTATTTTGGGCAAGTTTTCTAACTATTACACGTTCTTTTTGCACTTGGTGAAATAATGTGTTTGAACTTATGCGCCCAAACCCAGAAAGTTGTTTCTAGTGGTGTAGCGCAGATGCGCCGGTTCGCAGTTCATTTTGGAGCGCTGCTGCGCCCAAACCCAGATTGTTGTTTTTGGTGGTGTAACGTAGTTGTGTCGGTTCCCAGTTCATTCTGGGCGCAGCTGCGCCGGATAGTAGAATCCGAAAAATAAATTTTTTCTTCAATTAAATTAAATGGTTTATTTAATTGGAATAAGTTTAAAATAAAGATGTTTATTTTATCAGGAATTGGACTTATATTGCTAAAATTAAAGGAGTTTAATTTTGATTTGGTTTTTGATTAAAATAAAAGAGTTTATTTTGTTTCAAAACTAAATATTAGCAAACTTATTGCCCATTAAATGATATCAATGCATATATGGAACGATTTTATTATTCATGAGATAAATATTATTTATTGATGCATATGGAGATATGTATGATAATAAATAGGGATTGATTACGGACTATTGACCAATGGGTGATTGGATTTATTTTAGAAGATGCTTGAATGAATGAGGTTTTTATAAATTGATTACGGACTATTGACCAGTGTCCAGGCTTATTGATCAATGCATATATGGAATTGTTTAAATATAATAGTTATAATTAAATTCAGTTCTTGCACCCTAGGTTTGACCTTTTGGTTCACTTGGTGGCTCTAGTGAACCAAACTAGAATAAAAGTTCATAATCAATCCGGGTAGAATATAGTATTCTATATGTGCATGCTTACTGTATGTATATATATATATATATATATATATATATATATATGTGTGTGTGTGTGTGTGTGTGTGTGTGTGTGTGTGCGCGCGCGCGCGTGCATGCGCGCTAAACAAGATGAGACTAATAATAACAAACCCCTCAAAGAAATCATATTAAGTCCTAAGCATTCAAAGATATTTGGAATATCGAACGTTGCCTTCTAGCATGGTAAAGAAATAGTGTATTGAATATTTAATATGAGTTTGTTGTGTCACCACAAGGCAAGTATTAAATATTTAAGATGTTGCCTTATCACATTTGATGCTTATTAAGGAATTGAACATTACTGTTTTGTTGTGTCACTACAAGGACAGTATTTTTCTCTTCACATATATGGAAGTGCTAGGTTGGATTTAACTTGGATAATTTTGATGCGGATGTGTCACCACTTGATCAAAATAATCTAAGAGGCAAAATATAATGAGTTACATAGTGATGTAATTGACAATAGTTGTCTACCTATTTATTTATATATCGTTTGTTGTGTCACCACAAGGCTATATACATTTGAAATGGGATTCTTATTCTCACTAGCAAATCTTTAATTAGATTTGCCAAACTATATATTGAGGGTAATATAGTTTGATGAAAATAGTTAGAGATACCAATTTAAATAAAGACCTAATTTATTTTTGGTAATTAATAAAATGAATGTATGCTAAAATGTTGTTTATTTCACATGCAGAATTTAAAAATGTCGAACTCACTATCACTACGTAGCATACTTGATGCTAAAAAACTGACCGGACCGAATTATATGGACTGGTTAAGGAATTTGAGAATAGTTTTTAAGGCTAAAACGCTATCTTATGTCCTTAATATGCCTATCCCTGCAATGGTTGTAGATAATGCCTTTGAGGAAGAGATTACTACTTTTAGAAAGTGGCAAGATAATGCACAATTAGCTCAATGCATCATGCTCGCATCCATGAGTAATGAGCTTCAGTGTCAACTTGAAACTATGGATGCTCCTACTGTACTCCTCCACCTTTAAGGAGTTGAATGGTGAAGAAAGTAGGACTAGATATCAGATATCTAAGGAGCTCTTCCGATTTAGAATGACCGATGACACTACAGTATAAAAAAATATCCTCAAAAATGATCAATCTGATTGAACAATTGGGATAACTGGGTTTTGTAATGGATGGAGAGTTGATCTAAGATTTGATCTTGTAATCACTTTTGGACTCTTTCTCACAATTTGTTGTGAATTTTCACATGAACAAGCTAGATGTCAGCCTGCCTGAGTTGCTTAACATGTTGAAAAATTGCAAAGAGTCACTTTTTAACCAAGAAAGACCAAGTCTTACTTGTAGATGATTCTTCCATGAAAAAGGAAGCGGGCCAAAGGATCTTCTGAAAAGAAGAAGATTCAAAGAAGGCAAAAGGAAAGGCAACAACTAAGGACACTAAGAACAAAAACTGATGCAGATAGTAAATGAGTTTGTTTCCACTGCAATAAGCCTGGACACTGGAAAGAAAACTGTAAGGAGCATCTTGCAGAGGCTAATCAGAAGAAGCTTAGTGAAGCTTCGGTTACAGATATAGGTTTGTTTATGATTGAAATAAATCTTTTTGTAAGTCAAGGTTCTGCTTGGGTATTGGATACCAACTATAGTACTCACGTATACAATCCAATGCAGACACTAAGTAAAATTAGAAAGCTAAACAAAGAGTAAGTAATCTTACATGTGGGGAATGGAGCAATGGTTGCTACATTAGCCGTAAGAACTTATAGTTTAGCGTTGCTTGCGGGCAAGTCTATTAAGTTAATAAGTTGTTATTATGTTCCAATTCTCTTTACAAACATTATTACGTTCGTTGTAAGACAAGGAAGGTTCTGGTATTATATTAAGAACAATTATGGTTCTATTTATAATGATAATGTTTTGTTTAAAACTGGAAGATTACTTGATGGGCTTTGTATACTTGACTTAGATGAAAATAATTTTGCAAATTGAACAAACTAGTAAAAGAAAAAGGAGATAGTCATTCAAAGAGTTGAATATGTGTATTTGATGAAATACAAGTCTGAATCATTTGAAAGGTTCAAAGAATTCAGAAGTGAAACAAATTGACAAAGTATTAAGATTCTTTGATCAGATCGAGGAAGGAATACTTGTGCAATGAGTTTCTAGATCATCTCAAAATGGTATTTTCTCATAATGGACACCTCCTGATATGCAATAATTGATTGGTGTATCTAAAAGGAGAAATCGTACCTTGTTGGACATGGTGTAGTCCATGATAATTTTTACCGACATTCCAGTATCCATCTGGGGTTATGCCCTAGAAATGGCTGCATATCTACCAAATAAGGTAACCTCAAAATCCTGCCCTAAGACTCTATAAGAGTTATGGATAGGGAGGATTCCTAATCTTAAATATGTTAAGATAAGGGGTTGTCCAACTTATGTGAAAAGGTTTCAAATGATAAGTTTGGGACAAAATCTGACAAGTGTAGTTTTATGGGATATCTTAAAGAAAGTTTAGCGTATTATTACTATAATCCTACACGCTGCCTTCTTGGATAAAGATGTTTATCATTAAAGGAGCTAGTGGGAGGGTAATAGATCTTGAAGGAGTTCAAGAACCACAAAGCACTATAAGTCAAACCGAGGAACCTGTAGATAAACCTATTGTACCACAACCGAATCGTAAATCTGGAAAAGTACTGAAGATACCTAAGAGGTATGGATTCATAATAAAGGATGATGATGAGGTACGCATCATAGAGGATGATGATCCAGTTATATACGATGAGGCTTTGAGTAGTAGACACTCAGGGAAATGGCAGATGGCCATAAAATCTGAAATGAACTCCATGTATGAGAACCATGTATAGATTCTGGTTACTCCACTGAAAGGCATAGTGCCTATAGAGTGAAATTAGGTCTTTAAGAGAAAGACTGGAGCAAATGGCAAGGTGGAGACCTATAAGACCAGACCTGTTTAAGAGGTTTCAAATAAAGTCAAGGAATTGACTGTGATAAAACCTTATTACCGGGTAATGCTCAAGTCCATTTGGATTTTTCTTGTGATTGCAGCTTATTACGAAATCTGGCAAATGGATGTGGAGACGTCCTTCCTCAATGAAGACTTGAGGAGAATTTATTTTTGATACAACCAGATGGATTTGTTAATGGTTGAAGCAAATCATATATATGAGCTACAACGATCCATTTATGGATTAAAGCAAGCTTTTCAAATATGGAATATTCGTTTAGATGAGACAATCAAAAAAGTTTGATTTTATCAAAAAACGAGAATGAACCTAGTGTTTACAAAAGGGTCAGTGGGAGCGCTGTGACATTCCTAGTATTATATATAGATATACTACTAATAAGGAATGACATACCAGTGCTACAATTAGTAAAGATAAAATTGTCTAAACATTCTTTCATGAATAACTTGAGAGTAGCATCTATAAATTGAGGATATAAATCTATATAGATAGATTTAAAAGGATGCTCGGCTTGACCCAAGGAACGTATATTCATTTGATGCTAAAGGCGTTTAGTATAGCAAACTCCAAGAGGGTCTCATGATGATGAGCTATGGAGTTTATCTCTCTAAAATTGCCCCAATTGAAAGAGAAATCGCGTGAGTTACTATCATGTATGCAATGAATACAAGGCCTGATGTTGATCAGTCATATTCTTGAGAAGATCACTGTAAGACAGTGAAAAACATCTTTAAATACTTGATAGGTAATCATGATTCATGGTGGGTCTGAATTAAAAATAGAGGATTGAACAAACTCAAGTTTTTCAGACTAACCAAGACGAAAACAAATCCACTTTAGGGTAAAATGTTACCTTGAATGGTGGTGCAGTGAATTGGAAACGTTCCAAACAGCAAAGAGTTGCTGGTTTAGTGACAAAGACAAAGTATATAGCTATAAATGAAGCTGCAACTTGATTGTTTGGATGAAAAGTTCATTACAGAACTAGGAATAGTTCCTAAGTCTCATCTTGGATTCAAACATGTGTTGCGGCACTTTCATTTGATTAGAGAAATAATTGAAAGAGAAGAAGTCACTATAGAGATAGTGGACTCTGAAGAACAACATTGCATATCCATTTACTAAAGCTTAATCCAACAACAAGATGATCGTCACTTAGAGAAGAAGGGTATTTGTGACACCCCCAAATCTGGGTTTTCTAACCTCGAATTCGGTGCTCACGATACCCAATAACAACAACATACTTTTTAACTAATGCGGAATAATAAACATAAATTGTTTATCGAAATAGTAATAAAGTCTTACAATCATGGTCCCAAAGTTCTTTAACCTTAACTTAAAACGTACACTTAATACAATAAAAAGTTAACATGACCAAATAACACTCAAGATAAACTAGTACATAAGCCTATCAGGAAGCTACTCTTGCACCTTCCCTTTTTCTTTGTCTCCTTTGGACGTTTCTGCCTTAGCTGAAATAAAGATCATGATATAGCAAGGGTAAACAACTAGTTTGCTTAGCAAGTTTATACACAGAGGAGATATATCATGAATAGAAAGAAGTTTCGCTTTTAATGTTCAACAACAGTATAGAATTGTGAAGAAACATGAATTAATAGTCAACAGTTGAATATTCGAGTAATTGAATTTCAATTACTGAGTGGTTGGAAATATCCATAGACATTTGCCAAGGTTCTCAGCATTTAAACTGGACCTCTTAAAAGTTTTGGTAATCAAGGGGATCAGCCTTTCATACCCCGTGATTTATGCATAAACACTTAATAAACCAGCATTGATATCATGCCTTAATCAAATTTATCTTTTTCTCAGCCAAGAGTTCTTACCATAACAATTTAATAAGAACAGCTTTTAAAATACCTTTAATTCAACAAATTTAGACATGATTGGTCTAGCTGATACAAATAGCATAGATCTATCTTATAAACAGTTCATGCTTGAAAGAACTTTAATCTAATTCACAGTTCAATAATAATAGAATAGGAATTCAATTGCACAAGGTGCGAATCTCAATAATCAGTATAGATGTGAATAATCAACAATAATTATTCACTAACATGCTTCGAAAATAATAACTCGAGTTTGAGTTAGGGAACTTGCCTATTTGCTCAGCTACAAATAATTCTAGCTTTAACTAATTGGCCTTGAAGGACCTAACATTGATAAAGTTGATCTATCAATTAGTATTGCGTAGTTGTACGTCTATACGTTCACTAAAGAACTTATCTACCACATAAGTTAAACACATAATGCACCTAGGACAATCTTGCTATCATTAACCCTAATCAAACTTAGGTTAATGATAGATTAACTTGAGAATATTATTCCTAAGGGTTAAACACCTTTTTAAGCCTTTAAACAATTGGGTTTACTTGTTTAATTAAGGAATTATTAAACACTTCATATTTAAATAACTCATTTCTCATTTGATTACCATTCAATATTAATTAAGTGGGAATCAATTAATTATCTTTAGTTATTATCTATCGAATAACAAATTAGGTTTAATTATTACCCATTCAATAATATTTCCATAAAGTTTTAATCTTAATATTTCTTTATTTACTTAAAAATATCAAATTCTTATATTAGAAATATCATAGTAATATTTTAATAAATTATTAGGCGACTAAACAATTTATTTTAATTGTTTTACCCTTTATTAAACAACTTATTTAATACCCATAAAAGGTCATAAATATTATTTATCATAATAGATTACCAAAATACCTCACATAGGTTAGATTACAGCATAATAGGAGTACCTAAGCTTTAACATCCTATTTTCCTCATTTATGACATTATTTAACCATTTATTTTCTTTTAACCATAACTATAATATTATTATGAAAAATAGCAAACAAGTTCTGAAAATTATTATCTTCTGGATCTGGATAGTATATGACCCAAAAATAATTTACAAATTTTTCTGGAATTTTAGAAAGTGATTTACTATTTTTAAAGTACTCAAAACCTCTGAATCTTGTTACATTTTTCATAAATCGAGGTTTGCTCAGAAAATTCTAAAATTTTCAGGGTACACTCTCATAATATATATAAACATACTGTAAAAAATTTCATATGTTTTCAAGATATACATAGTGAGAAATCTGGGTATGAATATTTAGGAGTCCTTCACGGTAAAAGCCATTACACAAAAACCACACAACGAAACATGTTCGTTCTTTTTCCTACTTGTAGATAATTCTTAAGGTACCTCTGTGATTTTGTCCAGATTTTTAAAAGATCCATAACTGACCAAAATAACTTTTGGAAAAACGAGGACAACAAGCTTTTAGGGTTTTAAAACTTTAAGTTTTATAGCTGGACTGTTTTGGGAAAATAGCCCCCAAGGCTTCAAAAATTATTGGATTTATGTTCTACCACTTGGGTTTACTAGCTAATCATGTATCTAGCACTCCCCTTCGACGGATCACAAATCCAAATTGTAAAACTTGAGTTACACAAGATTTAGTGGAAGGAAAAACTAGGGTTTCACCTCTAGGAGAACATATGCTCACTTTCTTCCTCTAAATCTTTGATCTAATACTTAAGATACTTAGTTCCATACATGATGATATGTAGAACTAGGGTATCTTGGGTATTAGTTCATAGCCCCATCAAAACTTACTATCTTGCTATAATACCAAATAGAATAAGGAAATAAAAATTTAGGTTATACCTTGTTCTAATAGCAACCTTCCTTGATCTACCAAAGTAAGATATGAACTTAGGGTGCACTAATCAAGCTAGCACCCCTTTCCTTCCCCTCAAGAACCAAACCCCTCTCTCTCTTTTCTCTCTTTGTATTTTACTAGCTTGGGAGAAAATAGAAGAAGAAGAATAGGAGAAAAAATGAAGAGAAAATGAAGTGTGGTGATTCAAGAATGTATCTTGCAATATAGTTAGATACAACTAGGAGTATAACTAATATCCCCCATATCTTTGTTGTCCATTGGATAAAAGGCTTACTAATTGAATAATAGTAAGACTCTACCTTTTGTCATCATGGGGCTAGTGAGAGCTTTGTGTCACTAGGGTGGCTAGTTGACATCTTAGGAGGCTACTTGACATCTTAGGTAGCTATGTGACATCTTAGGTAGCTATGTGACATCTTAGGTAGCTACTTGACATCTTAGGTAGCTATACCATCAAGTCTAAAATCCAACTTCTAACACAAGCTAGATAATACTTTAATTAAAATTTGAAAAACCAACTTGTTCTTTCTCTCTCTATGGTCCACGGCATATGAGGGATTTTTGTCCCAAAATGATGTCCCAAATATACCACCATTAAATCAATTAGTGCTACATCTTTAAATTACCATGTGGGCTAGGTTTTGGGCAATACCTCAAATAAACTTTGGGCTTAGAATTAAATGATTGGGCTAATGAAACCAAACCTATTTAAATGCAATATAGGGCCTTTTAATTAAACCCAATGATAGCTCATTTAATATGCCACACAATTAATACCCAAATCCATGATTAATATAAATAATTGGGCTAGGTTCCTTAATGAAGTAACTTAGTCACTTAGTAAATAAATTACTAAATTGACTATTAATATTATTATTCAATTTGGTCATATCTCATTAACCACTACTTTTATTAATTAACTCACACACCTTATTTACTAACTATATTCAATATACTTGAATATTTAATTTAGTAAATGCTTTGCCAATTCTATGGGTATAAAGCCTTAGGGTTTGCTCACTAGTTTAAATATACTACTAGTGACTCCCCTAACACAAAGTAGATCAATAAATCACATAGTCACATAATCCACCAGTACACCCAAATGTTTAAATAGGAACACAAAGCTAACTTATTAAAATTAAATTATATTTAATTAATAATGACGTTCAAAATTCACGGGCATTACATTATTAGATACCAGGGTGATTGACTTTAGTGCAAGTGGGAGATTGAAAGTAGTATGCACACAAGTCAATAATATTTGATATAATGTAGCATATACTTTGTAATCTTATTCATTTATTAATAAAAGTATTAAAGGCATTTTACTTTATCTACATGGTGTTGTTATCTAATATGTGATAAACCCATAGTTTTAAGCAATGCTTTTAGAATCATAATGGTGATCATGCTAATGAGATCTAAATTCTTAGAAAGCTTAAAACTAAAATCGTTCCTAATCGTTGGATTACTAAAAGGGGATTAGTGAATCCGGATAAATTATTACATACGTTGCTTGCTCTTAGGAAGCGGATGATTGATCTCATAATCATTTGTGTAGAGACACTAAACCAAGTATGTAGTTTCTTATTGGAGAATAAGTTCACTGAACGTGACTCGCTAAAGGAATACCTAATGGAGTTTTACTTGCTTGTCAATAGAAATTCCTCTAGTGATAGTAGTACAAGTGATCCTTAGACTTGAGATCATCATAGGATCTTGTGTATGATGAGTTATACGTTGACATGTACCTTAAGACCTTTAGGGTATATCAAAGGGTATGATTGGGTATAATAAATTGTACATGGAGATAGGTGAATGATCAGCAAAGAATCTACCACATCTAGTAAAAGATGTGAATGTCCTATGTGATTCAATAAATGACAACTTGGTAGTCCTTGGCCAATGCAGAATAAAATTAGAAAGGAGTTTCTAATTTACATTATTTAGAGTTGTGCATTTGGGAATCGAAATACATATAATTAAATAAAATAAGACTTGACAGGAATTTCATGTCTTATATTTAATTGGGGCATTGTATGGTAGAATGATTGAATTGTACGGTAACTATTCACTAAAAGGTTCTTTTATAATTAATGTTAAAATTTATATTATCTGGAAAGTCGTTGATCGTTAAGGGGGTTTACCCTTATTGCAGAGTAAATATTATTTATTTAAATGAATTAAATAGTTTAATTTATTTATTTAAATAAGATTAGAATTGTTCTAATTGATTTATTCACAACCGGCTTAATATGGAGAACCTAAAGGGTCACACCGCAAAAGAAAAATATTTATTTAAAAAGTAAATAACATAATCATAATAATAAGTTGAGTATTTTTAATTTAGTTTATGGAGATAGAATAGATTAAATAGATTAATATTTATTATTTAATATTTTAAAAATATTAAATATAAATAAATAAGAGGAGTCTTATTATTATTATTACTATTATTATTATTTAATTCCTAAAAGGGTTTGAGAATTAATTAATAAAAGTACACTCATAAATTCCTAATTGGATTAGGAGTTTAATTAATTAAAAGAGTTTAATTAAGATAATTAACCTAATCCTAAATTGTTTAGGAGGGTTACATATATCTATAAATAAGAGGAGTCTTATCATAGATCAGGGTTACACACTCTTGTATTAGAATTGTGGAGAGTAATTGTAATTTTTATAGAGATAGAAACTAGGGTTTTGTCAACACTCATCTTCTTGAACAAGTATTATTCTTTGGTGGATCACCTCTAGAGGCCAAACACTTGGGTGGTTAACGTTGATCAAGCGAAAGAATTTAATCGGTGGAATTCAACGAGAACGCGAAGGAATTGGAGTTGAACTTGTATTTGAGGAAGCTAGAATTCTGCAAGGGTATAATTCTTATTCTCCATCTCTTTCGTTTAATTGATAATTGAACACAAGAAAAGATCATGGTGATGGTTTGTATGAAAAAAATTGCAAATCCGTTTTATCGCGATTCTGCTCTATTTATATAATTTGATTGCATGCTTGCGTATTATACAAACCAAACAACAATAATGTATGTTAGTGTTAAAGCCATCAAGCATGCTAAAATTTGTTAAGTATTGCCTTAGATGACTTAAACCCAAGCAAGTAAGCTTAGGCTATGAAAACCTAATTTTTGTAGTCTTTGCAAGAGGTGTGCAGCCTCATATGTTTGGATTTGGTTATGAAATTCAAAGCCAAATCGTAGAAGGGGAAGTTACGAACGTGTAAGAAAAAGAATCACTCAAAAATACTTTGTGGAATAAAAGTTATGCATATTTTTATCAAGTAAGGAAAATTGCACAAAAAAAGCTTGGAAGTTAAGCACTGCCGAGGCAGCGCAGTAGCGCATGTTTGGTGCGTTGCAGCGCTTGCCTTGTAGTGGCCATGCGCTGTCGTGCAGGCCAGCATAGGCTGCTGCGCAGGCAGCATGAGCTGCTGCGCTTTGTTGGCAGGCTGGGAAGTGCGCGCACGCTGAGGGCGCGGTGCTGGGCGCAGGGCTGTTGGGCGTTACTGGCACGCCGTGCGGTGTTGTGCGTTCTTAGATGTTTTGAGCATTCTAAGTTATTTTTCGAACATTATATTGTTATGTATTAAAATTTAATTTGTACTAAAGATTAATTAGAGTATGCTAAGTTTGTAAAGTCATGATTATGACTAACTGTATGTCAACCTAATAAACAATATAGGCCATACGAACGATGAGGACTTAACATAATCGTAAAAGACGTTTCCAAGCAAGTTCTCTAACTTCATTTGATTTTTATATTGAATGCAAGTTTCCTAACCTTACTCTAGTTATATTTGAGCAAGTTTTCTATTCCCTATTTTGGGCAAGTTTTCTAACTATTACACGTTCTTTCTGCACTTGGTGAAATAATGTGTTTTAATTGTTAAATTTCATTTAATTCTTTCTTTGAATTATGAAGTTCATTATATATTGTGAAATGATTTATTGAGAAGAGTTATTTGCCATTTGATTCGGCTTAACTTGAGTAATGAGCTATTCCTTTTGGAACAATTATTGATGAGATATTGAATTGTTATAATTCTTTATTTGAGTTGAGTTTATTGTGCCAAACCAAATTATTTTTGTGACGCCCCCAGATTCGGGTCTCCAAATATCCGGATCCGGTCATCACGATCCAATACAATGTTCACCTCCAACAACATACATTGACAAAAATGCGGAATATAACAAACATATGTTGTTCATTAGAAAGGTGTTACTAGTCCCAGAATACAATAACCTTAAACACATACACAAATCCATACCCTAAATAACTATCAGGGTTTAAATTACATTAACAGTGATTAACTACACATAAATTTAAAATCTGCTACATGAAGTCTATCACTTCATCTTTTCTTTGCCTTTGTTCTTCCCTGACGTCTCGGGTTTAGCTGCAATGAAGTCATAATATAGCAAGGATGAGGAACGAGTTTGCTCAGCAAGTTTAAAGTACAACAATAAGGATATATCATGATGAAAGGGATATAGAAAGAGATTTCAACAATAGAATTATCAGAAGCAATAACAATAAATGCTTTTAGAATAATTGATAGTCAAGTAGACTTTGAACAATAACTTCCAAAGGAGTCAATAGCTAGTTGACCCTCTGGTTACTGGCTACAGAATAAGTACTTGAGGGGATCAGCCTCGCGTACGCTATATGTATGCATAACATTTAACTCTGCTATTTGTACCTTATATACGGTACCTGGGGTACTTCCCTATAATAAGAGGGGTGTTCAACCTTACTAAAGCTATTATCACAATATAACCAATTTCCTGAAATTTTATTTCAAGCCATCCAGATCATTACTCACACCATAGGAAAGTTTACAAACAGTTTCACATGGACAGACCACACAAGTATGATATATAAGCAAAGTGTTTTGACTGTACACTTCAATACCAACTGGAACACAGATCTGCAATTAACCACAATATGAATACGACACTGATTTCCCAGTCTGTAATCAGCTCAAACATTATCATATCCAAAAGAAAACTAAAGTTTTGATTTTATAACCATGTTGCTGACAGAGTCATTTAATACTAAAATGAAGAACAATTCTCGTTCTGGCATTTCAACAACCACTTGGTGGGCATACAGAGATTCAACAGTTGGCCTAATTTATGTACACAATCATGTTGCCAGAACCTCTTAGGGTTCTTTAATACTAACTTTTCAAATCAACAGTTATACCCAACACAGTCGAACAACACAACCTAAGTACAGAAAAGAAAGAAACTAAAACAAACCACAAGGAAGGCTGTCACAGCAGCTCACGGTTATACCTTGGGTTCGTTCGGCTCGTCGTCTTTCTCCTTCTCCCAAAATAAGGAGTCCAGCCGGACATCCACTCTTCGGCCAACCTGCGGCTGATTTCCCCTGTTTCTCTCTTCTCCGCGATTTCCTTTTCTCTCTTCAATTTAGACTCACAACTATCGGCAGCCCTGGGTTAGGGTTTAGGGCTTAAATTTATAGGGCAACATTTGCCCAATTCGTCGGTTAATACCCCAATCGATCGAATGATTGACCATCGGGTAGAGGGAAGTAGGAGGTTCAGCTGATTATTCACATCAAACCCCATCAAGCCCAGCTACAATTTCGCCGGCAGGACCTCGAACCGTGAAGTTCCATCAGTCAAATCGCTGCGCTTCGAACCCTTGGTCTGTTCGTTGGTCGTTCAGTCGCCCATGACAAATCCTTGAATAGTCCGGTCGCTAGGCTCGCTTCCCAGTCTAATCGGCCGGTCATGTCCTGCTATCGCCGGCGCGCGTCTGGTGGCCCCTTTTCCCCGTCTCTCGTTCCATCTGAGTTAGTCTGATGTGAGGGCTTAGGTTCTTTAGGCTTGCTTAATCCCAGTTGCGTTGCTGATATAAACGTGCCCAACCCGAGTGAAATGATCCCAACCCATTAGAAAGTAAAATGGGCTCAGCCGACAGAAGAGGAATGGGCCCAACAGGAAATGTAAGGGAATTTGGGTTCAGCCCAATTGATGTTGGGTCAGCTGAAATAAAAAGAAAAGTGACTCAACTCGTTTATTAAAATTAATGACACCATGCTTCTAATACTTAAATTAAATAAGTAATAAATTAATTATTTATAAGATTTGTCTCAACAATAATTCCTCATGCGAATTATTTAAATCCGATAATAATAAAATGAATTTATTTATTAATTCTTCCAAATTTCTTGCAAATCAAGTCTTAGGGTTAACTCACTAATTTATTCAAACTATTAATGAGCCCCTTTAATGCAAGAAAATTATTGGACCATATATTTATATAATTAAATAATAATACCTACATGGATCCAATTCAATTCGAAAAATTATGTAAAAATGGATTTTATTTATCAAAATAAATTTGATACAATGTTTAGAAATTCCTAGACATTACATCCTCTCCCCCTTATAAAAATTCCGTCCTCGGAATTTCAATCTAAGGTTACTCAAATAACTGGGGGTAATTTGCTCTCATCTTCTCTTCGAGTTCCCACGTAGTTTCTTCCACCGCGTGGTTTCTCCAGAGAACTTTAACAGAATGAATGGTTTTATTCCTCAGCTTCTGTTCCTTCCTATCAAGTATTTGGACAGGAATTTCCTCGTACGATAAGTCCCTTTCGACTTGAATTGGTTCATTGGAGATGACATGCTTATAGTCTGGCTTATATGGACGTCATACTGATACATGAAACACGTTGTGAATGTGCTCAAGCTCAGGGGGTAATGCTACCTCGTACGCCACTTCGCCTATTCTCCTTAATATTTCAAAAGGTCCTATGAACCTAGGGCTCAGCTTGCCCTTCTTCCCAAAACGGATCTTCCCTTTCCAAGGAGATACCTTCAGAAACACAAAGCTTCCGACTTCAAAGTCTCGTTTCTGACGATGTAAGTCAGCATACTTCTTCTGGAGATCTTGGGCTGTTACTAACCGCTGTCTTATTACTTTAATGATTTCCACGGTTTGTTGTACCAATTCTGGTCCCAACAATCTCCGTTCACCAACTTCATCCCAACACAACGGCGTTCGACACTTCCTTCCGTATAACGCTTCATATGGTGGCATACCGATGCTAGCGTGATAGCTATTGTTATAAGCGAACTCTACCTGTGGCAAGTGATCGTCCCAGCTGCCACTTAAATCCATCACAACTGCCCGGAGCATATCCTCTAGAGTCTGAATTGTCCGCTCGCTCTGACCATCAGTCTGAGGATGATACGCCGTACTCATTCTCAACTGTGTTTTCATTCTTTCCTGTAGACTTCTCTAAAAATTTGACGTGAAGCGCGGATCTCGGTCAGACACAATAGATACCAGCACTCCATGTCGCGATACTATCTCCTTCACGTAAAGCTTCACTAATTGCTCCAATTTGTACCTGATCTTGATCGGTAGAAAATGGGCAGACTTGGTCAAACGATCTACGATTACCCAGATAGCGTCTAGACCCTTCTGTGTTGTCGGAAGTCCTACCACAAAATCCATTGTGATGTGTTCCCACTTCCACTCGGGAATCTCTAAAGGTTGCAACAATCCGGTTGGCCGTTGGTGCTCTGCCTTGATCCTCTGACAAGTTAAACACTGGCTGACGTATTCTGCAACTTCCCCCTTCAAATGCGGCCACCAATAATGCTGACAAAGATCTTGATACATTTTGGTGCTACTCGGATGTACCAAAAATCTCGTATTATGGGCCTCTTGCAATATCTCTTCCCTTAAGTCTGGTACGTAGGGTATCCAGATCCTTCCCTCGAATCTTAGCAGCCCTGTGCTGTCAACCTTGAACTTCAACGTTTTTCCCTCCGATAGTTGTTTCTTAATAACAAGGCACTCTTCATCAAATTCTTGAGCCTCCTTTATCTTATCCAGCAGAGTCGGACCTGCTGTTACGGTAAATAGTACTTCGTCCGTCTCCATCGGATACCTAACCTCCAATTCCAGACGTTCAAAGTCCCTTACCAATTCCTCTTGAACTGTCAGCTGCATCAATTTCACCTTGCCCTTTCTGCTTAAGGCATCAGCCACTACATTTGCTTTGCCCGGATGGTACAGAATTTCACAGTCGCAGTCTTTGATTAATTCCAACCATCGGCGCTGCCTCATGTTTAGCTCCTTCTGAGTGAAGATATATTTTAGACTTTTGTGATCTGTATATATCTCGCACTTCTCCCCGTATAGGTAGTGCCTCCAAATCTTGAAGGCGAAAACTACCGCTGTTAATTCCTGGTCATGAGTCGGGTACCCCTTCTCATAGTCCTTCAGCTGACGTGATGCGTACGCCACGACCTTGTCGTGCTGCATCAGCACACAGCCAAGACCCTTGTGTGACGCATCACTATACACTACAAAACTCCCAGTGTTGTCTGGTAAGGTCAACACTGGTGCTTGGCTAAGTCTCTTCTTTAGCTCCATGAAACTTTCCTCGCATTTCTCCGACCAAACGAACTTAACTGTTTTCCTGGTGAGGTTGGTCAACGACGATGCTATCTTTGAAAAATCCTGTATGAACCTTCGATAGTATCCCGTTAATCCCAAGAAACTTCGGATCTCCGTTGGCGTCTTCGGTTGCTCCCAATTGATAACCACTTCTACTTTTGTTGGGTCCACCGAAACACCATTTTTATCGATGACGTGACCCAGAAACTGTACCCTCTGCAACCAAAACTCACACTTAGAAAACTTCGCGTACAACTTCTCCCTCCTGAGAGCTTCTAAAACAATCTTTAAATGTTCAACATGCTCCTCCTCTGTTTCTGAATATACCAAGATGTCATCAATGAATACAACTACGAACTTGTCCAAGTACTGCTTGAACACCCTATTCATCATATCCATGAATGCTGCTGGCGCATTCGTCAATCCAAATGACATTACCAGAAACTCGAAGTGCCCATAACGAGTCCTGAATGCAGTCTTCGGGATATCTTCTTGCCTCACCTTCAGTTGATGATAGCCTGTTCTTAGGTCGATTTTTGAAAAGTACTTCACTCCCTTAAGTTGATCAAATAGATCATCAATTCTAGGAAGCGGATACCTATTCTTAATCGTAACTTTGTTCAACTCCCGGTAGTCGATACAAAGTCACATAGAACCATCCTTCTTCTTCACAAACAGAACTGGCGCTCCCCACGGGGACACACTCGGTCTGATATAACCCTTGTCTAACAGTTCCTGCAGTTGAACCATCAACTCTTTCATTTCTACCGGTGCCATCCGATACGGCGGCTTTGATATTGGTGCGGTTCCCGGTACCAAATCGATAACGAACTCAATTTCCCTGTCCGGCGGCAGTCCCGGAAGCTCTTCGGGGAAGACATCAGCGAAATCCCTCACGATTGGTATTTGACTCATCTCATCCCCGTCCCGACGAGTATCAATTACATGTGCCAAATAACACACGCAACCTTTCTTAAGTAATTTCTTGGTTTGCATCGTAGTAAGACAACAAGATTGTCTTGGTGATTTATTACCATAAAATACCACCTTCGACTTGTTAGGAGTCTTCAGGTGTACACATTTCTTCTTACAGTCAATAACTGCCCCGTGAATTGATAGCCAATCCATTCCCAGGATTACATCAAACTCTCCCAGCCGAATTGGTATCAGGTCCACATTGAGCTTAACTCCTCGTAATTCAGTACAACAGTTCCTATAAATGCCTTCTACGGGAATAATTTCCTTGTTTACTACTTCTACATTTATAGGGTGTTCTAACTTTTCACGAGGTGAGTTTAACTGACTAGCAAATTCTTCGAAAACAAAAGAGCAAGTAGCACCCGAATCAAATAACATATATGCATTTATATCATTGATTGGGATGATACCTGACACCATGTCCCTAGATTCCATTGCATCCTGGACAATCATGTTGAACGTGCGTGCTGTTGGCCTGTTGGCTTGACTGGCTGGTGCCCCGTAGCTCAACCGGTTGTTAGTCCCGCTGTTGTTGTTGCTCCGGTTGCCACTCCCGACATCGCTCTTCCTCTTCGGATAGTCCTTAATCTGGTGGTCGGGTGATCCACAAGAGAAACATCCTCCTTTTTGCCTGTTCGGACACTGGGGAGCCATGTGCCCCGGTTGTCCACATCGGTAACAAACACTTTTCCCCTTCATGCACTCCCCCGAGTGACTCTTCCCACAGTTGTTGCACTTGCCACTTTTCTTAGCCTCTCCTCCGGGTTTATTGCTCCCGAACGATTGGCTTTCATTCCATTTGCGCTTATTGGGGTTGTTGCCTCCGCTGCTCCCCGCCTTGGCTACTTCCTGACTCTTCTTTCTGTCCTGATTGAATCGTGCCACTACTTCATTGCCCCCTTCCGCAATGATAGCCCTTTCCAACAACTCCGAGAAGTTCTTAATCTTCAATATTGCAACTGACTTCTGCACCCAGGGTTTTAGTCCCAATTCAAACCTTTTTGCCTTCCTGGCCTCGGTGTCCACTTGATGTGGGGCAAATCGGGCCAACTGATTGAACTTTGCCGCGTACTCGGCGACAGTCATATTCCCCTGTTTCAGTTCTAGGAACTTAACTTCCATGTCCTGCTGTGTATTCTCCGGAAAGTAATTTTCGAAGAATAGCTCTTTGAATCTATCACATGGAATGACTCCATCACCTGCTCGTCCCTTATTGGCCTTCCACCAATAGTTAGCCTCGCCCTTCAGCATGAACATGGAAAATCCTGTCTTTTGTTCCTCGGCCACCCGTGCGACCTCGAAGACCTTCTCTATCTCCTCGATCCAGGTCTGTGCTTCTATTGGGTTAAAAGTTCCCTTGAACTCGGGTGGTTCGACCAGTTTAAAATCTTTGAAATTTGCCAAATGATGTGTTGGCCCGGGGGCTACTTGGGTCCCTATAGGTGGTGGTCTTGATTGCATGGCTTCTGCCAGCATTTCTGCGAACATTCTCATTGGATTGGATTGATTTCTAACCTCACTTTCTGACTCTTTAACCTGCTGGTTACGTGGTCTTCTTCTCGGCGGCATGATTTGATAAGGAAAAACTGCCGACTTTTACCTATAGTTTTATATTTTATACAATATGTCATTAACATCAGCGATCAAGAGTAGAAACATTTATCAAACACGTTTGATTTAAGTGAAACATCTGCATTTATATTTATATACCACTGTTTGTTACATTCAGACTAAACATGTGACATACTTCTATAAATGCGCCACTACATGCCCTATCCATCATTAAACATTTCCCTAAGACAAAAGTGGGGAATCCTAACTTTCCATCCCTCAAGACAACAAAAGTTGGGGTTTAACTGCTACCCCAAACATGAAAACAAATATAGAGTTTCACAAGATAAACATGAATACGTCCCTAATATAACAAAAAGTGGGACTGACTGTACTAATGACAAAACAACCATCATATCACGTCACTGCACGTCGTGACGAATCCGTGCCTGCTGACCAGAAGAGAATGCTCCACCCCCGACCCTGCGACGAATAAAGCGGCTAGACTCCCCTACCTCAGTTCGGGGCCTCCTGTAAGCTGCATCTAAGGCATATCCTAGGGTCTCTATCCTCACTGCTCTGGCCTCCAACTGGTCCTCTAACTAGTCAACCCTCCTGGCTTCCCTAACCCAAGCCTCTCTAACATGCATCCTCTCAGACACCTCCAACCCAACCTCGAACTTCATGGCCTCCTGCTTGGCCTTCAGGTGGGCGATCTGCAGATCCTTCTGCTCCAGCCTCTCTCTCAGCTCAGCGTTCCGGGCCACCAGCTGATGTAGCAGTGGTCCGATCTGCTACGTTGAGGACTCGTATCCCTGCAGTTGTATCTTCGCTACTCCCAGGTCATGCTCGAGCTGGTAAGCCAGATCCCTATACTGGTCCTCCCTGAACTGGTGGGTCTGATTCTGCTCCTCCAGATGAGCTATCCGATCCTCCAGTTCCTCGTTCCTGCTGGTTAGTCCCTCAATGATATCGTCGGCAGTGGACCCTATGCCATCAACATAAGCAGGTGGCTCCTCTCCCTCGGTCTCGGGGTCTTCCTCACTGTCATCCGGGTCCTGACTACCGGATCTCATCACCCTACCTATAACAGGCTCTGGTAGCTCCCCCTGATAGTCCTCCTCTGGCTCGGACTCCTCCAGTGGTACCCCTGGGGCAATAGGAGCATACCCCACCAACTGCTCAGCAACTACTGGTATATCTATGAATGTCTCCTCCTCCTGGGTCCCACTAGTCCCTTCCCTATCAGCCATCCTACAAACACAGACAGAGATAACAAATATCAGTATCATAATAAAATATATTCATTGATAGAATGAAATGATATTTTATCATGTACAACTCGGCTTGGCAGATTTCCACAATCCACCCCCAGACAAGACCATTACCTGAATCTCCTTGATTCATATCCTAGCGTACTCAATATGAGTTTAATGTTAAGGTTATAACCTAGGTTTCGCGATCCTCAAGTTTATAACCTACTGCTCTGATACCAACCTGTGACGCCCCCAGATTCGGGTCTCCAAATACCCGGATCCGGTCATCACGATCCAATACAACGTTCACCTCCAACAACATACATTGACAAAAATGCGGAATATAACAAACATATGTTGTTCATTAGAAAGGTGTTACTAGTCCCAAAATACAATAACCTTAAACACATACACAAATTCATACCCTAAATAACTATCAGGGTTTAAATTACATTAACAGTGATTAACTACACATAAATTTAAAATCTGCTACATGAAGTCTATCACTTCATCTTTTCTTTGCCTTTGTTCTTCCCTGACGTCTCGGGTTTAGCTGCAATGAAGTCATGATATAGCAAGGATGAGCAACGAGTTTGCTCAGCAAGTTTAAAGTACAACAATAAGGATATATCATGATGAAAGGGATATAGAAAGAGATTTCAACAATAGAATTATCAGAAGCAATAACAATAAATGCTTTTAGAACAATTGATAGTTAAGTAGACTTTGAACAATAACTTCCAAAGGAGTCAATAGCTAGTTGACCCTCTGGTTACTGGCTACAGAATAAGTACTTGAGGGGATCAGCCTCGCGTACGCTATGTGTATGCATAACATTTAACTCTGCTATTTGTACCTTATATACGGTACCTGGGGTACTCCCCTATAATAAGAGGGGTGTTCATATAGTCTAAGAATCCTTACCATCGATTGGTTCGGATAGCTTTTATAAATTCTCACATACTTGCGTGACCGAACAAGGGTTCAGACTTAACCATGAATAATTCATAAATTTCTGAACTTAAATAAATATACGAATTCAAATGCACGAGTGCGAATGTCAATAAATACACAGATGTGGAATAATTTTAAAAGTAATTAGACCACTTAAGGCATGCTTGGAGATAAGATTCAAGCTTAAAGAATAACTTGTAATAATATATACATTTTTGCACGAATTAAAAATAGTGCATAAGGTTTAGAAACTTGCTCAATGTAAAAGTTGAGTAAGATAGAATTTGCCTGTTTGCTCAACTACAAATAAAATTTAGCTTTAATTAATTGATCTTGGATAACCTATCAGTTGATAAAGTCGATTTATCCATTAGCATCGCATAACTGTATATCGATACACTCACTTATGCTATTTATTTAGCAGGTAAACAAATTCACTATATATATTTAATTACCATCTAATCGTTAGCTAAACAGAAATTAATTTAATGGCCTCTAGCTATTATTTAAAATAAATAATAGTTAATCATGGTTACTTATTATTTGAGTACTCAACTATTACCATTATTCGCCTCTAAATATGGGTTAATAATTCTTATTTATTATTTATAAAAATAATAAATTTATTATGATTTAATAGCAACTAGATAATAGTTGATGACTTATTCAAGTTTATTTACCCTTAATTACCATTCACCCTTAAGGGTAATTGAGTAATTATTATTCTTGTTCCTTATTCACATTAATTAAATACTTACTCTATTAATTCTACACACATTTAATTATTATTTAATATTACTAAATAATCCTTAAGTATTTATTATCCTTATTTATTAAGGCCAAAAGTAAATAATCAACTTATTAATCTCACTCATACTTAATCATTATTTCATTAATGATTAAGTAGTTGTTATCCTTATAGCTTTATTCATACCCCAATTATTATTAATATTGATTAGATAATAATTAGATATTTATTATCTTTGTTTATTAGGTAATGTTACACAATAATTAAATACTCGTTATCCTTATTTATTATTATTAAATAATAATAATTATTGTATTACTTTTATTCATACTTAGTTATTATTTAACACTAAATAATTAAATGTTTATTGTTTATTGATAAATAACTTATCCATGCTTAATTAAATATTTGGTACCTTTATTTATTATTATTAAATAATAATAATAAATAATTACTTTATTAACTTCATTCATTATTATTCAATATTAATTAAATTAATAACTAATTATTTATGTATTACTTATTAATTTATTATTCTATTCATACTTAATTATTATTTAATATTAATTAAATAATAATTAAATATTTATTATCTTAATTCATTATTGATAAATAATAAATAATTATTATTTAATATTAATCAAATAGTAATTAAATATTTATTTTCTTTATTTATTATTTATTGATAAATAATAAATAATTACTCTATTAATTTTATTTATTAGTTATAATAACTACTTAGTTTACAAGTGTATTATTAGCTCCAATTAACAACCACTAGTTAAGCTGATGACATTAATTAATAGTTAACTCCATTGAATTACACAACTTATTTCAAAAATAGTTCAATTGTTTATTCCTTCATGTCAAAGTCATCAGCCACTATTATCACAATATAACCAATTTCCTGAAATTTTATTTCAAGCCATCCAGATCATTACACACACCATAGGAAAGTTTACAAACAGTTTCACATGGACAGACCACACAAGTATGATATATAAGCAAAGTGTTTTGACTGTACACTTCAATACCAACTGGAACACAGATCTGCAATTAACCACAATATGAATACGACACTGATTTTCCAGTCTGTAATCAGCTCAAACATTATCATATCCAAAAGAAAACTAAAGTTTTGATTATATAACCATGTTGCTGACAGAGTCATTTAATACTAAAATGAAGAACAATTCTCGTTCTGGCATTTCAACAACCACTTGGTGGGCATACAGAGATTCAACAGTTGGCCTAATTTATGTACACAATCATGTCGCCAGAACGTCTTAGGGTTCTTTAATACTAACTTTTTAAATCAACAGTTATACCCAACACAGTCGAACAACACAACCTAAGTACAGAAAAGAAAGAAACTAAAACAAACCACAAGGAAGGCTGTCACAGCAGCTCACGGTTATACCTTGGGTTCGTTCGGCTCGCCGTCTTTCTCCTTCTCCCAAAATAAGGAGTCCAGCCGGACATCCACTCTTCGGCCAACCTGCGGCTGATTTCCCCTGTTTCTCTCTTCTCCGCGATTTCCTTTTCTCTCTTCAATTTAGACTCACAACTATCGGTAGCCCTGGGTTAGGGTTTAGGGCTTCAATTTATAGGGCAACATTTGCCCAATTCGTCGGTTAATACCCCAATCGATCGAACGATTGACCATCGGGTAGAGAGAAGTAGGAGGTTCGGCTGATTATTCACATCAAACCCCATCAAGCCCCGCTACAATTTCGTCGGCAGGACCTCGAACCGTGAAGTTCCATCAGTCAAATCGCCGCCCTTCGAACCCTTGGTCTGTTCGTTGGCCGTTCAGTCGCCCATGACAAATCCTTGAATAGTCTGGTCGCTAGGCTCGCTTCCTAGTCCAATCAGCCGGTCATGTCCTGCTATCGCCGGCACGTGTCTGGTGGCCCCTTTTCCCCGTCTCTCGTTCCATCTGAGTTAGTCTGATGTGAGGGCTTAGGTTCTTTAGGCTTGGTTAATCCCAGTTGCGTTGCTGATATAAACGTGTCCAACCCGAGTGAAATGATCCCAACCCATTAGAAAGTAAAATGGGCTCAGCCGACAGAAGAGGAATGGGCCCAACAGGAAATGTAAGGGAATTTGGGTTCAGCCCAATTGATGTTGGGTCAGCTGAAATAAAAAGAAAAGTGACTCAACTCGTTTATTAAAATTAATGACACCATGCTTCTAATACTTAAATTAAATAAGTAATAAATTAATTATTTATAAGATTTGTCTCAACAATAATTCCTCGTGCGAATTATTTAAATCCGATAATAGTAAAATGAATTTATTTATTAATTCTTCCAAATTTCTTGCAAATCAAGTCTTAGGGTTAACTCACTAATTTATTCAAACTATTAATGAGCCCCTTTAATGCAAGAAAATTATTGGACCATATATTTATATAATTAAATAATAATACCTACATGGATCCAATTCAATTAGAAAAATTATGTAAAAATGGATTTTATTTATCAAAATAAATTTGATACAATGTTTAGAAATTCCTGGACATTACAATTTTGGGGCAGAATCTGTATGTTAGTAACTGAGTTGAACAACCTTTATTCATGGGGAGAATTATTATGTGTCGGGTAATATTGAAAATAAAAGTTGTCAGTATAGTAGGTGTTATGCATAACATAGGATATTATTAGGTTGATCCCCTTGTAATATCTATAGGAGTTCTTAGTCTATATGACTGTTGGACAAACTGGAGATTTCTAAGTCTTTATGACGGACCAACATTATTAGTTCTTGGTTTAACAACCTTCAGTTTACTATTACGAATAATTATTGATATCTTTTGTTGAGCAATTCATTCCCTTGAATTTGAGAAGTGTGAGTTCTCTTATGTGTTATGTGTTAGACTTGCTAAGATATTTTATGCTCATTCTTGCGAATAAAATCTTATTTGCAGTTAAGGAAGAATTACTAGCAGAATCTGGCAGTAAAGAGAAAGTGAAAGAAGAATAGTTAGGTCAAAAGAGTTTATTATTGTTGTCTTTTCTTGATGTAATAGAAAGAAAATTATAATGACTTTGGAAGACGAATAAGGAGAAGTATTGAAGGATTTGTTAGAAATGTAGTGTTTGTATACTGTACATTTAAGCTAGTTGACGTAGAAGTCATTTAACTATGTCAGATTAACATTATTGACAATGTCTAGAAAGTTTTGTCCAGGAAATGGGTTGTTTAATTGAGCACCACTTTAACGGAAAGCCCTCTCTTTCCTAGGAACTGACTGGTTACTAATATTGAAAGTCTAGGATAGATAAATAATATTAAAGTTAAGAAGAAGGGTTAGTGTTGGATATGAGTCACAAGTTAGTAAGGTGTTATCCATAGTGTTGGATTGGAGTTATAGAATATTCAAGAGGATGTAGGGTTGGAGGAGTTGCATATCAAATGCATTGAAATGTGTTGTAATAGAAAATTGTAAAGTTTACGATTCTAGAATAAAGAGTATGATGTTAAGTTTTTAATTAAATGAATTTTCAAATGTTATGGAAAATGATGGATCGTGAGCACCAGATCTGCTGTGGAAAGCACACGGATTTGGGGGCGTCACACCTAAAGAGTCCCATCTAACAACTATAAAAAGGATTTTCAGATATCTCAAGGGTACTCTATATATGGGATTGTGGTATCCCAAGGAGTCTGCCTTTAATCTAATAGGATATTCAGATGCAGACTTTGTAGGAAGCAAGATTGATAGGAAAAGCACTAGTGGGACTTATCAATTTCTAGGCAACAAACTTGTTTCATGGTTCAGCAAAAAGTAGAACTCAGTGTCAACATCTATTGCAGTAGCTGAGTATATTGCTACTAGTAGCTGTTATGCTCAAATCTTATGGATAAAAAATCAGCTTGCTGACTGTGGGCTTGATTTCAAGTCTATTCCCATTTTTTGTGATAATATAAGTACTATTTCAATTACTCATAATCTTATCATGCATTCTAGAACTAAACATATAGGCATCCGATATCACTTCATTAGAGATCATGTTCAAAATTGAGATATATCTTTACAATTCATTTCAACTGAAAATCATTTAGCAGATGTGTTCATTAAACTATTAGAGGAATCCAAGTTTAATAAGTTGATAAGTGAGATAGGAATGCTGAATTTGCACCCTTAGAATCATGTTATTAATTGATACTAACAAGTGCAGGTAAAGGATCGTTGAGTTGACAATAAAAAGATAAGTTTATAGGAAAGCTCAACGATTGTAGAATGAGAGTTGATCGTAAAGTCAAAAGTGGATCGTAGAACTAAAGGAGTTGCATAGAGTTAATGACTCTTCATAAGTTACTCTACGACTAACGAATTTAAGGCGGCAAAAATTAAAGGCGCGTACTGATCATGCTTTAGAAAAGGCGAGTGGAAAGGAAAAGTTACTGCGTTACAACTGTAAAAACGCACTATTGAAGCGACGTGAAACCAATTACACTATGCCACGTAGCCCACTCAGCAAAATTAGAGGGAAGTGATATAAAATCAATTCAAATTTTATTTCTTACTTTTGCGCTTTCTATCTATACTTAAAGCTTTCTAACTCTCAAAAACTTTTGAGCCCTAGTGTCTTAAATTACCAGAAAACTTAAACACTTTTGTGATCTTTCAGCTCAAATCCAACCAAATGGCAGAATATCAAGTTATCACTGGTATCCAACTCTACTTCGACAGATTCAGTGATGCTGAGCAGAAATTCAAAAGAATTCTAAAACTAGTTCAAGATGCTAGAGTCTTTGAAAGTCTGGGATCCAACACCAATATCTACACCGAGATAGTAAAGGAGTTCTATCTAAATGCCACCTATAATGATGGAACCCTAGTTACCAGAATAAAGGGTACAACTCTCCAGATGGGAGCTTCTGAAATCAATCAGTGCTTGGGCTTTCTTAATGAAGGACTCACCTCTCTTGATGAAGTAAATATGAAAGAAGGAATGAAGATAATAGGTAATAAGAAGAACCCTTAACTCAAGGGACTCAAGAAGAAGGAGTTTCCTCAAGAATATGAATTCCTTACTGAGATCGTGGGTAAGTGCATCATCTGCAAAGACACTGGGAGTTGTTGTTTATACTCCAAAATTAAATCCTTACTTCTACTCTACTAACATAAAAATTAGTATAGTGACAAGCAAGGGTTGATTCCACAGAGAATGAATTTATGTTATATTTATCCTAATGTTTAAAGGGGGTTTTGAATTAAATTTATTAACTAAAGTGACAAAAAATATTTAATAAGAATAATCAATGAGTTAAAAACTTCAGTTCTTCAGTTTAGTATTGCCTTTTTACAATAATTAAGTAATCAAGTATAACAATATTTATCCTTCAATGAAACTAATAGTCCTAGATAACAATAAGCTCTGCTATCCGAAATTTCACTTAGATTATCACTCAATGAAAAAAGCTCTTCATAAGATTCTAACTATCATACGACCTAGAACAAGCTCTCTAGATTTAATATAATAGCAGCATTAAGAACTAGAGAATTAGACTATTCCAAGCAACAATCACACAAGCTCAGATTATTTAACCTATCTTCTGATAATCTTAGCAATACTCAAAATTTTGTCCATAATCATGTATTACTAATTGCTACTTATGATTAGGAACAATATCAATTACACGTACTACTATCCCTTAATCTAGCAGATGATATTAGTTAACTAATTCAATTCTGCAGAAATCAAATCAATTAAACCAAATAGCATTCAACAATTAAGTCAGATTATCAAGAATGAATTTCATATAAGAAGGAATAAATAAAGTAAACTTGATCAAACCATTAATTATAAAGAAGGTTCAACATCCCTTAGAACTAAAATATAGTATTTAGCTTGACATGCCTTCAATTTTGCCAAACTAGGGTTTGAATTCCAATATAGATGACAATGTAGATGATCCTCATATCTAACTAATAACATGTATTTATAGTCCTAAGGTAATATCTTAATACTCTAAGAAATAACAATCCAATTACAATTAGAACTCCTTGAAATTCCCTGGCGTGAAGCAAACTGATTTTCCAAATTCCCGCTGAATTCGTCGGGGTGGATTCATTTGCATTAGAGGAGCTCACTGGGCGAATTCAGCAGAGAGGTTTGGGTCGGGGCGGCTTCAGAGCACGCTAGGGTGAATCCGGCAAAGAGGAATTTGCCGGGGCGAATTCATCCTTCTTTACGAACTCGCCGGGGCGAGTTCCCAATTTCCCAAAAATTGAAATCTTCCTTTTTTTCTTGCTTTAGCTTCATTTATCCTTGAAATCAATAAACACCTTAATAAGCTCATATACACCATAAAACATGCAATAAACTAAAGATAAAGGAATTTAAAATAAATGAATATTATGCACTCATCAGACACTGCTCATGATTTGGTAAGTGAATTGTAGTTGAAGTTCATGACAACCATTGTCCTAAAGAAGAAGATAAATTTTGGCGCCATTTTCATAAATTGGTTGATCAAGTGGATTGAAGATTACAACAAGAAGACGACTCTTGGTAAGCCTGCCCCCAAGATGTTCCATAGGAGGCTAATTAGTATCATCTTAAAGAAAAGAATGAAGGATAAAATTGCTAATGGCAAAAGGGAAACCTTGAATGCTAACAGGAAGATTACCCCCAAACTATTCGACAACTGGAAAAGGAACCCGCTGGAAAATTTGAGATCAAAACAATCTGAAGGTGGCAGTGAACGTACCATCAGTGAGGTGCAAAAGCCCACTAAAGCTAAGGGTAAAAGAAAAATAGAGACAATGGAAGAAGAAGAAGCTTCTCAAGGGTCGGTTGCTCCTGAAGTTCGTAGAGCTTCTGACTCTATGGACGACCAACTAGTTCAGAAAAGGAAGAAAGTTGAGAAGACAACAAAGAAGATTTCCAAGGATGCTCAGAAGAGTCCTTCTAAATCTGAGAAGATAGATGATGAAGAAGAAGATATTAACACCCCTATATCAAAGATGGTTTCGAAGAAAGAGGGCACTTGCTCAACTGAAAGAACAGGCAGGAGAATCTATGCCTCCTCCAACTGTAGAATCTGAGAAAGAAGACATAAAAAAAGAGATTCCTGCGCTTGTCAAAAGGAATTCAGGAAAAAGCAAATCCAGTTCTTTTGATCCAAAGACTGAAGATGATAAGGAACCCTTGTGAAGGATATCACTCCTGAGCCCAGTAAAGATGCAGCTTCAGTTGAGAAGGCTTGTATGCCTGAGTCACAAAATATGAAAGAAATGGCTAAGATGGCCGTAGTGCCTGAGCCAAGGCATGCTGATGATTTGGCTATGAAGGATGTCACTCTTGAGCCCAGTAAAGAAGATGATCTGGTTGATATGCCAGAACCTAAAGAAGGAAATGAAGAATTAGCTGTGACGGCTGTTGCGCTAGAACCTCAAGATAGTGATAATAATCAGGTTGTGAAAGAGTCATGTCCCGAGCCAAAGGAAAAGAAAAAGAAAAAGAAATTGAGCCAGATGGTGGAAAAGGAAGGAAGAAGAAAGAGGAAAGGTGAAAAGAAAGAAGAAGAAAGGAAGAAAAGAAAGGACGAAAACAAGCAAAAGAGGAGAGATGAGAAGAGAAAAAAAAAGATGTAAACCAAATTCAGGCAAGATGATGTCCAACGATCGATTCATTCATCTGACGATTCTCTACGACTGATTCATGCTATCGTTAAAGTTGTAAGAGATATCAACAAGGCTTTTGACCTTACGATCGTAGCCTGAAGATCCAAGTTCTGAGGGGGAGCAATCTATTAGATATTCGGTCCCTCCTCCCTTCATTTCTTCTACATCTCAAGGGATTCGAAGATGTATTGTTCTTGAAGGCTATGAAGATCCAAATGCCAGTCTACCCGATAAATCGATAGGATCAGGGGAATGAAGGATGCGACTAGTCTCTATGAGCTAAGATGAGCTTATCAGTGGTTTCTTTGACTTAGAGATGGATCGAAGCACCACTCTACGATCTTGATCCTGACAGTGATCAAATGTTGTATTTTCTGTCAATTATGCCACTGTTGAAGGCTATCATTATGAAAGACCAGAGCTTTACAAGATGGAGATACACCAGATATCCAAATCTGAAGCTGGTGGCTCAAAACTTTCCACGAGTTCTTCGATATGCCACCAGAACACTTTGCTCTGTGCCCTACGAACCTTCACCCATGTATCAAAAGGTAACTATTGTACCTTCTTCAATTTTAAGTTGTATTTTTCCTTTATATGACTGGGACAAAGGCATTGAAGAGTCTATCTCTCAAGTCTCTGACCAGGTTTCTACTTCCTATCCTCTTGTTGAAGCTTCAAATAATCCTCTATCTGTTGAGTCCAAACACTCTACGAACGATGTAGATAATATCATTCTTCCAATCGTAGGGTCTTCACACATTACGACTGATAAACAGATAATAAACTCTCAAATCGTAGAGTCTCAGAACCCTACGATTAATGTACATAATACCAGTCTTTTGGTCGTCGAGTCTCAACACTCCACTGACCTTAAAAATAAGTCCACTTCTCCAGTTGTAGAGCTTCCTCACTCTACGACTGATGCACAACAACCACCCTTTCCGATTGTAGAGTCTCAAAACCCTATGATCGATGTACATAACTCCAACTCTCTTGTACATCAGCCTATACATATTCATATAGATTCTCCATCTCCCATTCAAATATCTTCCATGCTCGTTATAACCCAATAATCTTTAGTTCACTCCAACTCTTCTTCACCATTTTCTTCTCCAGACGTAGATTCTTAACAACCTACATCTGACAACTCCAAAGCATTTATTCTTATTCCTCCAAAAACATCTCCTGTCAGTTATCTCGTTCCACCCCTAAAACAAGAATCCACTCCATCTATTCCCTCAGATATTCCCTCTTTCTTAAAGAAAGAATTTTTCAATCTCCCTCTTGCACTCTTAAATTTATCTCAAGGAAATAAAGAACGCTTTGAGCTCAATCTAAATTTTGAAGCATCTGGCAGTCATCCCAATAACTCAACAACTGGCTGACTTGACTGCTCACATGTTTCGTGATATTGAGGACAAGCTTGAGCAAAACTCGACTGTGCTTGCCACAAAATGGACTTGATCACTAAAGCAGCTGGTCATCTACTTGGAGATTTGGGTAGAGAAATATAAAAGCAACTGAGATCTATGTTCAAGGATATGTCTGGCCGTCTTCACGACCGAGACAAAATCTTTCTCAAAGTTCTTGATGATCAAAAGCAGGTTGTGCTCACACTTCAGCAGCAGAATGAGCGGTTCGTTAACTCTCTGATCGATAAAGTTTTTAAGCTGAGTACTGCTCTGTCTCACTTTAAAAATGAGATGGCACTGTATGCTAGCAGCACGTCAGGTTTAGTTTCTCAGTAAAATGAACATGCTGCTGCTCGCCAACAAGAAATTCGCGCTGATATTGCCATGAACTCCTCCCAGATTCAAGAGTTAGTCGATTCAGTCCAGCATCTCTTTAAGGTGTATGCTGACAAAAAGGGGAGAAGTTTAGACAAGGGGGAAGGGAAAACAGGTGGATAGATCACAATCGTAGGGGGAGAAAAGAAAAAGAAATCAAACGCAAGTATCCATAAACCCTCCAATCTTTAATTAGATCTCCTCCTCCAGCAACAGTTCCTATTGGTCATGGCCATTCTTATTCACGACATGATTCATCGAGCAGAATTACTCCAACTGGCTCACGAATGTTATCTAGTGATCCCGCATACTTAAACAGAAATCTTCAAGGGATTCAGTACATCGTTGGAGAAGAAACAACTAACATGCCTGATCTTAGCCCAAGGGATTCTGGTGAAGAATTAATGAGAAAAGCTGCTGAAGACGGAGAGATATGAACGTAGAGTGGAGTCTGAAAAGAAATGGCTATCAAAAGAGAAAAGAAGCAAAAGGTAGAAAAAGTTTGTAAAATCTTCATATGATGTATAAACTTTTATTAATCAATAAATTCATTCTTTTGCTCTAGCAATACAGTGGCTTACTGTATCCTAAGTCATGTTTATATTTTAAGCATCTGCATTCTAGAACTGATGAATGTTATGAAACTGCTGATTTTGTCATCATTAAATAGGGGGAGATTGTTAGAGTCTGCGTGATTATTATGATTTGATTTGATGATGAAAGCTTTTAATGTATATTTGTACTAGTAAGTTTTGTAAAGTCCTTAATGATTCGATATACAAGGACTTAGAATATACAAAGATCAAATATGTTAGGTTGATCCATTTGAGTTGATCTGATGTATAGTAAATAGGTAATAACTATTTGTTGAGCTAGTATACCAAAATTGTAAAGTAAAGAAGATAGATCGCAGACTTATCTCTTAGTTCGTAAAGCATCATACAGATCGCAGAGCCTTTGCATCCATCGTAAAGTTCACCTCAATTCGCAAAGACAAATTTTTAATGTGAACAGGATCGTAAAGTCATGCAAAGCTCACTAAGCAAAGACTGAACATAGAGTGCTTCAAGGAATCGCAAAGTGAAGGTCAAATAGTAAAGCAACTCTAAGATTGTTCAGCAGAAGAAAGAATCGTAAAGCCAGCTCTGGTCATGTAGCGAATGTGATTTTTATAATTAATTAAAATATTTATTTGGATTAAATAAATATTTTATTTGGGATATTTATTAAATGAAATAAGTATTTAGTGGAAATTATTTGAATAATTTGTGTCAGTGTAATTATGTTAATTGTTATTAATTGTTATTTATGGGGTGATTTGATGTTTATTCTAATTTAATTTAATAATTAAATTAGAGGATTAATGATTTATTTGAATGAAATAATTTTTCATAATAAAATGATTTATTGAATAAAATTGTAGTTCGCTAATTAGAAGTTATAATTTCATTAGTAAGGTTTAATTGAATTTATTAATAAATAAGTTTAATTGATTAACTGTGACAATTGAATCATATTATAAAAGGATTATTAAAATAAAGGAAAATGAATTTTGGGTGCTAGCCAAACAAGGCTTAGACCCTTGATTTTTGTTAACTGATGGAACTTTTGAATTTGGTAACTGACTAAACTAAATATAATTTACGTTAATGATAATACCCATCAGTTCATTTGCTAAGCTAAGGAAAGAAAAGAAAGAAAAACTCAGAGTGTAAAGAGAAAAGAGAGTGAGAGATTCCTCTAAGAAATTGAGAACCAAGCTCTGCTAATTCAGAAGGAAGTAGGAGATTTCAATTATCAATTCTTAGTCTAAAAGAAGAATTAAGGAGGTAATAATCTAATTCCTAGTCTTTAAATTATACTTCTTAAAATTCACTTCTCTGTGATAATTTTTGATGAACTAAATTGATAGGATTTGATAATATGTTGATTATATATGATGTCAAGTGTATATAATCTAGTATATAGCATCTGTGAATGATTTTGGGCTGGTTAAATCCGTGTAAATGCATGAAATAGGAAGAAATAGACTTTTGCTTTCACTGTGTTTTTATTGTCTGCTTTAAGTCTAAAATTGAGTGTCAATTCATGCTTAGAATCTGAAATTGATGGTTGTTTGTTGTAATTCATTGAAATACGAAAATAATGTAATTGGAATGGAACGAAATGGTGGTAAAACGAATCTAGGTTGGATGATTTTGTATATTATATCAAATAGCAAAACAATTAGCATGAATATGAATTGGAGCTTTTAAATTGGTTATTTGGGTTTCTGAGTTGTGTAAATCGCTCAGTAGTTGTGTTCTGATGTGTTTATCGAAGTATATTGCATCTGGGAATAACTAATTTGGTGTTTAGATGATTAAGTTTTGGGTTGAGTTGGAGGCAGAGTCTGGTTCGCGACTGCAGAAACTGATTTTGCAGTCCGGCGCCGCAGCGCCGTTCCTATGTTATAAAATAGGTGCCGTAGCGCCAAGGACCAATGGGTTCGGGACAGGCCAACGCCACAACGCCGACTCAAGGCCAAATCCTAGCGCCGCAGCGCTGGTCCGGGTCAGAACCGGGTCGGATCGGGTCGAAAAACCCAGAAAATAAATTTTTCTCAAATTCTGAAATAAAATAATTTCACATATATGATGCAACATAATAAGTATTTGGTATAATAGCAAGAGTTTAAGAATATGGGTTTAAGTTATATTTCTGAAAGTGAACAATCGTTTAATAAAGGAAGCAGTTAATTGAGCTATGAATATTAATTGTTCAATGTGACTTGAATATATAGGTCACTCAAAGAGCAAGTAGATAATATTAACTGTAGAAGACATATCAGGGAAGTTTCCTATCCCTAACTTGTTACTCTTTTATTGAGCAAGCTTTATAACCTTGGCTTATTATTATTTAAGCAAGGTTTATTATGGTGTCCAATGCTTATGTTTTGTTCAAGTCATATTGCTATTCGATTATGATTCATTGTTGTTCGAACTTTGAACATAAATATCATTGTACAATCTTTTTATTGTATCAAACTCTTTAGTGGCTAGCGAACCCTTATTGATTCGACTAGTCCATAGTTGATGAGCGTTCTAAAATCTTGAATTTCTATTGAAGTTATTCCAAGCCAAACTTCGTTTGGTGTGGATTCGAATGCCAAAGCTGAGATGAACAACCCTATAATAGGGGATTATATTACACAATAGCGTTAAGATATTTATGCACAATATATTGTACGAAGGGCTGATACCTCGGAGTACGAGATGGATGGTCCATATAGTCTATAAGATTGTTAAAGGTCACGGTAGAGATATTTGTTAACCTATGACATAGTTCGTGGTCTTGTGACCCTCAGATGTACTTTTGATCTTGTTTTCAAATCTTAATTTAAAAGCCGAACTTTCTATTGAGCTATCATTTCTTATTATCGTTGTCTGACTTCAGAAAGGATTATGCTATTCAATTAAAAATCCATTTATTGCTTATTTCGATGTCATTATTGTTATTGTTACTTTGGTGGGCAATTGTTTTGCTCACCCTTGCATAAAACATTATAGCTAAGATTGAGAAGTCTGATGAGCCGTCCACGAGCAAGGGCAAGGGCAAGATGAACAAATGAAGAAGTTTACTTTTATTTGATAAAGCTTATGTAATGAGACTTATATGTTATTATGTTTTATTCCGCAAATGATGTAATAAAGGTTAAATGACCTGGAATTTCGTATTAATTACGTAATCCTTTAATGGGAGTATTGTTTATTCAGTTTATTATTGTTATTATCCTTTATTGTGGGTAGTTAGATATGAATGTGATGGATAGTGAACACTAGATCTATGGGATTGAAGTACCCAGATTTGGGGTGTCACAAGTTGGTATCAAAGCTATAGGTTATGAACCTTAGGTGGGAAAACCTTAGGAATTAACCTTATGGAAGATCGAAAACATAGTGGTGGTAAAACTCTTATCGAGTTCTAAGGAATGAATTAAGGAATTCATTTGAAATGAATAATAAAATAACTTATGTGCTTACTTGTTGTTAATAGACTTATGATTTCGCGTATAGTAATTAAAACTTAAAATTTTGGTGGCAGGATGGCAGAGATAGGAGAGCCCAGTCATACTAGGGAGGATGAGCCCCGAGACATTTATACAGTCTGGGAACAGATAGCACCGAGGGAGCCATCACCATTGATCACGGTTGTAGGCCCTGAGTTTGAGCCTGAATCTGATCCTGAGGAGTTAGAGATAGATGATAAGGAGGAAGATCTGGTTGAGATACCAATTTCCTCGTTGGGAGCTGTGATGTATGATCAGGTGTATGATTGCAACATTGAGTTGCAGGATAGGGTTGAGGAATTAGAGGCGCAGGTAACAGAGCGTCGGATCGTTCTAGAACAAAAGGATTTGAAGATTCAGGATCTCACTGCACGAGTTGCAGAACTTGATTAGAAGCTAGCTCAGTTAGAATATCAGAGAGTAGAGATAATGGTTGAGAATGAGGACGTGAATGATGAATTAAGGGAGGAGTCAGCAAAACGGGCGAGAGCCGAGGATGCGTGGTTGAAGGCTTCTGATCGTACAGATTGTGTTGAGGATGAGGTTCGGTCAAAGAAGGCCAGAATGGATGAGATGGACTATACGTTCCACACAACGATGGATAGAGCACAAGATCGAGTTTTCCACTATCCAGTGTAGTTCGCGGATTTACCATGGTACATGATGGATCACAGGACGATGATTCGTATCATGGAACAAGAGCGCGAAGAAGCTGTGCGACGTGGGATGTCTTAGTAGGTTGCGATAAACGCAATAACATATTATGATAACTAGCCACGAGTAATAATAAAATGTAAATCCCAATTATTGATATAATAATGGGATATAATGTTGATGTGGTTTTGAAATTTTATAATGATAGAGTAAATGATGTAAATAGCAGTAACACTATCTTTGTTATATTTGAAGGCAATGAATGAATAAAACACAAGAGTTGGTCAGATGTGTTATGTGTTGTTTAAAAATGTTTAAGTTAAGTCTTAAATGTTTAAGTAAATGAATAGTAATCTAATGGCGAATATTTTGATCAGAAAGATGCCGTCAAGAAGAAGACAAACTCGTCAGCAAACCCCCGAGGGGTCTACAAATAATAACAAAACTGAAGTTAACCTAATGCAGCAGCTGGTGAACCTGTTGGTGGGAGCATTTGCAAATCAGGCCCAGGATCAAGCCCCGATGTTCAAGGACTTTAAAGTTATAGGGCACCCGTAATATCAAAGGTTTATGAATCTAGTCGAAGCTCAAACATGGATCGTGGAAATGGAGAAGGTTTTCGATGTCGCTAGGGTTGGTGAAGATCAAAAGACTACCTTCGCGACGTTTATGCTAAAGTCGGACGCTAGCTACTGGTGGCAGGCGAATAAGAGCCGAGGTGGTCAGGGAGTAATTCCTTGGGAAAGATTTTAGGAGATGTTCTTTGAGACATACTTTCCACCAAGTTCGCAAGACCAGATGGAGGTTCAATTTCTGGAGTTAAAGCAAGGTACGATGACGGTTCCCGAGTATGCCGCAAAATTTAATGAATTGGCGAGGTATGCGCCATACCAAGTCAATACTGACCAGAGAAAAGCGAGGAGGTTCGAGCAAGGACTGAAGCATTGGCTGTATAGCCGAGTCTCTATGTTTCAACTCAATTCGTTCGCATTTGTGCTAGAAAAGGCAATTATAGCAGAAGGAGGGAGTGATGCCTTGTCAAAGTACAACCAGGAGCAGAAGAAGAAAAAGAGTGAAAATGAGAACAGAGCAAGTGGTAGCCATGGTGGCAGTGGGCAAAAGAGGAAATGGAATGACAGTGTCACTGTTGGGAATCAGCAGGGAAGTCAGAAGAAGAAGATCGAGGCTTGTGTTACGTGTTGGAAGAATCACACAGGTGTGTGCTTGGAGGGAAAAAGGGTATGTTTTAACTACGGTTTGGAGGGCCACATTCTACCAAATTGTCCTAGTCCGAAAAAGGGAGCATGTTTCACTTGCGGGTCGAAGGATCACTTTGCTCGCGATTGTCCCAAGAAAGTAGCTGGTGAAGCTAGTGGAGGCAGAGGTAATAACAGCAACAATCACTGGACCAGCGCAGCCGAGTTGACCAGCCGCTAGTACTTTCAATATGACGGTACAAGATGCTCTACAGTCAAAGGATATGGTGTCAGGTATCATTCCGATCAATAATGTAAATGCTTATGCATTATTTGATTTCAGGTGCTACTTGTTCATTTATATTCGATAAATTTGCTAGGAAATTAGAATTGCTTTAAAAAGAGTTAGACTACCCTTTGAATATAGAAATTACGAATAGGGAAGTGATTCCTATTAGGTTTATATACAAGATTTGTCGTGTTGATATTAAGGGTCATGTGATGTCAATGGATTTGATTCCAATTCGACTTGGGGAATTTGTTGTTATTTTGGGAATGGATTAATTATTTAACCATGGGGCGATAATTGATTGCCAGAAAAAGTGTGTAAACCTTATGACTCCGAAGAAGCCAAAGGTAGTATTTTATGGCAGCAAGTCGCATAAACAAATGAGATGTCTGATGATGATGCAGGCCATGAAGTTGTTAAGACAAGGATGTGTGGGATATCTAGCCTACATAGTCGATACGAAGAAGGTGGGTGTAAAACTGGAAGAAATACCAGTCGTTAGAGATTTTATGGACATGTTTCCTGACGATTTGCCAGGATTTCCTAAAAGTAGTATGCACACAAGTCAATCAAATTTGATATGATGTAGCATATACTTTGTAATCTTATTCGACATTTTCATTATCTACATGATGTTGTTATATTAAGTGTGATAAACCCATAGTTTTGAGCAATGCTTTTAGAATCATGATGATGATCATGCTAATGAGATCTAAATTCTAGATAGCTTAAAACTAAAATCGTTCCTAATTGTTGGATTGCTAAAAGGGGATTAGTAAATCCGGATAGATTAGTATATATTTTGCTTGCTCTTAGGAAGAGGATGATTGATCTCATAATCATTTGTGTGGAGACACTAAAGCAAGTGTGTAGGTGCTTATTGGAGAATAAGTTCACTAAACGTGGCTCGCTAAAGGAATACCTAATGAAGTTTTACTTGCCTATCAATAGGAATTCTTTAAGTGATAGTAGTACAAGTGATCCTTAGACTTGAGATCATCATAGTATCTTGTGTATGATGAGTTATGCTTTGACATGTCCCTTAAGACCTTTGGGGCATCAAAGGGTATGATTGGGTATAATAAGTTGTATATGGAGATAGGTGAATGGTCGACAAAAAATTAACCACTTCTAGTAAAAGGAGAGAATATCCTATGTACTTCGATAAATGACAACTCAAAAGTCTTTGGCCAAAGCAGAATGAAATTAGAAAGGAGTTTCTAATTTGCATTATTTAGTGTTGTGCATTTGAGAATCGAAATATATATAATCAAATAAAATAAGACTTGACAGTAATTCCATATCTTATACTCCCTTTGTCCCAAATTAATTACTCAGTTTTGACTTTTTTCAAGTCAAATTGACTATTTTTAAAATTAATAATTAAGCATATATAAATATATTTCTAAAATTATATAAATTGTATATAGTTTCTTTTGGTTATAATCTCTTCACCTATATTTTAGTAAAAATAGTAAAAAAATTAGTTTTAAAAATGGTCAATTTGACTTTAAAAAGTCAAAACTGGGCAATTAATTTGGGACAGAGGAAGTATTTGATTGAGACATTGTATGGTAGAAGGATTGAATTGTACGGTAACTATTCACTCAAAGGTTCTTTAATGATTAATGTTGAAATTTATATTATCTGGAAAGTAGTTGATCGGTAAGGGGACTTACCCTTATTGTAGATAAATTAAATAGTTTAATTTATTTATTTAAATAAGATTAGAATTGTTCTAATTGATTTATTCATAACCGGTTTAATATAGAGAACCTAAAGAGTCAGACCGCAAAAGAAAAAGTTAAGTGTATTTAATTTAGTCTATGGAGATAGAATAAATTAAATAGCTTAATATTTATTATTTAATATTTTAGAAATATTAAATATAAATTAATAAGAGGAGTCTTATTATTATTACTATTATTGTTATTTAATTTCTAAAAGGGTTTGGGAATTAATTAGTAAAAGTACTCTCATAAATTCCTAATTGGATTAGGAGTTTAATTAATTAAAAGAGAGTAATTAAGACAATTAACCTAATCCTAAATTATTTAGGAGGGTTACCTATATTTATAAATAAGAGGAGTCTTGTTATGGATTAGGGTACACACTCTTCCATAAAAATTGGAGAGAGAGTACTTACAATTTCTATAGAGATAGAAACTAGGGTTTTGTCAACACCCATATTCTTGAATACATATTATTCCTTGGTGGATCACCTCTAGAGGCCAAACACTTGGGTGACTAGCGTTGATCAAAAGATAGAATCTAATCGGTGGAATTCAAGGAGAACGCGAAGGATTTGGAGTTGAACTTGTACCCGACGAAGTTTTGATCTTCGAGGGTATGAATCTGATTCTCTATCTCTTTCGTTTAATTGATAATTGAGCACAAGGATGATCATGGTGATGGTTTGTAAGAAAAATTTTAAAATCCGTTTTATCGCGCTTCCACTATATTTGTGTAATTTGATTGCATGCTCGCGTTATATACAAACCTAACAGTAGTATCAGACCCTAATCTTATGCTAATTATCGATTTTGATGATTCCATGTGTGTATGGTATGCGATTGGATCAACTTTTTGGGCAAAAATCTATTTTTCGCGAATCTGCTACGCGGCGCAGCTGCACCGCTTCCAGTTTATTTTGGAGCGCAGCTACGCCCAAACCCAGAAAGTTATTTCTGGTGGTGTAGCGCAGCTGCGCCGGTTCCCAGTTCATTCTGGGCGTAGCTGCGCCGGATAGCAGAATCCGAAAAATAATTTTTTCTTCAATTAACTTAAATGGTTTATTTAATTGGAATAAGTTTAAAATAAAGATGTTTATTTTATCTGGAATAGGATTTCAGATTGCTGAAATTAAAAGAGTTTTATTTTGATTTGGTGTTTGATTAAAATAAAAGAGTCTATTTTGTTTCAAAACTAAATATTAGCAAACTTATTGCCCATTAAATGATATCAATGCATATATGGAATGGTTTTATTATTCATGAGATGAATGTTATTTATTGATGCATATAGAGATATGTGTAATAATAAATAAGGATTGATTATGGACTATTGACCAATGGTGATAGGATTTTATTCTATGAGAATGCATAAATGAATGAGGTTTATAAATGGGGTCTGCGTACCTCGTCTTCTATAATTTTTCTTAATGTAAATTCTATCTCCCTCCTATGTACTTCCCCTTAACTGCTGATCAAGGTTTCTATTTATTAAAAATAGTTTATGTAATAGGATTAGTTAGAATTATTTTAAAAAATTGGAGACAAAGGAGCAAGGAGCGCTTGAAGACCTGTTTGTAATGAAGCCTGGGTTTAAATGTAATAGTTATATTTAAATTCAGTTCTTGCACCTTAGGTTTGACCTTTTGGTTCAATTGGTGGCTTTAGTGAACCAAACTAGAATAAAAGTTCATAATCAATCCGGGTAGAATATAGTATTCTATATGTGCATGCTAACTATGTATATATTATGTATTATCCAACATGCTTCACATGTTAAATAATATGACGCGTATTATATATATATATATATATATATATATATATATATGTGTGTGTGTGTGTGTGTGTGTGTGTGTGTGTGAGCATGCACACTAAACAAGATGGGACAAATAATAATAAACCCCTCAAAGAAATCATATTAAGTTGTAACGTTCAAAGATATTTGGAATATCGAATGTCGCCTTCTAGCATGGTAAAGCGATAGAGTATTAAATATTTAACATGAGTTTATTGTGTCACCACAAGGCAAGTATTAAATATTTAAGATGTTGCCTTATCACATTTGATGCTTATTAAGGAATTGAATATTACTGTTTTGTTGTGTCACCACAAGGACGGTATTTTTCTCTTCACATATATGGAAGTGCTAGGTTGGACTTAACTTGGATAATTTTGATTCGGATGTGTCACCACTTGATCAAAATAATCTAAAAGGCAAAATACAAGGAGTTACATAGTGATGTAATTGACAATAGTTGTCTAACTGTTTATTTATATATCGTTTGTTGTGTCACCACAAGGCTATATACATTTGAAATAAGATCCTTATTCTCACTAGAAAATCTTTAATTAGATTTTCCGAACTATATATTGAGGGTAATATAGTTTGATAAAAATAGTGGGAGATACCAATTTAAATAAAGACCTAATTTATTTTTGTAATTAATAAAATGAATGTATGTTAAAATATTGTTAAATTACAAATTCATTTACAAAATTTTACAATGTCTAATTCACTATCACTGTGTAGCATATTAGATGCTAATTAACCAGACCATACTATACAGACTGGTTAAGGAATCTGAAAATAGTTCTCAAGGCTGAAAAGCTATCTTATGTCCTTAATGTGCCTATCACTGCAATAATTGCATGCAATGCCTCTAAAGAAGAGATTGCTACTTTTAGAAAGTGGCAAGATGATGCACAGTTGGCTCAATGAATCATGCTCGCATCTATGAGTAATGAGCTTTAGCGTTAACATGAAACTATGGATGCTCCTACTATACTCCTACACCTTCAAGGAGTTGAATGGTGAGGAAAGTAAGACTATTAGATATCAGATATCTAAGGAGCTCTTCTAATCTAGAATAACCGATGACACTACAGTATAGACAATTGTCCTAAAAAATGATCAATCTAATTGAACAATTTGGGCAACTAGGTTTTGTAATGGATGGAGAGTTGATCCAAGATTTGATCTTGTAATCACTTCCAAACTCTTTCTAACAATTTGTTGTGAATTTCCACATGAACAAGCTATATGTCAGCCTGCCTGAGTTTCTTAAACATGTTGAAAACTATAAAAAGTCACTTTCCAACCGAGAAAGACCAAGTCTTACTGGTAGATGATTTTTCCAAGAAAAGGAAGCAGGCCACAGGATCTTCTGAAAAGAAGGAGATTCAAAGAAGGCAAAAGGAAAGGCAATAACTAAGGACACTAAGAATAAAACTGATGCAGATAGCAAAGGAGTTTGCTTCCACTACAATAAGCTTGGACACTGGAAAGGAAATTGTAAGGAGTATCTTGCGGAGGCTAACCAGAAGAAGCTTAGTGAAGTTTCAGTTACAGATATAGGTTTGTTTATGATTGAAATAAATCTTTCTGTAAGTCAAGGTTCTACTTGGGTATTGGATACCGGTTGTAGTTCTCACGTATGCAATCCAATGCAGAGACTAAGCAAAAGTAGAAAGCTAAACGAAATGTAAGTAATCTTACGTGTGGGGAATGGAGTAAAGGTTGCTGCATTACCCGTAGGAACTTATAGTTTAGCATTGCCTACAGGCAAGTCTATTAAGTTATTAAGTTCCAGCTCTCATTAGAAACATTATTACTTTCGGTGTTGGACAAGGAAGGTTCTGGTATTATATTTAAGAACATTTGTTGTTTTATTTATAATGATAATGTTTTTTTTTGAAACTGGAAGATTACTTGATGGACTTCGTATTCTTGACTTACATGAAAATAATTTTACAAATTGAACAAACTAGTAAAAGAAAAAGGAGATGGTCATTCAAAGAGTTGAATATGTGTATTTGATGAAATACAAGTCTGAATCATTTGAAATGTTCAAAGAATTTAGAAGTGAAACAAATTGACAAAGTATTAAGATTCCTTGATCAGATCGAGGAAGGAATACTTGTGCAATGAGATTTTAGATCATCTCAAACTAGTATTTTCTCATAATGGACACCTCCTGATATGTAATAATTGATTGATGTATCTAAAAGGAGAAATCATACCTTGTTGGACATGGTGCAGTCTATGATGATTTTTACTGACATTCCAGTATCTTTCTGGGGTTGTGCCATAGAAATGGCTGCATATCTACAAAAAAGATAACCTCAAAATCCGGCCCCAAGACTCCATAAAAGTTATGGATAGGGAGGATTCGTAGTCTTAAGTGTGTTAAGATAAGGGGTTGTCTAACTTATGTGAAAAGGTTTCAAAAGATAAGTTTGGGATAAAAGTTGACAAGTGCAGATTTGTGGGATATCCTAAAGAACATTTAGGGTATTATTACTATAATCATACACGCTGCTTTCTTGGATAAAGATGTTTATCATTGAAGGAGCTAGTGGGAGGGTAATAAATCTTGAAAGAGTTCAAGAACCACAAAGCACCATAAGTTAAACCGAGGAACCTGTAGATAGAACTATTGTATCACAACCGAATCGTAAATCTGGAAGAGTACCGAAGATAACTAGGAGGTATGGATTCATCATAAAAGATGATGATGAGGTATGCATCATAGTGGAGGATGATGATCCAGTTATATACGATGGGGCTATGAGTAGTAGACACTCAGAGAAATGGCAGATAGCCATAAAATCTGAAATGGACTCTATGTATGAGAACCAAGTATACACTCTGGTTACTCTACCGAAAGATATAATGCCTATAGAGTGTAAATGGGTCTTTAAAAGAAAGACTGGAGCAGATGGCAAGGTGGAAACCTATAAGACCAGACCTGTCTAAGAGGTTTCAAATAAAGTCAAGGAATTGACTGTAATAAAACCTTATTATCAGGTAATGCTCAAGTCCATTTGGATTTTGCTTGTGATTGCAGCTTATTACGAAATCTGGCAAATGGATGTGGAGACGTCCTTCCTTAATGAAGACTTGAGGTGAATGTATTTTTAATACAGCCAGATGGATTTGTTTCAATGGTTGAAGCAAATCATGTATATGAGCTACAACGATCCATATATGGATTGAAGGAAGCTTCTCAAAGATGGAACATTCGTTTAGATGAGACAATCAAAAGAGTTTGATTTTATCAAAAATAAGAATGAACTTAGTGTGTACAAAAGGGTCAGGGGGAGCGTTGTGACATTCCTAGTATTATATATTGATATACTACTGATAAGGAATGACATACCAGTGCTATCGTCAATAAAAATAAAATTATCTAAACATTCCTCCATAAATAACTTGGGAGGAGCATCCTATAAATTGGGGATATAAATCTATATAGATAGATTTAAAAGGATGCTCAGCTTGACCCAATGAACGTATATCCATTCGATACTAAAGGCGTTTAGCATGGAAAACTCCAAGAGAGGTCTCATGATGATGAGCCATGGAGTGAATCTCTCTAAAATTATCCCCAATGAAAGAGAGATCGCATGAGTTACTATCATGTATGCAATGAATATACAAGACCTGATGTTGATCAGTCATATTTTGGAGAAGATCATTGTAAGACAGTGAAAAACATCTTTAAGTAATTAATCGGTACTGAGGATGTGATCATGATTCATGGTGGGTCTGAATTAAAACTAGAGGGTTAAACAGACTCAAGTTTTTCAGACTAACCAAGACGATAACAAATCCACTTTAGGGTAAATTATTACCTTAAATGGTGGTACAGTGAATTGGAAAAGTTCCAAACAGCAAAGAGTTGTTGGTTTAGTGACAAAGACAAAGTATATAGCTGTAAATAAAGTTGTAAGTTGATTGTTTGGATGAAAAGTTCATTATAGAACTAGGAATAGTTCCTAAGTCTCATCTTAGATTCAAACATGTGTTGCGGCAATTTTATTTGATTAGAAAAATCATTGAAAGAGGAGAAGTCACTATAGAGATAGTGGACTCTAAAGAACAACATTGCATATCCATTTATTGAAGCTTTATCTAACAGCAGGATGATCGTCACTTAGAGAAGAAGGGTATTAGATACCATGGTGATTGGCTTTAGTGCAAGTGGGAGATTAAAAGTAGTATACATACAAGCCAATCATATTTGATATGATGTAGCATATACTTTGTAAGTCGTTAATTAAAGGCATTTTCATTATCTACATTATGCTGTTATATTAAGTGTGATAAAACCATAGTTTTGAGCAATACTTTTAGAATCATGATGATGATCATGCTAATGAGATCTAAATTCTAGATAGCTTAAAATTAAATCGTTCTTAATCGTTGGATTACTAAAAGGAGATTAGTGAATCCGGATAGATTAGTACATATTTTGCTTGCTCTTAGGAAGAGGATGATTGATCTTATAATCATTTATGTAGAGACAATAAAGGAAGTATGGAGGTGCTTATTGGAGAATAAGTTCACTAAACGTGGCTCGCTAAAGGAATACATAGCTAATGGAGTTTAACTTGTCTGTCAATAGGAATTCCTTAAGTGATAGTAGTACAAGTGATCCTTAGACTTGACATCATCGTAGTATCTTGTGTATGATGAATTATGCTTTGACATGTCCCTTAAGACCTTTAGGAAATATCAAAGGGTATGATTGGGTATAATAACTTTTACATGGAGATAGATGAATGGTTGATAAAGAATCTATCACTTATACTAAAAGGAGAGAATGTCCCATGTGATTCGATAAATGACAACTCAGAAGTCTTTGGCCAAAGGAGAATGAAATTAGAAAGGAGATTCTAATTTGCATTATTTAGAGTTGTGCATTTGAGAATCAAAATACATATAATTAAATAAAATAAGACTTGACAGTAATTCCATGTCTTATATTTGATTGGGACATTGTATGGTAGAAGGATTGAATTGTACGGTAACTATTCACTTAAAGGTTCTTTTATGATTAATGTTGAAATCTATATTATCTAGAAAGTCGTTGATCGCTAAGAGGGCTTACCCTTATTGTAGAATAAATGTTATTTATTTAAATGAATTAAATAGTTTAATTTATTTATTTAAATAAGATTAGAATTGTTCTAATTGATTTATTCACAACCGGTTTAATATGGAGAACCTAAAGGGTAACACCGCAAAAGGAAAATATTTATTTAAGAAGTAATGACATAATCGTAATAATAAGTTAAGTATATTTAATTTAGTCTATGGAGATAAAATAAATTAAATAGCTTAATATTTATTATTTAATATTTTAGAAATATTAAATATAAATTAATAAGAGGAGTCTTATTATTATTACTACTATTATTATTATTATTTAATTCCTAAAAGGATTTGGAAATTAAAAGTACTCTCATAAATTCCTAATTGGATTAGGAGTTTAATTAATTAAAAGAGTTTAATTAAGACAATTAACGTAATCCTAAATTGTTTAGGAGGGTTACCTATATCTATAAATAAGAGGAGTCTTGTTATGGATTAGGGTTACACACTCTTCCATAAGAATTAGAGAGAGGGTACTTACAATTTCAATAAAGATAAAAATTAGGGTTTTGCCAACACCTATCTTCTTGAATACATATTATGAAAGTAGTATGCACACAAGTCAATCATATTTGATATTACGTAGCATATACTTTGTAATCTTATTCATTTATTAATAAAAATATTAAATGCATTTTACTTTGTCTACATGGTGCTGTTATTTAATATTTGATAAACTCATAGTTTTAAGCAATGCTTTTAGAATCATGATGGTGATCATGATAATAAGATCTAAATTCTTAGAAATCTTAAAGCTAAAATCGTTACTAATCGTTGGATTACTAAGAGGAGATTAGTGAATCCGGATAGATTAGTACATACGTTGCTTGTTCTTAGGAAGAGGATGATTTATCTCATAATCATTTGTGTGGAGACACTAAAGCAAGTATGTAGGTGCTTATTGGAGAATAAGATCACTAAATGTTGCTCGCTAAGGAATACCTAATGGAGTTTTACTCGCCTGTCAATAGGAATTCCTCAAGTGATAGTAGTACAAGTGATCCTTAGACTTGAGATCATTATAGTATCTTGTGTATGATGAATTATACTTTGACATGTCCCTTAAGACCTTTAGGGTATATCAAAGGGTATGATTGGATATAATAAGTTATACATGGAGATAGGTGAATGATTAACAAAGAATCTACTTCATCTAGTAAAAGATGAGAATGTCCTATGTGATTCGATAAATGACAATTCAGTAGTCCTTGGTCAAGGCAGAATGAAATTAGAAAGGAGTTTCTAATTTACTTTATTTAAAGTTATGCATTTGGGAATCGAAATACATATAATTAAATAAAATAAGACTTGACAGTAATTCCAAGTCTTAGATTTAATTGGGACATTGTATGGTAGAAGGATTGAATTGTACGGTAACTATTCACTAAAAGGTTCTTTTGTGATTAATGTTGAAATCTATATTATCTGGAAAGTCGTTGATCGCTAAGACGCTTACCCTTATTGTAGAATAAATGTTATTTATTTAAATAAATTAAATAGTTTAATTTATTTATTTAAATAAGATTAGAATTGTTCTAATTGATTTATTCAAAACCGGTTTAATATGGAGAACCTAAAGGGTCACACCGCAAAAAAGAAAAATATTTATTTAAGAAGTAAATGGCATAATTGTAATAATAAGTTAAGTGTATTTAATTTAATCTATGGAGATAGAATAAATTAAATAGCTTAATATTTATTATTTAATATTTTAGAAATATTAAATATAAATTAATAAGAGGAGTCTTATTATTATTATTACTATTATTATTATTATTTAATTCCTAAAAGCATTAGAGAATTAATTAATAAGAGTACTCTCATAAATTCTTAATTGGATTAGGAGTTTAATTAATTAAAAGAGTTTTATTAAGACAATTAACATAATCCTAAATAGTTTAGGAAGGTTACCTATATCTATAAATAAGAGGAATCTTATCATGGATTAAGGTACACACTCTTCCATAAGAATTGGAGAGAGAGTACTTATAATTTTTATGGAGATAAAAACTAGGGTTTTGCCAACACCCATCTTCTTGAATACCTATTCTTCCTTGGTGGATCACCTCTAGAGGCCAAACACTTGGGTGACTAACGTTGATCAAAAGAAGGAATATAACGGGTGCATTTCAAGGAGAACACGAAGGACTAGGAGTTGAACTTCTACTTGAGGAAGCTTTGATCTGTGAGGGTATAATTATTATTCTCTTTCTCTTTCGTTTATATCGTTAATTAAGCACATATATTGATCATGGTGATAATTTGTATTAAAATTTTTAAAATCCGTTTTATCGCGCTTCCGCTCTATTTATGTAATTTGATTACATGCTTGTTTATTATACAAACCTAACAATGGTATCAGAGACTAATATTATGCTAATTATCGATTTTGATGATTCCATGTGTGTATGGTATGCGATAGGATCGAATTTTTTGGACAAAATCTGTTCATCATGAACCTGTTACGCAGCGCAGTTGTGCCGGTTCCCAGTTCATTTTGGGGCAGCTGTGCTGGATAGTAGAATTCGAAAAATAATTTTTTCTTCAATTAACTTAAATGGTTTATTTAATTGAAATAAGTTTAAAATAAAGATATTTATTTTATCTGGATTAGGATTTCAGATTGCTAAAATTAAAGGAGTTTAATTTTGATTTGGTTTTTGATTAAAATAAAAGAGTTTATTTTGTTTCAAAACTAAATATTAGCAAACTTATTGCCCATTAAATGATATCAATGCATATATCGAATGGTTTTATTATTCGTAAGATGAATGTTATTTATTGATGCATATGGAGATATGTATGATAATAAATATGGATTGATTATGGACTATTGACCAATATGTGATTGGATTTATTTTAGAGGATGCTTGAATAAATGGGTTTTTATAAATGAGGTCTGCGTACCTCATCTTCTCTAATTTTTCTTAATGTAAATTCTATCTCCCTCCTATGTACTTCCCTTTGGCTGTTGATCAAGGTTTCTATTTATTGTAAATAGTTTATGTAATAGAATTAGTTAGAATTATTTTGAAGAATTGGAGACAAATGAGTAAGGAGCGCTTAAAGACCCACTTGTAATGGAGCCCAGGTTTAAAAATAATAGTTATCTTTAAATTCAGTTCTTGCACCCTAGGTTTGATCTTTAGTTCACTTGGTGGCTCTAGTGAACCAAACTAGAATAAAATCCATAATCAATCCGGGTAGAATATAGTATTCTATATGTACATGTGATGAGTGGGTTTTATACCTACGAATCAGGTCTTGTTAGACTTAATTATTGTGGTCTTTAAGTATTTTGAGTATTGTTTTAGTATTGTTTTATTCGTTTTTGTGTTTGTTTATTGTAGGATGGAGCTGGAGGGGCAAAAGAGTTAATTTGGAGCTTAAAAGATTAAAATTTGACCTGATGGCATTTTTGTAAATCCTAGGGCATGACCTAGCGCCTAGTGCACTAGGAATTACATTAAGGTAGCGCCAGAGGCGCTAGTGCACGGTTTTTGATGCTAAGTTACGGCTGATTGAGAAAAGAGGAAGCCAATTAGGAAGAGGATTGAAGTTTTTATCAGTTAGAAAAAGAGAAGGAGACTTGAAGAAGGAACTATTAGATTTTCATTCATTCATTCTTCTGCTTCTCAAGAGAGCTTTGTCAATTTTACTGTGGATTATTATCGTTTGATTGCTGGATTTTGATGTGGGTTTAAGCTTTACTTTGGATTATATTCAACAACTGGGTTTGATTGTTCTATTCTTTCATTATTCAATTGTTTGCTTATTTCTCCATGTGTTGCTTTGATCCCATAATGGTTTTTGGTTCAGTCATGAACTAATTTTCATTATGGGATTCTAATGGATTTTAATATGTAATCTAATTATAAGCTTGATTGTTGGATTGTTTTACACATCATAAGAAATCTCTATCATGGTTGTTTTACATGTATGAATGATTGATCACCATTCGATTTCAGTGCTTGTATGGAATTGAAAAATAACATATGAGTATGGATTGTAATCATGATAGCTTGCGAATATGAGGCTTAATTGGATAGCTTAATATTTTGTGAATCAGATAGAAATATACTGTTTCACCGTAAGAGTCAAAATAAGGGCTTGTGCTTTAAATCAGTATAATTGCAATTTCACATAGAAATATAGTGATTTTGGTTATAGTGGTGATTACATGGTGTCTATTGATTATTGATACTATGTAAGTAGGTCATAATACATTAACAAATGGTTATGTCTATATCAGTGTCCTTGGCTACTTTACTGTGATATGTGAACTTTCTAACATGATGGTGGTAATTAGATGAATTATTAAATGAAGTTAGAATTCCATTAATTCCAATTTTGATTTGTTACATTATTATTTGCATCATTAGTTGTTAATTTGTTTAGACTTAATTTTGTTACCAAAATCAAGTCATAAGTTTAGGCAAATAAATATAGTGATAAAATTGATGCATAGTAATTTAATTTAGCACTTTCTCTGTGGGACGATACTCTACTTCCTCTGTATTACTTGTTGACACATGTATGTTTGCATGAGTTAGAGCTCTTTTACTAAAGATTAAAAAAGAGGCAACAAGTTTTTGGCGCCGTTACCGAGGAAAGGCGTTTAGATTTTTATTATTCTCATCAGTTTTAAGCTATATTGTTTGACTTAGACAAATCTAATCTTTTCTCATTTCTAATTTTGTTTTTGTTGTGGTTCCAGGTACTTGTAGAATTTTTATGCACACACGATCATCCAACCCAGAATTGACACCAGCACAGGATAATATTGACGGCATAGGTTAGAAAGCAAGAGTGCGTAGAAATTTACAAGCACAGTTGGAAGGAACTATACCGAATATGGCGGAAGAACAAAGAGTGGAGCAAAGAGAGGAGCATAAAGCTTTGAGGGACTAATCTATGCCAAACATCAATGGATTGCAGTCTAGCATAGTCAGACCGGCGATAGCAGCAAATATCTTTGAGATAAAACCGGGAACCATTCAAATGGTGCAGAATTCGGTTCAGTTTGGGAGTGCTGCTACAGACAATCCTAATGAGCATCTCTTAAGTTTCATTGAAATATGCGATACATTCAGATACAACGGGGTGACGGAGGATGCCATCTGACTAAGACTATTTCCATTCTCATTGAGGGATAGAGCGAGAAGTTGGTTTCATTCTTTGCCTTCAGGATCAATTACTACATGGGAGGACCTAGCACAGAAGTTCTTAGCCAAGTTTTTCCCCATGGCGAAAACTGCAAAAATGACGACAACAATCTCTCAGTTTGAGCAACAACAGGGTGAGTCCTTATACGAGGCCTGAGATAGGTACAAGGAGATGCTAAGGAAGTGTCTGCACCATGGGATGTTAGATTGGATGGTGATCAACACATTTTATAATAGATTGGGATGGCAGTCGAGGCAAATGGTAGATGCAGCTGCAGGTGGAACTTTAGGGGCGAAGAGATGTGACGAAGCTTATAACCTTATCGAGACTATGGCAACAAATGATTTTCAAAATCCTACAGCCAGAATGCCACAGCCCAGAGTTGCAGGTTTGTTGGAAGTGGATGTTATTACCCAGTTGTCAGCACAGATGGCAGCCATGGCGAAGAAAATTGATTCGTTGGTAGAAAGCAAAGCCAAGGCAGTTGCCTTTATATGTGAGATTTGTGCGGGGTCACATTCGACAGATCAATGTGCTATCAGCTCAGAGTCAGTGCAGTATTTGAACAGTTACAGGAAAGACCAAGGACAGTTTCAGAACACATATAACCCCAACAACTGTAATCATCCAAACTTTAGTTGGTCAAATAATCAAGGAAATCAGTAGCAACAGTTTTAGCAGAATAATCAGTTTCAGCTAGCGCAGCAACATTTTGCTCCAAGACCACCGTTTCCACCGGGATTTTCTCAACAACAACAACATCCTACTTCATATGCACCTCAGCAAGAAAAGAAATCAGAAATGGAGGAGATGATGTTGAAGTACATGGCAAATACATAGGTTATGATCAAAAGCCAGGCAGTGGCTATTAAAAATCTGGAAACTCAAATGGGGCAAATGGTGACTATGCTTAACAACAGACCCCAGGGTTCATTGCCAAGTAATACAGAGACAAATCCACGGAGAGAGGGTAAAGAACAGTGTCATGCCATTACACTCAGATCGGGAAAGAAATATGCAGGAACTGTACCAGGCATAGCAGTACCTAGTTTACAAGGGGGTGACACTGGGGCAGAGATTGAGACAAAAATTGAGGCTGAACAGAAAGAAAAGAATGATGAGTCAGAGTCACATTAAGTAGAGAAGGATAAAGTGAGTTCAGATAAGAAGCCCGTGAATACAGTACCACAAGTTCACCCTCAGGTTCCGTATCCGCAAAGATTGAACAAACAGAGGGAAGATAAACAGTTCAGTAAGTTTTTGGAGGTTTTTAAGAAACTGCAGATCAACATACCCTTCGCGGAGGCATTGGAACAAATGCCAAGTTACGCAAAGTTTATGAAGGGTATACTGCCAAGGAAGAGAAGATTAGACGAGATTGAGACAGTGGCCTTGACGGAGGAATGCAGTGCAGTGCTTCATCGTAAACTACCTCCAAAGCTGAAAGATCTGGGCAGTTTCACAATTCCATGTACGATCGGAAAGATGAACTTCAATAAATGTTTGTGTGATCTTGGGGCAAGTATCAACCTGATGCCTTTGTCTGTATTTAGTCAGTTGGGATTGCCGGAGCCAAGGCCAACAAATATTTCCTTGCAGTTAGCTGACAGATCCATCACGTATCCACGGGGGATAGTAGAGGACGTACTGGTAAAAGTGGACAAATTTATCTTTCCAGCGGACTTCATCATCTTGGACTATGAGGAGGACAAGAGTATACCAATCATACTGGGGAGACCATTCCTAGCCACGGGGAGGACTCTGATAGACGTGCAGAAAGGGGAGCTTACAATGCGGGTACATGATCAGGAGGTGAAGTTTAATGTTTTCAAGGCAATGAAGCTCCCAACCGATGAAGAGAAATGCTTCAGAGTTGAATTGGTGGATAGTATAGTGAATGATGAAGTTGAGAGTTTGTTGGGATATGATGATAGTAGTATGCACACAAGCCAATCATATTTGATATGATATAGCATATACTTAATCTTATTCATTTATTAATAAAAGAATTGATTTTCTTAAAAAGGCATTTTATATTATCTACATGGTGCTGTTATATTAAATGTGATAAACCCATAGTTTTGAGCAATGCTTTTAGAATCATGATGGTGATCATGCTAATGAGATCTAAATTCTAGATAGCTCACAAACTAAAATTGTTCCTAATCGTTGGATTACTAAATTGGGGATTAGTGAATCCAGATAGATTAGTACATACGTTGCTTGCTCTTATGAAGATGATGATTGATCTCATAATCATTTGTGTGGAGACACTAAAGCAAGTATGTAGGTGCTTATTAGAGAATAAGTTCACTGAACGTGACTCGCTAAGGAATACCTAATGGAGTTTTACTCGCCTGTCAATAGGAATTCCTCTAGTGATAGTAGTACAAGTGATCCTTGGACTTGAGATCATCATAGTATCTTGTGTATGATGAATTATACTTTGACATGTCCCTTAAGACCTTTGGGGTATATCAAAGGGTATGATTGGGTATAATATGTTGTATATGGAGATAGGTGAATGATCAACAAAGAATCTACCACGTCTAGTAAAAAATGTGAATGTCCTATGTGATTCGATAAATGACAACTCAGTAGTCCTTGGCCAAGGCAGAATGAAATTAGAAAGGAGTTTCTAATTTACATTATTTAGAGTTGTGCATTTGAGAATCGAAATGCATATAATTAAATAAAATAAGACTTGACAGTAAATCCATGTCCTATATTTAATTGGGACATTATATGGTAGAATGATTGAATTGTACGGTAACTATTTACTCAAAGGTTCTTGTGTGATTGATGTTGAAATCTATATTATCTGGAAAGTCGTTGATCGCTAAGGGGGCTTACCCTTATTGTAGAATAAATATTATTTATTTAAATGAATTAAATAGTTTAATTTATTTATTTAAATAAGATTAGAATTGTTCTAATTGATTTATTCACAACCGGTTTAATATGGAGAACCTAGAGGGTCACACCGCAAAAGAAAAATATTTATTTATGAAGTAAATGACATAATTGTAATAATAAGTTAAGTGTATTTAATTTAATCTATGGAGATAGAATAAATTAAATAGCTTAATATTTATTATTTAATATTTTGGAAATATTAAATATAAATTAATAAGAAGAGTCTTATTATTATTATTATTATTATTACTATTACTATTATTTAATTCCTAATAGGGATTGAGAATTAATTAATAGAACTATTATTTATTTCCTAATAGGGATTGGGAATTAATTAATAGAAGTACTCTCTCACAAATTCCTAATTGGATTAGGAGCATAATTAATTAAAGGAGTTTAATTATAATTGAAACCCTAATCCTAAATAGTTTAGGGAAGGGTTATTCCTACATCTATAAATAAGAGGAGTCTTATAGATTAGGGTTACACACTCTTGCATTAGATTGTGGAGAGTACTTACAATTTCTATAGAGATAGAAACTAGGGTTTTTGCCAAATACCCAACTTCGTGAATACTTGTTCTTCCTTGGTGGATCACCTCTAGAGGCCAAACACTTGGGTGGCTAACGTTGATCAAAGGAAGGAATCACACCGTAGCATTCGAGGAGAATACGAAGGACTAGGAGTTGAACTTGTAGCCGAGGAAGCTTTGTTCTACGAGGGTATAATTTCTTATTCTCTTTCTCTTTCGTTTATATCGTTAATTGAGCACATTGATCGATCATGGTGATGGTTTGTATAAAAATTTAAAATCCGTTTTATCGCGCTTCCGCTCTATTTATGTAATTTGATTGCATGCTCGCGTTATATACAAACCTAACATATGAACCACTGCAGAGAGTGATTGCTGAAGATTCAGATTTGGAGGATGAAGAATGTGCCAAACTTGTGCAATATCTGGATACTACCCCCAAATTCGGAAAATTCAGAACACCTGTCGAGCCACTTACGAAAGTTGGAGAGACGTCGGTAAAGTTGAAACCATCTTTTGAGACACCTCCCGAACTTGAACTAAAACCACTTCCAGATCATCTCAGGTACGTATTTTTAAATAAAGATTCAAAGCTACCTGTGATTATTTCTTCTGCACTAACATCTTTTCAGGAGAAAAAACTGCTACGAGTGCTTAGAGAGTTCAAATCAGCTATTGGATGGACCATAACAGATATCAAAGGGATAAGCCCTTCTTTTTGCATGCATAAGATCTTGCTGGAAGATGGTAGCAAGCCGACGGTTGAACAGCAAAGGAGGCTTAATCCTATAATGAAAGAAGTGGTCAAGAAAGAGGTATTGAAATGGCTGGATGCAGGAATAATCTACCCGATTTCGGACAGTTCATGGGTGAGCCCCGTACAGTGCGTACCAAAGAAGGGTGGTATGACCGTTGTCACCAATGAGAATAACGAGCTGATCCCAACGCGAACAGTAACAGGGTGGAGAATCTGCATGGACTACCGCAAGCTTAACAAAGCTACAAGGAAGGACCATTTTCCACTTCCGTTTATCGATCAGATGTTGGACAGACTGGCAGGTCATTAGTATTATTGCCTTCTGGACGGGTATTCAGGCTACAATCAGATTATGACAGCTCCAGAAGACCAGGAAAAGACTACTTTTACATGTCCATATGACACTTTTTCCTTCAGAAGGATGTCTTTCGGGTTGTGCAATGCTCCAGCCACCTTTTGGAGATGTATGACAGCAATTTTTTCAGACATGGTCGAACAGAATGTTGAGGTATTCATGGACGATTTATCGGTATTTGGTGATTCTTTTGATTTATGCCTTGAGAATTTGGTGATGGTTTTAAAAAGATGTGTTGAAACGAATCTAGTACTGAATTGGGAAAAGTGCCACTTTATGGTACAAGAAGGCGTTATATTGGGACACAAAGTTTCTAATAAGGGAATTGAGGTGGATAGGGCTAAGCTGGAAACTATTGAGAACTTACCTCCACCCACTTCAGTAAAAGGTGTCCGCAGTTTTCTTGGACATGTAGGCTTCTACCGCAGATTCATCAAGGACTTCTCCAAGATAACTAAACCACTGTGTAGTTTATTGGAGAAGGATGCACAGTTTAATTTCGATGAGGCTTGCATGAGGGCATTTGCGCACTTAAAGGGAAAACTAACTTCAGTACCAGTTATCACTGCACCAGATTGGGGTTTGCCGTTTGAGCTAATGTGTGATGCCAGTGATTACGCCGTAGGGACTGTTTTGGGGCAAAGGAAGGAGAAGATGTTTCATGTGATATACTATGCCAGCAAGACCCTTACGGATGCACAGTTAAATTATACCACCACAGAAAAAGAGTTATTGGCAGTGGTGTATGCCTTCGATAAATTTCGGTCATATCTGATAGGCACAAAAGTGATAGTGTACACGGATCACTCGACAATCCGACATTTAGTGGCAAAAAAGGATGCAAAGCCCAGGTTGATCAGGTGGATTTTATTATTGCAGGAGTTTGATTTGGAGATCAAGGACAGGAAGGGTACCGAACAAGTGGCAGACCACTTATCTCGACTCGAGAATTCGGAAAGGGTGATAGACGACAAAGTTGCAATTAATGAATCCTTTTCGGATGAGCAGTTGTTTGTGGTGCAAAGGGAAGTGCCATGGTTTGCTGATTACGCGAACTATTTGGTGAGTAAGATGTTACCTTCTGACTTGGTGGGGCATCAAAAGAAAAAATTTCTACATGATGTCAAATGGTATATATGGGATGAGCCATATTTGTTTAAACAGTGTGCTGATCAAATGATAAGAAGGTGTATCCCGTATAGTGAGACCGAGGGGATTCTACAGGATTGCCATTCTTCTGTATATGGAGGTCACTATGGAGGAGAGAGAACAGCGGCTAGAGTACTACAAGTAGGATTTTATTGGCCGACAATTTTTAAGGATGCCTACAGTTTTGTCCAGAGGTGTGATAGATGTCAGAGAGTGGGAAACATTTCAAAGAGGAATGAAATGCCTTTGAATACAATCCTCGAAGTAGAAGTTTTCGACGTATGGGGGATTGATTTCATGGGTCCTTTTGTGTCTTCGTGCGGTAATCTCTACATCTTGCTAGCAGTTGATTATGTGTCAAAATGGGTAGAAGTGGCAGCGCTCCCTACAAATGATGCCAAGGTAGTCCTAAAGTTTTTACATCGAAGTATTTTCACTAGATTTGGGACTCCGAGGGCCATTATTAGTGATGAAGGTAAGCACTTCTGCAACAGACAGTTTACAGCTTTGTTGGCTAAGTATGGGGTGAATCATCATATTGCGACAACTTATCACCCACAGATGAACGGCCAAGCTGAAGTGTCCAATCGGGAAGTCAAAAGAATCCTCGAAAAAATTGTGAATCAGACGAGGAATGATTGGGCTTTAAAGCTGGATGATGCTGTGTGGGCATATAGGACTGCTTACAAAACTCCGTTGGGCATGTCACCGTTTTAGCTGGTTTATGGAAAAGCTTGTCATCTCCCTATGGAGCTAGAGCACAAGGCATATTGGGTAATTCGGAAGTTGAACTTTGATTCGACAGCTGCAGGGGAGAAGCGCTTACTCCAAATCAATGAGTTGGACGAATTCTGATTACGGGCTTATGAAAACTCGAGGCTGTACAAGGAGAAGGTGAAGAAATGGCATGATCGTAAGATCATAGAAAGAACATTTGAATTGGGACAAAGGGTTTTACTTTTCAACTCCAGACTTAAACTTTTTCCCGGGAAGCTGAAATCAAGATGGTCAGGACCATTCACAGTGAAGACGGTCTTTCCGCATGGTGCAATTGAAGTATATGATAAATTCCCGGACCAGTCGTTTAAGGTGAATGGACAACAGTTGAAGCATTATTTCGGGGATGAGGTGGACAGACAGAAAGTCACCTTAATCCTTTCTGCGACATAAGATTTAGAGACAGTCAAGCTAATTGACTATAACTTAGCGCTATCTGGGACGCAACCCAGCGTTTTAATTTTCTGTTTTTCTTTTGTTTATTCAATTATTTTCTAAAAAAAAGAGTGTTTTGCAACTAATTTTGGATTTTGGGTTGATGAGTTTGCAGGTAGAAGCTTGAACTGGACAAAAATTTGGCTAAGTAAAGGCTCAAGCGCCTAAAGCGCTCCAACAGGTGTAACTTCAGCGCCTGAGGTGCTACATCAAGCTCCAGCTACTGCCACTCAGCGCTGGAAGCGCTCAACCATGCACAATGTCAGCGCCTGAAGCGCTAGACCCAACACCCAGCTTCTGTAAAGCAGCGCTTGAAGCGCCCCAACACTCACACGCACAGCGCCTGCAACGTTCGATCCGGCACGCCGTTTCTACGTAGCAGCGCTCTAGGCGCTTGTCAAGGCTAAAACATAGCGCCTGATGCGCTAGACCCGGGGCTCAGACACTGCAAGTAAGCACTGCCAGCGCTCAACTCTTCACAAACCACAACGCCTAAAGCGCTCGGCAGGCAAAATTGAAAAAAAAAGGGTTAAAACCCTAAGTCGGGCTAAAGCAGGTTTTCACTCCATAAATTAATCTTTTATTCTCCTAGCTGCCTTCAAGTCGCCGTTCTTCTCATTGTTGCCGAGTGAAGCTACTTTCTCCCAACCAAACACCAACAATTCGTCACCCACAATTAAACCTATTGCAGGCACACATCTTTTGCAATCAAGGAACTTTCTTCTCTTAGCCAAAAAGGATTGAAGATTATACATATGGGTACTTCCAATTTCAAGTAAGTTTTACATTATTGAGCCATTAGAACTTGAAATTGTTGGCTAGAGATTGAATTGCTAGTATTTAGAGAAAGTTCTTTGTTTTGATTGTGAACCCAATTGAGTTTGTGTTAGCTCAATTGGGATTAGGTTAAAGCTTCAATTTTCTATCTATATGTTTGCGAATTGTGGGAGATTACATTGTTGCAAGATTGGGTTACTCTAAGTTTGGGGGAAACATTGTCAAAGGGTTTTTCAAGTGTTGCCTACCAAGTGTTCGACAATTTGCCCCAACGAAGTTTTGAATTATTTTGAGTCTTGCTCGTTCTTAAGTGGTTATTCATGGCTCCCAAAAGACATAGAGGGGAAAGCTCAGGCTCATCTGCTGTTAAGTACGATAAGAAAAGGTTTGTTAGCCCTCAAGCGTACTACAGGTATAAAAACTGGTCGTCAGGGAAGTCCCTAATTCCTAAGCGCGGGTTGTTACCGATTGAGAGGGTAGATGGGGAATTAGCTCACATGATACGCAGCCATAATTGGATGGCATTTACAGCGCAACCTGAGCCAGCTGCAGTTGAAATTGTAAAGGAATTTTATGCCAATGCTAAAGAAGCCAATGGGAATTTGGTGATGGTTCGTGGTAAGGAAGTAAATGTGGGGCGAAAAGCAATCAACGCGTATTATGGGTTGCAAAAGATTCACAGTGATGGATATACGAAATATATGCAACAGGATTTGGATTACACTGAGATCATAGCAGCCCTTTGTGAGCCAGGAACGGAATGGAAATTGACCGATCAGCAAGAAGCCGTGCACTTCCCTTCATCCAAGTTGAGTAGATATGGAAAAGTGTGGCATGCTTTTATTTGTACTAAGTTGATGTCGTGCCGCCATATGAGCGATGTGATTAATCAGCGGGCGGCGCTATTATTTTGCATAGCCACAAGAAAGACAGTGGATGTTGGGGAGGTAATTCATGAATCTATTGTGCACGGGCTTGAGGGTAGCACCACAGGTGGATTACCTCATCCTTCATTGATCACCGATTTATGTCGTCGTGCTGGGGTCCAGTGGGATAAGGATGAACTAATGCAGGCCCCATTGTCTCCAATTGATCATGCTGCGATGGTACAGTACAGAGTATGGGATGGAGGTGAATCACACCCGAGGGGATTAGGCTTCATTATACCACAGCAGCAGTCGTAGGATCAGCCACCACCTGTTGAGGATCCGGTTCAAGCCCCCAATGTAGTTGAGACTATCCGTTAGGACCTCAGGCACCATACTAGATGGATAGACTTAGTGGTAGGATAGATTCAGAGGGGTTTTGATCGCATGACTCATCAGCAGAGTCGACTTGCTCAATGCCAAGCAGAGATCCATGGTTACAATGTTAATTATTCTACAGCATTGGCGGATATGTTTGGGCGGTTGAATCCTTCGGCAGGGCCATTTCAGTTTCCACCAGCTCCTCCTCTCTCTATTTACCCACCACCTGAATCGCCTCCTGATGCCGATGATGATGATGATGCTGCCGATGGCAGTGATGATGAGTAGCGTTTTCATCAGGGGAGTCCTCTGTTCTTAATTTCTTATTATTTCTCAATGAGGACATTGTTCAATTAAGTTTGGGGGGTAATTTTATGTTTTCATGCATATAGATTGTTTTGTTTCATTGTGTTTATACTTGTTGCATAGTAGTTGCATTTTAGGGTATGTCAAGCATTTAGTTGCATGAATCAGATAACAAATGACACAGTTGAACCATTGTGGCCAATGATGAGATTCTAGTATTAAGTAAAAGCGTGTTAATGATTGAAATCTAGTGTGAAGCAATGACTTGAGTGGGAAGTCGACTTTGCTTGTCTGAATTTCATGTTAACAAGGAAAGCATTTAGTCAACTGTTTAATTAATGTGATTCAAATTCTTATATAATCTGCATCTGGTAAGGAACTTGGGATAAAAAGTGATAATATCAGTGAAATGTCTATGAAGGCTCTAGTAAGCAAGAAAATAAGTTTGGGGGAGTTCTAAAAAAAAGAATGAGTATAAAAAAAAAACTTTCTTGGCTAGTTTGGTTTCGTGGCCATTTCTACTCGGGTTATTAGATCCATAGAGGTGTCTTGACACCTAGTGCCCTAAAGCCAACTGGTTTGTAAGACACTGGTTGAAAGCTCGTTACATGGGTAGTTTTGGTAAGCCTAAGGAAGCTAGACATTACACATGCCAAGTAAAAAAAAGGAAAAGAAAAAAAAAGAAACGAGATGGAGCGTAAAACGCACTCATGAAATAAAGATAACATGCCGAAATTCCCCTTGTGCTAATTAAATATTTACATGAGTCGGATTAGTTGTTTTACTGATGGAGATGTGTAAAAATTAAGTTACTTTCTTTGATGTTAATTATATGAGTAATTTGGGTTGTGATTGATTATAACAGTTGATACACACACACAGCATGAATGATGACAAGTATGGTTTGATTAATCAGTTTGAGTGGGAGCTTTACATTAGATAGTGGGTTAAAATGGATTGATTTATGGATATTTGAGGCCTGATATGGATTACTATGTTGTTTTAGATATTTGATTCGTTTGCATTATAGTTAGTTTGCATTTTTCATGTTGGTATCATTGCATTGCTTGGGGACAAGCAATTGGTTAAGTTTGGGGGTATTTGATGAGTGGGTTTTATACCTACTAATCAGGTCTTGTTAGACTTAATTATTGTGGTCTTTAAGTATTTTGAGTATTATTTTCGTATTGTTTTATTCGTTTTTGTGTTTGTTTATTGTAGGATGGAGCTGGAGGGGCAAAAGAGTCAATTTGGAGCTTAAAGGATTAAAATTTAACCTGATGGCATTTTTGTAAATCCTGGGGCATGACCTAGCGCCTAGTGCACTAGGAATTACACTAAGGTAGTGCCAGAGGTGCTAGTGCACGGTTTTTGATGCTAAGTTGCGGCTGATTAAGAAAAGAGGAAGCCAATTAAGAAGAGGATTGAAGTTTCTATCAGTTAGAAAAAGAGAAGGAGACTTGAAAAAGGAACTATTAGATTTTCATTCATTCTTCTTCTGCTTCACAAGATAGATTTGTCAATTTTACTGTGGATTATTATCGTTTGATTGCTGGATTTTGATGTGGTTTTAAGCTTTACTTTGGATTATATTCAACAACTGGGTTTGATTGTTCTATTCTTTCATTATTCAATTGTTTGCTTATTTCTCCATGTGTTGCTTTGATCCCATAATGGTTTTTGGTTCAGTCATGAACTAATTTTCATTATGGGATTCTAATGGATTTTAATATGTAATCTAGTTATAAGCTTGATTGTTGGATTGTTTTACACATCATAAGAAATTTCTATCATGGTTGTTTTACATGTATGAATGATTGATCACCATTCGATTTCAGTGCTTGTATGGAATTGAAAAATAACATATGACTATGGATTGTAATCATGATAGCTTGCGAATATGAGGCTTAATTGGATAGCTTAATATTTTGTGAATTAGATAGAAATATATTGTTTCACCGTAAGAGTCAAAATAAGGGCTTGTGCTTTAAATCAGTATAATTGCAATTTCACATAGAAATATAGTGATTTTGGTTATAGTGGTGATTATATGGTGTCTATTGATTATGGATATTATGTAAGTAGGTCATAATACATTGACAAATGGTTATGTCTATATCAGTGTCCTTGACTACTTTTCTGTGATATGTGAACTTTCTAACATGATGGTGGTAATTAGATGAATTATTAAATGAAGTTAGAATCCCATTAATTCCAATTTTGATTTATTACATTATTATTTGCATCATTAGTTGTTAATTTGTTTAGAATTAATTTTGTTACCAAAATCAAGTCATAAGTTTAGGCAAATAAATATAGTGATAAAATTGATGCATAGTGATTTAATTTAGCACTTTCTCTATAGGACGATACTCTACTTCCTCTGTATTACTTGTTGACACATGTATGCTTGCATGAGTTAGAGCTCTTTTACTAAAGATTAAAAAAGAGGCAACAACATGCTAACTATGTATATATTATATATTATCCAACATGCTTTGCATGTTAAATAATATGACGCGTATTATATATATATATATGTGTGTGTGTGTGTGTGTGTGTGTGTGTGTGTGCGTGCATGCGCGCTAATCAAGATGAGACGAATAATAACAAGCCCCTCAAAGAAATATATTAAGTCCTAAACGTTCAAAGATATTTGGAATATCAAACGTCGCCTTCTAGCATAGTAAAACGATAGAGTATTAAATATTTAATATGAGTTTGTTGTACACACACAAGGCGAGTATTAAATATTTAAGATGTTGTTTTACCACATTTGATGCTTATTAAGGAATTGAACATTACCGCTTTGTTGTGCATACACAAGGGCTGTATTTTTCTCTTCACATATATGAAAGTGCTAGGTTGGACTTAACTTAGATTATTTTAGTTCGGATGTGCACAAACTTGATCATTATAATCTAAAAGGCAAAATACAAGGAGTTACATGGTGATGTAATTGACAATAGTTGTCTACCTATTTATTTGTATATAGTTTGTTGTGCACACACAAGTCTATATACATTTAAAATGGGATCCTTATTCTCACTAGCAAATCTTTAATTAGATTTGTCGAACTATATATTGAGGGTAATATAGTTTGATGAAAATAGTGGGAGATGCCAAATTAAATAAAGACCTAATTTATTTTGATGATTAATAAAATGAATGTATGCTAAAATGTTGTTTATTTCACATGCATAATTTAAAAATGTCAAACTCACTATCACTGCGTAGCATACTTGATGCTAAGATGCTAACAAACTGACCGGACCGAATTACACGGACTGGTTAAGGAATCTGAGAATTGTTCTTACTGTTGAAAAGATTTCTTATGTCCTAAATTCGCCAGTCCCTGCAAATGTTGCAGAAACAGTCTCTGAGGAAGAGATTGCTACTTTCAGAAAGTGGCTAGATGATGCAATCTTGGCTTAATGCATCTTGCTCGAATCCATGAGTAATGAGCTTCAGCATCAGCATGAAACTATGGATGCTCCTACTATATTGCCGCACCTCAAGGAGTTGTATGGTGAGCAAAGTAAGACTGCTAGATATCAGATATCTAAGGAGATCTTCTGATCTTGGATGACCCAAGGCATTACTGTTGAGACTCATGTCCTAAAGATAATCAATCTGATTGAACAACTTGGACAGCTAGGGTTCGTAATGGATGGGGAGTTAAGTCAAGATTTGATCTCGCAGTCACTCCTAGACACCTTCTCGCAATTTGTTGTGAATTTTCACATGAATAAGTTAGACGCCAGCTTCCTCGAGTTACTTAACATGCTGAAAACTGCTGAAGGTCACTTTTCGTCCAACAAGAACCAAGTCTTACTAGTGGATGATTCTTCCAAGAAAAGGAAAAGGCCCAAGGTATCTTCTGAAAAGAAGAAAAAGAAGAAAGCTAAGGGCAAGGAGAAAGGAAAGGATAAAAAGAAAGCTGATCCTGATAGCAAAGGAATTTGCTACCATTGTAATAAGCCGAGACAATGGAAGAGAACTGCAAGGAGTATCTTGCGGACTAAAAGAAGCTTGGAGAAGTTTCGACTTCCGATCTTGGTTTGTTCATGATTGAAATTAATTTTTTTAAAAGTCAAAATTCTACTTGGGTATTGGATACCGGCTGTGGTCTCACATATGTAACAATATGCAGGGACTAAGCAGAAGTAGAAAGATGAACAAGGATGAAATTATCCTACTAGTGAAAAATGGAGCAAAGGTTGCTATATTAGCTGTAGGAACTTATTGTTTAGCACTGTCTATGGGCAAGTCCATTAGTTTAAATAATTGTTATTATGTTCCAACACTCATTAGAAATATTATTTTAATTTGTATTGGATATGGATGGTTTTGATATTATAATAAAGAACAACAGTTGTTCTATTTATAATAAAAATATTTTATATAATGTTGGCAATTTACTGAATGGACTTTACATACTTGACTTGCATGAAAATATATTTCAAATTGAACAAACTAAGAAAAGAAAAAAGAGATGATGTTAATTATTATACCTTTATGTGGCACTGTAGACTCAGTCATATCAATGAAACAAGATTAACCAAGTTGCATAAAGATGGGCTTTTAGAGCTATCTGATTACGAATCATATCCAACTTGTGAATCTTGTCTCATGGGTAAAATGACTAAATCTCCTTTTAGTGGAAAAGGAGAAAGAGTTACAGAGTTGTTAGTTTTGGTACACACAGACGTATGTGGACCTATTGAAAGTAGTATGCACGCAAGCCAATCATATTTGATATGATGTTGCATATACTTTGTAATCTTATTCGATTATTAAAGGCATTTTACCTTATCAACATAGTGTTGTTATATTAAATGTGATAAACCCATAGTTTTGAGCAATACTTTTAGAATCATGATGGTGATCATGCTAATGAGATCTAAATTCCAGATAGCTCACAAACTAAAATCGTTCCTAATCGATGGATTACTAAAAAGGAGATTAGTGAATCCGGATAGATTAGTACATACGTTGCTTGCTCTTATGAAGATGATGATTGATCTCATAATCATTTGTGTGGAGACACTAAAGCAAGTATGTAGGTGCTTATTAGAGAATAAGTTCACTGAACGTGGCTCGCTAAGGAATACCTAATGGAGTTTTACTCGCCTGTCAATAGGAATTTCTCTAGTGATAGTAGTACAAGTGATCCTTGGACTTGAGATCATCATAGTATCTTGTGTATGATGAGTTATACTTTGACATGTCCCTTAAGACCCTGAGGGTATATCAAAGGGTATGATTGGGTATAATAAGTTATACATGTAGATAGATGAATGATCAACAAAGAATCTACCACTTCTAGTAAAAGGAGAGAATGTCCTATGTGATTCGATAAATGACGACTCAGAAGTCTTTGGCCAAAACAGAATGAAATTAGAAATGAGTTTCTAATTTGCATTATCAGAGTTGTGCATTTGAAAATCGAAATACATATAATTAAATAAAATAAGACTTGATAGTAATTCCATGTCTTATATTTAATTGGGACATTGTATGGTAGAAGGATTGAATTGTACAGTAACTATTCACTGAAAGGTTCTTTTGTGATTAATGTTGAAATCTATATTATCTGGAAAGTCGTTGATCGCTAAGGGGGCTTACCCTTATTGTAGAATAAATATTATTTATTTAAATGAATTAAATAGTTTAATTTATTTATTTAAATAAAATTAGGATTGTTCTAATTGATTTATTCACAACCGGTTTAATATGGAGAACCTAAAGGGTCACACCGCAAAAGGAAAATATTTATTTAAGAAATAAATGGCATAATTGTAATAATAAGTTAAGTGTATTTAATTTAATCTATGGAGATAGAATAAATTAAATAGCTTAATATTTATTATTTAATATTTTGGAAATATTAAATATAAATTAATAAGAGGAGTCTTATTATTATTATTACTATTACTATTATTTAATTCCTAATAGGGATTGGGAATTAATTAATAGAAGTACTCTCTCATGAATTCCTAATTAGATTAGGAGTTCAATTAATTAAAGGAGTTTAATTAAAATAAAAACCCTAATCCTAAATAGTTTAGGAGGGTTCCCTATATCTATAAATAAGAGGAGGCTTATCATGATTTAGGGTTAGAAAATTTACACACTCTTCCATGAGAATTGGAGAGAGAGAGTACTTGCAATTTCTATAGAGATAGAAACTAGGGTTTTGCCAACACCCATCTTCTTGAATAACTATTATTCCTTGGTGGATCACCTCTAGAGGCCAAACACTTGGGTGGCTAACGTTGATCAAAGAAAGGAATCTCATTGGTGAAATTCAAGGAGAACGCGAAGGAATTGGAGGTGAACTTGTACCTGAGGAAGCACGGTTCTACGAGAGTATAATTTCTTAATCTCTATCTCTTTCGTTTAATTGATAATTGAGCACATGGATGATCATGGTGATGGTCTGTATGAAAAATTTTAAAATCCGTTTTATCGCGCTTCCGCACTATTTATGTAATTTGATTGCATATTCGCGCTATGTACAAACCTAACAGTGGTATCAGAGCCTAACCTTGTGCTAATTATCGATTATTATAATTCCATGTATGTATGGGTATGCGATTGGATCGATTTTCTGGGCAAAGAAAACAATTTTCGAACTCTGCTACGCGGCGCGGCCGCGCCGCTTCCAGTTCATTCTGGAGCGCGGCCGCGCCTGAACCCAGAAAACGTTTCTGGGGTGCAGCGCGGCCGCGCCGCTCCTAGTTCATTTTGGAGCGCGGCTGCGCCGGTCTGCAAGATTTGAAAAAAAATTTTATTTTGATTTTATTTATTTTCAATTAAGATAAAAGGTTTATTTTAATTGGAATATGATTAAAATTAAAAGTTTTATTTGAACTTGGAATTGGATTCTAAGTTAACTAGAATAAAGGAGTTTATTCACATTTGGAATAGGATTCCATATTTCCTAGAATAAAGTAGTTTATTCACATATGGAATAGGATTCCATGTTTCCTTAAAAATAAAGATGTTTATTTTGATAAGGAATAGGATTTAACATATTATATTTTTCCAAGCAATTTTAAGTTAAAAATAAAGGAGTTTATTTTGAACTTGAAATTGGTTTCCATGTTAATTAAAATAAAAGAGTTTATTTTGATTTGGAATTTGATTAAAAATAAAGGAGTTTATTTTTATTCAAAAATTGGATAAAATAAAATAAATAAGTTTATTATGATTTAAATTTTGATTAAAATAAAGGAGTTTATTTTTGTTTCAAAATTGAATTTCTAGTAAACTTTTAATTGCCCATTAAATGATATCAATGCATATATGGAATGGTTTTATTATTCATGAGATGAATGTTATTTATTGATACATATGGAGATATGTATGATAATAAATAGGGATTGATTATGGACTACTGACCAATGTGTGATTGGATTTATTTTAGTGGATGCTTGAATGAATGGGTTTTTATAAATGGGGTCTGCGTACCTCGTCTTCTCTAGTTTTTCTTGACGTAAATACTATCTTCCTCCTATGTACCTCCCCTTAACTGCTGATCAAGGTTTCTATTTATTGTAAATAGTTTATGTAATAGGTTTACTTAGAATTACTTGAAAAATTAGAGACAAAGGAGCAAGGAGCGCTTGAAGACCCGTTTGTAATGGAGCCCGGGTTTAAATGTAATAGTTATATTTAAATTTTGTTCTTGCACCCTAGGTTTGACCTTTTGGTTCACTTGGTGGCTCTAGTGAACCAAACTAGAATAAAAGTCCATAATCAATCCGGGTAGAATATAGTATTCTATATGTGCATGCTTACTATGTATATATTATATATTATACAACATGCTTCGCATGTTAAATAATATGACGCGTATTTTATATATATATATGTGCATGCGCGCTAAACAAGATGAGACAAATAATAACAAACCCCTCAAAGAAATTATATTAAGTCCTAAGCGTTCAAAGATATTTGGAATATCGAACGTCGCCTTCTAGCATGGTAAATCGATAGAGTATTAAATATTTAATATGAGTTTGTTGTGTCACCACAAGGAAAGTATTAAAATATTTAAGATGTTGCTTTATCACATTTGATGCTTATACATAGACTGAACGATGCTGTTTTGTTGTGTCACCACAAGGACAGTGTTTTTCTTTCGAATATATGGAAGTGCTAGGATGGACTTAACTTGGATAATTTTGATTCAGATGTATCACCACTTGATCAAAATAATCTAAGAGGCAAAATACAAGGAGTTACATAGTGATGTAATTGACAATAGTTGTCTACCTATTTATTTATATATCGTTTGTTGTGTCACCACAAGGCTATATACATTTGAAATGAGATCCTTATTCTCACTAGCAAATCTTTAATTAGAATTGTCGAATTATATATATTGAGGGTAATATAGTTTGATAAAAATAGTGGGAGATACCAATTAAATAAAGACCTAATTTATTTTGGTAATTAATTAAAATGAATATATGCTAAATGTTGTTAAATTACAAATTCAATTACAGAATTTTACAATGTCTAATTTACTATCACTGCGGAGCATATTAAATGCTCATTAACCGGACCAAATTAAAAGGACTGGTTAAAGAATTTGAGAATAGTTCTCAAGGCTGAAAAGTTATCTTATGTCCTTAATATGCCTATCCCTGCAATGGTTGCAGACAATGCCTCAGAGGAAGAGATTGCTACTTTTAGAAAGTGGCAAGATGATGCAAAGTTGGCTCAATGCATCATGCTCGCATCGATGAGTAACGAGCTTCAGCGTCAGCATGAAACTATGGATGCTCCTACTATACTCCTGCACCTTCAAGAAGTTGAAGGGTGAGGAAAGTAGGACTATTAGATATCAGATATCTAAGGAGCTCTTCCGATCTAGAATGACCGATGGCACTACAGTACAGACATATGTCCTAAAATGATCAATCTGATTGAACAATTGGGACAACTGGGTTTTAATGGATGGAGAGATGATCCAAGATTTGATCTTGCAATCACTTCCAGACTCTTTCTCACAAATTGTTGTGAATTTCCACATGAACAAGCTATATGTCAGGCTGCCTGAGTTGCTTAAACATGTTGAAAACTGTAAAGACTCACTTTCCAACCAAGAAAGACCAAGTCTTACTGGTAGATGTTTCTTCCACGAAGCGGAAGAGGGCCAAAGGATCTTCTTAAAAGAAGAACAATTCAAGAAGGTAAATGGAAAGGCAAAAATAAAGGATAATAAGAACAAGACTGATGCAAATAGCAAAGGAGTTTGCTTCCACTGCAATAAGCCCAGATACTGGAAAGGAAAACTGTAAGGAGAATCTTACAGAGGCTAACCAGAAGAAGCTTAGTGAAGCTTCGGTTACAGATATAGGTTTGTTCATGATTAAAATAAATCTTTCTGTAAGTCAAGGTTCTACTTGGGTATTGGATACCGGCTGTAGTTCTCACATATGCAATCCAATGCAGAGACTAAGCAGAAGTAGAAAGCTAAACAAAGAGTAAGTAATCTTACGTGTGGAGAATGGAGCAATGGTTGCTACATTAACCGTAGGAACTTATAGTTTAGCGTTGCCTACGGGCAAGTCTATTAAGTTAATAAATTGTTATTATCTTCCAGTTTTCATTAGAAACATTAGAACTTTCATTGTTGGACAAGGAAGATTCTGGTATTATATTTAAGAACAATTGTTGTTCTATTTATAATAATGTTTTGTTTGAAATTGGAAGAATACTTGATAGACTTTGTATACTTGACTTACATAAAAAAATAATTTTGCAAATTGAACAAACTAGTAAAAGGAAAAAGGAGATGGTTATTCAAAGAGTTGAATGTGTGTCTGAATCATTTGAAATGTTCAAAGAATTCAGAAGTGAAACAAATTAACAAAGTATTAAGATTCTTTGATCAGATCGAAGAAAGAATACTTATGCAATGAGTTTCAAGATCATCTCAAAATGGTATTTTCTCATAATGGAAACCTCCTGATACGCAATAATTGATTGGTGTATCTAAAAGGAGAAATTGTACCTTGTTGGACATGGTGCAGTCCATAATGATTTTTACCGACATTCTAGTATCCATCTGGGGTTATACCCTAGAAACAGCTGCATATCTACAAAATAAGGTAACCTCAAAAATCTGGCCCTAAGACTCCATAAAGGTTATGGATAGGAAGGATTCCTATTCTTAAGTATGTTAAGATAAGGGGTTGTCCAGCTTATGTGAAAAGGTTTCAAAGATAAGTTTGGGATAAAATCTGACAAGTGCAGACTTGTGGGATATCCTAAAGAAAGTTTAGGGTATTATTACTATAATCCTACACGCTGTCTTCTTAGATAAAGGTGTTTATCATTGAAGGAGCTAGTGGGAGGGTAATAGATCTTGAAGGAGTTCAAGAACCACAAAGCACTTTAAGTCGAACCGAGGAACCTGTAGATAGACCTATTGTACCACAACCGAATCGTAAATCTGGAAGAGTACCGAAGATATTTGGGAGGTATGGATTCATCATATTTGAGATGATGATGAGGTACGCATCATAGAAGATGATGATCCAGTGATATACGATAAGGCTATGAGTAGTAGACACTCAGAGAAATGGCAGATGACCATGAAATCCAAAATGGACTCCATGTATGAGAACCAAGTATTGACTCTGGAGTATATGGGTCTTTAAGAGAAAGACTGGGGCAAATGGCAAGGTGGAGGCCTATAAGACCAGACCTGTTTAAAAGGTTTTTCAAGTCAAGGAGTTGACTGTGATAAAACCTTATTACCGGGTAATGCTCAAGTCCATTTGGATTTTGCTTGTGATTGCAGCTTATTATGAAATCTGGCAAAATGGATGTGGAGACACCCTTCCTCAATGAAGACTTGAGGAGAATGTATGTATGATACAACCAGAGAAATTTGTTTCAAAGGTTGAAACAAATCGTGTTTTAAGCTACAATGATCCATTGATGGATTGAAGCAAGCTTCTCAAAGATGGAACATTCGTTTTGATGAGACAATCAAAAGAGTTTGATTGTTTCGAAAACGAGAATGAACCTAGTGTGTACAAAAGGGTCAGTGGGAGCACTGTGATATTCCTAGTATTATATGTTGATATAATACTGATAAGGAATGACACACCAATGCTACAATCAGTAAAGATAAAATTGTCTAAACATTCCTCCATGAATGACTTGGGAGGAGCATCCTATAAATTGGCGATATAAGTCTATATAGATAGATTTAAAAGGATGTTCGGCTTGACCTAAGGAACGTATATTCATTTGATGCTAAAGGTGTTTAGCATGGCAAACTCCAAGAGAGGTCTCATGATGATGAGCCATGGAGTGTATCTCTCTAAAATTGTCCCCAATTGAAAGAGAGATCGCATGAGTTACTATCATGTATGCAATGAATATACAAGGCTTGATGTTGATCAGTCATATTCTGGAGAAGATCACTGTAAGACGGTGATAAACACCTTTAAGTACTTAACCGGTACTGAAGATGTGATCATGATTCATGGTGGGTCTGAAGTAAAACTAGAGAGCTAAACAGACTCAAGTTTTTCAGACTGACCAAGACGATAACAAATTCACTTTATGGTAAATTGTTACCTTGAAAGGTGGTGCAGTGAATTGGAAAAGTTCCAAACAACAAAGAGTTGTTGGTTTAGTGACAAAGACAAAGTATATAGCTGTAAATGAAGCTGCAAGTTGATTGTTTGGATGAAAAGTTCATCACAGAACTAGGAATAGTTCCTAAGTCTCATCTTGGATTCAAACATGTGTTGCGGCACTTTCATTTGATTAGTGGAATCATTGAAAGAGGAAAAGTCACTATAGAGATAGTGGACTCTGGAGAACAATATTGCATATCCATCTACTGAAGCTTTCTCCAACAGCAGGATGATCGTCACTTAGAAAAGAAGGGTATTAGATACCATGGCGATTGGCTTTAGTGCAAGTGGGAGATTGAAAGTAGTATGCACGCAAGCCAATCATATTTGATATGATGTTGCATGTACTTTGTAATCTTATTCGATTATTAAAGGCATTTTACTTTATCAACATAGTGTTGTTATATTAAATGTGATAAACCCATAGTTTTGAGCAATGCTTTTAGAATCATGATGGTGATCATGCTAATGAGATCTAAATTCTAGATAGCTCACAAACTAAAATCGTTCCTAATCGATGGATTACTAAAAAGGAGATTAGTGAATCCGGATAGATTAGTACATACGTTGCTTGCTCTTATGAAGATGATGATTGATCTCATAATCATTTGTGTGGAGACACTAAAGCAAGTATGTAGGTGCTTATTAGAGAATAAGTTCACTGAACGTGGCTCGCTAAGGAATACCTAATGGAGTTTTACTCGCCTGTCAATAGGAATTCCTCTAGTGATAGTAGTACAAGTGATCCTTGGACTTGAGATCATCATAGTATCTTGTGTATGATGAGTTATACTTTGACATGTCCCTTAAGACCTTTGGGGTATATCAAAGGGTATGATTGGGTATAATATGTTGTACATGGAGATAGGTGAATGATCAACAAAGAATCTACCACGTCTAGTAAAAGGAGAGAATGTCCTATGTGATTCGATAAATGACGACTCAGAAGTCTTTGGCCAAAGCAGAATGAAATTAGAAATGAGTTTCTAATTTGCATTATCAGAGTTGTGCATTTGAGAATTGAAATACATATAATTAAATAAAATAAGACTTGACAGTAATTTCATGTCTTATATTTAATTGGGACATTGTATGGTAGAAGGATTGAATTGTACAGTAACTATTCACTGAAAGGTTCTTTTGTGATTAATGTTGAAATCTATATTATCTGGAAAGTCGTTGATCGCTAAGGGGGCTTACCCTTATTGTAGAATAAATATTATTTATTTAAATGAATTAAATAGTTTAATTTATTTATTTAAGTAAAATTAGAATTGTTATAATTGATTTATTCACAACCGGTTTAATATGGAGAACCTAAAAGGTCACACCGCAAAAGGAAAATATTTATTTAATAAGTAAATGGCATAATTGTAATAATAAGTTAAGTGTATTTAATTTAATCTATGGAGATAGAATAAATTAAATAGCTTAATATTTATTATTTAATATTTTGGAAATATTAAATATAAATTAATAAGAGGAGTCTTATTATTATTATTACTATTACTATTATTTAATTCCTAATAGAGATTGGGAATTAATTAATAGAAGTACTCTCTCATGAATTCCTAATTAGATTAGGAGTTCAATTAATTAAAGGAGTTTAATTAAAATAAAAACCCTAATCCTAAATAGTTTAGGAGGATTCCCTATATCTATAAATAAGAGGAGTCTTATCATGATTTAGGGTTAGAAAATTTACACACTCTTCCATGAGAATTAGAGAGAGAGAGTACTTGCAATTTCTATAGAGATAGAAACTAGAGTTTTTCCAACACCCATCTTCTTGAATAACTATTATTCCTTGGTGGATCACCTCTAGAGGCCAAACACTTGGGTGGCTAACGTTGATCAAAAGAAGGAATCTCATTAGTGAAATTCAAGGAGAACGCGAAGGAATTGGAGGTGAACTTGTACCTGAGGAAGCACAGTTCTACGAGGGTATAATTTCTTAATCTATATCTCTTTCGTTTAATTGATAATTGAGCACATGGATGATCATGGTGATGGTTTGTATGAAAAATTTTAAAATCCGTTTTATCGCGCTTCCGCACTATTTATGTAATTTGATTGCATATTCGCGCTATGTACAAACCTAACAGTGGTATCAGAGCCTAACCTTGTGCTAATTATTGATTATTATAATTCCATGTATGTATGGGTATGCGATTGGATCGATTTTCTGGGCAAAGAAAACAATTTTCGAACTCTGCTACGCGGCGCGGCCGCGCCGCTTCCAGTTCATTCTAGAGCGCGGCCGCGCCTGAACCCAGAAAACGTTTCTGGGGTGCAGCGCGGCCGCGCCGCTCCTAGTTCATTTTGGAGCGCGGCCGCGCCGGTCTGCAGGATTTGAAAAAAAATTTTATTTTGATTTTATTTATTTTCAATTAAGATAAAAGGTTTATTTTAATTGGAATATGATTAAAATTAAAAGTTTTATTTGAACTTGGAATTGGATTCTAAGTTAACTAGAATAAAGGAGTTTATTCACATTTGGAATAGGATTCAATATTTCCTAGAATAAAGTAGTTTATTCACATATGGAATAGGATTCCATGTTTCCTTAAAAATAAAGATGTTTATTTTGATAAGGAATAGGATTTAACATATTATATTTTTCCAAGCAATTTTAAGTTAAAAATAAAGGAGTTTATTTTGAACTTGAAATTGGTTTCCATGTTAATTAAAATAAAAGAGTTTATTTTGATTTGGAATTTGATTAAAAATAAAGGAGTTTATTTTTATTCAAAAATTGGATAAAATAAAATAAATAAGTTTATTATTATGATTTAAAAATTTTGATTAAAATAAAGGAGTTTATTTTTGTTTCAAAATTGAATTTCTAGTAAACTTTTAATTGCCCATTAAATGATATCAATGCATATATGGAATGGTTTTATTATTCATGAGATGAATGTTATTTATTGATACATATGGAGATATGTATGATAATAAATAGGGATTGATTATGGACTACTGACCAATGTGTGATTGGATTTATTTTAGTGGATGCTTGAATGAATGGGTTTTTATAAATGGGGTCTGCGTACCTCGTCTTCTCTAGTTTTTCTTGATTTAAATTTTATCTTCCTCCTATGTACCTCCCCTTGACTGCTGATCAAGGTTTCTATTTATTGTAAATAGTTTATGTAATAGGTTTACTTAGAATTACTTGAAGAATTAGAGACAAAGGAGCAAGGAGCGCTTGAAGACCCGTTTGTAATGGTGCCCGGGTTTAAATGTAATAGTTATATTTAAATTTTGTTCTTGCACCCTAGGTTTGACCTTTTGGTTCACTTGGTGGCTCTAGTGAACCAAACTAGAATAAAAGTCCATAATCAATCCGGGTAGAATATAGTATTCTATATGTGCATGCTTACTATGTATATATTATATATTATACAACATGCTTCGCATGTTAAATAATATGACGCGTATTTTATATATATATATGTGCATGCGCGCTAAACAAGATGAGACAAATAATAACAAACCCCTCAAAGAAATTATATTAAGTCCTAAGCGTTCAAAGATATTTGGAATATCGAACGTCGCCTTCTAGCATGGTAAATCGATAGAGTATTAAATATTTAATATGAGTTTGTTGTGTCACCACAAGGCAAGTATTAAAATATTTAAGATGTTGTTTTGTTGTTTTTCATGATTAAAATAAATCTTTCTGTAAGTCAAGGTTCTACTTGGGTATTGGATACCGGCTGTAGTTCTCACATATGCAATCCAATGCAGAGACTAAGCAGAAGTAGAAAGCTAAACAAAGAGTAAGTAATCTTACGTGTGGAGAATGGAGCAATGGTTGCTACATTAACCGTAGGAACTTATAGTTTAGCGTTGCCTACGGGCAAGTCTATTAAGTTAATAAATTGTTATTATCTTCTAGTTTTCATTAGAAACATTAGAACTTTCATTGTTGGACAAGGAAGATTCTGGTATTATATTTAAGAACAATTGTTATTCTATTTATAATAATGTTTTGTTTGAAATTGGAAGAATACTTGATAGACTTTGTATACTTGACTTACATAAAAAAATAATTTTGCAAATTGAACAAACTAGTAAAAGGAAAAAGGAGATGGTTATTCAAAGAGTTGAATGTGTGTCTGAATCATTTGAAATGTTCAAAGAATTCAGAAGTGAAACAAATTAACAAAGTATTAAGATTCTTTGATCAGATCGAAGAAAGAATACTTATGCAATGAGTTTCAAGATCATCTCAAAATGGTATTTTTTCATAATGGAAACCTCCTGATACGCAATAATTGATTGGTGTATCTAAAAGGAGAAATTGTACCTTGTTGGACATGGTGCAGTCCATAATAATTTTTACCGACATTCTAGTATCCATCTGGGGTTATACCCTAGAAACGGCTGCATATCTACAAAATAAGGTAACCGCAAAAATCTGGCCCTAAGACTCCATAAAGGTTATGGATAGGAAGGATTCCTATTCTTAAGTATGTTAAGATAAGGGGTTGTCCAGCTTATGTGAAAAGGTTTCAAAGATAAGTTTGGGACAAAATCTGACAAGTGCAGACTTGTGGGATATCCTAAAGAAAGTTTAGGGTATTATTACTATAATCCTACACGCTGTCTTCTTAGATAAAGGTGTTTATCATTGAAGGAGCTAGTGGGAGGGTAATAGATCTTGAAGGAGTTCAAGAACCACAAAGCACTTTAAGTCAAACCGAGGAACCTGTAGATAGACCTATTGTACCACAACCGAATCGTAAATCTGGAAGAGTACCGAAGATACCTGGGAGGTATGGATTCATCATATTTGAGATGATGATGAGGTACGCATCATAGAAGATGATGATCCAGTGATATACGATGAGGCTATGAGTAGTAGACACTCAGAGAAATGGCAGATGACCATGAAATCCAAAATGGACTCCATGTATAAGAACCAAGTATTGACTCTGGTGTTTATGGGTCTTTAAGAGAAATACTGGGGCAAATGGCAAGGTGGAGACCTATAAGACCAGACCTGTTTAAAAGGTTTTTCAAGTCAAGGAGTTAACTGTGATAAAACCTTATTACCGGGTAATGCTCAAGTCCATTTGGATTTTGCTTGTGATTGCAGCTTATTACGAAATCTGGCAAAATGGATGTGGAGACACCCTTCCTCAATGAAGACTTGAGGAGAATGTATGTATGATACAGCTGTCGATGCCGGGTTTTCACTTCGTGTGTCTTTTTTAGTCTTTTCCAATTTTAGCCTCTTGATTAAATGATTTTTTTTTTGGAAAAGGTCGGCATTAATGTCGACGGAATTTTGAAAGATCATTTTTATGATGAGCCAATTAACCAGAGTCGCCAGTTGGTATATTTGAAATGGATGTACCAACTTATCCGAGTTTTTATTTTTTTATAAATCGCTGGCTCATATGTGACTCCGGATTAATTGGTCTGCGAATCGAGATTCATAGAGTTCGGGGGCTTGCTTAAGTGAGGGGAAGGTGTTAGGCACCCCTCGACTTCCGTGAAAATATGGTTACCGCAATCTTGATACTTTCCTATCCTTTGATTCATGAAATGTGTATACGTGCGGGTGTGTGTGTGTGTGCGTGTGTGTGCTTATGTGAATTTTGTGGTGAGGTGAAACATTTGGCTTTTATGAAAAATCGTGTTTTATTTCGGGAACGTTTTAGAACGTCGCTTCCATTAATACGAGAGAGCTCCTCTGTTCGTGTAAAAGGTTGGATTTTATTTGTCAAAAGCTATGAGATTTTATTAGGCGTTTGTTTTGGCAAAACAAGAATTTTTTAAACCTTAGCCAAAATAGGAATCGAGATTTATACGTTGCTTTCATAAATGATGGGCAATTTCTAGGATCTCTTTCGCCCTATGCATCAAGGTTTAATAAGACATTTAATTTCTTTTATAAAACCCATTTTCGTGACATTTGAAAACAACCTCTTTTTATGCTTTCTCGTAGAATAGGAATCGACTTTCGTTAGCATTTCCAATTTTTGGCCTCGTGATGCTAATATCCTACTTTGATTGATTTTAGAAAAATCCTTATCGTTTAATCTTTTGGAATCATTTTGGCGTCACGAAATCTAATCAAGCATAAATACGCGTCGGGGCCATTCACGGGCATGTAAGCCATCAAAATATCCCCGAACGCCAACAATCACATATTTCACTACTACGGGGCCTTAAACCCGATTCTCGCCTTGGCGTCGTTTTAAGGCCCGACGATTACATGTTACAAAAACGAGCACCTTGAACCTATTACATACATCAAAACGTCCATCATCAGATTTGAACCACGGGTCGCGTTCCTAGGCTCACACGAGATTATGACATGCCCACAAAATGAATACTACATAATTAACCAACCCGGATTTATCTACTACACCATGATATCTGAAAATGACAATCTAAATAAATTACACCCAATGAATCACCATAAACAAGATAAAAATTTCATCAATTGGATATCCTCGGGTTATTAGGAAAAATTTTTGTTCCGATGGAACCCTCACCAATAATCCCTAATCCATGATTGTTCAACAAGATACATGAAAGTCACATCTAATTTACCCAATCAATATGACATGAATTGCTAGAACAAATAGAAATTTTCACCTTGCAATTGATCTCAAATGGATGTGAACTTGTGTATTTGAATAGGATAAGGAGTGTATTTGATACAATCAATATCAAAAGAATTAAATCCTCTCTTTTTTTCCTCTCCTTTCTCCCTATTTTGTTGCAAAATTGGCTCTTTATCCTCTCTATTTCCGTGCTTGTGCTGCTGCTGAAATCCCTTCTTCTTCCCCAACTTTCAACTTGCTGAACTCCCTGTATGCTGCACGAAACTGGGCTGAAATAGGCTGGCCGCAGATCAATCTGCGGCTGGCTGGCCGCCTGCCTTCCACTCACCCCGATTTCGAGTTCCGTGTTTCGAGTTCCGTGTTTTCAAAAGGCGCCGTATTTGGCTGCAGATCAATCCGCGGCTGGACGGTTTGACTTTCTCGTTTTTCTTGCCACGCCTCGATTTTCGTGCCGTAACGTCGGTTTTCCTTGACAGGCTCGTATTCTGCAGTCCGGGAATTTCCGGGAGACGTGCCGCCTCATTCGGGAATGCCTGCTTCGGAAGGCTTTATTGTCACGTCAGCTTTGATCGCCAATCACTGCGGTGGTGTCGGGCGCTCGCACTTGGGCCCACCCCTTCTCTTCCGTAAGCTGGTTCAATTGACGATTTTGCCCTCCTGTCATGGTTAGTACAAGGAACGCAAAATTTGGGTGTCTACAGCTGCCCCCCTTTATCATGTTCATGCAATGTTTAATGAAATGAACAGGATAAAGAATAGACACTCGATGCATGAATGACAGTGCACAATGATGACAATGCATACGTGATGCAACACATATGATTTATGATGCAACGCAAGATGCAATTGATGCAAATCATTTAGAAAAGGGTGTCGAGGCTGATGATCGCCTCGTCGGGGCCGGGTATCGTTGCCGGTCACCCATCTCGTAACCCCCGGTTATCGTCGCCGGTTGGTTATCTTGTCGGAGCTGGTTTTCGTCGCCGGACATCCATCTCGTAATCGCCGGTTATCGTCGCCGGTCGATTGTCTCATCGGGGCCGGGTATCGTCGCCGGTCACCTATCTCGTAACCCCCAGTTATCGTCGCCGGTTGGTTATCTGGTGAGTGTCGGGTCTCGTCCCCGGTCACTCGGTCGTCTTGAGAAGTCTTGTTCAACATCAAATCCATCAAAATCTCGTATTTTATTATCTCATTATCAGTCAAATGGGCCTTAGGATCGGTTAAACCTGCATTGGACCAAGGGGGACCCACTAGGGCCAGCCGCAGATGGATCTGCGGCCAGCCGCAGATGGATCTGCGGCCAGCCGCAGATTGATCTGCGGCTAGGATCGGGCATATACACGGCCAGCTGCCTCCCAGATCTGTCACTTTCATTCGTACCCCACGCGATTTTTCAGACATTCTCACGCCCTTTTGCCAATTTTTCCAACCTTTCTGCAAAAACTGCTCCGGTAGGATTGATCTACGCGCCACAGGTAACACTTTGACCGTTCATTTTTCAATTTCGTCAATATTTTGCTATACATTTGGCTATTTACATGTTAGAGATAGAAATGCATGCTTTACAAGGCTATGCTATGTATGATCATATATACATGCTATGTATCAACTGTGTGAGTCCTATTTTATGCTCATGATGCGGTCCCACATACTGTTATTCCTTTTCTGCAAGAAAATCATGCACTATGGTACTTTACATGCTGTAATTACACATATGAATGCAATTTTGATCTGTTTGGGGCTTGGATTGATTGAAAACATGTTTGGCTTACGCCTGGGATGTCCATTTTACAAACGGAACTCTGCCGATTTTTTTTTTTTTTTTTTTTTTTTAGTAAACATGCATCATGCTGCATTAATTATATGATGAGGTTAGGAATTTAAAATATTCGCGACATAATTCAAAAGGGAACTTACCTTCCTCTCGCTTGTTCTGTTCCAGCTATGGATCCTAATGCCCATAGTAGCTCTTCCGCATCACGGACCTCGGGTGTTCGCCGTCGTAGGGCTGCACCTGCCCCTGTTCCTCCTCGGACCCATCAGGCTCGCCGCTTGGCGAAGGCTGTCATCCGTCCCGATCATCCGGACGTTGAGGAGGCTGTTCCTCCGGAGGTCGCGGCAGAGGGGCCATCCTCCAGCACACCGGCTCCATCTCCTCATCCTGCTCCCTCTGGCGCCCCTGTGCAGATACCCGATCTTTTGGGTCGGGATCTCAGTCGTCACCCCTCAACATCTCTCGTGGCTAACGAGGTATATTCAGTTCTATTCTGATTTTATTCTCAATTTCTCAATTCTCCTTTTATCCGGACTGACCCATTGATGATTGCCCCAGGTACCCGAGTTTACTCAGCCGAGGGGCAACTGGTTCAACATCTACTCCCTTTACACGGCTTTGCACAGCGACTACCGGGCGGTGGTGGATTCTTGGGGCTTCCGTCACTTCTTCACTATCATCCCCCGACAGTGCCCCTGGGGTTACATGAGGGCTTTGTCCGAGAGATGGTTCCACCAGACCCAGTCCCTTCACCTTCTGGACTGTGAGGTTGTGTTGACCCCCTGGGACTGGAGGTATATTACGGGCATAGAGTTTACCGGGTCCCGCGTTCCTCTAGATCTCGACATCACTCCTGCGGAGGTCAGGGCTTTATTGGGCTTCGCTGCGGATGACAGTGTCTTTAAGGCCCGTAGTATTCGGTCCGGTGCCTTGGCTGTCGATGCTGTCGGGGGTCTGTACGCACTGCCTATTCCAGCGGATCAGGGCACCAGGGACATTCTGCTACGACGCCTATTCCTGACCATTATGAGGGGTTATTTTCTGGGGAATAACTCCTCCACCATTCATTTCAGCGTCGTAGGAGCGGTCAGAGACATGGACCGCATCAGTGACTATGACTGGGGTCATTCACTTTTGCCTATTTCCTCCACGGTATGCGTCTACGCTCAAAGGGCCAGATAGATGCTTGGCTCGGATTTATCACTTCTTGTTGGTGAGGTTTTCTTCCTTTTTCTTATCGTATTTCCCGTCATTTCATTTCTCTTTTCTGCTTTTGTTGGTTACTCATGCTCTGCCTTATTTTGTTCAACAGTTCTGGGCCTACGAGCGTCTTCCTTGTATGAGGCCCGTCACCACCCTCGGCTTGGACACCTATCCTCGGGGTCGGCGCTGGCATCACAGCACCCTGGAGGAGGTCCCCGTGTCTGGCAGTTTTGCCCACTGCCGCATTCAGCTGGAGCTGATCACTGCTGCAGGGGTCGTCTGGAGGCCTTACCTTTCTGAGCATCTGGATGTGGGGTTCACAGATGGGTATCCTACCGGCCCGGAGTTCGCACTTTCCACCCGTCGCCTCACTTTGCAGAGTGTTGGAGGATGGGTGATATATCTGGGGGAGCGCGCATTCAGATGCGTTACAGGAGAGATCCGCATCCCGCATTCCCTTCCTTTCACTACCTCATGGACGCTGGATTCTTAGCCTTCGGAGATCATGCTCGCGGGGGAGGACGACCGGATGCTCTCGACGGGTCCCAGTACGAGTGATGCTTTCCGTACTTGGTGGGTACCCCGCACCATTGGTCCTCAGACCCGGGCCACATTCTTCCTCGGGGATATGGTCCCTGGTTCAGTGATGATGATGGACTGGGCAGCCTGTGTTCGGAGCCCTACTCATGCTGAGCAGATCGCCACCTTGACCCGCCAGGTAGACCAGTTGTCTCTATACCTTCGGGTGCTGGGCCGGACTCCAGAGGATGCTTATGCCTACGATCCTGACGGTGTGGGTTATGATGCGGGCCTGAGCTCATCTGATGCCACAGCGCAGCCATACATCCCCGACATGAATTTCGGTCCTCCGACCTCGACGACCCCAGGGGATCAGTTTGAGGATCCCGCTTTCATAGATGAGATCGATTTCATTTAGATCAGGATAGGATAGGGCTTTTGTACCTGCACCTGTTTAGTTTTATTTTTTTCATTTTATGCACTATGTATTGAACTCATTTATTTATTTATGCACAGCTTTTTTTCTTTTATTTCTATGAAATTCATTTGTCTTATTATTATTGGTATGATGTATGCCTTTTATTTATGGATAGAAAATGACCCCTGTACAGTCTTTTTGATACTATTTTTCCACAGATGTCGTCCTCAGATGCCGTGGTACGTTTGAATTTCATTCCTTCCACAGGGTTGGTTGGCAGTCTCCTCCGCTGGTTGGACAGTTTATTGCCGGCCGACAGGGTCATCGCAGATGGTCTTTTGGGCCATTCTTGGTCCTTATTAACCTTTCAGGTGCCAGTGGGCTTTATGGATGGTATTCTGAGCTATTGGGCGCCTGCCCGTCAGGTGTTCAGGTTAGGGACGGTAGAGCTGACCCCCACTCTTGAGGAGTATGCTCGTTTCACCGGCTTGCCTTTGGATAGACCTTGTGCCAGGGTTACAATTGGTTCCATGCGCCGTCAATTCTTGACTTTCACCGGTTTGCGGAGGGCTGTCTTGTTACCAGTGATCACATCCGACCATATGGTTCCCCTTCAGTTCTTGATTGACCGATTTGGCTCACCTGATAGTTTTTCGTCTTTTCCTCGGTGATTTTTCCGTGTCCGAGGAGCGCTGGGATGCCTTGAGAGTGGACGTTCTGATGGCCTGCATCATCTCAGTTTTGTACTTACCGGCAGGACCTGATCAGTTGGACATGCGGGTTGTCGCGGCTGTTCGAGCCCTCCAAGAGGATCACACCATTCTTCCCATGATATTGGCGGATACCTATATGTCGGCTTCATACTGTCAATCCTTCCGAGGCAGGGTATTCAGAGGGAGCTCGACCTTATTGTATATGTGGTTCATGAGTCATCTTAGTCCCATCGGCCATTTCCGTCGCCAAGGGTTTTGCTTCAACCACGACATAACCATGCAGTTTTCGTTTCGTCCCGTGAGCTGTATTGATGTGGCCTCCTGGACATCATTTTTGTCTGTCATTGAGGATCCCTTTCATCTATTGGTCTACTCGGGCTATTGCTCCTTTATGAGCTTCTTGACTCACGTGCCTACCCTGGATTTCATCCCTATTGTCGGCTTGAGGGGCGTGACGACTTATCATCCCCTGGTGGTTATGGGGCAGTTTGATCAGACCCAGGATTTACACCCTTTCGCGGGTGCAGCCGCCTACCGATTCCTTATATCATCCCGGACAGAGAGGGATCTACTGCGGGTATACGAGCTTTGGTCTTGCAGGATCCTTGCCGAATATAGTGAGAGCTATCACATCCAGACATTTGCTTACGTGCAGTGGTTGCGCGGAGACTTGGATTCGGCTAGTTTGAGTCAGACTGGGGCCTTTGATGACTCTGGAGTGATTCTCCCAGAAGATACCACAGACCACCCCATCTCAGCTGATTCTGCCCCGAGTCGGGTTACTGAGAATACCCGACTCCACCTGGCCCTGATTACTGCTGAAGCCGAGAGGGATGCCGCTTTTGTCGAGAGAGATGATGCTATTCGGGCTAGAGACGCTGCCATTGCTAACAGAGAGGCCATTGTATTTCAAACCAGGGCAGTTGCAGATGCTCATTTTGGGACTGTCAGCCGAGCCACTGCTTTACTGGATCGTATTGATATGATGGGGCAGCAGATTACAGGAGATGCTGGTGCTTCAGATCTATCCACCACCTTGTCCATCCTGCTTCAGCTAGTTTCAGATTTGTAGATTATTTTATTTCCTGCATAGACTATGTTGGTTTCATCAATTATCGAAAGAGAAATCTTGTAATAAAATGACTTATATATATAGACATGCATTTAACTTTAGTCATTTTCCCCTTTTGTCGTATCATTGCCTTCCATTGGATCCTCATTTTATCCAGTTGACCACGATTTTGACATTTCGCCTTCTTTCTCTTCTCAAGTCTTGATGGAGATTTGACAGATATTGCCGCACACCTTTTGATTTCATCGGATTGAATCTCAGATTTTGGATAACTGTTTGGTTGGATCAGGGTTATGTCCTTTGGGATGAAGCTGGTTAGGCAGCTGGTTTCGAGAAGGTTTTGAGGGTGTAGGAAGGTTTTATCTGGCTGTCGAAAATTGGTTTTGGTTAGGGAAAGGAATATATTTTTTTAAGGGGTCGGACCGCGCCATGATGGCTGCCTACGTACCCCCACAAGTCGGGAGATCAGGTCCTACGTAGTTCGCTCTCAAAGGAAAAAAGGAACTGATGATTTAAGCGTAGAACCGCTTCACCGAGTCAGAATTGAGGGGTTGTGGAAATACCTCACCATCCATTTCTTGCAATATGAGGGCTCCTCCTGATAGCACATTCCTAATCACAAATGGCCCTTCCCAGTTCGTGGCAAACTTCCCCTTGGCTTTGTCTTGACAAGGCATGACTCTTTTCAACACCAAATCGCTCTCCTTGAACTTCCGAAGTCTTATCTTTTTGTCGTATGATCGAGACATCCTCTGTTGATATAGTTGACCATGCCAAACGGCAGCCACCCTCCTTTCATCAATTAGGGCCAATTGGTCGTATCGACTTTGCATCCAATCCTCTTCGCCTATCTGAGCATCGATCACTATTCTGAGGGACGCCATTTCAACCTCAACTGGCAGAACGGCCTCCATTCCATATACCAAAGCGTAAGGGGTCGCCCCTGTAGAAGTACGTGTTGACGTTCGGTATGCCAACAGGGTGAGGGGTAACAAATCCGGCCATCCCCGATGATTAGCAGACATTTTCGCCATGATCTTCTTGATGTTCTTATTTGCAGCCTCCACTGCCCCATTCATCTTAGGACGGTAAATGACGGAATTGAGGTGTTTGATCTTGAACTGGTCACACAGTCCCTTCATGAGGGCGTTGTTTAAATTCTTGGCATTGTCGGAGACCAAAACCTCAGGTTGCCCGTATCGACAAATGACATTATTCCTGATGAAACCGATGACCTCCTGAGTTACTTTGGGGAAAGAAGCTGCCTCTACCCATTTGGTGAAATAATCGATCATGACGAAAATGAATCGGTGCCCGTTACTTGCTTTGGGCTCTATTGGTCCGATTACATCCATTCCCCACATTGAGAATGGCCAAGGGGAGGTCATACAGTGCAGTTCATTGGGAGGTGTATGGATCACATTGCCGTGCGCCTGGCATTGATAACACCGTTTGACATGATCATCGCAATCGGCTTTCAGCGTTAACCAATAATGCCCTGTCCTCAAGATCTTTTTGGCCAGCATCGGTCCACTCATGTGTGGCCCACACACTCCGCCGTGGATTTCATTCATAATCTTTTGGGCCTATGTTTCATCTACGCATTGCAACAGTCCTAACCCAGCATCCCTTTTGTAGAGTGAATCCCCACTCAGGTAAAATTTCATCGCCATCTTTTGAATTCTCATCCTCTCAGTTCGACCCGCCTGGTCGGGAATGGATCTATCTCTCAGATATTCCCTTATGTCGTGATACCAGGGCTGCTTTGGCAACACCACCTCGTCTGATAACACTGTCACATGCTCCTCATATGCCGGGGCATTCTGTACGGCTATCTCAATATGTGGACTGTCCCTGTTCTTGATTACGTGGATTAAGGAAGCCAGAGTTGCCAATGCATCGGCAAAATCATTCCGTCCCCGGGGAATATGGCGGAAGGCGATATCTTCGAACTCTTGCATCAGCTGGGTGACACAATGATGGTATGGAAGTAACCGAAGCTCCTTAGTGTTGTATACCCCGATTGCCTGTCTGATTACCAATTTTGAATCTCCGAACACCGCTAGTCTCTTTACTCCCATGTCGCGGGCCAAGCGGAGTCCCAAGATACACCCCTCGTATTCAGCGGTGTTGTTCGAATTGCTGAAACGCAGTTTAGTGGCCACAGGGTATTGTTCTCCGGTGATAGAGACTAGGACCGCTCCGGCTCCTGCCCCCTCGGCATTCATGGCACCATCAAAATACAGCTTCCAGAACTGTCCCTCGTCATCGCATTTTTCGCGCGATACCCAAAATATATCCTCGCCCGGAAGAGGAGTTTCTAACGGCTCCATCCCTCCTGACGGGGTTTCCGCCAACTGATCTACAATTCCCTGCCCTTTCATGGCCTTCTGGGTCACGTACACCATGTCAAACTGTTGTAAGATTAACTGCCATCTTGATAATCGACAATTCAGCATGGGCCTTTCAAAAATATATTTCAGGGGATCCATTCTTGATATCAGGTACGTCGTATGCCCATGGAGGTAGTGCTGTAATCTCCCTGCAGCCCAGGCCAGAGCACAACAGGTCTTCTCGATGGGAGTATAATTCTGTTCATATTGGCTAAATCTTTTGTTGAGGTAATAGATGGCCTGCTCTTTACCTGCCTCATTCTTCTGTCCCAGCATACATCCCATCGCGATGGCATTGACGGATATATACATAAACAGAGGGATCCCATCCTTCGGGGGTACCAGCACTGGTGCCTCCGTCAGCTGCTTTTTAATGGTCTGAAAAGCCCTCTGACATTGCTCATTCCATTCTTGGGAAACCCCCTTTCTTAATAGTTTGAAAATGGGCTCACATGTAGTCGTCAAGTGGGATATAAAACGGCTGATGAAGTTTATCCTTCCGAGGAATCCTCTTATGTCCCTCTCTCTGTGAGGCGCCGGCATATCCACAATGGCCTTAATCTTTGCTGGGTCCAACTCAATGCCCCGATCACTAACCAGGAAACCCAAGAGCTTACCCGACTGCACTCCGAAAGCACACTTGGCTGGATTGAGTTTCAAATTATACTTTCTGAGCCGATCGAACAGCTTTTCGAGATGGGTTACATGATCAGATTCTTCCCTCGACTTTACAATAATGTCATCCACGTAGACCTCTATCTCCTTATGCATCATATCGTGGAATAAGGCCATCATGGCTCTCTGATAAGTAGCCCCCGCGTTTGTGAGGCCAAAAGCCAATCGCCTATAGCATAAAGTGCCCCAAGGGGTGATGAATGCGGTCTTTTCCCGATCTTCTTCCACCACCATTATCTGATGATATCCCGCGAAGCAATCCACAAAAGAGTACATTTCGTACTGGGCTGTGTTATCTACCAGGATGTGTATGAAAGGCACCGGGAAGTTATCCTTGAGATTGGCCTTGTTTAGATCTCTGTAGTCTACACATACCCTCACCTTTCCTCCAGGCTTAGCCACTAGGACTACATTTGACAGCCATTCCGGGTAAGTGGACACCATAATGATTCCCACCATGAACTGCTTGATGATCTCCTCCTTTACTTTTAAGCTCCACTCCGGTTTTAATTTTCTTAATTTTTGCTTGACAGACTGAAACCCTCCTTGATGGGTAATCGGTGTACCACAATGTCGGTGGACAATCCGATCATATCCTCATGAGACCAGGCAAAGACATCCTCATATTGTTTTAGCAACTCAGTCATTTCGGCCTTTTGGCTGGGGGTAAGGTCTGTCCCTATCTTGAGTTCTTTTGGCTTGTCAGGGGTTCCAATGTCAATGGTGACGGTTTGGTCCAAGTTGGGTTTGGGTTTATCCTCGACCCATCCTTTGATCTCGTCAGGCGCGTCGTCGTAATCTGTCTCGTCTTGTTCAATGCCCATTAAATCGAAATCCAGCTCAATGTCAAAATCATAATCATCATTCAAATTTGAAAGACCATTTGTTAGGCAAGGATTACTCAAATTGGTACACCTGACATGAAACAAAATACTTGTCATATATAAATCATTTTTCACGACGATCGCATTTTCAAAATAACACGAAGAAACGACATAATTATGCAGAAATAAAACAAAAACAAAAATAAACTTCTTCATTCCCCCATCCTCTGGGGTCTACCACCCTGACGTCGGCTTTTACCCTTGTTTGGATATTACTGGTTTCATGGTCCAGTTGTCGACGGTCAGGTCAGATGAAATGCGCTGGATAAAAGGGGGCTTCACATCGGACACTTCCCCGATGATCACGGATACGTCGCCTGAGTCCTCCTTCCTATCTTCTCCAGGAATAATCAGCCCTGCCCAATCGATGACAGGCACAACTTGTTGGGCTTCCGGTGGTGCGATAATATTCGTCCCCTCCCTACTGCTTATTGATTGTCCGGGGATATAGCACCTGGTTTCAAACTCTTTCGCGACCTCTTGCAGGAAACTTTCCCTCCGGGCCGACTCATTACGTGCGGGGGTTAACTCTTCATTCCCTGCCCCAATCACAGGCTCACTGATCCCCTGTTCATTGTCGACTTTGGTCATTGGACTGCCAGCTAGTCGAATCGGAGTCGCACCCCGACGGTGTCTCCGTGCTGCGCCCACATGGTATCCCAACCCTACTTTGCCTATCTGCTGTGGTAGGTGGATGGGCTCGGTGATTCCCTGGCTGCTTCTCCCTAGTCCCTGTCCAGGCTGGAAGTTCATTTTCATCATCTCCCTTACAACGAAGGTGAGTTCTGGAGCGACCCTAGGTTTCATGGCTGGAGCCCCCAGGCATCTGGATTGGGGAGTGCTAATCTCCAGTGCTTGAAAGCTGGCAGGTGCCGCCGACTCATCCACATTGATCACTGGTAGGCCACTACTGGGAGGAGAAGGGTCATCACATTCGGTCGAGATTGTTACCAGATTCCCATCAATGATTAACTTGATTTGTTGGTGGAGCGTGGAAGGAACTGCCCCGACCATGTGTATCCACGGCCTCCCCAATAATAGGTTATAACTGGCCGCGATGTCAAGGACTTGGAAAAGGATGTCAAAAGTACAAGGGCCTATATCCATCGGCAACTCAATTTCTCCCATTGTATCCCTCCGGGAACCATCGAAAGCTCGTACCACCACATGACTGGCTCGTAGGCGCTTGGGATTGATGTTCATCCTCTGTAGGGTACTGAGGGGACAGATATTCAATGCCGATCCCCCATCAATCAGCACCCCATTCATGATATAACCCGAGGAGATTACCGCAATATGTAGCGGTTTCCGGTGTCCCCTTCCCTCCTTGGGTATGTCCTCATCCGTAAAGGATATTGCATCGCCTTCCAATAGGTGGCCCACCAGCTGGCCGAAACCCTCCTCACTAATTTCTTTGGGCACGTATGCCTCCTCCAGAACTTTCGTCAGGGTTTTGCAATGCTCACTGGATGACAACACCAAGTCCATGACCGATGTTAGGGCTGACTCCTCATTTAAAATCTGGATCCCCCTTGTTTCCGGGTGATCCATCATTTTCAAGAATTCTATGGCCCTTTCCTCAGAAATCTCTTCATTTTTTCTCTTTTGGCTCTCAAGGACTCGCCCGGGAAGATATAAGGGGTTCCCCTTTGTCGTCACAGAAGCACAACTGGCTGCTTCCTCTGGCATTCCCCCATAATTCCAGGGTACAGTCTTTAGACTACTGATAGGGATTTGCGGCCTTGCCGCAAGGATGATGGGCCTCGGAGCCGTCAACTTGACAGGTCCCCCCGTGCTATTCGTACTTACCCTTATCAACCTGATGGGTGTTCCCCGTGCACTCCCATGATCATGTATCACGTTGATCATTTCCTCAATTTTCTGCACATAGTTCAACCTTGGCAGCCCCCCAGCTTCACTCGCCTCCGTCGCATTGACTCCCCCTCCATCATATCTTGGCAGGGGATTTGCCTTAACATTCGGGGAGTCTGGCTGTTCCACCACAATTTCCCCACTGTCAATCAGGTTTTGGATTCGATGCTTCAACGTCCAACAGTCTTGTGTATCATGGCCAGGGGAACTGGAGTGGTATGCACATCGCTTGCTCGGGTTAAACCTTCTGCCCTTTGGGTCACTCGGGGGTGCCAAACCAACTATCTTCTTTTGGGCTACTAATACCGCTAATACCCGTTCAAGCGGCTCCCCGAGCGGGGTGAATACTCGATTTTGCGAGGCCTCATATCTTCTTCGCCCCTCTGCCCTTTGATCTGTGAAGTTTGGCTGTCGGGATGGCCCTACCCTCTGCACCTGTACCGGAAGATGGCCTTCTGTTTTTCTGGATGACCCCTGTAGGATGAGGGAGACATCCTCTTCCTTCTTCTTTTGGACCCTCCGGGAAGTGCTGCCATAGTTTTCATTCTGTATTTGCTCGGCAGCAGTTTCTAAAGCAGTAAAATCCCGGATTTTACCCGATTTCAACCCCATATCTACCATCTCTCCATGTTTAATCATTTCAGCAAAGGGTCTTCCAATCCCCGAGATGACTCGTTCATAATACGGTGCCTCCTGAATGTCTACAAAAGTCATCACCATCTCCGATTCGCTCATCGGGGGGTTCACCTGTGCGGCCATGCCCCTCCATCGTTGCGCATATTCCCTGAAGGATTCCCTAGGTTGCTTCTTAACCTTTGTCATTTGGTACCTGTCAGGGGCCATCTGGGCCTGAAAGCTGTATTGGGTTAAGAAGGTATGGGCCAGTTCCTCCCAGTTATGGATTCGGGCGTTATCAAGGTGGGCATACCAGATTCTTGCCTCCCCCGTTAAGCTTTTCTAGAACAGCTGCATTCTCAACCCTTCGTCCTCGGCATAAGACCCGAGTTCTCCAATGTATATTTTCAAGTGTGTGTAGGGATCCCCCTTCCCGTTGTACTTTTCAAACTCGGGGATTTTAAATTTCTCCGGGTATCTGGCTCCGGGGAAGACACATAAATCTGAATAGTTAACCCTGCCGAGGGACCCTATGCCCTTCATAGATTGGATGGTTTCCTCCATTTATCTCATTTTCTTCCGCAGGTCATCTGTATCTCCCTCCTCCGGGATAGTAATCACTGTTTTGTTTGGTACGGGAATGGCCTTTGGGACGACTGGCTCGCCCTTAAGTTGAGGTGGATCCTCCTTAGGTGGTTCCTGCCTGGGCATCAACTGCTCTCTTAGCATTATGGCCATTTCTAACATCTGCTTCTTAAAGTCATCAAATTCCTCCCTGGATATGGAACCGGAATTGGTAGATGGAATATCAGCCATTTCAAATATAGATTTTTGGGCCCTTTTAAACTGCGAACGGGTTTGAGGAGCAATCCTACAGAAACCAAGGTTCGAAGTTTAGTTGTGGGGAATAAAAATGCGGATGCATGCTAAAGCTGTAACTTCTGTGTTTTGGGGTTTTTTAATCTTTCCCTGCAAAACAGAAAGTTAGTAGTCCTCTAATGCAATGACAAATGATAAACATGGCTTTATTAAGCTCCCCAGTCGTTCCCTGCGAAAGATAGAGGTTAGTAATTTCTCTTTGGCGAAGAGGGAGGCATATATGAATGAGATCAAGACATTTACGCGTGCAATGTAAAAAAGGCATGAAGAAACTTTTCCTGCATAGGGTTAATCTGAGGCTGACCTATCCTAGGGTTACTCTCACGGGCTTTTCGGCATGAAGGTCCCCAAATCTTCTCAATCTACTCGTCTGAGCCCTTTCGATTGGAGCGGATTTGGGTGGTGCGTTTCCTGAGCCATCTCCGGGGAGCAGCCCCTTCGAGTCCAGTAATAAGCAACCGACAGGTTCGCCTCAGGAGGAGGTACTCTCTCAACATACATTCACATTCATCGTCCTCACCGTATGCAAATGAGTACTTGAAAATAAAGCCATTCCATTCAATCATTCATTTATTGGAAAAACACACATTCACACAACAAAAGTAAAACATCAAAATATCGCACACACACACATTTTATGAATTTTAAAAGGATAAGATAGCATCAAGATTCGAAAGCGGCTTAAGCCCTCTAAAGATCCCCAGCAGAGTCGCCAGCTGTCGACGCCGGGTTTTCACTTCGTGTGTCTTTTTTAGTCTTTTCCAATTTTAGCCTCTTGATTAAATGATTTTTTTTTTTGGAAAAGGTCGGCATTAATATCGACGGGATTTTGAAAGATCGTTTTTATGATGAGCCAATTAACCAGAGTTGCCAGTTGGTATATTTGAAATGGATGTACCAACTCATCCGAGTTTTCGTTTTTTTATAAATCGCTGGCTCATATGTGACTCCGGATTAATTGGTCTGCGAATCGAGATTCATAGAGTTCGGGGGCTTGCTTAAGTGAGGGGAAGGTGTTAGGCACCCCTCGACTTCCGTGAAAACACGGTTACCGCAATCTTGATACTTTCCTATCCTTTGATTCATGAAATGTGTATACGTGCGGGTGTGTATGTGTGCGTGTGTGTGCTTATGTGAATTTTGTGGTGAGGTGAAACATTTGGCTTTTATGAAAAATCGTGTTTTATTTCGGGAACGTTTTAGAACGTCGCTTCCATTAATACGAGAGAGCTCCTCTGTTCGTGCAAAAGGTTGGATTTTATTTGTCAAAAGCTATGAGATTTTATTAGGCGTTTGTTTTGGCAGAACAAGAATTTTTTAAACCTTAGCCAAAATAGGAATCGAGATTTATACCTTGCTTTCATAAATGATGGGCAATTTCTAGGATCTCTTTCGCCCTATGCATCAAGGTTTAATAAGACATTTAATTTCTTTTATAAAACCCATTTTCGTGACATTTGAAAACAACCTCTTTTTATGCTTTCTCGTAGAATAGGAATCGACTTTCGTTAGCATTTCCAATTTTTGGCCTCGTGATGCTAATATCCTACTTTGATTGATTTTAGAAAAATCCTTATCGTTTAATCTTTTGGAATCATTTTGGCGTCACGAAATCTAATCAAGCATAAATACGCGTCGGGGCCATTCACGGGCATGTAAGCCATCAAAATATCCCCGAACGCCAACAATAACATATTTCACTACTACGGGGCCTTAAACCCGATTCTCGCCTTGGCGTCGTTTTAAGGCCCGACGATTACATGTTACAAAAACGAGCACCTTGAATCTATTACATACATCAAAACGTCCATCATCGGATTTGAACCACGGGGTCGCGTTCCTAGGCTCACACGAGATTATGACATGCCCACAAAATGAATACTACATAATTAACCAACCCGGATTTATCTAATACACTATGATATCCGAAAATAGACAATCTAAATAAATTACACCCAATGAATCACCATAAACAAGATAGAAATTTCATCAATTGGATATCCTCGGGTTATTAGGAAAAAATTTTGTTCCGATGGAACCCTCACCAATAATCCCTAATCCATGATTGTTCAACAAGATACATGAAAGTCACATCTAATTTACCCAATCAATATGACATGAATTGCTAGAACAAATAGAAATTTTCACCTTGCAATTGATCTCAAATGGATGTGAAATTGTGTATTTGAATAGGATAAGGAGTGTATTTGATACAATCAAAATCAAAAGAATTAAATCCTCTCTTTTTTTCCTCTCCTTTCTCCCTATTTTGTTGCAAAATTGGCTCTTTATCCTCTCTATTTCCGTGCTTGTGCTGCTGCTGAAATCCCTTCTTCTTCCCCAACTTTCAACTTGCTGAACTCCCTGTATGCTGCACGAAACTGGGCTGAAATAGGCTGGCCGCAGATCAATCTGCGGCTGGCTGGCCGCCTGCCTTCCACTCACCCCGATTTCGAGTTCCGTGTTTTCAAAAGGCGCACTATTTGGCCGCAGATCAATCCGCGGCTGGACGGTTTGACTGTCTCGTTTTCCGTGCCATGCCTCGATTTTCGTGTCGTAACGTCGGTTTTCGCTGACAGGCTCGTATTCTGCAGTCCGGGAATTTCCGGGAGACGTGCCGCCTCATTCGGGAATGCCTGCTTTGGACGGCTTTATTGTCACGTCAGCTTTGATCGCCAATCACTGCGGTGGTGTCGGGCGCTCGCACTTGGGCCCACCCCTTCGCTTCCGCAAGCTGGTTCAATTGACGATTTTGCCCTCCTGTCATGGTTAGTACAAGGAACGCAAAATTTGGGTGTCTACAACAGCCAGAGAAATTTGTTTCAAAGGTTGAAGCAAATCGTGTTTTAAGCTACAATGATCCATTGATGGATTGAAGCAAGCTTCTCAAAGATGGAACATTCGTTTTGATGAGACAATCAAAAGAGTTTGACTTTATCAAAAATGAGAATGAACCTAGTGTGTACAAAAGGGTCAATGGGAGCACTGTGACATTCCTAGTATTATATGTTGATATACTACTGATAAGGAATGACACACCAATGCTACAATCAGTAAAGATAAAATTGTCTAAACATTCCTCCATGAATGACTTGGGAGGAGCATCCTATAAATTGGCGATATAAGTCTATATAGATAGATTTAAAAGGATGTTCGGCTTGACCCAAGGAACGTATATTCATTTGATGCTAAAGGTGTTTAGCATGGCAAAGTCCAAGAGAGGTCTCATGATGATGAGCCATGGAGTGTATCTCTCTAAAATTGTCCCCAATTGAAAGAGAGATCGCATGAGTTACTATCATGTATGCAATGAATATACAAGGCTTGATGTTGATCAGTCATATTCTGGAGAAGATCACTGTAAGACAGTAATAAACACCTTTAAGTACTTAACCGGTACTGAAGATGTGATCATGATTCATGGTGGGTCTGAAGTAAAACTAGAGAGCTAAACAAACTCAAGTTTTTCAGACTGACCAAGACGATAACAAATCCACTTTATGGTAAATTGTTACCTTGAAAGGTGGTGCAGTGAATTGAAAAAGTTCCAAACAGCAAAGAGTTGTTGGTTTAGTGACAAAGACAAAGTATATAGCTGTAAATGAAGCTGCAAGTTGATTGTTTGGATGAAAAGTTCATCACAGAACTAGGAATAGTTCCTAAGTCTCATCTTGGATTCAAACATGTGTTGCGGCACTTTCATTTGATTAGTGGAATCATTGAAAGAGGAAAAGTCACTATAGAGATAGTGGACTCTGGAGAACAACATTGCATATCCATCTACTGAAGCTTTCTCCAACAGCAGGATGATCGTCACTTAGAGAAGAAGGGTATTAGATACCATGGCGATTGGCTTTAGTGCAAGTGGGAGATTGAAAGTAGTATGCACGCAAGCCAATCATATTTGATATGATGTTGCATATACTTTGTAATCTTATTCGATTATTAAAGGCATTTTACTTTATCAACATAGTGCTGTTATATTAAATGTGATAAACCCATAGTTTTGAGCAATGCTTTTAGAATCATGATGGTGATCATGCTAATGAGATCTAAATTCTAGATAGCTCACAAACTAAAATCGTTCCTAATCGATGGATTACTAAAAAGGGGATTAGTGAATCCGGATAGATTAGTACATACGTTGCTTACTCTTATGAAGATGATGATTGATCTCATAATCATTTGTGTGGAGACACTAAAGCAAGTATGTAGGTGCTTATTAGAGAATAAGTTCACTGAACGTGGCTCGCTAAGGAATACCTAATGGAGTTTTACTCGCCTGTCAATAGGAATTCCTCTAGTGATAGTAGTACAAGTGATCCTTGGACTTGAGATCATCATAGTATCTTGTGTATGATGAGTTATACTTTGACATGTCCCTTAAGACCCTGAGGGTATATCAAAGGGTATGATTGGGTACAATAAGTTATACATGGAGATAGGTGAATGATCAACAAAGAATCTACCACTTTTAGTAAAAGGAGAGAATGTCTTATGTGATTCGATAAATGACGACTCAGAAGTCTTTGGCCAAAGCAGAATGAAATTAGAAATGAGTTTCTAATTTGCATTATCAGAGTTGTGCATTTGAGAATCGAAATACATATAATTAAATAAAATAAGACTTGACAGTAATTTCATGTCTTATATTTAATTGGGACATTGTATGGTAGAAGGATTGAATTGTACGGTAACTATTCACTGAAAGGTTCTTTTGTGATTAATGTTGAAATCTATATTATCTGGAAAGTCGTTGATCGCTAAGGGGGCTTACCCTTATTGTAGAATAAATATTATTTATTTAAATGAATTAAATAGTTTAATTTATTTATTTAAATAAAATTAGAATTGTTCTAATTGATTTATTCACAACCGGTTTAATATGGAGAACCTAAAGGGTCACACCACAAAAGGAAAATATTTATTTAAGAAGTAAATGGCATAATTATAATAATAAGTTAAGTGTATTTAATTTAATCTATGGAGATAGAATAAATTAAATAGCTTAATATTTATTATTTAATATTTTAGAAATATTAAATATAAATTAATAAGAGGAGTCTTATTATTATTATTACTATTACTATTATTTAATTCCTAATAGGGATTGAGAATTAATTAATAGAAGTACTCTCTCATGAATTCCTAATTAGATTAGGAGTTCAATTAATTAAAGGAGTTTAATTAAAATAAAAACCCTAATCCTAAATAGTTTAGGAGGGTTCCCTATATCTATAAATAAGAGGAGTCTTATCATGATTTAGGGTTAGACAATTTACACACTCTTCCATGAGAATTGGAGAGAGAGAGTACTTGCAATTTCTATAGAGATAGAAACTAGGGTTTTGCCAACACCCATCTTCTTGAATAACTATTATTCCTTGGTGGATCACCTCTAGAGGTCAAACACTTGGGTGGCTAACGTTGATCAAAGGAAGGAATCTCATTGGTGAAATTCAAGGAGAACGCAAAGGAATTGGAGGTGAACTTGTACCTGAGGAAGCACGGTTCTACGAGGGTATAATTTTTTAATCTCTATCTCTTTCGTTTAATTGATAATTGAGCACATGGATGATCATGGTGATGGTTTGTATGAAAAATTTTAAAATCAGTTTTATCGCGCTTCCGCACTATTTATGTAATTTGATTGCATATTCGCGCTATGTACAAACCTAACACCTATGACAACGAATGCACGAGGAGCGTATTCTTATTTTATTACTTTCACTGATAATCATTCAAGATTTGGATATGTGTATTTGATGAAATACAAATTTGAATTATTTGAAAAGTTCAAAGAATTCAGAAGTGAAGTAGAGAAGCAAACTGGTAAAAGTATTAAAATTCTTCGATCGGATCGAAGAGGGGAATACTTAACCAATGAGTTTCTCAATTGTCTCAAAGAAAATGGTATAATCTCACAATGGACTCCACCAGGGATGCCACAGTTAAATGGTGTATTTGAAAGGAGAAATCGAACATTGTTGGACATGGTTCGTTCCATGATGAGTTTTATCGACCTTCTAGTATCATTCTGGGGTTATGCCCTAGAAGTGGCTGCATACCTACTTAACAAGGTACCCACCAAATCCGTCCCAAAGACTCCATATGAATTATAGACAGGGAGGAAACCTAGTCTTAAGCATGTTAAGACTTGGGGTTGTCCAGCTTATGTCAAAAGGTTTGAACATGGCAAGCTAAAGACTAGATCCGATAAGTGTAGATTTATGGGATATCCTAAAGAAAGCTTAGGATATTATTTCTATCATCCTACTAATCAAAAGGTGTTTGTTGTGAAACATGCTGCCTTCTTGGAAAAGGAGTTTATCCTTGAAGGGGTCAGTGGGAGTAAGATATATCTTGAAGAATTTTAAGAACCACAAAATACTACGGATCAAAGTCAGGTACCTGACCAAGTAGAAGAACCTAATGTACCACAACCTATTCGTAAATCTAGAAGAGTACCGAAGATACCTGATAGGTATGGATTCATCATAGAGGATGATAATGAGGTACGCATCATAGGTGATGATGATCCATTGACTTACGAAGAGGCTATGAGTAGCAAAGACTCAGAGAAATGGCTACAAGCCATGAAATCCGAGATGAACTCCATGTATAAAAACCAAGTATGTGAAAGTAGTATGCACACAAGCCAATCATATTTGATATGATGTAGCATATACTTTGTAATCTTATTCGTTTGTTAAAGGCATTTTACTTTATCTACATCGTGCTGTTATATTAAATGTGATAAACCCATAGTTTTGAGCAATGCTTTTAGAATCATGATGGTGATCATGCTAATGAGATCTAGATTCTAGATAGCTCACAAACTAAAATCGTTCCTAATCGATGGATTACTAAAAAGGGGATTAGTGAATCCGGATAGATTAGTACAGACGTTGCTTGCTTTTATGAAGAGGATGATTGATGTGACGCCCCCAAAATAGGTCCACACAACCCATTTTGAGTCGTCAATAATATTCTACGAAATACAAATACAAATACGAATTTCCTATTTACAACTAATAAGTGTTGTGCAAAATACGACAACACAATACAAATACATCTTAAATTCTCAATACATTTATTTTCACACTAATAGTAATGTATTGAGATACTTCTATTGTCTCGGACCATCACTCCATTCCCTGGCTAGTCCCCGCTACACTCTATTTTCCTGAAGAGAACAAAGGAAAAGGGTGAGCACAAATAGCCCAGTAGAAAATATCACGACTAAGATAATGAAGAATAAAATTATCTTTAGCCTTCAACCGAAATAAATCAGAGATTTAAAGATATTATTCAATAACAACAACTGCAGCGGAACGGACAATCCATTAGAAGAGTCAAGTAGATTATAATATCTACCATCTTCTATAAGTTAAAGGAATCACCACCAATATTATATCCATGTAACACCAATCAATAATTCATGTTCAACAGCCTCTCTTTGTACTACATGCCAAAGATATTTATTTGTAACACAAATCAACAATTTCAACAGCCTCTCTTTGCACTACGTGCCAAAGATATTTATTTGTAACACCAATCAACAATTTCAACAGCCTCTCTTTGCACTACGTGCCAAAGATATTTATTTTGTAACACTATCAACAATTTCAACAGCCTCTCTTTGCACTACGTGCCAAAGATATTTTCACCAGAAGCCTTTATCTGTAACGCCAAAGGTCATGATTATACCAATACACAGTTTGGTCAAAATCATGTCATACCAGTTCATCTTTGCACTACGGGCCAAAGAGAACTATCACCAAAATTTAAGTATGAGGATGATGACAATGATATAAACATAAATACAGTGAGATCAAGGATAAGAAAAGATTTATAATTTAATCAGTGTCGAAGATTGACCAAATTGCCAACACGATGACCAAATTGTGGAGTCAAATTCAAGAATGATATTCAAGAAATAAGTTCAGAATTCAACTATAACGTATAAAACGAAATAGAAAGATTCAGGTGAAAAGATATTAGATGAAGCACAAACTATTAAGCTACTAATTTTCAGGGATTTTCATCATTTAAAAATAAGGTTTTAGAAACAAACAAAGATTTCTTATCATAAATGGAGAAATGTAAAAGAAAAAGATATCTCGTAAAGAGTACAAAAGAAATGATACGTTATACGAGTATAACAGAATATATGAAACTGCAAATGGATTTTCACCCGTCATGCGATAATTCGCGTAGACAGATTATTTCCACAACAGATTAATAAGTAATGAATACGATGGGTTTATTCACCAGGTATGCGTCAATCCGCACGAACAGGTTATACCCACAGATTAATAAGGAATGAATACAGAAGGGTATTCACCAGGTACGACACTCGTACTTACAGGTTATTCCCATAGAATAATAAGGGTTGAATACAAAAGGATATTCACCAGGCATGCGTCATACCGCACGGCCAGGTTATCCCCACAAATTAATACCGAATGAATAACAACCTTTATGAGTATAATATCACTTACGAACATGAAAGAAAATGATATTATATATGAGTATGAAAGAAATGATATTCCCTACCTTTGTTAACTGGATGTTACTTTCTATGAAGTTTACTAACTTCGGATAATACTAGTATTCTCACAAATACTCACAATAGCCTAGCACACTAAGAGAACTTCAGAAATTTAGAGAGAGGGAGGAAGTATAAGCAATGAAGGTGTGAAAATTTCTTAAGCAAACTCTCCCTATTTATAGGAAAATCAAGGTGAGGGCATTTTGGTCTTTTCCCCATATTCTTTTAATATCATCCATTCATTTTTTTCTTCCATTAATATCATCCATCCATTTTTTCTTCCATTAATATCATCCATCCATTTTTTTCTTTCATTAATATCATCCATCCATTTTTCTTCCATTAATATCATCCATCCATTTATTCAAAAAGATTAATCCATTATCAAAAGATAAAACCAAAAAAAATAACTCCATTATCACAATAAATCCATTTTTCTGTATTATTGTGTTAAATGTATTAATATCACAGATAGCATATACTCGCAATACTGACAACCAGATTATTCCCAGGAAAGAGGGGGCCTTCCATAAAAATGGCGCGCAATTAAATAACCCCTTTCCTTGACAGAATTTCTAGACATTGTCGATAATGCTAAAATATCCTATCAAATGATATAAGTTACAGTGTCGTGACAAATAGTAAAATATATTATGCAGATGCTAATTAACAATTATTGAATCAAGATACTATGCAATTGCTACTTTATCAATTATTGAATCAATAATATAAAACACTGTGCAACATCGTGAGCTACTGTGGAATACCGTGTGCTACTGTGGAATAACGCGTTTTACTGTTCTTTTTATTACCGGGTATTTTAACAGTTATCGGTTAAAGTTTTACCGCCAATTTCTATCACTTTCTATATCCGACAGTTAACCCGTTGTGGGGCCCACTATCGTTGACAATATTGCCATTTCGGCGCCGTCGTACGGTACCGAATATAATATTTCCCGACAGAAAGAATATTTCCCGACAAAAGGAATATTCCCCGACATACTATTTATCAGATAATTTGCATATAACACCCTTAACTATCATTTATAACAATTAAGCACTTCACTATTTAGAAAAATAATCATAAAGAAAATAATAAATTTTTATTTCATAAATTTGGGGTCTTACAATTGATCTCATAATCATTTGTGTGGAGACACTAAAGCAAGTATATAGGTGCTTATTAGAGAATAAGTTCACTAAACGTGGCTCGCTAAGGAATACCTAATAAAGTTTTACTCGTCTGTCAATAGGAATTCCTCTAGTGATAGTAGTACAAGTGATCCTTGGACTTGAGATCATCATAGTATCTTATGTATGGTGAGTTATACTTTGACATATCCCTTAAGACCCTTAGGGTATATTAAAGGGTATGATTAGGTATAATAAGTTGTACATGGAGATAGGTGAATGATCAACAAATAATCTATCACTTCTAATAAAAGGAGTGAATGTCCTATGTGATTTGATAAATGATAACTCAGAAGTCTTTGGCCAAAGCAGAATGAAATTAGAAAGGAGTTTCTAATTTGCATTAATTAGAGTTGTGCATTTGAGAATCAAAATACATATAATTAAATAAAATAAGATTTGACAGTAATTCCATGTCTTATATTTAATTGGGACATTGTATGGTAGAAGGATTGAATTGTATGGTAACTATTCACTGAAAGGTTCTTTTGTGATTAATGTTGAAATCTATATTATCTGGAAAGTCGTTGATCGCTAAGGGGCTTACCCTTATTGTAGAATAAATATTTTTTATTTAAATAAATTAAATAGTTTAATTTATTTATTTAAATAAGATTAGAATTGTTCTAATTGATTTATTCACAACTGGTTTAATATGGAGAACCTAAAGGGTCACACCGCAAAAGAAAAATATTTATTTAAGAAGTAAATGGCATAATCGTAATAATAAGTTAAGTGTATTTAATTTAATCTATGGAGATAGAATGAATTAAATAGCTTAATATTTATTATTTAATATTTTAGAAATATTAAATATAAATTAATAAGAGGAGTCTTATTATTATTATTATTATTACTATTATTATTATTTAATTTCTAAAAGGGTTTGAGAATTAATTAATAAAAGTACTCTTATAAATTCCTAATTGGATTAGGAGTTTAATTAATTAAAGGAGTTTAATTAACATAAAAACCCTAATCCTAAATAGTTTAGGAGAGTTCCCTATATACATAAATAAGAGGAGTCTTATCATGATTTAGGGTAAGGCAGTTGCACACTCTTCCATAATAATTGGAGAGAGAGAGTTCTTGCAATTTCTATAGAGATAGAAACTAGGGTTTTGCCCATACCCATCTTCTTGAACAACTATTATTCCTTGGTGGATCACCTCTAGAGGCCAAACACTTGGGTGGCTAACGTTGATCAAAGAAAGGAATTTAACTGGTGAAATTAAAAGAGAACGCGAAGGAATTGGAGGTGAACTTGTACCTGAGGAAGCTTTGATTCACGAGGATATAATTCTATATCTCTATCTCTTTCGTTTAATTAATAATTGATCACAAGGATGATCATGGTGATGGTTTGTATGAAAAATTTTAAAATCCGTTTTATTGCACTTCCGCACTTTTATGTAATTTGATTGTATGTTTGCGCTATATACAAACCTAACAGTGGTATCAGAGCATAGCCTTGTGCTAATTATCGATTATTATGATTCCATATATGTATGAGTATGCGATTGGATCGATTTTCTGGGCAACGGAAAAAAATTTCGAAGTCTGCTACGCGGCGCGGCCGCACCGCTTCCAGTTCATTTTGGAGTGCGCCCGCGCCCGAACCCAGAAATCGTTTCTGGGTGTGCAGCGCGGCCGCGCCGCTCTTAGTTTATTTTAGAGCGCGGCCGCGCCGGTCTGCAGATTTTGAAAAAATTTTTATTTTGATTTTATTTATTTTCAATTAAGATAAAAGGTTTATTTTGAATTAGAATATAATTAAAATTAAAAAGTTTTATTTGAACTTGGAATTGGATTCTACGTTAACTAAAATAAAGGAGTTTATGCACATATGGAATAGGATTCCATGTTTCCTTAAAAATAAAGATGTTTATTTTGATGAGGAATATGATTTAACATATTTTATTTTTTCAAGCAATTTTAAGTTAAAATAAAGGAGTTTATTTTGAACTTGAAATTGGTTTTTATGTTAATGAAAATAAAGGAGTTTATTTTGATTTGAAATTTGATTAAAAATAAAGGAGTTTATTCTCATTCAAAATTGGATAAAATAAAATAAATAAGTTTATTATGATTTAAATTTTGATTAAAATAAAGGAGTTTATTTTTGTTTCAAAATTGGATTTCTAGTAAACTTTTAATTGCCCATTAAATGATATCAATGCATATATGGAATGGTTTTATTATTCATAAGATGAATGTTATTTATTGATACATATGGAGATATATATGATAATAAATAGGGATTGATTATGGACTACTGACCAATGTGGGATTGGATTTATTTTAGTGGATGCTTGAATGAATGGGTTTTTATAAATGGGGTCTGCGTACCTCGTCTTCTCTAGTTTTGTTGATGTAAATTCTATCTTCCTCCTATGTACCTCCCCTTGACTGCTGATCAAGGTTTCTATTTATTATAAATAGTTTATGTAATAGGTTTAGTTAGAATTACTTGAAGAATTGGAGACCAAGGAGCAAGGAGCGCTTGAAGACCCGTTTGTAATGGAGCCCGGGTTTAAATGTAATAGTTATTTTTAAATTTTGTTCTTGCACCCTAGGTTTGACCTTTTGGTTCACTTGGTGGCTCTAGTGAACCAAACTAGAATAAAAGTCCATAATCAATCCGGATAGAATATAGTATTCCATATGTGCATGCTTACTATGTATATATTATATATTATACAGCATGCTTCGCATGTTAAATAATATGACGCGTATTTTATATATATATATGTGCATGCGCGCTAAACAAGATGAGACAAATAATAACAAACCCCTCAAAGAAATTATATTAAGTCCTAAACGTTGAAAGATATTTGGAATATCGAACGTCGCCTTCTAGCATGGTAAAGCAATAGAGTATTAAATATTTAATATGAGTTTGTTGTGTCACCACAAGGCAAATATTAAATATTTAAGAGGTTGCATTATCACATTTGATGCTTATTAAGGAATTGAACATTACTATTTTGTTGTGTCACCACAAGGACGGTGTTTTTCTCTTCACATATATGGAAGTGCTAGGTTGGACTTAACTTGGATAATTTTGATTCGGATGTGTCACCACTTGATCAAAATAATCTAAGAGGTAAAATACAAGGAGTTACATAGTGATGTAATTGACAATAGTTGTCTACCTATTTATTTATATATCATTTGTTGTGTCACCACAAGACTATATACATTTGAAATGAGATCCTTATTCTCACTAGCAAATCTTTAATTAGAATTGTCGAACTATATATTGAGGGTAATATAGTTTGATGAAAATAGTGAGGTACCAATTTAAAATAAAGACCTAATTTATTTTGGTGAATGAATGCTAAAATGTTGTTAAATTACAAATTCATTTACAGAATTTTACAATGTCTAATTTACTATCACTGCGGAGTATATTAGATGCTAATTAACCGGACCAAATTTAAAGGACTGGTTAAAGAATTTGAGAATAGTTATCAAGGCTGAAAAGCTATCTTATGTCCTTAATATGCCTATCCCTGCAATGGTTGCAGACAATGCCTCTGAGGAAGAGATTGCTACTTTTAGAAAGTAGTAAGATGATGCACAGTTGGCTCAATGCATCATGCTCGTATCCATGAGTAACGAGCTTCAGCGTCAGCATGAAACTATGGATGCTCCTACTATACTCCTGCACCTTCAAGGATTTGAAGGGTGAGGAAAGTAGGACTATTAGATATTAGATATCTAAGGAACTCTTCCAATCTAGAATAATCGATGGCACTACAGTATAGACAAATGTCCAAAAAATGATCAATCTGATTGACCAATTAGAACAACAAGGTTTTGTCATGGATGGAGAGTTGATTCAAGATTTGATTATGCAATCACTTCCCGACTCTTTCTCACAATTTGTTGTGAATTTCCACGTAAACAAGCTATATATATCAGCCTGCCTGTGTTGCTTAAACACGTTGAAAACTGTAAAAAGTCACTTTCCAACCAAGAAAGACCAAGTCTTACTGGTAGATGATTCTTCCAGGAAGCGGAAGAGGGCCAAAGGATCTTCTTAAAAAGAAGAACAATTCAAAGAAGGTAAATGAAAAGGCAAAAACAAAAGACAATAAGAACAAGACTGATGCAGATAGCAAAGGAGTTTGCTTCCACTGCAATAAGCCTGGATACTAGAAAGGAAACTGTAAGGAGAATCTTATAGAAGCTAACCAGAAGAAGCTTAGTGAAGCTTCGGTTACAGATATAAGTTTTTTCATGATTAAAAATAAATCTTTTTGTAAGTCAAGGTTCTACTTGGGTATTGGATACCGGCTATAGTTCTCACGTATGCAATTCAATGCAGAGACTAAGCAGAAGTAGAAAGCTAAACTAAGAGTAAGTAATCTTATGTGTGGGAATGGAGCAAAGGTTGCTGCATTAACCATAGGAACTTATAGTTTAGCATTGCCTACAGGAACTTTCGTTGTTGGACAAGAAAGATTCTGGTATTATATTTAAGATGATAATATTTTGTTTGAAACTGGAAGATTACTTGATACACTTTGTATACTTGACTTACATAAAAATAATTTTGCAAATTGAACAAACTAGTAAAAGAAAAGGAGATGGTCATTCAAAGAGTTAAATGTGTGTATTTGATAAACTACAAGTCTGAATCATTTGAAATGTTCAAAGAATTCAGAAGTGAAACATATTGACAAAGTATTAAGATTCTTTGATCAGATCGAGGAAGGAATACTTATGCAATGAGTTTCTAGATCATCTCAAAATGGTATTTTCTCATAATGGACACCTCCTGATATGCAATAATTGATTGGTATATCTAAAAGGAGAAATTGTACCTTGTTGGATATGGTGTAGTCCATAATGATTTTTACCGACATTCTAGTATCCATCTGGGGTTATGCCCTAGAAACGGCTGCATATCTACAAAAATAAGGTAACCACAAAAATCCGAGCCCAAAACTCCATAAAGATTATGGATAGGAAGGATTCCTACTCTTAAGTATGTTAAGATAAGGGGTTGTCCAGCTTATGTGAAAAGGTTTCAAAGATAAGTTTGGGACAAAATCTGACAATTGCAGACTTGTGGGATATCCTAAAGAAAGTTTAGGGTATTATTACTATAATCCTACACACTACCTTCTTAGATAAAGGTGTTTATCATTGAAGGAGCTAGTGGGAGCGTAATAGATCTTGAAGGAACTCAAGAACCATAAAGCACTTTAAGTCGAATCGAGGAACCTGTAGATAGACCTATTGTACCACAACCAAATTGTAAATCTGGAAGAGTACCGAAGATACTTGGGAGGTATGGATTCATCATAGAGGATGATGATGGCATACGCATCATAGAGGATGATGATCCAGTTATATACGATGAGGCTATGAGTAGAAGACACTTAGAGAAATGGCAGATGACCATGAAATCCGAAATGGACTCCATGTATGAGAACCAAGTATAGACTCTGGTTACTCCACAAAAGGGCATAGTGCCTAGAGTGTGAATATGGGTCTTTAAGAGAAAGACTGAGGCAAATGGCAAGGTGGAGACCTATAAGACCAGACCTGTTTAAAAGATTTTTGAAGTCAAGGAGTTGACTGTGATAAAACCTTATTACCGGGTAATGCTCAAGTTCATTTGAATTTTGCTTGTGATTGCAGCTTATTACGAAATCTGGCAAAATGGATGCAGAGATGCCCTTCCTCAATGACGACTTGAGGAGAATGTATGTATGATACAACCAGAGAAATTTGTTTCAAAGGTTGAAGCAAATCGTGTTTTAAGCTACAATGATCCATTGATGGATTGAAGCAAGCTTCTCAAAGATGGAACATTCATTTTGATGAGACAATCAAAAGAGTTTGACTTTATCAAAAATGAGAATGAACCTAGTGTGTACAAAAGGGTCAATGGGAGCACTGTGACATTCCTAGTATTATATGTTGATATACTACTTATAAGGAATAACACACCAATGCTACAATCAGTAAAGATAAAATTGTCTAAACATTCCTCCATGAATGACTTAGGAGGAACATCCAATAAATTGGGGATATAAATCTATATAGATCGATTTAAAAGGATGTTCGGCTTGACCCAAGGAACGTATATTCATTTGATGCTAAAGGCGTTTAGCATGGAAAACTCCAAGAGAGGTCTCATGATGATGAGCCATGGAGTGTATCTCTCTAAAATTGTCCCCAATTGAAAGAGAGATCGCATGAGTTACTATCATGTATGCAATGAATATACTAGGCTTGATGTTGATCAGTCATATTCTGTAGATGATGTAACGACCGTGAATTCTGGATAACCTTGTAATTTGAATTTTTGAATATTAGTGAATATAATATATTTTATTAATATTATTCTGTGTTACGTGTTTAAAGGTTGTGTGACAACCTAAAGTATATGAATGCATGAAGTTTACGTGTTATAGTTTTGTATGAGTGAATAAATTAATTTCGTGGAATGTCGCTAAATTACTATTCACGGACACTATTCACGCCATAATATTTTTTACGTATTTTTCAATTTCTATTATTTTCGTTAAGGCGTGTATGTGATGAGAAAATTTTTCCAAACGTTGGGATATTTGTTTGAGCTCGTTGGTGATTTATATCTTATCCGAAAGGTTATTATGGGTTATCCGAATAAATGGATAAACTCTATAATTATTATTTTTACCCATTCCAATATTTTATGGTAATACCCATTTTAATTTTTGGGTAGAATTATTAAGCAAATTGGGTACAAATAAGGAAGAATTCGGGTATGGGAGACCAAATGTGTGTATTAGTTTGTGTGTGTTGCTAATATGGGGAACCAACTTAATGCATGGACCAATGAGGAGTGAGCAAGAAGGGAGTGGTCGGATGAGTGGCCTTGAGCCAAGTAATTACCTTGAAACATTCTATTTCCCAACATTCTTCTCTATTCCATTTCCAAGAGGAACTCGGGTGCTACACTTGCATTCACCCGAAGCTCTATCCATTCTCCCATTCATTCCTTCTCTCCCCACTCCAACCATCAACTCATCTTGGAAGCAAACCATCTGCAGAAGAGAGAACATAGAGAGAGAAAGAGAAGAAACAATGAAGAAGAAGAAGAAGTAGAGAGAGAGAAAGAGAGTTTCTAGAGAGAGAAAGAAGTGGTTTGTTCGGGAAGAAGCCAAGAAGAAGAAGAAGAAGAGAAAGCTCCAAGCTCTAACCAAGTCTTTTAGCATCAAGGAGCAAGAATCAAGAGGTAAACATCAACCATAACCCTTCTCTCTCAATATTTCAAGCTTTCATAGTTTTGAAGCTTATATGCTTGGTGGGTTTGATTTTCGTTGTTTATAATTGTTGTTAGTTGTGTGTAAATTGTTATGGAAGTTCTTAAGACTCTAAAAACCTTCCTAATAACAGTAAAGTAGAACAATATAACGAGAAAATCTGAACCCATGCATAGAGGATGAAGAACAATGAAGAACATGGACATTTTGGACAAACACGGACATTTGGACTGTTTTAGAGAACTTGTAGCTTCGATTTTGTGTATGTTTGCTTTATTTGTTATTGTCATATTGTAGTTCTATGGGTTATCTTCATAACTCAGTTGGAACGGAGTAAAAAGCTTTTAAAACGAATTTGTGGTGAAGATTTTAGTAAACCATGTCAAGAAAACGATTAGTTTGTGTGAACAGTGACCTTGCGACCAAATCTGGTATTAATGTGTTGCTTGTAAAATTGTGACCGTCTGGAGTAGTATAGTAAACTGAATTAGGAAGCCATGGGCTTTGGAATGAACCCATTTTGACCTCGGATGAGGGAGATATAGCGATTTTAAGAAAATGTGTCAAGGCTGTCAAGAACACGAAAAATTAGTGCGACGGGGCTCTTTGGAGCCATGGTTTTGACTAGTTAGAGAACCTGGAAGGTTTTGATTTTTGGGTATGTTGTAGTTCATGTTACAAGCTTTCCATAGCCTTAAGAACGGACCTATTCCGACTTAAAATGAAGAAGTTATGATGTTTGGTAGAAGGTACTACAAACCTGTCATGTAAGAGGTCGTAGAGTGCAAGTCGTGTGGTAATCTCTGACCATCGTAGAGTGCCAATGGTGGGATGGGCTCTGAGGGTCGTAGAGTGGCCTCCGAAAGTAGTAGAGTGTCTCTCGGAATCGTAGAGTGCCTCTCGGAATCGTAGAGCTGAAATTTTGGCTAAGTTTAAAATCGTAGAGACACTTTCAACCTGAACATCACTTAGTAATTCGGACATAACTTTCTCATACGAACTCGGATTGAGATGATCCAGGATGATTCGGAAAGAGGAAGAGTAGACCTACAACTTTCATTTACTGAGCTTCGAGAGTTAAGGTCGAGATGAATCTCAAAATTGAGCATCTTTATCACTGTTGGCGATCGTAGGGAGTAAGGGTCGTAGACTCGAAATTTGGCTAAGTATGAAATCGTAGTGAGTAAGGGTCGTAGAGCTGAAATTTGGCTAAGTGTAAAATCGTAGGGACACTGTCAGCCAGGCCACAACTTAGTAATTCGAGCATAACGTTCTCATACGAACTCGGACTGTGATGATCTAGGATGATTCGGAAAGAGGAAGAGTAGACCTACAACTTTCACTTACTGAACCTTGAGAGTTAAGGTCAGGAGAAATCTCAAAATTGAGCATCTTTATCACTGTTGGCGATCGTAGGGGGTAAGGGTCGTAGACTCGAAATTTGGCTAAGTATGAAATCGTAGGGAGTAAGGGTCATAGAGCTGAAATTTGACAAAGTGTAAACTCGTAGGGACTAGTCAGACTCAACCTCACTTAGTAAAATGAGCATAACTTTCTCATACGAACTCGGATTGAGATGATCCAGGATGATTCGGAAAGAGAAAGAGTAGACCTACAACTTTCAGCAATTAAGATGGAGATTTCATGTCTGGTTCAAATTCGAATTTGGGCAGTTTGGTGACGTTGTGCATGTCACTTAAATGTTTAAGTATGAAATTTGGCGTATGGGCGTGCAAGCGTCATAACGTTATAACTAGTGTGCTTAGCTTTGCTTGGTATTATATTTCTAATATGTATATAATGTTATGGGTAGTGTAAACCAATATTTGGTATTCATTATGTGACTAATTTATCGTATGTTTATGTGCACATATGTGTGTAGGATAATTGAAGAGCGTGTGTTGTATTATTGTAGCAGACGCATCAGGCAAGTTCTTCTTACTCAATTTACATTTGAGCAAGTTCCTTTACCTTACTCAAGATTATACTTGAGCAAGTACTATATATCATTGCAAGTTTTCTGACTCGTACTAGAGTATTTACTTTCAAGTTATACTAGTGGATTAATTATTGCCAATTACTCCACATCAAAGATAATTATTGACATTCGCACCTTGTGCCTTAGAATTCATGAATTGTTGTTGAATTGTGATGTTTAAATTCTTCATTCGTGAACTGTTTAAATAAATAGTTTACGCCATTTGTTTCAGCTAGACATATGCAAGTTAATACCTTTTTAAAAGCTATCCAAACCAATAGTTGGTACGAATTCTTGGACTGAGAGAGCAACTCTTGTTAGGGGATTATAATGTGTCGGTTATTCGATGCAGTCAGAGTTAAATGTTATGCATATACATGGTGTACAAGAGGCTGATCCCCTCGAGTACAACTGACGGGGCCAGGTTTTAAAAGAGTTAGTTGAATGATTGACTCTTTGGCCAAAAGTTCATGGTCGGTTGGACCACTCAGCAGTAAATAATCATTATTCATTGCTTCATTTGAACTTTGATTATGTCATTTCAGCTATTTCATCAATGTTCATAAATTATTGATCTATGCGGCTATTATTATCATTCATTCATGATATATCTTCTTTATTCATTTTAAACTTGCTGAGCAAAGTAGTTGCTCACCCTTGCTATATCATGAAACTATTGCAGTTAAGCCGGGGAGTTTTAAAGTGGACAAAGGCAAAGGAAAGCTTAAGGAATAGTTATATGTACTATCCCGTTATGTAATCGTGGAATAGTTTTGTATTATTAATGTATTATGTGATGTATTTATTTAAGGTTATAGACCTTGGGACCGTAGTAAACCTTTTGTAATGAACAACATATGTTTATTTTATTCCGCATTAGTTGATTTATGTTGTTTAGAAGTGTATGGATATATTTTATCGTGAGCACCAAATTCGAGGTATTGGTACCTGAATTTGGGGGTGTCACGGGTTGGTATCAAAGCTTTAGGTTATAAACTTTAGGAATGCGAAACCTAGGTTATAACCTTAGTATTAAACTCGTATAGAGTACGCTAGGTGATGAATCGAGGAGATTCATTTGATGCTCATGTCTAGAGGTAGATTATGGAAATTCATCGAGCCGAGTTGTGCATGATAAAATATCATTTCATTTTATCAATGAATATATTTTATTGTGACACTGACATCTTACTGTCTATTTGTTTCTGTCTGTGGCTATAGGATGTCTGAGATAGGAGAGTCCATTCATGATGGAGAGGTAGAGTTCACAGATATTCATGTGGACACGGGGCGTTTAGTGGAGGTACAGCCAAGTGAGCCAGAGATGATGGACACTAGGGATGAGTCTGAGGTCGAGGATGAGGATCCCGAGGAGGATCCAGTGACAGAGGATGATGAGCCACCTGAGTATGCAGATGGCATGGGCACTACTGCTAGTGACATCATAGAAGAGCTGACAAATAGGAACGAGGAGCTCGAGAATCGAGTGGTCCACTTAGAGCAGCAGAACCAGGATCACCAGGACCGAGAGGAGCAGTACAGGTCATTAGCGTATCAGACTTTGGGGGAAAAGGCGGAGTTGACCTAGAGGCTGTAGGAAAAGGAGGATTGCCAAGCTAGAGGCAGAGGTTCATGGTCGACGTGGGGTTTCTGTTCAACTTGGTGTGATGGTTTATGACCTCTTAGAGAGGAATGTGGTGTTGGTAGGATAGATGGAGCGGGTAGAGGATCAGCTAGAGGTTACTCGTCTGGAGAGAGATGAGGCTTTAGAGTAATTAGCATCCCTGACTGCAGAGATTGATTCCCTCAGGTTAGGCTTGACCACTTCCATTGGCAGGCTGAGGGACAGAGTGAGAAGGTACCCCAGGGAGGAGTGAAGCAGCAAGCGCGTGATTAGGCGCTGAGTGGTCGACAGGCTGGCTCGGCGGGAGCTCAGAGTTACAGTTCACCGCAGCAGGCAGTGATGTGTTATGTTTAGCGTTATATTTGTAGACTTTTGTTATAATAGGGGCATACTTGTGTTGTAAATCCCTATGCTTGTAGCATGCATAGGATAGTAGTTGAACCCCCAATTTTATTTCTAGTAGAGGGGTGGAAGATTATTATTCCCCAATTTGTTTGTTAGGGGATATTTAGTGGTTGGCAGACTATGTCATTCAGCGTTTATAGAAGTGTGCCACATGTTGAGTCTGGTTGTATTAAAACAGCGGTGTATGATTATAAATGCAGTTGTTTTATTTAAATCAAATGTGTTTGATAGATGCTTTTAGTCTTAATTGCTGACTTAAATGACTTTTGCTCATGGCATAAATCTATTAGTAAAAGCCGACGATTTTCTTTTAAACAGACAATGCCGCTGAGAAGACAACCCTGATACACAAGGGCGGAAGAGTCGGTGAATAACAAGGAGGGTCAGGCAGACCCTATGAGGACTTTTGTGAACTTGTTAGCCGAAGCAATGCAGGGAAGACAAGCCGCTGCGGTTGATCAGCCAGGAAGTCACATGGCGAACTTTAAGGACTTCAAATTAGTAGGGCCACCGAAGTTTCGTGGGACTACGGATCCGATTGAAGCCCAGACATGGATAGAAGAAATGGAGAAAGTTTTCGAGGTTGCACGAGTGGCCAAAGAACAGAAGACGTCGTTTGCCACTTTCATGATGAAAGGTGAGGCAAATTACTGGTGGAAGGCAAACAAAGGTCTAGCTGGGGAATGCATGATTGCATGGGCTCATTTCAAGGAGCTGTTTTTCGAAAATTACTTTCCAGCAAGCACGCAGGCAAGTATGGAGATAAAGTTCTTGGAACTAAATCAAGGAGGCATGTCAGTTGCGGAGTATGCCGCAAAATTTAACGAGTTAGCTAGGTTTACTCCACATCAGGTGGACACCGAAGCTAGGCGAGCGAACAGATTTGAACAAGGGCTGAAACCTTGGGTGTATAGTAAGGTTGCGGTTTTGTATATCAACACATTTTCTACGTTACTTGAGAAAGTAATCATTGCTGAGGGAGGAAATGAAGCTTTGACAAAGCATAACCAAGATCAGAAAAAGAAGAAGAGACATGATGGTCATAAGGAAGGTAATAGTGGGGGAAGTAACCCAAATAAGAGAAAATGGAACGGCAGTCAGATGTTCAGAAGCAAGTCCGGAGGGGATGCAAGGAAAAATAATAAATGCGAGAAATGTGGAAGGAATCACTTTGGAGAATGCATGAAAGGAAAAGGAGTTTGTTTTAACTGTGGTCAACCGGGGCACTTTGCCCCACAATGCCCAAAGGCGAAGGCAGGAAGTTATTTTTCTTGTGGCGCTTTAGATCATCAGAAGAAGGATTGCCCAAAGAGGAAGAGCAATGCAGGTAGTGCTAACCAAGGGAACAACAGTAAGCTGACTATCGAAGGACCAGCACAGCAGAACAGGCCAGTAGCACGCACCTTCAACATGACAGTACAGGATGCGATGGAATTGAAGGACGTGGTGTCAGGTATTATTTCAATCAATAATATCAGTGCATATGTATTATTTGATTCGGGTGCTACCTGTTCCTTTGTTTCGGAAGATTTTGCTAAACGGTTAAATTTACCTCGTGAGAAATTAGAGAATCCTATGAATGTTGAAGTAGCTAATAAAGAAGTTATTCCTGTGGAATACATCCATAGAAATTATTGTGCTGAGATAAACGGGTATACATTGAGCGTAGATTTGATTCCAATACGACTAGTAGAATTTGATGTAATTCTTGGGATGGATTGGTTGTCTAATCATGGAGCTGTGATTGACTGTCAGAAGAAATGTATACACCTGAAGACTCCGAATAAGTCTAAGGTCGTATTTTATAGTAGTAAATCACCGAGACAATCTTGTTGTCTGACGATGATGCAAGCAAGGAAATTGATAAGGAAAGGTTGCATAGGTTATCTGGCTCATGTGGTTAATACTCAAAGGGTAGGGAGTGAAATGGGTCAGATACCTGTAGTAAGGGAATTCCCAGATGTTTTCCCAGATGAGTTACCGGGTTTGCCGCCGGATAGAGAAGTGGAATTCCCAGATGTACAGAATGGCACCGGTGGAAATGAAAGAACTGATGGTTCAACTACAGGAGTTGCTAGATAAGGGGTATATTCGTCCAAGTGTATCTCCATGGGGAGCGCCAGTACGGTTCGTAAAGAAGAAAGACGAATCGCTTAGGCTTTGCATTGACTATCGGGAGTCGAACAAAGTCACGATTAAGAACAAGTACCCGTTGCCCAGAATTGATGATTTGTTTGATCAATTAAAGGGAACAAAATACTTCTCGAAGATTGACTTGAGGACGGGATATCACCAACTGAAGGTGAGGCAGGAGGATATTCCAAAGACAGCATTCCGAACTCGATATGGACATTTTGCATTTTTGGTGATGTCATTTGGGCTGACGAACGCGCCAGCAGCATTCATGGACATGATGAACAGAGTGTTCAAACAATACCTAGATAAATTTGCTGTCGTTTTCATAGATGACATCCTAGTCTACTCGAAGGCAGAGAAGGAACACGTCGAGCATTTGAGGATAGCCCTGGAAACGCTGAGAAGGGAGAAGTTATATGCAAAGTTTTCCAAGTGTGAGTTTTAGCTACAAAGGGTGCAGTTCTTGGGGCACGTAATTGACAAGGATGGTGTTTCAGTGGATCCTGCAAAAGTAGAAGCAGTAATAAACTGGGAACAACCGAAGACGCCGACAAAAGTCTGAAGTTTCTTGGGATTAGCGGGTTACTATCGGAGATTTATTCAGAACTTTTCGAAGATAGCAATGCCGTTGACAAATTTGACAAGGAAGACTGTGAAGTTTCAGTGGACGGACAAGTGTGAAGAGAGTTTCTTGGAGTTAAAGAAGAAACTTAGTGAAGCACCTGTGTTATCACTACTAGATAATACAGGGGGATATGTAGTGTACAGCAATGCATCACACAAAGGCCTTGGGTGCGTATTGATGCAGCATAGGAAGTTCATTGCATATGCGTCACGACAACTGAAGGACTATGAGAAGGGATATCCGACTCATAACCTGGAACTAGCGGCAGTAGTGTTTGCTTTGAAGATTTGGAGGCACTATCTGTATGGGGAGAAGTGTGAAATATACACAGACCACAAAAGCCTGAAGTATATCTTCACACAAAAGGAACTAAACATGAGGCAGAGGCGATGGTTGGAGTTGATTAAGGACTACAATTGTGAGATTCTGTACCATCCCGGTAAGGCCAATGTAGTCGCTGATGCTCTAAGTAGGAAGGGCAGAGAAAAGTTAATGGTGCTGACAGCTCAGGATGAACTGATAAAGGATATAGAGAGACTGGAGTTGGAGGTCCAGTATCTGACAAATGCAGACAAGAAACTGTTCGCAGTAGAGGTGAGTCCGACTTTATTAGACAGGGTAAAGGAGGCTCAAGGGAAGGATGGTGAATGCGTTGCCATAAGGGATCGAATCTCGGAAGGAGAGGAATTGAAGTACAAATTTGATAGCACGGGACTGCTAAGGTTTGAAGGGAGGATCTGGATACCGATGGTTTTGAAGTTAAGGGAAGAAATTCTGCAAGAAGCTCATTCTACAAGATATTCGATACACCCTAGTAGTACTAAGATGTATCAGGACTTGCGCCAACACTTCTGGTGGCCGAACATGAAGAGGGAGGTCGCGGAATGTGTTGGCCGGTGTTTGACATGTCAAAGGGTAAAAGCAAAACATCAGAAACCAGGTGGACTGCTATAACCGCTGGAGATTCCGGAGTGGAAGTGGGAGCATATCATGATGGATTTTGTGACAGGGCTTCCACCAACTCAGAAGGGTTACGACGCGATATGGGTGATCGTGGATCGCTTGACTAAATCTGCACATTTTCTACCAATCAAGATAAGGTACAATCTGGAGCAGCTAGCAAAGTTATATGTAAAAGAGATTGTGTCACGACATGGGGTGCCGGTATCTATTGTGTCTGACAGAGATTCGCGCTTCACGTCAAATTTTTGGAAGAGCTTACAAGAAAGGTTGGGAACTCAGTTAAGGTTGAGTACGACATATCATCCTCAAACGGATGGGCAAAGCGAACGAACGATCCAAACGCTCGAGGACATGCTTAGAGCATGTGTGATGGATTTGAAGGGCAGCTGGGATGATCACTACCATTGGTGGAGTTTGCCTATAATAACAGCTATCATACAAGTATTGGCATGCCGCCATACGAAGCATTATATGGAAGGAAGTTCCGAACACCCTTGTGTTGGGACGAAGTCGGTGAACGGAGACTGTTGGGACCTGAATTGGTGCAGCAGACCGTGGACGTCATCAAAATAATAAGAGCTCGATTGGTAGCGGCCCAAGACCGACAGAAGAAATACGCCAATTTACATCGTCAGAAGCGGGACTTTAAAGTTGGCAGTTTTGTATTTTTGAAAGTATCTCCCTGGAAAGTTAGAGAACCTGGAAGGTTTTGATTTTTGGGTATGTTGTAGTTCATGTTACAAGCTTTCCATAGCCTTAAGAACGGACCTATTCCGACTTAAAATGAAGAAGTTATGATGTTTGGTAGAAGGTACTACAAACCTGTCATGTAAGAGGTCGTAGAGTGCAAGTAATGTGGTAATCTCTGACCATCGTAGAGTGCCAATGGTGGGATGGGCTCTGAGGGTCGTAGAGTGGCCTCCGAAAGTAGTAGAGTGTCTCTCGGAATCGTAGAGTGCCTCTCGAAATCGTAGAGCTAAAATTTTGGCTAAGTTTAAAATCGTAGAGACACTTTCAACCTGAACATCACTTAGTAATTCGGACATAACGTTCTCATACGAACTCGGATTGAGATGATCCAGGATGATTCGAAAAGAGGAAGAGTAGACCTACAACTTTCATTTACTGAGCTTCGAGAGTTAATGTCGAGATGAATCTCAAAATTGAGCATCTTTATCACTGTTGGCGATCGTAGGGAGTAAGGGTCGTAGACTCGAAATTTGGCTAAGTATGAAATCGTAGGGAGTAAGGGTCGTAGAGCTGAAATTTGGCTAAGTGTAAAATCGTAGGGACACTTTCAGCGTGACCACCACTTAGTAATTCGAGCATAACTTTCTCATACGAACTCGGATTGCGATGATCCAGGATGATTCGGAAAGAGGAAGAGTAGACCTACAACTTTCACTTACTGAACCTTGAGAGTTAAGGTCGGGAAAAATCTCAAAATTGAGCATCTTTATCACTGTTGGCGATCGTAGGGAGTAAGGGTCGTAGACTCGAAATTTGGCTAAGTATGAAATCGTAGGGAGTAAGGGTCGTAGAGCTGAAATTTGACTAAGTGTAAAATCGTAGGGACTAGTCAGACTCAACCTCACTTAGTAAAATGGGCATAACTTTCTCATACGAACTCAGATTGAGATGATCCAGGATGATTTGGAAAGAGGAAGAGTAGACCTACAACTTTCATTAATTAGGATGGAGATTTCATGCCTGGTTCAAATTCGAATTTGGGCAGTTTGGTGACGTTGTACATGTCACTTAAATGTTTAAGTATGAAATCTGGCGTATGGGCGCGCAAGCATCGTAACGTTATAACTAGTATGCTTAGCCTTGCTTGGTATTATGTTTCTAATATGTATATAATGTTATGGGTAGTGTAAACTAATATTTGGTATTCATTATGTGACTAATTTATTGTATGTTTATGTGCACATATGTGTGTAGGATAATTGAAGAGCGTGTATTGTATTATTGTAGCAGACGCATCAGGCAAGTTCTTCTTACTCAATTTACATTTGAGCAAGTTCCCTTACCTTATTCAAGATTATACTTAAGCAAGTACTATATATCATTGCAAGTTTCCTGAATCGTACTAGAGTTATTACTTTCAAGTTATACTAGTGGATTAATTATTGCCAATTACTCCACATCAAAGACAATTATTGACATTCGCACCTTGTGCCTTTGAATTCATGAATTGTTGTCAGATTGTGAAATGTTTAAATTCTTCATTCGTGAACTGTTTAAATATATAGTCTACGCCATTTGTTTCAGCTAGACATATGCAAGTTAATACCTTTTTAAAAGCTATCCAAACCAGTAGTTGGTACGGATTCTTGGACTGAGAGAGCAACCCTTGTTAGGGGATTATAATGTGTCGATTACTCGATTCAGTCAGAGTTAAATGTTATGCATATACATGGTGTACAAGAGGCTGACCCCCTCGAGTACAACTGACGGGGCCAGGTTTTAAAAGAGTTAGTTGAATGATTGACTCTTTGGCCAAAAGTTCATGGCTGGTTGGACCACTCAACAGTAAATAATCATTATTCATTACTTCATTTGATCTTTGATTATGTCATTTCAGTTATTTCATTAATGTTCATAAATTGTTGATCTATGCGGCTATTATTCTCATTCATTCATGATATATCTTCTTTATTCATTTTAAACTTGCTGAGCAAAGTAGTTGCCCACCCTTGTTATATCATGAAACTATTGCAGTTAAGCCGGGGAGTTCCAAAGCGGACAAAGGCAAAGGAAAGCTTAAGGAATAGTTATATGTACTATACCGTTATGTAATTGTGGAATAGTTTTGTATTATTAATGTATTCTGCGATGTATTTATTTAAGGTTATAGACCTTGGGACCGTAGTAAACCTTTTGTAATGAACAACACATGTTTATTTTATTTCGCATTAGTTGATTTATGTTGTTTAGAGGTGTATGGATGTATTTTATCGTGAGCACCAAATTCGAGGTATTGGTACCTGAATTTGGGGGTGTCACAGATGATCACTGTAAGACAATGATAAACATCTTTAGGTACTTAACCGGTACTAAAGATGTGATCATGATTCATGGTAGGTCTGAATTAAAACTAGAGGGCTAAACAGACTCAAGTTTTTTCAGACTGACTAAGACGATAACAAATCCACTTTCAGGTAAAACATTACCTTGAAAGGTGGTGCAGTGAATTGGAAAAGTTCCAAACAGCAAAGAGTTGCTGGTTTAGAGACAAAGACAAAGTATATAGCTATAAATGAAGCTACAAGTTTGATTGTTTGGATGAAAAGTTTATTACAGAACTAGGAATAGTTTTTAAGTCTTATCTTGGATTCAAACAAGTGTTGCGGCACTTTCATTTGATTAGAGGAATCATTAAAAGAGGAAAAGTCACTATAGAGATAGTGGACTCTCGAGAACAACATTGCATATCCATCTACTGAAGCTTTATCCAACAGCAGGATGATCATCACTTAGAGAAGAAGGATATTAGATACCATGGCGATTGGCTTTAGTGCAAGTGGGAGATTGAAAGTAGTATGCACACAAGCCAATCATATTTGATATGATGTAGCATATACTTTGTAATCTTATTCGTTTGTTAAAGGTATTTTACTTTATCTACATGGTGTTGTTATATTAAATGTGATAAACCCATAGTTTTGAGCAATGTTTTTAGAATCATGATGGTGATCATGCTAATGAGATCTAAATTCTAGATAGCTCACAAACTAAAATCTTTCCTAATCGATGGATTACTAAAAAGGGGATTAGTGAATCCGGATAGATTAGTACATACGTTGCTTGCACATCTCATAATCATTTGTGTGGAAACACTAAAGCAAGTATGTAGGTGCTTATTAGAGAATAAGTTCACTGAACGTGGCTCGCTAAGGAATACCTAATAGAGTTTTACTCGCCTGTCAATAGGAATTCCTCTAGTGATAGTAGTGCAAGTGATCCTTGGACTTGAGATCATCATAGTATCTTGTGTATGGTGAGTTATACTTTGAGATGTCCCTTAAGACCCTTAGGGTATATCAAAGGGTATGATTGGGTATAATAAGTTGTACATGGAGATTGGTGAATGGTCAACAAAGAATCTACCACTTCTAGTAAAAGGAGTGAATGTCCTATGTGATTTGATAAATGACAACTCAGAAGTCTTTGGCTAAAGCAGAATGAAATTAGAAAGGAGTTTCTAATTTGCATTAATCAAAGTTGTGCATTTAAGAATCGAAATACCTATAATTAAATAAAATAAGACTTGACAGTAATTCCATGTCTTATATTTAATTGCGACATTATATGGTAGAAGGATTGAATTGTACGGTAACTATTCACTGAAAGGTTCTTTTGTGATTAATATTGAAATCTATATTATCTGGAAAGTCGTTGATCGCTAAGGGGGCTTATCCTTATTGTAGAATAAATGTTATTTATTTAAATAAATTAAATAGTTTAATTTATTTATTTAAATAAGATTAGAATTGTTCTAATTGATTTATTCACAACCGATTTAATATGGAGAACCTAAAGGGTCACACCGCAAAAGGAAAATATTTATTTAAGAAGTAAATGGCATAATCGTAATAATAAGTTAAGTGTATTTCATTTAATCTATGGAGATAGAATAAATTAAATAGCTTAATATTTATTATTTAATATTTTAGAAATATTAAATATAAATTAATAAAAGGAGTCTTATTATTATTATTATTATTATTATTATTATTATTTAATTCCTAAAAGGGTTTGGGAATTAATTAATAAAAGTACTCTCTCATGCATTCCTAATTGGATTTGGAGTATAATTAATTAAAGGAGTTTAATTAAAATAAAAACCCTAATCCTAAATAGTTTAGGAGTGTTCCCTATATCTATAAATAAGAGGAGTCTTTTCATAATTTATGGTTAGACAGTTGCACACTCTTCCATAATAATTGGAGAGAGAGAGTACTTGCAATTTCTATAGAGATAGAAACTAGGGTTTTGCCAACACCCATCTTCTTGAACAACTATTATTCCTTGGTGGATCACCTCTAGAGGCTAAACACTTGGGTGGCTAACGTTGATTAAAGAAAGGAATTTAATGGATGGAATTCAAGGAGAACGCGAAGGAATTTGAGGTGAACTTGTACCTGAGGAAGCTTTGATTCACGAGGGTATAATTCTATATCTCTATCTCTTTCGTTTAATTGATAATTGATCACAAGGATGATGATGGTGATGGTTTGTATGAAAAATTTTAAAATCCGTTTTATTGCGCTTCTGCACTTTTATGTAATTTAATTGCATGTTCGCGCTATATACAAACCTAACAGTATGGACTTTAGTTTCACCACCTGAGGGCATTAAGCCTATTGGGTGTAAATGGGTCTTTAAGAGAAAGAGTAGAGCGGACGGCAAGGTAGAGACCTATAAGCCCCGACTGGTTGCAAAAGGTTTCAAACAAAGACAAAGAGTTGACTATGATGAAACTTTCTCACCAGTAGCTATGCTCAAGTCTATTCAGATTTTACTTGCAATTGTAGCTTATTATGACTACAAAATCTAGCAAATGGACGTGAAAACGGCCTTCCTCAATGGGAAACTTAAGGAGAATATATATATGATAGAACCAGAGGGTTTTGTTTCAACGGTTGGAACAAATCAAATCTGTAAGCTACAACGATCCATCTACGGATTGAAGCAAGCTTCTTGAAGATGGAACATCCATTTTGATGAGATAATCAAAGGGTTTGATTTTATCAAAAATGAGGATGAACCTTGTGTGTACAAGAAGGTTAGTGGGAGCACTATTTCATTCCTAGTATTATATGTAGACGATATATTACTGATAAGGAATGATGTTCCTATGCTACAGTCAATCAGAATTTGGTTATCTAAACATTTCTCTATGAAGGACTTGGGTGAAGCATCCTATATTTTGGGGATACAGACCTATGGAGATAGATCTAAAAGGATGTTTGGCTTGACCCAAGGAAAGTACATTGACTCGATGCTAAAGAAGTTTAGCATGGAAGATTCCAAGAGAGGTCTCATGCCAATAAGCCATGGAATACATCTCTCCAAGAAACAGGCCTCAAAGTCACTTGAGGAGAGAGACTGTATGAGTAAGATTCCTTATGCTTCAGCAATAGGATCTATCATGTACGGTATGATATGTACTAGACCAGATGTCGTTCATGCACTTAGTGTAACAAGTAAATATCAGTCGAATCCAGAAGAAGAGCACTGGAAGGCAGTGAAAAACAACCTAAAGTACTTAAGAAGAACCTTGGATGTATTTCTTGTCTACGATGGGTTTGAATTGAAACTAGATAGCTATATAGACTCAATTTTTCAAACGGACCAAGATGACAGTAAATCCGTTTCAGCGTATATGTTTACCTTAAACGGTGGCGCAGTGAGTTGGAAAAGTTTCAAACAGCAAACAGTTGCTGATTCAGTGACAGAGGCAGAGTACATAGCTGCAAGTGAAGCTGCAAAGGAAGCTGTTTGGATGAAGAAGTTCATAACTGAACTTGGAATGGTTCCTAGCATTAGAGGAGCCGTACCTTTATTCTGTGATAATACTGGAGCTGTTACGCAGGCTAAGGAACCCAGGTCTCATCAGAAATCCAAACACGTGTTGCGGTAGTTTCATTTAATTAGAGAGATCATTGAAAGAGGAGATGTCACCTTGGAGTGTGTAGACTCTCAAGACAACATTGCAAATCCATTTACTAAAGCTTTAACTCAACAGCAGTTTAATCGTCACTTAGAGAAGATGGGTATTAGATACCATAGTGATTGGCTTTAGTGCAAGTGGGAGATTGAAAGTAGTATGCACACAAGCCAATCATATTTGATATGATGTAGCATATACTTTGTAATCTTATTCATTTATTAATAAAAGTATTAAAGGCATTTTACTTTATCTACATGGTGCTGTTATTTAATATTTGATAAACTCATAGTTTTAAGCAATGCTTTTAGAATCATGATGGTGATCATGCTAATAAGATCTAAATTCTTAGAAAGCTTAAAACTAAAATCATTACTAATCGTTGGATTACTAAGAGGATATTAGTGAATCTGGATAGATTAGTACATACGTTGCTTACTCTTAGTAAGAGGATGATTAATCTCATAATCATTTGTATGGAGACATTAAAGAAAGTATGTAGGTGATTATTGGAGAATAAGTTCACTGAGCGTGGCTCGCTAAGGAATACCTAATGGAGTTTTACTCGCTTGTCAATAGGAATTCCTCAAATGATAGTAGTACAAGTGATCCTTAGACTTGAGATCATCATAGTATCTTGTGTATGATGAATTATACTTTGGCATGTCCCTTAAGACCTTTAGGGTATATCAAAGGGTATGATTGGGTATAATAAGTTATACATGGAGATAGGTGAATGATCAACAAAGAATCTACTACATCTAGTAAAAGATGAGAATGTCCTATGTGATTCGATAAATACCAATTTAGTACTCCTTGGCAAAGGCAGAACGAAATTAGAAAGGAGTTTTTAATTTGCATTATTTAGAACTGTGCATTTGGGAATCGAAATACATATAATTAAATAAAATAAGACTTGACAGTAATTCCATGTCTTATATTTAATTGGGACATTGTATGGTAGAAGGATTAAATTGTACGGTAACTATTCACTGAAAGGTTCTTTTGTGATTAATGTTAAAATCTATATTATCTGAAAAGTCGATAATCGCTAAGGGGGCTTACCCTTATTGTAGAATAAATGTTATTTATTTAAATAAATTAAATAGTTTAATTTATTTATTTAAATAAGATTAGAATTGTTCTAATTGATTTATTCACAACCGGTTTAATATGGAGAACCTAAAGGGTCACACTGCAAAAATGAAAATATTTATTTAAAAAAGTAAATGGCATAATTATAATAATAAGTTAAGTGTATTTAATTTAATCTATGTAGATAGAATAAATTAAATAGCTTAATATTTATTATTTAATATTTTAAAAATATTAAATATAAATTAATAAGAGGAGTCTTCTTATTATTATTACTATTATTATTATTATTTAATTCCTAAAAGCGTTTGGGAATTAATTAATAAAAGTACTCTCATAAATTCCTAATTGGATTAGGAGTTTAATTAATTAAAGGAGTTTAATTAAAATAAAAACCCTAATCCTAAATAGTTTAGGAGGGTTCCCTATATCTATAAATAAGAGGAGTCTTATCATGATTTAGGGTTAGACAGTTGCACACTCTTCCATAATAATTGGAGACAGAGAGTACTTGCAATTTCTATAGAGATAGAAACTAGAGTTTTGCCAACACCCATCTTCTTGAACAACTATTTTTCCTTGGTGGATTACCTTTAGAGGCCAAACACTTAGATGGCTAACGTTGATCAAAAGAAGGAATCTAACTGGTGGATTTCAAGGAGAACACGAAGGACTAGGAGTTGAACTTCTACTCGAGGAAGCTTTGATCTACGAGGGTATAATTCTTATTCTATTTCTCTTTCTTGTATATCGTTAATTGAGCACATAGATTGATCATGGTGATGGTTTGTATTAAAAATTTTAAAATCCGTTTTATCGCGCTTTTGCTCTATTTATGTAATTTGATTGCATGTTTGCGTATCATACATACCTAAGATATTATTCCTTGGTGGATCACCTGTAGAGGCCAAACACTTGGGTGGCTAACGTTGATCAAAAGAAAGAATCTAATCGGTGGAATTCAAGGAGAACGCGAAGGATTTGTAGTTGAACTTGTACCCGAGGAAGCTTTGACCTATGAGGGTATGAATCTGATTTTCTATCTCTTTCGTTTAATTAATAATTGAGCACAAGGATGATCATGGTGATGGTTTGTAAGAAAAATTTTAAAATCCGTTTTATCACGTTTCCGCTATATTTGTGTAATTTGATTGTATGGTCGCGTTATATACAAACCTAACACTTCCACCGAATCGAGAAATTGAATTTGTGATCAATTTAGCACCAGGTACTACCTCTATATCGAAAGCCCCGTACCATATGGCTCTAGTGGAGATGAAGGAGTTGATGGTATAATTGCAAGAATTATTGGATAAGTATATCCAACCGATCGTGTCGCCGTGGGAGCGCCAGTGTTGTTTGTTAAGAAGAAAGACGGGTCGATGCGGCTTTGTATTGATTACAGAGAATTGAACAAGGTTACGATTAAGAATAAATACCCGTTGCCAAGGATCGATGACTTGTTTAACCAGTTGAAGGGAGCTAGGTATTTTTCGAAAATAGATTTGAGGAGTAGGTACCATCAGTTGAAGGTTAGAAAGGAGGATGTACCGAAGACGGCGTTCAGAACTCGGTATGGTCATTACAAGTTCCTGGTGATGTCATTTGGTCTAATAAATACACCTGCAACATTTATGGATCTAATGAACAAGGTGTTTAAACCGTTTTTGGATAAGTTCGTAGTGGTTTTCATTGATCATATTTTGGTGTATTCCAAAACCAAAGAGCACACTGAGCATTTGAGACTGACGTTGGAATCGTTAAGAAGGGAGAAAGTATATGCGAAGTTTTCAAAATGTGAATTCTGGTTGAAGCACATGCAATTTCTTAGGCACGTAATTGATAAGGACGAAATTTCAGTGGATCCAGTAAAAGTGGAAACTGTGATAAAATGGGATCAGCCGAAGACACCGTTGGAAGTGAGGAAAATGTTTAACCTGAATTATTTTGAGTTAAATGTTAAACACTTAAGAAATTGAGTGATGATCTAATAAGCGCATATTCTTGAACCGAAAATGCCGTCGAGATGCCAACCACGTCAACAAGCTCAGGAGAGCTCTACCAATAACAACAACAACGCCAATACTAATCTTGTACAGCAGTTGGTGAACCTTTTGGCTGGAGCACTTGCGAATCAGCCGCAAGCTCCACCAGTGACGTCATTTAAGGATTTCAAAGCGGTAGGACCGCCAGAATTTAGGGGTTCCCTGAACCCGATCGAAGCCCAAACCTGGATGATGGAAATGGAGAAAGTATTTGACGTTGCTAGGGTCAGTGAGGATCAAAAGACTGCCTTTGCAACGTTCATGCTTAAGTCAAAGGCCAGTTACTGGTGGCAAGCAAATAAGGTTCGAGGAGGTCAGGGTGTAATCGCGTGGGAGAGGTTTAAGGAGATGTTTTATGAGATGTATTTTTCGCCTAGATCGCGAAATCAAATGGAGATTCAATTCCTGGAGCTGAAGTAGGGTACCATAACTGTACCGGAATACGCTGCAAAATTTAATGAGTTGGCTAGGTTCACAACTTATCAAGTGAACACCGATGAAAGGAAGGCGAGCAGATTCAAACAGGGATTGAAGCCGTGGTTGTACAGCAAGGTGTCAATGTTCCAATTGAACACTTTTGCCAGAGTTTTGGAAAAGGCAATTATCGCAGAAGGTGAGAGTGATGCAATGACTAAGTATAACCAAGAGCAGAAGAAAAAGAAGGGTGAAAATGAGAATAACAAAGCGAGTGGTAGTAACGGTGGTGGTCACAACCAGAAGAGGAAGTGGAATGATAATGGATCTGCTGGAAATCAATAGGGAGGTCAGAAGAAGAAGGTAGAACTATGTGTTACCTACGAGAAGAATCATGTGGGAATTTGCCTGAAGGGGAAGAGGGTGTGCTACAATTGTGGTCAGGAAGGCCACATAGCACCGAATTGTCTGAATCCGAAGAAGGGCATTTATTTCACTTGCAGATCGAAGGATCATCTGGCTAGGGATTGCCCCAAGAAGGCAGCAAGAGGAGCAGTAACAGGAAGCAATAAGGGGAACAGTGGTGGTAGTACATTAACTATAACCGGATCAGTACCAACAAACCGACCTACCGCCAGGACTTTCAACATGACCGTGCAAGATGTCGTTCAGTCTCCCGATGTGGTGTCAGGTATCATACCGATCAATAATATAGATGCTTATGTATTATTTGATTCGAGTGCTACTTGTTCATTTATATCCGATGACTTTGCTAAGAACTTAGAATTGCCTAAGGAGGAATTAGATTACCCTTTAAACATAGAAATTGCGAATAGGGAGGTAATTCATGTTAGGCACGTACACAAGAACTGTAGAGTGAACACTTAGGGAAACGTGATGACAGTAGATCTGATTCCAATCAAACTTGGGGAATTTGATGTTATTTTGGGAATGGATTGGCTATTCAATTATAAAGCGATAATTGATTGCCAAAAGAAACGTATTAGCCTTATGACTCCGTCAAAGGTAGTATTTTATGGCAGCAAATCGCCTAGACAAGCGAGTTATCTGACGATGATGCAAGCCAGGAAGTTGTTAAGACAAGGCTGTGTGGGATACTTAGCCTACATAGTTGATACTCAAAAAGAGAGTCCAAAATTAGAAGAGATACCTGTCGTAAGGGACTTTGTAGATGTCTTCCCAGATGATTTGCCAGGACTTCCGCCAAATAGGGAAGTTGAGTTTGTAATCGATTTGGCGCCAGGAACTGCACCGATATCGAAAGCTCCGTACCGTATGGCCCCAGTAGAGATGAAAGAATTGATGGTACAATTGTAAGAACTTTTAGATAAGAAGTATATTCAGCCGAGCATATCACCGTTGGGAGCGCCGGTGTTGTTTGTTAAAAAGAAGGACGGATCGATGCGACTTTGCATTGATTATAGAGAGTTGAATAAGGTCACGATTAAGAATAAATACCCGTTGCCAAGAATGGACGACTTGTTTGATCAATTGAAAGGAGCTAGATATTTCTCGAAGATAGATTTGAGGAGTGGGTATCATCAGTTGAAAGTAAGGAAAGAAGATGTACCGAAGACAGCGTTCAGGACTCGTTATGGTCACTATGAGTTTCTGGTGATGTCATTTGGTCTAACGAATGCTCCTGCAGCATTCATAGACTTAATGAACATGGTGTTTAAGCCATTTTTGGACAAGTTTATAGTAGTATTCATTGACGATATTCTAATTTACTCCAAAACTAAAAAAGAGCATATAAAATATTTGAAGGCGACATTAGAAGTGTTAAGAAGAGAGAAGTTGTACGCTAAATTTTCAAAATGTGAATTCTGGATAGAGAGAGTACAATTTCTTGGACATGTGATTGACAAGGATGGGATTTCGGTGGATCCGTCAAAGGTTAAAATAGTGCTTAATTGGGATCAGCCGAAAACACCATCAGAAGTAAGGAGTTTCCTAGGATTGGCAAGTTACTACAGGAGATTCATTCAGGATTTTTCCAAAGTCGCGACTCCATTAACGAATTTGACTAGAAAGACGGTGAAGTTCGTTTGGACGGAGAAGTGTGAGGAAAGTTTTCAAGAATTAAAGAAGAGGTTGAGTACGGCGCCTGTGTTGTCTCTACCAGATAGCACATGAAATTTTGTAGTGTACAGTGATACGTCGCATAAAGGACTAGGTTGTGTTCTTATGCAGAACGGTAAGATCATTGCGTATGCGTCACAATAATTAAAAGACTATGAGAAGGGGTATCCTACCCATGATTTGGAATTGGTAGCGGTAGTGTTTGCTTTGAAGATATGGAGGCATTATCTTTATGGGGAGAAGTGTGAAATATATACAGACCACAAAAGTTTGAAATATATTTTTACACAGAAGGATCTGAACATGCGTCAGAGGAGATGGTTGGAATTGATAAAGGATTACGACTGCGAAATTTTATACCATCCGGGTAAAGTGAACGTTGTGGCCGACGCCTTAAGCAGAAAGGTTCGGGAGAAATTGTCTATGATTACCGCTTAAGAGGAGCTAATTACAGCAATGGCGAAACTAGAGTTGGAGGTAAAATTTCTGAAGGAGTGTGATGAAAAATTATTTCAATTGAGAATCGGTTCAACTTTGGTGGATAAGGTTAAGGAAGCACAAATTCAGGACGAAGAATGTGATAGAATCAGGAACAGAATATCTGGAGGTGATGAAGTGAAATTCAAAGTGGATAACGAGGGAGTATTAAGATTCGAAGGAAGAATTTGGGTTCCGCCAGTACTAGAGGTTAAGGAGAAAATTTTGAGCGAGGCTCAAAATTCAAGATATTCGATTCATCCAGGTAGTACGAAGATGTACCAAGATCTCCGACAGCATTTTTGGTGGCCGAATATGAAGAGATACGTTGCCGATTGTGTAGCCAAATGTTTGACATGTCAGAAAGTTAAAGTAGAACATCAGAGGCCAAGTGGGCTATTACAACCGTTAGAAATCCCAGAATGGAAATAGGAGCACATCACCATGGATTTCGTAGTAGGTCTTCCGACGACTCAGAAAAGTTTCGACGCAGTATGGGTTATCGTAGATCGATTGACGAAATCAGCACATTTCTTACTGATCAAGATCAGATTCAACTTAGATCAGCTGGTAAAGTTGTACATGAAAGAGATTATTTCGAGGCACGGTGTTCCAATATCTATTGTCTCAGATAGGGATACGTGCTTCACATCAAACTTCTGAAAATGACTACAAGAGTGCATGGGAACGCAGTTACGCATGAGTACGACATATCATCCACAGACCAACGGACAGAGTGAAAGAACGATTCAAACATTGGAGGATATGTTGAGAGCTTGCATCATAGATTTCAAGGGAAATTGGGATGATCATCTACCGTTAGTGGAATTTGCTTACAATAATAGTTACCACACAAGTATTGGCATGCCGCCTTACGAAGCGTTGTACGGCAGAAAGTGCAGAACTTCTTTATGCTGGGATGAAGTTAGCGAACGTCAATTACTAGGACCAGAACTGGTACAACAGACCGCAAAAATTGTTAAAGTCATCAGGGCAAGATTGATAGTATCTCAGGATAGGCAAAAGAAATATGCCGACCAACATCGTAAGAATCGAGAGTTTGAGTCTGGTAACTACGTTTTCTTAAAGGTATCTCCTGGAAAGGGAAGATTCGTTTTTGTAAGAAGGGAAAACTGAGCCCGAGGTTCATTGGACCCTTTGAAGTGCTAAGGAGAGTTGGAGAGGTCGCATATGAGGTAGCTTTACCTCCGACGTTAGAACACATCCACAATATTTTTCATGTCTCGGTGTTACGACCATACAAACCCGACTACAAGCATGTCATAAAATATGAACCCCTACAAGTTGAAAAAGATTTATCTTACGAAGAAGAGCCTGTTCAGATAGTTGACAGGAAAGAGCAAGAGCTACGAAATAAAATTATACTTTCCATTAAGGTAATCTGGAGGAACCACAACGCTGAAGAAGCTACGTGGGAACTCGAAGATTAGATGATGAGAAGTTATCCATAGCTATTTGCTTAGTCTTTATGTAGCGATTCTGGAGACAGAATCTTTGTAAGGGGGGAGAATGTAACGGGGCGAATTAATTGAGTCGTGATTCTGGGGACAGAATCCTTTTAAGGGAATTAATTGAATCGTGATTCTGGGGACAAAATCCTTTTAAAAGGGGGAAAGATGTGACGAACGAGGATTTTGTAATTTAATTTAAATATTTATTGAATTAAATAAATATTTTTTCGATGATTTAATTATTAAATTAATTGATTAATTGATTAATTTGTGGTAGATTAATTTAATTATATGTGTTACATTAATTAAATTGATGTGGAGAATCTTTATATTTAAAGTATGTGTTTAATTGAGTTTATTTGATTGAATGCATTATTTAAATAAGCATAATGTTATTTCTAATTAATTTAATATTAATTAGAAATTTAATAATTTGTCATTATTAATAAAGGAGAATTTTATTTATGTGACTATGTGATTTAATGTAGAATTATCCTATTTTATTTAATTGATTTAAATGAGATTATTTAATTGATTAAATATGTGACATAAACTATATTATAAACTATTTATTAAAATAAATTAGAAAGAAGGAATAAGTGAGTAACCAAACATGGCCTTAGTGGGGGTTAGAGTCAGTTAACCCATTATAGGATTAACTGACAACCACACTCTGCCATTCTATTTCATACGCATCATTCTATCATCAGTTTCTAAAAGTTTATACAGAGAGATAATTGAGAGGAATTAGAGAATTGAGAAGAAGTTCCATCCAATTGTTGTATAATCCAAGCACTAGTCAAGATAATTCCTTGATTTTAGACTTTAATTTATGTTCTTATGAGATTTTATCCCATGAAAGTATATTTCAAGTTTTCTGTATAGAAAGTTCTATGGTTTAATTTTTTATAAATTAATGTTAGATGTTTGTAAGCATGCATAAATGTGTTTTATATGAATTATATGTGATTTAGAGTCGTTAAATCCATGAGATTATGTGTTTAAATGAAGTTCTGGAATTACAGAGTAGTTGTATACGAACATGGTTTAAATGTAGGAAATGGATGTCTGTTTTGCATATTAATCGGTTAAATTGATGACTAATTATGTTTATGCATGTAAAAACGAAGAAAACAAGAGTTAAATGGATTAAATTGGTTAAGAAACAAATTTACAGTGATTGATTTTGTTAACTGTATCAAAACTTGGCAATAAAGTATGAACAATTAAATTTTAGCCTTTAATTGGATTGTTTAAGTTGTCTGTGATGTTAAAATCACTGTTTATAGAATGGGTTTTGATTTCATACCATATATGATAATTGGGTAGTGATTTAATCGGTGAATTGTGAAAAATTTTGGCCAAATTTGGCATTTTTCTGCGTTCTTCGCGAACTGCAGAATCTGAATTTTGTGTTTCTCGCCTCGGCGAGCTCAATGAACTGAGTTTCTCGCCCCGGCGAGCTCATTGAACTGAGTTTTCTCGCCCCGGAGAGAAAACTGTAAAGGAATTTCTCGCCCCGGCGAGAGATTTTGTGAAAGAATTCTCGCCCCGGCGAGCTCACTGCATGAAATGTTAAAGTTTTCTTTATTTGTAGTTATGCTATGTCACCCTATGCATGTTTAAAACTTAGATTAATATGTTGAACGAATACCAAGACGTTGAGTTGGATGCTAAGCATATACTTGCTGATTATAGAATATAGAGATTGATGAACCCTATCTTAACGTTGAGTCTTAGGAATCCTTATGTATGATATTGCTATAATTAGGCTTACAACTTCTGAAGTGAGACTGATGACCAGAAACAATCGAGTTATTAAAATGAAATTGGATGAGAATGAATCATGAATTGTTTATAATACTGTAATTAATTATTGTTACTGCTTTATAAACCGAATGTATAGGTTGATTAAAGAACGTGAATGTTAGTTTGTAATCTACGCACAAGGCAAGTTTTCTACCCTTAATCTTTTATTTCATCGAAAGCAAGCTTACTACTCCTAATCTTTTTATTTCATTGAAAGCAAATATCTTATCCTTATTTAATTATTTCTACGCAAGTTCCTGAACTTCATCCTTTTATCATGCAAGTTTTATAACACTATTACTTACTTGAGCAAGTTTTATAAGGGTTTATTTCAATACGTTTTTATTGAACCTTGATTGACTAGCGAACCCTTATTGATTCGACTAGTCCATAGTTGATGAGCATTTTAAATTCTAGAAACGTATTGAAGTAAATCCAAACCAAACTTCCTTTGGTGCCGACTCCAATGTCAAACTGAGATGAACAACCCTTATACAGGGGATTTTATTTACGCGTTAGCGTTAAGATGTAGTGCACATACATGGTACAAAGGGCTGATCCCCCTAAGTACGAGAAGTAAGGTCCATATAGTCTTACGACTGTTAAAGGTTTAAAGTAGAAATACTTGATAACCTGGGACATAGTTCATGGTCTTAAGACCCTCAGATGTTCTTTTGAATCTTATCTTTCATTCTTGACTCAAAAGTTGAATCTTCGATTATTCAATATCCGTTGATTATTTCGCATGTTATTATTATTATTTTTATTGTGTTACTTGCTAGGCAATTGTTGCTCACCCTTGCATAATAGCATTGCAGCTAAAGTTAAAAGAGTTGACGAGTCGTCCACTAGTAAGGGTAAAGGAAAAGCAAACAAGTGATGAAGACTTGTTGTATTTATTTTAATGCTATTTATGTATTAGACTTGATTATGTTTCCGCATTTGATGTTTAATTAAGGTTAGATGACCTAGGACTTATTTGTTAAAGATGATGTAACCCTTTAATGGGAGATTTCTATTTTTATTAACAGTTTTCGTTTATTTTTGAATGGGTAGTTAGACATAATGTGATGTATTTGAATAATGAACACCATATCCTGAGGAAACGAAGTACCCGGATTTGGGGGTCTCACAATTCACACGTTTGCTATGACAATCTATAATGGCTCCATGGTTATTCAACCAGTCCATCCCCAATATTACATCAAATTCCCCTAATTGAATAGGGATTAAATCCGCCAAAAATTTGTGTCCCCTAATCTCTACGTAACAATTTTTATGTACGTATCTGACAGGGATCACTTCCTTGTTAGCAATTTCAATATTCAAAGTAGATTCTAATAGCTCACGAGGTAAGTTCAACCGACTTGCAAATTCATGAGACACGAATGAACAGGTAGCTCCAGAATCAAAAAGTACGTAGGCATTTATGGAATTTACTAGAATGATACCTGACACCATGTCCCTAGATGTCACCGCATCTTTAACCGTTATGTTAAAAGTCCTTGTTGTTGGTCAGCCAGGGGCTAGCAGTCCTGTTATTAGCGGTCTGCTGCCACCGCTCTTACTTCGTCCTCCCTGCTCCATTCCCTTCTTTCGACAATTTTTAATCTGGTGGTCTAGCGCACCACATATGAAGCGTCCTCCGTTCTTTGGGCTTATCTAGTTGGGAGCTATATGGCCTTCCTGGACACAATTGTAACATACATTCCTTCCTTTCAGACATGTCCCGAGGTGATTCTTTTCACATGTCTTGCATGCTTCAACCTTTTTCTTGGCTTCTCCTTCTTTCCCTCTATTGTTATTATTGATATTCCATTTTCTTTTGAGATTCCCTCCACCTCTGCTATTACTACCTTCACCTTTATTCTTTCCCTTAAACCTCCTCTTTTTTTGCTCCTGAGTATATTTAGTTAAAGCTTCGCTTCCTCCTTCCGCAATGATCGCTTTCTCTAGCAATGTACCAAATGAGTCAATCTGTAGCATAACTAATCTATTGTACAACCAGGGTTTCAAACCTTGTTCGAACCGTCTTGCTTTTCTTTCTTCTGTAGTTACTTGGTGTGGGGCAAATCTTGCTAGCTCGTTAAACTTTGCTGCATATTGTGGTACTGTCATGTCTTCCTGCTTGAATTCTAGAAATCGCATCTCCATGCGGCTTTGCATACTTTGGGGAAAATAGTTTTCGAAAAACAATTCCTTGAACCTAGTCCAAGGTATCGCACCATCCCCTGCCCTATGTGCGTTCACCTCCCACCAAAAATTTGCTTCTCCTTTCAATATGTACGAAGCAAACAATGTCTTTTGGTCCTACTCAATTTTAGCTATAGCAAACGCTTTTTCAATTTCTTTTATCCAAGCCTGAGCCTCTATAGGCTCGGTGGTTTTGGGGATCCCACATTTTTAAAATCCTTAAAAGTTGTGACTTGTGGCGTAGGTGGGTTTAGATTTTGAGTTCTACTTTGAAGAGCTTCTACCAGTAAATCTACAAATTGTTGTAGAGGGTTCTAATTTGGTTCATGATTCTCATATTGTTCAAATTGCCCCTCTGGTACTTCATTAACAGGCCTTGTTCATAGTCGTCCCCTTGGCATTTTCTATTTAATGTAACAATATATCATCATAATCGTTATGTAACTCAAACAAGTAATTAATTAATACCATCCGTCATTTACAAGACATATGTTTATAAAACATACCATAATATTACACATTATTATATGTACATATTTTTGTACAATAGTTAGTCATTTTACATATCAGATTCTACTTTCCTACATACGTCCCATAATTATACATCAAAAGATGGGATTACATACTTATACCTACTTAATTATAAAAGTAAGCTTTTACCTATTACACAAATAACCCTATTTCTGCGGCCTCTCTATGTTCTTGGTTCGCTATGAACCGAACCAGGTCCCTACTTATGGTGTGAATCATCTGACCTTCCTCTGTTGGATGACTCATCACCCTATCTAGAAATCGTTCATAGGAAACTCCAAAGTTATACATTGCCCAATACATCCTCCTTTTCTTCCTTCTTAAATTTTCTTCTACCCCATTTAGCACCGCCTCTACTCTAATACGAGTATTTATCTCCGCACTCCAAATGGCCTCTTGATGAGGGCATCCTTGGCTCTGGAGCAATTGACATCCATAAAGTGGATCCTTTGTGTATGCCGGATGGTCCCGTGACAAGAGCTCGGGCTAAACGTTTCAAGGAGAGCATTAATGGGTTGATTCAAGGCATGTGGAGCGAGGATCGATCGAGTGTGGACCCGAATTCTAAGGATTTACATTTAGTCATGATGATACAAACAAACATGCCAAGGTTGGAAGCGTTGGAAATGAGAAAGGACGAAGAATTCCAAGTTACAGAGTTCTCGCCCCGGCGAGAACTTCAAAGCCAAAATTCTCGCCCCGGCGAGAATCTTACTGTTCAAGCCCGCCCCGGCCTAAATTGATCCGCCCCAGCGAAGAACTTACTGTCCATTCTCGCCCCGGCGAGAAGTCTCAGTTCAATTTTCTCGCCCCGGCGAGAACACGCAGAATGAGTTGGCGCGTTTTTTGAGGAGACGCATTTTTGAAGATTTTTATCAGATTTCTTTTCCTTAATTTTAGGAATTTCAATATATTTTCATAATTCTATTGTAATTAGGATATTTCAAGATAGGATTTTGATTCCAAATCAATTGTTTACTTCTTATTTGGATTCTAGGGTTTTATAGTTAGTATAAATAAGTTTTATGCTTGTAATTCAAACACAATTCAATAATAATTCAAAGTTTATTCATACTTGAGAGCTATTCTCTACTTTTGGTTATTTGAAGAATTTCTAAGTAATTTTTCTTAGTTTTTCTTTGAGATTCGAAGTTAACTTATCATGCAACAATCCATAGTTGTGTGTGGCGTTATCTACCAGTTATCAATCGTTGATTGTACCGAAGGTTCCTGCTTCATATAAGTACGAGGTTTAGGTGTCATTGATAATCCACCTACGCGAACTCATTTGCTTGAACGATTATACCGGAGTTCTCGTCTCAATATAGACGTTGGGTTAAGGTGTCGGGATAGTTCCATCAAATTGGCTTACTAGAAATGATCCGGGCGACAACCACCTCACGCAAGCATACCGTGGAGTCTATCATTTGGTATCAGAGCTGTGTTTTCTAGCTAAGTATCTATCTTTATTGTATCGTTGAATTTGTGAGCAAAAAAAAAAAGTGTATAGAAAATTTTATTTCAGTTATTTCAATTTGTTCGTAGACTTCATCTTCAATTCTGTAATCAAGATTGTTGCTACTTCTTTTCATACCGACTATATTGTTCGTGATAAGTTATTTTTGAGTTGATTAGTAAAACCAAGAAATTTTACTAGGTAAATTCGAAAAGAACCTATTAGAGAGAATATTTAGAGGTAAAAGGCTTAGTTGTGAGATCATTCGAGGGGAAAAGCCTATTGAGTGATACACGAGCGAAACATTGACCGAGTGAAACACGTAAGGGAGTGGTGAGGAAAATATTTTGCTACTAACCTCTGTTTTGCAGGAAAATGTCTAGTTCAAAAGATAAAGGTGTTATGGAAGATCCTCCAGCAAAGTTCGATCCAAAATTTGTGATGGAAGCTATGATGAAAGAATTCACTAGAAAGTTGGATATGGCGATGGAGCAAGTGAATGAGCATTTCGACCAAATGAGTGCGTCCCAAGGACCCCAGTTTCAACATCCTCATGGGGCACGTCAGCACGGAAGAACGCATCAAAGAGAAGCTAGACAAGAGGAAAATTACTATAAAGGGGGATTTAGTGAAGAAGAGGATCGTGAATCTGACTTTCTCCATAGGAGACGAGGAGCTAGGGATAGAGGGGGTCGAAATAGAGAGGACAACAACTTGGATAGTATAAAGATGAAAATTCTGACTTTCCAAGGAAGAAGTGATCCGGAGGCCTATCTAGAGTGGGAAAAGAAGATGGATTGGATATTTGAATGTCATAACTACTCGGGGCTAAAGAAAGTGAAACTCGCCGCCACAGAATTCTCAGCTTATGCTGTTACTTGGTGGGATCAGTTGATGATCAGTCGGAGGAGATATGGGGAACGTCCGATTGAAACTTGGGAAGAAATGAAGACCGTGATGAAAAAGAGGTTCGTTCCAGATTACTATCACCGAGAGCTAGTTCGGAGTTTGCAAAGCTTGAGGAAAGGAAGTAGGAGCGTAGAAGATTATTACAAAGAAATGGAGATGTTGATGGCTAGGGCAAGCATCAATGAGGATGGTGAATCAACAATGGCCAGGTTTTCGGCGGGATTAAATTGGGAGATTGCCGACTTAGTGGAACGACAACATTACTTGGTATTGGAGGATATGGTTCACATGGCTATCAAGATTGAGAAACAGCTTAAGAGGAGAGGTAGCCAACGTTCGATACCTAATTCAGGATCATCATGGAAGTCTAATATTGGGAAGCGAGAGGAGAAGCCAGCCGTAAGTAAATCCAAGTTTGAGCCAAAAACGGAGACGATTAATAAGGGAGTGCAAGGTAAAACTGACCCTTCTTCTTTTAATCGTAATCGGGATATAAAATGCTTCAAGTGTCAAGGAAGGGGACATATTTCAAATCAGTGCCCAAATCAAAGGACGATATTGTTACTTGACAATGGAGAGGTGGAAACCGAAGAGGAGGCTAGTGATACCGACTCAATGCCACCGTTAGAGGATATAGATGGTAGGGAGTTGGCTGTGCATGGTTAGATGTTGGTTACAAGGCGAGCACTTAGTACGCACGTGAAAGAGGAGAACGGGGAGCAACGGGAAAATTTATTTCATACCAGATGCCTTGTGAATGGTAAGGTTTGTTGTGTGGTGATAGATGGAGGAAGTTGCACAAATGTGGGCAGCACGATCATGGTGGAGAAGTTGGGAATGTCCACAACCAAACATCCCCAACCATACAGATTGCAGTGGCTTAATGATAGTGGAGATATCAAGGTGACTAAACAAGTGTTGGTTCCATTCACGATTGGGAAGTATGTGGATGAGGCATTGTGTGACGTGGTTCCGATGCAGGCGGGTCATTTATTGCTAGGCCGCCCATGGTAGTTTGATCGGCGGGTGAAGCATGATGGTTTCACGAACGAGTATTCTTTTGTTCATAATCAGCGAAAGGTTACGTTATGTCCTATGTCACCAAAGCAGGTGCATGAGGATCAATTATATTTGCAAAAAGATCATGTACAAAGAAAAGAAAGTGAAAAAAAGGAAAGTGAGAAAAAAATTGAGGGAAAAAATGAGGAAAAAATAAGAGAGAAAAAGAAAGAGAGAGAAGAAAAGATGATGAGCAAAAAACCAATATCTATGCAAAAAAGAGCGACGTGAGGCGAGCTTTAGATGCTAAACAGCCGATGATTATACTTCGGTATAAGGAGGCATTTTTAAATACTAACGCTAATGATTCTTCTTTGCCTAGTGTTGTTTCATCTCTTTTGCAGGATTATAAGGATGTGTTTCCCGAGGAGCTTCCACAAGGATTACCACCTATTCGGGGAATTGAGCATCAGATTGATTTCATGCCCGGAGCATCCATTCCAAATCGTCCAGCTTATCGGAGTAATCCAGAGGAGACAAAAGAGTTGCAGAAGTAAGTTGGAGAATTGATGAAGAAGGGGTTTGTGAGAGAGAGCATGAGTCCATGTGCAGCTCCAGTGATATTAGTGCCGAAGAAGGATGGGAAATGGCGGATGTGCATCGATTGTCGAGCAGTAAATAACATTACGGTAAAATATCGACATCCCATTCCTCGATTAGATGACATATTAGATGAATTGCATGGGTCTTGTATATTCTCAAAAATTGATTTAAAAAGTGGTTATCATCAAATTAGAATGCAAGAGGGTGATGAATGGAAAACTGCTTTCAAAACAAAATATGGTCTTTATGAGTGGTTAATGTTACCTTTTGGTTTAACTAATGCTCCTAGTACCTTCATGAGATTGATGAACCATGTTTTGCGACCATTCATTGGCAAATTTGTGGTAGTTTATTTTGATGATATCTTGATATATAGCAAAAACTTGGGAGAGCATGCATTGCATTTGAAATCTGTTTTAGATGTTCTTAGAAAAGAAAAGTTGTTTGCTAACATGGATAAGTGCACGTTTCGTACGGATAGAGTTGTTTTTCTTGGATTTGTTGTGAGTTCACAGGGAGTTCAAGTGGATGAGGAGAAAATACGTGCAATCCGAGAATGGCCGAGTCCAACAAATGTGAGCCAAGTTCGAAGCTTTCATGGATTGGCTAGTTTTTACCGGCGGATCGTGAGAAATTTCAGCGACATCACAGCACCCTTAACAGAAGTGATCAAGAAAAGTGTAGGGTTTAAATGGGGTGAAGAGCAGGAAAAAGCGTTTAAATTGATTAAAGATAAATTGACTAACGCTCCTTTGCTTGTTTTACCTAACTTTGCTAAAACCTTTGAAATTGAATGTGATGCTTCAGGTTTGGGAATTGGAGCTGTGTTGATGCAGGAAGGGAAGCCAGTAGCGTATTTCAGCGAGAAGCTGAATGGAACAGCCTTGAACTATCTGACCTATGATAAGGAGCTGTATGCGTTAGTTAGGGCGTTGGAGACGTGGCAACACTAGCTTTGGCCTAAAGAGTTCGTGATTCACACGGATCATGAATCGTTGAAATACTTGAAGGGACAACATAAGTTGAACAAAAGACACGCGAGGTGGATGGAGTTCATTGAGACATTTCCGTATGTCATCCGATACAAACAGGGTAAGGAGAATGTTGTTGCTGATGCTCTTTCGAGAAGGTACGTGTTGTTGAATACTCTTGATACAAAATTGCTTGGGTTTGAACGAATTAAAGAGTTATATGCTAATGACCTTGAATTTTGTGAAGAGTTTAAATCATGTGAAAGGAATGTTGTAGGTAAATACTTTAAAGTTGATGGTTTTCTGTTTCGAGAAAATAAGCTATGTGTACCTGCATGTTCTTTGCGTGAATTGTTGATTAGGGAGTCACATGGGGGAGGTCTAATGGGTCATTTTGGTGTTGAAAAGACTTTTTCTGTTTTGAAAGAACATTTTTATTGGCCTCATATGAAACGAGATGTGGAAAGAATTTGTGATAGATGCATTACGTGTAAGCAAGCTAAGTCTCGTGTTCAACCTCATGGATTGTATACACCATTGCCTATATCTAGTGAACCTTGGATTGATTTGTCTATGGATTTTGTATTGGGTTTACCTAGGTCTAAGCGTGGTCATGATTCTATATTTGTGGTCGTGGATAGATTTTCTAAGATGGCACATTTTATTCCATGTCACAAAACTGATGATGCATCCCATATTGCTAATTTGTTCTTTAGAGAAATTGTGCGTTTGCATGGCATGCCTAGAACAATTGTTTCAGATAGAGATTCTAAATTTTTGAGTTATTTTTGGAAGACATTGTGGTGTAAGTTAGGTACTAAACTATTATTTTCAACTACTTGTCATCCACAAACTGACGGTCAAACTGAGGTAGTTAATAGAACTTTATCTGCATTGTTAAGAGCTGTTATCAAAAAGAACATTAAAGTTTGGGAAGAGTGTTTACCACATGTTGAGTTTGCATATAATCGATATGTTCATTCTGCTACACAATTTTCACCATTTGAAATTGTTTATGGTTTTAATCCTTTGGCACCGTTGGATTTATTACCATTACCTTTGTCTGAATATACTAACATGGATGGAAAGAAAAAGGCTGAATTTGTCAAGCAGATACATGAAAAGGCAAGGCTTAACATTGAAAGGAGGACGGAGCAATATGCAAAACAGGCCAACAAGGGTCGGCGTCAAGTGATTTTTGAACCAGGAGAGTGGGTGTGGTTACATATGAGGAAGGAAAGATTTCTAGCTCAACGACGTTCAAAATTGCTTCCAAGGGGAGATGGTCCATGTGACGCCCCCAAATCCGGGTTACTTTAACCTCGAATTTAGTGCATCACTATGCAACTCATACACATACTATTAATAACTATTTGCGGAATAATAGAAATATTTACATTGATATAACATAAATACTCTCGTCCCAAGTCTCGATACCAATACAAATTCCTGACATAACATAATACAAAAGGTCTAATACATAAGTCTGAATACATGACATAACTTAATACATAATTTCTAAACGAGTCTTAAAACATAGCATAATCATAACATAGTGTGACAAAGCTAATTCGTGGCTTTGCCTTTGCCTTTATCCTTTCCTGAGCTCTCGCCTCTATGGGTAACCACTGAAATGTTTTAAGGAAAGCAAGGGTGAGCAACAAGTTTGCCCAGCAAGTATAACAATAAGGATAATACATAATCAAAAGTAAGATTTCTCAAGTTTTAATACAAATCTCTACTATCACTGAGGAGTCACTATGGACTAGATGAATATCAAATGAATTCAAGGATTTCAAATTGTGTCAATTGCAGGAATCACTGAGTGGCCACCATGGCACTTACCTTTTTTTTTTTAGAATTAACAGTATTACACTATTAACTCCAAAACAACAGTTACAGGTACAATAGGTGATCAGCCTAAAATACCCGGCGTTATGCATAAGCCTCAAACGTTCTACTTACGCGCGTGTCGGTTCCCCGACTAAAAATATATTTTTCCCTACTATGAGGGTTGTTCATCTCTGCAAAGAGTCCGTACCAAAACAATTGGTTTGGATAGCTTTCTAAGTCATGGACGTTAGTCTAGCCGAATCAAATGGCATTGACACTCTTCGTAAACAGTTCATGCATAATGTGAACTTAAAAGCTTTAACAGTTTATGTCAATAACATATCTTGAACGCTTGTGCAAATATGAAAGATTGGCATAAGTATGGAATTCACACAATAATGTATGTATTGCGTAAATATGAACTTTGAACATTAAATAGCATTCGTAAGAATATAATCGAATGAAGTTGATAAGCTCGCCTAGAACGAGGACTAGACAAGGATTAGAAAACTTGCTCAATACACCACATTGGTGTGATTTAGGAAAATATAGAATATTTGTGCAATATCAACTTAAACAAGAATTAGAAAATCTGCACAATATACGTCTTTTGTATAAGATAAGGAACTTGCATTCAATATAGTAAATGAATGGGGTTAGAGAACTTGCCCAACACAAGGGTTAGACAAGAGTTAAAGAAGAACTTGCCTTAAGCGCTTGCTAATAACTCGACGTTAATCGTCCTTCAAAAGTCCTACACATTTAAGTACATATCCACATACCAATTAGCCACATAATTGATGTCAAATATTAGTCTACATTACTCTATAGTATTACATTCTAATTAGAAACATAATATCAAACAAGGTTACACACACTTGATACGATGTTTCGGCGTTTGTACAACGCACGCCCAATACGCCTCATTTACATAAGTTTAGCATGTGCATACACTTGTCTAGTTCATCATTGATTAAAGCTAAAGGTCATTATAAACCATAATGTACAAGTTCTAGAACTTACAACAATAATTTTTAGCTTTGGAAACGTTACACGTTACATACGTGCATGTACGACGCCCTCTTTTTGCTTCCTAATGCACAATAGTCCTAAAAATGGCCAATTTAGAAATTTGTTAAGACATTAAATTACAGTTCTAAATATTGGAGGTTGTAGTTCTACTTCTTAGCTTTCCGGATCATCTTGAATCATCCAATTTGGAGTTCGTATGAGAAAGTTATGTATGTTTTACTAAAGTAGGTCGAAGCTGTCCAGCCAACTGTTGCTCTAGCGCGGGAAGCGCCCATTTAGCCTTATGGTGGGCGCGGGACGCGCTAACCGGCAGTGTGCTCTAGGTGCCAATTGCCAGCATGCTCTGTTTTTGCTATATTACAAAAAACCTCATAACTTCTTCATTTTAAGTCCGAAATTAGGCCGTTTCGGAGGCTACGGAAAGCTTAAAACATGAACTACCAAACCCCCATGGATTCATAATCTTACAGACACTTTAATAAATCGAAATAATGGCTCCAAAGAGATTAATCCGACTATATTTCAGCAAAACTCAGAGTTAGGCTAATACATTCTTCCTCTTTGCTTCTTAGCTATCATATAACAAGATTGTATGACTTATGACATGCTTTCATTACCAAACTAAGCAATATAACACCATTTCAACAATTAATCAAAATTAATTCTCATGACCTTTAGAGAAATCATTCTCTTAGACAATAAATCAAATAGTTGGTGGGCATGGCTTACAAACTCACATTGGGGTAGAGTTTAATTATGTTCTAGTCCAGATTTCCAAATGAAATCATTACCCACATGCCTCTAAGAACATGGCAACAATTCTCTACCATCTAACAAACCAAAATAACCAACCAAAAGCTATATTTACAACAAAGTACATAAATTGTCCAAATCAGTCCATAATTGTCCAACAGTCCATTAATGTCCATTCTTGATTCCTTATGTAAAGGTTTTTGATTATCAAACATTGTTCCACTTTCCTTGATCATTATTAAGGCTTTTAAAGAGTTTAACCACATTCATATCAACTCATGAACTAACCAAACAATTTCAGCAACATATACTCTCATAAACAAGCAATATGAAACTCAAAACTGAAGCAACCATGGAAATGAGTTTGGTTCCAAAACACTAACCTCTTGAAGCAACTTCTAGGATGAAAATAGGATTGATAACCAGCTGCTATACCCCTTCTTCTTCTTCCTTCTAACCACCCGTGCACCAACTCTCACAACTCTCTCTAAATTTCTGGATTCTAACTTAGCAACAATGAGCAAAGGAATGGAAGGCAAGCAAGGGGTAGTATATATAGAGGGATGAACTGAGCTTCCTTGGAGGAGGGAAGGGTTAAGCATGCTTGGTGTGATCAGCTCCCCATGTATGGGAAGCTGAAGTTGGCCTCTCCCATGTGTGGGAAACTCCCCTCCCATTCTCCCAATTGTTCTTCCTCCCTTTTGCTCTCCCAAATGCAAGAATTTGCTCTACCCAAAATGTTCTCATTCCTTTGTTCCTTCTCCTCTCATCCGTGTTCTTCTTCTTCATTCAATTGCTCAGCTGATGGTTTAACCCATTTCCCTCATGGGTCATGGGTTGGGCCGTGGGTGGGGTCGTGGGTCATGGATCATGGGTTTGGGCCACCCTTAAGCAATTTGGGGCTTCTAATTAACTCCCAATTTGGCTAAAATAAAATCCAACACTTGGATTATTAATCAATTACATTAACACCATGAGAAAATTAGAAAAGTCGAAATAAACGAAAAAGACGTTTTTTGGGGCGAATAGTGCCCACGCGAATAGTAACCCGCGAATAGAATTTTAGCGGTATTTCTCCGAAAACATTTTAATAAGTCCTATCAAATAACAACACTTAATATCATTGCAAATACATAATCTAGATTATTACATAACCTTTAAGCACATCACACAAAATAATATTAATAAAAATTCATTCATTAAATAATGATCGTAAGCGTATATTACAAAGCCATGCAAAATTCGCGGTCGTTACATCCTCCCCTCCTTATAAGAATTCTGTCCCCAGAATCACAACTAAGCAAAAAGATGGGGGTAATTCTTCTTCATTTTATCCTCTAACTCCCACGTAGCCTCCTCGACATCGTGGTTTCGCCAAACTACCTTCACAGAAGGTATGACTTTATTCCTTAACACTTGCTCCTTCCTATCAGTTATCTGAATAGGAATTTCCTCGTACGTGAGATCCTTCTCGATCTGGACGGGCTCATAGGATATAACGTGCTTGTAATCGGGTTTATATGGTCGTAGCACTGAGACATGGAACACATTGTGGATGTGCTCCAGCTCGGGAGGTAAAGCTACCTCGTACGCCACTTCGCCTACCCTTCTCAAGACCTCAAACGGTCCTACGAACCTCGGACTCAGCTTCCCTTTCTTGCCGAATCGAATCTTCCCCTTCCAGGGAGATACCTTCAAAAACACAAAACTTCCACTTTCGAACTCTCGGCTTTGACGGTGCAAATCTGCGTATTTCTTCTGCCGATCTTGGGCTGCTACCAATCTGGCTCTTATTGTGCCAACAATATCTGCCGTTTGCTGAACTAGTTCTGGTCCCAACAGTCGTCTCTCTCCGACTTCATCCCAACATAACGGTGTTCTGCATTTTCTTCCGTAGAGAGCTTCGTACGGCGGCATACCGATACTTGCGTGATAACTATTATTATAAGCGAATTCCATGAGGGGTAAGTGGTCATCCCAACTTCCCTTGAAATCCATCACACAAGCTCTAAGCATGTCTTCCAGCGTCTGTATTGTTCGCTCACTCTGTCCGTCAGTTTGAGGATGATAAGCAGTACTTAGCCTCAGTTGTGTTCCCATTCTTTCTTGCAAGCTCTTCCAAAAATTTGATGTGAAGCGCGGGTCTCGGTCAGAAACGATTGACACCGGCACTCCATGCCTTGAAACAACTTCCTTTATATACAACTTTGCTAACTGATTTAAATTGAATCGTATCCTTATCGGTAGAAAGTGCGCTGACTTCGTCAATCGGTCCACAATAACCCAAATTGCATCATAACCTTTCTGGGTGCTTGGAAGCCCCACTACGAAATCCATCGTAATGTGTTCCCATTTCCATTCTGGTATCTTAAGTGGTTGAAGTAGTCCACTCGGTCTCTGATGCTCTGCCTTGACCCGTTGACAGGTAAGACACTTACTGACGCACTCTGCCACCTCTCGCTTCAAATTTGGCCACCAAAAATGTTGACGAAGATCCCTGTACATTTTTGTGCTTCCTGGGTGAACAGAATATGGTGAGTTATGTGCCTCATGCAAGATTGCCTCTCTTAGTTCGGTCACGGCTGGCACCCACACATGTTCTTCAAATCGCAAGATACCATCTTTATCCAATCTAAACTTTTCTTCATCGTTTTCTGCTACTCTTTCCTTTATCTTCTCACATTCCTCATCATTTCTCTGTGCCTCCTGTACTTTATCTAGCAACGTCGGACGAGCTTCCATTATGAATAAGCGCTCTGCTGCCCTTCTTGGACTTTTCACTTCTATCTCTAGTCGCGTCATTTCCTTCACTAGCTCCTCCTGTGTTGTCAGCCTGAACAAGCTCTCCCTTCCCTTTCTACTCAACGCATCTGCTACTACGTTTGCCTTCCCCGGGTGATAAAGAATCTCGCAGTCGTAATCTTTGATTAATTCCAACCACCTCCTTTGTCGCATATTGAGCTCTTTCTGTGTGAAGATATACTTCAGACTTTTGTGGTCCGTATATATCTCACATTTCTCCCCATAAAGATAGTGCCTCCAAATCTTCAGGGCAAAAACTACCGCGGCTAACTCCAAGTCGTGGGTAGGGTATCGCTTTTCATAGTCCTTCAATTGACGTGACGCATACGCAATGACCTTGCCATGCTGCATTAGAAACACAACCAAGACCTCGGTGTGACGCATCACTATACACTACAAAACCTCCTGTATCATCCGGTAGGGATAACACAGGCGCCTCGCTCAATCTCTTCTTCAACTCTGTAAAGCTTTCCTCACACTTCTCCGTCCACACAAACTTCACCGCCTTCCTCGTTAGATTAGTTAACGGGGTCGCTATCTTAGAAAAGTCCTGGATAAATCGTCGATAGTACCCGGCTAACCCTAAGAAACTTCGCACCTCCGTTGGCGTCCTCGGTTGATCCCAGTTACTCACTGCTTCCACTTTCGCAGGATCCACTGAGATCCCATCTTTGTCTATCACATGCCCCAGAAATTGTACCCTTTCCATCCAAAATTCACATTTAGAAAATTTTGCGTACAACTTCTCTTTCCTCAGCGTTTCTAGTATCGCCTTCAGATGGTCGGCGTGCTCCTCTTCGGTCTTTGAATAGATTAGGATGTCGTCAATGAAAACTACCACAAACTTGTCTAAGTATGGCTTGAGAATTCGATTCATCAAATCCATAAATGCTGCTGGCGCGTTCGTCAGACCGAAAGACATCACCAAAAATTCATAGTGCCCATACCTCGTTCGAAACGCGGTCTTTGGCACGTCCTCCCTCCTCACCTTTAACTGGTGATATCCAGTCCTCAAATCTATCTTTGAGAAATGCCTCGCTCCTTGAAGTTGATCGAAAAGATCGTCGATTCTTGGCAACGGATACTTATTCTTGATTGTTGCCTTATTCAACTCTCGGTAGTCGATACAAAGCCTCATCGTTCCGTCTTTCTTCTTGACAAACAAGACCGGTGCTCCCCATGGAGACACACTTGGTTGAATATACCCATTGTCCAACAATTCTTGAAGTTGGATCAACAATTCCTTCATTTCCACTGGCGCCATGCGATACGGGGCTTTCGAAATTGGTGCTGTCCCTGGTGCTAAATCTATTGCAAACTCAATTTCCCTGTCTGGCGGTAGACCGGGTAATTCGCTTGGAAACACGTCTGGAAAGTCCTTCACTATCGGTATATCTGTTATTTCTACTCCCTCTTTTTTTGAGTCTACAATATAGGCTAAATAGCCTACACACCCTTTTCTTAGTAATTTCTTGGCCTGCATCATCGTAAGACAACACGATCGTCTAAGCGATGTGCTACCATTAAATACTACCCTCGACCGGTTCGAGGTCCGAAGGTTCACACTTTTCTTCTGACAGTCAATTATTGCTTCATGGTTATACAACCAATCCATTCCCAGTATTACATCAAACTCTCCTAATTTAATCGGGATCAAATCTGCCTTTAGGTTATGACCCCTAATTTCAGCATCACAATCACGGTATATGAACTCTACGAGAATTATCTCCTCATTAGCAATTTCTACGCTCAAGGGATTATCGAGTCGCTCTTGGGGTAAATTCAATCGACTAGCAAATTCCTCAGATACAAATGAATAGGTAGCACCCGAATCAAATAATACATAAGCATTTATATCATTGACCGGGATAATAACTGACACCAACGTCCCTCGAAGCTATGGCATCCTGGGCCGTCATGTTGAATGTCCTGGCAGTTGGTCGACTAGGCTGAACAGGCCCACCAGTCACCGGCTTATTGCTTCCCCCTTTGTAGCCACTCCCCCCGCTGCTTCCTCTTTGGGGGCAGTCCTTGATCTGGTGCTCGGCCGATCCACAAGCGAAACATCCACGGATTTTCTTCGGATTTGGGCATTTTGGTGCCATATGTCCCTCCTTGCCGCAGTTATAGCAGACACTGCGTCCCTTCCAGCATTCTCCCAAGTGGTTTTTTTTCCCGCATTTTGAACATGCCTCGATTCTCTTTTTGAATCCTCCCTGATTGCTTCCGGTCGGATTATTGTTGGTACTATTGTTGTTGTTATCCCACTTTCTCTTCCCCAGGTTGCTTCCTCCGCTACTACTTCCTCCACGATGGTCGCCTCCATTTTTCTTATTCTTCCTTTCCCTGTTATATTGACTCAAGGCCTCACTTCCACCCTCAGCTATGATGGCTTTCTCTAAGAGTGCATTAAAGGTCTCGATTTGGAGCACTGACACCTTACTGTACACCCATGGCTTCAGCCCTTGTTCGAACCGTTGCGCCTTCCGCTCCTCTGTATCCACTTGGTGTGGCGCAAAGCGTGCGAGTTCATTAAATTTGGCGGCGTACTGTGCCACTGTCATATCCCCTTGCTTAAGTTCCAGGAATTTCACTTCCATCCGACTCTTCATGCTCTTCGGGAAGTAATTCTCGAAGAACAGTTCCTTGAATTTTTCCCACGGTACTACACCTTCTCCGGCCCGTTGTTGATTGGCTTCCCACCAATAGTTCGCCTCTCCCTTCATCATATAGGTGGCGAATGCAGTCTTCTGGTCCTCTCCCACGCGTGCAATGGTAAAAGCCTTCTCGGTTTCTTTAACCCAAGACTGGGCCTCTATCGGGTCAGTCGTCCCTTTGAACTCTGGGGGTCCCACACTTTTGAAGTCTTTAAAATTTGCTATCGGGACAACTGGGGGAATTGGGTTTCTGGGTCCTGCATTCCTGCCTTGGAACACTCCCTCAAGTAGGTCAGCTAGTCGTTGCATGGGGTCTGCTTGGCCTCCTTCATTATTCACTGACCCTTGAGGGGTTCGTTGAACGGGTATTCTACGTGGTGGCATCTTCTGTTTAATGGAATGAAACTAAATGTTACTATCTCACCATACCATGCAAATGTTTACCAAGTAATTTAACAATTAAACAACACATTTAATAAGAACGTTTCATTGATAAGTTAATAGCCAGTACATCATACGTGATTGTCCTATAGCACACCGCTATGAACGTCACCATTCACCCCCTAATACACAAAAGATGGGAATTTACAAACATAGTACCCTCTGTCAAGCATAAAGACTTGGGGTATACAAAACTTATCCCATACATAATACAAAAGGTCGGGATAAAATTAACAAAATCATGTACTGCTAGACACATAACTAACTAGTCTATCCAAGCATACCGCGCTCCACGGCGCGGTTATACTCCAAATGTCCCATACGGACCATCAGATCTCGGCTCAGAGTGTGGCGAGTCTGCCCCTCCTCGGCCGGATAATGCCAGACACCATCTATCCACCTACCGATAGCCGTGCTGAATGCATAGCCCATCCGGTTCATCTTCCTCCTCTTCCTTCTCACTTCACCTTCTAAGTCATCAGCTCGCTCTAAGGCGTCATCCCGCTGTTCCTCAATTTGGATGCGGTCAGTTACTTCTACCTCTAGTTGGGCTCGCAAAGCCTCCTTCTCCACCTGTAGGCTTCCCGCCCGCTGCTCGGACTGCTCTAGATTTCCTACCAGTTCTACATTCCTTGCCATGAGACGGTAGACCATAGCCCCTAACTGCACAGAGACCTCATGTCGTCCCTGAGCTTCCTGTTCCAACTCTCGGACTGTATCCTCTAGCTCGATGATGCGATCAGCATACTCCCCTAACAGATCATCTTCATATGTGGTACCATCATGGGGCACCTCTCCTGGCTCATCTAAGGAATCACTGCCTATGGGGTCTTCCTCGAAGTCCTCCTCCGGGTCTTCCTCCGGATCAGACTCCATCACATAATCCGCTTCGGCTGGGGATACTGCCGTAATAGGCTCAACTATAAGGGGTGACTCGAACACCACATGGATGTCACGTGGCTCTTCCTCCATAATTCTGCTTGGCTCGCCCATCTCTGGCATACTACAAACACAAGGCAAAACAAACAAAACCTATCAGTATCTCTTAACAAAAATATAAATCCATTACATGGAATGAAAATACATTTCACGACACTACTAACTTTCTAATCGAAGTCTATATCTCGTAAACTCTACATGAGTTTTATTGCTTTCTATTTCTCTATGTTCTCCAAGGTTATAGCCTAAGGACTCTCCATTTCCTAAGGTTTATAACCTATAGCTCTGATACCAACCTGTGACGCCCCCAAATCCGGGTTTACTTTAACCTCGAATTTAGTGCATCACTATGCAACTCATACACATACTATTAATAACTATTTGCGGAATAATAGAAATATTTACATTGATATAACATAAATACTCTCGTCCCAAGTCTCGATACCAATACAAATTCCTGACATAACATAATACAAAAGGTCTAATACATAAGTCTGAATACATGACATAACTTAATACATAATTTCTAAAACGAGTCTTAAAACATAGCATAATCATAACATAGTGTGACAAAGCTAATTCGTGGCTTTGCCTTTGCCTTTATCCTTTCCTGAGCTCTCGCCTCTATGGGTAACCACTGAAATGTTTTAAGGAAAGCAAGGGTGAGCAACAAGTTTGCCCAGCAAGTATAACAATAAGGATAATACATAATCAAAAGTAAGATTTCTCAAGTTTTAATACAAATCTCTACTATCACTGAGGAGTCACTATGGACTAGATGAATATCAAATGAATTCAAGGATTTCAAATTGTGTCAATTGCAGGAATCACTGAGTGGCCACCATGGCACTTACCTTTTTTTTTTTTGAATTAACAGTATTACACTATTAACTCCAAAACAACAGTTACAGGTACAATAGGTGATCAGCCTAAAATACCCGGCGTTATGCATAAGCCTCAAACGTTCTACTTACGCGCGTGTCGGTTCCCCGACTAAAAATATATTTTTCCCTACTATGAGGGTTGTTCATCTCTGCAAAGAGTCCGTACCAAAACAATTGGTTTGGATAGCTTTCTAAGTCATGGACGTTAGTCTAGCCGAATCAAATGGCATTGACACTCTTCGTAAACAGTTCATGCATAATGTGAACTTAAAAGCTTTAACAGTTTATGTCAATAACATATCTTGAACGCTTGTGCAAATATGAAAGATTGGCATAAGTATGGAATTCACACAATAATGTATGTATTGCGTAAATATGAACTTTGAACATTAAATAGCATTCGTAAGAATATAATCGAATGAAGTTGATAAGCTCGCCTAGAACGAGGACTAGACAAGGATTAGAAAACTTGCTCAATACACCACATTGGTGTGATTTAGGAAAATATAGAATATTTGTGCAATATCAACTTAAACAAGAATTAGAAAATCTGCACAATATACGTCTTTTGTATAAGATAAGGAACTTGCATTCAATATAGTAAATGAATGGGGTTAGAGAACTTGCCCAACACAAGGGTTAGACAAGAGTTAAAGAAGAACTTGCCTTAAGCGCTTGCTAATAACTCGACGTTAATCGTCCTTCAAAAGTCCTACACATTTAAGTACATATCCACATACCAATTAGCCACATAATTGATGTCAAATATTAGTCTACATTACTCTATAGTATTACATTCTAATTAGAAACATAATATCAAACAAGGTTACACACACTTGATACGATGTTTTCGGCGTTTGTACAACGCACGCCCAATACGCCTCATTTACATAAGTTTAGCATGTGCATACACTTGTCTAGTTCATCATTGATTAAAGCTAAAGGTCATTATAAACCATAATGTACAAGTTCTAGAACTTACAACAATAATTTTTAGCTTTGGAAACGTTACACGTTACATACGTGCATGTACGACGCCCTCTTTTTGCTTCCTAATGCACAATAGTCCTAAAAATGGCCAATTTAGAAATTTGTCAAGACATTAAATTACAGTTCTAAATATTGGAGGTTGTAGTTTCTACTTCTTAGCTTTCCGGATCATCTTGAATCATCCAATTTGGAGTTCGTATGAGAAAGTTATGTATGTTTTACTAAAGTAGGTCGAAGCTGTCCAGCCAACTGTTGCTCTAGCGCGGGAAGCGCCCATTTAGCCTTATGGTGGGCGCGGGACGCGCTAACCGGCAGTGTGCTCTAGGTGCCAATTGCCAGCATGCTCTGTTTTTGCTATATTACAAAAAACCTCATAACTTCTTCATTTTAAGTCGAAATTAGGCCGTTTCGGAGGCTACGGAAAGCTTAAAACATGAACTACCAAACCCCCATGGATTCATAATCTTACAGACACTTTAATAAATCGAAATAATGGCTCCAAAGAGATTAATCCGACTATATTTCAGCAAAACTCAGAGTTAGGCTAATACATTCTTCCTCTTTGCTTCTTAGCTATCATATAACAAGATTGTATGACTTATGACATGCTTTCATTACCAAACTAAGCAATATAACACCATTTCAACAATTAATCAAAATTAATTCTCATAACCTTTAGAGAAATCATTCTCTTAGACAATAAATCAAATAGTTGGTGGGCATGGCTTACAAACTCACATTGGGGTAGAGTTTAATTATGTTCTAGTCCAGATTTCCAAATGAAATCATTACCCACATGCCTCTAAGAACATGGCAACAATTCTCTACCATCTAACAAACCAAAATAACCAACCAAAAGCTATATTTACAACAAAGTACATAAATTGTCCAAATCAGTCCATAATTGTCCAACAGTCCATTAATGTCCATTCTTGATTCCTTATGTAAAGGTTTTGATTATCAAACATTGTTCCACTTTCCTTGATCATTATTAAGGCTTTTAAAGAGTTTAACCACATTCATATCAACTCATGAACTAACCAAACAATTTCAGCAACATATACTCTCATAAACAAGCAATATGAAACTCAAAACTGAAGCAACCATGGAAATGAGTTTGGTTCCAAAACACTAACCTCTTGAAGCAACTTCTAGGATGAAAATAGGATTGATAACCAGCTGCTATACCCCTTCTTCTTCTTCCTTCTAACCACCCGTGCACCAACTCTCACAACTCTCTCTAAATTTCTGGATTCTAACTTAGCAACAATGAGCAAAGGAATGGAAGGCAAGCAAGGGGTAGTATATATAGAGGGATGAACTGAGCTTCCTTGGAGGAGGGAAGGGTTAAGCATGCTTGGTGTGATCAGCTCCCCATGTATGGGAAGCTGAAGTTGGCCTCTCCCATGTGTGGGAAACTCCCCTCCCATTCTCCCAATTGTTCTTCCTCCCTTTTGCTCTCCCAAATGCAAGAATTTGCTCTACCCAAAATGTTCTCATTCCTTTGTTCCTTCTCCTCTCATCCGTGTTCTTCTTCTTCATTCAATTGCTCAGCTGATGGTTTAACCCATTTCCCTCATGGGTCATGGGTTGGGCCGTGGGTCGGGTCGTGGGTCATGGATCATGGGTTTGGGCCACCCTTAAGCAATTTGGGGCTTCTAATTAACTCCCAATTTGGCTAAAATAAAATCCAACACTTGGATTATTAATCAATTACATTAACACCATGAGAAAATTAGAAAAGTCGAAATAAACGAAAAAGACGTTTTTGGGGCGAATAGTGCCCACGCGAATAGTAACCCGCGAATAGAATTTTAGCGGTATTTCTCCGAAAACATTTTAATAAGTCCTATCAAATAACAACACTTAATATCATTGCAAATACATAATCTAGATTATTACATAACCTTTAAGCACATCACACAAAATAATATTAATAAAAATTCATTCATTAAATAATGATCGTAAGCGTATATTACAAAGCCATGCAAAATTCGCGGTCGTTACAGTCCATTTCAAGTTCTTGAGCGCATCAATGATAATGCCTACAAATTGGATTTTCCTGGTGAGTATAATGTTAGTGCAACTTTTAACGTTACTGATCTTAGTCCGTTTGATGTAGGTGTCGATTTAAGGACAAATCTTTCTCAAGAGGAGAGGTATGATGAGGGCATCCTTGGCTCTGGAGCGATTGACATCCATAAAGTGGATCCTTTGTGTATGCCGGATGGTCTCGTGACGAGAGCTCGGGCTAAACGTGTCAAGGAGAGCATTAATGGGTTGATTCAAGGCATGTGGAGCGAAGATCGATCGAGTGTGGACCCGGATTCTAAGGATTTACATTTAGTCATGATGATACAAACAAACATGCCAAGGTTGGAAGCGTTGGAAACGAGAAAGGACGAAGAATTCCAAGTTGCAGAGTTCTCGCCCCGGCAAGAACTTCAAAGCCAAAATTCTTGCCCCGGCGAGAATCTTACTGTTCAAGCTCGCCCCGGCCTAAATTGATCCGCCCCAGCGAAGAACTTACTGTCCATTCTCGCCCCGACGAGAAGTCTCAGTTCAATTTTCTCGCCCCGACGAGAACACGCAGAATGAGTTGGCGCGTTTTTTGAGGCGACGCGTTTTTGAAGATTTTTATCAGATTTCTTTTCCTTAATTTTAGGAATTTCAATATATTTTCATAATTCTATTGTAATTAGGATATTTCAATATAGGATTTTGATTCCAAATCAATTGTTTACTTCTTATTTGGATTCTAGGGTTTCATAGTTAGTATAAATAAGTTTTATGCTTATAATTCAAACACAATGCAATAATAATTCAGAGTTTATTCATACTTGAGAGTTATTCTCTACTTTTGGTTCTTTGAAGAATTTCTAAGTAATTTTTCTTAGTTTTTCTTTGAGATTCGAAGTTAACTTATCATACAACAATCCATAGTTGTGTGTGGCGTTATCTACCAGTTATCAATCGTTGATTGTACCGAAGGTTCCTGCTTCATATAAGTACGGGGTTTAGGTGTCATTGATAATCCACCTACGCGAATTCATCTGCTTGAACGATTATACCAGAGTTCTCGTCTCAATATAGACGTTGGGTTAAGGTGTCGGGATAGTTCCATCAAATTGGCTTACTAGAAACGATCCGGGCGACGACCACCTCACGCAAGTGTGCCGTGGAGTCTATCACCTCTAGTTCCTCTTCCCTTTCTTCCAACTGGTGGACTCTTGACTCCAATACCTGGGTCCGAGCTTCTAGTTCCCGGTTTCTCTGTTCTAACTGTTGGCCCCTAACTTCTAGCTCTGCGTTTCTCTCTTCTACCTGATGGTTTCTAGCTTCTAGCTCTTGGTTCGTATCCATCAGTCCTCTAATTAAGGTATACATTTCTGCAAATATATCATCCTCATCCTCATCATCATCTTCGGCAGTATCATCAGCTGCCTGCTCGAGCGCTACAAGATCCTCTACCAGATCCTCCTCATGTTCTTCCTCTGGTTCTTCCTCAGGGTCTGGCTCTGCTATGGGTTCCTCCCAAACTACCTGTATGTCTCGTACCCCTTCCTCGCTAGCCATCCTACAAAAGGACAAAATATCTGACTTAGCACGAAAATATATATATATATATATATATATATATATATATATAATATACAATTTAAATAATCTTTAATTCCAAAATTATTATTATTTTACGCAAAAAAAAACTCTGTGTGAGTTCTTTTATCACCGTCTCTACTAGATTCCAATCAGGTTATATCCTAAGGTTCCCTAACCTAAGGGTTATAACCTATAGCTTTAATACCAACCCGTGACGCCCCCATATTCGAGTACTTGCTACTACAGACATGGTAGTCACTATACATTACTCCACTTAAAATCTACTAGTTATATTACATAATCACTGGTTTGTTACATAATTCATATCAAGAACAAAATTACAACCAAGGTCTTTAACTACTGCTATCTACTTACATTCTTAAAATTTATATTTATACAAGACATGATTTATCTATAATTCTATTCTTCTTTTTACTTTTTCCTTTCCCTTACTTTTGGACTGGGACCCATCTGCTAATCCGTCTTTTTCTGCAAAGAATATATATGTCGCAAGGGTGAGCAATAAGATTACTCAGCAAGTATATGAGATATCAAGAACTGAATTAAAAAGAAATCAAATAACTGAATGCAAATTAGATCAGGATAATGAATGGGAATCGTGAATAATACAATAATGAACAGATTTAAATTAATGAGTATCAAATAAATTGTTCTTTTCTGAGCTGAGTGGTCATAAGGATCAAGAACGTAAGTGTCTTACAGTTATAAAAACTACTGACTCTCCATAAGTGTTTATCAGTCATAAAGACTGAAAAACTCTCCACAGGCACTTTAGGGGATCAACCTACCGTACCCTATGTTATGCACAATATTATCTCCACAAGCCGGATTTTTTCGACAATAATATCCCCTATATAAAATAGGGTTGTTCAACTTAGTCTAGGATTCTGCCCCAAAATAATTTGGTTTGGAAAATAAATATAATAAATTCTTATTTTTAGAGTAAGCCGAAACAATGACTTTCTCTTTATTACAAATAAATCAGGGGTATTTAAAAATTTAGAGTTAAACAAATCTTGCAAATAAATTCTGAAATTTAATATTGCATAATAGCAATTACTTGAATGAAATTCATAACTCAGGAAAATTATACCAAAAATAAAAATTCTTAAGGTTTAGGAACTTGTCATTCAGAAAATTCTCATAAATTAAGGGACTTGCATAAAATAATAAACTTGCACAAGTTAGGAAAACTTGCCTGTTTTCCGTGGTCTATTTTCCAACTCAATAAACCTTTTCTGTAATTGACCTATATATTATTCATGAAGGTCAAAAATATTAATTTATCATAATTTTATTTTTAGTTAACAACTATCATTAACTGTGTTTTACAATTTTATTTACTCGAAAAAATGTATTTTACACTTTTTCTCAGCTTTGCTAATTTGTACATTTTCTTGTATTTTTCAATATCCATTACCCATTAAACATTTATTTATTTAATTTTTCTTCCTTATTTTGTAACTTCAAACGTTCAAACTAGGGTTTCTAATTTTTATTTTCTAGGATTTTCTTTCCTGTTTTCGTTAAAATTTTGCATTTTTATGCATGATTCTTGTTACTTTAACACATCATATATTACTATTACTATGTTTTGAGGAATATATAACCTTCATATATAAAAAAGAATTACATAATTATATATGAAAATTACATGTATAAAAATAAAAAGAATAATTAGAAGCATACCTTCTAATTTTATTTCCTTCTTTTGCTTCCTCTTAATTTTCTTATATTATTCTCACTTTCTCCTTCTTTCTGAAATCTCTTCTCTCTCTCTCTCTCTCTGTTTCGTGCAAGAACTTGACAGGGTGTGTAAATATATATATATATATATATATATATATATATATATATATATATAGATGACTTAGCAAGTTTATTCCCTATTCTTGAACTTTTTGATAGAAAAATCTAGTTGGGTGCTTATTTACATGATGTTTTATCTATTTTCTACCAACTTGGTCCATGTATGACACTCATATTGCCACCTAGTTGAATGCTAGTAGGCTTAGTGTCTTTCATTTTTTTTTTAACTTTTAATTTACTTAGTCAAACTTTCAATTGAAAGTTTGACTTAATTTTTGATTTAGATTACATATATATATAATAATATTATTATTATTATTATTATTATTATTATTATTATTATTTTCTGATATAATTCCTTTCTATTTTGCGATAAAATTCAAGTTCATTTCATGGACATTAAATTTTTATATTAAATGAACGCTCCGAATGTTACAAGGTGGAGCTATTATGGCCAAGAATTGTGATGAGGCATATCAGCTGCCCGAGATAATGGTAGCTAATAACTATCAGTGGCCAACTACAAGAATGGCTCAACCTAAGACAACCGGGGTATATGAAGTGGATGCGATGACAGCCTTATCAGCTCAAGTGACAGCTCAGATTTCTGCTCTTGCAAAGAAGATAGACGCACTTGGGGTACAAAATGTTCAGAGAATGGAGACAGTTTGTGAGATATGCGCGGGTAACCACTCAAATGATCAATGTGTAATAAGTTCTGAATCAATTCAGTTTGTTTCCCACTACAATCGGCAGCAGGGTGTTAATACGAATAGCTACAATTCGAGATGGAAGAACCACCCAAATTTTTCTTAGAACAATAATCAACAGCAACCTCAAGCTCCAAGGCATTCATACCCACCTGGATTCTAGCATCAACAACCTCAATAAACTGATAAACTTATCACAGATGGAGGAATTGATAGCGAGAATGGCAACTCAATTCGAAGCGACAACAAAGAATCAATCAGCTGCAATAAGAAATTTGGAAAATCAAATAGGACAGATAGCAAGTGCTCTAAACACTCGACCTCAAGGATCCCTACCAAATGATACTGAGAAGAATCCGAGGAGAGATGGTAATGAATAGTGCCATGCTATCACACTTCGGAGTGGAAGAGAGTTATTGGAGACTAGTGTTGAAACTCAAGAAAAAGTGTAGTTGCTATCAAGGAGTCACTCCAAGGCTTACTAGAGTTGTTTTATCAACTATTTTCATCAGAAATTGATTTTCTTGAGGATTGGTCATTTGAGTCTTTTTCTAAATCTATTATCTAAGTTTTGTGGCTCCCTAATTGATTTTCTTGAGGATTGGTCATTTGGGTCTTTTTCTGAATCCATGCTTTGAATACTTTTGGCTCAGTATGATGTTTAATGTTCTTCAATTATTGGTTTGCATAGGTATGTAGATGATTATGATAAATCATTGTATTTTGATATTCTTGAAATCTAAATCTTTGACAAGATACTATATATTAGCATAACTGCTCAATTATGTTATTGGATTTGCATGTTTTATTTTTGTGACCATATCTAGTATTACTCTCTACCTTCCAAAACTTGAAATGAATTTTGTCATTTTAGGATATTTTTAAATTTTTAAATTCAAATAAGAGTCATGCTATGTATTGCGACAATATTATGTCAAATTACAATTACAAAACATACAAATACATGGAATCTGATAAAACAAGCTAACCAACTTCGTGCAAAGCACGGACGACAGGATAACGATTTGTTAAATTATTAAATGTAGAATAAATATTTAATTAGAATTTTGAGAAGATAGTTGTAGTTATAAAATTATTAAACATTTATTTAAATAATAAACTATTGAATTATATATTATAAGTTCATTTGATCAATTATTAAGCTAAAAATTTGAATAGAGTGCAGACTTATATAGTTATGATTATGAGAAAATAATTGTTTTAATTTTATTTAAGTTTGTAATAAATTTTATATTAATGTTTATATTGACAAAATTTGCTTGAAGTTTTAATCCATATAGAACTATGATACTCAAACTTTAATATGTTTTAATTTAGTTATGACAATTAGTTAGTATTGAATCCACTATAATTTTTCAACTAATTTTATAGTTATTATGCATTACAAAAAAGTCACATATATAATTAATTTAATTAATTGTGTAATACGATAAAATTTAACATTTTAATGTATTTACAGGGATTCTAGATACATAGTAACCTATGTTTATGCATGAAGGAACTAAGTTAACATGCTCAAAGCATCAGAACAATAGTAACTAACACTGGCAGCCTGCACGGCCGCGCAGTTTTTAGCCTTGGGAGTGGCTCGGCCGCGCCACTCCTGCACTGGTTCAAGTTCGGCTCTGCTTCTGCAGAACTCGAAAATGGCCATGGCCTCACCTATCTAAATGCCACCCAGAGTATCCACATTGGTCCTAAACATGCACACAAACCCATATAACATCTTTATACTAATTGACAAACTAATTAGCAAGAATTATGGATTTCATAGAATTTAACAAACCAGAAATTTAGAACACAGTGTACCTTCTTGAATGCACATTTGAAATCCTCAAATGCTTAATTTAGATTGCTCTCACTCCCAGCAATACTCACTCTCTCTATATGAACTAAGCAAAAATTCTAGCAACTGGACAAGTAACACACGTAGAGATTCAATTCTAGCAACAGGAGCATATGTTTCATCATAATCAATTCCTTCAAGTTGATTATACCCTTGTGCAACAAGCCTAGCCTTATTACGTACAATAGCTCCACTTTCATCTAGTTTGTTACGAAAAACCCATCGAGTTTCAATAATGGAAGTATCCTTGGGTTTTGGAACTAACTCCCATACTTTATTTCTGGTAAACTATTCAAGTTCATCCTGCATGGCTATTATCCAATCTTCATCCAGTAAAGCATCTTTTATATTTTTAGGCTCAATTTGGGACAAGAAAGATAAATGACCAGCCAAGTTATGTGCTTGAGATCTAGTAAGAATTCCTTTATCAATGTCACCAATCACATTTTCTAAAGGATGATTTTTAATAATATGTGACTCTTTGGGTAAGTCATTTAACTGAGGATTGGGATTTTCAAGAGGATTAACATTGATAGGTGGAGATGCATTTTCTGATTTTGGTTCCTCCATATTTCTGAGAATGTCTTCAATGACTATGTCGCTGTCAACTAACTCTTTATATTTGGGGGGTGGCTGAGACTCATCAAAAGTTACATTCATTGATTCTTCAACAACTAGACTTCTTTTGTTAAACACTCTGTATGCTTTACTATTAAGTGAATATCCCAGAAAAATTCCTTTATCAGATTTGGGATCAAACTTTAGCAGATGTCCTCTTGTTTTTAAAATAAAACATTTACTTCCAAAAATACGAAAATAATTTATTTTTGGAGTTCTTTTGTAATAAAGCTCATAGGGAGTTTTGAGTAAAATAGGTCTTAATAGAACTCGGTTTAAAATATAACAGGACGTTGCTACTGCTTCAGCCCAAAAATACTTAGGAAGACGATATTCATTTAACATAGTATTAGCCATTTTCTGTAGGGTTCGATTTTTCCTTTCAACCACACCATTTGATTGTGGCGTGTAAGGAGCAGAGAAGTTATGACTTATATCGTGCTTATCACAAAACATAATGAAATCAGAATTGTCAAATTCTCTTCCGTGATCAGATCGAATATAAACAATAGAACTTCCCTATTGATTCTGAATTTTCTTACATAAAGCAGAGAAAGAATTTATAGCTTCATTTTTAAATTTCAGAAAATCAACCCATGTAAATCGAGAGTAGTCATCGAACAAAACTAGAATATATACAGCACCACCCATGCTATGTTTAGGAATAGGTCCTACTAGCTCCATATGCAAGAGTTCTAAAGGTCGAGAGGTTGATACTGTGAGTTTAGGTTTATGAGACGTATGTATTTGTTTTCCTAGTTCACACGCTTCACAAATATGATCTTTTAAAAACTTCAGTTTTGGAAGACCGCGAACATGTTCTTTAGAAGAAATGTTATTGATTAGTTTCATGTTAATATGACCTAATCTACGATGCCAAAGCCATGGATCATCATTTGCAGATATAAGACAAACATTGTCTATGTGAGAGTATGCGTCTAGGTCACATGTGTATACATTCTGATTTCTAGGGCATAGTAAAACCAATTTACCAGATTGATCAAATATTGAGCAATTTTGAGGATTAAAAGATATTTTAAGACCACTATCACATAATTGACTAATAGATAAAAGATTGTACCTGAGTCCTATGACTAATTGTACATTGGAAATTGTTATGTGTTTATTACCAACACTTCCAATTCCAATTACTTTACCTTTGTTGCTATCTCCAAAGGTTACCTCACCACATTCTGTAGCTTGTAAATTGTTCAATTTTAATTTGTCTCCCGTCATATGTCTTGAACAACCGCTATCAAGATACCATTTATTTTTACTGGAGTCAACTGCAAGACATACCTGCAACATATACTGATTTCACAATACTGGTACCCTTTAATAAGAAGGGTCCTTTGGGTGAGTTTCTCATTTTGTATAAGGATCATTTGTATTTTCTTTTACAAAAGTGGGTACAGGATAATAAGTTTTATCAGACACAGGTATTCTATGAGTAACAGGTCTATAAGGTGCATGATTAACTCTATTTTTATATCCTGAAAAATCTTGATGATAATTTTTATAAGATCTTTCATTATAAAACTCTTTTCTTACAATAGTGGGTGCTTTGTAAGATCCTTTTGGAACCCAAATCATTTTTCCTTTATAATTTCCATTTCTAGCATTGCACATGTAAATGGAATGACCATTTCTATTACAATAAGAGCATTTAGCAAAGGGAGATGTATGAGTTTCTTTCTCTTTACTTTTAACATGATAAAGTCATTTGCCTTTTGTTTTATTAGATTCTCCAATATATCCTAATCCTTCTTTGTTAAAACCACATCTTTGCTGATTAAGCATAACATCAAGATTTTCTTTTCCTTTTGTGAATTTAATAATAGTAGTGTTCAAATCATCACGTTCTTTAGTTAATATTTTAATTTGCACAATTAAAGAAGAGTGTATTTTGTTTTTCCAATTCTATCTTTAGAGATAAATTCTCAAGTTTGAGATTTTTAATATCTTCATTTAACACTTGATTTTGTATATGAGTGTCTTCATTGATTACAACAAGTGTTAAATTTTCAACTTCAAGATTTTCAATAGAGATGATCAGTGTTGAATTTTCTATCTCAAGATCTTTATTTATTTTTCTCAATTTTTCTAATTCTTCTTTCAGTAATAAATTTTCTGACGAGCCACTTTTTAGTATCTCTTTTTCTTCTTTTAAATTTTCATTAATAACAATTAAATTTGAGTTTTCAATTTCAAGATTTCTGTTAATTTTAATTAATTTTTCTAATGAAATTTTATTTTAATAAAATCTTCATTAATGATTTCATTATCTTCATATAAACAATTATATGCTTCTTGTAGTTCATGATGTTCTTCATTTATATTATCTAAAGAATGTGCGACAAATGAAGTGCTAGGTAATTGATGTTCAGAATTTACCTCGGATCTTGGTAATGAGTCATTATCTGCCATTAAACAAAGGTTTGCGATTTCTTCGGTTTGTTCAGCAGTTGCTTCTTCGTCACTTAGATCCCAGCCTTCCTCAGCTACTAGCACTTTGTTGTTTGTTAGTTTTGGACAGTCCTTTTTGAAGTGTCCAGGCTGGTTACATTTAAAACATGTGTTTGAATTTTCATTAGAGCTGACACCTTTGAAGTTGTTGTTGTTTGACTTGAAGTTTCCTCCTTGCGATCTTGGCTTAAAGGCTTCTTTCCCTTTAAAGTTGTTGAAGTTGTTATTTGTTTTCATAAAGCCTTTGCCATATTTCCTGGCTTTACTCTGAATTACTCTCCTGAGTTGTCTTGATAATAAAGCAACTTCATTATTATCTAAACTCAAGAGTTCTTCATTTAATTCCTCGCCATCGCTTTCTTGATCTACAAGAAGAGCTTTGAAAGCGATTCCTTTCTTCTTGAGATTTGTATCCGATCCTGCCTTTTCGACTATCATGTCGACTTCGTGGGCACGAAGATTGCCACTGAGACTGTCAAGGGGATAAACAGTTAGATCTTGCATTTCTTTGATGGATGTAACCTTCATTTTCTATATAGATGGAAGGGCTTTGAGAATTCTTCTATTTTTCTCATTTGTTGTGTATGCTTTTCCAAGTTGTTTCAGCTCATCAATGATTCTGGAAAAACGTGTTTCCATATCAATGATTTTTTCACCTTCTTCCAGTTTAAAACTTTCATACTCTTGGATTAGAGCATCTTTTCTGGTTTCTTTGATATGATTGGTTCCTTCATAAGTAACAATCAGTTTTTCCCAGATTTCTTTTGCATTCTTGCAATTGCTAACTCTTTTGTATTCTTTTTCAATAAGAGCACTAGTTAGCACTTGTTCGGCTCTGGAAGCTACATTCATAGCCTCTTCATCTTCAGCGGTGAATTCTTCAATATCTTTCTCAACGATCTTTTCACCTTCAATTTTTGTGGGAATTTTGACACCTCGCTCTATTGCCATCCATACTTTGATTCCTTGTGATTTGGCATAGATTTTGAATCTGTTCCTCCAGGTTGCAAAGTTAGTGCCATCAAATAGTGGAGGTCTGGACATTGATAGTCCTTCTCCGCAACCAGTAGCATTGTAGGCCATAGATGGATCTACTTTTAGATATGTCTGTAATCACTTAACAAACAAGTTAAAAAGCACTGCTCTGATACCAATTGAAAGTCCAATAATAATCTAGAAGGGGGGTTGAATAGATTATCACTGTATAAAAATTTATCTTAAGCCTTTTTGAATTTCTTAGCAGATTAATTAGCTTTGTCTGAAATTAATAAACACGATAGTATAAATTCAATCACACAATGCAAAAAGATTTATCCGGTTCACAACATACAGCTTGGGTATGTTGCTACGTCCAGTCTCAAGCTCCTCTCCAGGACTTGAGTTCCTATTACTCCCAGTAATAAACACTCCTTCAATAGGTGGAGAAACCTTTACAAAGTTTTAAAGATAAACTTACAACTATCCACAACTAACTCTTTTAGACAGCAAGCTCCCAGCTCCTTCCTCAAGCTTAGTTGTACCTTTCTTTTGAGTTCAGTTCTATTATATGATCTGATCTTGAAACAACAGTCTCTTCTTTTCCTCACAAGTTCACTAGAGACCCAACTCCCAGCTGACCTCTCTAAGACTCTGATTTTGGTCAAAGAATTACTTGTTTTTCTCACAAGTACATAAAATAAACTAACTCTACCCTTTTCTTTTACAAATGAGTTTGATAGAAATGTGTTTCTTGAATAAGCAGATATAAGTAAAGATCAAGTAATTATATAAGAGTACAATGACTTTTATATATTTATGAAATGTGCTTCTGTGTAAGCAGATATATAATGTTAATGCTAGTTTATAAAGAAATATTTATTCTTTATAATAAAGAATGTGTTTCTATGGATTTAAACAGATATAACAGTTTAATCAATGCAATAAGTATTATATAAATATGAATATAAGATCAAATACTTGTAATGATAGATATCAAATATAATTAGTTAAGCAATACTTGATATATCAAATTCGTTCTACTCAAAATATATATGATAATATATTTTATCTATTATGTGAATATTAAATAAAGCCATTTAAAACTTCAAACACCGTTTGAATAATATTCTTTGTTAAAAGAAATATTTTTAAATATTGGTATCTAAAACTGACCGAATTTAAGTTTTCACAATTGATACTTATATAAATATTTTTGATAGATCACTCGATTTTAAATACCGGTCGGATAGATTTCTGAATTGTTTCAGTATTTAATTGTTGATCTACTTTACAATATTTATATAAATAAATAATATCAATAAACGATCACTTAGAACTTCAAACACCGTTTGAATGATATTCTTGCTTAAGGAATACCCTCAAATATCGGTATCTAAAATTGATCTTTTAATTGATAAGAATAGATGAAATATAGATATATATATTTAAATGTGTATAACAATTTAAATTTGAATATCTATATATAATATATAAACAAGTATGAGATAAAGCAAAATAAGGCAGTTCAATAATCTCAAATATTTTGACCAATCTTTTCTTCTTCAGAATGCTAGAACTTTGTTAGAAGAAATAGTGAAAGCTTCTATATAGAAATGTAGGCAAGGAGAGTGAGAGCTTTTCTTTTTGCTTTGTAAATTGGCAAATTGAAAATGTAAGAAAAGCTTCCTATTTATAGGATTTTTGAAGTTAGGGCAAAAAGGTAATTTTGAAAATTTATTAGAATTTAATGGTCCGGATTGCATGATAAAATTTTGACGAACTCGGATCACTTTGAATCACACGGATTGGGCAAGCCAAAAACAATGTTTACAATTTTTCATTTGCATGTTATTGGTTAACAGGTAAAGGTTTTAAAACCTTTACTTTCCTTTTGGTAAACATGCACATGCCCACACACTATTCCACGACATAACACACACATGCACTTTAGTTAAGTCCACAGCACATGCAAACACACATGGCATATATATATATAAATATATATATATAGATAATCATTTTTCTTTTTGCCCAAAAAGGTTTTAGAAAAATTATTTTAGAAAAAGAAATAGGAATCTCCTTGCCTTAGGAAATGTTACTGTGTGAATCAATATTTCTAACACTTGATATTAATTTGTCAAGGTCAAGAAATAAATTCAATAAGGATGAAAAATATTTTGGTCAAGATATAAAATATTTTAATATTTTATACTATGGAGAGGATTCTACTTATTTGACCTTTTTAACTTAATGTGTTATCATCAAAATAAAACTACCAGATTTGGAGACCTATCATTCATACCATCAAAAATCAAATCAAAAGAACAATAAATAGTTAGGGTTTTTAGAAGTTTTATAACTTTGCTTGATTATCTTCCTCCTTCTTCCTTTAAGCACCAAGCTATGGCTTCTCCTCACTTACTCCCTCCTCACTTGCCATGGCCTCTCCCTCTCTATCTCTTCTTGTTTAGTTTTGGAAAGAAGAGTAGATGAAAGAGAAAGAAGTAGATTTTTAATTTCTATTTTCTCTCTCTCTCTCTCTAAACTAACAAAAATGAGAAGATGAACAAGTAATTAAATCAAATACTTGCATAACCTATAAATATATAAATTATATCTATCCATTTTGCCATCATTAGGAAGTACTCAACTCTTACACAATGTGACAAGTTGGTGATGGATGATCATTATTTTTTTGTACTTCATTTTTCATACATTACAAGCAAGCCTTTAAAAACCAACACCTCACCCCCCATGTGGGCCCCAATGGGCGGCTGGCCCCTTGTATTTTAGCTCAATTTTTGCTTTTCTTTTATTGCTTTAATATATTAATTAAGTTGGTAGAAGTGTTCTCCAATTGGGCTAACAATTGGACTTTAATTAAACCCCTTTTGGGCTCACTTTCACTAGTTTGTGCCACTAGTTTTCTAATATTTTTAATCCATACCTGGTTACTAATTTAATAAGTGTTGGGCTAATTCAATTAGTCTACACATTAATTATCCAAGTCCATGTTCAATTAATTGATTGGGCTTGGTTAGTAACTTAATTAGGCTAATCCATTAGTATTCCTTACTAATTGGACTATTAAAATAAATTATTCATAATGTACAAAATTTATTCACTTCCTATATTCGCTTTAATTGAATATATTATTTAACTTACTATCTTATCAATTGTTTAATATTAATATTCTTAGGTTAGTCCACTAATTTAAATAACTATTAGTGGGCTCTATTTTAACTAACAATTAATCACATACATTTTTCACATAAGTCATAACATATTTATTATCATTGATAAATAATTATCATACTCATTGAACCACATATCGTGCATACATACATTCAAATATAATCAATACTTATATTTAGTATTCGCATTTCCTTAAGAAAATAAATTCTTATTATTCATAATACACATACATTCATTTTAAATATAATTTTATCAATAATTATATTTAAAAATTAAAATCCATAACCATAGATCAAATTAGAGTTTTGATCCGTACTGTCACTTTACCACATTTACCATACTTAATCAATTTAAAATAAATTGACTAATCTTACAAATTCATATCATAAAGAAATAATCATAGTAATAATAATAATCATTTCTTAAAACATACATTTATTATTATAGTAATCATATTTTTATAAATAATCATATATCTTTAATATAAAAATTAACTTATTAACAGAATATAATTTATAATTATCAACTATTTCTTTAATAAGAAATTTACTTGAAACCATATATAAAATAAATAAATAAATATATATATATATATATATATATATATATATATATATCCTATACTTGCTTTAATATATAATAAAAAAAATTATTATATTTAAAAAAAATTCATACATAAAATTTCTTATTTTAATATATCAAAATCCTTGGGTTATTACAGCTAGTGCTATCAGTAATCATTCGCAAGGCACTCCATCTAGCAATATTGAGATCAACTTTGGGATAGATGATAATGAGCTAGTTGATATTGTTGAAGTTTCCACACCAACACCAATCACCATTGGAGATGTTGTTGCTGAATATGAAAATGGTAAGAATGAGGAACAAGAGCCAAAACTAAATCAAGAGCTAGTTTAGAGTTCTGACAATGTTAAGCAACCTTCAGTTGTGTTTAGTGAGCCATATTTACAAATCACAGTGCCACTGGTGCATAGCTATATACCGTCTGCCATAGTATTAGATCAAGCGCCTAGCTCCGTGGAGTTCATGGAGATTAGTTTATTTAAAAAGAGAAACCTAGGCGAATTTGAAATATTGACTCGTTCGAAGGAGAAGCATACAAATGTTACTTTGCTACCGATGGACGTGTCAATCACTTCTCGATTGAGAATTGGATAGAAATTTAAGAAGTCGGGCTGACAACTATAACCCAAACGCTTATTGGGAGGCAACCCAAAAGTTTAAATTTATTATTAGTTTGCATATTTGAATTTTGGTTCTGATACAATCCTGACCAGGCTCGCATCAAGCGTCATCGGCTCTGCTCAAGCTTTGAGGGTTCAACAAACGCATTTGAGTAATTGGGCTAGATTCTACTCAAGGATGCTTACATTGGAGCTCAATTCATATGAACGGCGAGGAGAGGATCAATCATGTGATTTGGGATTACTAGATACCATTTATTTAGTAAGGCCAAATCAATGCAAGCCAAGGCATCATGTGATGTACAGAACAATGGAAGTTGGTTCAAGGATGATTGGAATGGAGATTGAGGAGTTTGGAGATGTCATTTACACAACGGTCACTTCGGGCTCAATTTCGACCTTGATCCAGCTAGAATCTCGCGAAACACAAAGAATGAAAGTTGTAGATCTCGTCGAGATCTTCGATTTGATAGGTGGCAGGTTCCGTAACTCTTCCCGAGTCAAAAGTTATGGTCATTTTTTTCCAAAGGACATCAAGGCAAGAAATACTCTTGCGCCAACAGCGCTCGTCCCTTTGTTATTCCAGCGCCTGAAGCGCTTGTCATGGTGGGCGAATCTGCAAGTCAGCGCCTACAGCGCTCCATCAGTACAAATCTCAGCGCCAGAAGCGCTAGGCCTTTATCACGGATTCCGAGGAAAGTTTTTGATCAGTTTTAATGCAATCTTTTGGGGATTTTTTTTCCTATTCTATTGTAACTAGGATGTTTATTAGATAGGATTTCTATTTCCATTCAAATTCTTATTTCCTTATAGGATTAGGGTTTCATGTTATTAGTATAAATAAGTTTTATGCTTGTAATTGAGTGAACAATTCATTATTATTCAGAGTTGATTTTATTTGAGAGTTATTCTCTACTTTTGGTTCTTTGAAGAATTTCTAAGCTAATTTCTTAGTTTTTCTTTTGGGATTCATATTTAACTTATCATACAACAAACCATAGTTGTGTGTGGCGTTATTCTATCGCATCATACAATCATACGGAGATTATCGTTTTCCATTTAAACGAGGGTCAAAGTGTTATTGGTGTTCCATCCATCACGCATTCAAAATTGCTTGATCGACTATTCCAAGGTTTATCGTCTATATTCAGGCGAGGGATTAAGGATTCGAAAGAGTTCCACCTTATAACTTGCTAGAAACGATCCGGGCGATGACCACCTCACGCAAGCGTGTCGTGGAGTCTATCATTTGGTATCAGAGCTAAGTTTCTAGCGAGTTACTTATCCTTTATTTTCGTGTTTGAATATATATTGAAAAAAAAAGTTCAAAAAAAAAGAGGGAAAATTATTATTGTTGCAATTGCTTGGGTTTCATAAGTTCGTGATTATTGGGATTGTATTGAAGAAGTTATTATTTGATTCTATTATTGGAATTTGTAATTTTGAGGATATTGGATTTTCACTCGAGGATTTTAATTGGTGATCGTGAAATTTTGGTGGTTATCGTACGTCACACTTGCTATATTTTGTTTTGTGATAAGTTCTTATTGGATTGAAAAGTAAATTACGAAATTATTTGGTGAATTCAAAAAGAACCTATAAGAGGGAATTAGAGTGGTAAGAGGCAAGAGTGTGAGAATAATTGAGGGTAAAAGCCTAATTGAGTGATACACGAGCGTTTTTCATAATTGTGGGATATACTCTTTGAGCGAAACACGTAAGGGAGTGTGTGAGGAAAATTTTCTTTATCTACTAACCTTTGTTTTGCAGCAAATATGTATGGTTATAATTATGAAAGTGCTTATGGGTCTCGAAGGAATACTTTCCAAGGCAGGAATGATCCAGATGCTTATTTGAGATGGGAGGAAAAGATGGAGCGAGAGTTTGACTATCATGGCTATTCCGAGCGGAGGAAGTTCAAACTTGCAGTTCAAGATTTTTCTGATTATGCAGCTACATGGTGGGCTGAATTTGTGCGTAGCAGAAAGAGGTATGGAGAGCGTCCGATCGAGATGTGGGAAGAGTTGAAAACCGTGATGAGAAAGCGGTATGCTCCAGGACAACCTAGTAGAAGGGAGGAATATGCAACTCCAAGATATGACGATCAACCTTCAAGGCGTTTAAATTGGGATGATGAAAGGAAGGATCATAGGCATGGAGATTCGCATCGGAGACAACCACGAGAAACTCCTAAGGCGTATAGGGAATCGGTATCAATTGAGGACATCATGAGAACATACAATGAGATAAGGGACGAGCATTTGAAGCAACATCAAAACCTCTCTAAGGCACAAAAGGAGCAAAATCAGCCGAGGGAGGTGGACGATGGAGTAGAATATGCAATCCAAGGAGAATTGTTAGGTTCCAGCGTACATGACGAAGTTCGTGAAGATCTAGCGATTGTACAAACAGATTGTGGTCAAAAGCAAGAAAGTGAACAACAAAAAAAAAGTGAAGAAGAAATTGAAAAAAAAGATTGAGTGTGAAAAAGAGAATGAAAAGAAACGAGAGAATAAAAAGAATGAGAGTGAAAATAAACGAGAGAAAGAAACAGTGGAGAGTAAGAATGAAAAAAGAGAGGAGACTGAGTTGAAAAGTGAGTTGTATTTTGAAAAGCCAATGACTGTACATTCGTACAAGACGGCGCTTTTGAATACTAACAAGATTAACTCTTCTTTGTTTAGTTCTGTTTTGTCTCTTGTACAGGTTGTTGATTACATACCCCGAGCTATCATTACATACCAATCAGCTTGTAGTATTCCCGAGGAGACGACGGAGTTACCCAGGCGGGTTGGAGAGTTGATGGAGTCCAACTTCAACAAAGCGGGTATCGTGGATTAAGTCATTAGTGCATGTGCTATTCAGGAGATCATAGTACCTAAGGAAGATAGAATGCCGAGCTTTGCTTAGATAATATGCTTGATAAATTGCATAGTGCTTGTGTTTTATCTACATTGGATAATGACCATATGATGTTTATGCTTAATCAAATTAGCATGAGTGAAAGTGATAAATGGAAAATTGTGTTAACATGTGAATTGTATAGGTGGATAGTTATTTCTGTTAGATTAACTAATGCATCCAGTATGTTCATGAGTTTATTAAAACATGTTTTGCATGCTTCCATGGATAAATTTGTTGTTAGCTATTTTGATGGTAAAATCGTCTTTATCATAAACTATGGAGGATATTTGATATTTGTCGAGTTAGTTTATGAACATGCGTTATATTCTCGTTGTCAATATTCTTACTATCATTTGGTAAATTCTCATTATCAAAGTTCATATCTTTGTAGAATTTATTCTAGTGATTATTGTGGGAATTCTCGTTTTCAACATTTGTACTTGCATAAAACTTATTCTAGGGTTTTTCATTCACATGTTGAATTAGGTTTTGATGTTAATCAATCTTTACATGACATGTCGTTAATTGATTATGGTAGTGATCATGATTTGATTTATCAGTTGAGAAATCTTCATTGCATGATTTGCTATCATTTGGTAATGTCTTTCCATTAGAGTTGTTATCATTGCATGATTTTGAGAATGTTGTCTTGAATGGGAAAGAATTACTATCATTTGGTATTAAATTGAAAAGTGATTATCATCGGATTGGAGTGAGATATGGTTTATTTGCATGTTTAGTTAAGTCTTTTGGATTAGCTACTGCGTTAAATGTTTTCATATTGAATCATATTTTGCATTCATATATGGGAAAAATTGATAATATTTGTTTTGATGATATTCCTAGTTTTGTCAACTCTTGGAAAAATTCTTTAGCACTTGTTGAATTTGTAAGTGATTATCATAGTGTTAGGTGTGCTAGTGAGTTTTCATCTTGTGAAGTTGGATGTGATATTTCTTTTCCGTTGATGTGATGAGTGCGTTTTATATACATAAATTAGGTGCTTTTGAGCTTCATAATTTGTAAATCCTAAGTCATTTCGGTTGGTTTTATGTGTTTTTATCTTATTGTTATGTAATATAGCTTTGTATTGGTTTTATATATTTTTGTATGCTTTTATGAGTTTTTCATGTTGTTCTGTAGGAATTGAAATAAAAGCTCCTTGGAATCAATACCCATAACTTGCTTTTCGGTACTGTAGCTGCTTGTTTCCAAATTTCACCCATGATCCAATCCGAATCTCTCAAAACTCAAAGAATGAAAGTTGTAGATATTTGTCTTAGATTTCCAGAGCATCTTGAATCATCCAATTTGAAGTTCGTATGAGAGAGTTACGGTCATTTTACCATCGGATTGGCATGTATTTTACACAGCAGTTGCTTCGGGCTCAATTTGAGCCTTTCTTCGGACATTTTCTTGTCAAGCTCCAGTTATGAAAGTTGTAGAGCTCTTTCTTAACTTTCCATAGCCTATTTACACGCCTAAATATAAGTTCGGACGAAGAAGTTATGGCCATTTACTAATAGAGGTCAAAGCTGAGTCGGGATACAGACCACCTGGCGCAGGCGCGTGGAAATGGGTGCGGGCGCACGGCGCCTGGCACCAGGCAGCCAGCGCGCGCGCGCGCGCGCCATGGGCGTGCTATGGGCGTGCGGCATGGCCAGGGGGCGGCGTGCGGGCGCATCTGGGCGTGCTGAGTGCGATCTTTTGAGCTCTTAGTGCGATTCCAGCTCACTTTTGACCCAAAATCTGATGTGTGGCTAGGGTTTTTCATGGAGGCACTATATAATATCTCATTGGGGCTTCATATTTCATAACTAGGAATTGGGAGGCCACACAAACACATCAATTAGAGAGCCAAAAGTGCTGCAACACAAGAAAAATTCAGCAAAATCAAAAGAACCAAGAAGGAAAGGAGTGTCAAATAGACATCTTGACATAGGGAGGCTGCACATACATCACCAAGAAGAGCTTGAGGGCTACAATTCAAAGAGATTTTTAGCAACAAGCCAAGGAGCAAAAGGAGAAAAGAATGCCAAAGGAAGAGGAAAAGCTAGAAATTGACATCAATCAAGCAAGCAACATATGAATATCTTCTAAATGGGTTTTATCATCTCTTGCTTTCCTTTGAATTTGTATTTCTATTTCATGATGTACACCATGTGTTTGATGTTTTGCTTAGCTACCATGAACTAGACCTTAATTTCTAAGATTTCAATGGAACCCAACACATAGTTTGAATTGATTTCTCTCTCTTTGTTATTAATTACTCATTTGTGAATTGTATGTCATAATTTATGCTTCATATATTAATTGATTGGCTCGTAATTACCGTGGGAACCTATATGAACTTGACGAACGGATTATAGTGTTTAGACCTTGTTATGATATCATGCGAAAGTTAAAGATTATTGTGGGTTATTAATTGAGATTAAGTGACGTGTGTCTTTTTGATTATCCTCAATGATAGGTAACTTGATAGTATTTAGGATAGATATATACCTAGGTACCGTGTGCAACCAATGGAGAATCTACTCTTAATGACTTCCTATGTGAAAGTTGGTAATTGAAAGGACGTTTAATGAGATTTAGTGACACGTGTCTTGTTATTGTTCTTGAAATTGGTCTCTTGATAGTGTGTAGGATAGACATATATCTATATGCCGCATTAGGAAGATTCGAATTTGACCATCGACAGAGGCTTATAAGTAGCTTTCCTTTGAATTTGTATTTCTATTTCATGATGTACACCATGTGTTTGATGTTTTGCTTAGCTACCATGAACTAGACCTTAATTTCTAAGATTTCAATGGAACCCAACACATAGTTTGAATTGATTTCTCTCTCTTTGTTATTAATTACTCATTTGTGAATTGTATGTCATAATTTATGCTTCATATATTAATTGATTGGCTCGTAATTACCGTGGGAACCTATATGAACTTGACGAACGGATTATAGTGTTTAGACCTTGTTATGATATCATGCGAAAGTTAAAGATTATTGTGGGTTATTAATTGAGATTAAGTGACGTGTGTCTTTTTGATTATCCTCAATGATAGGTAACTTGATAGTATTTAGGATAGATATATACCTAGGTACCGTGTGCAACCAATGGAGAATCTACTCTTAATGACTTCCTATGTGAAAGTTGGTAATTGAAAGGACGTTTAATGAGATTTAGTGACACGTGTCTTGTTAGTGTTCTTGAAATTGGTCTCTTGATAGTGTGTAGGATAGACATATATCTATATGCCGCATTAGGAAGATTCGAATTTGACCATCGACAGAGGCTTATAAGTAGCTTTGATTTCTCGGTTGACATTTCCATGTTGTTAATTAGTTCAAATGAGAGAGTTAGGATATTCAAATGAAGTGTTGGGGGAAATTGCAATCTTAGACTTGTTAATATTAGAGTTTAATTATTTTAATGCTTTTCATATCTCTTAATTATTATCAAACAACAAAAACATCAAATCATCAATTGTCTAAATAAAAACATCAAACCATCAATTTGGATTAGCTACTGCGTTAAATGTTTTCATATTGAATCATGTTTTGCATTCATATATGGGAAAAATTGATAATATTTGTTTTGATGATATTCCTAGTTTTGTCAACTCTTGGAAAAATTCTTTAGCACTTGTTGAATTTGCAAGTGATTATCATAGTGTTAAGTGTGCTAGTGAGTTTTCATCTTGTGAAGTGGGATGTGATATTTCTTTTTCGTTGATGCAGCTAATTGATCTTGGATGTTTTAATGTCAATGGGAAGAGAAAGGTTGAGTTTGTTTTGCAGGTTCGAGATGGGTTTATACTCGTCGAGAGGGGAAATATAAGTTGTGGTGCGAAACAATTCGAGCAATGCATGGAAAGTCTAAAGGGAAGTGTTTTGAATTTTGTTTTAGTAGACTTCGCATGTGGATTTGAATTATTTGATTTCTTGGTGATTAAACGAAAGGAACTTGTTGATTTGTTTTGTTTTGTGTTTAATCCAGGAATTCAAAAGTGTTTGCAAATGCAATGTGTCAAGTTTCAAATTTTGACATTTGATCTGGGTGCATTGAAATGGATGTTAGTGCGAATGATCGAGATCATAAGGTTTACTTTTGATCCGGAAATTCGTCATTGGGAGTATTTGCGAATGCACGAGATCATCACGTTGGTTTTTGATCCGGGAATTCGTGGATGGAAGTTGATGAAGTGTGAAGGGTTCTACATAATGATATTTGATCCAGGAGGATATAGGACTTTTCATAGTTTTATTTGTTTTTATTTTACTATATATGCATTTGATTTCTTAGGTAGAAATTTTGTTTGCATTTTAGCTTTAGTTGCTTATTTCGTTTGTTTTGGTGTAGTTGTTATTGTGGAAGAAATTGGTTTACGTGTGGAAGAGCATCGTATTGATGTGGACATGTTCTTGAGTAAAAGAGATCGGAAGTTTAAGTTTCCAAGTTGTGCTACGAGGAGCTTGCAGGATGTTATGCTGATTCGATCACTGCTTGGAAAGAGATGTTTACAAGTTGTTCATGTCGATACGTCATAATTTCCAGATATTGCTATGTTCTTTGCAGGAGTTGGAGTTTTTGATGATTATTTTCATTACTTTACTTGCATTGTTGATATTGTTTATATATTTCGTTTGCAAGATGAGTTTTGGGATTATGATTTGTTTGATACTACTAACTTAATTTGTTTTTATGTAGGATCAGATTTGTGGGTAAATCCTTTTCAAGAGGAGGGGATGTCAGATTTGAGGACAAATCCTTTTCAAGAGGAGGGGAATGATACAATCCTGACCAGGCTCGCATCAAGCGTCATCGGCTCTGCTCAAGCTTTGAGGGTTCAACAAATGCATTCGAGTAATTGGGCTAGATTCTACTCAAGGATGCTTACATTGGAGCTCAATTCATATGAACGGCGAGGAGAGGATCAATCATGTGATTTGGGATTACTAGATACCATTTATTTAGTAAGGCCAAATCAATGCAAGCCAAGGCATCATGTGATGTACGGAACAATGGAAGTTGGTTCAAGGATGATTGGAATGGAGATTGAGGAGTTTGGAGATGTCATTTACACAGCGGTCACTTCGGGCTCAATTTCGACCTTGATCCAGCTAGAATCTTGCGAAACACAAAGAATGAAAGTTGTAGATCTCGTCGAGATCTCGATTTGATAGGTGGCAGGTTCCGTAACTCTTCCCGAGTCAAAAGTTATGGCCATTTTTTCCAAAGGACGTCAAGGCAGGAAATACTCTAGCGCCAACAGCGCTCGTCCCTTTGTTATTCCAGCGCCTGAAGCGCTTGTCATGGTGGGCGAATCTGCAATCCAACGCCTACAGCGCTCCAGCAGTACAAATCTCAGCGCCAGAAGTGCTAGGCCTTTATCACGGATTCCGAGGAAGGTTTTTGATCAGTTTTAATGCAATCTTATGGGGATTTTTTTTTCCTATTCTATTGTAACTAGGATGTTTATTAGATAGGATTTCTATTTCCATTCAAATTCTTATTTCCTTATAGGATTAGGGTTTCATGTTATTAGTATAAATAAGTTTTATGCTTGTAATTGAGTGAACAATTCATTATTATTCAGAGTTTATTTTATTTGAGAGTTATTCTCTACTTTTGGTTCTTTGAAGAATTTCTAAGCTAATTTCTTAGTTTTTCTTTTGGGATTCATATTTAACTTATCATACAACAAACCATAGTTGTGTGTGGCGTTATTCTATCGCATCATATAATCATACGGAGATTATCGTTTTCCATCTAAACGAGGGTCAAAGTGTTGTTGGTGTTCCATCCATCACGCATTCAAAATTGCTTGATCGACTATTCCAAGGTTTATCGTCTATATTCAGGCGAGGGATTAAGGATTCGAAAGAGTTCCACCATATAACTTGCTAGAAACGATCTGGGTGACGACCACCTCACGCAAGCGTGCCGTGGAGTCTATCAGGTTCATTTTATTAAGTTAATTAGGAATTAATTGAACTATTAAGTTAATTATGTTTTAGATAGTAATAATGCGATAATATTTTTCAGGTACCAAGTTGGGAGATTGAGAGTTGAAGGACTATCAAGGACTTGGATACCCAAGGGCTGGAGGCGTCATACATCCTTACGCAACTTTTCTGCTTCACTGGTGTTCCTCGAATACACATTTATCATGATAGAGGAGGAGGATGAGAATGCTTAATTTTTCAGGGAAGTTTCTTAATTTTATTATTTTTATTTTTCTAGAACATTGAGGACAATGTACATTTCAAGTTTAGGGGGTATTGTGCTTATTTGATATTTGGTACTTGGAATCTAATTATTTATGCAATTTAGTTTGTGTTAGTTTGTTTTATTTTATGCATTGGTAATTTAGTTAGTTGCATATTAGTAGTTTGCATTTTAAAAAAATAAAAATAAATAAATAAAAATTTGAGCAATCTTTTAACTAAATCTGTGACGGCCAATGATAGGAATGGATTGAAATTAGGTATTTTTGGCTAATTTTTTGGATCATGCTAGTTTAGTGTTGGTTTTTCTAGTATTTTGTGATTCTATACATTTGATAATCCTGTTGTTCAAGTTAGTTGACATTAGAGAGTTTATATAGTTGAATATGTGTGAAAGACATGATTGAAACTCTAGGAGTTTATTGATCATCAGTAGACGTAGAGATAGGCATTCATTTAAGTTTGGGGGGAAAATTTAAGGAATGAATTGAAAATTATGAAAAATGTTGAATGTCATTGAAGTTGAATTGTTGGTGGATTGAAATGGACCGTAAAACGCACTCATTCATAAATGTAGGCAAGATGGAGCGTAAAACGCACTTGTTTACAATAAAGTGAGATGGAGCATAAAATATACTCACGGGTTGAAAAAAAAATATTTTGTTAATTCCTTCCCCCGAATTGACGTGATGTCGTCTTTGTGGAAACTTGATGTGATGGTTTGGATTTTTGAGTTGATGTCAGGTATCTTTTACATGGTATTTGGTTATATAACCTTATCTAGGTTGAATAGCTTGAGCAGTTTGGATGATCTTATGTCGGGGATCGTGAATTGCTATGGAATTGATGATTATGCATGATTTGAATTGGGCTAGAAATTCGTATGTGTAAGTCTTTGAGGTCGTGCTTCAAATTTATCCTAAATTCTTGCTCATGAGTTAACTGGTTATTGTATGTTAGAGTAGTTTTTAGTTTCGTTTGAGTTTTGCTTGAGGACAAGCAAATATTTAAGTTTGGAGGTATTTGATGAGTAGGTTTTATACCTATTATTTGGGTACTTTTAGGCTTAATTTGTGTGTTTTTAAGTAATTTATATTAGTTTATAGAGTTTTTATTTATTTTGTAGGAATAAAGGAGTTAAGTGGCAAAATCGTGAATATTTGAAGCAATTGGGCGAGCAAGGAAAACTAAGAGAAAATAGGGATTATGCGTCGCGGCACTTGATAATGCGAGCCGCGGCGCGGATCATGGGCCGCGGTGCTCGAGAGGATTGCGCGCGCGCGTGGTGCGGCAGATTTGAAGGGCTAATTGGATTATTTACGTTCCGGATTATTAAAGACACTTGCTAATTGAAGCCTAAAGAGTTACAAAGAGTACAAAGTTGACTTCAAATATAAAGATGTTTCTACCTAGGGTTATTAATGTAATTTTAATTCTATTAGGGTTAGGTGGAATAACTCCTATAAGTATTCTCATGTTATGAAGATATAGGAGATAGACAAAGAATTATTTATCAGTAGTTTTAGATATTAGTTAGGGTTTCAAGGATGCACTTGAAGGAGGCAAGGATTGAAGAAAGGAGAGAAGCAAAACTGTGACAGAGTTCATTCTTCCTTCTCAATTTAATCTATTGTACTTTAGGATGTTTTCTGAATTTATTATATTGTTTACTTTATTATTTAATATGAATTAGTTTTTTCATTAAGGATTCAATGGAACCCTGATGAGTGGGTTTTACACCTACGAATTAGTTATCTTTTGAACTCAATTCTTTGCTATCCTTAGGTGTTTATAGTATCTATTTACTTGTTTTATTCTTTTGTTGTGCAGAGAACAGTTGTGGACGATCGTGGCGGTTTTTAGCAAGTCCAGGGGCAAAAGAGTAATTTCAGCATGACAGAAGGCCTCGCTGCGGCGAACTCCCCAGGCCATTTTCCTCGCCGGGGCGAGCCTCCAAGGCTTAAAACTTCGCCGGGGCGAGCTCCCCAGGCTGTTTTTCTCGCCGGGGCGAGAGCGCGATTTCTGGAGCGGCTTGCTTTGTCTGTTCTGCTATTGTGGCGCACTAGTGGAGGAATTTCAGGAACGGGAAAATGAGGAGAGAGGGAAGAATTATCAGGCATCCAGGGAGTTGGTATTGCATCATTGAAGCTTGGTTACACACTTGGAAAAAGCTAGGGTTTTGAGCTAAAAAGAGAAGAACAAAGGAGCTAAAAGAAAGATTATCATAATTTCATCAACCAAGGAGGCTAGGAGCACGAAATAGGAAGGAAGAGCAATTCAAGAAGAACTACATCACACTAATTCGGGAATATCATCACAAAAAGGGGTGTATCTTCATTTGTTGTAGTTCTTTATTCTTATTTTGTTATTCCAAACCATGTACTGTAATCAGATTATGATGTTGTTGAAATTGAATATGAGCTAAACTCTTCATTCTAAGATTGCAATGGAACCCAACTTGTAGTTTAAATTGAATGCTCTCTCTTGAATGGTAATTGGGCATTTTGTGAATTGGAGTTTATAACCTTTGATTAAGGATTAATTGCTTGGCCCGTAATTACTTTGGTAACTTATATGGAATTGAGAGAGGAAGTATAAGTTGAGACCTAGTTATGAATTCATGTGAAAATTAGATGTTCTTTATGGATAATGTATGAGATTATGTGACGTGAGTCTTATGTATTATTCTTGAGGGTTGATAATTTGATTGTATTTAGGATAGACATATACCTAAATACCATATGTATCCAATTGAGAATCCGTGTTTAATGATTTCTTTTGTGAAAGTTGGTAATTGATAGAATGGTTAATGGGATTTTACGTGACATGTGTCTTATTAATTGTTCTTGATATGGGATTCTTGCTTGTGCATAGAATAGAAATATATCTATACACCACAATAGGAAATACATATTCGACCATCGAGAGAGGCTTATATATGCTTGTGATTTCTCGGATAGCAATTCTTATGTCTAATTTACCAAACAAGAGAGAGTATGATGTTTAAATGAAGAGTTGGGGGATATTGTAATCTTAGACCTTTTTATCTTGAACTTTATCCGTGTTAGTAAAACTTTGCTTTTTTATTTGTCTTTATTTTAGTTATAATCAACAACAAACACAAATCATATTGTCATTGTTTAAATTAGATTGATTTTGCAAGCGATTGATATTTGGTAATTATTTAACATAATTCCTCGTGGGTTCGACACTTTACTTATCTTATATTACTTGTGGACCGCGTATACTTGCGCGTGTTTTATTGATTGCGAAATCTATCAACAAGTTTTTGGCGCCGTTGCCGGGGAATTATTTTACAATAATTTTACCAATATTGATTATAGTTGAATTGATCTTAATTTAGACTTGTTTTTAATTTTTATTTACTTGATTGTGTAGGTACCCTTGAGTTGTATGCGCCGATCACAAAGTCTTGAGTTATTTCCTTACGATCCCGAGATCGAGAGAAATACCCGAAGACTAAGAAGAGAAAGAATCAGGGATTCTAACAATCAAGAAACTATGGCGGCAGAGGAACAAAAAGCATTGAGAGACTATGTAACGCCGCAGATAAGTGATTTACAGTCTAGTATCACAAGACCGGCAATAACTGTAAATGCCTTTGAAATCAAACCGGGAACAATACAAATGGTGCAAAATTCGTTACAGTTTGGGGGTTTGCCCAATGACAACCCTAATGAGCATTTGTTGAGCTTTATTGAGATATGTGATACTTTTAAATTTGTTGGAGTGACGGATGATGCTTTGAGACTTAGACTTTTCCCGTTCACTTTGAGAGACAAAGCTAAGAGTTGGCTTCACGCTTTGCCACCGGGATCCATCACTACATGGTCAGACTTAGCACAGAAATTTTTGGCAAAATTCTTCCCTCCTGCAAAGTCTGCTAGATTGAGAAATGAAATTGCTACCTTTGAACAACACCATGGAGAATCATTGTATGAAGCTTGGGAAAGATTTAAAGATTTGCTTCGGAGATGCCCACATCATGGATTCCTTCCATGGATGCAATTGAATACCTTCTACAATGGATTGGGATCTCACAATCGGTCTAGTTTAGATGCAGCTGCGGGAGGATCTTTTATGGCTAAAAATTATGGGGAAGCACTTGATTTGTTGGAGGTTATGGCTGCAAATAACTACCAATGGCCTACTACTAGGATGAGTCAACCAAAGGTAGCCGGAGTATTAGAGGTGGATGCCATCACAGCCTTAGCAGCTCAGATGGCAGCAATGTCAAAGAAAATTGATTCCTTGACTGACTCAAAAGTGCAGCAGGTGGCTGTTGTTTGTGAAGTTTGTGCAGGGACACATGCCAATGACCAATACCCATTTGACCACGAGGCAGTTCAGTTTGTAAGTAGCTACCAGAGACCGCCAAATCAGTACCAAAACACTTACAATGTTGGAAATAGGAACCATCCTAACTTTTCATGGAGCAACAATCAAAATTTTCAGCAAGCTCCTAAGCCACATCATCCACCAGGGTTCCAAAATCAACCTCAACAACATTATACAGCTCAAACCTCACAACCACAACCAGAGAGAAAATCAGATTTTGAGGAATTGATATTGAAACACATGGCTAACCAAGATATCTTGATTAAAAACCAAGCAGCATCACTTAAGGCTTTGGAAAATCAAATTGGGCAGATGGCTAGTTCCATGTCAAATAGACCTCAGGGATCTCTTCCTAGTAACACAGAGACTAATCCAAGAAGAGATGGGAAAGAGGAATGTCAGGCAGTAACTCTCAGAAGTGGTAAACAAACCTTACAGGAGCCCGAATTGCAAAAGGGGGCAGCCCACTCAAGCTCTCCTTCGGACTTGACTAATGCTGATTTTTCTAAGGAAATGGACAGCAGTGTGCCACCTGAGTCAGAGCAGAAAGATACCACAGATAAACCTAGTGTTGAGCCTACTCCAAAAGTGTATCCACCAGTACCTTTCCCTCAGAGATTGCAGAAGCAAAAGTTGGATAAACAGTTTGCCAAATTCCTGGAGGTCTTCAAGAAGCTACAAATTAACATTCCTTTTGCAGAGGCCTTAGAACAGATGCCTAGCTATGCCAAATTTATGAAAGGAATTCTGTCTAGGAAGAAAAGGCTAAATGACTTTGAGACAGTGGCTTTGACAGAGGAATGTAGTGTCGTGCTGCAAAGAAAGCTACCTCCCAAGTTGAAAGATCCAGGCAGCTTCACTATACCGTGTACTATTGGTAGCCTTTCTTTCAACAAATGTTTGTGTGACTTGGGTGCTAGTATTAATCTCATGCCATTATCCGTGTATACTCAGTTGGGATTGCCTGCACCAAAGCCTACAAACATTTCTCTTCAGCTTGCCGATAGGTCGGTTACATACCCAAGGGGAATTGTTGAAGACATTCTTGTCAAGGTGGATAAATTCATCTTCCCGGCTGATTTTATCATCTTAGATTATGAGGAAGATAAAAACATTCCTATTATTCTGGGGAGACCATTTTTAGCCACTGGAAGAACTTTAATCGATGTGCAAAAGGGAGAGCTCACTATGAGGGTTCAGGATCAAGAAGTGACCTTCAATGTATTTAAGGCCATGAAATTCCCTTCGGATGAGGAAGAATGTTTTCATGTGAATGTTATCGAGCAAGCTGTGAAAGACGAGTTTTTGAATGTGTTAAACAATGATCCATTAGAAACTGCACTTCTGGCAGAGTTTGACATAGAAGATCCAGATTTGGTTGAATATCTATAGATTTTAGATACAGTGCCACGGGGGAGCAAGTTTCAAATTCCGTTTGAATCTCTTGAACATGCTGAGAATGCTACAGATCGGTTGAAACCATCACTTGAGACACCTCCATCACTTGAGCTAAAGCCCTTGCCTAACTATCTCAGGTATGCATATTTAGGTGATTCAGCTACTTTACCTGTTATTATTGCATCTGTGCTTAACGAGTTTCAGGAAAGCAAGCTGTTGCGGGTTCTTAGGGAGTACAAATCTGCTATTGGATGGACCATCGCCGACATCAAGGGAATAAGCCCATCTTACTGTATGCACAAAATCTTAATGGAGGATGATAGTAAACCCACTGTGGAACATCAGAGGAGACTCAACCCAATCATGAAAGAAGTGGTAAAGAAAGAGATTTTGAAGTGGTTAGATGCTGGAATAATTTATCCTATTTCTGACAGTGCTTGGGTGAGCCCAGTTCAGTGTGTACCCAAGAAAGGGGGCATGACAGTCGTTGCCAATGAAAATAATGAGTTAATTCCAACAAGGACAGTAACTGGTTGGAGGGTATGCATGGATTACAGGAGACTTAACAAAGCAACTCGAAAGGATCATTTCCCATTACCCTTCATTGATCAAATGTTGGATAGACTAGCTGGACATAAGTACTATTGCTTGTTGGATGGATATTCGGGATATAATCAGATTGCTATTGCTCCAGAAGATCAAGAAAAGACTACCTTCACATGCCCATTTGGTACTTTTGCTTTTAGAAGGGTCTCATTCGGATTGTGTAATGCATCGGCCACTTTTCAAAGGTGCATGATGGCTATTTTCTCAGATTTGGTAGAACGCAATGTTGAAGTTTTCATGGATGACTTCTCAGTGTTTGGTGATTCATTTGACAACTGCTTGGAAAATCTAGTTCTAATACTGAAGAGATGTGTGGAAACTAATCTAGTGCTCAACTGGGAAAAATGCCACTTCATGGTGCAAGAGGGGATAATACTGGGGCATAAAGTGTCATCAAAGGGTCTTGAGGTAGATAGAGCAAAACTTGAAACAATCGAAAATTTACCTCCACCAACCTCAGTGAAGGGCATTCGTAGTTTTCTGGGACATGCAGGGTTTTACCGAAGATTCATTAAGGATTTTTCTAAGATCACAAAGCCTTTATGCAGTCTACTAGAGAAAGATGTGCCATTCAAGTTTGATGAAGAGTGCTTGATTGCTTTTGAGCTTCTAAAGAAGAAATTAACCACTGCACCAGTGATCATTGCTCCGGATTGGTCAAAACCCTTCGAATTGATGTGTGATGCTAGTGATTATGCGGTTGGGGTTGTTTTGGGACAGCGCAAGGAGAAGGTTTTTCATGCTATCTACTACGCCAACAAAACCTTAACTGATGCACAGCTCAATTACACCACTACCGAGAAGGAGTTGCTTGCAGTAGTTTATGCATTTGACAAGTTTCGATCTTACTTGATTGGAACGAGGGTGGTTGTATTCACGGATCATTCAGCTATTCGGTATCTCATTGCAAAGAAAGATGCTAAACCGAGATTGATTCGATGGATCTTATTGCTACAAGAGTTTGACTTGGAGATTCGGGACAGAAAGGGAACTGACAACCAAGTAGCCGACCATCTATCTAGATTGGAGAATCCGGGTCTTGATAAGGAAGACAAAGTTCTAATAAATGAATCTTTCCCGGATGAACAGCTGTTTGTGGTTCAAGGCGAAATACCTTGGTATGCTGATTTTGCTAACTACTTGGTTAGTAACACACTCCCACCGGACTTGTCGTGGCAGCAAAAGAAAAAGTTTCTTCATGACGTTAATAGGTATATGTGGGATGAGCCATATTTGTTCAAGCATTGTGTGGACCAAATGATTCGAAGGTGTGTTCCACAGAGCGAGGTTGAGAGCATTCTTCATCACTGTCATGATTCGTTATATGGAGGACACTACGGAGGTGAGAAAACAGCCACTAAGGTGTTGCAAGCAGGGTTCTTTTGGCCAACTCTGTTTAAAGATGCTCATCAGTTTGTGCTAAAATGCGATAGATGTCAACGGATGGGGAACATTTCTAAAAGGCACGAAATGCCTTTAAACATGATCCTGGAGGTTGAAGTCTTTGATGTTTGGGGTATAGACTTTATGGGGCCATTCCCACCCTCTTTCAACAATCTATACATTCTCTTGGCAGTAGATTATGTATCTAAATGGGTGGAGGCAGCCGCATTTCCCACTAATGATTCCAGGGTAGTGCTGAAATTCCTTCAAAAGAATATCTTCACAAGATTCGGTACTCCGAGGGCTATGATTAGTGATGAAGGGAGTCACTTCTGCAATAAACATTTTGCTGCCCTTTTGGGAAAATATGGGGTCACTCATAGAATTGCTACTGCTTATCACCCCCAGACCAATGGACAAGCGGAGGTTTCCAACAGAGAAGTGAAGAAAATCCTGGAAAAGATCGTCAACCCCACAAGAAAAGATTGGTCAACAAAGCTGGATGATGCACTATGGGCGTACAGAACGGCTTTTAAAACACCCATTGGTATGTCACCATACCAGCTTGTTTATGGCAAGGCATGCCATCTTCCGGTTGAGCTTGAGCACAAGGCGTTTTGGGCCATTAGAAAGTTGAATTTTGACCTCACAGCTGCAGGCGAGAAAAGGCTTCTTCAGCTCAATGAACTTGATGAGTTCCGACTGCAAGCTTATGAAAATTCAAAATTGTACAAGGAAAAGGTAAAGAGGTGGCATGATAAGAAGATTGTTGATAGAAAATTCGAGCCTGGCCAAGCAGTATTGCTGTACAACTGTAGATTGAGGCTTTTTCCCGGAAAGCTCAAATCGCGTTGGTCGGGTCCTTTCACTGTCAAGCACGCATTCCCACACAGAGCTGTTGAAGTCTATGGTGATAACCCGGAAGTGACATTCAAGGTTAACGGGCAGCGCCTTAAGCATTATTGGGGTGGCGGCTTCGCTCGCCAGAAGACCTCAATCACTTTAGCCGATTAGCCTTGAATGGATGCGAAGTCGGGCCGAGGACTTTAAACCACGCGCTAGGTGGGAGGCAACCCACCGGTTTCCGTATCCTTTTATGATTCGGTGGTGTATCTTATTTATTGCATTTTCATGGTTGTTAGTTTTTAAGTTTTTCATATTTAGTGTATTGTGTGTTAGTTTTGAATTTTTCAGCACTAAGTCACTTTGGAGGGTCATTTTTGGCCTATTGTTGCTAATGTATGTTTTGTAGGTTTCAGGGATACAGGGAGTAAGTATCAAACATGGCCCCTGTATTCATTTCTAAAAAAATCCAAATTTTGCTTCAGCAGGGGGGCTCGTCGCGGCGAGGTTTTTAGGCTTGGGAACTCTCGCCCCGGCGAGAGCTCGCCCCGGCGAGAAAATCATGAGGAAATATCTCGCCCCGACGAGAGAAGCGGAATTGCAGAACTTAAAACTTCCTCCCGTTCGACTCTGCACCATTCTCCCTCCTTCCCAATTCTCTGCAACCTAAAACCCAGCACTCCCAATCCATCCTAAAGCATTCGAAACCTAACCCTAGCCACAACCCACTGTCAATTTCATTTCAATTAAGGATTGAACAACCCGTTTCTCTACAATTTACTTCAAATTAGGGTTTCTCTCACTTCTCACCATTACTGTCACCACCATTGATACCGCACGAAATTGTTCAATCATTTTGAGGAATTGGTGTTGGAATTCAGCCTCATTACATCTCTGTGAGGACTCAAGCTGCAAATTGGTGATTTCCATCACACCTTTCCAATTTCTCTGCAACCACCAACGATCAGAGGCCAGGTACAAAAGGGTAAACTGATTTCCTACTGTTTTCGCGTAATTGGTTGTTAATTATTGTTGAGTTTGCATCTAGGTAATCAGTAGTTGGAATTAGTTTCTGTGAATTCTAAGTTGGGATTGTCAGTGTTCATACCTTGAACTGTCAGTTTTCTGTATAGTTTGAATTAGTTGATTTTGGGTACCCAGTTGTGGTTGGATTGGTTTGTCTGCTGGATTGGGGATATATTTTGTGTATTTGGAGACTTCTTGTAGGAAAATTTTGGTTTGTGAAAATTTCAAGTTTGGGGGCAGCTTCTGTATTGCAGTGATTTGAAATCAGTGGGGTTTGGGTTTGTTTTGAATAAGAATTTCTGCTTAGTTGCTACCATGCCTCCTAAGAGATCTCGTACAGAGGGATCCGCCTCCGCACCACCCAGACAGTATGACCACAGTAAGTTTGTTAGTGCCGAGGCGGCAGACAGGTTTGATGACTTCATCACGGGTAAAGCTCTAACTCCCGAGCGAGGACTCAGGCCAGAGAGGGGGGTTGATGGAGAGATTTGGGAGCAGATAGATGAGAGGGTGTGGGACACTTTCACCCACCACCCCGACCCAGCAGTGGTTCCTGTGGTACAGGAGTTTTATGCCAACGCTCAGGACAGGCAGCCTTTTGAGGCCATAGTCAGGGGGATGAGGGTACCGTTCAGCGCACAGGCAATTAATCACTACTACAACTTGGTGCCTCCTGCATTATGCCAGTACACTGAGCTCATTCGCTCTCAGCCTGATTTTGATAGGATTGTAACAGAGTTATGTAAACCGGGTACCACATGGATCACTAGGCGAGAACGAGGTGCTTCTCTCTTCCCCAGCAAGGACCTCAGCCTGTATGGAAAGATTTGGTACGCCTTCCTGAGTGCCAAGCTCATGCCTTCCCAGCACGTGAGCGATGTTTCGAAGGAGAAGGCAGCGTTGTTATACGCTATTGTTATGGATTTCTCTATTGATGTAGGGAACATCATTGAGGGTAGTATCCGCCGGCTTTTGAGGGGTAATGTTCAGGGCGGACTACCTCACCCCTCCCTCATTTGTGGGTTGTGCAGACAGGCAGGGGTACAGTGGCGAGATGATGAGGTCACACAGCAGCCATCACAGATCCTCGACCACAGGTTGATCGCGAGGTACAAGGTATGGGACGGAGCCGAGTCACATCCTCGAGGCCGAGGCTTTATCATTGTGGCTACCTCCAAGGAGGAGGAGGAGGAGCAGGAGGATGTACAGTTACCTGCAAGTTCGTCGCGGCCTAAGGCTAAGTTCAGCTCTCAGATCCGCAGCCTTCAGTTACTGATAGACAGACGCGCTAAGAGGCTAGAGAGGCAGAACCACCGCATAGCAGAGAGGCAGGAGCACATGTGGAACTTCACTACCAGCTTCAGCGCGGCTCTAGCAGCACAGCACTCGGGTGCAGCTCCACTCCCCTTTCCCGTACCTACGCCACTGCCACCTTTCCCACCATCAGATTCTGACGTCGAGGAGACAAACGATCACCCCGCCGAGTGATATCATAGGGAAGTCCTTAGTTTTTCATGTCTTTATCTTTTCTGCAATGAGGACATTGTTATTTCTAAGTTTGGGGGTGTTTAGAGTTTTTAGTTATAGTATTTTAGTATGTTGCATTTAGTTGTAGTTTTGCATTCACGTAGTATGTTTAAAACTTATGTTATAGTTAAGCATTTATAATATCATCAAAATGACTTTTCTTGCGATTAATGATTATTGATGTTATTGTCATTTGTGTGATATTCATCGTACATATTCATCATCTGCTTATCATCTGCTTTGTTTTTTCGAAAAAAAAAAATTGCATTTAGAAAGCTTTTGAGCAGCGCACTTAAGGAAAGCCGATGATGACATGGTGATAATTTTGTTTATGATATTCAACACTTGTGGATCCGAATTGCTATATTAGAAATGTTAACTCGTGACTAATTTTCTTAAATTTTTAACCCTTTGAGTTACTAATGCACATATCAGTGTTGTTGAGTACGTGAGATTGTATGTTCAAATCTTTGGAACTGTTCTTGCTCATTAAAAGATAGGATAGTCAAAAAAAAAAAAATTATGCTTATTTACTGCTTCGATGTCTGTCTTGTATGCTGGTTATAATTGAAAATGAAATATAGACAGATATGAGCAAATCTTGATTAGTTTATCTTTGTGGCCTTTGTCATTCGAACAAGTAAGCCCTTTGGAGTGTTTCTACGCTTGGTACCCTAAAACCATCTGGTTTGGGAGTCATCGGTGGAAAGTTTGCTACATGGGTGACATTGAAAAGCCTAATGAAGATAGACATTGCACAGATCTAGATGTAAATAAACCTATCATCGAGATGGAGCGTAAAACGCACTCGGTAATTATTATAGAATATTTCTAAATATAGTGTGAAAATAAAAGCTAGTGAGCATGTGAGATACTAGTAGTGGTTCTTGACTATTTTATCTTCTTTTGAGCACTATAGTTCTTAGATCGAATTGTGATCATTGCGTACTCTATCTTTCTGACCACACACACACATAAGGGTTAATCATTTGGCGAAATTTGGTGCGTGTCTCATTTCTGATAGTCCTACAGTTGTGTTGTTTATTTGTTTCTGATTGCTGAGGCTTGATTTCCTTATCTTGGCTGCTCTAGGCTATAGTTCATGCATATGCATTCATTCAATTAGTTGCATTGTGTATTTTTCATTTTCGTTGTTTTTGCTTGAGGACAAGCAAAGTCCTAAGTTTGGGGGTATTTGATGAGTGGGTTTTACACCTACGAATTAGTTATCTTTTGAACTCAATTCTTTGCTATCCTTAGGTGTTTATAGTATCTATTTACTTGTTTTATGCTTTTGTTGTGCAGAGAACAGTTGTGGACGATCGTGGCGGTTTTTAGCAAGTCCAGGGGCAAAAGAGTAATTTCAGCATGACAGAAGGCCTCGCCGCGGCGAACTCCCCAGGCCATTTTCCTCGCCGGGGCGAGCCTCCAAGGCTTAAAACTTCGCCGGGGCGAGCCCTCGCCGGGGCGAGCTCCCCAGGCTGTTTTTCTCGCCGGGGCGAGAGCGCGATTTCTGGAGCGGCTTGCTTTGTCTGTTCTGCTATTGTGGCGCACTAGTGGAGGAATTTCAGGAACGGGAAAATAAGGAGAGAGGGAAGAATTATCAGGCATCCAGGGAGTTGGTATTGCATCATTGAAGCTTGGTTACACACTTGGAAAAAGCTAGGGTTTTGAGCTAAAAAGAGAAGAACAAAGGAGCTAAAAGAAAGATTATCAGAATTTCATCAACCAAGGAGGCTAGGAGCACGAAATAGGAAGGAAGAGCAATTCAAGAAGAACTACATCACACTAATTCGGGAATATCATCACAAAAAGGGGTGTATCTTCATTTGTTGTAGTTCTTTATTCTTATTTTGTTATTCCAAACCATGTACTGTAATCAGATTATGATGTTGTTGAAATTGAATATGAGCTAAACTCTTCATTCTAAGATTGCAATGGAACCCAACTTGTAGTTTAAATTGAATGCTCTCTCTTGAATGGTAATTGGGCATTTTGTGAATTGGAGTTTATAACCTTTGATTAATGATTAATTGCTTGGCCCGTAATTACTTTGGTAACTTATATGGAATTGAGAGAGGAAGTATAAGTTGAGACCTAGTTATGAATTCATGTGAAAATTAGATGTTCTTTATGGATAATGTATGAGATTATGTGACGTGAGTCTTATGTATTATTCTTGAGGGTTGATAATTTGATTGTATTTAGGATAGACATATACCTAAATACCACATGTATCCAATTGAGAATCCGTGTTTAATGATTTCTTTTGTGAAAGTTGGTAATTGATAGAATGGTTAATGGGATTTTACGTGACATGTGTCTTATTAATTGTTCTTGATATGGGATTCTTGCTTGTGCATAGAATAGAAATATATCTATACACCACAATAGGAAATACGTATTCGACCATCGAGAGAGGCTTATATATGCTTGTGAGTTCTCGGATAGCAATTCTTATGTCTAATTTACCAAACAAGAGAGAGTATGATGTTTAAATGAAGAGTTGGGGGATATTGTAATCTTAGACCTTTTTATCTTGAACTTTATCCGTGTTAGTAAAACCTTGCTTTCTTATTTGTCTTTATTTTAGTTATAATCAACAACAAACACAAATCATATTGTCATTGTTTAAATTAGATTGATTTTACAAGCGATTGATATTTGGTAATTATTTAACATAATTCCTCGTGGGTTCGACACTTTACTTATCTTATATTACTTGTGGACCGCGTATACTTGCGCGTGTTTTATTGATTGCGAAATCTATCAACAAACCCGATGATAGTTTAATTTAATACTTATTCTCTCTTTGATTTAAATTGGGTATGAGTTAATTTGTTTATTATATCTTGTGTTGGTTGTTATAATTGCGTAATTAACAATTATTGGATGGATTTAGATGAAATCTGACGATAGGTTCTACATTAAGATCTGGGTATAATAACTTGTGATTAGTAATTCTTTTCAGTAATATTGATTGTTAATTGAATGCTAATTTTGTGGACGGGATAGGAATATACTTGAATACCGCAAGCAACGGGTGGAAAATAATTCTTAATGAATTTATTATTATTGTTTCTCATAGGAATATAGGAAAATTTATAATAATAGGTATGCGTTATAATTATTCAAAAGATAATTATAATAATTATTAGTGATTTTCCGTTGATAATTCTGAATAATTGATTTAATAAAAGAAGGGTGTTACTAATTAAATGATTCATCGGGGGAAATTGAGTTCTTAATATTTTCTCTTATTTATTGAATTCACATTTCTTTAGTTATTTAGATATTAATTAATTTACTTAAAATTCAATTGTTTAAATAGAATCGAATTGACTACAGATTAGTATTTGGATTAATTAATTATTATTATTCCTCGTGGGATCGACAACTCCACTTACACTTTATTACTTGATTGACCGTGTATACTTGCAAGTAAATTACTAGTATAGATTTAGCCCATCAACGACTCCGGCGACGATACAATTCCCCCGATGTCGACCTTGGCGACGATACGATTCCCCCAGCGACGATATGATTACCCCGATGACGATACGATCACTCCAACGACAACCTCGACGACGATACGACGACGCCGACGATGTTACGATTACCCCGACGATGACCCCGACGACGACCCCAGTGATGATACGATTACCCCGACGATGACCCCAACGAAGATACGATTACCTCGGCGACGACCCCAGCAAAGATACGATTACCCCAATGCCCGGGCGATGACCCCAAAGAAGATACGATTACCCCGGTGATGATACGATTCCCCCGGCGATGACCCTGGCGATGATACGATTACCTCAACGACGACCCCGGTGACGATATGATTACCCCGGTGACGACCCAGGCGACGACCCTGGCGACAATACGATAACGATTATCCACATAGAGTGACCCATATAACGATACGATCGTGAGGTTCGACACTTGCATCATTGTATTATTTTATATTGACTTGCATCATTATATATTATCTGCCATCATCACTATATCTTGACATACATTAGGCGTTTATATCTTTGTCATGCTCATTCCATTGCATTGCATAAACATGACAAAGAGGGGCATCTGTAGACAACTAAAATTTGTGCATCTTTTCTCTAATAAGGGCAGAAGGGCAAAAGTGTCATTTCACCTCAAGGTCAAAATGTCTAAGTAAAAATCATAAGGCTCAGAACAAATATTTGAAGCCTCCACGATGACCTCCGAGCAACAAACTACACAAAGGAAGACGAGTGACTAGCTGACATTTGCCGAAGGATGTTTTTTCACTTTTTATCTATCTTCCCAAATCCGAAATTGATCAAACTTGATGCCATTGTGTAGCTCTCACAAAGAGATTTTCGGATTGGTATGGCTCGTTTGCTAACTATTCTCGGTTTCAAAGTTATGGACGTTTCAGCGCACAACACAAAAAAAATCGATGTCGCGACATGAAAGTCGAGGTGGGTGGGCCCCGCCTTAGGGTGCCTATATAAGACAATTTTTGCTCATTTTTTTGGAAGATGATGCATTTTTAAAGAGAAAAAATGTGTTATCTAGAAAGAGAAATAGAGAAAATAAGAGAAAAACTTCTCTAAATCAATCTAGATCTAGTTTTTTTTCCATCAAATCTCCTACCAATGTAGAGTCAAGTCTTCCATACAAAGCTTAAGGAAGAAAAATCTATCACTCCCAAAGTTAAAGTTCTCATCTTTATACGACATCTAGCCTAGATCTAGCTTAGATCTAACTTATTTTGTAAATTGTTGTACTTGGGCTTTGTTTATTTCTAGCTAATTCTTCATATGAGGCTCTCCTAGCATTCTAAATTATATCTAGAGGTGTATGGGCCCTATTTTTGGGATTATGGATGGTTAGAGAGGATTTCTCACGGATGGAATCTCCTCCAAATTATCTGATGATATTTTTTTTTGGTAATTTATTGATTTTGACTTTGATTCGACTCTTTTTCACTGATTATTCTTGATTGGGAGTTGTTTGCTATTGATTTCTAGGTCACCCAAATATCCTAGATTTATATCTAGTGGTGAGGGGATCCCACCTTTTGGCCGGCGAGGAATTCTCATGAATAGAATCTCCATATAACCAATCTGGGATATATTTCCGATTAGATCTCGATTGCGTTATTTTCTTAATCTATGGAATCTTAGATCTATGGATTTTCTTTCCTAGATTCTAAGTTCTTTTAATAGATCCCGTCAATATATAATAGTCCCTCACGATTTTGATAGCTGGTGATATCTGATTCCCTCGATGTATTTAGCAATATAATTGCGATATTATTGTTTCATTAGGCGATTTATGGATTTAGGGTTTACGAGAGTCATTTCCTAAACTTTAAATTCCGTTTATAGATCTCGATGTATTGTTTGAAGTGATTTTAAATCATGTGAGCCTGAGAATGAAGTCAAGACCCTTAAACATCGTGTTTAACGGGAATTGATGATATTCCCACGATGGACATAGTCGACGATTATATTTGTGATTTGATCATTGTAAATGCAATTCATGCCTTAAAACGATATCGAGGGTTCCATCCCACGAAAATTAGATTTAAGGCCCTTTGATAGTGAATTTTATTATTGCAAGGTGTTTGGAGTTATTTAGATGGCTTATATGTCCACGGGTAGCTCCAACGCTATCTTCGATGCTTGATTTTATTTTTTGACATGCAAAAACGATTTTCGAATGAAATTGCAAAAATCTTTTAAAATTGAATCACACTAGGTTATTAGATTAATTCTAGGCTAAAATTAGAAGTAGTGGAAATCCTTAATTCCTATTTGACGAAAGGTTTGAAAACAATGTTTTCCCTAAAACGACACCAAAAAGTTTCTGTCAAATGAAAGCTAAAATGAAACCTTTCCTTCAAATCAAATCCTTCGTGCATAGTTCAAAGAGGCTCAAAGTTTATTTCAAGATAATACACCCACCACGACTTTGACGATTCTAGGAGATGACACCCTAGATTCCACAAATTGACCTTAGGAGTCAACCCCTAGGTTATTTACAATTCGATTCAAAACTAGGAGACAACACCATAGATTCCACAACTTAACCTTATGAGACGATCCATAAGGTTACTTACATTTCACGACTTGACTCTAGGAGACAATATCCTAGATTTTCTCAAATGACACAATTTATATAGGCACAACACACACTTCACATTTCTCAAGGCATTTCATTTTAAAAGGAAAACATTATGAAAGCGGTACACGTATCTTCACGGAAGTCGGGGGTGCCTAACACCTTCCTCTCGCTTAAGCCCCCGAACTACATAATGGGTCATCTCGATTATTAAAACCTAAAAATTCGGATGAGTTGGTACATCCATTTAAATTTTTACCAATTGGCGACTCTGTCTAATTGGCCCCCATTAAAATCAAACTTTCAAACGCCGTCGACAATTATGTCAGCTTTTTTTTTTTTCCATAATCACCCTTAAAAATTAATAAATCTCAATTAAAATAAAAAATAATAATAAAAATAAAGAGAAAAAAATCCCGGCGTCGACACCGACGTCCTCATTTTTGCACTTATTGTCAAATCCTTCTATAATTCCCTTGTCGTCTTTTTCATGAACTTGACTTCATACACATCTTACAATGAAATGAATTGGAGAGTGCATTCAGAATGTACCATTTACACATGAAGTCATCTTATTCCTATTTTATTCGAGTCTTCATTTCTGCTAGTGTTTCATTTTCTTTTTCTTCCACTTTCTCTTCATTCAGCACATGACAAAGTTTATGTGCTATTAAGCACAATACAGCTTGCTCTTCCAAGGTCTGAAGAATGATCCATCAAACTTCTCGAGTTTGTTAATTTGGTTTAAGCTACTTTTTGCATTGTTGTCCTCCATTGTAATATAGTCTTAAGATTGTTGTAACTCGCTTCGTAGTTTTGATGTAAAACAACAATATTACCGCCTGAATCGAATAGTCGTCTACTCTTTGCTTAAGACTATATTTGGCTCTTACTTTTACTACACATGGTTACTGCGAATTAGTCTTCTAAGATAAGACAGACCTAGATTTTATTCTGTACTAAAATTTATTGTGCAAAAATAAATCTAGTACAAAACTATAAATGCGAAAGATATTTAACAAAAAAAATGAGAGAAAAATAATAGCAAAAAAAAATATTAAAATATGATTTTTTTTTCTAGAACTTGAGAAGGATTTTGATTGATTTTAAGTGATTGTTTTAGTTGGATTTACGATCTATTTATAGATTTTCAAACACCCATCGAAGATGTACCAAAAACCGTTGAACCATTGTATTGGTTCATTCAACCAATCTATAGATAGATATTCACAACTGTTCCATTAGTTGCTTTTAATCAGTGACATTGGTTTGTAAAGTCAGGATGTTGCAACGGTCCAATATTGAAGCATTACATTGATTCAAAGCAACCAGAGTCCAACCATTGCAATGATCCAGCCCAGGCCCAACACGTAGCAATGATTTACAAGTGTAAAACGCATTTAAAAATTAAAATGCTTCGTTCACATCTGCCAACATTAGAACTTTAGAACTCTTGTTAGAACTTTGAGCCTGTGCCAACTCAACCAACTCTTCTATTGGTTATAATGGTAGCATATAATATATTTATTGTATTTATTAGATACTTTCTAAATTTGAAAATGTAACATTTGGTATTGGGGGTGCAGTGGTTGAGGAAATTGACCCTATTACTTTTGATTATGAACTGCTGACTTTGAAGTTCCAATATGGAGGAGAGGAAGTTCAACTGCAAGGCAAGAGCACACCTACTACTCCCACTTTGAATATGCTCCCTGTAGAAGGACTATGGAAAGAACTACAGGAACAAGAGAATGGTTTGATGGCAGTTATCCATTCCTTGCCATGTGAGCAGACTTTAAAGGAGGATCTAAACCTCACTAGTTTTGCTATAGAAGGAAAGGAATCACAAGGAGAACAAACAATGTAGGCCCTTTTCGAGGCTTATACAGATATTTTTCAAGAACCAAACAGTATGCCACCAAAGAGAAGTCTTGACCATAGTATTCCATTGAAGGCTAATTCAACTTAATTTTCTTACCTTACTAGTGTTCTTATGATCAGAAAAATGAAGTGGAGAAGCTAGTCTTAGAGATGCTACAATTTGGAGTCTTAAGGCCTAGCCAAAGTCCCTATGCCTCACCAATTTTGTTAGTAAAAAAGAATGATGGGAGTTGGAGATTTTGTGTGGACCACAGACATCTTAACTCACTCGCAATTAAAAATTAATAAATATACCATTCCCTTAATTGATGAGCTATTGTATGAGCTAGGGAAAGTTGAGGTCTTTACTAAACTAAACCTTAGAGCTAGATATCACCAAGCCAAAATGACTGAGCAAGACATTGAAAAAACTGCATTTAGAACCCATCAAGGACTATTTGAATTTTATTGTGATGCCTTTTGGGTTGACAAATGCCCCTGATACATGTCAAAATCTCATGAATCAAACATTTCAGCCCTATCTCAGAAAGTTTGTTTTAGTCTTCTTTGATGATATCTTGGTTTACTCCAAAAATTTGTAGAAACATTATGAACATCTCAAAACTGTATTTCAAATTTTAAGGGATAATCAGTTATATGCTAAGAAGAGCAAGTGTGCATTTGCTCAGTCACAAATTGATTGTTTGTGAAATGTTATTTCTGGACAGGGTATTTCAATGGATCCGTCTAAGGTGTAGGATGTCCTCGATTGGCATGTTCCTCATACAGTCAAACAACTAAGGGGGGCTGTAAGGCTGACAGGATACTACAAAGGGTTCATCAGAGGATATGGATTTCTTGCTAAACCTCTCACTAGTCTTATACAAAAGGCAAATTTGATTAGGGTATAGAAGCTCAGCATGCCTTTGACCACTTAAAGCAAGCTTTAACATCGCTCCAGTCCTAACCTTGCCAAACTTTGAGAAATCATTTGAGGTTGAAACTGATGCACGTGATTCAGGAATAGGTGCAGTACTTATGCAGGAAGGCAAGCCTTTGGCTTATTTTAAGTAAGGCATTGGGGCCCAAAGCACAGTCCTCCACTTACGAAAAGGAACTCATGGCTATAGTTGAGGCAATGAAAAGATGGTCTTCTTATCTGGGTCAAAGACAATTCATTATAAAGACAGATCACCAATCTCTAAGTATTTTCTGGAGCAGAAAGTGGTGACATGTTTGCAACAGAGGATGATGAGTAAACTCTTGGGCTATGATTATCTCATACATTACAAAGGGGGAGGGGGGGGGGGGGGGCAAATAATATTGCAGCTGATAGCTTGTCCAGGAAATTTGAGACTGATCCTAAAGAAGTCTACATTCATGAGGATATGAATGTTCTTAAGGGGGAGGGATTATCAAATATTAACATACGAGTGAGTAGTTATTATGAGTTAGTTACAAGGGTATAGCTTAGGAGTAATGAGGGTGTAGTATAACCTTCTTTTCTACAAGATAGTATCTCTATAAATAGTACTTGTGGGTCTGTAATTCATTTGTTATGCATTGAATGATAATTGAAAAGCTGAGAAACACGCTTGCTCTCAAACTCTCTCACACTTCTCTCTTCTCTGAATCGTCATTTCTTTTCTAATCTCAACCTAAATTCTATTTTATTCCTCTCTAAAAGTCTGAATTCTCTATCTCTTCTCTCTAATCTCTCAGAAACTCTATGTCAGAGCCTCTAAGGCCTGACAAAATCCCTCATTTTCTCCATTGTGTTTGTGAGTTTTAAAAAGGAGAGAAAGGGGAATGACAAAAATTTAGGGGCGAAACTAATAAGTCCCTTGGTTATCAATTTTTAGAGGACACAAAAAAACCTAAGAAAAATTTGAAACAAATTTCCTCCCAAAAACCTTCTCAAAGTTGAAAAGATTTGAAAAGAAATTGATCAAAAACTTGTATAACATTTTAAGTACCAAAAATATCCTTTAGAGATATATCAATAGTAATCTCATAATAATAAAATAATAATGTACTATTTTAAGTTAAATTTTCCTTTCAAAACTCATACACAAGTAAAGAAATTTACTCACTTTTCTTCTCATTTCTTCTCTCTCATAAATTTTAAATTTCTTCTCTTTTCTTCTCAAACTCATAAACAGTGTTCCAAAAACTTACAAACACAAGATTTGGGAAAATTTTACCCCCCAAAAAAACATACAAACATGGTGTTAAGCTCACCCATGGTCCAGTCACTGGTGTTCAAAGAAGTTATGCTACCAAGAAAAACAGTAGAGATATGGTATAGCCTCTAGTGAGCTGGTGTTTCAGAATTAAGACATTTCCTAAATGAACCTTAAGAGGTTATGATCAGATGCAATTAGCAAAAGAAGTTACCGGAAGATGTCAATATTTTGTGGCAAGTACTAGTTTAGTAGAATTTACTTATATGTGTTAATTCTTCTGGCTGAGCTTTACAGAGGGAAAAATACATATAAATAATTAAAGAAACACATGCCAGAAAAGAAACCTGCTGTCATGAAACACAGCTGGAGGACCTCAAAACTTAAAAGTTCCTTGCTTAGTATACGAAAGAAAGAAACCAAAAGGTCCCATAGCCAACAGCTGCCATTTTTAATCCCTGCTGACCATATCAGTAGCTCCCATGAACAGAATTTCGACTACATTCACAACCTGTACAAAGAGGATAGAGGCAAAAGGTCCCAGAGCCAACAACTGCCATTTTTAATCCCTGCTGACCATATCAGTAGCTCCCATGAACAGAATTTCGACTAAATTCACAACCTGTACAAAGAGGATAGAGGCAACCGGAGAAACAACTGTGTATTCAATATGATGGTTACGCATCCTTGTAAGAAATGAGTAGTCGTCATCGATCTTCCTCCTTTTGAAGACTAACATTTTTGAGTCATACAGATCATCTTTGAGCCATCAGATTATCTGTTTCGGTTTATAAGTTCAGCTTAGTTTGAATTGCAACTTATAACAAGGGTTTCTATATTATATTGCATAAACTCAAATATAAGACAGAACCTGGGACAAACCTGTCCACTAAGGTAAAACAAGTGAAAACAACGGGGAATATGGTAGGTGTTTCTTTCAATGGAATAGTATCTAAGGAAATTAGATTTCCATTATACATATAAATACGGAAACAGGAGACATCTGTCACCTCAAACAAACATGTAAAAAGAAGACAGATATTGATGTAGTTTCTTTTAATAGAATAGATGAAGTCTGGCATCATTGTCATTTTAATTGGAGCAATTCATTAACCGCGTGGTAAATATATTTCCAGTCAGTTTTCTGGAAACAACTCGCAATAGGGAAAAACACTCATGTTGGAGATTTCTCCAATTATTTTACATACCCACTTGAAAGAAAAGCACCGAGTACAGTGAACGAACAAAATGTTTTATCAGCATAAAAAGAGGGATATATACTTTTCAAGCTCAAAGAGCGCTGCGTTCTCTAAGTTATGTATTCGAAAGAACAAAATTTTACTTTCATCACTCTAAAATGGAAGTCAGAACTTCAAAGTCATAGTTTCTAACTTTTCATTCTCATAAATCCCAAAAGTTTGTCATTGTTAGAATTACAACACACTTATAAGTTGAATGGTAAGATTAACTTTGTACCAACTAAAAGATGAAGTTTGTGTACATATTTCAAACTTAACGAATAGGTATTTCTTTCTCTTCTTAAACTTTGTGCCAAGTTAATATGACATCAATTTTTTTGGATAAAGGGAGTTTAACACTTTGCTTCAAACAAAACAGAGATGGTATGTTAAAGTGTTTTAGTACTTTAATCTGATAGCAGTTTGCCTTTAACAACCGAAGCGTGACACAACCTAATCTTGCCATTAGGTTGGGAATGAACTATGAAGTTTTAACGAGGAACTGGCATAGGGACAAACATCCTCCTATGACCCTATTTATTTTCAATTTTATTTTTTTGATAGGTTACATCCTCTTTATGCTTGTATTTGATCCTCAACTAATGATAAATTAAAATGAGTGTGTGTCAGACAAAAGAAGGAAATGGAAATCTATTCCTGTTATTAGTTAAGCAATAGTTGGTAGCATTCATACAAGTCATTTAGCTAAGTAATTGTATAGTATATTATGGTGCAAGTTAGCAGTCAGCAGTAGGATAGTAGTGGAACAAGTTAGTGCCTTTATCAAGGCTTCTCTCCTTTGGAGGTAAATTTACTCTTATTAAAAGTGTGCTTGCATCCATTCCTATACATCTTCTATCTGTATTTAAGTTACCTAAAGTCATACTGCCTTGCATTGATAGAATTTTATCCACCTTTTTGTTGTGCTCTAATGCTGATTCTAGACAAAAACTTTTCTTGGAAAGGAATTTGTAATCCTTTTGAAGGAGGACTTGAGTTAGATCTTTTGAGCAGGTTATGGGAGCTTTGAAGGCTAAACTTGCTTGAAATTGTCACTAAGAAGTCCATATGGAGTAGCTTTCCTAGACCTAAATATGGTGATCCTTTTGATTCTCTTTATACTGTTCCTAAAAGATGAGTCCATATGGAGTAGCTTTCCTAGACCTAAATATGGTGATCCTTTTGATTCTCTGTATACTGTTCCTAAAAGATGATCTCATATTTTGAAGGCTCTAAAGACTAACTTTAATATTTGCATAAAATTCAGATGACCAGTTGACCACCTGAGGTGTGGTAGAAATCTCACATGACCTCCTACAGTTTAAAACCCAAAACTTAAACACCTGTGGTTGAGAGATGAAGTGATATAGTGACATTTTTCAACCAAATTGGCTATGCATGGTGTAGGCGAAGAAATCGTACCTCGCTCAATTAGGGTTTCGTGTTAGCTGATGATGAGAGAAATCCATGAAGAGACGGAATATGATTGAGGGTTCGAAGAGGGGAGAAGAACGAGTAGGCAATCACCAAAGCAATACGTGGCAGAACTCTAGAGAGCCTTCTTGTGTGTTTTGGAGTGTCAGAGAATCAAAAGTGCCACCTTCTAATGAAATGAATGGGGTATTTATAGGGTTTCCTGGTAAGTGACCATGTGCCTGGCATATGTCTGGGTCATCTGCCTGTCATGTGACCTTAGGTGAATTTCTAAAAATACCCTCAGTTGCTTAAAGTGATGCCTGAATCGTCCTGTCCTTCTAGCCGCCAATCCAAGTCCCTCAATAATTTCCCAATATGAGTTGCCTTCATAAATCTTCTGCCTCGGAACTCATGAAGGCCCCTCTCGGGTCTCGTATTCCAAGATCTTTATTATTCAATCATGTTGCCTAAATTCATCGTCAAAAAACTTCGAAGGACCTCGGCATGGCCCTAGGGTGGCCAAGCCCTAGGGGCCTAACCCTAGGTCCGTGCCTCCTTCGATTCATTTTGTTCTTCTTGACCTTTCTTGCTCAGTTTTCATCCTTTTTCCGTGATTCTTTATACTGTAAACAACTCATCTTGTCACGGAGGATTCAAGGAAGATCATTCCTAAATCCTCATGGATTTCTTGTCTCTTTCCTTGGTTTCAATATCGTTGTTCCGTCATTACTCCGTCAAAGTCCATTTAGTGTAACATTAGAGATCATGGAGTGTGCCCCCCTAGGAGGCCAACCCCTAGGTGCCGAACCGTAGGGTGACCAAACCCTAGGGGGGATGAGGGCTCCCTTGTCCTTTTTGTTCTTCTTCCATTCGTTTTCTTGGTTTTGTCTGTTCATTTATATTCTACTTTTCCGTCTTTCATTCAATTCTTTGGATCACGCGTGAGCTGTAACTTATACTTGGGCCCACATTTGCCCCTACACGTGAGTCACGCCTTCTGAGTGGTGAACGTGCACAATACTTCAAGTTCCGAGTCCAGCATTGATTTTTTGTACAATTTCCGGAACATAGTTTATAAGCGTCAAAAAATGAAGTCCCTAGAAGAAGAAACCCCTGGGGGGCCGAACCCCAGGGGGCGAACCCTAGGGGGGTCCATACTAGGACTTCTTGCTTGATCTTTTGTCAAATCTTCCCAAATCTTGCTCAATCTCCAGTTTCCTTAATTTTTTTGGAAACCAAATCAAGCTTAATATTTTATGGAAATAAAATATATTTCATATATTTGATAGATATAAGGACTAGATTGTTTCCATACTTTATGAAAACTAAAGATCTTCTATAGATTGAAGGAGATCTGATCAAATCTTTTTCCTTTTGGAAACTGGATTCTTCCTTCTCACTATATATACTTGTCTTATTCTCCACCTATCTCATCTTCTCTATCCTCTCTAAGTTGCTCTATATTTTCTTCTTTTCTCCTTGAGCTTTTGTTCTTTTTTCAAAGGAGAAGTCACAAATCCGATCAAGTCATCAACCAAACCACGAAGGAACCAAGGTATGGAGGTGATCCCCCCAGGTGGCCGAACCCTAGGGGGTTTTTTCGTCCACGGGATTTTTCTTCTTTCCTTCGTTTGTTCGTTTGTTTCCTCATTTTCCTGAATCTCTTTCTTCTGTTTTTCTGCTTTTCAAGTGACCTTAATTTTTCTTTTCCTGACCAAGTCATCTCATTTGGGATTTGGACTTCTTTTTCGCCGAATATTTTCGAAGAAAGATCATTCTTTCAAGGCAACCTTACCGCTTGGAGTTAAAACTCTCCGTTCGTTTTTCATCATGGTAAGAACTTCAAATGTTGTTTTCTTTCTTTGCTTTGCATTGTTCTCATCATGGATATCTGTTCTTGCAGGCTGACTCTGCCGATCATTCTGTGGACCAGAAAACCGCCAACGAGATTCCCTTCTTGTCGGAATGGGGAAGAGCCCCTTTCTTCGGGCCCCTTGATGTTTTTTGGGATCGTGTCAAGTAATACGATCGTCATACCTTTCCACTTCCCACTAAGGAGGGTCTATTTCTATATGCTGCAGCATACGAGAGTCGAGACAGTTTTCCTTGTTCTGACAGCATTCCCCGCATATGCATTGAGAAGCTGGAGTATACCTTCAGCCATGTCCGCTTCCTATCTGATTCTCCCAATCGTATCCAGAGGTGGCAACATTGGACCGGCGAAATCCTCAAAGACCCTGGACACGTGAAGATGTTGAGGGATGCTAGTATTCTTCGTTGTATTCATTTGTCGGGCCCTCCGCATTCAGCAGGATCACAATGCCCTTACTTTGCTGATCTCTAGCTGGTGTTCTTCTACTTGCACCTTTATTACCGCTTAGGGAGAGTTCACCCCCATCCTTGAGGACGTCATGGCCATCTACCAATAAGTTTCCCTCGTATGCCTTGTGTATTTTATTCTTTCCTTTAGGAATTCCATTTTTCTTTTGAGCTGTATACTTGTCCTAATTTGCATTTCGTAGTCTTCCTGCTACCGCCTCTATTTCTTGCGGTCCTTCCAGTTTGTCTTCCAGAGATGTCGCGTGCGTGACTTATTTGACAGAAGCTTTCAAAAAGGCCTCCATCTATACTTCACGTTATCAAGGCGACAAACTCCTCCCCGACTTCTTCGAGACTCCTCAACGCAAAAAGACCTCTTGGCTCTCTTAAGTGCGTTACTTCTTCCGGGATTATAAGCCTACTCGCTACGACAGCTCCATCTATAGTGAGTCGGTTCTTGACCTTCATGGGGAGAAGTGTCCTTTCCCGTTGGCTACTTATCTGGTTGTGGCTATCCCGCCTTATCTTTCCCGATTCTCCAGTGGATGGTCCCTCAGCGCGTATGTTCAGCTTGGCCGCTCAGCTAGCTCGTGGCCTGGAGGTTCCCCTTGCTCCTCTCTTCTTAGGGATTTTGTACTATCGCTTAGACGAGGCCGTTTTAGCCATGAAGGAATCTGTCGGAAGGTATCCACCCTCTAACCTTATTCATTCTTGCAATCACTATCCTTTTCACGCTATACTTTCTTTTTACTCATCAACTTTTCATTATTACGTGCCTAGGTTCGATGCGAATTGCTTCGTTCCAGGCTCCTTCCTCCAGATCTTCCTTTTTGAGCATTTCCGCAGCAATTCTTCTTCATTGCATTTCTCCAAAAGAAAGAAGAAACCTCCACCACCTTTCACATCGATCAACATTGCCCTTCGCACTTCCCAATGGATTGATCATAAGGCTTCTTCAGACCTACGGCTTTATATTGACGATTTCTATCCTTCGTTGCTCGTCTTTATATCAGTCCCGAAGGGTTGTTATCTTCCTCACTTCTACAAGGATGAGTTCCGCTCCTTCCCGAGCGTTGACGGGTTATAGGGCTCACCGCTCTCTTGGTTCTTATTTCTTCGAGCTGTTAAGCTTCCCTACTTCGTGGAGGATGATGAGTTTGGTACTATCCTTTACTCCCCTCACGGGGTCATGCGATAGTTCGGCTTCGACAAAAATAGACCCTTTGTCTATACTCGTCGTGGGGATTATAAGAGGGTGCTTAACAACTTTATCCCCACATCCAGTTCGTTTTTGTGGGAGCTTCCGAGGTGATTCCTCCTTTAGGTGATTTCGTGGGTCCGACTGACCCTGATATCATCAGGCAAACAAAAAATGGGACTACTCTCATTTTGAAACCCTTGCTCAAGCGTCCGTGTGATGATGTTGATTCTAGTAGACCGGCAATGGAGGATACGGTTAAGAGACGTAGGAGACTCTTGGTAAGCCTTGTATCATTTTTGCTTCTCTTTTGATTAATATTTGAAGTCTCATTTCTTGCTTTCTCATGTCACTCTTGCCTTGTTTCTCAGATTACCGATGATGATGAGAGAGATGATGGTGGTGATTCCCCCATTTCATTCCCCAAGAATACCACTAATGAGGCGACAGGTTCTACTACTTGTGAGCCACAACGACCTGCCATGACTGTTGTCAAGCCGACCTCTCATGATGATTGTGTCAGTCTTGACATTGACGATTCTTTATCTGATGTAGGTTCTGATCTTGTTGTTGGCACTACAGTTCCTCTATCCCGCCCACAGACAACATCTCCTCTAGAGACGGAGAGGAATGGTAGGGTTTCCACTGCTCATGACAGCCTTGACGGTATCAATTACACCCATGCTGATGATAATGTTGTGGCAAATCCTCCTCCCCTGAGGGAGAATCCTTTAGCGCGTATTGCTGATTTTCATCCTCCCCAGAAAGATTTTGCCGAGATTTTATCTGACACAAAGGGTGGAATCGCAGTTTCACAGCCGCTCCTCTACAACTACCTTTCGCCCAACATGATCACGAACGAAGACAAAAAATTGCGTAGATAGGAGGAAAGGGTAGAGCTGATGTCTCTTTGGGTGGGGCGACCAACGTTCTGCTTTCTGTAGAGTCCCATGACACCTCAGTTGGATACCTTGTGAATGCTTTCCTTAGTTAATATATACCTGCCCCTTAAGTTTTCCTTTTTCGTAATTCGTTACGCCATTCCATTTTCCTTTTCAGGTTAATAAGATGAAGAATCTGCCTTTGCCTCCTGACAGACTCACCTTATTTGACTCTCTTCATCTTCATTCTGCCACCTCGCATCTCAGTGACCTCGGTTTTCCACCCACTAGCCAGGACTTCATGGAACCACAGGCAGTTTCTAAGCCCACGATTCGTGCAGCTCCTCCCCCAGTGAATGCCCTGATCGCTTCACAAGTGGCTCTTACTAGAGCTTCCTTCAATCAAACTGGAGAGCTTGTTCTTTGGAGGGGTTTCCAGATTTCCTCCTCCAGCCAGGAAAATCCCGAGCGTCTCCTAGTTCGGTTCCCACAAATTCTTGATCGGCTACATGTTTGTGTTGCCTCCTTTCAGACCATCTCACTAAATTGTCTTGCGTGCTTTGTTCTTGAGATGCACAGTCTTTCTCTCCGTTCTTTATGAGCGGAGGACTTGGATAGACCGAGGTGCGAGGTTGATGACCTTTCCTCATTGGCCTCGACATGTCTCATTTTCGTGATAGGTGGATCTCCTTACTTCTGCTCATCGTGTTGTCAAATTGCGTTTGAAGGTCGGTTCACGTCACCGTGAGAATGCCTTGCTTTCGAGATAACTTTTGGAGATCAAAGATGCCATGGCAAAATTTAAGACCAAGCTTCAAGAGTTTTAAGTCTGCCGCTCAAGACTTGGAGGGGATGATAGCATCGAATATGAAGGCTCGGGATACTGCCATTGCCGACTTTGAGGCTTTAGTTATGCCCTCTCTTCAGTTTGATATGTGCCTTTAAATCATGACCTTTTATAATTATTCATTTCCTGTTTCAGACACTTATTTTTCATTGTACGAGTATATTTCTATTGACAGAGTAAAGTTTCTTTCTTTTACTAATTGTGCATCATTATGAAATGTCTTTAACTTGAGTTCTCCTTTATGACAAAATATTAACTATTGAGCCATAAGTTATTCAAATTATAACTCCAAGACAAAAAAAATGTGCAGAATAAAGAAAAGAAACAATAAAATCTTTTAACAAATAAATACTTTTTCAATTTTCAATGAACACACTTGAATTCATAAAAATTTGTCTTAAGTATAAGGGAAAGTCTGAAAATTTTTTATTGATAATCAACTTGCTTTTAACGAAAAGCATAATGTTTCAATTTTCTTTAGAATCGAAAGAAAAACCTAATTTCAATTTGAATAAAAGATAATCAATCTACTTTTAACGAAAAAACATAACGTGTGCCACTTTTAGATGTAAAGTGTAACTTGTCTGGTTCAAGGACTTAGAATTAAGTGCCTCATTCACTTTTGATGATAAAGTGTAACACTCAGTTGAGGACTTATGATCAGGTGCCTCCATTTTGCTTTTAGTGGTAAAGTCTTATCCCTTAGTCGTGCCAATTTTGGCATATAGGGTTTCATAATGGCTTAAGTCGAGTGTCCCATCACTTGGTCATCCAATTTCTTGGCAAGTGCAATCTACGAGGACTTGAAATCGGGTGTCTCGTTACTTGGGTCGTCCAATTTCTTGGCAAGTGTAATTTATGAGGACTTGAAATCGAGGCATGAAATCGAGTGCCTCGTCACTTGGATCATCCAATTTCTTGGCAAGTGTACTCTACGAGGACTTGACCACCATTTAGAGTGGACCACCATCTTGGGTAGATTTTTAATTCATCAATTCTAGTGCCTCCTCCCTTGGTCATCCAATTTCTTGGCAAGGGATACTCCTGAGGACTTAAACCATCATTTTTTGTGAACCACCATCTTAGGTAAATTTTTGATTCATCAATTCTAATGCCTCCTCCCGTGGTCATCCAATTTCTTGGCAGGGCTACTCTTGAGGACTTAAACCACCATTTTTGGTGGACCACCATCTTGGGTGGATTTTCAATATTCTCGTTTCTATAGTTCAGAGATCTTTCGATGGTAGAGCTAGTATTTGGGTTGTCCATCATCTTGTGTTGATGAAGTTTACGTAACAAAACTTCTCATAGTTTCCATATGAGCATCAATTATTGATTCTTGATGCTTGCTTATTCTATGCTACTGAAGCATGTTGTCTTGAATAGGCTATTGTTGCCCTTGATCATGTTTCTTGAAATCTAGTTGTCTCATTCTTTGCGCAACACTGCTCCTGAATGATCGAGTTTATGGTTCGAACAAGTGAGAAAGAGTAGGTAGTCATCCTTTTGATGGCAGACATTCGAATGGGTCAAATGTCTTGATAGGATCTCCATTCTTTCCGGACAATAGCCTTTTTTTCAAATCTAGCATCCCATCTCAAATCTTTCACATCACTAAGTTGTTTGGGAATATACATTTAACATGGCTTGCTCCATACTTGACCACTTCTAGGCATATATTTTTTCTGATCTTTGAACCGGTTTGAGAGTGATCATGATCCTGTTTATCTTTTTCTTGCCTTGAAGAGACTCCTTCTTTAGCTCTTAGTCTTTCTAATTTAGCACCACAAGGCTGCTAAAATGTCTTTAGTTGAAGCTTGGGATGGACTAGCCAGACCTGTAAGGCCAAAACCTAAGGCGGTCCTGAATAACCTCACGAGAGAAAAAAAACAAAAAACAAAAAAAAACAAATCAATTTATTATCTCTTTTTCTTCTTCTTATTATTTTTTTTTAAAACGAGAAAGAGTAGGTAGTCATCCTTTTGATGGCAGACATTCGAATGGGTCAAATGTCTTGATAGGGTCTCCATTCTTTCCAGACAATAGCCTTTTTTTCAAATCTAGCATCCCATCTCAAATCTTTCACATCACTAAGTTGTTTGGGAATATACATTTAACATGGCTTGCTCCATACTTGACCACTTCTAGGCATATATTTTTTCTGGTCTTTGTACCGGTTTGAGAGTGATCATGATCCTGTTTATCTTTTTCTTGCCTTGGAGAGACTCCTTCTTTAGCTCTTAGTCTTTCTAATTTAGCACCACAAGGCTGCTAAAATGTCTTTAGTTGAAGCTTGGGATGGGCTAGCCAGACCTGTAAGGCCAAAACCTAAGGCGGTCCTGGATAACCTCACGAGAGGAAAAAAAACAAAAAAAACAAGTCAATTTATTATCTCTTTTTCTTCTTCTTATTATTTTTTTAAAATTCCTTCAGATCTTGATCATGAATTATAAATCTTTTAAAGCAAATACAAATTTTACACAAATAAAGTTCTCAAGAAATTAAAAAAGAATCGTATAATGTACTTCCCTTGATTTGAGAAGTAAGAGTACTTCCCTTGGTTTGAGAAGTAGGAGTACTTCCCTTGGTTTGAGAAGTAGAAATTATAGAGTCCATCATGCCCCCAGTTTTCTTTACTTTGAGAAATCAAAAAGTAAAGAAAACTTCTTGAAATACTTCCTCGAAATTTTTGCTTGGTTGTTGTAATCAATGGACTTCTGACTCTCGTCGTTTCAATCTGTGAAATTTTTTTTTTAGATCTTGTTTTGGGTAACTTTTCTTGGTGAGACCTCTTTGGCTCTAGTCTTTAGTTGCATTCACCGGTGAAATCTCTTCATGTCTAGTCCTTGATGGCACTAAGTGGTGAAATATCTTCATATTTGGGCTTTCATAACTCCAATCAATGAGCTCTCTTCAGATCTAGTATTTGGTGGTTCTTGTCGATGAAAAAGATCCAAAGGTTGTAAATTTCGCCTTAGATCCTGGTTGTTCTCCCGCTTCTAGCTGTATACATACTCTTCACGAATCCTACACCTCCCCAGCAGAGTCACCAAAAAATGTAGGCAAGGAAATCGTACCTCGCTCAATTAGGGTTTCATGTTGGCTGAGGATGAGAGAGAAATCCACGAAGAGTACGGAATATGATTGAGGGTTCGAAGAGGGGAGAAGAATGGGTAAGTAATCACCAAAGCAACACGTGACAGAACTCTAGAGAGCCTTCTTGTGTGACTTGGAGTGTCAAAGAATCAAAAGTTCCCCCTTCTAATGAAATGAAGAGGGTTCCTGGCACATGTATGGGTCATGCGCCTGTCATCTGACCTCAGGTGAATTTTCAAAAATACGAGTTGCCTAAAATGATGCCCGAATCGTCTTGTCCTTCTAGCTGTCAATCCAAGTCCCTCAGCCATTTCCCAATATGAGTTGCCTTCACAAGTCTTCTTCCTCGAAACTCATTGAGGCCCCTCTCGGGTCTCGTATTCCAAGATCTTTGTTGTTCAATCATGTTGCCTGAATTCATTGTCGGAAAACTTAGGAGGACCTCGGCATGGCCCTAGGGTGGCCAAGCCCCAGGGGCCGAACCTAAGGGGAGGGCTGAACCTTAGGGGGGCGAACCCTAGGGTGGTCGAACCTTAGGGGGCCTAACCCTACGTTCATGCCTCCTTCGATTCATTTCGTTCGTCTTGGCCTTTCTTTCTCAGTTTTCATCTTTTTTCCATGATTCTTGATACTATAAACAACTCATCTTGTCATGGAGGATTCAAGGTGTTAGGTCCGATTATGCAATAATTAATCTAGAAAGGGGGTTGAATAGATTAAGTTCCTTTTTCAGAAATCTTGGCCTTTTTAAAATGCAACTCTATTTCCCTAAATGATTTTTGTTAAAAATATTTATTTAAATATTTTAGTGAATCAAAGTAAAGAGATAGGGATAGAGAGATACCAAACAGAGAACACAGCGATATATCCTAGTTCACTATATATATCTCTACCAGATATATATAGCTAGTCCAGTCCCCAAACTCCTCTCCAGGATTTGGGATTTTCCACTATAAAAATAGTTTAGCTCCTTAACTTAGGTGGAGAAACCTTTACAAATCTGATTCTGTCTTAGAACTACTATCCCCTAGCATTCTTCAAGAATTGCAAATTTCCTTTCCAGAGCTTCTTGTATTCCTTCTTCGGCTGGTCTTGGAACTTGATATCTTTTTTCTTCCTGAGAAACCCAAACCTATGGCCTTTCTAAGATCTTGGTCTTGGAACAAGAATCACTCAATTCCTCAAACACTAGAAGAACACTCAGCTCTACCCCTTTTGTAAAAAGAATTGTTATCTTGGATTAAATGCTTCTTTAATTAAGCAAATGGATAACAGTTTAAGTTCAAGTATGTCAAATATTGCAAGATATAGATAATGACAGTTTAAGAATTAATTCTTGCAAAATGACAGTTAAACCAATGATCACAAATAATATGACAGTTTACGTATATAATTTGGTTTATATAGAACACTTTTATAAGGTGAGATTAACTCTTTAAATAAAGGTCAATCTACTACGCTTTATAAATCAAGTGGCTATATATTTTGCTTATCACTCTCAAAGAGAGGACTATATATGAATCTTCTTTTTATACACAAAAGGACAATGATTTCCAAACAAGAATTATAAGGATAGAATTATCCAATCTTGAGAAAATATTGCCTTGTATCACTTAACTAGAAATGGTTACAGTTCACAACTTTCAAGTGATACCGATCCTTTTAAGGAAAATTACTGAAGACTTGATCACTTGTCTTTCACTTTCTAGAAGGATTATGTATAAACCTCAGATTAATATATATAAGCTTTAATTCAAGTGTGTATAAATATAATCAATGATGATCAACTTGAATGTAGCACAATGATATAAATGAATGCAAAAGAAAGTGCTTTGTGCTTGTTGTGTTCAATATGTATAACAAATATAACAGTAATAATAATATTGAACACAAATAAGAAAGCGATATGTTAGCACAAAATATAATAAAGTGTGTGCTAATTTGTGTAGAAGAGCAATGTATAGATTTATAGCAGTATGTATTTTTCTTGCTCTTTTGATCACTTTCTATCCCACTAGAATCTAGCTTTTTGAGAATCTAAGATTAAGAGAGAATTGTGGGTAAAGTTTGGCTTTGGCTAGATTGAAGAAAAATGAATGAAGTATGCCAGTATTTATAGGCCAAAAATATTTGAATGAATGGCTAGGATTAGATTGATTCAATTTATTGATCCAATAGTCTATAATCCACCCAGCTTTTTCTTTTTCTTTCTCTTTCTCTTTCTTGCTTATGTGGCCGAAAGAGTTGAATAAATTTTTCTTGCCACATGGATGAAAGATTTTGCACAGCGGGAGAATATTTGCTTTGCACATTTTTGGGTGAAGCGGGAAGAGAGAGAAAGCACATACAGTTTATCCATTCATGGAGAGAGAGAGTGCTTGCATTCTGTTTGACCAACTCAAAAAGTACTTAACTGTTTAAAACTCATGTTGGAACATATAGAACTTAGCTTGATTCCAAGATCGTAGAGCATAGCCTTGTAGTAGCTAAAAATTCGTTGAGTAAAGGCAAAAGTTACTCTACTATCATGAAGTACTCAAAGAGAACTCTAAGATCGTTAAGTTAAATAACAGTTACTCTACTATCGTAGAGTAAAGAAGTGAAGTTCTCAAGGAGAACTCTAAGATCGTTGAGTTAAATATAAGTTCGTAGAGTTAAGTCTTGGAGTTCTACGATCATTGAGTGAAATATAATTTCGTAGAGTTAAGTCTTGAAGTTCTACAATCGTTGAGTGAAATATAATTTCGTAGAGTTAAGACTTTAAGTTCTACGATCGTTGAGTGAAACATAATTTTGTAGAGTTAAGACTTGAAGTTCTACGATCGTTGAGTGAAATATGAGTTCGTAAAGTGGAGTGAAATCACTCTACTATCGTAGAGCTACTGCAAAACATAAAGTCTAGAAGCGTAGAGTTAAGTCATTCTACAATCTGAAGATTCACTCTACGTTTCTGTACTGAAAGCCAGAACAATCAGAATCGTTGAGTCGTATAACAGAGCTACTAGCATCGTAGAGCCAAGTCATTCTACGATCTGAGAATTTTACTCTACGTTTATATACTGAAATCCAGAACCAAACTCGTAAAGTCAATTTGTACCATGTAATATAAAATCCTATGGAGAGGATTCTATCCTAGTTTTTCTAAAGACTTTTAATTCTATTTTGTTATCATCAAAACAGTAGTATAATTTAGACCCTTCAGTCTTCCCCTTTGTAGTGTAATTTAGACTCTTCACAAGGAAGATCATTCCTAAATCATCATGAATTTCTTGTCTCTTTCTTTGGTTTTAATATCGTTGTTCCGTCATTGCTCCGATCAAAGTCCGTTTGGTCTAACATTCGAGATCATGGAGTGTGCCCCCCTCGGAGGCCAACCCCTAGTGTGGCCGAACCCTAGGGGGGATGAGGGCTCCCTTATCCTTTTTGTTCTTCTTCCGTTCATTTTCTTGGTTTTGTCCTTTTGTTTATTTGTTTCCGACTTTTCCGTCTTTCATTCAATTCTTTGGATCACACGTGAGCCCTAATTTATACTTGGGCCCACACATGGATTCCATTCGCCAACAATGCCTGAACTTCCCAAATTCGGTCATATTACTTCAAAAAATGCCCAAAATGTACTTAGGTGCAATTCTAGTTATACTAATCGTATTTCCTTAGTTTTTTATTCATATCTTCATATTTTTACCTGGAATCATCAAAAGATCTAACTGAATCACCAACAGTCCTATTTCATCTTTGTTTGTGATTAAACATCAATATTTTAATTAAAAGTATTAGTGATTCCGTGTTGATTAGGATACTCCCAATAGGAGAAATTCTACATGTATGATGTATCTCAACCATTAATCATCATCAATGATCTCAACTATTTGAAAAAAGAAAATAGTTCTTGTCAAGGAACTTGAGGCTACCCTGTAGAACAAACAAAGGTACAAATAGCTGCACCATTGGCATGTGGGATAAAAAAGGGAAGCTAAATTGATATAATGAAAAAATTCACAGAATTCCATTGTGATTTAAGACATTGATAATTCTATAGATCTCACTAGACAGCGGAAGAGCAAACAAAGGAGGACAATGATTCAGTAAATAAACTAATAAAAGACGAAATTGAATAGAAAAGCAGCAAGGTTCTCTCTTTGGCTTCTAAATTTTATTGAAGGGTTATGGTCAGTTTGTTTAGAAAGACTCCTATAATAATTGGGTGTGGTCATATAAAGAATACTTTCACTTTCCAAGTTGGTGACATAGCGAAAGGCACGTAACACTGAAAAAATCACAAGAATTCCCAGCAAAATCCTTGAAGAACACAAGGATGGATAAAGGACTGTCAAACAGTTGTATTTCTAAAATAATGAGTCGTCCCAAAATAATAATCCTAGTAGACTATTCGTACTACCTAAACCCTAAAAATATATAAAGTCCAATAAAATTAAAAATAAGCCCAAAACGTAAACGGGCTCAAAAATAATTAAACCTATTGGGCTAACCTAATTAATAAATAAAAATACATCAAATACTGAAATTGTCCATGAATAACAAAATTATAACGAATCTTTCTTGGTATTCATCAGTTAGTCGATCCTTACTTTTATGAATACAATTGACAATAAAATATAACTGCCACTATTGTTGCATCCAGATTAGATGATTCCCAGTCCAACATAGTTCAAGAATCATATTCAACTGTTATTTGGAATTGTCAATTACATGGAAACTTTTATTCATAAATTAGCTATTCATACAACTATATTATTATTTAGATTTCAAAAAAAATAAGATAAAAGATAATCATTCACTATGGCAGCAATAACAAAGGTTGTTGATTATCTTAATAAGGTTGCTCCTAGTGTTGTTGATTATCTTAATAAGGTTGTGCTTTCTGCTGAGGAAGACAAGTATGTGTGGCCTCATTCTATTACAGGAATTTCTCTACTAGTTGTTTTTGGGAATTTTCTAGATGCAAGTTCCCTAAACTTCTTCTGTTTGGAATTTATTTCATAATGGAGTTTGTTGAGTCCAACATTGAACCATCGGGTATTCCTTGATATATCTTGGGTTACTAGGAGTATAAAGTCTCAAGTTATAAAGCTTCATCATCTGTTTTCCCCTGCAGTGCATGTATCTTTTCATGGCATGTTGAAATCTACAAGGGTTTATCCTAAACAAGCTACTTGTTAGAGAGAGCTTTGGATTCAATGGAAACATCCTAGTTCTGGTATCAAACTCAACACCAGCGGATAAGCTATTGCTAACATAGCCTATGGAGGTGGCATGTTTAGAGATGAGCAAGGGGAATTTTGTTCTAACTTATGCTTCTTCTTTTCATGCCGGTTCTACTATGAAGGCTGAATTGTTGGCTCATTTGACTCATTTTGAAATTGCTAGAGACAAAGTATGCGGATTAATACTGTCAAAACAGATTCTATGGCAAGACTAGACATGATGAAAGGGAAAACAGCTTTAGCTTCAGAAAGTGCAAATCACTACTTGGTGCTGCTCCTGTGTTCCAATTCATCATGTTATTAGCGAAGGTAATGAGGTTGCAGATTCTATAGCTAGTGTGCATTAGAATGTCATTTTTTCTACTCAAGATGCACTGCCTAGAGCAATGAAGGTTGCGTTAGATGCAGACTTTTTAGGTCTGTCTACTTTAGATATTGTATATAATTGATTTAATATTTGTAAGCTCTAGGGCCTTTTTTGCTAATTGCTTTTCTCTCTTTATGGGATTTTTGTATTTAGGGGTAAAGGTTTGATGTCCCCCCACTTATTATTGCTGCTTATTATTAATGAAATGACACACTAAGCGAGTTTGGTTAGGAGTCATCCACAAAGCTTTTTGGCTGTGTTAGTTAAAAAAAAGAAAAAGAAAAACTAAACTAAACCTAGTCTAAATACATTGTAAAGTCATTAACCTTTTGCATGAACTGGGAAATCAGTTTTTGAGAGCTATAGTTTGAGTCTCTTTGCTCATTTTACTTTCCCTAATTCCAGGGACGGAACTATGTTGGGGCCCGGAGGGTGCGAGGCTGCCCTGGATTTTTTTAAAAAAAAAATGTAAGTCTCTAAAATTTTGATATTATTACTTCAGGCCCCTACGAAAAAAAATAAAATATATATAATATGAAAATACACCCCCTCCCAAATATAAGATTTATTTTAACTTTTTTTACGTCAATTTAAAATAAGAGCAAATTCTTGAATTTATCACTCTTCCAATTTTTTGGGTACATTATACAAATATCAAATTTTAAGGTCTCTCTTTACTCCACTTTATGTAATATAACATACTGCAATATAAGAATATCTTACTTCGATTAGATTGTATAAAGTTGTTTACAAATTGAACCGCCAGCGGTGCTTCTGGACTCCACTAAATTTTTCACAACCTTACAATATTATGTTCTGGCCCCCAGGAAAAACAATTCTGGCTTCGTCCCCAGTGTTCTAAAAGTCGGCTTAGTCGGCCGACTAGTCGGCGACTAGGTCGGGGTCGGAAGGCAGCCGAGTCGACTAGGGTCTAGTCACTTCAATTAGTCGCTGGCCGACTTAGTCGGAGACTAGTCGGGGCAAGTCGGCGCAAGTCGGGGATTGATTTTTTTTTTTTTTTTTTGATAATTAGTTGACTATTGATTTTGTGCTACTTAGTTTCATTTGGTTAATTGGTTTTGAACTTAGAGCGTCGAACTATTTGGTTTTACTTAGTTTTCATGTTTTTATTTGATGATTTGTGTTACTTATATTATTCTACTTACTCAAAACTTATGAAGGAGGAAGGAGAATATATATTTTTTTTTAAAAAATTGAAAATCCGACTAGCCGATTAATCCCCGATTAATCCCCTAGTCGCTAGTCGGTAGCCAACCGACCTGGGACCGACTAGCGACTTTTAGAACACTGTTCGTCCCTGCCTAATTCTACTCCTATTTTCTGCCAATTCTTCCTCCTCCATATTATATCTCTAATTCTATTGTCATGAACCCTGGTTAGAGACTTAAGGTCCTAAGAATAATAAAATAAGAGCTGTAAGAAACAAGGATTCGGGTTCGAGGGTACGGGGGTACGGGGGACAATACAAAAATATATACATATATATATGTGTGTGTGTATTGAGTTGCCGTGATTTAGGTTTAATAAGTGGACAAAAACTCTACTTAATTTTATGGTTCTTTGCAAAATGCTCTTATAGTTTTGAAACAGAAGGAGAAAGATACTGAAATTCCGCATGCTTCTCGGTTATTTTACAGTAATTATTCTCATCCATAATGGATGGAGGGTTCCACATCTTGGAATTTCCACATTTTTCTTCTTTTTTTGGTAATTTGAATGATTGGGAGATTGAGGATTTAGCCACAGTGCTTTCTCAATACCATCTTCTTTTTGTAGAACTGGGACACATTAGAGAAATTCTCTTTTAGAACATACATTTCCTACATGATTGGGGTTCACTCTTTCAGCTATCTGTTCTCTATCTTCTTAAATTCAGAAGACAAAAACTTAACTAGAGATTTCTTTTTATTTTTGGTTCTTAATAGCCTCACCACTAATAACACGTTTTGGGGCGCAAACCATACAAAGCTTTATCTCTAGATATGTATGTGTTATGTATTCAAGGCTAGAAGAGGCGTGTATGATCAGATTTCGGGGCTTCGATAAAAGTAAGGACTGTAAGTTTCTTTTGCAATGTGGATGTTTTCCTATTATCTACAGTTTTGGGATGAGAGTGGAATGTCATCTTTGGTCACACCTCTTTGTTCCACTTATTGTGAGATGGAATGTTAGTCTTGCAGCTCTTTTGGACTCCGATGGGTGCTTTCGGGTTGGTTCAGACTTACATAGGGATCACAGAGAAATCTTTTATAAGTGACTTTATGTTTTGTTACATTTTCTTTCTTTAGGAGGACTCCTTGTCTCACCCTCCATCTGTATTCTCTTTCTATGCTAATAAAAGTCATCTTCTTCTTTTTTTTCCTTTAAAAAACTATACTTAAAGTGTAATCCTTCTTTGGAGTTACCTGAACTTGTTCTTTCTTCCTTATTCAGAAGCTCTTTTCTTGTTATCTAATTTATCAAATCACAAGAACATGAGACAAAACAGTAATACAATTGAGCAGTGAGCACCGAGTTTACATGTCTAATCCTAGAATAAACTTAAAACCATTATCTATGCCCATTTGGTATGCTACATACTATGCACATTCAGGGTAAGGTCCATGGTATATATGGCTCACCAAAAGTAAATGGGTGAAAATGAACGAAGATATAAATACTTGCCAGATATTTGGTGAAAAACTCTAAAATCCAGAGGGTTTGTGTGGGTGTGTGTGTGTGTGTGTGTGTATACATATATATTTAAGAGATAGAGAGAGAGGAAAAGTTTACCGCTAATGCATATGAAGATTAAAGACAATCTAGTGAGCACTTTGTGAGAAAATAATTGATGACCTATGATCATGAAACTGGGCTGAGGGGTGGAACCCTGAGTACCCTGTCGATCTTAAGATGGACACTAGGATTCATCCACCTCTTGTACTTCATAACTGTAATCAACTGAGAAAAGACTCATTGACGAAGTTCCACTAATCACCAATTGACACCTTGATACAATGTGTACAAGTACAGGAAGCTGAAACCCCCCCCCCCCCTAAAAAAAAAAAGAAAAAAACCCTAAAACGAACGGGGTGGGTTTAGAGTTAAAGTTTAAACATTAAAGACGGAGAAGAAATTGGTGCCATATAAGAGGAAAGAGAATAAAGCTATAAGCTTTGAAAAATGTAATATTCAATACTTAATCTCAATGTAATGTAAAATGAAGAACAGCATGAGTTATATAGGAAAATAGTAAAACCTAATTGTTGGAGACTTGGGAAACTAAACAAGATAAGAAAACAAAATCCTAATCATAGTAAAATTCATCTACCATAAATGAAATTCTGGAATAATCTACTCCCTTCGTCCCCCAAAGGATGAGCAAAGAACAATTTGCGCATGTATTAAGAAAAGTAAAAGTAGAGGAAAAAGAGTAAAAAAGTTCCAAATTTATCCTTAGTGGCCCCACAAGATTATATAAAGTGATGAGTTCTTTTATTTTTTTTTTACTAATGGACCCCACCAAATGACTTAGTTACCCTTCACTTTATGTACTTTATCTCATCCTTTTGAGAACAAAATATTTGTACTTTTAGTCATCCTTTTAGGGACAATAGGAGTACTACTTAACATAGGCTTCCAAAGCCTCTTGTATTGGTCCCACCAAATTGGGCGGGCTTGTCCTACATCCAACCCCCCATCCCCCTCGGATGTAAAAGAATACAGAAAAAAAAAAAAAAAAAAAAAGATTCTTTCCTTCTTTTTTATGTAAGACGAACAGATACAAAGAATCGGGAGACGGTTCACATTCACACCTGCCACTACCTACCACACGTTGAAAGCCCATGCTATAGTATTAATCTTTGATCCCGTTTAAGAATCCACTCTTTTAGCCAACTTCAAAAGACGGACCCAATTGCCTGATTTTAATCTCTGAGGTCCCTGATAATGGTAATACGATGCAGAATGTCGATAAGATTGACCATCATGAATAGATTAACACATTTTTCAAATTCTGATATATATATATATATAGAGAGAGAGAGAGAGAGAGAGAAAGAGTATGATGAATCACTTACCCGCTCCCAACTGCTGGACCAGAAAGAAACGTTATTGCCTTAGCAGTAGTTTCATTTACTATTGAACTTACAATCTATATCTCACCATGGGTTCTAAAAAGTTGTTCACAGAGATATGGTTTGCGACACTAAATCAAGTACATGACTCATATTTAAACCCTATGGACATGGTTATAAAAAACAAACTTATCAGATTCTGCACCACATTTATGTAGCTTCCCAACAAATTTTAACCATAAATAGTTTATCACAACATTGATGTCAAATGGTTTTGGAGCACAAAAACTAGGTTCGATTAATGTAACAGCCTATTTGTCTTTCTGTTCTATGCTTTATGTCAAGCCCGTCAAGCCTTGAACAAACTGAATTGGATAGATTGGCTCCAAAGCAAGACTAAACCAAACTAGGAGGAGGACGAAGGGGCGAACAATGAGAGAAAATGGGGAATGGAGATGAGCTCACAGCTCTCTCAATTTCACATATTCATCAAGCATAATGAAAATCAGTCATTCTTACATATGTATTCTAGAGTAGTTGCTGGAAAATTAAGCTTAAGCAACACCTACTTAATTATCCTACACCCTATATTAACTAACTCACATGGAGTATGTAATTCTAGAGACTACTATTAGCCGAAATAGCCTTAACTAACTTGTCAAATTGTTGGGTCTTGACACTTTATGTTTTGCCTATTCCATTTCCTAAAAGATCTGTCCCCAAATCAGAACTAGAGTAAGTCCCTAAGAGTACATAATCACACCAAAGAATATATAGCCAAATGTCTGAACTTCATGATTCACCATTCCAATGCTAGGTTCAAAAATAAAAACAAAGCCAACCAAATGTGTCCATTTTCACACAAACTAAGTTAACAATGATAACAAACAATTTTCATTTCTACCTAGCAATGTATATAGGGAAGAAAATTACCCAAAAGAAAAGACGAACAAACAAACAAACAAGGATTTATATGCCACTAAAGAATAGAAGTGCACCTGATTAAGAAAGATAGAAGATATCATCAGTCATAAGAAGAATGTACTGCAAAATCCTCAAAGGGGCATTCCTGAAGTCCAATGGGGGCAGCCTCAACTCCCTGATTCTACACTCCCCAGAAGAACTTGCGCTATCACCATTAGGCTGCCTAGAACGAACCCTAGCAGAGTCCAATTTCCTAAATAAGTAAACTGCATTGGTGCTCCAAATTGGTCTATCACCAGAATCAGGAGAAGGATCATACTTGGTCATGAAAAGGGTCCAACCCTGCCCAGCTAGGGCCTTAGAAAAGCTATCCATTGAATCGATTCGAAAACCCGTCAATCGCAGAATTAATGAAACTGAGCAACAATCCCAATTGCTGTTTTCATGACCAACTCTATCATCTGGGTTGAGATTTGATTTCATGAAAACCAGCTTGAAGAACCCTTTGGAGAGGGCAACAAAGCAGCGCAAATGAGACACAGATGAAATACTGAGGGAAGGAAATGGGAGTGGAACGGCACCGTCTGGTAATGACCATGATGATAATGATGTGGATGACCATGACAATGTGGTGAATGCTGATGGGGGAGGGAGAGGGGAAGGGGAAGGGGATGATGATGGCCATGAGAAGATAATGTGAGAGAGTGATGGATTGGGGCAAAAATCCATGCCAATATCTCTGGCTAATATGGCTAATTTATATGTATCAGTGACTAACTCTTTGGTGGGTATGAAGAGGAGTAATGGGGTTTTTTGGGGTTTGTTGGTGGTTGATTTTCTTTGTTTGTGATGGAAATTGGCAGTTTTAGTATCATGATTACCATCGTCATGGTTAATGTTATCTTGGTGGTGGTGATTTGAGGTTAGAAGGAGAGGATTGCTAATGGCGTCTCCCAAAACCAGAGAGCGGACCAGCTTCAAAGGGAGCATCTCTCTGACTCTGTCCCCTCACTTTCTCTCTCTAATTGGTTAATAGTATCTCTTTTTTGACAAAGTGATTTTGTTAAATTAAATAGTCAAATCAAAGCATAAACAGGTAGACAGCCGTCCATTTCTTCTTTACAAAAATTTAGAAAAGAGCAATATGCAAAACTTTCGGCCAAGTATTACCTTGGTGTAGTTGACGGTTATCAAGTCAGAGAACTTTTAATGTGCAATCCCACGATCCAACTAATTAAAATTTTAAAATTACATCACTCTATTAAAAAAATTGAATGGACGTCAATTTAATTAATATATTTTCATATATGGTAGGAAAAAGAAAAGAAAAAATAAAGTAAAATTTACATGGCCAATTCTATGCAGTTAACTTAATTTTTTAAAATTTAATTGATGGAGACATTGACTTTTAGAATACATTGTAATTCTGTGTGTGTACACTTAGAAGGGGAGTTGAATAGGTGTTTATACTCAAAACAATTATCAATAACAAATTTAAATTTTTCTACAGCAAGATGAATCCAAACAGGTAAGACCTGTCTGCTTTAGTGTCTGTTTTAAACTAAATTATATTTTAGTTATAATTCAAACAGGTATGACTTGTCTGTATAAGTGTCTGTATTAAAAACTTAATATTAATTCAAGTTAGTTTACTTAAGTTTTCAGCAGAACAATATATGTATGAACAATGATATAAGGTAAAATTAAGCAAACCACACAAGATAATCAGCAAACCATAAACACCAAGATTTTTACGTGGTTCAGTCCTTACCCTCTAATCTAGTGGCATAATCCACGTCCAATACCAACTTGTTAACGCTAAGATTCGTCCACACGCCCAATCACCGAACTGCGCGTCCAATCCTGCACAAAAACAAAACCACACTCAGAGAACTGACGGCTTTCGCCGCTGGAGGATAGCTTTGGTGTGAGAATAAGTACAGGCTGAATAAGGTTTAACAATGGAGACATAATGCTTTAGTGCTGAAAAAGATGATTACCTGTGAATTAGGGTATAGCCTTGTATTTATAGTGATCACACACCATCAACTTCATGCCCGTCCCCGTATGGAAATAGAACTCCTCATTAGGTTAGATACTATAATGGGATTAAACTCAATCTCCTTAAAGGAAGAAAGTCGAATTATATCCTGACACTTTCCTTAGGAGTTGGAAATTAAATACAGTTGGGATTCCCTAATATTCTCCTTCTTCCCAAACAGACTCCCATGAAAGAACATACCTCCATGTGGACTATGCCCCACTGTATCCATTAGGCCCAAATAAACACACCCCAACATTGCCCCCAGTCTTACATTACAATGGGACATTTTAATGAAAGAGTTCATCATAAAAAGCCCAATTATTAAACACAAGGCCCAAAATCCAAACCTTCGGTAAACGTACCCAGCACACATTGCCAGGCCCCACCACTACTTTTCAATCCATTTATTACGCCGTATTTGGAAAACTGCGCGGAACCCAAAAGTTAAACAACTCAAAACCCCCCTCATCTCCAAAATTAGCCGCCACATTTCAGATCTGATCTCAAATCCGCCCAAACTCTCTCTGCATTTTTCTCCCAACTATAACCCTTGCTCTCACCAGTGAAAATACCCATCGATCAACCTATTCTACCACTCAACAATAGCTGCCACAAATACCCCAACATCCACCGTTCCATCCACACCCGGAGTCGCCACTTCTTCCATCCCAACACCGACTGTAGTTAACCCCGCCACCGCCACCGCCATTACTACTGAAGCCACCATTGTCACCACAACTACTTCACCAAACCCTCGACCATCAAGCCCATCCAAGGCTGAAATTGATAATCTAAATATGCTAAAGGAGTACTCAAATGAGGAATCCTTCGCCCACATCAACACCGTTTTTACAATCGCCTCCCCCCCCCCAAGACCTCACCAGGATATGAGAACAGTACCGTATTCCCGGCTACCTACGAGATCTGAGCCCCTCTTTACATCGAACGAATGTACCATCACCCCGATGGGTGGACTGTTATCTCCCTCAGTGCCCTCAGATATGGGGTACGCTTTCCTCTTCACTCCTTCATTATCGACCTCTTGGGGTTCATTGGAGTTGGTTTCGTCCAACTAGTGCCGAACTCCTACATCCATATCATCGCTTTCATCGCTTTTTGCCACAAGCTCAACATCACCCCCACCATCGACCTCTTATTTTCCCTGTTTTCCATGAGTCGATCTAGAGAATTTGGCTTCCGTTAAATAAACAAGCAGCAGAGCAAACAAATCATAAAGCGCCCCCTGATGAAGACCCCTTCTAGTAACAAAGGATGTCACTCCCAGTGGTTCTTCATCCAAGGCCCTAACACTCACAAAATCCCCGACTGGGCCGAAGCCTCCCGCCCCAATGTAACCATAAGAGAACTTCCATGATCCCGTCTTGAGGAATTGGTGATGATCATCGAAAAGTTGTCGATGAAAGAATGGGACCTGGAACTTCTGAACGACCAAACTTGGTTGTACGACCATAAATGTAAGTTCTGAACCCTTTTCTTTATTAATCCAGAGTTAATTTAGCAATCTACTATACTAACCCGAACTTCCTATCCTCACAGTGTCCCTTATCAAGCCAACCCCAGTCGTCAACATCAGCCAATCACCCTCCGAACACGCTAAAGAGACAAACCTTCCACCAAGATCAACCGAAAACTCCCCTTTTAATCCAACCTATCAATGCAATCCCAATGTCAAAACTTTCCACAACCTCCATAATCCCCATACCCAGCTTTACCCAAAAAAGTTTCCTAGATATGCCTGCTTCTAAAAGAGGCAAAGTCACCCGAGTAAAGAGAAGGCGTCTGGTGAAAATTGTCGAACAAAACCTCCCACCCAAAGCACCTGAACATATCGCAGCCAACCTACCATCCGTCGAACTTCAAAAAATTGCCGAATCGAACCCAACCATCGTCCCAACCTCAACCTCCGAACCGAATGAAACAGAAATCATCGAACCGAATCCAACACAATCAGCTAAAAGAAAAGAACTTGAAAACCCCTCAACCGAACTCCTAGCCAAAAAATAACACATTGGGATTTTCTCCAACCAACAATCACCACCACCTCTTCAACATTCTTCTCCAACTCCCAGCCACACCAAAGAGTCTCCTTTTTCTGCAACGCTATGGCCCGAAGAGGCTGAAGACTTCCCGATTAACCTCTTCGAGCACTTTGTCCTCCCCAAAGACGATGAAAGGTTCGAAGAAACAAGTCTTCCATACCTCATAAGATATAACACCTTGTACCAAAGCCAAGTAAATATTTCTAAGTTTAATTTTACCTCCAAACTGACATATTAAATTCAATGTTTAACTTTTCTTTCGTTCAATATCAGGCCACTGCTGTTACTAGCCGAATGCTGCGCCGACTTTCCCAGGCGGACGAGAAAGAAAAAGAATTTGAAGCCGAAATCCAGCGTCTTCAGATTATGGTCTAGACTACAGTGGTGAACACTGAAAAGGAAAAGAGCCTACATGCTAATATTACTTTCCACTGCACCGAACTTCAAAACGAACTAGAGAAGGTCAAAAAAGAAGCGGCCGAAGGCGAGCAACGTCGAAGAGAAATTCTGGACAACCACGAAATCATGAAAAAGGAATGCAATGAACTGAGAAATGACAACGTAGCTCTGGCAGAAAACTCGAGACAGTGGAGAAAAAGCTCAAAATAACCCTAGAAGCCCGCACGATTTTGGAGAAGGAGTTCAACGAATACAAGGCGCTGGCCCCCCCGTTGACCGAAGCGACCAGGCAACAGGTCTGTCAAGAGTATCGAAGTCCCCCGAGCTGATGCAAGAAGTGATTCAGCAGTTCAATAACGGCTACTAGAGCGCTCGGGACAAGGACAAAGAAAAGATGCGGTCAGTTCATCTTAATGCAAACCTCTTGGACACTTTAGACAACGAAGTCGAAACCTAAAGTGAATTCCCTTCTCCAAAGCAATATTTTTGTAATAGCTTATTTTGTAGGTAATTTATCAATGTACATATATCGGACATCAATGAAAATATTATTTTATGAGCAAAATTGAAATATTATTCCATTAAATACCAATATAAAATTAAAGAGTCATAAGAAACTACTTAACATGCACTACTGATAATACTTTCTAAGTCTCCCAACATGCTAAGTGTTTTTGACTTCTGTCTCATCTATTGCTCGAAGCCGATAAGTACCTCCTTCCCAGTTGGGCATTATCTTTCCGAGGCATTGGGGCATCGACACCTCCACCTCTCGGAGGACTAGATCACTAACTTCAAACCTCCTCAACCTTACTCCTTTATTATAGTGCCTCGCTGTTCTCCCCCGATAGACTGCTAGCCTTACCAAGGTCGACCCCTGAACCTCCTCTAATAAATCAAGATTAAGGCGAAGACCTTCATCGTTATACCACTCCTTATACTGACTAACCCGAAGCGAAGGAGATCCGATCTCAACTGGAATTAAGATATCAGTCCCGTAGGCTAGTCTGTATGGGGAATCACCCGTCGTAGTCCGATACGCCCATAAAACACTAAGCAACTCCTCGGGCGACCTTTCGTTTACTTCATCCAACCTCCTTTTAATTCTGTTGAGTAGAGTCCTATTAGTAACTTCTATTTCACCATTAGATTGAGGATGTGTAATCAAAGTCTTTCTATGCTGGATGCCCAAATCCTTCAGGAACTCTTCGAACTTCGATCCCACAAGCTGTCTACCATTGTTCGACACTACAACCATAGGGATTCCGAAGCGAAATACCACAAACTCCTTGAGGAACTTAAGACATTCTTGCTCCATGATCATCCAAAGTGGTTTGGCTTCCACCCACTTAGTCATGTAATCAATAGCCACTACTACAAAACTGACCTGCCCTTTCGCCTTCGGCAATGGTCCCAAAATATCAATTCCCCATACAGCGAATGGGATCGAAGACAAAACCGAGAATAATTCTTCGGGCGGCTGATGAGGAATTGAACTGTTCAACTGACATTTAGGGCACTTCTGAACATATTCTTTAGCTTCTTTAAAGATAATAGGCCAGTAGTAACCCTGTCGAACCTTGTACGCCAAAACCTTTGCTCCTATGTGATATCCACAAATCCCTTCATGAACTTTCTGAAGTACGTACTCTGCTTCGGATGAAACCAAACACTTCAGCAGAGGCGAAGAGTATGCACATCTATCTAAATCACCATCGATTAATACAAAATTTGAACTCCTGTACTTTATTTTCTTTGCCAGTATCTGAAGTTGATGACCCATCTACATACAACGTCCATGAAGTCTGATCATGTCGAAGCTTTGAGATTGACCCTGTAATAGCCAGAACTTTAAGTCGTATTGTAAACGAATATATTAATTAAATATTAATGTTATTTAAAATTTTGTGGCATATAAGGAATGATCTATGTGACTAATTATTAGTTAAAGGAGATCCCACTAATAGTTTTTCAATTTAGTGGACTAACCTAGGAATTTTATTATCAAGCAATTGATAAGACAATGAATTAATTAAATATTCAATTCAATTGAATATAGCAAGTAAATGGAATTGTAAATTAATTAATATGAGTATTAATTAATGAGGATTATGTGAAATATTAATAATAAACTTTAATGGTCCAATTAGTAAGAAAACACTAATGGGCTAGCCTAATGGATTAATTAACAAAGCCCACTCATTTAAATTGAACATGAACTTGGATAATTAGTGTGTGGACTAACTATATTAGCCCAACAACTAATTAAAGTAGTAGCTAAGCATGGGTTAAAAACTTTGGCAACTAGTAGCCCAAATTAATTAAAACAAAGCCCAAATTGCTAGCCCCACATGGAAGATATTTTGAGCCCCTTGTTAATTTCATTAAAGTAATAAAAAAATAAAAAAATAAAATGGGACATATAGGGAAGGGGGCTGCCGAATATAGAGAGGGGGAAGAGCCCACTTGAGTGCAAAATATTGATGTAATTAATTAGTATCTTGTCTTGGTTGTGGTGAGTACTTGAAATGATAGCCTAGACGCTAAGAAGTCACATTAGCCACCCTATAAACAAGCCTACTAAGACTAGCTTCACGATGTTAAAATATATAGATATATTTAGTATATCTAAATGTAAGATCTAGTATACTTGCAAGTCTTAATTCATTTTATTTCCATTCTTGCAAGTTGGAGAGAGAAAATATACTTTGAGAGAGAGAGTTCTTATGGGAAAAAAGAGAGAGAGAGAGAAGGGTTGCCGCCATCTAGAAGGAAAAGAAGAGAGCTTGTGAATGCCATCAAGTTTCATCTCATACTTTGGAAAGCAAAGGAAGAGAGCCATCAAGCAAAGAAGGTATAAAAACTAACTTAAAAACCCTAATTTTGGGTTATGGGTGAAATATTATGTTAGAAGTTTGAAGTTTATGTTTTAAATGTTTAGAATCATGCTAAATATGTTTATGTTTGATAATATATGGTTGTGGTATGAAATGGGATGAGTTTGTGTAGAAAAGATAGGCTAAAACCTTGAAAATATTTTTACCGACGCACAAACCGTAACTTGTTGGAATAAATTATGTATTTCGAAATTCATACATGCTATTATTGATTTTCTTTTTTCTGAGTTTTAATGGGTAAGTTAGAAAAAGAACCTCGTTGGAATCATTGAAAAAGAAGTTAAAATGAGAGAGTTAGGTAATTTTTACCAAAACACGTAACTGTCATAGGGCTGTGCAGAACGGTCCACTTCCGGGCCACTTTCAGTGGTCAAAACTTGTCCAAATTTGGTGTTTTATGATGGAAAATTGTAGTTCAGAAAGATACGAATCCAACGGTACTGACTAGACTCTCATACGAGTTGTAAATTTTATTTTATGAGCGTTTCCGTAAGGGACCTCAAAACTTGAAACGGGATAAAACCCGCTGACCCCTAGTTCCCATGCACTGTTTCGAACCCTTAGAAAGTGCAATAAATTCCGATCTTTTTACCACTGCAATTATAGGAGGTTACGTACCACCTGTCCAAAATTGGTTGAATTCCGACTCGTAATAAAGAAACTACGGCTAAAATAAAAACATAGAGTTTTTCGACGAAAAGGGCTAAAATTGGAGTTCTATAAATGCAATGACCACGAAATTTTAACTGGGAGTACCTGTTAATATGTGTAAGATGCTATCAAAAATTTGGAGTCATCGGAGTTGCGTAAGATAGTGATCATTTTTCTTAGTTTCGAAAGTTAAAAACGGACATGTGAACAATGTTAAAAGAAATTAAAAATTTTATAAGGAAAGTATTTTTGAGTTGGAATATATGTTCATATGTGTGGCAAGACTTGGAGAAAATAAGAATCGATCGATAAAAGAGATTAAATCATTTTAAGAATGCAGGCTTCCAATCCAGCTTGCTGAATTGTATGAATCCAGCTTGCTGAATTGTATGAATCCAGCTTGCTGAATTGAATAGTGTGCATCCAGGTTGCTAAATTATAAGTTAGTTCGAATCCAGGATGCTGGATTGGGAAAAACAGTATGATGAATTGAATAGAGCGAATCCAGGATGCTGGATTAGGGGGATGGTTTGAATCTAGTTTACTGGATTTGAAATCCAGTTTGCTGGATTGGGTATTTAACCTACTGGATCGTAAAGATATACTTATATAAGGAAAGATTAAGCAGTGAAGTGATTAAAAGATTATCCAAGGATTAATTATAACACTAAGACTTTAATGTAATGTCTAATACTAAACTATGTGACTGACTATTAGACAATGTAATGTAAAGCAATGATATTATGGGTGAAATGTGTGATGCTAATTGAGAGATCAATCTTATAAATGATAGGTCTTTCAAAAGAAGTCACGTAGCAGTAGTCAGCGATCAAGGCAAGTTCCCTAAGCTTACTCAAATTTATATTGAGCAAGTTCTTAACTTACACAACTTCGTACATTGTGTAAGATTCTGATTATTGGTACGAACCTTTATATACTGCAAGTTCTCTAATTCAACCTTGAATTATTATTTCAGCACCTGTTAGTGGATAATTACTTTTGATTATTTCACATCCTTGATAATTATTGTTATTCGCACTTGGTGCAATTGAATTCCTGTTTTGTTATTGTTGAACTGTGAATTAGTTAAAGTTCTTTCATTCATGAACTATTTATGAGATAGATCTATGCTAGTTGTATCAGCTAGATCAAACATGTTTAAATTTGTTAAATCAAATCGATTTTAAAAGCTGTTCCTAACCAATTAATTTGGTAAGGATTCCAGACTGAGAAAAGAATAACTTTTAAGGCATTATATTGGAAAACAATTATCTGCCCGTCTTATTAAGTGATTATGCATATTCGCCGGGTATGAGAGGCTGATCCCCTTGATTACCAAAACTTATTTAGAGGACCAGTTTAAATACTGACAACCTCCGTATACGTTCATGGTCTTTGTTGACCACTCAGCTTAATCTTCCAATTATGGAAACTTGAATTCTTATTCTTTCACAATTGATATTTATTGTTGAAAGTTTCAAAGGTTAAATTCCTTTCTAATCATGATATATCTCCTTTGTGATTAAACTTGCTAAGCAAACTAGTTGCTTACCTTTGCTATATCATGATGTTTATTTCAGCTAGACCGGAAAGTTCCAAGAAGGATAAAGGGAAAGGCAAAGCTCAGGAATAGACTTATGTGAATGTTTAATTATTGTATTATCTGATGTAATAATTTTAGATAAACCTTTTGTAATATTAAGGGTATGTTTAAGTTAAGGTTATTAGACCATGGGATTTGATGTAGAACCTTATTTAAATGAACAATGTATGTTTATTATTCCGTAATAATTCATAGAATGTGTATGATGTTGATGGATCGTGAGCACCGAATCCGGGGTTAGAGAACCCGGATTTGGGGACGTCACAGAGCCAACCACCGCTTCTGCTTGATCGACAGAGTCAGGCTCAAAGAAAGAACATTTCACCATAAAATCAGCCAATGTCTGACCCTTAATTGCTATCCGAGGATGGTACTCCAACACGAACTGAGACACCCCCAAATTCAGGTACCAATACCTCGAATCTGGTGCTCACGATAAAGTACATCCATACACCTCTAAACAACATAAATTAACTAATGCGGAATAAATAAACATATGTTGTTCATTACAAAAGGTTTTCTACGGTCCCAAGGTTTATAACCTTAAATAAATACATCACATAATACAACAATAATACAAAACGATTCCACGATTACAAAACGGGATAGTACATAAAACTATTCCTTAAGCTTTCCTTTGCCTTTGTCCGCTTTGGAACTCTCCAGCTTAACTGCAATAAGTTCATGATATAGCAAGGGTGAGCAACTACTTTGTTCAGCAAGTTTAAAATGAATAAAGAGGATATATCATGAATGAATGAAAATAATAATCGCATAGTTCAATAATTTAAGAACATTGAAGAAATAGCTGACAATATAATCAAACTTCAAATGAAGAAATGAATATTGATTATTTACTGCTGAGTGGTCCAATCGACCATGAACTTTTGGCCAAAGGATCAATCATTCAACTGACCCTTTTAAACGCCTGGCCCTGTCAGTAGTACTCGAGGGGATCAACCTCTCGTACCCTATGTATATGCATAACATTTAACTCTAACTGCATCGAATAACCGACACATTAAAATCCCCTAAATAAGAGTTGCTCTCTCAGTCCAAGAATCCATACCAACAACCGGTTTGGATAGCTTTTAAAATAATAACCTGTACATGTCTAGCCGAAACAAATAGCGTAGACTATTTTTTTAAACAGTTCATGAATGAAGAACTTAAACGTTTCATAGTCCAACAACAGATAATGAATTCAAATGCATAAGGTGCGAATATCAATAATTATCTTGGATGTAGAGTAATTTACAATAATTAATCCACTAATATAATTTGAAAGTAATAACTCGTTTTGAGTCATGAAACTTGCAACAATATACAACACTTGTATAAAATATTAAACCTGCTCAAGTATAATTCGAGTAAAGTTAGGGAAACTTGCCCAACACAAGGGTTAGACAAGCGTTAGGAAACTTGCCTGGTGCGCCTGCTACAATATTACAACACACGCTCCTTAATATCCTACACAATTAAGTACATATTCACATAACAATTAGTCATATACTGGATGCCAAATAATGGTCTATACTACTCTATAATGTTTCATTCATATAAGAAACAAAATATTAAACAAGATTATACACACTAGTTACAGCGTTACGACGCTTGCGCGTCCGCACGCCAACCTTGCCTATTCGAATACCCAAGCGACACGCAATTGCGTACGTCTAGCACGCCCATTAGATTTATCTAATACTCATTGGTTAATTCTAAGTATCATTATAATTCATAACATTCATGTTTTAGGACTTAGAATAATGTCTTTCATTATCGGAAGCATTACATGTTGCACACGCGCATGACCGATGCCTTCCGTTTGCACAATAGCCCTAAAAACGATCAATTTGAAAATTTCTCCAGGTAGTAAATTTCAATTCTAATTAATGGAAGTTGTAGTTCTATCTCTAAGCTTTCTGGATCATCTTGAATCATCCAATTTGGAGTTTATATGAGAAAGTTAGGTCCGTTTTACTAAAGGAGGTCAGAATCGCAAAATTGGAGCACAAGGAGCTCACCCCGACGGGCTCCTCTCTGTCGAGCTCGCCCCCTAGACCAAACGAGCTCGCCCCGATGGGCTCCTCTCCATCGAGCTCGCCCCCTAGACCAAACGAGCTCGCCCCGATGGGCTCCTCTCTGTCGAGCTCGCCCTGGGAACTTCCTAGGCCAATACGAGCTCGCCCCGATGAGCTCCTCTGTGTCGAGCTCGCCCCTAGACCAAACGAGCTCGCCCCCGATGGGCTCCTCTCTGTCGAGCTCGCCAGCAAGCTCTGTTTTGAGACACAAACTTCAAACATTCATAACTTCTTCGTTAGAAGTCGGAATTAGGCCATTTCAGAGGCTATGGAAAGCTTACAACATGAACTATAAGACTCCTATAAATCCATACACTTATACCATCATTATCAGGCCACAATATCTACAATGTTCCTTTAAATTCGTCCAAAATAGTCCAAAAAGTGTCCATTGTTCATCCTTTATGCCAAGGTTCGGATCATCCATTGATTTTGTTCCACTTTGAGGTTATTAATAGTGTAATGTCCGAGGATTTTTAAACATCGTATTGATTTATTTTAATAAATAAAGTTCATTTTATATATAATTTTATAAATTTAATTGGACCCATGTAAGAATGTTTATTTAATTATATAATTATAGGTCCAATAAACTTCTTGCATTGTAGGGGCTCATTATTAGTGCGATTTGAATTAATGGGTTAACTCCCAAGATTTTATTTGGAAGAAATTGGAAGAAGATTAATAAACAAATTTATTTTATTATTACCGGATTTAAATAATTCAAATAAGGAATTATTGGTGAAATAAATTTTTATTAATTAATTGAATTACTTAATTCAAATTAAATATTAAGAGCACAATAACTTCAAGTTGGGCTAGTTACTTTTATTTCAATAGACCCAAATTCTTATTAAGCCAGCCCAATTTTATCTTATTTTTCCTAATTGGGCCACCTTCCTATTGATCTGATCCAACTCCATTTTTGATGAGCCCATTCCTTTTATTTGGTCGGATCCATCTTTTCCATGCCGGGTCGGTCCAATACAACGGGTTAGGTCCATTTTGTTTTTGGGGCAACCAGTGAGCTAAAGTAGGATAACCGGCAAAAAAAAAAAAAAACAATTCGTGAGGGGAGGGTTTTCACACAGCAAGTGAATCAGGGGAAATGACTGAGTGAAGGAGAAGAGAGAATCAAACCCTAGCAAACCCCAAGCCCTCAAATCGACAACGAAGCAAGACGGAAGGAAGAGCTGTCAGTCGCCGGTGACAGCAAGGCGAACGAGCGGCGTGACGAAAGGACCCGCGAACGACCAAGGGTCAACCAACGCAACCAAGCGAGTGGCTAACGGACCGGAGGTCCCTAAAATCCGGCGACACGACCAGACGATTTGACCGGTGAGAAGTACGCGGCTCGAGGGGTTGGCCGGCGATTCCACAGCTGGGCTCGGATGGACTGATGAGACTTACCGTCTACTCCTCTCTATCATTTGAGTACCCTGCTAAATGTGGGTTAAAATTCCTTATTATCAGTTACAAGATAATTAATGAATTTAACATGATTTGTTAACAACTAAATAGTAGTTGATCTTTTACTTCGTCTTTTATTTACTTAATTACTATTCACCTTAAGGGCAATTGAGTAATTATTACACTTGGTTCCTTATTCAACAATAATTAAATATTCAATGTATTAATTCTACACACACTTAATTATTATTAAATATTTATTGAATAATTATTGAGTGTTTATTATCTTTATTTATTAAGGGCCACAGATAATCTTATTAATCTCACTTCATACTTAATCATTATATCATTAATGATTAAGTAATTATTATTCTCATTAGCTCTATTCATACCTAATTATTATTAATTAAATAATAATTAGATATTTATTATCTTTACTTATTATTTATGTATAACTAATAAACAATTACTTGTTAACCTTGTTCATAATTAATCATTAGATATTTATTATTTAACTTTATTATTTAATATTAATTACAATGATAATTAAAAGTATTTATTATCCTTATTTATTATTTATTGACAAATAATAAATAATTATTTCATTGAATATTTGTTATCTTTATTTATCACTTATTGACAAATAATCAATTTATTAACTTAATTCATACTTGATTATTATTTAATAGTAATTAAGCAATAATCAACTATTTACTAACTTTATTTATTATTTAAGGATAAATAATAAATAATTAATCTATTAATTTCATTTATACTTAATTATTATTTAATATAAAATAATAATTAAATATTTATTATCTTTACTTATTATTTATAAATAAATAATAAATAATTATTTATTGACTTTATTCATACTTAATTATTATTATTATTAATTAAATAATAATTAGATATTAATTATCTTTTACTATAATAAATAATTATTTTATTAATCCTATTATTATTTAATGTTAACTAAATGATAATTTGGAATTTACTATTTATTTATTAATTATGGATAAGTAATTATCACTGTCTTATCATGTGCCAACCGATTCTCAGCCACCAACAATTAATTAGAGTTTACAGGCCTAACGACTCTTGAGTCTAGCAAGTCATGTGTCACAAACTGAGCAAAGCTACATGGACATTTCGTCGAGCACCTTGTGGGCGTACCAAGGATCGACGCTGGCTTAGCCCCTAGGCAATATTGTGCTGCCGAACCTTATGGTTCTTATACAGTCTCAACTAAGCAGTGAAACACAACAAATTTCCCAATTCAAAACCAAACATCAACTAAAAATAATTCAATACCAGTTTATTAATCGAAGGAACCAACTCAATACAATGCCATGTATAATCTAATCAACCCAATTGACTGCTAGAACCTTTAAGGTTCACCAACAACAATTTTTTTTTCAAATAAAAGCCTAATACAGTATGTGACATTACCAACACAGTCGGTATTACAAGACTTAAGCATACCAGAAAGAGTTTATACAAACCCAGTACAAGAACCATCACGTTTTTCCAATAAGCCTAACACAGCTGAACAACACAACCTAATTACAGGAAGAAAGAAACTAAAACAACTACAAGGAAGTCAGCAACTGGGTATACCTTGAGCTCGATCGCGTTGCGACTCTTCTCCTCCTACCGAAATACGTAATCAAGCTGGTCATTCACAGCAACTGGAATTGCAACCCCCAATTGGTACCCCTGTTCCCTCTCTCTGATTAAATTCTGAACCCTAAGACTAACTATTGTTTATCTTAAATAATGGCTAGAGGCCATTAAAAAAATTAAATTCTGTTTAACTGCTGGCTAGGTAGCAATTAAATATATTCGGTGAATTGTTTATCTGTTAAATAAATAGCATAAGTGGGTATAATTACGCAATGCTAATGGATAAACCAACTCTACCAGCTGATAGGTTATCCAAGGTCAAATAATTAAAGCTAAGATTTAAATTGTAGCTGAGCGAACAAGCAAGTTCCTAACCCTAAACTTCCTACATTATTGCAAGTTCTTCTTTACTCAACTTTTACATTGAGCAAATTTCTAAGCCTTATGCACTATTTTTAATTCGTGCAAAAAGGTATATATATACTGTTGCAAGTTATTCTTTAAGCTTGAGTTTTTATCTCCAAGCATGCCTTAAGTGGTCTAATTACTTTCTAAATTATTCCACGTCTGTATATTTATTGACATTCGCACTCGTGCATTTGAAATTCGTATATTTAAATTCAGGAATTTATAAACCATTCATAGTTAAGTCTGAACCCTTGTTCGGTCAGACAAATATGTGAGAACTTATAAAAGCTATCTGAACCAGTCAATGGTAAGGATTCTTAGACTGTATGAACACCCCTTTATTTATAGGGGAGTACCCCACGTACCGTATATAAGGTACAAATAGCAGAATTAAATGTTATGCATATACATAGGGTACGCGAGGCTGATCCCCTCAAGTACGTTATTCTGTAGCCAGTAACCAGAGGGTCAACCAGCTATTGACTCCCCTGGAAGTTATCGTTCAAAGTCTATCTGACTATCAATTGTTCTAAAAGCATTTAATGTCCTTGCTTCTGATTATTCTATTGTTGAAATCCCTTTAATATCCCTTCATCATGATATATCTTTATTGTTGCACTTTAAACTTGCTGGGCAAACTCGTTGCTCATTCTTGCTATATCATGACTTCATTGCAGCTAAACCCGAGACGTCAGGGAAGAACAAAGGAAAAGAAAAGATGAAATGATAGACTTCTCGTAGCAGACTTTAGATTCATGTGTTAGTTAATTACTGTTAATGTAATTTAAACCTTGATAGCTGTTTGGGGTATGGATTGTGTAATTGTTTAAGGTTAATCGTATTCTGGGACTAGTAACACCTTGTAATGAACAACGTATGTTTATTTTATTCCGCATTTTAGATACCATATGTTGTTATAGGTGGATGTTTATGTTGGATCGTGATGACCGGATCCGGGTATTTGGAGACCCGAATTTGGGGGCGTCACAAATAGCTTATAAAATGGCTTGTAATAATAAGAATCGACCACAACCAATAATAAGAACAATAATTACAAGAATTGCTCAAACCCAACGGTTTGAGTTCAAGAATTCAAGAACACTCGAAAAATGGAAATGAGATGGATTGAGGTTGGGTTACCTCTGATTATTGCTACAAATGGAGTTGTGGATATTGGTTAGTCTTCTTCTTCTCTTCTTTCTTGCTCCCGTACACTCCTTCCTCTTTTCTAATTTCTGCAATTTTCTCTCCTTCTCTTTCCCTGTTCTTCTCCTTCTCCCGCTCCTTCTTTCTTCTTCGGCTCTCTCCCTCTCTTTCCCTGTATCACTCCATCTCCTCTCTATTTTCACTCTATGCTCTCAATAATCTGCAAAACCAACTCTGGAAGAGGAATGAAATGGAAATGGAATAGAGACTGGGCATAGCTTCGGGAGAATTGAGGGAGTCCAACCGAGTGGTTTAAGCATTCAAGAGGAATGTTGTGAAATAAGGAATTTCAATACATGGAGCTCAGTGAATATAGCATGCTGCCAACCACTTCCTCTTTCCTTGAATTTGATTGGTTGATGGGGGTTTGGTTGGTTCCCTCTTGGAGTAACATGCCAAAATAAATACTCAAATACACAAAAATATATCCGAAAACTCCCACTTTTGTACCCAATTTGCTCAATAACTCTACCCATAATTAAAATGGGTATTACGATAAATATTGGGATGGGTAAAAATAATTATTATGGAATTTGTCCATTTATTCGGAACACCCATATAATACATTTCGGATATAAATTAAATCACTAGTGAGCTCAAATAAATATTCTAGCGCTTGAAAAAAAATTATCACTTCGCTCACACGTATTAATGAAATTTATTAAAATCGAAAAAGACACAAAATATTATGGTGTGAATAGTACCTCGGGAAACGTGCCTTGTGAATAGTGATTTAGCGATACTACGCGAAATTAATTATTCACTTAAACAAAACTATAACACGTAAAATTTCATGCATTCACATAATTCAGGTTGTCACACAACCTTTAAACATGCAACAGAAAAATAATATTAATAAAATATAATATATTCATTAATATTCAAAAATTCGAATTACAAGGCAAGTCCAGAATTTCCGGTCGTTACACGAACTGGGTCAACTCCATAGCCCATGCTGCAAGCCGTCTTGAAATTTTAGGTTTATTCAATATCTTCTTCAGAGGCTGATCCGTATACACGACTATTAATCTTCCTTGAAAGTAATGCCAAAGCTTCCGACCGGCTATAACCAAGGCATAGGCAAATTTCTCCAAGTTCGGATACCGAGTTTCTGCATCCCGAAGAGCATGATTGACATAATAAACAGGGAATTGTTTTCCTCCCTCCTCCCAAACCAATACCGCTCCAACCGCCAATGAGCTCGCTGCTAAATATAAATAAAAGGGTTCCGAAGGGACCAACTTCATCAAAGAGGTGCCGAAGATAGATATTTCTTTATTCGCTAAAAGGCGTCCTCACACTTTGAAGTCCACTGAAAAGTCTTCTCATTCTTCGACCCTTTCAAAGTATCGAAGAACGACAAACATCTCTCCGCCGATTTAGACATAAACCTCCTCAAGACTGCTATCCGACCCGTCAACTGTTGTACATTCTTGAACGTCTGAGGAGACTTCATGTCCAAAATGACCTTGATCTTCTCCAGATTCGCCTCAATGCTCCTTTTGCTCACTAAATACCCAAGAAACTTTCCCGAACCGAGGCCGAAGGTGCACTTCGTCGGGTTCAACCTGATGTTGTACTCCCTAACTGTCTAAAAGCAGTCCTCCAACCCATCCAAGTGTTGTCTAACTGATAGGCTCTTGACAATTATATCATCCATATAAACCTCCATGCTTCGACCTAGTTGCTTCCTGAACACGTAGTTCATCATCCTCTGGTAAGTGGCACTGGCATTCAGCAATTCAAATGTTATCTTCTTATAAACATAGATCGCCCGATGTGTTATAAAGGCCAGGCCGTCTTCGGGATATCCTTCTTACGCATTGAAATCTGATTGCACCCCGAAAAGGCATCCATGAAGCTCAATAACGCGTACCCCGATGTGGCATCGATCAACTGGTCAATGTGTGGGAGTGGGTAAAAGTCTTTCGGACACACCTTGTTCAGATCAATATAGTCAATACATATTCTCCACTTCCCATTCTGCTTCCGAACCAATGCCACGTTCGCCAACCACTTGGGGTAGTCAATCTCAAAAATAAAATCGGTCGCTAACAACTTGGTCACTTCATCATCAATGATCTTCTACAGTTTTGGGGCAAAAATCCTCCTCTTCTGCCGAACTGGCTTCTTGGTAGTGACACGAGCATAAGGGGGTCAGAATTTATGACAATATTTCGACTCAAGCTCGAGAGGTTCAGCAAATGCGCTTAGGTGATTGGATTGAAAACAAATCAAGGATGCTTATATTAGAGTTCAAGACAAGTAATCGAATCCGTGTTCGTTTGTATGGTTTCGTCATCGCTAAAGTTATGTTCCAGTTCATGATGGGATTGCAAGTTTATGGTCGTTATTATGAATATCCAAGCATGAATGAGAGCTTTCAAATTATCACGCGACTACACGAGGTTGGATTGCACGGAAAGCAAAATCATAAGTTGGGAGTCAGGGAGCTCGCCCCGGCGAGCTCAGCAAGCCTATTAAGCTCGCCCCATCGAGCTTGTCTCTGTCCATATTCGCCCCAACAAGCTTTGAAGCCACCTCGACCCATTCTTCTCTGTCCATCTTTGCCCCGGCGAGCTTCCCAGTACAAATCTCTCGCCCCGGCGAGTTCAGCCAAATTTTGTTAGCGCGTTTTTCGAGATAAATGCGTTTTGACAGTTTGGGACGCAAATTTCTTCCTTATTTTAGGGATTTTACATATCTTTTATATTTTTATTGTAATTAGGATATTTATTAGATGTGATTTGATTTCCATATTTTGTTTAACTAGGATTTCTATTTCCAAATTAGTTAGTTGATTTCTTATGGAATTCTAGGATTTTATTCTATTAGTATAAATAGAATACATAGCTGATGTAATAGAGTACAATTCAGATTAATAAAATTCTTGTGAGATTATTCTCCTTTTGGTTCTTTGAGAACTCCCGAATTATTCATGGTTTGTCTATGAATGTTTAATTGACTTATCATACAACAGATCATAGTTATGTGTGGCGTCTTCTACCGCATCAATAGTCGATTGTTCCAAGATTACCGCTTACATATAAGCGAGGGGTCAAGGTGTCGTTGGTGTCTATTCAATGCAGATTGTTCGAACGCGAGCAATTGTACCAAGATTACTGCCTACATATAGGCGAGGGGTTAAGGTGTTGCGAGCAATTCACCAAACAACTTTGCTAGAAATGATCCGGGCGACGACCACCTCACGCAAGCGTGTCGTGGAGTCTATCACTTAGTATCAAAGCTAAGTCGTTCTAACGAGTTATCTATCTGTATTTTTCTTGTTGAAGAGTAAAAAAAGAGAGAAGATATTTGTGAGTTAGTTTTATAAAAAAAGAGGAAAATATTATTTGTTTCAATTGGTTGGGTTCATAAGTTTGAAGACATTGGGATTTCATTGAAGAGGATTATAATTGGCGATTGTGGAATTTTATTGGTTATCAGACATCTTATACTACTATATTTTGTTTGTGATAAGTTATTTTTGAATTAAATAGTAAACTATGATATTTGTTTGGTGAATTCAAAAAGGCAAGAGTGTGAGCTAATTAGAGGGTAAAAGCCAATTGAGCGATACACGAGTGATTTCATAATTGTGCGATACATTGTTGAGCGAAACACGTAAGGGAGTGTGTGAGGAAATTTTTTTATTTACTAACCTTTATTTTGCAGCAAATATGTATGGATATAATTGTGATAGTGCTTATGGGTCTCGAAGGAATCATTTCTAAGGCAGGAATGATCTAGATGCTTATTTGAGATGGGAGGAAAAGATGGAGCGAGAGTTTGGCTATCATGGCTATTCTGAGTGGAGGAAGTTCAAACTTGCAGTTCAAGATTTTTCTGATCATGTAGCTACATGGTGGGATCAACTTGTGATTAGCAGGAGAAGATGTAGAGAGCATCCGATCGAGACATGGGAAGAATTAAAAATTATCATGAGGAAGCGATTTGTTCCAAGACAGCTTAATCGGAGGAATGAGTATGCAACTCCAAGATATGTCGATCAACCTTCAAAGCGATCAACCTGGGATGATGAAAGGAGGGATCGTAGGCAAGGAGATTCGCATCAGAGACAGTCACGAGAGACTCCTAGGGTGTATAGGGAACCATTATGTTCTAAGGAGAAGAAAGGAGAAGTCATGGATTCATTTTGTGAGATATGGAAAGATTGGTTGATGCAGCGACAAAATGCACGACAGGTGCAAAAGGAGCAAGATCAGCCGAGTGAGGAAGAAGATGAAAGAGAACATGCAGTATAAAGAGAATTGTTAGATTTCAATGTGCTAGATGAAGTCCATGAACAAGAGAAAGAAACTGAACGACAAAAAGAAAGTGTAAAAGAAATTGAAAAAAAGATTGAGTGTGAAGGCAAAAGAGAGATAGAAAATAAAGAGATTGAGGAAAGTGAGAATGAAAAGAAACGAGAGAATAAAAAGAGAGAGAATGAAAATAAACGAGAGGAAGAAACAGTGGAGAGTAAGAGTGAAAAAAAGAGAGGAGAGTGAGTTGGAAAGTGAGTTGTATTTTGAACAGCCAATGACTGTACATTCGTACAAGACGACGCTTTTGAATACTAACAAGATTAACTCTTCTTTGTCTAGTTCTGTTTTGTCTCTTGTACAGATTGTTGATGACATACCCCGAGCTATAATTCCATATCAGCCAGCTTGTAGTATTCCCGAGGAGACGACGAAGTTACCAAGGCGGGTTGGAGAGTTGATGAAGTCCAACTTCATCAAAGCGGGTATCGTGGGAGAAAGCATTAGTGCGTGTGCTATTCATGAGATCATAGTACTTAAGGAGGAAAAGATGTCGAGCTTGTGCGTTGATTTTGAATCGGTAAACAAGTATCATTTTTATTTTCTTTACTTAGATAATATGCTTGATAAATTGCATAGTGCTTGTGTTTTATTTACATTGGAAAATGACCATGTAATGACAATGCCTAATCAAAGTAGCATGAGAGAATGTGATGAATGGAAAATGGTGTTGACATATGACTTGTATAGGTGGATAGTTATTTCTGTTAGATTAACTAATGCATCTGGTGTTTTCATGAGTTTATTAAAATATGTTTTACATGCTTCCATTGGTAAATTTGTGTTTAGCTATTTTAATGGTAGAATCGTCTTTGTCATAAACTATGGAGGATATTTGATTTTTGTTGAGTTAGTTTATGATCATGTTGTCTATTCTCATTGTCAATAATCTTACTATCATTTGGTAAATTCTCATTGTCTAAGTGCATATCTTCGTAGAATTTATTTTAGTGATTATTATGGGTATTCTCGTTCTCAATGTTATTACTTGCATGAAATTCATTCTAAGGTTTCTTGTCCATTTGCTGAATTAAGTTTTCATGCTAATTAATCTTTACATAGTATGTTGTTGGATGACAATGGTAGTGATCATGTATTTCCATTAGATTAATCTTTATTACAAGATTTTGAGAATGTTGTCTTGAATGGGAAAGAATTACTATTATTTGGTATTGAATTGAAAAATGAGTATTGTTTGCCTAAATCTATACTAGCAAAAATACGCAAGTATACGCAGTCCACAAGTAATATAATGATAAGAGAGTGTCGAACCCACAGAGAAAAGTATACAATTTATAATAATAAAAATCAATTCTAAACTAACTCAATTAAGTAAACAAAAGATCAATTGTGTATTGGTGTGAAAACTCTAATTAAACAAATTAATTAAATTACGAAAACAGATATTATTGGAAACTTAAGATTACAATTTCACTTATTGCTTCATTTAAATCCATATACTTCCTGTTGAATTATGAAAAATACTTTAGATTGTTAATCAGGAACTCATCACTATCTAAGACACCTTCTCAGTGTATTCTAAACAAATCAACCCAAATCTACAAAGGTTAGAATTAAGTTGAACACCCTAAATAACTAATTCACTATATCTCTATGTGAATTACAATTAAAAAAGATTTGAAGCTCAGGTTCCTTATCGGATTACATGCGACGTATAGGTATATCTCTATCCTAGACACAAATTATGAGTTCCAAACGTAAATAGAAAACATAATCACATGCTATTATGATCAGATCTAAACCCATAATTCATCTCTCAACTTCATAAAGGTTATCACGGTAATTACTGGCCAGGTAATCAAACAATTAAACTCAAATCATAATAGACAATCTGAAAATATATAGCAATAATTAACCAGGAAGCATATTGATAAAAACTACACAATAAGATCCATTGCAATCTTAAAAGAAAATTAGTTCATAGCTAAACTGAAATTCATAATCCACAAATTAAATAGCATTCAAAATTACAAACTAAGAGATAGAGAAGAGAAATAAAACTCTGAAAGTAGCCCCAGATCTCTCCTTAGCTCATACAATGATTTCAATATGCTATCCAAATTGCTTCAAGTCTCTAATTGATTACAAATCAAGAATAAGTCTCTTAATCCGTAGATAAATAAACCCCCCTTAAAACTAGCTATTTATAGTACCTATTATTCGTCCAACATCACATAGAAAAGATAAGTTTGATTACAAATCAAATTCCAATCAAAACTCAGAAAGTCAAACTTCAGCTCCTAGTCAACCGCCGACCTAGTATGTAACGGACGACTTTAATTGCGTTGTGATTCTGGGGACAGAATCCTTTTAAGGAGGGAAAGATGTAACGAATGCAATTTTGAGAATTAATAAAAATATTTATTGAGTTGTATAAATATTTTTGTTAATTTATTGAGTTAATAGATGATTTATTAAGCTATTGTGAAATAAGTTTATGTTGAGTTAATTGTGTTAATTGTTACTTGAATATGATTTGTGATGATTATTCTAATTTAATTATTAATTAAATTAGATGATGAAAAGAATTATTTGAATAAATGATTTATGTTAATAAATAATTTATTTGAATAATATAATTTATTTGGTGTTTTTGTTAAATAAAATTATTATTTGAGTTAGTAATATTTAATTGAATTTATTTAATAATAATAAGTTCAATTAAATTAAATGTGTGACATTTAAAACTATATGTTATAATGTTTTATTAAAATAAATGAAAGGAGTTTTAATTTAGGTTTTCCAAACTAGGCCTTATGACCTTTGGTTGGATAAATGAGTTATTTTAATTGTGTTTTACCAAACAAGACATAAGAATAATAGGTTATTTTTATTAGTGTTTACCAAACAAAGCCTTATGGCTTTTGAAAATCCTAACTGATGATTCAATTTAAGGATTTTACGTTATTATTATTTAAAACAACAGTTTTTTTAAAAAAATCACCAGTTTATATTTTTAAGTTATATCAGTTTTCATTTTGTAAAAGAACGTCAGTTGAAAGAAAGAAAAGAAAAGAGAAGAACAGAGAGAAAAGAGAAAGAAGAACTACAGAGAAAAGAGAGAGTTCTGTGAAATTTGAGAAAGAAGAGAGCTTGTGAATTTTGAAAAGAGGAGATTGAAGGTAGAAGTTCAAGCAAGGAGAGTGTTAATCAAGCTTTTCTTTTAATCAAATAGAAGGTATAATACCCTTCTCTGTATATCAATATTTGGTTCTCTGTAAAAATATTCATTGGCTTAATATGTGATTTTTTTTATTATAATTGATAGCTATGCAAAATAGATGATTACGTGATGATTATATGATGATTAAAACTCTATTTGAAGGTTTTAATTCATGAAAATATATTTTAGAATTTAATTTTAGTTTTTACAGAGCTTTATTTCATGTATGGCATAGTTGTATGAAAATTGATGATTCCATTTGGTTATTAATTGGTTAATTAACAATTGTTTATGATTGTATGATGAAAAACATGAATAATGCAAGAAGAATGGTTTTAATTGGTTGAAAAATGAATTTACAGAGTTTGATTTCATGAAAATGGTCAAAGCATGAATAAATTGTTTAACAGTGAATTTTTGGTTTTAAATTAGTTGATTATGTGTTTTATAATAGTTAAATTAGTTAGAAACATGTTGGGTATTTGTTTTCTAACATATTTGATGTCTGGGTATATCTAGTTCGTGTACTGGATGATAGAATTCGGAAAATTTGGCCAAATTTGACCTAAGTTTTCACTGTTCGCGAACTGTAAGAGACGACTGCCGGGTGTCTTGCCCCGACGAGAAAAATGAGCTAGTAATCTTCGCCCCGGCGAGAAATTTTGTTAAGGATAGGCTCGCCCCGGCGAGGTCTCGCCCCGGCGAGATATTTGTTCAGTAAATCCTCGCCTCGGCGAGGGAACAGTACTGGAAATTTTTAAAATTTTTATTTTCTTTGTGCTTTTACTATGATGCTATAAACAAGTTTAAAACTTCTACTAATGTATTAGATGATTAAAGAATTGCCAAGATGGTTGCTAAACTAGTACTTGTCGACTATGGTATGCTAAATGAAATGTTATAATATAAAAGATAGGAGCAAGCTTAAAGTGTATATTATTTTGTAACTAATTATGTTACCATTTTATAATTAAATGTATAGGTTGTTTAAGGATCGTGAGATATTTAATTTGTAATCTACGCTTGAGGCAAGTTCCTTATCTCAACTTATTACTTTATGTTGAGCAAGTTTTCCTTCCTTAAGCTTGAGAATTATTTATAGCAAGTTGTTGTTCTCTTTTAACTTGTTAATTTATTCAAGACAAGTTTATTTATATTGAGTAAGCTTATTGACCTTAGCTTATTGATATTCAATCAAGGTTATTATCATGATTATATACTCAAGCTTTATTCCAATCATTGTTATTATTCAAACTTGAGTATAGTTTTTCTATTGAACAAACTCTATTGAATTAGACTAGCAAACCCTTATTGATTAAGCTAGTCCTTAGTTGATGAGCGTTTCAAAGACTTAGAATGTTTTCTATACTTGTTCCAAGCCAATTTCCTTTTTGGTATGGATTCAGACGATAAACTGAGATGAACAACCCTAATATAGGGGATTACTTACGCGACAGCGTTAAAATGTTTGTGCACAATACATTGTACAAAGGGCTGATCCCCCTGAGTACGAGATGTTGGTCCATAGTCTATATGACTGTTAAAGGTTACAGTAGAAATACTTGTCAACCTAGGACATAGTTCGAGGTCTTGTGACCCTCAGATATAATTTCTAAATCTTGAATTCTATATTTTTTTTCGGAATCAAGCATTCTAACGAGCTTTTAAACTTTAATCATTTATTGGCTGAGAATCAGAAAACTATTATTCCTCAGTTAAAATCATTTCATTTAGATATTATTGTTATCGTACTTGTGAGCAATTGTTTGCTCACACTTGCACTAATCATTGCAGCTAAGGCTGAGAAGCCGGACGAGCCGTCCACGAGCAAAGGCAAGGGCAAGATGCATAAATAGCTAAAGACCTGTTATTTATTTGATGATCGATTGTATCAAGACTTATTTAAATTATGTTTTATTCCGCATTTGATGTATTAAGGTTAAGATAACCTGGGATTTGAATATTTAATAGTTTGGTGATGTAACCCATTTTGGGAAGATATTTATTTAAGTTTATTTAATTGTTATTTTATTGGGTAGTTAGTTTTGAATGAATGAGATAGTGAACACCAAATCTGTGGGAATTAAGTACCTGGTTTTGGGGGTGTCACAGGTTGGTATCAGAGCTGATAGGTTATGAACCTTTAGGTGGGGAAAACCTTAGGGTAGTAGCCTTTTAGAAGATAGAAAATATAGTGGTGATAAACTTTTATCGAGTTCTAAGGAATGAATTACGGAAATTCATGAAAGATAATAAAATGATTATGTGCTATGTGCTTATTTGATAACAAACTTATGTGCTCGCGAGTATTATCGATTAGTAATTAAAACTTAAAATTTTGTTGTCAGGATGACTGATAGAGGAGAGCCCAGCCAGACTAGGGAGGAGGAGCCCCGAGATATTCACGTAGTCAGTGAGCAGCTAGTGCAGAGGGAGCCATCCCCATTGATTACAGTTACAGGCCACGAGTATGAGCCTGAGACTGATCCTGAGGAGGACCCTGAGGAGGATCCTGAGGAGGAGGACGAGGACCCTGAAGAGATACCACTATCTACTTTGGGTGTTCAGATGTACGAGCAGGTGTATGATCGCAACATAGAGTTGCAGGACAGAGTGGAGGAGTTAGAGGGGCAGCTGGCTGAGCGACAGACTGCTTTGGAGCAGAAGAACAGTGAGATTGAGGAGCTAGACATACGTCTTGGTGACGTGGAGTGGAAGCTGGTTCATGTAGAGAGTGAAAAGGAGGAGTTATAGGAACAGGCTGCGGAACGTCAAGCCACTTTAGAACAGAAGGATGCTGAGATCCAAGACCTTTCATCACGTCTTGCAGAGGCTGAGCAGAGGCTAGCACAGTCTGAGTATCGACGCGGACAGTTGATAGCCAGGAATGAAATTGTCCGAGATGAGTTGAAAGAGGAGTCAGCTAAGCGAGCGAGAGCTGAGACTGCTTGGTTGAGGGAGGCTAACCGCACAGATCATGTTGAGTGTGAGGTGCGGTCAAAGAAGGCCAAGATTGATGATATGGAGTATATTTTTCACTCCACAGTGGATAGAGCTCTGGATCGAGTTCATCGTCATCCAGATATGGTGGATCGAAGGATGGTGACTCGTATTATGGAGCAGGAACGCCAGGAAGCTGTGCGTCGTGGGATGTCATCATAGATTATGATTAATTATGTTATTATGAAACTATGATGTGAATAAATTGTAAATCCCAGTTTCTATAATGGGATAGAATAATGATGTAATCCTGGAACTTTTTGATTTCAGGATAGATGATTTGATGTAAATAACTACGATGTTATCTCTATTATGTTTTGAAGCAGTTAATAAATAAAATGTGAAAGTTTATCAGTTGTACTGTGTGTTAAGTGTCATTTATAAATGTTTAAGTTGAGACTTAAATGTTTAAATAATTGAGCAATAGTCTAATAACGCGAATTTTTAACAGAAGATGCCGCCAAGAAGACAACCAACACGTCAACAGACCCCTGAGGGATCTACTAACAACGAAGAAGCCAACGCTAATCCCATGCAGCAGTTGGTAAATTTGTTAACGGGAGCCTTTGCAAATCAACCACAAGCTCAGGCTACAACCTTTAAAGACTTCAAGGCTGTAGGACCTCCGGAATATCACGGGTCTATGAATCCGATAGAGGCTCAAACGTGGATTATGGAAATGGAGAAGGTGTTTGATGTCGCTAGAGTCAGCGAGGACCAGAAGACGGCATTTGCAACCTTTATGCTGAAATCAGAAGCCAGCTACTGGTGGCAAGCAAATAAGACTCGAGGTGGCCAAGGGATTATTCCGTGGGAGCGATTTAAGGAGATGTTTTTCGAGACCTACTTTCTGGCAAGTGCTCAAAATCAAATGGAGGTGCAGTTTTTGGAACTGAAGCAAGGTACCATGACGGTACCTGAATATGCTGCAAAGTTTAATGAGCTGGCGCGGTTTGCGCCATATCAGGTCAACACGGATGAGCGGAAGGCTAGGAGATTTAAGCAGGGACTGAAACCCTGGTTATATAGCAGAGTTTCGTTGTTTCAACTGAACTCATTTGCGGCAGTGCTGGAAAAGGCGATTATCGCCGAAGGAGGAAGTGATGCTCTGTCCAAGTACAATCAAGAGCAAAGGAAGAAGAAGAATGAAAATGAGAACAAAGCAAGTGGTAGCCATGGTGGCAGTAATCAGAAGAGAAAATGGAATGATAGTAACTCTGCGGGAAGTCAGCAGGGTAATCAGAAGAAGAAGGTGGAGGTGTGCAGCAACTGTGGAAAGAGCCATATGGGTACTTGTTTGAAGGGTAAGAGGGTATGCTTCAACTGTGGACAAGAGGGTCACATTTCACCAAATTGCCCTAATCCGAAGAAAGGAGCATATTTCATTTGCGGGTCGAAGGATCACTTTGCCCGAGAGTGCCCTAAGAAAACAACTACAGGCGGAGCCAGTTCAGGAAAGGGAAACAGCGGTGATGGAGGCAATCTGACTATCACAGGACCCACGCAGCCCAACCGACCTACCGCTCGAACATTCAACATGACGGTGCAGGATGCCGTGCAGTCAAAGGATGTAGTGTCAGGTATCATTCCAGTCAATAATGTTAATGCTTATGTATTGTTTGACTCGGGTGCTACTTGCTCATTTATATCCGATTATTTTGCTAAGAAATTAGGGTTACCCCAGGAAGAATTAGATTACCCTATGAATATAGAAATTGCGAATAGGGAGGTGATTCCTGTTAAGTCTGTTCACAAGAACTGTCAGGTAAATATTAAAGGTCATGTAATGACTGTCAATTTGATCCCAATTCGTCTTGGGGAGTTTGACGTTATTTTGGGTATGGATTGGTTGTTTAACCATGGGGCAGTTATTGACTGTCAAAAGAAGTGTGTAAACCTTATGACTCCGTCAAAGGTAGTGTTTTATGGCAGCAAGTCGCCTAGACAAACGAGTTGTCTGACGATGATGCAGGCCAGAAAGATGTTGAGACAAGGATGTGTAGGATATCTAGCCTACATAGTAGATACCCGAAAAGTGGGTGCAAAGCTGGAGGAGATACCAGTAGTTAGGGATTTTGCGGACGTGTTCCTGATGATTTGCCAGGATTACCGCCAGATAGGGAAATCGAGTTTGTAATTGATTTAGCACCGAGAACGGCCCCTATATCAAAAGCCCCGTATTGAATGGCTCCAGTAGAAATGAAGGAGTTAATGGTGTAGTTGCAAGAATTGCTGGATAAGAAGTATATTCAACCGAGCGTCTCGCCGTGGGGAGCACCGGTATTGTTTGTTAAGAAGAAGGATGGGTCAATGCGTCTTTGCATTGATTATAGAGAGTTGAATAAGGTCACGATTAAAAACAAGTATCCGTTGCCAAGGATCGATGACCTGTTTGACCAACTGAAGGGAGCGAGATATTTTTCAAAAATAGATCTGCGAAGTGGGTACCATCAGTTGAAGGTGAAAAAGGAGGATATACCAAAGACGGCATTTCGGACTAGATATGGTCACTATGAGTTTTTGGTTATGTCATTTGGTTTAACAAACGCGCCTGCAGCGTTTATGGATCTAATGAATAGGGTATTCAAACCATTTCTGGATAAATTTGTGGTGGTATTTATAGACGACATTTTGGTTTACTCCAAAACTTAAGAAGAACATGTGGAGCATTTGAGGGTGACATTGGAGGCGTTAAGGAAAGAGAAATTGTATGCAAAATTTTCAAAGTGCGAATTTTGGTTGGAGCGTGTTCAATTCCTTGGGCATGTTATTGATAAAGATGGGATTTCGGTGGATCCAGCGAAAGTAGAGGCTGTCATGAACTGGGATCAGCCGAAGACACCGTCGGAAGTGAGGAGTTTCCTAGGTTTGGCAGGATACTACAGGCGTTTTATTCAAGATTTTTCCAGGATCGCCACTCCGTTGACGAATTTAACAAGAAAATCAGTGAAGTTTGTTTGGACGGAGAAGTGCGAAGAAAGTTTCCAAGAACTAAAGAAGAGACTAAGTTCGGCACCTGTGTTGTCTTTACCAGATGATACAGGAAATTTTGTGGTGTACAGTGACGCATCACATAAAGGACTTGGTTGTGTGTTAATGCAGAATGGTAAAGTTATTGCATATGCATCGCGCCAACTAAAAGACTATGAAAAAGGGTATCCGACCCATGATTTGGAGTTAGCAGCCGTGGTGTTTGCTTTGAAAATCTGGAGGCACCATCTCTATGGGGAGAAGTGTGAAATATATACAGACCATAAAAGTCTGAAGTATATTTTCACGCAGAAGGATTTGAATATGCGGCAGAGGAGATGGATAGAATTGATCAAAGATTATGACTGTGAAATTCTATACCATCCGGGAAAGGCTAATGTGGTTGCCGACGCTTTAAGTAGAAAAGGTCGGGAGAAACTATTTTTGTTAACTGATCAGGAGAAGCTTGTAGCAGAAATGGCTAAATTGGAGTTAGAGGTGAAGGGTCTGGCAGAGCCTAATGAAAAATTGTTCCAGATGGAAACCCAACCAACTTTGGTAGAAAAAGTCAAGTAAGCGCAACTTCAGGATGAGGAATGTGATAAGATTCGGCAAAGAGTGCTTGAAGGTGAAGAGCTTAAATATAAAATCGATACCGAAGGGTTGCTGAGATTTGAAGGCATAATCTGGGTACCATCGGTATTGGTAATCAGAGAGGAGATTTTGAATGAAGCTCACAGTTCAAGATTTTCGGTTCACCCAGGAAGCACAAAGATGTACCAGGATCTTCGTCAACATTTTTGGTGGCCAAACATGAAAAGAGAGGTTGCTGAGTGTGTTGGGAAGTGTCTCACTTGTCAAAGAGTTAAAGCGGAGCATCAACGACCAAGTGGTTTGTTACAGCCTTTGGAGATACCCGAATGGAAGTGGGAGCATATCACAATGGACTTTGTGGTAGGGCTTCCGACTACTCAGAAGGGTAAGCTGAGTCCGCGATTTATTGGACCGTTTGAGGTACTAAAAAGAGTGGGTGCGGTAGCTTATGAGGTAGCTTTACCTCCTGAGTTAGACCACATTCACAATGTCTTCCACATATCTATGCTACGACCGTATAAGTCTGATTATAAGCATGTCATAGAGTATGAACCGATACAATTTGAGAAAGATTTATCTTATGAAGAGATACCTGTTCAGATAGTGGACAGGAAGGAGCAAGTTCTTAGAAATAAAGTGATACATTCTGTTAAGGTAATCTGGAGGAACCACAGTGCTGAAGAAGCAACGTGGGAACTCGAAGAGAAAATGATGCAGAATTACCCTCAATTGTTTGTCTAATTGTTATATTGCGATTCTGGGGACAGAATCTTTGTAAGGAGGGGAGAATGTAACGGACGACTTTAATTGCGTTGTGATTCTGGGGACAGAATCCTTTTAAGGAGGGAAAGATGTAACGAATGCAATTTTGAGAATTAATAAAAATATTTATTGAGTTGTATAAATATTTTTGTTAATTTATTGAGTTAATAGATGATTTATTAAGCTATTGTGAAATAAGTTTATGTTGAGTTAATTGTGTTAATTGTTACTTGAATATGATTTGTGATGATTATTCTAATTTAATTATTAATTAAATTAGATGATGAAAAGAATTATTTGAATAAATGATTTATGTTAATAAATAATTTATTTGAATAATATAATTTATTTGGTGTTTTTGTTAAATAAAATTATTATTTGAGTTAGTAATATTTAATTGAATTTATTTAATAATAATAAGTTCAATTAAATTAAATGTGTGACATTTAAAACTATATGTTATAATGTTTTATTAAAATAAATGAAAGGAGTTTTAATTTAGTTTTTCCAAACTAGGCCTTATGACCTTTGGTTGGATAAGTGAGTTATTTTAATTGTGTTTTACCAAACAAGACATAAGAATAATAGGTTATTTTTATTAGTTTTTACCAAACAAAGCCTTATGGCTTTTGAAAATCCTAACTGATGATTCAATTTAAGGATTTTACGTTATTATTATTTAAAACAACAGTTTTTTAAAAAAATCATCAGTTTATATTTTTAAGTTATATCAGTTTTCATTTTGTAAAAGAACGTCAGTTGAAAGAAAGAAAAGAAAAGAGAAGAACAGAGAGAAAAGAGAAAGAAGAACTACAGAGAAAAGAGAGAGTTCTGTGAAATTTGAGAAAGAAGAGAGCTTGTGAATTTTGAAAAGAGGAGATTGAAGGTAGAAGTTCAAGCAAGGAGAGTGTTAATCAAGCTTTTCTTTTAATCAAATAGAAGGTATAATACCCTTCTCTGTATATCAATATTTGGTTCTCTGTAAAAATATTCATTGGCTTAATATGTGATTTTTTTTATTATAATTGATAGCTATGTGAAATAGATGATTACGTGATGATTATATGATGATTAAAACTCTATTTGAAGGTTTTAATTCATGAAAATATATTTTAGAATTTAATTTTAGTTTTTACAGAGCTTTATTTCATGTATGGCATAGTTGTATGAAAATTGATGATTCCATTTGGTTATTAATTGGTTAATTAACAATTGTTTATGATTGTATGATGAAAAACATGAATAATGCAAGAAGAATGGTTTTAATTGGTTGAAAAATGAATTTACAGAGTTTGATTTCATGAAAATGGTCAAAGCATGAATAAATTGTTTAACAGTGAATTTTTGGTTTTAAATTAGTTGATTATGTGTTTTATAATAGTTAAATTAGTTAGAAACATGTTGGGTATTTGTTTTCTAACATATTTGATGTCTGGGTATATCTAGTTCGTGTACTGGATGATAGAATTCGGAAAATTTGGCCAAATTTGACCTAAGTTTTCACTGTTCGCGAACTGTAAGAGACGACTGCCGGGTGTCTTGCCCCGACGAGAAAAATGAGCTAGTAATCTTCGCCCCGGCGAGAAATTTTGTTAAGGATAGGCTCGCCCCGGCGAGGTCTCGCCCCGGCGAGATATTTGTTCAGTAAATCCTCGCCTCGGCGAGGGAACAGTATTGAAATTTTTTTTAGATTTTTATTTTCTTTGTGCTTTTACTATGATGCTATAAGCAAGTTTAAAACTTCTACTAATGTATTAGATGATTAAAGAATTGCCAAGATGGTTGCTAAACTAGTACTTGTCGACTATGGTATGCTAAATGAAATGTTATAATATAAAAGATAGGAGCAAGCTTAAAGTGTATATTATTTTGTAACTAATTATGTTACCATTTTATAATTAAATGTATAGGTTGTTTAAGGATCGTGAGATATTTAATTTGTAATCTACGCTTGAGGCAAGTTCCTTATCTCAACTTATTACTTTATGTTGAGCAAGTTTTCCTTCCTTAAGCTTGAGAATTATTTATAGCAAGTTGTTGTTCTCTTTTAACTTGTTAATTTATTCAAGACAAGTTTATTTATATTGAGTAAGCTTATTGACCTTAGCTTATTGATATTCAATCAAGGTTATTATCATGATTATATACTCAAGCTTTATTCCAATCATTGTTATTATTCAAACTTGAGTATAGTTTCTATTGAACAAACTCTATTGAATTAGACTAGCAAACCCTTATTGATTAAGCTAGTCCTTAGTTGATGAGCGTTTCAAAGACTTAGAATGTTTTCTATACTTGTTCCAAGCCAATTTCCTTTTTGGTATGGATTCAGACGATAAACTGAGATGAACAACCCTAATATAGGGGATTACTTACGCGACAGCGTTAAAATGTTTGTGCACAATACATTGTACAAAGGGCTGATCCCCCTGAGTACGAGATGTTGGTCCATAGTCTATATGACTGTTAAAGATTACAGTAGAAATACTTGTCAACCTAGGACATAGTTCGAGGTCTTGTGACCCTCAGATATAATTTCTAAATCTTGAATTCTATATTTTTTTTCGGAATCAAGCATTCTAACGAGCTTTTAAACTTTAATCATTTATTGGCTGAGAATCAGAAAACTATTATTCCTCAGTTAAAATCATTTCATTTAGATATTATTGTTATCGTACTTGTGAGCAATTGTTTGCTCACTCTTGCACTAATCATTGCAGCTAAGGCTGAGAAGCCAGACGAGCCGTCCACGAGCAAAGGCAAGGGCAAGATGCATAAATAGCTAAAGACCTGTTATTTATTTGATGATCGATTGTATCAAGACTTATTTAAATTATGTTTTATTCCGCATTTGATGTATTAAGGTTAAGATAACCTGGGATTTGAATATTTAATAGTTTGGTGATGTAACCCATTTTGGGAAGATATTTATTTAAGTTTATTTAATTGTTATTTTATTGGGTAGTTAGTTTTGAATGAATGAGATAGTGAACACCAAATCTGTGGGAATTAAGTACCTGGATTTGGGGGTGTCACAGCGGTCGCGCTAGGTTCCTTCACAAATCCGACGCACCCGTGCAGTTCTTCAGCCGAGCTTCAGTCTGGCAACCAACGCGCGCGCACAACTTTCCTTCATAGTAACGGCGCGGCCGCGCAGCTCTTCAGCACTTCAGACTTTGGTTTCCTCAGTACTCCAATTTCCATCAACTTTGGTTCAAATGCAACATACCTACAAAAACACAGAAAACACATGAAAAGTAACTAGAACTCAAGGATTTCAGCAATAATACAGTCAATTGGTATCCAATTTCGTAGGTACGAAACCTACTCATCAAATACCCCCAAACTTAAACTATTGCTTGTCCCCAAGCAATGCAACACAATACAACAGAACATAACACCATGAATGCAAACTTAAACTAACAATCCTATGAATCCAACTAACAAGTAGGTAGCAAATCACTCCAAGCCTCAGAAATATAATCAAAGAAACTCAACAGCAAATCAAAACAACGTAGAATACTGATCCCAATTAACCAGATAATTCAACCTGTCATCACCCAAGTTGTGTGTGTGTTCCGTAATCATTTAACCCAACTTCAATTCAAATTTAGCTACGTAAACACATTTCTAACAAGAATATGTCAATTTTCATTCAATTTCAGCAACAAAGACAAATCCAGTTAAAATCGAACAAATACTAAGTATAAAGGTAAAATGAGGTTTATTTGTACTCTAATCCTATCACGAGTGCGTCTTACGCTCCATCTCGCGTTTCATGTTTTATAGTGCAATGCCAGACTCTATTAGGCATTTCAGAGCCATCTATGTAGCGAGTTTTCAATCAATGACTCCCAAACCAGATGGTTTTAAGGCACTAGGTGTTGAGACACCCCTAAGGATCTATTTACCCAAATGACAAAGGCCACAGAGTCCAACCATTCAAAGCACTTATTCATAAATTTTTCCTTCTTTTTTTTTTCACTTCAACTGAAAATTACCACATAGATACCCCCAAACTCAAGTTTTTACTCAATTCTCACCTTCATTGTCAAGTCACTGTTTTCTCCTTATAGTTCCAACAATATCCCCAAATTAGATAATGATTATGTAACTCTTGAACTAAAGCTGAGCAAAACAATCCAATTAGATGCTAACCAGTGACTTAAGTTTCAGACAAGCAAAATTATCCTTATGATCAGAATAATATCTCCATATTAACTATCAATGCTGTTTAAGTTAACAAATAAACACAACAACTTCATCATTGGCCTGGTCAAAAGCAACTACTCAACAATTGGATTCATGCAAAACTAAATAAATGCAAACACAACTAACTAAATGCAAACACGTATCAAATGATATGCACAACTAAACAAAGCATAAATACAAATAAAACTAAACCCCCCCAAACTCATGATAGACAATGCCCTCATTGTAAAATTAAAGCACAGGGGGAAAGAAAGAAACTCCCCTAAGTAGCAGCATCATCATCTCCCGCACTAGTCTCGGGAGGAGTATCAGGCGGTGGGTAAGAACCAGTAGAACCAAAGATGGGAAACTGAATCTGCACACCCAACTGACCAAAGGCCTGCGTTAATGCTCCAGAAAAGGAAGTAGAATAATTCTGAAAATCAGCATGTAAAGCATCCATCCTCCGCTGAAGACGACGCATATCCCGCTCCTGATGGGCATACATCATGGGTGTCGCTGGTACTGAAGCCTCCGCTTCCTCTTCTGCTTCCTCCTCATCCCCCAACAAAAATCCAAGCCCTCAAGGATGAGACTCGCCACCATCTTATACTGCGTACTGCTTGATGTGATTATGATCTATATCCTTCATTGGTAGCAATAGAGACTCGTTCTCCCATGTAACTCCAGCCGCTAGACAAAGCCGACTAACAATTGAGGCATGCAAGATTCCTCCAGAAGTACTCCCTCGCATAAAACGCAGCATGGATGAGTAAATGAGGGCCCCCACATCAAACAATTTACCCTTGAGAATCCCAAATAGCAGTATAGCCCTCTCTTTCGTTACATCATTCTGATGCCTTGTAGGAAGCATGTTCACACAAATAAAGCCATACCACGCCTTGGCGTAGCGATTTAAGGCAGTGTGTGGGAAGTGGAGTTTCTAAGTAGTTCCGACCTTGGTAGTCCACTTGGTATCAGGCTTTCACATCACGGAAACAATCATATCCAAATTAATGTCCGAACTTTTGTAGGCCAACCAGTCGGAACCGTCTTCAGGGAGTGTTGGCAGTCGATACAAATTATTGATGGCCTTCTTATCATATCTCACTTCCATGCCCCACACAAAAGATATTCCGTTTTGTGTCTATCGTGCATTAGCATAAAATTCACGCATAATTGCCATCGGTGCAGGCATAGGAGAATCAACAAAAAGTGCCCAGCCATGCTCTATAATCTGTCTTTTGATCATACCATCTTCATCACTCAGCTTCAATCCTCTTACCACAACAAAATTCTTTCCAAGCCAGACATCCAAATAGTTATGTTGAGCAGAAAGATTCACAAACTTATGCGTGTCCAACACGTCCTAGCCTCAATTTTGTCATCACTACTACTCGATGAGGAAACCACACGCGCTCTCTTAGATGCCATTCAAATATACTTCACAATATAACAACTCAGCAATTATAACAGAACTCTAATCAATGTAACCCAATATAATAATTCCAAGTGCTAACAATCTTCACTATACTGCAAATATATAACTAACCCAATGTAGCATAAATAGTTGAACAAAGAGTGCCAAAACTTGGAACGTGATTAGAGAAATCCTAACTGTGCACCACTTCTCCGGAACTAAAGCATTGGAACGTGTGAAACGTGGTAGAGAGGTTGACGTTATGGAGATAACTATCAGAGATTGTGGGAAGAAGTTAGGGTTTGAATGTGAGTAGATAATATGTATGCTTGGAAAGATGACAGAAAAGGTTTATGAGTTTAGGGTTTGATTAGATTTGGAAGAATAAAGTTGATTTGGATTAGAAATAGGAGAGTGGGAGAGTGGGTTCGAATTTGGGTTGGATTGGGAGTTTAATTTCGAGCGGCTGATAAGGCAAAATAAGTAGGGCACAATCGGGTCGGGTTATAAAAATTAACTCCCAGGTCCAGGTCGCGGCGCGCTCGCGCAGTTTGGTAGTTCAAAACGGCGTGCCCGTGCTGGTGTGACAGAGAGCCAATATGTTGTTTTGGTAGACTGCGCGCCCGCGCAGTTTGATAGTTCAAAACGGTGCGCCCGTGTTGGTGTGACAGAGAGCCAATATGTTGTTCTGGTAGATTGCGCGCCCGCGCCAGCATGCCTTGTAATTCCTGCGCGGCCGCGCTTCCCTACATCTTGCTATTGTTGTTCTTTTTCTTCTTGGATGCATGGCCACTAGTTTGACAAGATGCAACCTACAAAAGCAATGTTCACATATTATACTCCTAAAACAATAAATTAACTACTCTAACTACTAAGAAAAACACAAAATAGATAAATGAATGGGTTGCCTCCCATTGAGCGCTTGATTTTAAGTCTTTTAGCCTGACTACTCCCTGTTTCATTCCGGATTGGAGAGAATAACTGAGGATTTCTGGCGATCGTAATCACCACCCCAATAATGCTTTAAGCGCTGTCCGTTGACTTTGAATGGCTCGTCCGAATTAGTTCTTTCTATCTCCACTGCACTATGTGGGAAGACTTGTTGTATAATGAATGGGCCCGACCATCTTGATTTTAGCTTCCCAAGAAACAATCTCAATCTTGAATTATACAGCAGCACTGCTTGCCCCGGTTCAAACTTCCGTTGTATGATCTTTTGATCGTGCCATTTTTTTGTTTTCTCTTTGTAGATTCTGGCATTCTCATAGGCTTGCAAGCGGAATTCATCCAATTCATTGACCTGTAACAATCTCTTTTCGCCTGCAGCTTGTAGATCAAAATTCAATTTCCGGATAGCCCAGTACGCTTTATACTCAAGTTCAACTAGGAGATGACATGCTTTGCCGTACACAAGTTGGTATGGTGACATCCCAATCGGAGTTTTAAACGCAGTCCAGTAAGCCCAAAGAGCGTCATCTAGCTTTAATGACCAATCCTTCCGATTTGGATTCACCACCTTCTCAAGAATCCGTTTCACCTCTTTGTTTGAAACTTCTGCCTGGCCACTTGTTTGGGGATGATACGCAGTTGCAATTCTATGCTTTACTCCATATTTGGCCAAGAGAGCTGTGAAAGATTTGTTGCAAAAATGGTTCCCTTGGTCACTAATGATTGCCCTCGGTGTGCCAAATCTTGTGAAGATGTTTCTTTGGAGAAATTTCAATACCACCTTGGCATCATTTGTTGGGAAAGCAACTGCTTTTACCCATTTCGACACGTAATCCACTACCAGTAGAATGTATTCATTGTTAAAGAATTTTGGGAAAGGACCCATGAAATCCATACCCCAAACATCAAAAATTTCAACTTCTAGAATCATGTTCAAGGGCATCTCATTACGTTTCGATATGTTACCCATCCGTTGGCATCTATCACATCTTTGTACAAATTGATGGGCATCTTTGAACAATGTTGGCCAGTAAAATCCGGCTTGTAACACCTTGGCCGCTGTCTTCTCACCTCCATAATGTCCTCTATACAATGAGTCATGACAATGATGTAAGATGCTATCTGTTTCGCATTGAGGAATACACCGTCGAATAATTTGATCTGCGCACTGTTTGAATAAGAACGGCTCATCCCATATGTATCTCTTAACATCATGTAAGAACTTCTTTTTCTGCTGATTTGTCAAATCTGGAGGGTAGACGTTGCTCACTAAATAATTGACAAAATCTGCATACCATAGAATCTCTGAGTTTATCACCAACAATCGCTCATTCGGAAAGTATTCATTGATCACTGTTTTATCATGCTTTGCTTGTTCCTCGTTTTCCAACCTCGATAGATGATCCGCCACTTGATTTTCCGTCCCCTTCCTATCCCGGATTTCTAAGTCGAATTCCTGGAGTAGAAGAATCCATCTAATTAGCCTCGGCTTCGCATCTTTCTTTGAAATCATATATCGTATAGCTGAGTGATCCGTGAACACCACCACTTTTGTTCCAATTAAGTATGACCGAAATTTATCAAAAGCATATACTACCGCTAGCAACTCCTTCTCGGTAGTCGTATAGTTGAGTTGGGTATCGGACAATGTTTTGCTATCATAATAGATGGCATGAAAAACCTTTTCCTTTCGTTGACCTAGAACAACCCCAATAGCATAATCGCTAGCATCACACATCAACTCGAACGGCATTGACCAATCTGGTGCTACTATTACAGGCGCTGTGGTCAATTTCTTCTTCAACACCTCAAAAGCCGTCAAGCATTCCTCGTCAAACTTGAATGGAACATCTTTCTCCAATAGACTGCATAAAGGCTTAGAAATTTTAGAAAAGTCTTTTATAAATCTCCTATAAAACCCGGCATGTCCCAAGAAGCTTCGAATGCCCTTAACTGTAGTTGGGGGAGGTAGATTTTCAATTGTCTCTAGTTTAGCTCGATCTACCTCTAACCCTTTTGATGACACCTTGTGCCCAAGAATGATCCCCTTTTGCACCATAAAGTGGCATTTTTCCCAATTGAGCACTAAATTTGTTTCCACGCATCTTTTCAAAACCAGGATCAGATTTTCCAAACAATTATCAAAGGAGTCACCAAACACTGAAAAATCGTCCATGAATACCTCCATATTACGTTCGACCATATCGGAGAAAATAACCATCATACATCTTTGGAACGTCGCTGGTGCATTACATAACCCAAAAGACATCCTTCGAAAAGCGAAGGTACTATAAGGACAAGTGAATGTAGTCTTTTCCTGGTCTTCGGGGGTAATCACTATCTGATTATAGCCAGAATAACCATCCAACAAGCAATAAAACTCATGTCCACCCAGTCTATCTAACATCTGATCGATGAAGGGTAGAGGAAAGTGATCCTTGCGGGTTGTTTTGTTACGTTTTTGGTAATCCATACAAACCCTCCATCGGTCACTGTCCTCGTCGGTATCAATTCATTATTTTCGTTTTCCATGCCATTCTACCCTTTTTAGGCACACACTGTACTGGACTCACCCAACTGCTATTAGAGATGGGGTAGATGATACCTGCATCAAGCCACTTCAAAATTTCCTTTTTCACCACGTCTTTTATAATTGGGTTCAGCCTCCTTTGTTGCTCAATTATTGGCTTGGCATCGTCTTCCAAAAGGATCTTATGCATACAAAATGAGGGGCTAATTCCTTTAATGTCCGCGATGGTCCAACCAATTGCCGATTTGTACTCCCGGAGAACTCTTATCAACTTACTTTCCTGTAATTCGTTAAGTACATATGCAATGATAACATGCAAAGTAGATGATTCACCCAAATAAGCATACCTGAGATGATTAGGAAGTGGTTTAAGCTCAAGTGTTGGGGGGATTTCTAGAGATGGCTTTAATCGCTCAAAGGGTTGCTCTGTGCTTTTTAATGGTTCGAACGGGATTTTGAATCGGTGTACCCTAGGCAATGCATCCAACCTCTGAAGATAATCAATAATCTCAGCATCATCTAAATCTTCCTCCCTCGACAAGGTAATCTCCAATGGCTCCCTAATCATCAATTGCAAAAATTCATCATCCACGTCTTTCTTCACCATATCCATTCTGAAACACTCCTCTTCGTCTGTAGGAAACTTCATAGTTTTAAACACATTGAACTTCATTTCTTGGTCTTGAACCCTCATAGTCAATTCTCCCTTCTGCACATCAATGAGTGTTCTACCGGTTGCTAAGAATGGTCTCCCAAGTATGATCGGAATGTCCTTGTCTTCTTCGTAATCCAATATGATGAAATCAGCTAAAAATATGAATTTATCAACCTTAACAAGTATGTCCTCCACAATTCCTCTTGGGTATGTAACAGACCTATCTGCTAGCTGAAGAGATATGTTTGTAAGTTTCGGTGCAGGTAAACCTAACTGAGAGTATATCGATAATGGCATAAGGTTAATACTTGCTCCCAAATCACACAAACATTTATTAAATGACAAGTTACCAATGGTGCAAGGAATAGTAAAGCTGCCAGGATCTTTCAACTTTGGTGGCAATTTCTTTTGGAGTACCGCACTACATTCTTCAGTCAAGGCCATTGTTTCATAATCCTCTAGCTTTTTCTTCCTAGACAAGATGCCCTTCATGAACTTAGCATAACTCGACATCTGCTCTAAAGCTTCCGCAAATGGTATGTTAATTTGTAACTTTTTGAAAATTTCGAGGAACTTGGAGAATTGCTTATCTATCTTTTGTTTCTGAAGTCTTTGTGGATATGGAACTGGGGGATATATCAATGGTGGTTGTTCTTTCCCATCTCCTTTCGGATTAACTTCAGTATCACTTGGGAATACTCCTCGGGGTCAATTATTCAAAACATGAGCTAATTGTCCCAACTGATTCTCCAGATTTCTAATTGACACTGCCTGGCTTTTCACATTCATATCTACTTGGTTTAACAGCTTATCCTGATCATTCATTCTTGTCTCGAAAGCCGTAATAAATTTTGTCAGGAAGTCCTCTAAATTTGGTTTCCTCTCTGTATGTTGTGAAACTTGATTTTGAAACCCTGGGGGATTTTGTGGTTCTGCAGGTTGATTTTGAGCTTGTGTATTATTGCTCCACGAGAAACCCGGATGATTTCTCCATCCCAGATTGTAAGCATTCTGGTAAGGGTTTGGTGGTCATTGGTAACTGCCCACAAACTGCACTGCTTCAGGATTGGTGATCCCGCACATAGCTCACATACATAAGCAACTTGATGAGTTTTTGACTCTACTATAGCATCGATCTTCTTAGACATGGCTGCCATCTGAGCTGCTAATGCTGTGACTGCATCAACTTCTAAAACCCCAGCTACCTTGTGCTGATTCGTTCTGGATGTCGGCCATTGATAATTGTTGGCAGCCATTATCTCTAACAGTTCATAAGCCTCATCAAACTTTTTATCCATAAGTGCTCCTCCTGTGGCTGCATCTATGCTGGAACGAGTATTACCACTTAACCCATTGTAAAACGTCTGAACCTGTAGCCATTTGGGTAGTCCATGGTGTGATCTTTATTGTCTTATCTTTCTTCCCGGGATCAGCTCAACGTCTTTGGTTTCTTCAGCTGGTAAAACGAGGGGTTCTGTGCTTCCTTCGATGAACGGTTCAACCTCAATCGCCATTGTTTGCCTCTGTTTGCACCTCCCAACAACCGAAGATATTAATGAATTCCTGTAGCACCTCTGAGCCATATCTAGATCACCCTTAACTTCACCAACTCCATTCGACGTAGGAAACTTCATCTTAAAATGAGGAATGGAGGTCACCGCCTGTAACACCATCAATGTCGGTAATCCAGAATAACATTATAAGCAGAATCCACATGAACGACAAAGAACTGGACATTGACCTCCACCTGTTGAGGAGTCGTGCCAAAGATGACTGGCAACTCTATGGTTCCTGCTACACGAACCGGGTCATTGTCGAACCTGTAGAGCGGGATCTCCTGCCCGACTTGCATCTTCCTTCCTCCCAGGTCTAGCCTCTGGTAAGCATGTGCATATAGTATGTTGATAGAGGAACTGTTGTCGATCATGATCCGCCTCATTTTCATGGATCCGACTTGGGCAGTAATAGCCAGGGCTCCCTCATGTGGCTCGATAGGTTTTGATGGGTAATCTTCATTAGTGAATGATACCTGTGATGCCCCCAAAATAGGGTCCGCACAACCCAATTTTAAGTCTCCAAAATACATACTAAAAATACAAATTTTCCTATTTACAACTATTATAATGTCGTGCAAAATACGATAACACACATAATTTAAGTTTTCAGTACAATAATTGCGGCGTACATAGTATGACAGTGTTCAAACCCAAATTAAGTCCTTAATACAATCATTGCCACACTATTTTACAATATACTGAGAATTATTACAGCTACAAACTCGGACCATCACTCAATTCTTCTATTTTCCCCGCTAGATCCAACTACACTTTTATTACCTGAAGGGAATTGTGAAGCAAAAGGTTGAACACAAATAGCCCAGTAAAGAATATCATAACTAAGATAATAAAAAATAAATTATCTTTAGTTTTCAATAGTAATAAATCAGATATTTAGAACATATGGTAGATGATATAATTTTCAACAATAACTACAGTAAAATAAGCAATCCATTAGAAGAGTCAAGTAAACTATAATGTCTACTATGTTCTCCAATCTAGAAGTTTACCATCAATCTTTTAACCCTGTAATACCAATCAATATTTCCTGTTCATAATCATGCCCATCTACAACTTTAGGCCATAATTATGCTGATCAATTCATTTTTGCAGTACAGGGCAAAGATGTACAATTGTAATACCAATGGTCATGATCATACCAATCAACAGTTTCTTGCCACAACGGCTAAACAGAACTTTCACCACTTGCCACACAGGCTAACACAGAACTTTCACCACTTGCCACAGAACTTTCACCACTTGCCACACAGGCTAACACATTCTCAACAACTTAGTCTTGATGATTATTACAATAGCAATAATATGAAGAATTGACAGAATAATCAGAATAATAAGATAAAGAATAAACATTTGAGGTTTGACATTTAATTTGTCCATAATCCAATAATGTCCAAATTGTCAACATGATGACCAATTGTGGAGTCAAGTTCAAGACTGATATTCAAAGTTTATATTTCAAAGATAACAATTAATATTCAATAATGAAAGTTCAGATAAATAGGATTTCAAGTGGAATGATACTAGATGGAGCGTAAGCCTCAAAGGAATTTCTAATCATTCTAGGAATTATAGAGGTAATACTTACCATAGTAAGTTTAAAATTAGGAGTATGAAAGAAAATGATATTCCTTACTAGTATGAAATAAAGTGTCATGCGGTAATTTGCGTAGACAGATCATTTTCTCAAAAGACTACTAAGGAATAAATACATAGGGTTATTGACCAAGCATGCGATAGTTCACGTAGTCAGGTTATCCCTACAAGTTAATACATGGAATAAAATAACACCCCTTACAAGTATGAAAGAAATGATATTACTTATGAGTATCAAAGAATGATAACCCCTTATCTCAATTAACAAATGACTGGATGTTACTTTTTATGAAGTTTATCAACTTGAACAATACTTGTACTTGTAGACACCCAAATTTTGCACTTCCTATACTAACCTTGACAGGAGGGCAAAATCGTCAAATTACCCCATCACACGAGAATAAAAGGTGGACATAAAGACGAACACTCACAGCCACCACTACGGGACGAGATCGAAGCCGACACAACAACAAGCGAATGTCAGGAGTCGGTTGATGATCACTGCGCTTACCCGGATGTCATGACACGTTTCCCGGCGGTTCCCGGACTGCAGAATGCAAGCCCTTCAGCGGAAACCAACGGTACGACACGAAAATTAAGACGAGGTACGGAAAACGAGAAAATCAGCACAATCAGCCGTAGATCAATCCGCGGCCAAGGACGGAACTCGAGACGACACGGGACTCGAGCACACGGGACTCGAGCACGGCTGGGGGGAGAACCAAGGGCCAGCTGCAGATCAATCTGCAGCCAACCGCAGATTGATCTGCGGCTGCCCTTGGCAGTGCCTTATTAGGCCAATTTGCATACAGAAACAGAGAGGAATCCAGCAGCAGCAGCAGTTCGGGAGAAGGAGAAAAAACAGCAAGAAAACAGCAAAAATTAAGAGAGAAAAGAGTGAGAAATAGTGAGAAATTGTACCCCTTTTGTGAGATTACACCTCATATTTTCTACTCTACTCAATATACAAATTCATACATATTGTGGGGATTATTTGCAAGGTGAAAAACCCTTTGTTTTAGCATTTTGTTATACCATTTTTGCCAAGCTTTTTGTCATCCGAATTATCTTGAATGTAGCTTTCTTACATGTTATTGTGAAACCATGGATTAGGGACTATTAGTGAGGGTTTCATCGGAATGAAATTCCCCCTAATAGCCCGATGATGTCCGTTTCGTGCAAATTTTAGCTATTACGGTAATGTGTCATTCGTAGTGTATTTCAATTGTTATTGTAAGATATCCTAGAGCATTAGGCATCCCACGGTTGTTTATTTATGTTGTATCCATTTGGCGGTTGTGCAACAAGTTCGGATGTGAGCCTAGGAATGCGATCCCGTGGTCCAAATCCGATGATGGACATTTTTGGATGTATGTAATCGGGTAGATGCATTCGTCATTGTAAATATGTAATCGTCGGGCCTTAAAACGATACCAAGTCGGAGGTCGGGTTTAAGGCCCCGAAATAGTGAAACTTGTGATTGTAGGCGTTTGGGGTTATTTTGATGGCTTACATGCCCATGAATAGCCCCGATGCGTGTTTATGCTTGATTGGATTTTGTGACACGAAAAAATGATTTCAAAGATTAAACGATGAAGGTTTTTCATTAAAATCAAGCAAACTAGGGGGTTAGCATCACGTAGCGAAAAAATTTGGAAGTGTTAATAAATGTCGATTCCTATTAAACGAGAAGGCTAAAGAAGGTCGTTTTCAAATGTCACAAAAATGGTTTTATAAAATAAAACAACGTTTTTATTAAATCTTGGTGCGTAGGGTGAAAGATATCCTAGAAGTTGCCCATCATTTTATGAAAGCAATGTATAGATTTCGATTCCTATTTTGACGAAGGTTTAAAAGACTCTTGTTTTGCCAAAACGACACCTAATAAAAATCTCATGGCTTTTGACAAATAAAATCAAACCTTCTTCATAAATAAAAGGAGCTCTCTCGTACAAACGGAAACGACGTTCTAAAACATTCCTAAAATAAAACATGATTTCTCATAAAAGCCAAATGTTTCATCTCTTATGAAAAAAACTTACCACAACATTCACATAAGCACACACACACACACACACACACGCCCACACACACACATTTCATGAATCAAAGGATAGGAAAGCATCAAGATTGCAGTAACCGTGTTTTCACGGAAGTCGGGGGGTGCCTAACACCTTCCCCTCGCTTAAGCAAGCCCCCGAACTCTATGAATCTCGGTTCGCAGACCAATTAATTCGGAGTCACATATGAGCCAGCGATTTACAAAAAACGGAAACTCGGATGAGTTGGTACATCCATTTCAAATATACCAACTGGCGACTCTGGTTAAATTGGCTCATCATAAAAAACGATCTTTCAAAACCCCGTCGACACTCGTGCCGACCTTTTCCAAAAAAATCATCTAATGAAAAAGCTAAAATTGGAAAGGGTAACAATCACTAAAGAGAGCGATTCCTCCAGGCGTCGACAGCTGGCGACTCTGCTGGGGATATTAGAGGGCTTAAGCCGCGTTCAAAATCTTGATGCTATCCTATCTTTTAAAAATTCATAAAATGTGTGTATGTGCGATATTTTGATTTTTTTTCTTTTGTTGTGTGAATGTGTGTTTTGCCCAATAAATGAATGATTCGAATAGGATTGTTTTACTTTAAAGTAATCATTTGCATACGGTGAGGACGATGAATGTGAATGTATGTTGAGAGAGTACCTCCTCTTGAGGCGAACCTGTCGGTTGCTTATTACTGGACTCGAAGGGGCTGCTCCCCGGAGATGGCTCAGGAAACGCACCACCCAAATCCGCTCCAATCGAAAGGACTCAGACGAGTAGATTGCGAAGATTTGGGGACCTTCATGCCAAAAAGCCCGTGAGAGTAACCCTAGGATAGGTCAGCCTCAGATTAACCCAACGCAGGAAAAGTCTCTTCATGCCCTTTTACGTTCGCGCGTATAAATGTCATGATCTCATTCAATATTCATATATGCCTTCCCTGTTGTCAAAAAAGATTACTAACCTCTATGTTTTGCAGGGAACAGCTGGGGAAGCATAATAAGTCGTGTCTAGCATTCATTATTGCAATAAGGGACTACTAACATTCTGTTTTGCAGAGAAAGATTAAAAAACCCAAAAACACAAAAATTTATCGTTTTAGCATGCATCCACATCTGTCATTTCACAAAGACTAAACTTCAAACCGTTTTCCCCTGTAGGATTGCTCCTCAAACACGTTTGTAGTCTAAGAGGGCCCAAAACTCTACATCTGAAATGGCTGATCTCCCACCTACTAATCCTGGTTCCATATCTAGGGAGGAATTTGATGACTTTAAAAAACAGATGTTGGAAGTGGCCATGATGCTGAGGGAACAATTGCTACCTAGACAGGATCCACCTAAAGAGGATCCACCCCAACCTAAGGGCGAGCCAGTCGTCCCAAAGGTCATTCCCGTACCGAACAAGACAGTGATTACTATCCCGGAAGAGGGAGATACAGATGACCTGCGAAAGAAAATGAAACAAATGGAGGAAACTATCCAAACTATGAAGGGCATAGGGTCCCTAGGCAGGGTGAACTATTCAGATCTTTGTGTCTTCCCCGGAACCAGATATCCGGAGAAATTTAAAATCCCCGAATTTGAGAAATACAATGGGAAAGGGGATCCTTATACACATCTGAAAATCTACATTGGGGAGTTGGGATCTTATGCAGAAGACGAGGGTCTAAGAATGCAATTATTCCAAAAGTGCCTGACGGGGGAGGCGAGAATCTGGTATACCCGTCTTGATAATGCCCGGATCCATAATTGGGAAGAGTTAGCCCACACCTTCTTAACACAGTATAGCTTCCAGGCACAAATGGCCCCTGATAGATATCAAATGACGAAAATCAAGAAGCAACTAAGGGAATCTTTCAGGGATTATGCGCAGCGATGGAGGGGTATGGCCGCACAGGTGAATCCCCCAATGAGCGAGTCGGAGATGGTGATGACCTTCGTGGACATTCAAGAGGCTCCTTATTATGAGCGGGTTATATCAGGGATTGGAAGACCCTTTGCTGAGATGATTAAACACGGAGAAATGGTGGATATGGGGTTGAAATCTGGCAAGATTCGGGATTTCACGGCTTTGGAAACAGCGGCAGAACAAATCCAAAGCGGAAATTATGGCAGCACCTCCCGTAGGGTCCAAAAGAAAAAGGAAGAAGATGTTTCCCTCATCCTGCAGGGATCATCTAGAAAGGCAGAGAACAATCCTCCAGTACAGGTGCAGAGAGTGGGGCCATCCCGATAGCCTAACTTCACTGATCAAAGGGCGGAAGGGCGAAGGAGATTTGAGACATCGAAAAATCGAGTATTCACCCCACTCGGGGATCCTCTTGAGCAGGTGTTGGCAGTATTGATAGCCCAAAGGAAAATAGTCGATTTGGCGCCCCCGAGTGACCCAAAGGGAAGAAGGTTTGACCCAAGCAAGAGATGCGCATACCACTCGGGTTCCCCTGGTCATGATACGCAGGAATGTTGGACGCTGAAACATATAATTCAGAACTTGATTGATAGTGGAGAAATCGTGGTGGAAAAGCCAGACTCCCCAAATGTCAAAGTCAATCCCCTGCCTAGGCATGATGGAGGAGGGGTCAATGTGGCAGAAGCCAGTGAAGCCGAGGGGCCGTCAAGGCTGAATTATGTGAAGAAAATTGATGAGATAATTGGCATGATAGGTGACCAGGAGAGTACACGGGGGGCACCAATCAGGTTGGCAGGTGTAAGCAGAAATATCCTAGCAGGGCCTGTCAAGTTATCGGCCCCGAAAATCCTCACCCTTGTAGCAAGACCGTAAATCCCTGTCAACAGTCTGAAAACGGTACCTTGGAATTATGGGGGGGTGTCAGAGAAAGCGGCCAGTTGTGCTTCCGTGACAACAAAGGGGAATCCCTTATATCTTCCTGGGCGAGTCCTTGAAAACAAAACGAAGAAAAATGAAGGGATATCCGAGGAAAAAGCCACGGAATTCTTGAGGAAGATGGATCATCCGGAAGCAAGAGGGATCCAGATTTTGAGCGAGGAGTCAACCCTGACATCAATCATGGACTTGGTGTTATCGTCCAGTGATCACTGCAAAATTCTGGCGAAAGTCCTAGAGGAGGCATACGTTCCCAAAGAAATTAGCAAGGAAGGTTTCGGTCGTCTGGTGGATCATCTGTTGAAAAGTAATGTAATATCATTTACAGATGATGATATCCCTAAGGAAGGAAGGGGGCATCGAAAACCGTTGCATATTGTGGTGATCTCCTCAGGTTATATTATGAATGGTGTGCTGATTGATGGGGGATCAGCGTTGAATATATGTCCCCTCAGTACACTGTAAAAGATGAACATCAATCCCAAGCGCCTACGGGCCAGTCATGTGGTGGTACGAGCCTTCGACGGATCCCGGAGGGATACAATTGGAGAGATAGAATTGCCGGTGGAAATAGGACCTTGTACTTTTGATATCTCTTTCCAAGTCCTAGACATTGCGGCAAGTTATAACCTGTTATTGGGGAGGCCGTGGATACACATGGTCGGGGCAGTTCCTTCCACGCTACACCAGCAAATCAAACTTATTATCGACGGGAATCTGGTGACGATCTCGGCAGAGTGTGATGACCTTCCTCCTTCTAGGAGTGGCCTGCCTGTGATTAACGTGGATGAGACGGCGGTACCTGCCAGTTTTTAGGCGCTGGAAATCAGCACTCCCCACTACAGATGCTTGGGGGCTCCAGCCATGAAACCTAAGGTCTCTCCAGAACTTACCTTCGTTGCAAAAGAAATGATAAAAATGAAATTCCAGCCTGGATAGGGGTTAGGAAAGAGTAGTCAAGGAATCACCGAGCCCATTTAACTACCCCATCAGATAGGTAAAGCAGGGTTGGGATATCATGAAGGCATAACACGGAGACACCGTCAGGGCGTGGCCCCGATTCGACTGGCTGGCAGCCCGGTGACCAAGGTCAACAATGAACAAGGGACTAGCGAGCCTGTGCTTGGGTCAGGGGATGAAGAATTAACCCCTGCAAGTGATGAGTCGGCCAAGAGGGAAAGTTTCCTACAGGAGGTCGCGCAAAAGTTTGAAACCAGGTGCTATGTCCCCGGACAATTAACAAGCAATGGAGAGGGGAAGGATGTTGTCACGCCACCGGGAGCCCAACAAGGTGTGTCTGTCATCGATTGGGCATGGCTAATTATTCATGGAGAAGGTAGGAAGAAGGACTCAGGAGATGTAGCCGTAATCATCGGGGAAGTTTCCGATGTGAGGCCACCTTTCATCCAGCGCATTTCATCGGACCTGACCATCGACAACTGAACCATGAAACTAGTGATATCCAAACAAGGGTAAAACCCGACATCAGGATGGTAGACCCCAAAGGATGGGAGGATGAAGAAGTTTATTTTTTGTTGTTTTATATTTTGGCATAATTATGTCGTTTCGTCATGTTATATGAAAATGTGATCGTTGTGGAAAATAACTTATATATGACAAATAATTTGTTTCATGTCAGGTGTACCAATTTGAGTAATCCTTGCCTAACAAACGGTCTTTCAAATTTGAATGATGATTATGATTTTGACATTGAGCTGGATTTCGATTTGATGGGCATTGAGCAAGACGATACAGATTACGACGACGCGCCTGATGAGATCAAAGGATGGGTCGAGGATTAACCCAAACCCAACTTAGACCAGACCATCACCATAGATATCGGAACCCCTGACAAGCCAAAAGAACTCAAGATAGGGACAGACCTTACCCCTAGCCAAAAAGCAGAAATAACTGAGTTGCTAAGCCAATATGAGGATGTTTTTGCCTGGTCTCATGAGGACATGATTGGATTGTCCACCGACATTGTGGTACATCGGTTGCCCATCAAGGAGGGTTTCAGGCCTGTCAAGCAGAAACTAAGAAAGTTAAAACCGGAATGGAGCTTGAAGGTGAAGGAGGAGATCATCAAACAGTTCAGGGCCGGAATCATTATGGTGTGCACTTACCCAGAATGGCTGTCCAATGTAGTCCCAGTGGCTAAGCCTGGAGGGAAGGTGAGGGTATGTGTAGACTATAGAGATCTAAACAAAGCCAGTCTCAAGGATAACTTCCCGGTGCCTTTCATACACATCCTGGTGGATAACACGGCGCAGTACGAGATGTACTCTTTTGTTGATTGCTTTGCGGGGTATCATTAGATAATGGTGGCAGAAGAAGATCGGGAAAAGACCGCGTTCATCACCCCTTGGGGCACCTTCTGCTATAGACGATTGGCTTTCAGTCTCACTAATGCGGGGGCTACTTATCAGAGAGCCATGATGGCCCTATTCCACGATATGATGCACAAGGAGATAGAGGTCTACGTGGATGACATTATCGTGAAGTCAAGGGTAGAGTCTGACCATATAACCCATCTCAAAAAGCTATTCGATCGGCTCAAAAAATATAATTTGAAGCTAAATCCAGCAAAGTGTGCTTTCGGGGTGCAGTCGGGCAAGCTCCTGGGATTCCTGGTTAGTGATCGGGGCATTGAGTTGGATCCGGCGAAGATCAAGGCCATTGTGGATATGCCGACACATCACACAGAGAAGGAGATAAGAGGATTCCTGGGAAGAATAAATTTCATCAGCCGCTTCATATCCCACTTGACGACTACATGCGAGCTGATTTTCAAACTGTTAAGGAAGGATGCTTCCCAGGAATGGAATGAACAATGTCAGAAGGCCTTTCAGACCATTAAAAAGCAGCTGACAGAGGCACCAGTGCTGGTACCCCCGAAGGATGGGATCCCTCTATTCATGTATATATCGGTCAATGCCATTGCGATGGGATGCATGCTGGGACAGAAGAATGAGGCAGGTAAAGAGCAGGCCATCTATTACCTCAACAAGAGATTTAGCCGATGTGAACAGAATTACACTCCCATCGAGAAGACATGTTGTGCCTTGGCCTGGGTTGCAGGAAGATTACAGCACTACCTCCATGGGCATACTACGTACCTGATATCGAGAATGGATCCCCTGAAATATATCTTTGAAAGGCCCATGCTGAACTGTCGACTTTCAAGATGGCAGTTAATCTTACAGCAGTTCGACATTGTATACGTAACTCAGAAAGCCATGAAAGGGCAGGGAATTGCAGATCAATTGGCAGAAACGCCATCAGGAGGGATGGAGCCGTTAGAAACCCCTTTGCCGGGCGAAGATGTATTTTGGGTATTACACACGAAATGTGATGACGAGGGGCAGTTCTGGAAACTGTATTTTGATGGTGCCATGAATGCTGAGGGGGCAGGAGCCGGAGCAGTCCTGGTCTCTATCACCGGAGAGCAATACCCCGTGGCCACTAAATTGCAGTTCAACAATTTAAATAATACAGCTGAGTACGAGGGATGTATATTGGGACTCCGATTTGCCCGCGATATGGGAGTGAAAAGACTAGCGGTGTTCGGGGATTCAGAACTGGTAATCAGACAGGAAATCAGGGAGTATAGCACGAAGGAGCTCCGGTTGCTTCCATACCACCGACGTGTTGTCCAATTAATGCGAGAATTTGAAGATATCGCTTTCCGACATATCCCCCGGGGACGAAATGATTTTGCTGATGCATTGGCAACTCTGGCTTCCTTAATCCACATAATCAAAAGCAAGGATGTTCCACAGATTGAAATAGCGGTACAGAATGCCCCAGCATATGAGGAGCATGTTGCAGTCTTATCGGACGAGGTGGTTCTGCCAAAGCAGCCTTGGTATCACGACATAAGGGAATATCTGAGGGATAGGTCCGTTCCCGACCAGGCAAGCCGAACGGAGAGAATGAGAATTCAAAAGATGGCAATGAAGTTTTACCTGAGTGGAGATTCACTCTACAAGAGGGATGCTGGGTTGGGACTGTTGCAATGCGTAGATGAAACACAGGCCCAAAGGATTATGAACGAAATACATGGTGGAGTGTGTGGGCCACACATGAGTGGACCGATGCTGGCCAAAACGATTTTGAGAACGGGACATTATTGGTTAACACTGAAAGCCGACTGCGATGATCATGTCAAACGGTGTTACCAATGCCAGGCGCACGGTAATGTGATCCATACGCCTCCCAATGAACTGCACTGTATGACCTCCCCGTGGCCATTCTCAATGTGGGGAATGGATGTAATCGGACCGATAGAGCCCAAAGCAAGCAACGGACACCGATTCATTTTCGTCATGATCGATTACTTCACTAAATGGGTAGAGGCAGCTTCTTTCCCCAAGGTAACTCAGGAGATCATCGTCGGTTTCATCAGGAATAATGTCATTTGTCGATACGGGCAACCTGAGGTGTTGGTCTCCGACAATGCCAAAAATTTGAACAACGCCCTCATGAAGGGGTTATGCGACCAGTTTAAGATCAAACACCTCAATTCTGTCATTTACCGTCCTAAGATGAATGGGGCAGTGGAGGCTGCAAATAAGAACATCAAGAAGATCATGGCGAAAATGTCTGCTAATCATCGGGGATGGCCGGATCTGCTATCCCTCACCCTGCTGGCATACCGAACGTCAATGCGTACTTCTACAGGGGCAACCCCTTACGCTTTGGTGTATGGAATGGAGGCGGTTCTGCCAGTTGAGGTTGAGATGGCGTCCCTCAGAATAGTGATCGATGCTCAGATAAGCGAGGAAGATTGGATGCAGAGTCGATACGACCAATTGGCCCTAATTGATGAAAGGAGGGTGGCTGCTGTTTGGCACGGTCAGTTATACCAACAAAGGATCTCTCGATCATACGACAAAAAGATAAGACCTCGGAAGTTCAAGGAAAATGACCTAGTGCTAAACAGAGTCATGCCTTGTCAAGACGAAGCCAAGGGGAAGTTCGCCCCGAACTGGGAAGGACCTTTTGTGATTAAGAAAGTACTGTCTGGAGGAGCCCTCATATTGCAAGAGATGGACGGCGAGGTGTTTCCCCAACCCCTCAATTCAGACTCGGTGAAGCGATTCTACGCTTGAAAAGAAAAATCATCATTTTCTCCTCTTTCTTGAAAAAACGAACTACGTAGGACCTGATTTCCCAACCTGTGGGAGTACGTAGGCAGCCATCATGGCACGGTCCAATTCTTTACAAAATAATATTTTCCCTAACCAAAACCGTATCCAAAAAAAAAAAAAAAAAAACCCCTTCCTATACTCTCAAAACCTTTCCGAAACCAGCCCCTAATCAGATTCATCCCAAGGAACATAACCCTAGCCCGGCCAAATAATTAGCCAAAATCTAAGACTCAATCCAATGAAATCAACCAGGTGTGCGGCAATATCTGTCAAATCTCCCTCAAGACTGGAGAAGAGAAAGGAAGCGAGATGTCAAGATCATGGTCAGCGGGATAAAATGAAGATCAAATGAAAGGCAACGATACGACAAAAAAGGGAAATTGACTGAATTTAAATGCATGTCTACATATATAAATCATTTTGTTACAAGATTTCTCTTTCGATAACCGATGAAACTGACATAGTCTATGCAGGAAATAAAACGATCTACAAATCTGAAACTAATTGAAGCAGGATGGACAGGGCGGTGGATAGATCTAAAGCATTAGCATCCCCTGCAATCTGCTACCCCATCATGTCGATACGATCCAATAAGGCAGCGTCTCGGCTGACAGTCCCAGAATGAGCATCTATAACTGCCCTGGTCTGAAATATAATGGCGTCTCTGTCAGCAAGAGCAGCATCTCTGGCCAGAATAACGACATCTCTCTCAGCAATGGCAGCATCCCTCTCAGATTCAATAGCAATCAAGGCCAGTCGGATTCGGCTATCTTCAGTGACCCGACTAGGGGCAGAATCCGCTGAGATGGAATGATCTGTGGTATCATCCGGGAAAATCACTCCAGAGTCATCAAAGGTCCCAGTCCGGCTCAAACCAACCATATCCGAGTCTCCGCGCAACCATTGCACATAAGCGAATGTCTGGATGGGGCAACTGTCACTATACTCGGCAAGGATCCTGCGGGACCAAAGATCATATACCCGCACCAGATCTCTCTCTGTCTGGGATGATATAAGGAATCGGTAGTCGACCGCGCCCCGTGAAGAGGTGAAAGTCCTGTGTCTGATCAAACTGCCCCATAACCGCCAGGGGATGATAAGTCGTCACGCCCCTCAGGCCAGTAATAGGGATGAAATCTAGGGTGGGCACGTGAGTCAAAAAGCTCATAAAGGAGCAATAACCAGAGTAGATCAGGAGATGGAAAGGATCCTCAATAACCGACAAAAATGCCATCCAGGAGGCCGCATCGGTACAGCTCACGGGACGAAACAAAAACTGCGTGGCTATGTTATGGCTGAAGCAAAACCCTTGGCGACGGAAATGGCCGATGGGACTGAGATGACTCATGAACCACACATACAACAAAGTCGACCTCCCTCTGAATACTCTGCCCCGGAAAGACTGACAATATGAGGCTGACATGTAAGTATCTGCTAATATCATGGGAAGGATGGTGTGATACTCCTGGAGGGCTCTGACGGCCGCAGTAACTCGCATATCCAACAGATCAGGTCCGACGGGCAGATACAAGACCGAGATGACACAGGCCATCAAAACGTCTACTCTCAGGGCGCCCGAACGCTCCTCAGATACGGAAAAGTCACCAGAGAAATGGCGAAAACCGTCAGGTAAGCCGAATCGGTCAATTAAAAAATGAAGAGGAACCAGATGATCTGATGTGATCACCGATAATAGAGCTGCCCTCCGCAACCTAGTGAAAGTCAAGAACTGACGACGCATGGGACCAACGGTGACCCTAGCGCAAGGACCGCCCAAAGGCAAACTAGTGAAGCGGGCATACTCCTCAAGAGTAGGGGTCACCTCCACTGTCCCCAACCTGAACACCTGAAGAGCAGGGACCCAGTGACCTAGAATACCATCTACAAAGCCTGCTGGCACCTGAAAGGATAATAAGGACCGAGAGTATCCCAAAAGACCATCTGCGATAATCCTATCGGCCGGTGACAAACTGTCCAGCCAGCGGACAAGACTGCCGACCAACCCTGTGGGAGGAATGGGATCCAAACGTACCACGACATCTGATGACGACATCTGTGAAAATAGTATCAAAAGACAATAAGGGGTCATTCTCTATTCATAAATGAAAAGCATGCATCGTGCAGTTAATAATAAAGCAGGTAAATTTTATAAGGATAAAAAAAAAATTGTGCATAAATGAATAAAAAGTTCGATACATAGTGCATGAAATGGGAAAAGAAATCTAAACAGGTGCAGGTACAAAAGCCATATCCTAGCCTAATCTAATCAAAAGTAAGGTCATCCAAGAAGGCGGGATCCTCGAACTGATCCCCTGGAGCCGTCGAAGTCGGAGGTCCAAAATTCATGTCAGGAATGTAGGGCTGTGCTGTGGCATCAGATGAGCTCGGGCCTGCATTATAACCCGCACCGTCAGGATCATAGGCGTAAGCATCCTCTGGGGTCTGGCCTAACACCCGAAGATATAAGGACAGCTGCTCCACCTGACGGGTCAGAGTGGCGATCTGCTCAGCATGGGTGGGACTCCGAACGCATGCGGCCCAATCAGTCATCATCACCGAGCCAGGGACCATATCCCTAAGAAAGAAAGTAGCCCGAGTCTGAGGACCGATAGTATGGGGCACCCACCAGGTACGAAAAGCCTCACTCGTACTGGGACCCGTAGAAAGCATCCGGCCATCCTCCCCCGTGAGCATGATCTCCGAAGGCTGAGAATCCAGCGGCCAGGATGTAGTGAACGGAAGGGAATGCGGGATGCGGATCTCTCCAGTCACGCATCTGAATGCGCGCTCTCCTAAATACATCACCCATCCTCCGACACTCTGCAAAGTGAGACGACGGGTCGAAAGCGCGAACTCTGGGCCGAAAGGATACCCATCTGTAAAACCCACAGCCAGATGCTCCGAAAGATAAGGAGTCCAGACGACATCTGCAGCAGTGATCAGCTCCAGCTGAATGCGGCAGTGTGCAAAGGTGCCAGATACCGGAACCTCCTCCAAGATGCTGTGGTGCCACCTACGACCCCTAGGATAAGTGTCCAAGCCGAGGGTCGTGATAGGCCTCAGACATGGAAGTTGCTCGTAGGCCCAGAACTTTGAACAGAAACAAGGCAAGAGTAACTGTCAAAATGCAGAACAGAGAAATAAAATGAAGAGGAATACAGTGAGAAAAGAGGAAGAGAGGGCTCACTAGCAAGAAGTGGTAGAATCCAAGCCAAGCATCTGTCTGTCCCTCTAAGCGAAGATGAAGACCGTGGAGGAAGTAGGCGAAGGTGAAGGACCCCCAATCGTAATCGTCGATCCGGTCCACATCCCTAACGGCTCCGACGACGCTGAAATGAATGGTAGAGGAGTTGTTCCCTAGGAAACAACCCCTCACGATGGTCAGGAACAGACGTCGGAGCAATATATCACGGGTGGCTCGATCCGCTGGAAATGGCGTCGCATATATGCCCCCGACGGCGTCAACAGCCAAAGCTCCAGACCGAATGCTGCGGGCCTTAAAGACCCGGTCGTCGGCAGCAAAACCCAGCAAAGCTCGGACCTCCGCTGGAGTAATGTCAAGATCCAGAGGGACACGGGATCCGGTGAACTCGATGCCCGTGATGTACCTCCAATCCCAGGGAGTCAGCACGACCTCACAGTCCAAAAGATGAAGGGACTGGGTCTGGTGAAACCATCTCTCAGACAAAGCCCTCATATAACCCCAGGGGCACTGACGGGGAATGATGGTGAAGAAGTGACGAAAGCCCCAGGAATCCACCACCGCTCGGTAATCACTGTGCAAAGCGGTGTAGAGGGAGTAGATGTTGAACCAGTTACCCCTCGGCTGAGTAAACTCGGGCACCTGTGGCAATCACCAATGGGTCAGTCCAGATAGAACGGGAATTGAGAAATGGAGAATAAAATCAGAGTAGAATTGAATATACCTCATTAGCCACGAGAGATTCTGAGGGGTGACGACTGAGATCCCGACCCAACAAATCGGGTATCTGAACAGAGGCGCCAGATAGGGCGCGATGAGAGGAGGGAGCTGGTGTGCTAGAGGATGGCCCCTCTACCACAACATCCGGGAGAACAGCCTCCTCAACATCGGGATGATCAGGCCGGATGACAGCCTCCGCCAGTCGGCGAGCCTGATGGGTCCGAGGCAGGGCAGGGGCAGGTGCAGCCCTACGGCGATGAACGCCCGAGGTCCGGGACGCAGAGGAGCTACTAGGAGTGTCGGGATCCATAGCTGGAATAGAACAGGCGAGGAGGAAGGTAAGTTCCTTTTTTTGAATTATGTCACAAATATTCCAATACTCATCATAAAATTAATGCGACATGATGCATGTTCATGTGCCAAAAAAAAAAATCGGCAGAGTTCCGTCTGTAAAATGGACATCCCATGCATAACCAAGCATGTTTTCAATTAATCCAAGCCACAACAGGTTAAAATTGCATTCATATGGGTAATTGCAACATGTAAAAGGACCATAATGCATGATTTTCTTTCAAAAAGAAACAACAGATATGTGTGACCGCATCATGAGCATAAAATAGGACTCACACAGTTGAAACATAGCATGTATATACAATAATACATAGCATAGCATTATAAAGCATACATTTCTATCTCTAAGCATGCAAATAGCCAAATGTATAGCAAAACATTGACGAAATTGGAAAACGATCGGTCAAAGTGTTACCTGTAGTGCGTAGATCGATTTAACCGGAGCGGTTTTTGCGAAAAAATTGGAAAAGTCAGCAAAAAGGACGAGCAAAGCTGTGAAAATCACGTGGGGTACGAATGAAAGTGACAGATCTGGGAAGCGGCTGACCGCTTATAGCCCCCGATCTTGGCCGCAGATCAATCTGCGGCTGGCCGCAGATCCATCTGCAGCTGGGTCCAGTGCTCCCTCCTTGGTCCAATGCAAGCTTAATCGATCCTAAAGCCCATTTGACTCATAATTTGGTAATAAAATACGAGATTTTTGATGAATCGGATGTCGAACACGACTTCTCGATTCGACCGAGTGACCGGATACGAGATCCGGCACTCGCAAGACGATCGACCGACGACGATAACCGGCGGTTACGAGATGGGTGACCGGCGACGAAACCCGGCCCCGACAAAACGATCGACCGGCGACGATAACCGGCGATTACGAGATGGGTGACCGGCGACGAAACCCGGCCCCGACAAGACGATCGACCGGCGACGATAACAGGCGATTACGAGATGGATGACCGGCGACGAAACCCGGCCCCGACAAGACGACCGACCGGCGACGATAATCGGTGATTGCGAGATGGGTGACCGGCGACGAAACCCGGCCCCGACAAGACGATCGACCAGCGACGATAACCGGCGATTTCGAGATGGGTGACCGGCGACGAAACTCGGCCCCGACAAGACGATCGACCGGCGACGATAACCGGTGATTACGAGATGGGTGACCGGCGACGAAACCCGGCCCCGACAAGACGATCGACCGGCGACGATAACCGGCGATTACGAGATGGGTGACCGGCGACGAAACCCGGCCCCGACAAGACGATCGACCGGCGATGATAACCGGCAATTACGAGATGGGTGACCGGCGACGAAACCTGGCCCCGACAAGGCGATCGACCGGCCACGATAACCGGTGATTACGAGATGGGTGACCGGCGACGATATCCGGCCCCAACAGGACAACCAACCGGCGACGATACCCGGCGGTTACGAGATGGGTGACCGACGACGATACCCGGCCCCGACAAGACAACCAACCGGCGACGATACCCAGTGGTTACAAGATAGGTGACCGGCGACGATACCCGGCCTCGACAAGACAATCAACCGGCGACGATATCCGGTGATTACGAGACGAGCGACCGGATACAAAACCCGGCGCAGATAAGACGATTACGTGAGGCATTGACACCCTTACGAATGTTTTGCATGCTTTGCATCTTGTGTTGCATCATAAGCTATATGTGTTGCGTCATGTATGTACGGTCATTCTTGTGCACTGTCATTCATGCATCACGTGTCTATTTCTTTATCATGTTCATTTCATTTATCATTTCATAAACATGATAAAGAGGGGCAGCTGTAGACACCCAAATTTTGCACTTCCTATACTAACCCTGACAGGAGGGCAAAATCGTCAAATTGACCCAGCACACAAGAATAAAAGGTGGACATAAAGACGAACACTCACAGCCACCACTACGGGACGAGATCGAAGCCGACACAACAACAAGCGAATGTCGGGAGTCGGTTGATGATCACTGCGCTTACCCGAATGTCATGGCACGTTTCCCGGTGGTTCCCGGACTGCAGAATGCAAGCCCTTCAGCGGAAACCAACGGTACGGCACGAAAATCGAGACGAGGTACGGAAAACGAGAAAATCAGCACAATCAGCCGCAGATCAATCCGCAGCCAAGGACAGAACTCGAGACGACACGGGACTCGAGCGCACGGGACTCGAGCATGGCTGGGGGGAGAACCAAGGGCCAGCCGCAGATCAATCTGCGACTGCCCTTGGCAGTGCCTTATCAGGCCATTTTGCATACAGAAACAGAGAGGAATCCAGCAGCAGCAGCAGTTCGAGAGAAGGAGAAAAAACAGCAAGAAAATAGCAAAAATTAAGAGAGAAAAGAGTGAGAAATAGTGAGAAATTGTACCCCTTTTGTGAGATTACACCTCATATTTTCTACTCTACTCAATACACAAATTCATACATATTGTGGGGATTATTTGCAAGGTAAAAAACCCTTTGTTTTAGCATTTTGTTATACCATTTTTGCCAAGCTTTTTGTCATCCGAATTATCTTGAATGTAGCTTTCTTACATGTTATTATGAAACCATGGATTAGGGACTATTAGTGAGGGTTTCATCGGAATGAAATTCCCCCTAATAGCCCGATGATGTCCGTTTCGTGCAAATTTTAGCTATTACGGTAATGTGTCATTCGTAGTGTATTTCAATTGTTATTGTAAGATATCCTAGAGCATTAGGCATCCCACGGTTGTTTATTTATGTTGTATCCATTTTGCGGTTGTGCAACAAGTTCGGATGTGAGCCTAGGAATGCGATCCCGTGGTCCAAATCCGATGATGGACATTTTTGGATGTATGTAATCGGGTAGATGCATTCGTCATTGTAAATATGTAATCGTCGGGCCTTAAAACGATACCAAGTCGGAGGTCGGGTTTAAGGCCCCAAAATAGTGAAACTTGTGATTGTAGGCGTTTGGGGTTATTTTGATGGCTTACATGCCCATGAATAGCCCCGACGCGTGTTTATGCTTGATTGGATTTTGTGACACGAAAAAATGATTTCAAAGATTAAACGATGAAGGTTTTTCATTAAAATCAAGCAAACTAGGGGGTTAGCATCACGTAGCGAAAAAATTTGGAAGTGTTAATGAATGTCGATTCCTATTAAACGAGAAGGCTAAAGAAGGTCGTTTTCAAATGTCACAAAAATGGTTTTATAAAATAAAACAACGTTTTTATTAAATCTTGGTGCGTAGGGTGAAAGATATCCTAGAAGTTGCCCATCATTTTATGAAAGCAATGTATAGATTTTGATTCCTATTTTGACGAAGGTTTAAAAGACTCTTGTTTTGCCAAAACGACACCTAATAAAAATCTCATGGCTTTTGACAAATAAAATCAAACCTTCTTCATAAATAAAGGAGCTCTCTCGTACAAACGGAAACGACGTTCTAAAACATTCCTAAAATAAAACATGATTTCTCATAAAAGCCAAATGTTTCATCTCTTATGAAAAAAACTCACCACAACATTCACATAAGCACACACACACACACGCCCACACACACACATTTCATGAATCAAAGGATAGGAAAGCATCAAGATTGCGGTAACCGTGTTTTCACGGAAGTCGGGGGGTGCCTAACACCTTCCCCTCGCTTAAGCAAGCCCCCGAACTCTATGAATCTCGGTTCGCAGACCAATTAATTCGGAGTCACATATGAGCCAGCGATTTACAAAAAACAGAAACTCGGATGAGTTGGTACATCCATTTCAAATATACCAACTGGCGACTCTGGTTAAATTGGCTCATCATAAAAAATGATCTTTCAAAACCCCGTCGACACTCGTGCTGACCTTTTCCAAAAAAATCATCTAATGAAAAAGCTAAAATTGGAAAGGGTAACAATCACTAAAGAGAGCGATTCCTCCAGGCGTCGACAGTACTCTTACTTATCTTTACAAATACTTAAGATAGCCTAACACACTTAGAGAGAACTTACACTAAGAAATTTTTAGAGAGAGAAAGAAAATGCAAGCAAGGAAATTATAAATTCGTTATGCTAAACCATCCTATTTATAGCCAAAATTCACCACATTTAATAAATATAAAATTCATCCATTATCAATATTTAATTAAAAAGATTAATCCATTATCATTTTTTATTCAAAACATATTATTAAAAGATAAATCATTATTTATTCAAAAGATAAATCATTATCATTTATTTATTCAAAAGATAAATCATTTATCAAAAGATAAATCATTCTTTATTCAAAAGATAAATCTTTATCATTATTTATTTAAAAGATAAATCATTTATCAAAAGATAAATCATTCTTTATTCAAAAGATAAATCATTATCATTATTTATATCACAAATATTATAGACTAGCAATTTCGGCAGCCCGATTGTTCTCAGGAAAGAGGGGGCCTTCCGTATAAATGACGCGCAATTAAATAACCCATTTCCTCGACAGAACTTTTAGATATTGTCAATAATGCTAATTATCTTAATAATATCATATCAAATAATATGAGTTACTGTGTCGTGTCAACTATTGAATCAGTAATCTATATAACAAAACACAAAGGATTTTGAAAAAAAAACAATTCCCGCTCACTCTAAAAGGCCATCTCAACCGTCCAAAGTTTGGGATAGATCTCACTGTCCAAATAGATATTTCCCAATTTTCTCATACAAATTATAAAGCTTTCACACATTATCTATTCCTTGGGGTTCTGTGATGGCCGAAGATCACCAACAATATTGACCTCCCAGCTATTCTTTCTTCTAAAGCCCCAAACCCTCATTCACCATATTCAGATCTTCTTCTTCAAAAACCCACTTCTCGCAAGCCACCTCCCCGAAAGGTGAAGAACCCGAGCTTTTCGGCTTCCGGAGTTCAATTGAAGAGAGACGGAGCTCCCGTGGGTAAGCGGAGTAGACCCCCGTCCAAATAGTGCCGGAGGCACGGGTACACAGCTAGTATAAAATATTGTGCAGATGTCACTGTAACAATGATTGAGTTAGAATACTATGCAATTGCTACTGTAACAATTATTGAATCAATAATATGACATACTATGTAATACCGTGTGCGACTGTATAACACCGCGTGCTATTGTACTTTTATCACCGGGTATTTTAACAGTTAAAGTTGATAATATCGTTGACAATTTAAAGGTAGTAGTGCCGTTGACAATTTTAAAGGTAATAGTACCGTTGATAATTTTTATTAAAAAATTTATTTCTATCGTTTTCAATATCCGACAATTAGTTGTGTGGGGCCCACCAATGATTGGTTATTTCAGCGCCGTCGTACTTTACCGAATATAATATTCTCCAACAGAACGAATATTACCAGACAGAAGGAATATTCCCCGACAAAACGAATATTCCCCGACATACTTTATAATTTGCACATATCACCCTTAACTTTATCATTTTATCAATTTAATACCTTAATGTTTAGAAAAATAATTATAAGAAAATTAAATTCTCTTTATTAAAAATTCGGGGTCTTACAATATCACAATGCCGGGATATGGTCGCTCCCTCCTTACCGGCTATTTGGACATTGTCATAACTGAATCCAACATCCCTCGCCGTTTCTTTCCAGCTACCTTCCCAATCGAACTGCTTGTTATCACATTTACCACTCCTTGAATTACCAGTGCCGGCTCGGATTGAGGCTTTAGGTTCTGCTGTGTATTGCCATTAGTCGTCGTCCTTCCCGAAGCTCCTGACCCGCAACGAACTGAACTATCTCCCCGCTCTACACATTCTTCTCAATTAATGCTTTCAGATTTCTGTAATCCTAGGTGGAGTGTCAAATAGCTTGATGATAGTCACAATACTTGTTCTGATTTCCCCGATCTCAATGAGTACTATTCGGGCACGGTTCGAAATACGGCTTGTCTCTCATATGTTCTAATATTATTGCCCGATCCGTGTTGAGATGTGTGAACACCTTGTTGACTTTTCTGTTCGGGAAAGGCGGACGTCCTCCTCTCGAACCTCCATTAAAATTCCTCTTTGGAAAGTCTTCCGTTCTATTATTGTTATCTGACCTGGAAGGGTTGTTCCTGTCCCGATCCTTCGGCCTCTCCGTCGCATTTGGCTTCAGACTACTCATGGCCTCTTCAATTGTGATAAATTTCTCTACTCTATCATAGGCTTCGACCAAGTCTTTTGGGACATCGAACATCATATCCTTTACTAACTTCTTTGATTTCACAACATCTAGCTCGATGGTAAAGTATCCGAGCGCCTGAGGACCGTTCAAATCTGACACTACTCTGACTACCTCTCGGAACCGTCTTACGTACTGGCCAAGTGTCTCATTGGAGTACTACCTTATTTGCATTAAAGAGGCTGTTGGCTTTCCCCTCCTTTTATTACTCCCGAACCGGTTGTGAAACCTATCACAAAGCTCCTTCCATAACGAAATAGAGTTTGAGGTTAGAGACGTCATCCACTGCCGAGCCTCATTCCTCAAGGTTGTAATAAACATTTGACACTTGGCAGCATTAGAGTAATCATAATAATTCATCAGTCGGTCATATGCTTGGCTTTGATCAAACGGGTCTCTTGTTCTGTCATAGTTCTCCATATATGGGGCCTTCTTGTTTAGGTCGCCCGTACCCGATCAAGTTCTAGGAATAATGGCAAAATCGAACTTATCAAAGCCTCCTTCCCCTGGTTAACTGTTGCGAGCGCCCTCTCCAGCTCTGCAACCCTCCGAGCTAAAGCCTCGGGATCTCCTGTTAGAGGGGATGACTCTCGCCTTTCCCCGTCCTTTTGGGCTGGTGCCTTGGGAATTTCCCTTTGAGGGGATGGCTCTCATCTATCCCTATCATGATCCGGAGAGACCCTCCGCCTTCTCCTTTCAAATCTTCCCCTGCTTCCACTACTTGCTTCTCGAGAGCGGCTCTGACGCTTGCTCTTGTCACGGGATCGACTTCGTCGCCCGATCCTCTCCTGAGAGCGACTCATGAGCCTGCTCCTTTCCTGCCGAGAACCGTCCGAATGGTATGTCCTGGATCGGTCCCTTGATGAAACTTCCTGACGCCTATGATGACTGGAGGAAACTTCTTCTCCATCTAACAACGACACCAACTACTTATCCAACTCTATCTGCTGAAGGCGTATGGCTTCTACGACGTCTTTTTGCCATTGCATCCTTTTGGCTAGTATTGTCTCCCTTTCGTCACGACTCTGAACCGACCTAGAATTCTGGTCTTCGGCACGGCTATCATAACCTAGCGTCTTTTGAGTGGCTGAAAACAATTTTCTCCTGACGATCACTGTCCATGGATCGATTGGGCCCACTGAATGACTTTGGGGGCCCAGCCTGTCTGAGATACTCCTTGATAGTCCCAATATATCTTTGACCGAGCCTCTGGGTTGAGAAAGACAAGCTGTAGATTCACCATGTGCCGACACCGTCTTTGCCTTACTTGATACCATTATTTTTGATCAATAAATACTGTGTGCTTGAAAATTATCAAGCACTAAAGAGCCCTCCTTCTAGCGCCAATGTTAACGCCAAGATTCGTCCACATGCGCAATCACCAAATTGCGTGTCCAATCCTGCACAGAAACGAATCCACACTCAGAGAGCTGACGGCTTTCGTCGCCGGGGGATTACTCCGGTGTGAGAATAAGTATAGGCTGAATAAGGTTTAACAATAGAGGCTTAATGCTTTAATGCTGAAAAAGATGATTACATGCGAATTAGAGTCTAGCCTTGTATTTATAGTGATCACACACCATCAATTTCATGCCCGTCCCCGTATAGAAATAAAATTCCTCATTAGGTTAGATACCATAATGGGATTAAACTCAATCTCCTTAAAGGAAGGAAATCGAATTATATCCTGACACTTTCCTTAGGAGTTAGAAATTAAATACAGTTAGGATTCTCTAATATACCCCCTCTGCCCAAACAGACTCCTATGAGGGAACATACCTCCACGTGGACCATGGCCCACCGTATCTATTGGGCCCAAATAAAAACACCCCAACATAACTGGTATTAGAGACTGAAAGTAGTATGCACACAAGCCAATCATATTTGATATGATATAGCATATACTTTGTAATCTTATTCATTTATTAATAAAAATATCGAAGGCATTTTATATTATCTACATGATGTTGTTATATTAAATGTGATAAACCCATAGTTTTGAGCAATGCTTTTATAATCATGATGGTGATCATGCTAATGAGATCTAAATTCTAGATAGCTCACAAACTAAAATTATTCCTAATCATTGGATTACTAAAAAGGGGATTAGTAAATTCGGATAGATTAGTACATACGTTGCTTGCTCTTAGGAACAGGATGATTGATCTCATAATCATTTGTGCGGAGACACTAAAGCAAGTATGTAGGTGTTTATTGGAGAATAAGTTCACTGAACGTAGCTCGCTAAGGAATACCTAATGGAGTTTTACTCGCCTGTTAATAGGAATTCCTCTAGTGATAGTAGTACAAGTGATCCTTAGACTTGAGATCATCATAGTATCTTGTGTATGATGAGTTATACTTTGACATATCCCTTAAGACCTTTAGGGTATTTCAAAGGGTATGATTGGGTATAATAAGTTGTACATGGAGATAGGTGAATGATCAACAAAGAATCTACCACGTCTAGTAAAAGATGTGAATGTCCTATGTGATTCGATAAATGACAACCCAGTAGTCCTTGACCAAGTCAGAATGAAATTAGAAAGGAGTTTCTAATTTGTATTATTTAGAGTTGTGCATTTGGGAATCGAAATACATATGATTAAATAAAATAAGACTTAACAGTAAATTCATGTCTTATATTTAATTGGGACATTGTATGGTAGAAGGATTGAATTGTACGGTAACTATGCACTGAAAGGTTCTTTTGTGATTAATGTTGAAATATATATTATCTAGAAAGTCATTAATCGCTAAGGGGGCTTACCCTTATTGTAGAATAAATGTTATTTATTTAAATAAATTAAATAGTTTAATTTATTTATTTAAATAAGATTAGAATTGTTCTAATTGATTTATTCACAACCGGTTTAATATGGAGAACCTAAAGGGTCAAACCGCAAAAGGAAAATATTTGTTTAAGAAGTAAATGACATAATTGTAATAATAAGTTAAGTGTATTTAATTTAATCTATGGAGATAGAATAAATTAAATAGCTTAATATTTATTATTTAATATTTTGGAAATATTAAATATAAATTAATAAGAGAAGTCTTATTATTATTATTATTATTATTATTATTATTATTATTATTATTATTACTATTACTATTATTTAATTTCTAATAGGATTGTGAATTAATTAATAGAAGTACTCTCTCATGAATTCCTAATTGGATTAGGTGCATTATTAATTAAAGGAGTTTAATTATAATAGAAACCCTAATCCTAAATAGTTTAGGGAAGGATTTTCCTACATCTATAAATAAGAGAAATCTTATCATAAATTGGGGTAACACACTCTTGCATTAGATTGTGGAGAGTAATTGTAATTTTTATAGAGATAGAAACTAGGGTTTTGCCAACACTCATCTATTTGAACAACTATTCTTCCTTGGTGGATCACCTCTAGAGGCCAAACACTTGGGTGGCTAACGTTAATCAAGCGAAGGAATTTAGTCGTTGGAATTCAAGGAGAACGCGAAGGAATTGGAGGTGAACTTGTACCCAAGGAAGCTTTGATTCACGAGGGTATAATTCTCTATCTCTATCTCTTTCGTTAATTGATAATTGAACACAAGGAAAGATCATGGTGATGGTTTGTATGAAAAATTTTAAAATCCGTTTTATCACGCTTCTGCCCTATTTATATAATTTGATTGCATGCTTGCATTATATAGAAACCTGAAAGTGGTATCAGAGCCTAATCCTTGTGTTAATTATTGATTTTGATGATTCCATGTATGAATTGATATGCGATACGATCGGATTTTGGGCAGAAATATTTTTTCCTGAATCTGCATCGCGGCGCGGCTGCGCCGCTTCCAGTTCATTCTGGAGCGCGGCTGCGCCCGAACCCAGAAAACGTTTTTGGGGGTGCAGCGCGGCCGCGCCGATATGCAGAGTTTGAATTTTTTTTATTTTTCTCAATTAACATAAATGGTTTATTTAATTGATAAAAGTTTAAAATAAAGATGTTTATTTTATCTGAAATATGATTTCAGATTGTTAAAATTAAAGGAGTTTAATTTGGATTTGGTTTTTTGATTAAAATAAAAGAGTTTATTTTGTTTCAAAAACTAAATATTAGCAAAACTTTTGCCCATTAATTGATATCAATGCATATATGGAATTTTTTATTATTCATGAGATGAATGTTATTTATTAATGCATGTAGAGATATGTATGATAATAAATAGGGATTGATTATGGACTATTGACCAATGTGTGATTGGAATTATTTTAGAGGGTGCTTGAATGAATGGGTTTTTATAAATGGGGTCTGCCTACCTCGTCTTCTCTAGTTTTTCTTAATGTAAATTATATCTTCCTCCTATGTACTTCCCCTTGACTGCTGATCCAGGTTTCTATTATTGTAAATAGTTTATGTAATGTGATTAGTTAGAATTATTTTGAAGAATTGGAGACAAAAGAGCAAGGAGCACTTGAACACCCGTTTGTAATGGAGCCCGGGTTTAAATGTAATAGTTATATTAAAATTTAATTCTCGCACCCTAGGTTTGACCTTTTGGTTCACTTGGTGGCTCTAGTGAACCAAACTAGAATAAAAGTCCATAATCAATCCGGGTAGAATATATATTCTATATGTGCATGATTACTATATATATATATATATTATATATTATCCAATATGCTTCGCATGTTAAATAATATGATGCGTATTTTATATATATATGTGCATGCGCACTAAACAAGATGAGACTAATAATAACAAACCCCTCAAAGAAATAATATTAAGTCCTAAGCGTTCAAAGATATTTGGAATATCGAACATCGCCTTCTAGCATGGTAAAGCAATAGAGTATTAAATATTTAATATGAGTTTGTTGTGTTACCACAAGGCAAATATTAAATATTTAAGATGTTGCATTATCACATTTGATGCTTATTAAGGAATTGAACATTACTGTTTTGTTATGTCACCACAAGGACGGTATTTTTCTCTTCACATATATGGAAGTGCCTTAACTTGGATAATTTTGATTCGGATATGTCACCACTTAATCAAAATAATCTAAGAGACAAAATACAAGGAGTTACATAGTGATGTAATTGACAATAGTTGTCTACTTATTTATTTATATATCGTTTGTTGCGTCACCACAAGGCTATATACATTTGAAATGGGATCCTTATTCTCGCTAGCAAATCTTTAATTAGATTTGCCGAACTATATATTGAGGGTAATATAGTTTGATGAAAATAGTGGGAGATACTAATTTAAATAAAGACCTAATTTATTTTGATGATTAATAAAATGAATGTATGCTAAAATGTTGTCTATTTCACATGCAGAATTTAAAAATATCAAACTCACTATCACTGCGTAGCATACTTGATGCTAACAAACTGACCGAACCGAATTACACGGGCTGGTTAAGGAATCTGAGAATTGTTCTCACTGCTGAAAAGATTTCTTATGTCCTAAATTCGCCAGTCCCTACAAATGTTGCAGAAACAGCCTCTGAGGAAGAGATTGCTACTTTCAGAAAGTGGCAAGATGATGCAATCTTGGCTCAATGCATCATGTTCGCATCAATGAGTAACGAGCTTCAGCGTCAGCATGAAACTATGGATGCTACTACTATATTGCTACACCTCAAAGAGGTGTATGGTGAGCTAAGTAGGACTGCTAGATATCAGATATCTAAGCAGCTCTTCCGATCTCGTATGACCGAGGGCACGACCGTTGAGACTCATGTCCTTAAGATGATCAATCTAATTGAACAACTTGGATAACTTGGGTTCGTGATGGATGGGGAGTTAAGTCAAGATTTGATCTTGCAGTCACTCCCAGACACCTTCTCATAATTTGTTGTGAATTTTCACATGAATAAGTTGGATGTCAGCTTGCCTGAGTTACTTAACATGTTAAAAACTGCTGAAGGTCACTTCTCATCCAACAAGAACCAAGTCTTACTTGTGGATGATTCTTCTGAGAAAAGGAAGATGCCCAAAGTATCTTCTCAAAAGAAGAAAAACAAGAAGGCTAAGGGCAAAGCGAAGAGAAAGGATAAAAAGAAACTTGATCCTGATAGTAGAATTTGCTACCATTGCAACAATTAATTAAAAGAGTTTAATTAAGACAATTAACCTAATCCGAAATTATTTAGGAGGGTTACCTATATCTATAAATAAGAGGAGTCTTATCATAGATTAGGGTTACACACTCTTGCATTAGAATTGTGGAGATTACTTGTAATTTCTATAGAGATAGAAACTAGGGTTTTGCTAATACCCATCTTCTTGAACAAGTATTATTCTTTGGTGGATTACCTCTAGATGCCAAACACTTGGGTGGCTAATGTTGATCAAGCGAAGGAATTTAATCGGTGGAATTCAAGGAGAACGTGACGGAATTAGAGGTGAACTTGTACCCGAGGAAGCTTTGATTCACATGGGTATAATTCTTTATCTCTGTCTCTTTCGTTTAATTGATAATTGAGCACAAGGAAAGATCATGGTGATGGTTTGTATAAAATTTTAAAATCTGATTTTATCGCGCTTCCGCTCTATTTATGTAATTTGATTGCATGCTTGCGTATTATACAAACCTAACATCTTCGGGGGTTCGCCGGCATAGGGCGTCTGCCAATCCATCTCCTCGTGTTACTAGACAGCCTCGACGCCTGGCGGAGGCCTGTATTCGCCCGATCACTGCAGATCGAGTTGACGATGCTGTTGTGGAGGAGGATCTTCTGAGTACTGACGAGGCTATCCCGCCTGTGCGCAGTCACTCCCTTCCTGGCGCCCGCGTGGCCATTTCGGATCTCATGGGACTCGATCTGAGTTGTCACCCGTTAGCGTACCTGGGCGCTAATGAGGTATATTTATGAAGCCGTTGAGCCTTTTCGGTTTCTTGTCGTAGTTGTTTTGAAATTCTAGTATTGCAGGTCCCGGAGGAGACACAGCCTCGGGGCAACTGGTTTAGCGTCTACTTCCTCTATGAGACCCTCCATGATCATTACAGACCTCGAGTAAATTCCTGGGGTTTCGAGCATTTCTTCACTATAGCACCCTGACGTTGTCCCTGGGGTTACCTTCGCGCTTTGTCAGAGAGATGGTTTCATCACACCCAGTCTCTTCATCTATTGGCTTGTGGGGTGATGATGACACCTTGGGATTGGCGGTACATTACTAGCATAGAGTTTTCTGGCCGTCGGGTCCCCTTGGAGCCTGCTATTTCTCTTACTGTTGTTCGTACATTGCTGGGATTCTCTCCTCATGACAGTGCTTTAAGGCCCATAGCATCCGTTCTGGAGCCCTGACGATTGATGCTATCAGAGGAGCTCTATCTGAGCCATTCTCTGCAGATCCCATCCAGCGCGATCGGCTTCTCCGTCGTCTCTTCTTGATCATTATGAGGGCTTATTTCCTGGCGAACAACTCCTCCGCCGTTTATTTCAGCACAGTGGGCGCCATTTGAGATGTAGATCGTATCGGGGAGTATGACTGGGGGTCATTTACTTTTGCCTCCTTTCTCCAGGGCATGCGCCTCTGCTCAGAGGGACATACTGATGCTTAGTTGGGCTTCTTCCCTTTTCTCTTGGTAAGACTCCCTTCCTTTTTGATTTTTGTACTTCTTTCTACTTTTGTCATTTTGATTGACGTAGTTGTTGTCGTTCTTTTTCAGTTTTGGGCTTATGAGAGATTTCTATGCCTTCGCCCAGTTACTACCTTGGGTTTGGATTACGTGTCCCCGGGGTCGTCGATGGCATCATACCTGTAATATTCCGAACCCTAATAAGATTGTATATGTAAATTATATGTTTATTAAATGAAATTTCTTGTCCCGACTTTGTATTATGTGATTGTGTATTTTATTAAATAATTAGATCAAATAAAAATTTTTAGTCAAGCAGCTGTGTCGTGCTTAATCGGACAAAATAATTTGTCGTGCTTCCGGCGAATTCACCGAGAAACGTCTCGACAAATTATTTTTGTAAGCTGCTATGTCGTGCTTGGAAACCCTAATTTGAAAAACCCTAATTAATAACCGATGTCCGAATTGATTAATTAAAACCCTAATTGCAATACTAGAATCTTAATTGATATAATTAGATTCTAAATAATGAATCATAATATTAATTATGAATCATTAAGATTAAATTAAACCCTAAATGAAAGATTAAAACCCTAATTATAAAACCCTAATTCTAATTAGGTTATCTAAACCCTAATTTATGAAATGTAAAACCTTAATTATGATAGGTATTACTAAACCTAAATTAACATCATAAACATGATTAGTAAAAATCTAGGTTTAATTAGTAAGTAAATAAATCAAAAATCAATTTTTAAACCAATCAAAAGAAGATAAGAACACAAAATCAGATATTTTCAAGTCTCCAGCTCAAGTAGGTGAATTAGACCAGATCACAAGTAGCACAAGTTAATTGGTTAGATATTTGTGCAGGCAAGAATGTGAGAAATGACCTAAAAACCCTAAATTATAAGTTGCTATAAATAGAATGAGATGCTGACCATTTAACCAACGAATTCACAAGCCTATACACTCTTAAATATAGTCTAGATAATCCTCAAGTGAAGATTCAAATAGCTCTCAAAGATCAGATCAAGAAATAGCTCAAGAAGGTGCATAAACCCTAATTTATTGCTAGATCTTTAAGATGGAATTTGATGTTATGTTTTAGTGTTTAGGAATGTTTATTAATATGTAATTAAGTGATCTGGGCGGTGAAATCATGTTTACATAACATCTAGATATGAAAATTAAGCCAAAATAGTAAACTGTTCATGCAGCCCAGAAATGCCTGACAAGCAAGTTTGTCAAACGATTTGATTGGCTTAAGTTATTTGTTTGATGTGTTTTAAACTTTGTATATGTAGTATGCCATGTTAGCTTTAAGATCCAACTTGTAGAATGGATAAATTATCTCTAGAATGAAAGTTATTAATGGTCAAAACCCATTGACCGACCATGAAAACCTATTTCTGGGTTACCCAGAAACCTGAAGAACACTTTAACAGTGTTCTGACAATTTTTCAAAGCGCCCAGATCATACCTAGATGATATTTAATATGTTGTTTCTTGTTTTAAACATGTTCTTTGGTATGTAAACTACAAACTTGAAGCATCAAAATACATTAAGAAAACATAGAATCAAAGTTAATACCGGTCAAACCACGTTGACCGATATGACTGTATGAGTTTCTGGGTTACCCAGAAACTCAAGAACAGTTACAAACCAGGTAGTTTGGCCATGATTTTTAGAGCAGGATATGATATAATTTGAGATGAAATTTAACATGTCGTTATACCCTGCCATGTTGGCTATAACAACAAATAAAAATCAAACACAAACAATGAACGAGCTGAGATTAATTTGAGGTCAAATGTCACTGTTGGACATTGACTAAGTGTTCTTCATGAAGAACACCTTTAGCGACGAAATTCATAGCCAAACCCAGAAAGCTATGAATGGTTGCAGACTGTCGCTAAAGCCTTTTAGCGACAGTTTTCAATAAAAATAAAATAAAAATTAATTAAATAAATTATAAAATAATAAATAAATATTAAATAATTATTAAATAATTAATAATTATATTCGAAAATTTATTTTTAATTATAAAAGTTTATTTTTAATTATAAAAATTTATTTTTAATATTTTTATATATTTCTGAATTATTATTTAATTTAATTAAATAATAATAATAATTATAATAAATTATTTAAAAATTATATTAATTATTTAAAAATGATATTAAATCATTTAATAATTATATTAATTATTTAAAAATGATATTAAAGTAAATAAAATTATTATATAATAAAATATTAAATATTTAAATATTATTAATGATAAATAAATCATTTAAATAATATATTAGGTATTTAAAAATATTATAAATGATAATTAAATCATTTAAATATTAAATTAAGTTTTAGAAATTATTATAAGTAATAAATAAATTATTTTAATGATAAAATAAAGTCTAAAAATATTATTAATGATAAAATGAATCATTTAAATAATATTTTATTTTTAAAAAAAATATTATAAATGAGAAATAAATCATTAAAATAATATTTTTGATATCTAAAAATATTCTAAATGACAAATAAATTATTTAAATAACATATTAATGTTTTAAAAAAATTATTTTAAGTGATAATTAAATCATTTAAAATTATTCTTAAGCTTGTAAAATTATTTAAAAATACTTTCAAGCTTATAAAAATTATTTAAAAATAATATTAAGCTTCTAAAAGAGTTATAAGTAATAAATAAATTATTTAGGCTAATAATTAAGCTTCTAAAAGAGTTATAAGTAATAAATAAATTATTTAGGCTAATAATTAAGCTTCCAAATGAAGTTTTATCGAACAATCTATGTGTTTAGCCATTAAGGACGCGACCGAGATACCGAATCAACGTCGAACCTTAATGAAACTTGTCTAGATTAGCGTAATACATGTTTATATACGTGCTAACGCTTATTATTGGTATACGTAGACTACATACGTTGACCAACTGTCTTAAATTTTAACGAAACTACGCTAAGGCAAGTTTCCGAACCTTGTTACATTTAAGCAATTCTTTTATGTCTTGCTATCAATTGTTATGAAGTTATTGCTATTTGTTCAGCATAACTTAAGAAATGAATCATTTATTGATTGTTTGAGCTTAAATTTATTGTGTCAAACTAAATTGTTTTGGTACGATATCTATACTGAGTAATAAGGGACACCGTGGATGGAAGGTGGTCCGACAAACCTTCAAATAAGGTTTAAATTGTCAATTAAATGAATTGACCAAAATGATAGGATGATATGCATACTCCTAGGATATTGGTGAGGCTGATCACCTACCAGATATCCAAAACTCAAATGGTTCTAAGTCATTAAAGACTGATAGAACTAAATGAAATATATGGTTCATGTACAGAACCCTCAGTATACATCGTTGGCATCTTTCAAATCAAACACATTGTGTTTACATATTCAAATGAACTTGCTGAGCATTTGTAGCTCATTCTTGCGCATATCTTCCTTGCAGCTTTAAATGATAATCCCAGCACCTTTGGTACGAACAAAGGAAAAGGATATGTTTACTAGTTTTAATTTCTGTTCTGAATAATTCAAGTCTTTTATAAGGCTTTGTTGTAATAACTTAGTATTGAGAACGATGTAACTGAATTTAATGATATAAAATATATTATCATCCTTTATGATATCGAATGCGTTATACTCTGATCTTTTGTTTAGAATAGTGGTACTAAGTTAGTACAGTATCCATACGAACTATACATCTGAATGAGAGTATTGAATGATATTGAGAGTTTTATAAGCTCTATGGTTACACTTAATGAGCGCCGGTAAGGTGCCATCTTTACCGGAATGCGCCCCTCAGTTCTAGGGACAATCTTATCATTGATATTGTGAATGTCAGATAGATAGGGAATATCGATATGAAGAGATATCCACAAGATATGAATCTATACATCCAAGTGAGGGTATCCAAACACAGATAACGTTCTGACGAGAACTATTATCTGTTATGGGATACTGTGAACCTTGGATAGATAGAAGTTATATATTATGGAATATTTATAGTTAAATAGTATCACGTGAGCACCAAATCTGCTGCAGGAGGTGTAGAGAATTTGGGGGCGTCACAGGTTGGTATCAGAGCTGTAGATTATAGCTCTAAGGTAGTTAGGAAATACCTTAGAATATAGTCTTTGAGTCCGTAAAATACTTAATACACATAAGATAACTTTAAAAGCCTTATATTTTTGTGTAAACATGCTTCATCATAATACTAAACAAGTAAAATTCTTTTGTATGATGGCAGACCCAGATTGGGGAGATAGTTCAGGGGAGATAGGTTCACATGTGATAGAGCTTGAGCAGGGCAGTGATCCTAAAGGACAAGAAGTTCAATATAACTTAGAATTCCATGATGCGATAGCGACAGAACCTAATGAGGACATTGCAGAGGTTCATATTATAGAAGAAGGAGAGGATAAGGAAGAACCAATAATATGGCGGGATATATCAGAAGTTCGAAATCAATCTGTAGAAGAGTTAGAAGAAGGAAACCCAGAGTAGGAAAGCCTACTAGAACAAGCCCAGATGGAAATACATACCTTAAACAATAGGGTAACATATGTGGAAGAAAGGTTGGAGAATGAAGGACGATTAAATATCCGATTTCAGACACTGTTGTCAAGAAAGGAAAGAGAAAGATATCAAATCCAAGCAAGGCTTGATAGAACTAATAAAAAATTTCGTGAAACACTTGTGGATCTGGATAAGCGAGTAGAGGATTATCCCGTAGAGAATGGAAAGACTGGATACGACATCAATAGGTGGGTAGTATCTAGTATGCTGTGTGATGAGTATCGTAAGATTAAGCTTTAGATAAACCTGGTGACCAAAGTGTGTATATAAATAGTAGTATCTAAACTACTTTACCCAAGTTTTGGGAAACTGGTTTGGGAATGCTAGTAGTACTTATATAAACTACTAGCCGAATATGTAAACCTTCTGTATGAATATACAAATTATGTTTGAACAATATGTGCATTACATACTTGTAATTATACTAGTTTTCTCACTTATATAGCCTAACGCTATCTTGAAGAAGACCATATACATTAGTAGTAGAGGCAGAAAATAGAGAAGTAAACCCAACCAACAGTTAATAGATTCAGATATACCTTTTAATCATAAAAATTACAAATCGAGAGATAATTTCCGTTAAAACCATATATAGAAATTGTAACGTAGAGACTAAGGAACACAAATTTCTTGTGAACCTTATTCCTATACCGTTAGGAGAATTCGATATAATCTTAGGCATAGATTGGTTAGTTAATCATAATGCAATGATTGACTGCCATCGAAAGCATGTAAACCTATTAACTGTGTCGAAGTTAAAGGTAGTGTTCAACGGTGGTTGTTCACCTAAACAATGTCGATGTCTGACGGTAAGGCAAGTAGAGAGATTGTTTAGGAATGGTTGTACAGGTTATTTGGCATATATAGTAGATACTCGAAAGGAAGGAGTAAATCAAGATCAAATACCTGTAGTTAGGGAATTTCAAGATGTATTTTCGATGACTTACCAGGTTGACCTCCGGATAGGGAGATCGAATTTATTATCGATCTTGCACCTGGTACGGCGCCAGTTTCGAAGGCACCGTACAAGATGGCACCAGTAGAGTTGAAGGAGTTACTTGTACAGTTACAAGAACTTTTAGACAAGAAGTACATACAACCTAGTGTTTCACCTTGGAGAGCACCGGTGTTGTTTGTAAAGAAGAAGGATGGAACATTGAGGTCATGTGATTGACAAGAATGGAATTGCGGTAGATCCAACAAAGATAGAGACGGGTGTGAATTAGGAACAACCAACAACTCCAACAGAAGTACGAAGTTTTCTCGATTTAGCAGGGTACGATTGGCGTTTTATACAAGATTTTTCAAAAATAGCGACCCCGCTAACCAGTTTAACTCGAAAGACGGTAAAGTACGTCTAAACAGATAAATGTAAAGAAAGCTTTCGAGAGTTGAAGAAACGATTGAGGATGGCACAAATATTGTCTTTACCAGATGATACAGGAGGCCTTGTAGTTTATAGTGATACATCACACAAGGGATTAGGTTGTATGTTGATGCAACATGGGAAGGTGATTGCGTATACATCACGACAACTCAAAGATTATGAGAAGAGGTATCCTACGCATGATCTTAAGTTAGCCGCTGTAGTATTTGCCTTGAAAATTTGGAGGCATTACTTGTATGGGGAGAAGTGTGACATATACATAGATCATAAAAGTCTGAAGTATATTTTCGCACAGAAAGAGTTAAACATGAGGCAGAGGAGATGGATAGAGTTGATAAAGGATTTTGACTGTGAAATTTTATATCACCTCGGGAAAGCCAACGTCCTAGCAGACGCGTTAAGTAGAAAGAATCAAGAGAAGTTGAATGTAATAACCAATAACGAGGTACTGACAAAAGAGTTTGACAAACTTGAGATAGAAATGAGAGTTCCAGTTAACTTTATCCAGAAGTTATTCGTTATAGAGAGTAGTTCGACTTTATTGGATAGAGTCAGAGAACTATAGGAGACAGATGAAGAGTATCGAAAGTGTAAGACCGAAATAACTCATAAAAAGAACATCAAATTCAGAATAGACAAGGATGGAGTACTAAGGTACGGGGATAGAAATTGGGTACCCTCAATACAAGAACCAAAAGATGAAATACTGAATGAAGCCCAGAGTTCTAAGTTCGTCGTGCATCCAGGTAGTACAAAAATATACAAAGATTTAAGCCCGCATTTTTAGTGGTCGAACATGAAAAGAGAAATAGCAGAATGGGTAAAAAAATATTTAACGTGTCAAAGGGTTAAAGCTGAACACCAAAAGCCGAGTGGATTATTACAACCCTTAGAAATTCCTGAGTGGAAATGGGAGCATATTACCATGGATTTTGTTATAGGTCTTCCAAATACACCGAAAGGTCACAATGCCATTTGGGTAATTGTAAATCGTCTTACCAAGTTAGCTCATTTTCTACCAATAAAAATTAACTTCAGTCTTAACCAGTTAGCCAAACTTTAAATCAATGAAATTATTTTTAGACATGGAGTCCCTGTTTCTATAGTATCAGACCGAGATCCCCGATTTACTTCGAACTTTTAGACAAATCTCCAGAAACACTTAGGAACCCAATTGAGATTAAGCACAATTTATCACCACAAACAGACGGTCAGAGTAAGAGCACGATTCAAACACTAGAAGACATGTTGCGAACTTGCAACATGGACTTCAAGGAAAATTGGGAAGATCAATTACCTTTAGTAGAATTTGCCTACAACAATAGTTACCATGCAGGCATAGGAATGCCACCATTTGAAGCTCTGTACGGAAGGAAACGTAGGACGCTGAAGAAGTCACTGACAAATTGATAGGTACGCTTGTGAGATGCTATCCTTTTATGGATATGAGTCACAGGTTGGTATCATAGATAGAAACGAACAAAATCTACAGAATAAAGTGATACCTTCAGTCAAGGTTATTTAGGAAAATCAAAACATAGAGAAAACTACATGGGAGCTCGAGAGAAAAATGCGAGATAATTACCCACTTGTTTTTATAACCCGTACCATAATTTTGAGGACGAAATTCTTATTAGTGGGGGTGAATGTAATATTCCGAACCCTAATAAGATTGTATATGTAAATTATATGTTTATTAAATGAAATTTCTTGTTCCGACTTTGTATTATGTGATTGTGTATTTTATTAAACAATTAGGCCAAATAAAAAATTTTCGCCAAGCAGCTGTGTCGTGCTTAATCGGACAAAATGATTTGTCGTGCTTCCGGCGAATTCACCGAGAAGCGTCTCGACAAATTATTTTTGTAAGCTGCTATGTCGTGCTTGGAAATGACGAAGTGCTTTGTCGTGCTTCGACATTAATATAATATTATATTAACTGATAAAAATCAAGAATAAGATAAATAGGGTTTAAAATGATAAGCGGAATCAGAAACCCTAATTTAAAAAACCCTAATTAATAACCGATGTCCGAATTGATTAATTAAAACCCTAATTGCAATACTAGAATCTTAATTGATATAATTAGATTCTAAATAATGAATCATAATATTAATTATGAATTATTAAGATTAAATTAAACCCTAAACGAAAGATTAAAACCCTAATTGTGGATTTGAAAACCCCAAACCCTAATTATAAAACCCTAATTCTAATTAGGTTATCTAAACCCTAATTTATGAAATGCAAAACCTTAATTATGATATATAACCCTAATTAAGGTATTACTAAACCTAAATTAACATCATAAACATGATTAGTAAAAATGTAGGCTTAATTAGTAAGTAAATAAATCAAAAATCAAATTTTAAATCAATCAAAAGAAGATAAGAACACAAAATCAGATATTTTCAAGTCTCCAGCTCAAGTGGGTGAATTAGACCAGATCACAAGCAGCACAAGTTAATTGGTTAGATATTTGTGGAGGCAAGAATGTGAGAAATGACCTAAAAACCCTAAATTCTAAGTTGCTATAAATAGAATGAGATGCTGACCATTTAACCTACGAATTCACAAGCCTATACACTCCTAAATATAGTCTAGATAATCCTCAAGTGAAGATTCAAACAGCTCTCAAAGATCAGATCAAGAAATAGCTCAAGAAGGTGCATAAACCCTAATTTATTGCTAGATCTTTAAGATGGAATTTGATGTTACGTTTTAGTGTTTAGAAATGTTTGTTAATATGTAATTAAGTGATCTGGGCGATTAAATCACGTTTACATAACATCTAGATATGAAAATTAAGCCAAAATAGTAAACTGTTCATGCAGCCCAGAAATGTCTGACAAGCAACTTTGTCAGACGATTTGATTGGCTTAAGTTATTTGTTTGATGTGTTTTAAACTTTGTATATGTAGTATGCCATGTTAGCTTTAAGATCCAACTTGTAGAATGGATAAATTATCTCTAGAATGAAAGTTATTAATGGTCAAAATCCATTGACCGACCATGAAAACCTATTTCTGGGTTATCCAGAAACTTGAAGAACACTCTGACAGTGTTCTGACAATTTTTTAAAGCGCCCAGATCATGCCTAGATGATATTTAATATGTTGTTTCTTATTTTAAACATGTTCTTTGGTATGTAAACTACAAACTTGAAGCATCAAAACACATTAAGAAAACATAGAATCAAAGTTTATACCGGTCAAACCACGTTGACCGATATGACTGTATGAGTTTCTGGGTTACCCAGAAACTCAAGAACAGTTACAAACCAGGTAGTTTGACCATGATTTTTAGAGCAGGATATGATATAATTTGAGATGAAATTTAACATGTCGTATACCCTGCCATGTTGGCTATAACAACAAACAAAAATCAAACACAAACAATGAACGAGCTGAGATTAATTTGAGGTCAAATGTCACTGTTGGACGTTGACCAAGTGTTCTTCATGAAGAACACCTTTAGCGACGAAATTCATAGCCAAACCCAGAAAGCTATGAATGGTTGCACACTGTCGCTAAAGCCTTTTAGCGTCAGTTTTCAATAAAAATAAATTAAAAATTAATTAAATAAATTATAAAATAATAAATAAATATTAAATAATTAATAATTATATTTGAAAATTCATTTTTAATTATAAAAATTTATTTTTAATATTTTTATATATTTCTGAATTATTATTTAATTTAATTAAATAATTATAATAATAATTATAATAAATTATTTAATAATTATATTAATTATTTAAAAATGATATTAAATCATTTAATAATTATATTAATTATTTAAAAATGATACTAAAGTAAATAAAATTATTATATAATAAAATATTAAATATTTAAATATTATTAATGATAAATAAATCATTTAAATAATATATTAGGTATTTAAAAATATTATAAATGATAATTAAATCATTTAAATATTAAACTAAGTTTTGGAAATTATTATAAGTAATAAATAAATTATTTTAATGATAAAATAAAGTCTAAAAAATATTATTAATGATAAAATGAATCATTTAAATAATATTCTATTTTTTAAAAAATATTATAAATGATAAATAAAACATTAAAATAATATTTTAGATATCTAAAAATATTATAAATGACAAATAAATTATTTAAATAACATATTAATGTTTTAAAAAAATTATTTTAAGTGATAATTAAATCATTTAAAATTATTCTTAAGCTTGTAAAATTATTTAAAAATACTTTCAAGCTTATAAAAATTATTTAAAAATTATTTAAGGCTTTGTTGTAATAACTTAGTATTGAGAACGATGTAACTGAATTTAATGATATAAAATATATTATCATCCTTTATGATATCAAATGTGTTATACTCTGATCTTTTGTTTAGAATAGTGGTACTAAGTTAGTACAGTATCCATACGAACTATACATCTGAATGAGGGTATTAAATGATATTGAGAGTTCTATAAGCTCTGGGGTTACACTTAATGAGTGCCGGTACGGTGCCATCTTTACCGGAATGCGCCCCTCAGTTCTAGGGACAATCTTATCATTGATACTGTGACGAACGAGAATTTTTGTAACTTATTTTAAATATTTATTGATTAAATAAATATTTTTGATGATTTGATTGTTGAATTAATTGATTAATTGATGAATTTATGGTAGATTAATTTAATTATATGTGTTACATTAATTAGATTAATGTGAAGAATTTTTATATTTAATATATGTGTTTAATTGAATTTATTTGATTAAATACATTATTTAAATTAGTATAATGTTATTTATAAGTAATTTAATTATTAATTAGAGATTCAATAATTTGTCATATTTAATAAATGAGAATTTTATTTATATGACTATGTGATTTAATGTAGAATTTTTCTATTTTATATATTTGATTTTTATTAAGATTAATTAGTTGATTAAAGTGTGACATGAAACTATGTAATAAGCTTTTTATTATAATAAATTAGAAGGGAGAATAATGTGCTAGCCAAACGAAGCCTTATTGGGAGTTGAGGTCAGTTAACCCATTATGGGATTAACTGACACCACTCGTCAGATGTAAAACTTCACGTATCCTATTATCAGCCATTCCCATCATCAGTTTCCAAAATTCATTCAGAGAGAAAAGAAAGAGAGTTTGAGAGAATTGAAGAAGAAAATCTACTCACATTGTTGCATAATCTAATTTCTTGTTAAGGTAATTCTTAATTTTAACCTTTAGTTTATGTTTTCTTAATTTTTCTCCATGAATGCATGTCTGAGTTTTCTGTAAATTAAGTTATATGGTTAAATTTTATAGAATGATGATTGAATATTCGAAAGCATGTATAAGCGTCTTTTATATGATGTATATGTGATTTAGAGTAATTAATTCATAAGAATATGCCTTGAATTAGAAGTTCTGAAATTACAGAGAAACAGAGTTTAAATATGACTTATATGTATGAAAAAAAAAATTATGCTTGAATTACATGTTAATCGTTAAATTGATAGTTGTTTATGTTTATGCATGTAAAAACGAAAAGAATGAAACTTAAATGGATTGATTTGGTTAAGGAACGAATTTACTGTGATTGATTTCGTTAACTGTATCAATATGTAAATACAGAACATGAACAGTGAAAATTTTAGTTTTAATTGATTATTTAGATTGTCTGTGATGTCAAAATCACTGTTTATGGAATGTGTTTTGATTTCAAACCATATATGATAATTGGGTATGTTTAATTTGATGTACGAATAACAAAATGGGAAATTTTTGGCCTGTTTCTGTGTTCTTCGCGAACTGCAGAAACTGGAATTCGTAATTCTCGCCCCGGCGAGAATTTTGTGAAGGGATCCCTCGCCCCGGCGAGGAGCTCGCCCCGGCGAGAATTTTGTGAAGAAATTCCTCGCCCCGGCGAGGAGCTCGCCCCGGCGAGAATTTTGTGAAGAAATTCCTCGCCCCGGCGAGAGCTCGCCTCGGCGAGAGCTCGCCTCGGCGAGAGTTTTGTGAAGGTTTTTCTCGCCCCGGCGGGAACTTTAAAAACAAAAAAAAAAAAAAAAAAAAAGAGTAAAAAGACGAGAGTAGAAATTTTATTCTTTCTTTGTGATCATGGTATGAAATCGTGGTTATACCTAAAGCTTAGGCTAATGTATAAAATGAATGTTAAAATTACTGTGAAAAGTGGTAGCATAAGTCCATTGATTGTTTGGGTCAACTGAGCTATTGAGTTTTAAATGAGAATGAGTTTTGACGTGTTTATAATACTGTAACTAATTATTGTTACTGTTTTATAAACGGAATGTATAGGTTGATTAGAGAAACGTGAGTCTTAAATTTTTAGTCTACGCACGAGGGCAAGTATCTTATCCTTACTTTTACGTTTACGCAAGTTTCTAAATTTCATTATTATAGAATACAAGCTTCATAATGCTATTACTTCGTGAGCAAGTTATTGTTTCTATTCCATTCAATTTCATGAATTCAATGAGAAGTTTTTAATTTCCTCTTTGTAATGCTTCAGTTACATAGAACGTATTCAATCGTACCTTTTGTGAGATTTAGTTTTTGATTCTCGAATTACACCTTTTGAACCTTGATTGACTAGCGAACCCTTTTGATTCGACTAGTCCATAGTTGATGAGCGTTCTAAATTCTAGAAACGTTATTGAAGTAAATCCAAACCAAACTTCCTTTGGTGCGGACTCCGATGTCAAACTGAGATGAACAACCCCTTATACAGGGGATATTATTTATGCGTTTAGCGTTAAGATGTTGTGCACATACATGGTACAAAGGGCTGATCCCCCTGAGTACGAGGAGAAAGGTCCATATAGTCTTACGACTGTTAAAGGTTTAAAGTAGAAATACTTGATAACCTGGGACATAGTTCGTGGTCTTAAGACCCTCAGATGTTCTTTTGAATCTTGTTTTACATTCTTGACTCAAAGCTAAATTTTCAATTATTCGATATCCGTTGATTATTTCGCATGTTATTATTATTGTTGTTGTTATACTTGCTGGGCAATCATTGCTCACCCTTGCATAATAACACTGCAGCTAAGGTTGAAAGAACTGACGAGCCATCTACTAGTAAGGGCAAAGGAAAAGCAAACAAGTGATGAAGACTTGTTGTATTTGCTTTATTGTTGTTTCTGTAATAGACTTGATTTATGTTTTCCGCACTGATGTTTAATTAAGGTTAGATAACCTGGAATTTGTTTATGAATGATGTTGTAACCCTCTAATGGGAGATTTCTATTTCTATTTAAGTATTTTCATTTATATCTAAATGGGTAGTTAGATGTGATGTGATGTTTTTGGATTGTGAACACCAAATCCTGAGGAAATGAAGTACCCGGATTTGGGGGTGTCACAGATACTGTGAATGTTAGATAGATAGGGAATATCGATATGAAAGAGATATCCACAAGATATGAATCTATACATCTAAGTGAGGGTATCCAAATACAGATAACGTTCTGACGAGAACTATTATCTGTTATGGGATACTATGAACTTTGGATAGATAGAAGTTATATATTATGGAATATTTATAGATAAATAGTATCACGTGAGCACCAAATCTACTGCAGGAGGTGTAGAGAATTTGGGGGCGTCAAAATACCACCATAGAGGAGGTATATGTTTCTGACAGTTTTACCCATTGTCAACTCGAGCTTGAGCTGCTTACTGCCACTGACATGATTTGGGTCCCGTATACCTTTGAGCATCTGGCTGTGGGGTTTTTAGGGTGGCTTCTCGACTGGACCAGAGTTTGCATTGTCCACTCGTCGTGTTCCTTGTTGACACTTGGAGACTGGGATCTTTATCTTGGGGAGCGGGCATTGCAGTGTATTCAGGGGAGATCCCCATCCCTTTCCATCCTCCTCCCCAGAGATCATGGCCTGTTGATACCTAGATTGCAGAGATTCCCCTGGATGGCACAGTTGGATTTCTACTGTCGGATGGTCCTAGCGGCTCGGAGGATTTCGCTGTCTAGTGGAGGCCTCAGACCGTTGGTGCCCATACCCGAGCTACCCATTTCCTAGGGGACCTTATGTCTGGATCAGTAGTGATGTTTGACTAGATGACATGTATTCGCGAGCCTACACATCATTCCCAGATTGCTAGCCTGACTCACCAGCTAGATCAGTTATGCTTTTTCATCTGCCAGATAGGCAGGGATCCAGCAGAGGCTTACACATGCGATCCTGCTGGCTTAGGCACTGGTTCATCGTCCGGCCCAGGTGCTACTGATATTCCAGAGGGAGGTGTCCCGTCCTTTTACTGCCCTGATTTGAACTTTGACCCATATACACCGAGCCAGGATGACTTAGCCCGAGTTGGTCAGTTCGATGATGATACTGCTTTCATAGATGATGTAAATTTCATTTAGCAATTTTATATTAGCTATTGGGCACCTATGCCCTTTTTCCCTGTATTATAGTTTATTTGCTCGTTTTCATGTATTGTATAAAGGAAATGATGTAAATATTTTATGTACGATTCACAGTTTCAGATATATGGATGATCATCTATTTTATTTATCATGATGTATGTTTATTATATGAAATGCATAAAATTGACCCCTGTGTAGTCTTTTGATACTGATTTTACATATGGTTTCCTCTTCGGTTACTCGCTTGGATCATTACTCCACTGGTAGTACAACCTCTAGGTTGAGGCACTGGTTCGATGATTTGCCTACTGAGGATCGGTCGACAGTTGGTAGACTTTTGAGGCATTCGATGTCGTTTCTGTCATTCTAGGTGCCGGAGGGATTTGTTGAGGCTATGATATCCCACTAGATTCCAGCTCGCCATGTATTTCGGTTCGGATCCTTGGAGCTTACACTAACTCTTGAGGAGTATGCCCGTTTTACTGATTTACCCTTGGTGGGCCCTTGTGTATGGGTTCAAGTAGGTCACATGTGACGTCAATTTATGACTGTTATTGGCTTAAGGCGAGCAGTGGTGTTATCCGAGATCACCGTCGGTCATGTTGTGTCGTTGGACTTTCTGATTAACAAATTTAGTTCTTTGGAGGGCTTTATAGCCTATAGGAAGGACTTCGCTATATCCGAGGAGAGATGAAGGTTTGTACGAGCATACATTCTGATGATGTGTATTGTCTCGTTTTTGTATATGCCGATCTATGGAGACCATATGGATGTCAGGGTTGTGATGGTAGTGAGGGCCCTTCGAGAGGATCAGACTATTTTGCCATTGATCTTGGCTGAGACCCTCATATTTGCTACCTATTATCGAACTTTCGGAGACATGGAGTTTTATGGTAGCTCGGTTCTATTGTATGTCTAGTTTATGACCCATCTAAGGCCGATTTGTAGTTATTGCCGACATGGTTTCTGCTTTGGTCACTGTATTGCTATGAGTTATTCCTTTCGCCCCTCATGTTGCGTTGATCCGACATCTTGGATGACTTTCCTTGAGTCTATTGAGGAGCTGTTCTCGATATTAATGTACTTTGGGTATTGCTCGCCCTTTAGTGTCATCACCCATGTGGCTGACTTTGATTTCATTCCCCTAGCTGGACTGAGGGGTGTTATTACCTACCATCCGTTGGCGGTGATGCGTCAATTTGATTAGATGTAGGATCTTTATTCTTCTGACAGTGTTGATGAGTATCGGTTTCCTATTTTGTTATCCACCGAGACGGATTTAGCCAGAGTATATGGATTCTGGGCTCATCGCTTGACGGCAGAGTTTCATGACAGTCATCCAGGTCAGTCCTCTGAGTATTCGGCCTAGTTAGAGGTCAATTTATAACGGTGTATTACTGATATTGATGATAGCTCATCTGGGGAGGAGCCTATAGAGGATGTTCATACCGAGCCTTCCAAGGATGAGTTGTTTGTTGACTTGATGGTGGCCTTGGCTGGAGATGCACCCCTTTCCTATGGGTCCATGGATACACCTAGGGCAACCTTGGAGAGTCGCATTCGTGGCCTTACATTTGAGTGAGACCAGGCTCGTGCACTGATGATGACTGCAATAGCTAGTAGGGACGCTGCCTATGCCGAGAGAAATGCTGCTTTGGCTACTAGAGGTGCGACCTCCTCTGAGAGGGATGCTTATCGTGATTATGTGGAGGGGGTTGTTGGTCAGGCTCGTCGAGTTTTAGATGATCAGGATGAGACCGTCCGCACTGCGCTGGCTTTATTGAGGCGGGTCGAGGTGGTAGAGCAGGAGCTTCGTTCTGCCCCTTAGACTCTAGAGATTACAGCATGTCTTTCCCTTTTAGCCTCCTTGACTTCAGATTTGTAGCTCATATCTTATTTTTCTGCATAGACTATGTTATTTTGTCATTCATCATAGAAAACTAATGTATATCAAACAATTAAATATATAAAGAAAGTATTTACTTTTTTGGGCCAACTTCCCTTTTTTGATGTATCTTCCCCCATTTGTTTGATTTGCCGCTTCTTTTGATGATTACGACCCCGACATGTTGTTGATTTACCACTTGAGGGTCCCACGTCGGATTTGATAGGAGATGCCTAGATGCATTCTGAACTCATTAGAGTGGGTCGTTGATTGGGTTAAAGGGTTTAGGTTTATTTGAAAAGTTTGGCTCAAAGGGTTGGTATCTGGGATGGGTATTTGGTTGATCGGTATATGGATCAGACGGTCCACTGGTAAGTTTATCATGATTGATAGTGTGACGCCCCCAAATCCGGGTTCCTTGAACCTCGGATCCAGTGCTCACGATCAACCTTAACAAACATTCTAACTACCCAATAAAAATGCGGAATATAATTATTGGTAACAACTTACAATCATCCCAGGTTTTCTAACCTTAATACATTGAAGTAATAACACAAAAGAGTTTACAACATAGGTAAACTAAATAAACCGAGCATAAGTCAAACACGGACTTTGTCTTTTTCCTTTATCGTCCTTGGCGTCTTGTACGAACTCGGGCTTAACTGAAAATGGTTCACGATATAGCAAGGGTGAGCACAAATTGCTCAGCAAGTTAAAATAGACAATAAAGATATATCATAAATGAAAAGAATACAATTCCTTGGATTTCACAATATACAATAATTGTGAATAACTGTCAACAGTAATGCTGCTAGAAGATTAACTGAACAACTGATAATCTTAACAATATTAATTTCAAGAGCGATATCAATAATGATGACTTCAAATAACACTTGCACGATTGAATTACTTTAAGAATTGATATTCGAAATCAATGGTAAAGAGTATTTACTGCTGAGTTGGTCACTATAGACCCTGAACATGGTTGAGGGCTTAACCAGGCGTTTCACCTAGAGCACCTCGTGAGAAACTTACCCAGGTCTTAACTGAGTATCTCGGAGTAGTGTAACAGCTAATGCTACTGTAAACACTCAGGAGTAGTGTAACAGCTAATGCTACTGTAAACACTCAGGAGTAGTGTAACAGCTAATGCTACTGTAAACACTCAGGAGTAGTGTAACAGCTAATGCTACTGTAAACACTCAGGTGGATACGCGAGGTGGCCAAACCTCTTGTACCCAATGTATATGCATAACATTAACTATCTTGTGTGCGCGCTAAGTCGAATAAATCGACATCAAACCCCTTTTACAAGGGTTGTTCTGCTCAGTCTGATTATAAGAGTCCGTACCATCAATGGTTTGGACAGCTGCAACAATATTCAATCAAATGAATTTAAATATAGAAAGGTCTAGCCGAAATAATTGGCGTAGACTACATTTTAAAATAATTCTTATGATCTCATGCATAAGACTAGCCGAACTAGTGGCGTAGCCTCCTATTCAAACAGTTCAGGAATAAAGAACTTCAAGTAATAGATGTTCGATAATGAACAGAAATGCAAATGCACTATGTGCGAATACCAATAATCGTCAATGAGGTGGCTGATTAACAATAATTAAACCACCAGTATACTCGAATAATTTAGAGTTTATAAATAATTGTACGATTTAAAGTACAAGGTTTAGAACGAACTATAAAGAAACCGACTATTTAGGTTTGGAGAACTGGTCGTAATATAACAATACAACCTGCTCGAATATACAATGAGTAGGATTAAAGAAAACTAGCAAACAATTTATGAATTCAAAACTCATGCTTCAATACTTGGTCTAACCGAACAATGGTATAGACCCATACTTATGATGCAATTTATGCGAAATAAAACTATTGGGTTCAAGCGATTCAAGAATCTGACAATATCTCAAATGCACATGCGTGCGGCAAGGCATAAATTTAGAATGTGTAGAATCATAAGAAATAGTTCAAATAGGGAACTTGTGATAATAATAGGATACTTACTCAATAAACAAATCGAGTAAGATAGAACCCGCTGAATAATAATTTCAGTTAGAGTAGAGAACTTGCAATCAATAATAAGTTCCGGAATTTGCAATAGCTTAGTACGGATTACTTATGTAGTACCAAATTCAACAAGGATTAGAAATTTACTAAATATATAAAGGAGTAAGATTAAAGAAAACTTGTATGTCAATAACAACTTGCACAGGGTGCGAAGATCAATAATTATCAAGGATATGGAACAATTGTTAATAATTAAACCACTGACATGTTTGTAATATAATAACTCGAGTTTGAGTTAGGAACTTGCAATACTATAGAAACCTTGTCAAATATTAAAGTAAACAAGAATTAGAACTTACTCAATAATGAAAGGAGAAAGATAAGAAACATGTACAACGATAATACTTGCTTGAATAAAAATGAGTATGGTTAAGGAATTTGCATCATAAAAATAAATACAAGATTCGGTTCAAGGAAACGTGCGACAATTAAAGTTTCGGTATAGAGAATTTGCTCAACAAAATATGAGTAAGGATAGGAAACTTGCAGTAATAATAGAATATTTGCTCGATAAACAAAACGAATAAGATAGAACTTGCTGAATAATAATTTCGGTTATATTAGAGAACTTGCAATAAATAATAAGTTCAAGAAATTGCAATAGTACGGGGTACTTATGCAATCTCAAATTCAACAAGGATTAGAAACTTGCAATAAAGTAAAGTTTCGGTATAAGGAACTTGCAATACTATAGAAACCTTGTCAAATATTAAAGTAAACAAGAATTAGAACTTACTCAATAATGAAAGGAGTAGGATAAGAAACATGTACAACGATAATACTTGCTTGAATAAAAATGAGTATGGTTAAGGAATTTGCATCATAAAAATAAATACAAGATTCGGTTCAAGGAAACGTGCGACAATTAAAGTTTCGGTATAGAGAATTTGCTCAACAAAATATGAGTAAGGATAGGAAACTTGCAGTAATAATAGAATATTTGCTCGATAAACAAAACGAATAAGATAGAACTTGCTGAATAATAATTTCGGTTATATTAGAGAACTTGCAATAAATAATAAGTTCAAGAAATTGCAATAGTACGGGGTACTTATGCAATCTCAAATTCAACAAGGATTAGAAACTTGCAATAAAGTAAAGTTTCGGTATAAGGAACTTGCCTGTCTGCTCAGCTACAAATAATTCTAGCTTTAATTAACTTGATTGGGAAGACCTACCATTAATAGAGTCGGCCTATCCATTAGTACAGAGTACAATTATAAGATACGCTCACTAATGAAATCAACTAACACATAAGTCAACCCATATGACCCTATTGTTGACCTTATTAAAATATCATTGAACCTTAAGTTCATGATTTATTAACACTAAGTGTTATGCACATAATAAACCTGTGACAATTTATAATTGTTCAATGTTTAATTAGCTTAAGCTCATTCAATTACCATCTAGTATTACTTAAACAGTAATTTAGGTAATTACCTTGGGTTATTACTTAATTATAGGTACCAATTGGTTATGGTTACTTATCATTTAATTTATCGATTAAATAATAAGTAATTATATTTAAAAATCTTTAATTCCTATCTAACACTAGGAAGTAATGATCTTACTCTTACTCTTAAGAAGCCTTTAATTATTATCTATCATCAAATAATAATTAATTAATACCTTATTTATCATTTAAATGTTAAATAATAAGTAGTTAATTAGACCTTATTCTTACACTTATTTTACCATGAATTATTATTTAATATTAATTAAATAATAATTAATTAATCATTGTCTTTATCATTTAATACTAATTAAATAATAATCAATCAATGCCTTTATTCATTATTTAAATTTTAGTTGAAAAATAAATAATTAAATAGACTTTTATTTCTAGCTACAAAAATGCATTTGTTATTCATTCCATTCGAATAACACCCAAAATGTATTTAGATGTTATTAAGTAATCTAACAATATTTTATTTACCCAGCAATTTAACCAACTCCGTGAATAGTATATTAGGACTTAATTGAAACCACCTTCAGAAAATGCTTCATTGTTAGTTGACAAACAAATAGTTAGTGATGATCTAATTATTTGCAGTACTAACAACTGATAATTGTAATACCATAAATACATGAACATTATAAACCAAGTAGATGAACTCTAAGCAACCAGTTGGTAGCTTGACCGACACCATCCCAAGGCTAGCGACAGGCACAACACCCACAGGCTTCGGCCCCTCACAACCAAGCTCTGCCTTAGCGAAACAACAAGCATTCAACACTAGTTTCATTTTTTTTGGCGAACAGCCTTATACCAACCGTGAACATAGTGTAAACAAAATTCTGAAATTTTATGTTATAATCGTTACAGTACATGGCATTGTAGCTGAAAACTGGCCCTAACAGACAATACATCAAACAGGTGGTGGGCATGGTCAAGTTCTATCAGTCCCTATCAAACACAAAACTCCTACCAACCAGGCGCATCCTTGTACCATCTGGCCCTTCACAGCCCTTCCCACAACAATCTCCAAACCAAATCTCAATAGAACTCAACCGAAACAAAAGAAGAAAAACAATAGAAACAAAACCGAAATGACAAGGGGCTAAAGCTGCCCATTCTCGCACCACAAACACTGATCCAGAATAACACTTTGGGTAGCAAAAGCGTTAACATGGAAAGGCTTTGTTCTAAAATTTGTGAACGACCAAAACACTAAACCCAAAGATCAAGCTTTGTTCTAATAAGCTATTATGCAAACACCTTTGTTATAAATTTTCAGCAACCAACATCAAACACAATACATAAAAGAAAGTCTAAATTTTATACAGTTGATGCACATGATGCTTAAACAAAGAAAAATTGATTCGCTTAGGCATTACAACAAACAGTTGATGGGCATACAAAGGTTCGACACTAAACCATTCGAGACACAATCTCGCCTGAACCTTCTATGGTCCTTCCATACAAAGATTTCCCAGAAATAACATAAAAGAATTTACACTGCATTTGGGTCAAAACAGAACCCAAAACGAAAATCAAAATAAGGAACAAGAAGAGCCATTTCGGCTATTGCTTCTATTAACAGACCCAATACTATACCTTGAGGTTGGTTAGGCCGAAACTGCTCCCTAGATGCTGTCCTCCTTGCTCCTCCGAAACTCTCAAGCTCACACGTTATTGGGGTATTTCAGACTTAACAATTTCAGCAGCTTGTTGAAGGTTTCTTGGTTCCAATTTATAGGAAGGCAGCTGCCCTAAACCGTTAGTCAATATCCCAATCGCAGAGCAGTACCCAACGGACGGAGGAAAGGAAGTGGGTGAAACCGTCCCAAATCAAATCCCCTCGTGACTGATAGGTCCCTTGCACGCTCAGTGGGGATAGGCCACTTGCTTTCGGCGCGGTAGGGAGCAGCCAGCATCCACCCAGCGGTTCGAGTCCCTCAGACCCGTGGTCTAACCGACCGTCCCCTGGTCTGAACGGCGAGCCCGTGCAGTCGGTCGCCCGTGCCTTCATAGCCCCTTTCCGCAGTCGAACTACTCAGAGGCGCACCCATGGACTCGCTAAACCCCTGGGGTAAAGGTCCCCCTCCTGGTCCGATCGGTTGCACGCCCAGTCGCCTCATCCAGTCGCTCCATCCCAACCCCTTTGCGCCTACTCCTCACCTGCTGAACTCCCTCAATTAGCTTTATTGCCTAATGGGCTTACCAAGCAACCCGAGTTGCAGTCCAATGGATCGGCCCACCCAGAAATTGGAAGAGGAATGGGTCAAAAATGATGATGGTCCATCCGAAATAAAAAAAATTTGGATCAAAAATATAATTCTTGTATTATAATAAAATAATTAGTTTAATTATCTAACCATTTAAATTAAATAACTCATTTATCATCAATTATGGAAATAAATCCGTTTACCCAAAAATACCTCTTTCATGAAATTATCTATTCCACTTAAACGTGTTATATCCAAATAAATTGAATATTTAATTAAACTCATAACTCAACCATTTATCGATATCGATATTTATCAATAATATTACCAAGCTCATATTGGTTCACATAATCCAAATAAAAAAAAATTAGATGCAAAATAAGTCATTAGAAATTAAATCCATTATTTAATTAATAATGAACCTTGAAAATTTCGGATCATTACATCCTCCTCCCCTTATAAAAATTCCGTCCCCGGAATTGTAAAAATAAGAATACTAGCCGATTTGATTGATTCATACTCAAATCTTCCTTAAAATTTATATGCTCAACTTGCAACTCATTTTCATACCAACGTGTAGCTCATATGCGATAACTCCACGCATAGCACACCCATGACTCTAACCCTACGTTTCCATTATTTCAAAAATTTAATCGCGTAACCCGATTCTTCACAATCTTCTTCACTTACTATCAAGTTACTTAGTTGATGGATCATCCTCTTAATGCAAATCTTAGCCTGATAAACTCAAAAATCTTCTCTTCATTTTCAATATTTCACTAGAAAGTAGCCACAAAATTTCATCTTAAAACGATTAATCCACTTACCTCGAATATTTACACTTACAAGAAGTCATCAATACTTATATATTGTTCACCTTATTCTATCTTCAAATTCTCAAATTTGGCCTTAAACAATACAAATATTTTTCTATATCCGACTCCAAACTCTTAAATTTCGTCAAAACTATACCCACCGCTAACTCATGTAACAATCAGTAACACTGCATTAATAGGGCACTGCCCAAAAATACATCATAACCATAATCATAATCATGGACCTATTTGTGGCTGACATATTACATTCCTGAGCACAATACTACTACCATTTAGCTATCTCACTGCAACAACAAAAGTTGAGATAACTATTACATACCCCATACATTCCAAGAGGTGGGACTTTACTAGCACTTATACGAAAATTTGTGATTAGCTTGCATCCGTACCGATACGCTAACAGACTAAACATATAGTTAATACATAAATACTACTGAAGCGCGTTATTCTTCCACAATGTCGCAATACTCCTCAACTCATTCGCAATTATTTATTGTCTACTTGACTGGCCGAGTTTGAATTTCCTCCGACTATCTTCTTCTTCTTAGGACAATTCTTGATTTGGTGATCCTGTGCTCCGCATTGGAAACACCCACCCTTCTTCGGTTTAGGGCATTGGGGAGACATATGCCCTTCTTGATTACAATTGTAGCATACTCTTTTTCCTTTTAAACACACTCCCGCATGCTTCTTACCGCAGTTAATGCAGGCAAAAGCCTTTTTCTTCCGTGGTTGACTAACTTCTGGTTCATACTTGTCATTCTTCCATTTCCTTTTGAAGTTCCTGTTGCTGTCACTGTTGTCCTCTTCAGTTTGGACATTCTTTTGATTAGCCTCTTCTTCTTTTGTTGAAGCGATTGCTGTTTCGGCTTGATCGTTCCCTGCCAGACTGTTCCTACCCGCATTGGTGCCTTCTTCGTATGCTTTTAGAACCAACTTCACCAGTTGTTGAAAGGGATCTTGGTTTAGTCCCCCAGGTTCGTTCTTGACTTCTTCCACCGCTTGTTGAGCTTTCTTATTGCGTCGAGGCGGCATCCTATAAAACAAATAACCATAAAATGGCTTAATTCTCTTTAACTAATCGCAAGTCAAAGTTATAATTACTCTACTTTTACTACTACACAACTCTACCCATACTACTGTTCATCAAACCTACCACACAATATGAGTTCAGGACTTACAACGATCATATGGATCTAAGAACTTATCCTAGTCAGACCAAAATCGTCCATTCGCTGAGGGGTTCCACCATACGATTACGAGTCCCGAACTTACCATAAGTGTGAGTTTTAAGAACACGCATCTAACCTCAACATTCTATATTTATCCGATATCTTATGAGAAAAGAATCACCTTCTGGCCATAAATACATCAAACCACGTGACATAGATTTTTATTGATTATCAAGAGAGAAACTAAGTGTATGGTTTCCCCGCCCATACAAGGAATCGTACAACTCAACTGCTATGATGAATCCTCAGTAGAAATCTACAACCTTACACTTCCTAAATCTTTTAACAGATCATCTGTTATCCCAAGATTTCACTATGATCACTCGGTGATCTTATTCTATAATTAATTTCATTATCAATCATGTTACACATGATCTTACTACATCATTATTAATCTTTAATAATGATTCACTACTCATAAGCACATTTCATAAATACTTTATATTCATATGCTTCCTTTTTGCACCACAATTAGCATTATGCTATCCCATCACATACAATTTCCCATTTATCTTAGGGATTACTACATACCACATACCCCAAAAGTTGGAATTAATAAAAGTCATTCCATCTGCTAACAAAAGCTGAGACTATTAGTCTCTCTTACCACAGAGTACGAACACACCTTAAACATCCATCGGTCCATTTCCTTCAGACATTCTACAATAACAAAAACTTGTTATCAACTCACGAGTGAAATCTATAAATCACATAGCACATAAAATTCCTATATGGGATGAATTTTCTCAATTCACCTCTTAAACTCTATATGAGTTTTCTTAACATCTTTACGGTCATAATCCTAAGGTTTTTCCCCCAACCTAAGGTTTTATAACCTACAGCTCTGATACCAACCTGAGACGCCCCCAAATCCGGGTTCCTTGAACCTCGGATCCAGTGCTCACGATCCAACTTAACAAACATTCTAACTACCCAATAAAATGCGGAATATAATTATTGGTAACAACTTACAATCATCCCAGGTTTTCTAACCTTAATACATCGAAGTAATAACACAAAAGAGTTTACAACATAGGTAAACTAAATAAACCGAGCATAAGTCAAACACGGACTTTGTCTTTTTCCTTTATCGTCCTTGGCGTCTTATACGAACTCGGGCTTAACTGAAAATGGTTCACGATATAGCAAGGGTGAGCACAAATTGCTCAACAAGTTAAAATAGACAATAAAGATATATCATGAATGAAAAGAATACAATTCCTTGGATTTCACAATATACAATAATTGTGAATAACTGTCAACAGTAATGCTGCTAGAAGATTAACTGAACAACTGATAATCTTAACAATATTAATTTCAAGAGCGATATCAATAATGATGACTTCAAATAACACTTGCACGATTGAATAACTTTAAGAATTGATATTCGAAATCAATGGTAAAGAGTATTTACTGCTGAGTTGGTCACTATAGACCCTGAACATGGTTGAGGGCTTAACTAGGCGCTTCACCTAGAGCACCTCGTGAGAAACTTACCCAGGTCTTAACTGAGCATCTCGGAGTAGTGTAACAGCTAATGCTACTGTAAACACTCAGGAGTAGTGTAACAACTAATGCTACTGTAAACACTCAGGAGTAGTGTAACAGCTAATGCTACTGTAAACACTCAGGTGGATACGCGAGGTGGCCAAACCTCTTGTACCCAATGTATATGCATAACATTAACTATCTTGTGTGCGCGCTAAGTCGAATAAATCGACATCAAACCCCTTTTACAAGGGTTGTTCTGCTCAGTCTGATTATAAGAGTCCGTACCATCAATGGTTTGGACAGCTGCAACAATATTCAATCAAATGAATTTAAATATAGAAAGGTCTAGCCGAAATAATTGGCGTAGACTACATTTTAAAATAATTCTTATGATCTCATGCATAAGACTAGCCGAACTAGTGGCGTAGCCTCCTATTTAAACAGTTCAGGAATAAAGAACTTCAAGTAATAGATGTTCGATAATGAACAGAAATGCAAATGCACTATGTGCGAATACCAATAATCGTCAATGAGGTGGCTGATTAACAATAATTAAACCACCAGTATACTCGAATAATTTAGAGTTTATAAATAATTGTACGATTTAAAGTACAAGGTTAAGAACGAACTATAAAGAAACCGACTATTTAGGTTTGGAGAACTGGTCGTAATATAACAATACAACCTGCTCGAATATACAATTAGTAGGATTAAAGAAAACTAGCAAACAATTTATGAATTCAAAACTCATGCTTCAATACTTGGTCTAACCGAACAATGGTATAGACCCATACTTATGATGCAATTTATGCGAAATAAAACTATTGGGTTCAAGCGATTCAAGAATCTGACAATATCTCAAATGCACATGCGTGCGGCAAGGCATAAATTTAGAATGTGTAGAATCACAAGAAATAGTTCAAATAGGGAACTTGTGATAATAATAGGATACTTACTCAATAAACAAATCGAGTAAGATAGAACCCGCTGAATAATAATTTCAGTTAGAGTAGAGAACTTGCAATCAATAATAAGTTCCGGAATTTGCAATAGCTTAGTACGGATTACTTATGTAGTACCAAATTCAACAAGGATTAGAAATTTACTAAATATATAAAGGAGTAAGATTAAAGAAAACTTGTATGTCAATAACAACTTGCACAGGGTGCGAAGATCAATAATTATCAAGGATATGGAACAATTGTTAATAATTAAACCACTGACATGTTTGTAATATAATAACTCGAGTTTGAGTTAGGAACTTGCAATACTATAGAAACCTTGTCAAATATTAAAGTAAACAAGAATTAGAACTTACTCAATAATGAAAGGAGTAGGATAAGAAACATGTACAACGATAATACTTGCTTGAATAAAAATGAGTATGGTTAAGGAATTTGCATCATAAGAATAAATACAAGATTCGGTTCAAGGAAACGTGCGACAATTAAAGTTTCGGTATAGAGAATTTGCTCAACAAAATATGAGTAAGGATAGGAAACTTGCAGTAATAATAGAATATTTGCTCGATAAACAAAACGAATAAGATAGAACTTGCTGAATAATAATTTCGGTTATATTAGAAGAACTTGCAATAAATAATAAGTTCAAGAAATTGCAATAGTACGGGGTACTTATGCAATCTCAAATTCAACAAGGATTAGAAACTTGCAATAAAGTAAAGTTTCTGGTATAAGGAACTTGCAATACTATAGAAACCTTGTCAAATATTTAAAGTAAACAAGAATTAGAACTTACTCAATAATGAAAGGAGTAGGATAAGAAAACATGTACAACGATAATACTTGCTTGAATAAAAATGAGTATGGTTTAAGGAATTTGCATCATAAAAATAAAATACAAGATTCGGTTCAAAGGAAACGTGCGACAATTAAAAGTTTCGGTATAGAGAATTTGCTCAACAAAATATGAGTAAAGGATAGAAAACTTGCAGTAATAATAATAGAATATTTGCTCGATAAACAAAACGAATAAGATAGAACTTGCTGAATAATAATTTCGGTTATATTAGAGAACTTGCAATAAATAATAAGTTCAAGAAATTGCAATAGTACGGGGTACTTATGCAATCTCAAATTCAACAAGGATTAGAAACTTGCAATAAAGTAAAGTTTCGGTATAAGGAACTTGCAATACTATAGAAACCTTGTCAAATATTAAAGTAAACAAGAATTACAACTTACTCAATAATGAAAGGAGTAGGATAAGAAACATGTACAATGATAATACTTGCTTGAATAAAAATGAGTATGGTTAAGGAATTTGCATCATAAAAATAAATACAAGATTCGGTTTAAGGAAACGTGCGACAATTAAAGTTTCGGTATAGAGAATTTGCTCAACAAAATATGAGTAAGGATAGGAAACTTGCAATAATAATAGAATATTTGCTCGATAAACAAAACGAATAAGATAGAACTTGCTGAATAATAATTTCGGTTATATTAGAGAACTTGCAATAAATAATAAGTTCAAGAAAATTGCAATAGTACGGGGTACTTATGCAATCTCAAATTCAACAAGGATTAGAAACTTGCAATAAAGTAAAGTTTCGGTATAAGGAACTTGCTTGTCTGCTCAGCTACAAATAATTCTAGCTTTAATTAACTTGATTGGGAAGACCTACCATTAATAGAGTCGGCCTATCCATTAGTACAGAGTACAATTATAAGATACGCTCACTAATGAAATCAACTAACACATAAGTCAACCCATATGACCCTATTGTTGACCTTATTAAAATATCATTGAACCTTAAGTTCATGATTTATTTACACTAAGTGTTATGCACATAATAAACCTGTGACAATTTATAATTGTTCAATGTTTAATTAGCTTAAGCTCAATTCAATTACCATCTAGTATTACTTAAACAGTTAATTTAGGTAATTACCTTGGGTTATTACTTAATTATAGGTACCAATTGGTTATGGTTACTTATCAATTAATTTATCGATTAAATAATAAGTAATTATATTTATAAATCTTTAATTCCTATCTAACACTAGGAAGTAATGATCTTACTCTTACTCTTAAGAAGCCTTTAATTATTATCTATCATCAAATAATAATTAATTAATACCTTTATTTATCATTTAAATGTTAAATAATAAGTAGTTAATTAGACCTTATTCTTACACTTATTTTACCTTGAATTATTATTTAATATTAATTAAATAATAATTAATTAATCATTGTCTTTATCATTTAATACTAATTAAATAATAATCAATCAATGCCTTTATTCATTATTTAAATTTTAGTTGAAAAATAAATAATTAAATAGACTTTTATTTCTAGCTACAAAAATGCATTTGTTATTCATTCCATTCGAATAACACCCAAAATGTATTTAGATGTTATTAAGTAATCTAACAATATTTTATTTACCCAGCAATTTAACCAACTCCGTGAATAGTATATTAGGACTTAATTGAAACCACCTTCAGAAAATGCTTCATTGTTAGTTGACAAACAAATAGTTAGTGATGATCTAATTATTTGCAGTACTAACAACTGATAATTGTAATACCATAAATACATGAACATTATAAACCAAGTAGATGAACTCTAAGCAACCAGTTGGTAGCTTGACCGACACCATCCCAAGGCTAGCGACAGGGACAACACCCACAGGCTTCGGCCCCTCACAACCAAGCTCTGCCTTAGCGAAACAACAAGCATTCAACACTAGTTTCATTTTTTTTTTGGCGAACAGCCTAATACCAACCATGAACATAGTGTAAACAAAATTCTGAAATTTTATGTTATAATCGTTACAGTACATGGCATTGTAGCTGAAAACTGGCCCTAACAGACAATACATCAAACAGGTGGTGGGCATGGTCAAGTTCTATCAGTCCCTATCAAACACAAAATTCCTACCAACCAGGCGCATCCTTGTACCATCTGGCCCTTCACAGCCCTTCCCACAACAATCTCCAAACCAAATCTCAATAGAACTCAACCGAAACAAAAGAAGAAAAACAATAGAAACAAAACCGAAATGACAAGGGGCTAAAGCTGCCTATTCTCGCACCACAAACAACTGATCCAGAATAACACTTTGGGTAGCAAAAGCGTAAACATGGAAAGGCTTGGTTCTAAAATTTGTGAACGACCAAAACACTAAACCCAAAGATCAAGCTTTGTTCTAATAAGCTATTATGCAAACACCTTTGTTATAAATTTTCAGCAACCAACATCAAACACAATACATAAAAGAAAGTCTAAATTTTATACAGTTGATGCACATGATGCTTAAACAAAGAAAAATTGATTCGCTTAGGCATTACAACAAACAGTTGATGGGCATACAAAGGTTCGACACTAAACCATTCGAGACACAATCTCGCCTGAACCTTCTATGGTCCTTCCATACACAGATTTCCCAGAAATAACATAAAAGAATTTACACTGCATTTGGGTCAAAATAGAACCCAAAACGAAAATCAAAATAAGGAACAAGAAGAGCCATTTCGGCTATTGCTTCCATTAACAGACCCAATACTATACCTTGAGGTTGGTTAGGCCGAAACTGCTCCCCAGATGCTGTCCTCCTTGCTCCTCCGAAACTCTCAAGATCACACGTTATTGGGGTATTTCAGACTTAACAATTTCAGCAGCTTGTTGAGGGTTTCTTGGTTCCAATTTATAGGAAGGCAGCTGCCCCAAACCGTTGGTCAATATCCCAATCGCAGAGCAGTACCCAACGGACGGAGGAAAGGAAGTGGGTGAAACCGTCCCAAATCAAATCCCCTCGTGACTGATAGGTCCCTTGCACGCTCAGTGGGGATAGGCCACTTACTTTCGGCGCGGTAGGGAGCAGCCAGCATCCACCTAGCGGTTCGAGTCCCTCAGACCCGTGGTCTAACCGACCGTCCCCTGGTCTGAACGGCGAGCCCGTGCGGTCGGTCGCCCGTGCCTTCACAACCCCTTTCCGCAGTCGAACTACTAAGAGGCGCACCCATGGACTCGCTAAACCCCTGGGGTAAAGGTCCCCCTCCTGGTCCGATCGGTTGCACGCCCAGTCGCCTCATCCAGTCGCTCCATCCCAACCCCTTTGCGCCTACTCCTCACCTGCTGAACTCCCTCAATTAGCTTTATTGCCTAATGGGCTTACCAAGCAACCCGAGTTCCAGTCCAATGGATCGGCCCACCCGGAAATTGGAAGAGGAATGGGTCAAAAATGATGATGGTCCATCCGAAATAAAAAAAAATGGATCAAAAATATAATTCTTGTATTATAATGAAATAATTAGTTTAATTATCTAACCATTTAAATTAAATAACTCATTTATCATCAATTATGGAAATAAATCCGTTTACCCAAAAATACCTCTTTCATGAAATTATTTATTCCACTTAAACGTGTTATATCCAAATAAATTGAATATTTAATTAAACTCATAACTCAACCATTTATCGATATCGATATTTATCAATAATATTACCAAGCTCATATTGGTTCACATAATCCAAATAAAAAAAAACAGATGCAAAATAAGTCATTAGAAATTAAATCCATTATTTAATTAATAATGAAACTTGAAAATTTCGGATCATTACAGATAGATATTTAAAATTTTATATGGATTAGACCACACCAAAAAACGGCTGCCTACGTACTCCTATGATAGCGAGGAGATCAGGTATCACGTAGTTTAGGCTATATGTAGCCCCGGATAAACAGATTAAAAGATTTTTTTTTGATCTAGTGCAATTGGGTTTTCATGGGAAATATCGTTTCACAGAATCCGCATTAAGAGGTTGAGGGAACACCTTTCCGTCAATCTCTTGAAGTATCAAGGCTCCTTTTGATAAAGTTGTCTTGATAACAAAAGGCCCCTCCCAATTTGGCGCAAATTTCCCTTTAGCTCTTGGCCAGAAATAACCTTTTTCAATACCAAATCATTTTCTTTGAACTCTCGGGATCGTACCTTCTTATTCTATGATCTGAAAATGCGTTGTTGACCCTTGAAAGATGGCGACCATTCTTTTTTCATTGATCAGGGCTAACTGGTCGTATCGATCTTGTAACCATTGACTTTCCTTAATTTGGGCATCTAACAAAGTCCTGAGGGATTCCATTTCAATTTTAACTGGCAATACTGCCTCCGTGTCGTATACCAAGGAGTAGGGAGTTGCCCCAGTCGAGGTACGGACTGATGTTTGATAGGCAAGCAAGGTAAGAGGTAATAAATCTGGACATCCTCGATGATTTGTCGCCATTTTTTCCATAATCTTCTTGATGTTTTTATTAGCTGCTTCTATAGCCCCATTCATCTTTGGTCGGTAAATGACTGAATTGAGATGTTTAATTTTGAACCTTTCGCATAACTCTCTCATCATTGCATTGTTTAGATTCTTAGCATTATCTGATACCAAGATTTTTGGCTGTCCGTATCGACATATGATGTTATTCCGGATGAAGCTGATAATCACTTCCTTCATTACTTTAGGAAAATAAGTTACTTCTATCCACTTGCTAAAGTAATCGATCATTGTGAATATAAATTGATGTTTATTGCTTGCTTTGGGCTCGATTGGGCCGATCACATCCATTCCCCACATAGAAAAAGGCCACAGAGACGTCATATAGTGTTGATCGTTGGGTAGTGTACGGATCATGTTGGCGTGTATTTGGCACTGATGGCAACGTTTGACGTGATCATCGTAATCTGCTTTGAGTGTTAACCAATAGTGCCCTGTCCTTAGGATCTTCTTGACAAGAAGGGAGCCACTCATATGCGGTCCACATACTCCCCCGTGTACCTCATTCATTAACCTCTGGGCTTGACCTCTGTCAAGGCATCTCAAAAGTCCCATGCTGACATCCCTCTTGTATAAGGTGTCCCCGCTCAGATAGAACTTTAACACCATCTTTTGGATCTGTTGCCTTTCTGTTCGATTTGCCTCGATAGGAATGGACCCGTCACGTAGATATTCTTTGATGTTGTGGTACCATGGTTGTTCACAATGAGAGATTCCATCTGAAACTTCCCCGACTAGTGTTGATAGGCGGGTTTTTGTTGTATTGCAACTTTAAGGACGGGTGTCTCATTTCCCTTAGATACACATACCAATGCTGCTAATGTGGCCAAGGCATCTGCAAAATCGTTTCTATTTTGTGAGATATACTTAAAGGCGATGTCTTCGAACTCCTTTGCCATTTTGATGACGTGCCGATGATAGGGGAGCAAATGGAGTTCCTTAGTGTTGTATATTCCCATGGATTGTCGGATGACTAATTATGAGTCCCCGAAGACGGCTGATGAGTGGGTTTTATACCTACAAATCAGGTATTGTTAGGCTTAATTATTGTGGTCTTTAAGCGTTTTTAGTATTATTTTACTTGTTTTTGGTGTTTATTTGTTGTAGGTTGGAGCTGGAGGGGCAAAAGGGTAAATTTGGAGCTTAAAATACACTTGGTGGCATTTTTGTAATTATGTGGGCATGGGCTAGCGCCAGCGGCGCTTGGGCTAGCGCCAGAGGCGCTAGTTCACGTTTTTGGGTGCTAAAGTTCAGCTGAAGGAGGAAAAGGAAGCCAATTTGGAAGAGGATTCTAGTCAATATTGATCAGATAGTGAGAAGGAAACCCTAAGAAGGAACTTGGAGACTATTATTATTAGGAATCTATTTTTTTACTTTAGAGAGTAAGGAGAGATATTCTGTGGATTACTTTTGTTCAAGCACTGGATTTTGATGTGGGTTTAAGCTTACTTTGGAATTTATTCATAATTGGGTTTGATCAATCTACTTCTTCTTTATTCAATTGATTGTTTATTTTCCATGAGTAACCTTGATCCCATAATGGCTTTTGGTTTAGACATGAACTAAATCCTCCATTATGGGGATTCTAACTTAACGGATTTTAATATGTAGTCTAATTATAAGCTTGATTGTTAGATTGTTTTGCATATCATAAGGAATTTCTATCATGATTGTTTTGCACGTATGAATGCTTGATCACCATTCGATTTCAGTACTTATATGGAATTGAAAAATAACATATAAATATGGATTGTAATCATGATAGCTTGCGAATATAAGGCTTAAATGGATAGCTTATTATTTTGTGAATCAGATAGAAATATACTGTTTCACCGTAGGAGCTAAAATAAGGACTTGTGCTTAAAATCAATATAATTGCAATTTCACATAGAAATATAGTGATTTTGGTTATAGTGGTGATTACATGGTGTCTATCAAGTATGGATATTATGTAAGTAGGTCATAATGCATTGACAAATGGTTATGTCTATTTTAGTGTTCTTGGCTACTTTTCTGTGATATGTGAATTTACTAGCATGATAATGGTAATTAGATGAACTATTAAATGAAGTTAGGATCCCATTAATTCCAGGCTTGATATATTTCATTAGTATTTGCATAGTTAGTCATTAATTGTTATAGAAATAATTTTGTCACCAAAAGTAACACAATAGTTTAGGCAAATAAGTATAGTGATAGAACTGATGCATAGTGAATTAATTTAATCCTGTCTCTATGGGACGATACTTTACTTCCTCTGTATTACTTGTTGACCACGTATACTTGCGTGAGTTAGAGCTCTTTTATTTAAAACTTAAAAAGAGGCAACAACGGCTAGTCGTTTGACTCCGATTCTGTAGGCCATTTCTAGTCCCAAAATGCATCCTTCATACTCGGCCGTGTTATTAGAGTTGCCGAATTATAATTTCATCGCCGCAGGATATTGTTCTCCTGTGATGGATACAAGGACTGCCCCTGCCCCAGCCCCTTCCATGTTCATAGCACCGTCGAAATATAATTTCCAAAACTAACCTTCACTTTCGTTTCTCATGGACAGGATGACCGTCACACCTTCATCTAGGAAGTATGTTACCAATGGCTCGAACCCTCTTGTGGGCGCCTCAGACAGTTGGTCTACAATTCCTTAGCCTTTAATCGATTTCTGCGTCACGTAGATGATGTCAAACTGTTAGAGGAGTAGTTGCCATCTTGACAACTGACAATTTAGCATCGGTCGGTCGAAAATGTATTTCAGAGGATCCATGCAAGAGATCAGATACGTCGTGTGGCCATGTAGGTAATGTTGTAGCCTCATAGCAGACCATGCTAATGCACAACAGGTTTTCTCGATCATGAGTAGTTCTATTCGCAACTGCTGAACCTCTTTCTCAGGTAATATATAGCTCTTTCTTTTCCCATGTCGTCCTTCTGTCCTAGCATATACCCCATAGCATAGGGGTTGACGGAGATGTACATAAACAAAGGCATTCCATCCTTTGGTGGGACCAGAACAGGTGCTCTTATTAATTGTCGCTTAATGATGTGGAAGGCTTTTTGGCATTCTTCATTCCATTTACCGGAAGAACTTTTCCTGAGCAATTTGAAGATCGGTTCGCAAGTTGTTGTCAATTGGGATATGAATCTGCTGATGAAGTTGATTCTTCCCGAGAATCCCCGTATTTCCTTCTCGGTTCGCGGTGCCAGCATTTTAGTAATGGCCTTTATTTTGACGGGGTCTATCTCGATGCCCCGGTTGCTGATGAGAAATCCCAAAAGCTTTCCCGATTTGACGCCGAAGGCGCATTTAGCGGGATTTAATTTCAAACTGTATTTTCACAGTCGGTCAAACAACTTCTGCAGATGGGCTGCATGCACTTCTTCCTTTTTTGATTTGACAGTAGTCTACGTAACCTCAATTTCTTTATGCATCATGTCATGAAATAAGGCCATCATTGCCCTTTGATATGTAGCACCAACGTTGGTGAGGCCAAAAGATAAACGTCTATAACAAAACGTACCCCAGGGAGTGATAAATGCCGTCTTCTCCCTATCTTCCTCAGCGACCATTATCTGGTGATAGCCAGCGAAACAGTCGACAAACGAATACATTTCAAACTGTGCGGTGTTATCTATTAAGACACTACAAAAAAATAGACATTCGACAATGATTTTTCGGGCAACGACTTATAAAGTCATTGCCAAAAATGCATGTTTAGCAACGAAATTTGTCATTCGTTGCAGTTTATGAAAGGCATTCATTTTTCGTAACGAAATTCATAGGTCGTTGCAAAATTTCTTTGCCAATTCGTTGTCAGAAAAAAAAAATTCCCCGCCTATTTACTTTTTTGTTGCCGATGTGTTGGCGATAAAAATTTATCTCCCGCCACTTGATTTTTCCTCATCATGGGCAACAAAAGATTTTTTTGTTGCTATATTTCGTAGCCTAATATGGACCACATTTATTGTCAACAATTTTTTTTTGGTTGCGTATTTTGTACAATTTTTTGCAACGACTATTAAAATGCGCCCTAAATTAAAATAATCCTAATAATACATTTCGCCCTCTTTTTTTCCCAAAACGCATCGTTTTGTATTTTTAAATTATTATTTATTTTATTTCATTTTGAATAACTCATTTTACATGAAACGGATGAACTATAAGTAATAATATTCACATTCTTAGTTTCTGTTATATTCATCTATCAATTTTATCATGAGATCATCTCAAAACCACAAACTAAATAAAATAAAATAAAATAATAAAAATAAAAATATGATAATAATATCATAAGTATGTGTGTGAAAATGTATATTACATATATAATTATGTAATATATATTATCTAATACATTAAACATTTCAACAAGTATCTAAAAAATCAAGAACAATATTAGTTTGAACTTGTACAAATATCTAAAACATTGACTGACTTTCTGTTAATAGGAAGGATCAATATACTCAAACTGGTTCAGTTATAAAATTGATTCGGTTATAACCGAAAACCGAAATTGATAAAAAATTTAATATCCAAACAACTAGCCGAATTATCAAATAACTGAAACCGAATTTCCTATTCGGTTATTTCAGTTAATAACCGAAATTAAATTCCATTGTTTTTTCAAACCAAAAAAATCATTTAAATTTTTCAATACTAAAGCTTCCAATCAGTAATTAAATAATTAATAACAATCAACAACCATAACAATTCTTAATCTTAACAAAGTTTAATGGTATAAAATTAATAATACATAATCCATAATTTAACAAAGTCTATCTAAATACATTATGCATCCAGGACCAACAGAGAGCAGAACAGCTTCAGAAAGAATAATTATGATGATAAGAAAAACTCCAATAGCCATTAAACTGCTATAGTAAAATGGAACCCAACTGCTGACAATAGGTGCCAACAACTGTAACACAAAACCCAAAGCAAGACAAAAGACCCGCCATTGCTGAAGAACCCGGTTCTACCTGAGATATAGAAACACAACCATCAGATGTCAGTTAATCACCATCTCCTTCCACCAAAACTTTTTTCAAAACTTACCTTGTTTGTATCATCGCTAGAATCAAAGAGCCCAACCCCAATTGTAGCCTCTCGGAATATGGAATATAGTTGGGACAAGCTGCATGCAAGAGCCAAAACATAATAAACTACTAAAGCCAAATATTCTGAAGAATTGACAATAAAAGCACCTAAAAAATCGCTCTAACCTCATCTTTTGCTAAAATATCATCAATGTTATAATATTGTGCCATCCTTGAGAGAAACTTGTTCTCTGTTATAGGCTGTAAGAATGACGCAGCTAGGTATTATAAAATATTAAAATGTGAAGAGTAAATATTCTGTCACTTAAATCAAAATAATAATAAAAAAATATCTCAATCCATGATGCGTTCATTGAAATAAACTACAACCAATATGTAGTCCTCAGTCTCAAATTTTTCGACATCAATCCAGAATACGAAAAACTTATACCTACTTCAAAGATCAATGACATGAGACAGCTTCTGAATTCAGTTCAATAAGAAGTCTCCCTGCTTAATAGTCGACTGTTAAAGAGCATTGTTTGAATCAGGACAGTTAGTTTCTAATACACCTGCAACTTTGTCAATCTTGCAGTGAAGCTTCCCCGCTGCAATAAAACGTGAAAGCTCCCTGAAGATGATGGAAATAGTCAGTAAATTACAAAATGAATAATTTACCACAACTAAAAAAAATAAAAATTTTTTAAAACAAGACTATAGCAAATCAAGTGTATCCATGGAAATGAAGCAACTTACAAATCAATAAAATCCACTGTTACTCCAAATGCCTTCGCCATTGCTTCAATCGTAACGCTCTTGTACGATTCCAGAAACTGGGAGTAAACAACAGTCCTTATCTCTCTCATGTAGTACTGGAAGTGATGGACTCCACGACACGTTTGCGTGAGGTGGTCGTCGTCCGGATCGTTTCCAACAAGTTGATAGGATGGATAGCTTGCAATACCTTAACCCCTCGCCTCTATGTATACGGTAATCTTGGTACAATTGCTTGCTTAGGAAATCTGCGTAGGGTGAACACCAACGACACCTCGACCCCTCGCTTATATTGAAGTGGTAACCTTGGTACAATCGACGATTGATGCAGTAGAAGACGCCACACACAACTATGATTAGTTGTATGATAAGTCAATTATGAATCTCAAAGAAGAACTAAGGAACACTTAGGAATTCTCAAAGAACCACAAGTAGAGAAACAAACTCACAATAGTATTAATAATCTGAAAATTGATATATGATATGGTTATACAAGCCTAGCATCACTTGGTATTTATAGGAACTCATGGTGTGCTAACCCATCATAATAAGTCAAGATCTAACAACTAATCACATCACATGTATCAGCCACCCAAAGAATTTAACAACCCAAAAACATGTGATGTGTTAAAAGTCCAAATCAGACAACTATAAACTGATCAGCACATTGTAAGCTATTTTCATATCTGATAAGTTCCGAATTTGGACTTGGGCCAAGAATGACAATTGTAGCCCTGGAGTTTCTAATGAATTTAGGCTTTTGAATCACCTCATTTGGAGTTCGTAAACTCAAGTTATGGCCCAAATACGAACTGATGTCAAACTAGTCCAAAAGTGCGGAAATACTGATTCTTTTGCAACTGTTCGGGTATGCTTACTTCCAAGGTGTTTATGATCTTCGTGTGCTTGTAGCCCGTCTCTATAACCTCTATGCTCGATCCAACCTCGGTCCATAATTTATGAATCATCCCGTTAAGTCCTTCTTTGAATCGTTTAACTCGTGTTCTCGTAATGGGTCCAAGTGGCATATGCAATGGATCCACTTGTGTTTTTTCAAGGGCTTGTGAGCTAAGGATGTCCTCATCATACCTCTCCTCTTGAAAAGGATTTGTCCTCAAATATTTACCTACATCAAATGGGCTTAGATCATAAACATTGAAAGTTGCACTAACATTATACTCACTAGGTAAGTCCAATTTGTAAGCATTGTTGTTAATGCGTTCAAGCACTTGAAATGGTCCATCTCCTCTTGGAAGTAATTTCGAACACCTCTGAGCAGGAAATCTTTCCTTACACATGTGTAGCCGAACCCAATCCCCGGGTTCGAAGATTACTTGATGCCGACCCTTGTTGGCCTGTTTGGCATATTGATCCGTCCTCTTTTCAATGTTGAGTCTTGTCTTCTCATGTATCTGTTTAACAAAATCAGCTTTGTTTTTGCCATCCATGTTAGTATACTCAGAAACAGGTAATGGTGACAAATCTAAGGGTGTTAAAGGATTAAAGCCATACACAATTTCAAAAGGAGAGAATTTAGTAGCAGAGTGAACAAATCTATTATAAGCAAACTCAATATGTGGTAGACATTCTTCTCAAAGCTTAATATTCTTTTTAATGATAGCCCTTAGTAATGTAGATAGAGTTCTATTAACTACTTCTGTTTGACCGTCAGTTTGTGGATGACAAGTAGTTGAAAATAGTAGTTTAGTTCCTAATTTACACCACAAAGTCTTCCAAAAATAGCTCAAGAATTTAGCATCTCTATCCGAAACAATGGTTCGGGGCATGCCATGCAAACGCACAATGTCTCTAAAGAATAAATCAGCAACATGGGATGCATCATCAGTTTTGTGGCATGGGATAAAGTGTGCCATTTTTTAAAACCTATCCACGACCACAAATATAGAATCATGACCATGCTTAGATCTAGGTAAACCCAATACAAAGTCCATAGACAAATCAACCCAAGGTTCACTCGAAACAGGCAATGGTGTGTATAACCCATAGGGTTGAACACGAGATTTAGCTTGACAACATGTAATGCATCTATGACAAATTCTTTCCACATCTCGTTTCATATGGGGCCAATAGAAATGTTCTTTTATCACAGATAAGGTCTTATCAACACTAAAATGTCCCATCAAACCACCTCCATGTGATTCTCGAACCAATAACTCACGAAAAAACATGCAGGTATACATAATCTATTCTCACGAAATAAGAATCCATCCATCTTAAAGTATTTACCTACAACATTCTTTTTCACAATTTTTAAACTCTCCACAAAAATCATGGTCATTAACATATAATTCTTTGATTTGTTCAAAACCAAGTAATTTTGTGTCAAGAGTATTTAACAACACATACCTTCACGAAAGAGCATCAGCCACGACATTTTCCTTACCTTGCTTATACCGAATGACGTAAGGAAATGTCTCGATGAACTCCATCCATCATGCATGTCTCTTGTTCAAGTTGTGTTGGCCTTTCAAATATTTTAACGATTCATGATCTGTGTGAATCACAAACTCCTTAGGCCACAGGTAATGTTGCCAAGTCTTCAATGATCGAACTAAGGCACACAACTCTTTGTTATAAGTGGGATAGTTCAAAGCTGCTCCACTCAATTTTTCACTAAAATATGCCATTGGTTTTCCTTCTTGCATTAGTACAGCTCTAATTCCTAAACCTGAAGCATCACATTCAATTTCAAAAGTCTTAGTGAAATTGGGCAATACAAGTAAAGGAGCGTTAGTTAATTTTTCTTTAATCAAATTAAACGCATTTTCCTGTGCATCACCCCCACTTGAATCCTACACTCTTTTTGATTACTTCGGTGAGTGGTGCTGTGACTTCGCTGAAGTTTCTTACAAATCGTCTATAGAAACTTGCGAGTCCATGAAAGCTACGAACTTGACTGACATTCGTAGGAGTTGGCCATTCTCGAATTGCCCTTATTTTCTCTTCGTCAACTTGTACTCCCTGCACACTGACAACAAAACCAAGAAACACAACTCGATCCGTACAAAATGTGCATTTATCCATATTGGCATATAATTTTTCCTTTCGAAGCACATCTAGGACAGATTTTATATGTAATCCATGCTCACCTAAATCCTTGTTGTAGATCAAGATATCATCAAAGTAGACAACTACAAATTTCCCAATAAAGGAACGCAAAACATGGTTCATTAATCTCATGAACGTGCTAGGAGCATTAGTTAAACCAAAAGGTAAGACTAACCACTCATATAACCCATATTTTGTTTTAAAAGCAGTTTTCCATTCATCTCCCTCATACATTCTAATCTGATGATAACCACTCTTTAAATCAATTTTAGAAAACACACAAGATCCATGCAATTCATCTAACATATCATCTAACCTAGGAATGGGATGTCGATATTTTGCCGTGATGTTATTTACCGCTCGACAATCAATGCACATACGCCATTTCCCATCCTTTTTAGGCACTAAAATAACTGAAACCGCACATGGACTCATGTTTTCCCTCACAAACCCCTTGTCCATTAGTTCGGCAACTTGCCTTTGCAATTCCTTTGTCTCCTCGGGATTGCTTCGGTATGCTGGACGGTTTGGAATGGTTGCGTCAAGGACAAAATCAATTTAATGTTCAATGCCCCAAATTAGAGGTAATCCTTGTGGAAGTTCCTCGGGAAATACATCCTGATAATCCTACAAAAGAGTAAAAACAACACTAGGCAAAGAAGGATTATTAGTGTTAGTATTTAAAAGTGCCTCCTTATACCGAAGTATAATCATTGGCTTTTTAAAATCCAAAGCTCGCTTCATATCACTCCTTTTTGCAAAAATGTTTATTTTTCTCTCTTCACCTTTCTTTTTCTCTCTCTTTTGTTTTTTTCTCATGATCTCTCTATAAGTGCATTTGATACTCATGCACCTGTTTTGGTGACATAGGGCACAAGGTAATTTTTCTTTGATTGTGAACAAAAGAGTACTCATTAGTAAAACCATCGTGCTTTACTCGCCGATCGAATTGTCATGGTCTCCCAAGTAATAAGTGACCTGCCTGCATAGGAACTACATCACATAGAATCTCATCGACATATTTTTCAATTGTAAACGGATTGATACTTGCTTGGTAACTTTGATGTCGCCGCTGTCATTGAGCCACTGCAATCGGTATGGATGGGGATGTTTGGATGTTGTAAGTCCTAATTTCTCCACCATAGTGATGCTTGCCACATTTGTACAGCTCCCACCATCAATTACAACACAACAGATTTTACCATTTACTATGCATCTAGTATGAAATAGATTCTCTCTTTGTTCATTGCTTTCTTCCTTTACCTGTGTAATAAGCATTCTTCGAGTAACCAACACTTCACTATGCATAGCAACCTCTCTATCTTCCTCCAAAGGTGGCATAGAGTCATTGTCACTATCTTCTTCCTCGGTTTCCAATTCTCCATTATCAAGCAATAACATAGTTCTTTGATTTGGGCATTGATTTGCAATATGTCCCCTGCCTTGACATTTAAAGCATACAATATCTCGATTACGACTAGTAGAAGGTTGATTACTTTTACCTTGCAATCCTTGAGTAGTCTTTTCCTGCTTGATTTCGGGCTTTGGTTTGGAAACAGTTGGTCTTTCCTCGCGTTTCACAATGTTGGATTTCCATGATGTCCCTGTAGTAGGATTTGTTCGCTGGCCACCTCTTCTCTTAAGTTGCTTCTCTATTTTGATAGCCATGTGCACCATATCTTCCAATACCACATAATGTTGACGCTCCACCAAATCTGCAATATCCCAATTTAACCCTGCTGAAAATCGGGCCATGGTGGCCTCATTATCCTCGTCGATTTCAGCCCTGGACATTAACATCTCCATTTCATTAAAGTAGTCCTCCACTCTTATTTCACTGTTTCAAGTTTTGTAAGTTTCGAAACAGATCTCGATAATAGTGGCTTAGTACAAACCTCTTTTTCATCACAGCTTTCATTTCTGCACAAGTCTCTATTGGACATTCTCTACACCTCCTTCGGCTGGTCATCAATTGATCCCACCAAGTAACTGCATAATCTGAAAATTCGGTAGCTGCAATTCTAACTTTCTTGAGATCCGAGTAGTTGTGATAATCAAATATCCATTCCATTTTCTTCTCCCATTCTAAATATGCCTCGGGATCACTTCTGCCTTGGAAAGTAGAAATTTTCATTTTGATGCTATCAAGGTTGTTGTCCTCTCAATTTCGGCCACCTCTATCCCTTGCAAAATGTCTCCTAGGGATAAAGTCAGTTTCTCGATCCTCTTCCTCGCTAAACCTTTCGTCATAGAAAGTTATCTCTTCTAGTCTAGCTTCCTTTTGTTGGGCTTTTCCTTTAGGATGCCCACCCGGAGGGATTTGAGTTTGTTCCCCTCGAGTGTCACTCAATTGATCGATGCAATCATGCACTTGCCCCATAGCCATCCCTAACTGTCTAGAAAATTCTTTCATCATAGCCTCCATCATGAGTTTTGGGTCAAAATTCAATGAAGGAGGTTCATTCTCAATTGCCTTATCTCTTGTGTTAGACATATTTTCTGCAAAACAAAGGTTAGTAAAAAACAAGTTCCTCACCACTCCCTTACGTGTTTCGCTCAAATAATGTATTACAAATATGAAACGCTCGTGTATCACACTTATGGTTTTTACCCTCTAGTAATCTCACTACTCTTGCCTTTTTCCGCTTGTTGTTCTCTCTAATAGGTTCTTTTTGAATTCACACAAATATTACCTCAATTTTCCAATTACAATTCAATAAGAACTTATCAAGATACAATATAGAAAGGACGACTCTTGAAATACCAACAAAACTTTACAATCATCAAATATGATTCTTTGCAAATGAAATCCCAACAATAACAATCAACAATAATAATTTTCTGCTATATATTTTCTGCAGTTTTATTTTTTTTTTATTTTTTTTTACTATAATCCAACAATAAAAGTAAAGATAAGCAACTTGATAGGAAACTTAGCTCTGATACCAAATGATGGACTCCACGGCACGCTTGCGTGAGGTGGTCGTCGCCCGGATCATTTCCAATAAGTTGATAGGATGGATAGCTTGCAACACCTTAACTCCTCACATATATGTAGATGGTAATCTTGGTACAATTGCTTGCTTAGGAAATCTGCATAGGGTGAACACCAACGACACCTCAACCCCTCGCTTATATTGAAGCGGTAACCTCGGTACAATCGACGATTGATGCAGTAGAAGACGCCACACACAACTATGATTGGTTGTATGATAAGTCAATTATGAATCTCAAAGAAGAACTAAAGAACACTTAGGAATTCTCAAAGAACCACAAGTAGAGAAACAAACTCATAATAGTATTAATAATCTGAAAATTGATATATGATATGGTTATACAAGCCTAGCATCACTTGGTATTTATAGGAACTCATGGTGTGCTAACCCATCATCATAAGTTAAGATCTAACAACTAATCACATCACATGTATCAGCCACCCATAGAATTTAACAACCCAAAAACATGTGATGTGTTAAAAGTCCAAATCAGACAACTATAAACTGATCAGCACATTGCAAGCTATTTTCATATCTGATAAGTTCTGAATTTGTACTTGGGCCAAGAATGAAAATTGTAGCCCTGGAGTTTCTAATGAATTTAGGCTTTTGAATCACCTCATTTAGAGTTCGTAAACTCATGTTATGGCCCAAATACTAACTGATGTCAAACTAGTTCAAAAGTGCGGAAATGCTGATTCTTTTGCAACTGTTCGGGTATGCTTGCTTCCAAGGTATTTATGATCTTCGCGTGCTTGTAACCCGTCTCTATAACCTCTATGCTCGATCCAACCTCGGTCCATAATTTATGAATCATCCCGTTAAGTCTTTCTTTGAATCGTTTAGCTCGTGCTCTCGTAATGGGTCTAAGTGGCATATGCAATGGATCCACTTGTGTTTTTTTAAGGGCTTGTGAGCTAAGGATGTCCTCATCAGGAAGTGTGGATACAAATAGCGGTCCAATTTAATATGCTTAGTCAAGCCGGCTGCAAGTAAACCAGATAAAATCAGATAGAACTAATATGATGATTTGAGAAACAAACAAAATGAACACGCAAAGAAAATCTTCCAATCTTCATTATTGAAACATAATGCCCTTGTCTCATTCATGCAAGTTAATGTTTTGAAAAAAGAACATTTGTGTCCTCTCCACTAACAATATATGTTTGTCCTCATAATGAGTTCTTCTGTATACCATTTTGCAAATTTACTAGTTATTTTATAAATAAATACTGGGCTGCAACACCCACAATATTTGGTAGTTGGTGCCCGGGTTACACCACAATAGCTCAAATGCCCAATGTTATGCATAAAATACAGTTTCAAGTTTCACACCCAAAACATAACCCCATTAGGATCTCAAATACAAAGGTATAGATGACGAATGTAAAATTATAACAGAAACATGATTTAGCCAGCATTGTTATTGATTTATACAATAACTAGCAGAAAGGCCAACAAAGTTTTTAAAACCTTGATAAGAGTATGATCTATTGCTATAAACTAATGCACATTTATATAGCCCTTTAGTTCTATTTCAATTTAATTTGGCAAGCCATTATATTAAACAAATGCCAAAGCTATAAATATATTCAACAGCTCGAATAAGTGATAAAAATCTATTGCAATTATTAATTTTGCATTCTCTAGTGCTTTAAAGCCCTATAAATAAAAATCAAAAATTACGACCATAAAAGGGTGACCCACATCAAATTGTAATTTGTTTTACTGAGGATAAGTTCATTGTATAATTCAAGAACAAAAACGGTAAATTATGTATAAATTAGGAGAGAGAGAAAAATAGCTTTCTCCATGTTTTGTCAGATTTTCCACAATCAAATGCACGACAAACCCAATAAACTGTATAGAATTTAGGTATTTCAACTACATAGAATTAGGTTACTAAATCAACCGTAACTTACAAGAGTAATTAACTCATAAATGAAAATTTGAAACAACCGATAGGGAAAAAAATACATCAGATAAATATATACAAAAGCAATTGGAAAAAGAAGACTGACAGGTATCCTTCATCTTTAAGCTCCCTAACGAAGTTTCCGATGCCTTTCTTCCCAATCGACTTCAACACGTTCTTCAACACCGGCGCCATGACTACTCTCTCCTCCTCTTCCTTGAACAATTTTAGATTTCATACAACAGAGAATAGGGGTGGAAAAAAAATTAGGCAGGCCGGGTTTTTTCCAAACTTAGGCCGTGCATTAGCCCAAAATAGGAGGACTGAAGTTGGCATGTGGCTTCGGGCTTTCAGGCCAGTTTGTATTAATCTTTTAAGCTGTTTAATGTATTAAATTAATTTATACTTTTCTTTCAAATATATAAAAGTAAAATAAAGGTGAAATCCAAATATGTTAAAATTTTTATTATTTAAAAATTAAAAAATATATATTACATAAATTATACTACCTTCGTTCTAAATTATAAGATTATAATTGACTTTTTTAAAATTATTTTTAAACTCAAAATTTAGATGAATTTACTTCAATACAATTATGAATATCATAAGCTACCTAATAAATACTACTAGCTATAAGGTTTATTAGTTTCAAAACATAATTGAATCATATCAATTTAAATTTTAAAAATGTTTCAAATTAACTTTTAAAAAGTCAATAGTAATTTTATAATTTGAAATAAAAATTAGAAATATATAAATAATTGTGTAAGTTGTAATAGATATCAAATGTAGTCATAGGAATCATGAATGAGTCATAATACAAATAAATAATATTACAAGTAAATAAATAAATGTTTATTTTTTTAGTAATTATTCCTTAAATTGTCTCGAGTAAAAACTAATTAATAACTTTATAATTCTTTAAGTAGTTCTTTCATGTCAAAATTGTCAAATTATATTCACTTGGTATTTTGTCGTTTCATCGTGTCATTTCAATTATTTGTATTGTAATATTTATATCATTTATAATAGTTACAATTTCAATATATCAGTCGATTAGACTGTTTGTGTGTGTGTATATATATATATATATATATATATATATATATATATATATAAATATTAAAACAACTGTCAAAACTTGAAAAACTAGTAGATCATGTGTCGCTGTCACTTAAAATAAGATAATTTCTATAATTGTTTGTTCATCTATTTTGTTTGAATATAATTCGATTCGAGACGGATTGAATTCGAGTAATGAATATTCGAGTTGAGTCAAATCCAAATAACTCTCTGTTAGGTTCAGTTCGGCTCGTTTATACCCTTACTCCTAAGTAATTGAAATTGCACTTTTAATATTTAGAATTTCCATTATAACTAATGAGTAATTTGATTATTACTAGTACTAAATAATATATTGGTTGTCTAAATTGGCAACAGAGACATGATAACCGATTTGACAAAGTGGTTTTATATAGTTTGATCGTAATCAATTACGGTTTGACTTCATTAAAAGAAATACTAATTAATACCGTATATATACACACACACACACACACACATCAAAATACAATTTATATATTAACCAAGTGCAGAAATGATCTCAGTTAGTATATCTCCCTCCAGTTATATCGATATCTTGTAAAAAGGGTATTAATTAGTTGTTTTTTAAATAAAGTCAAACTATATAAAAAATAAAACAAAATTTTTCAACACAAGCAACTTAATAATAAACTGTTATGATTATCCCATACCAAAATATGAAAAATCTATCAACAATCGGTACAAGTTATTGCAACTAAGAAAAGAATGTCTAAAATAGAAAAAACAAGATATCATAATTAAAACACCATCACAAAAAGAATTAATCAATTATCTTATAAAAAAATCTAATGATTATCTGATAGTAATCAAATGATAATCAACTAATTATCCTTATTCATTATTTAACGTTAATTAAATAATATCTAATTATTTATCCTTACTTATTATTTAATATTAATTAAATAATAAATAATTAATTTAATTGTATTTGTATATCATTATTATTTAATATTGATTAAATAATAATTAACTAATTCTTAATCCTTATTTATTATTTAATATTAATATTGTTAATATTTAAATGGCACGACCCGACCCGAACCGACCCAGTCCGAGCCAACCCGGCCAATTAAAAATTGCAAGTACTCTCTCTCTCCAATTCTTATGGAAAAGTGTGTAACTGTCTAACCCTAAATCATGATAAGACTCCTCTTATTTATAGATATAGGGAACCCTCCTAAACTATTTAGGATTAGAGTTTTTATTTTAATTAAACTCCTAATCCAATTAGGAATTTATGAGAGAATACTTCTATTAATTAATTCTCAATCCCTATTAGTAATTAAATAATAGTAATTGTAATAATAATAATAAGACTCCTCTTATTAATTTATATTTAATATTTTCAAAATATTAAATAATAAATATTAAGCTATTTAATTTATTCTATTTCCATAGATTAAATTAAATACACTTAACTTATTATTACAATTATGTCATTTACTTCTTAAACAAATATTTTCTTTTTGCGGTGTGACCTTTTAGGTTCTCCATATTAAACCGATTATGAATAAATCAATTAGAACAATTCTAATCTTATTTAAATAAATAAATTAAACTATTTAATTTATTTAAATAAATAATATTTATTCTACAATAAGGATAAGCTCCCTTAGCGATCAACGACTTTCCAGATAATATAGATTTCAACATTAATCACAAAAGAACCTTTCAGTGCATAGTTACCATACAATTCAATCATTTTACCATACAATGTCCCAATTAAATATAAGACATGAAATTTCTGTCAAGTCTTATTTTATTTAATTATATGTATTTCGATTCTCAAATGCACAACTCTGATTAATGCAAATTAGAAACTCCTTTCGAATTTCATTCTGCTTTGGCTAAATACTTCTGAGTCGTCATTTATCGAATCACATAGGACATTCTCTCCTTTTACTAGAAGTGGTAGATTCTTTGTTGACCATTCACCTATCTCCATGTATAACTTATTATACCCAATCATACCCTTTATTATACTTATTCTTGATCGTTACTTTGTTCAACTCCCGAAAGTCGATACAAAGCCTCAGCGATCCATCCTTCTTCTTCACAAATAACACTGGCGCTCCCCATGGAGACAAACTCGGTTGGATATACTTTTTATTTAACAATTCTTGCAGTTGAACCATCAACTCTTTCATCTCTACTGGCGCCATTCTATATGGTGCCCTTGAAACGGGTGCCGTTCCAGGCACTACGTCTATCACGAATTCGATCTCCCTATCTGGTGGAAGTCCTGGCAATTCGTCCGGAAATACATTCGCGAATTCATTCACGATAGGTATCTGCCCCATTTCGACTCCCTCTCGTTGGGTATCAACAATGTGGCATAGATAACCTACACACCCTTTTCTTAACAACTTCCTGGCTTGCATCGTCGATAGCAAACTCGAACGTCTAGGAGATTTACTACCGTAGAACACTACCTTAGACTGTTTTGAAGTCTGAAGGTTTACGCTTTTCTTCTGGCAATCGATTACTGCCCCGTGGTTAAACAACCAATCCATTCCCAGTATTACGTCAAATTCTCCCAGTCTAATCGGAATTAAATCTACCGATAACTTACTCCCTCTAATTTCAACGCGACAATTCCTATGAACATGTTCAACAGGGATTACTTCCTTATTCGCAACTTCTATGTTCAAGGGAGACTCTAGTTTCTCTAGAGGTAAGCTTAAACGTTGAGCAAATTCACATGATACAAAGGAACAGGTCGCACCCGAATCAAACAACACATATGCATTAATATTATTGATCGGAATGATACCTGAGACTACGTCTCCTGATGTCACTGCATCTTGGACCGTCATATTGAAGGTCCGGGCTGATGGTCTACTCGGTGGAGCTGGACTAGTCATAGTCAGCTTGCCACTGCTATTCCCATTGCCTCCCCCGTTTGTCCCCTTCTTAGGGCAATTCCTTGCCATGTGGCCTGGTGCTCCGCAAACGAAACACCCACCGATCTTCTTCGGGTTAGGGCAGTTAGGAGAGATGTGTCCCTCCTGCCCACAGTTATAGCATGCCGTCCTTCCCTTCAAGCAGACCCCCAGATGATTCTTGCCGCAGGTCTTACACGGCTCTAACCTCTTCTTTGGGTCTCCTTGTTTGTTCCCGGTATTCCCGGAATTGTTCCATTTCCTCTTCTGGTTACTTCCACTTCCACTGGCTACATCAGTCCTATTTCCTCCTTCGTTCTTACCCTTATTCTTCTTCTCCCTATTGTAGAGGCTCAGTGCCTCACTCCCCCCTCGGCTATGATAGCCTTTTCTAAGATTGATCCAAAGGTATCGATCTGTAACACGCTCACCTTGCTGTAGAGCCAGGGTTTCAGGCCCTGCTCAAACCTCCTCGTCTTCCTTTCTTCGGTGTCCACTTGGTGTGGAGCAAACTGAGCCAGCTCGTTGAACTTAGCAGCATATTGGGGTACTATCAGGTTATCTTGCTTCAGTTCTAAGAATCGCATCTCCATACGACTCTGCATGCTTTTGGGAAAGTAGTTCTCGAAGTACAACTCTTTGAACCGTTCCCAAGCAATGACTCCTTCCCCAGCCCTATTCTGGTTTGCTTCCCACCAGAAGTTGGCCTCGCCCTTCAATAGGTAGGTAGCAAAAGTGGTCTTCTGCTCCTCCCCAACTCCAGCAATGATGAATGCTTTCTCCACCTCCTTAACCCATGATTGAGCCTCTATAGGCTCGGTTGTCCCTTTAAATTCGGGCGGTCCCACGCTCTTAAAGTCCTTAAAGTTGGCAACACGCGCAACTGGAGGAACGACAGGTGGTACGGTTGGAACTCTGTTCAAAGCTCCTACCAATAAGTCTATGAATTGCTGCATAGGGTTTGCTATTTCTCTAGTCTCACTCTCATTATCGGATTCTCTATCCTCATTCCTCCGTGTTCCCTGTCTTCCTCTTCCTCTCCATCTCGGCGGCATTTTCTGTTAAACAAATTATGTCACTATTAATCTAGTATTCATCCTTGTGCACTATAGCAGATACTAAGACGTACACATACTAATCGCAAGGCACATTGGAATAAACATACTCATCACAAGGCACATTAAAATAAACATACTTATATTAACATGCTTCTTACTTCATACATCTTGTAACACATAGCTTCTGCTATTCGCATACAATATATCCCTCTATTACTAAAAAGATGGGATTTACACCAGATAATCTATTACATATACAAAATTTAGGATTTACATCCTTACAAGGTACACATCTAGACCTCGTCTAATCACTGAACTAGACCACGCCTAATGGCGTCTGCATACTCGTCATCTGCTATGGCCATCACCAGATCCCTACTAATGGTGTGCCTGGTCTGGCCCTCCTCTGCTGGGTAATGGGTCACCCTACGCTGAAATCGCCCATGTGACGACCTGAACGCATAGTTAGACCTATCGGTCCTCACCCTCTTGATCCTTGCCTCTTCTTCCAGGTCATCGGCCCGATCTTCGGCCCTGATCCTATCATCGATCTCTGCCTCCTAGTAGGCCTGTAACTCATGTCTCTCTTGCAAGAGTTCTTGAACCCTCGCCTCTAAGGCTTGAACTCTACCTCTTAGTGCTACATTCCTGTCAAGTACCACTTCAAACAGATTATTCATGTCTGATGGTGCCACTTCCTCCTCTTCAGAAGGCACAACATCCGATAATATATCATCTGCTTCCTCCTCATGCTCGGACGGATCCTCATCAAGTGAAAGGTCCATCTCCGGTTCCTCCTCTGGATCTTCCTCCGGGTCACTTTCTATCTGAGCCTCAGCCTCTGCTACTGGCTCGGGTGTTGGCTCGGGTGGAGCGATCAGCTCCTCGCTCACTACATGGATATCTCTATACTCGGGTTCTGCTCCTAACATCTACAAACCAATATACTAACTCAATTAGTACATAACAATAACAATTAATATAATAACACTTAACAAATATAGTTTATTATAAGTATACTCTTAGCTCTTTTGATGAATTTTCTCAATTCACCCTTAATAACTCTATTTGAGTTCATTTACTAACTCTACTATTCTCTCTACGGTCATATTCCTAAGGTTTTCCCCCAACCTAAGGTTTAAAACCTATCAGCTCTGATACCAACCTGTGACGCCCCCAAATCCGGGTACCTCAAACCCGAATCCGGTGCTACACGGTACATCCCATTCCATACAACAAAATAGACATGAATGTAATTACTATATTATTACAACACGTCTTACTCTCAATCCCAGGTTCTATTACCATAACATCATTCCAAATACATAATAAGTCTTAGTATTACAACATTTCTAATACAAATAAACTATGACGCCATCTAGACGTTCATCTTGCCCTTTCCCTTGTCCTTACCGGAACCTTCGGCCCGCTCGGACTTAGCTGCAATGTTTAATATAAAGCAAGAATGAGCATTTAATTTGCCCAGCAAGTATAACAGTTGAATAACAACAATATCATCAATCATAATCATTTCTCTTCGACAACTGAACAATAGTTGTGAAATATTCTGAATAAACAAGAATAATACTTTGCTTTCGTTTTAAAAATATATTTTTGAAACGACATTGAGTGGTCATAAGACCTCGAACTTTCTTTTGCTTTCTTGAAAAGGTACACAGCATTATAACTGCAAACCGTCTTACTTACGAGCACTTCTAGGTGATCAGCCTATTGTACTCTATGTTGATCAACACTCTAGCTGGAAACGACTATATGCGTTTGTTTAGGCGCTCGATGCCTTGTCAGAATAACTGACTAAAAACTGCCCCTAATATTAGGGTTGTTCATCTCATTCATGTCTCGGAATCCTAACCAAAACGATTCGGTTGGATAGCTCTACTTAATCATCAATAACATATCAAGGATTTATTATCAAATCAATAAAATATCTCAATATCTGTCTAGCCGAAACAAATGACATCGACGTTCTCTATAACAGTTCATATATATGTGAACCTGAAAGCTTCAACAATTTATGTCATAACATAGCTCGAATACTTGTGCAAATACTGAAAAATTTACATAAGTAAGGAATTCACACAACCATATATGTACTGCGTAAACCGAAACTTCAAACATCGCATGAGAGTCAAAAGAATATAATCAAATGAATCAAATAAACTTGCACAATATACGTCTATTGTATAAGATACGAAACTTGCATTCAATACTGAAAATGAATGAAGCTAGAGAACTTGCCCAACACAAAGGTTAGACAAGGGTTTAGGAAACTTGCCTTAAGCGCTTGCTACTAGTTGACGTTAATCGTCCTTCAAATATGTCCTACGCATTTAAACATATATTCACATACCAATTAGTCTCACCATAGACACCAAACACTGGCTTACATTAATCAAGACATTATAATCATTACGAACATTGATTGCCACTACGACTACCCAAACGGGGGTCTCGCTCACCGGTGAGCGAGCGGCTGCCCAGCTCGCCGGTGAGCTGGCGGGGGAGTAGGGGGCAGCGCCCCCTGAAAGCCAAACGAAAAATGCAATCATGCTATTCATTTCATTTAACCAAATCTCACGTGACTTAGTCATTTCATGCTTGGGGTCATTCAACTATTACACTAACATATCATACATATGTCTTGGGGTATTTATAACATGTTGGGTCTATGTAAACATGCATCGCATCAATAACACAAAGCAGCAGAACAGTTCACCTCTGCAGACCGGCGCAGCTGCGCAGGTCTTGTACTTGGGAGTGGCACAGCTGTGCCACTCTGCATCAGGGACTTCCAGCTCTGCAACCCTGCGCAGGTGCTATGCTTGGGAGTGGCGCAGCTGCGCCACTCTGCATCTAGGGACTTTCAAGTTCTGCTACTGCAGAACCCAAAAATCCAAACTCTTGATTCCGTTTCCCTTGCTTCTTAGCCATTATACAACAAGTCTATATGACTTAAAACATGCTTTTACAACTGAGCTATGCATCATAACATCATTTAATCAATTAACCATTCCTAATTCTCATGTTCCTTAGAGAAATCATTCTCTCGGATATTAAACCAAATAGTTGGTGGGCTTGGCTTTGGAGTTCATAACTCATAGCCTATCATTACATGGTTACCATTGACTTCACATATGAAATCAATTCCCATAGCTTCTGGACATTTACAACCAGTACACAACCAATTCACATAACCAAACCAAGATGATTACAACTTCATTATTAACAAAACATAAACAACAGTCCACTAATGTCCATTTCAGTCCATTTCTTGATTCCTTATGCATAGGTTTGATTCTCATTCATTGTTACACTTTTACACATTATTAACAAAGCTTTATACAGAGCTAACAACATATACCCACGTTCATGAATAACCAAGCAATTTCAGCAACATTACTCCAACAAACAATCATAGCAAAACTAGAAACTTGGAAAGAAAGTGGAAATGAGCTAAGCTCTATATTGCATACCTCTTGAGCTTGTTCTAAGGATGTTAAATGGATCAAATAGCAGCTGCTACCACACTCCTTCTTCTTCCTCAATTCACCCGTACACACTCAATTCCTACACTCTCTAAATTTTCAGCTATCTTACTAAGCAACAAGTGAAAGGAATGGAGGCTAAGCAATGGGAGAGTATTTATAGAGGAAGAGTTTGAGTTTCTGGAGGTGGAGGAGCTGAGCATGCTCGGGCATGGCAGCTCCCCATGTATGGGTGACTGAGCTTTTGCTCTTCCCATGGCTCGGGTACCCCCCCTCCTTCTCCCAAGTCGCTTTATTCCATTCTTGCTTCACCAAATGCAGATTTTGCAGCTCCCTATGCTCTCCCACGTTCTTGGCTCCTCTTCTCCGTCTCCTCTCCTTCTCCTTCTACCAATGGTTCAGCTGATTACATAACCCATTTCCCTCATGGGTCATGGGTTGTGGGTCATGGAGTGCGGGTTTGGGTCATGGACTTGACCCATAGGTTTTGGGCTTCAACTTGGGCCACTATTGGACTTCTAATTTAATTCCAATTGGGCTTCTAATAACAATTCAATTGGGCTCAAATAAAATCCCACACTTGGATTATTAACCCCTCTCATTAACGCTTTGGCGAAATTATGAAAAGTCATAAAATCGAAAAAGGCGTCCTTTGCATAAATAGTGTTTTAGCGCTATTTCTCTAATGATTTAATCAACTCCAATAAAAATAATAACAATCAAAAATTATCACATACACATCATATGTAGTAATAAAATATTCACACACATAACACGGAATAATATTAATAAAAGTTTAATTTATTCAATAAAATTCATAGGCTCGCGTTACAAAGCTACCCACGATCCGCGATCGTTACAATTGAAATAAAGCTTGAGTATATAATCATGATAATAACCTTGCTTGAATATCAATAAGCTAAGGTCAATAAGCTTACTCAATATAAATAAACTTGTCTTGAATAAATTAACAAGTTAAAAGAGAACAACAACTTGCTATAAATAATTCTCAAGCTTAAGGAAAGAAAACTTGCTCAACATAAAGTAACAAGTTGAGATAAGGAACTTGCCTCAAGCGTAGATTACAAATTAAATATCTCTCGATCCTTAAACAACCTATACATTTAATTATAAAATGGTAACATAATTAGTTATAAAATAATATACACTTTAAGCTTGCTCTTATCCTTTTTATTATAACATTTCACTTAGCATATCATAGTCAACAAGTACTAGTTTAACAACCATCTTGGCAATTCTTTAGTCACTTAATACATTAATATAAGTTTTAAACTTGTTTATAGCATCATAATAAAAGCTCAAAGAAAATAAAAATTAAAAATAATTTCAGTACTGCTCCCTCGCCGAGGCGAGAATTTACTGAACAAAAATCTCGCCGGGGCGAGCCTATCCTTAACAAAATTTCTTGCCGGGGCGAGACTTCGCCGGAGCGAAGATTACTAGCTCATTTTTCTCGCCGGGGCGAGACACCCGGCAGTCGTCTCCTACAGTTCACGAACAGTGAAAACTTAGGCCAAATTTGGCCAAATTTTCCGAATTCTATCATCCAGTACACAAACTAGATATACCCAGACATCAAATATGTTAGAAAACAAATACCCAACATGTTTCTAACTAATTTAACTATTATAAAACACATAATCAACTAATTTAAAACCAAAAATTCACTGTTAAACAATTTATTCATGCTTTGACCATTTTCATGAAATCAAACTCTGTAAATTCATTTTTCAACTAATTAAAACCATTCTTCTTGCATTATTCATGTTTTTCATCATACAATCATAAACAATTATTAATTAACCAATTAATAACCAAATGGAATCATCAATTTTTATACAACTACGCCATACATGAAATAAAGCTTTGTAAAAACTAAAATTAAATTTTAAAATATATTTTCATGAATTAAAACCTTCAAATAGAATTTTAATCATCATATAATCATCACGTAATCATCTATTTCACATAGCTATCAATTATAATAAAAAAAAATCACATATTAAGCCAATGAATATTTTTACAGAGAACCAAATATTGATATACAGAGGAGGGTATTATACCTTCTATTTGATTAAAAGAAAAGCTTGATTAACACTCTCCTTGCTTGAACTTCTACCTTCAATCTCCTCTTTTCAAAATTCACAAGCTCTCTTCTTTCTCAAATTTCACAGAACTCTCTCTTTTCTCTGTAGTTCTTCTTTCTCTTTTCTCTCTGTTCTTCTCTTTTCTTTTCTTTCTTTCAACTGACGTTCTTTTACAAAATGAAAACTGATATAACTTAAAAATATAAACTGATGATTTTAAAATAAAAACTGTTGTTTTAAATAATAATAACGTAAAATCCTTAAATTGAATCATCAGTTAGGATTTTCAAAAGCCATAAGGCTTTGTTTGGTAAACACTAATTAAAATAAACCTATTATTCTTATGTCTTGTTTGGTAAAACACAATTAAAATAACTCATTTTTCCAACCAAAGGTCATAAGGCCTAGTTTGGAAAAACTAAATTAAAACTCCTTTCATTTATTTTAATAAAACATTATAACATATAGTTTTAAATGTCACACATTTAATTTAATTGAACTTATTATTATTAAATAAATTCAATTAAATATTACTAACTCAAATAATAATTTTATTTAACAAAAACACCAAATAAATTATATTATTCAAATAAATTATTTATTAACATAAATCATTTATTCAAATAATTCTTTTCATCATCTAATTTAATTAATAATTAAATTAGAATAATCATCACAAATCATATTTAAGTAACAATTAACACCATTAACTCAACATAAACTTATTTCACAATAGCTTAATAAATCATCTATTAACTCAATAAATTAACAAAAATATTTATACAACTCAATAAATATTTTTATTAATTCTCAAAATTGCATTCGTTACAGGTTAGGTACTTAAAGATGTTTTTCACTGTCTTATAGTGATCTTCTCTAGAATATGACTGATCAACATCAGGCTTTGTATATTCACTGCATACATGATAGTAACTCATGCGATCTCTCTTTTAATTGGAGATAATTTTAGAGAGATACACTCCATGACTCATCATCATGAGACCTCTCTTGGAGTTTGCCATGTTAAACGCCTTTAGCATCAAATGAATATACGTTCCTTGGGTCAAGCCTAACATCCTTTTAAATCTATCTATATAGATTTATATCCCTAATATATAGGATGCCCCTCCCAAGTCATTCATGGAGGAATGTTTAGACAATTTTATCTTTAGTGATTGTAGTATTGGTGTGTTATTCCTTATCAGTAGTATATTAACATATAATACTAGAAATGTCACAGTGCTCCCACTGACCCTTTTGTACACACTAGGTTCATTCTCGTTTTTGATAAAATCAAACTCTTTTGATTGTCTCATCAAAACGAATGTTCTATCTTTGAGAAGCTTGCTTCAATCCATCAATGGATCATTGTAGCTTAAAACACAATTTGCTTCAACCTTTGAAACAAATTCCTCTGGCTGTATCATACATACATTCTCCTCAAGTCTTCATTGAGGAAGGGCGTCTCCACATCCATTTTGTCAGATTTTGTAATAAGCTGCAATCACAAGCAAAATCCAAATGGACTTGAGCATTACCCGGTAATAAGGTTTTATCACAGTCAACCCCTTGACTCGAAAAACCTTTTAAACATGTCTGGTTTTATAGGTCTCAACCTTTCCATTTGCCTCAGTCTTTCTCTTAAAGACCCATATTCACATTCTAGGCACTATGCCCTTTTGTGGAGTAACCAGAGTCTATACTTGGTTCTCATACATGGAGTCCATTTTAGATTTCATGGCCATTTGCCATTTCTCTGAGTTTCTTCTACTCATAGCCTTATCGTATATAACTGGATCATCATCCTCTATGATGCGTACCTCATCATCATCTTCTATGATGAATCCATACCTCCCAGGTATCTTCGGTACTGTTCCAGATTTACGATTCGGTTGTGGTACAATAGGTCTATCTACAGGTTCCTCGGTTCGACTTAAAGTGCTTTGTGGTTCTTGAACTCCTTCAAGATCTATTACCCTCCCACTAGCTCCTTCAATGATAAACACCTTTATCTAAGAATGCAGCGTGTAGGATTATAGTAATAATACCCTAAACTTTCTTTAGGATATCCCACAAGTCTTCACTTGTCAAATTTTGTCCCAAACTTATCTTTGAAACCTTTTCACATAAGCTAGACAACCCCTTATCTTAACATACTTAAGAGTAGGAATCCTTCCTATCCATAACCTTTATGGAGTCTTGGGCTCGGATTTTTGAGGTTACCTTATTTTTGTAGATATGCAACCGTTTCTAGGGCATAACCCCAGATGGATACTAAAATGTCGGTAAAAAAATCATTATGCACTGCACCATCTCCAACAAGATACAATTTCTCCTTTTAGATACAATAATCAATTATTGCGTATTAGAAGGTGTCCATTATGAAAAAATATCATTTTGAGATGATCTAGAAACTCATTACACAAGTATTCTTTCCTCGATCTGATCAAAGAATCTTAATACTTTGTCAATATGTTTCACTTCTGAATTCTTTGAACATTTCAAATGATTCAGACTTGTATTTTATCAAATACACACATTCAACTCTTTGAATGACCATCTCCTTTTCTCTTTTACTAGTTTGTTCAATTTGCAAAATTATTTTTCATGTAAGTCAAGTATACAAAGTTTATCAAGTATTCTTCTAGTTTCAAACAAAACATTATCATTATAAATAGAACAACAATTGTTCTTAAATATAATACCAGAACCTTCCTTGTCCAACAATGAAAATTCTAATGTTTCTAATGAGAACTGGAATACAATAACAACTTATTAACTTAATAGACTTGCCCGTAGGCAATGTTAAACTATAAGTTCCTATGGTCCCACACATAATATTACTTACTCTTAGTTTAGCTTTCTACTTCTGCTTAGTCTCTGCATTGGATTGCATACGTAAGAACTACAGCCGGTATCCAATACCCAAGTAGAACCTTGACTTACAGAAAGATTTATTTTTAATCATGAACAAACTTATATCTGTAACCGAAGCTTCACTAAGCTTCTTCTGGTTAGCCTCTGTAAGATTCTCCTTACAGTTTCCTTTCTAGTATCCAGACATATTGCAGTGAAAGCAAACTCCTTTGATATCTGCATCAGTCTTGTTCTTAGTGTCCTTAGTTATTACCTTTCCTTATACTTTCTCTGAATTGTTCTTCTTTTAAGAAGATCCTTTGGCCCTCTTCCGCTTCCTGGAAGAATCATCTACTAGTAAGACTTAGTCTTTCTTGGTTGGAAAGTGACTCTTTACAGTTTTCAACGTGTTTAAGCAACTTAGGCAGGCTGATATATATAGCTTGTTCACGTAGAAATTCACAACAAATTATGAGAAAGAGTCCGAAAGTGATTGCAAGATCAAATCTTGTATCAACTCTCCATCCATGACAAAAACCTTGTTGTCCTAATTGTTCAATCAGATTGATCATTTTTAGGACATTTGTCTATATTATAGTGCCATCGGTTATTCTAGATTGGAAGAGCACCTTAGATATCTAATATCTAATAGTCCTACTTTTCTCACCCTTCAACTCTTTGAAGGTGCAGGAGTATAGTAGGAGCATCCATAGTTTCATGCTGGAGCTGAAGCTCATTACTCATGGATGCGAGCATGATGCATTGAGCCAACTGTGCATCATCTTGTCACTTTCTAAAAGTAGCAATCTCTTCCTCAGAGGCATTGTCTGCAACCATTGCAGGGATAGGTGTATTAAGGACATAAGATAGCTTTTCAGCCTTGAAAACTATTCTCAAATTCCTTAACTAGTCCGTGTTATTTGGTCCAGTTAATTAACATCTAATATGCTCCGCAGTGATAGTAATTAGACATTGTAAAATTCTGTAAATGAATTTGTAATTTAACAACATTTTAGCATACATTCATTTCTTAATTAATTACCAAAATAAATTAGGTCTTTATTTTAAATTGGTATCTCTCACTTTTTCATCAAACTATATTACCCTCATTATATAGTTCGGCAAATCTAATTAAAGATTTGTTAGCGAAAATATGGATCCCATTTCAAATGTATATAGCCTTGTGTGTGCACAACAAACTATATATAAATAAATAGATAGACAACTATTGTCAATTACATCACTATGTAACTCCGTGTATTTTGCCTCCTAGATTATAATGGTCAAGTGTGTGCACATCCGAACTAAAATAATCTAAGTTAAGTCCAACCTAGCACTTCCATATATGTGAAGAGAAAAAGACCGCCCTTGTGTGTGCACAACAAAGCATTAATGTTCAATTCCTTAATAAGCATCAAATGTGATAATGCAACATCTTAAATATTTAATACTTACCTTGTGGTGACACAACAAACTCATATTAAATATTTAATACTCTATTGCTTTACCATGCTAGAAGGCGACGTTTGATATTCCTAATATCTTTGAACGCTTAGGACTTAATATAATTTCTTTGAGGGGTTTGTTATTATTAGTCTCATCTTGTTTAGCGTGCATGCACATATATATATAAAATACGCGTCATATTATTTAACATGAAAGGCATGTTGCATAATATAATATATATATATATAGTAAGCATGCACATATAGAATACTATATTCTACCCGGATTGATTATGGACTTTTATTCTAGTTTGGTTCACTAGAGCCACCAAGTGAACCAAAAGGTCAAACCTAAGGTGCAAGAATAAAATTTAAATATAACCATTACATTTAAACCCGGGCTCCATTACAAACGGGTCTTCATGCGCTCCTTGCTCATTTGTCTTCAATTCTTCAAGTAATTCTAATTAAACCTATTACATAAACTATTTACAATAAATAGAAACCTTGATCAGCAGTCAAGGGGAAGTACATAGGAGGGAGATAGAATTTACATTAAGAAAAATTAGAGAAGACGAGGTACGCAAACCCCATTTATAAAAAACTCATTCATTCAAGCATCCACTAAAATAAATCCAATCACACATTGGTCAGTAGTCCATAATCAATCCCTATTTATTATCATACATATTTCCATATGTATCAATAAATAACATTCATCCCATGAATATTAAAACCATTCTATATATGCATTGATATCAATTAATGGGCAATTAAAAGTTTACTAGAAATCCAATTTTGAAATAAAAATAAACTCCTTTATTTTTTAATCAAATTCCAAATCAAAATAAACTCTTTTATTTCAATTAACATGGAATCCAATTTCAAGTTCAAAACAAACTCTTTTATTTTAACTTAAAATTGTTGGAAAATAAAATATGTTGAATCATATTCCTTATCAAAATAAACATCTTTATTTTTAAGGAAACATGAAATCCTATTCCATATGTTAATAAGCTCCTTTATTCTAAATTTATATCAATTAAATAAACCATTTATTTGAATTGAAGGAAAAATTATTTTTCGGATTCTGCTGTCCGGCGTAGCTGCGCCCAGAATGAACTAGGAAACGGCGCAGCTGCGCTGAACCCCAGAAACGACTTTCTAGGTTTGGGCGCAGCTGCGCTCCAGAATGAACTTAAAACGGCGCAGCTGCGCCGCGTAGCAGATTTAGAAAAAACTGATTCTGCCCAAAAATTTCGATCCAATCGCATACCATACACACATGAAATCATCAAAATCGATAATTAGCACAAGATTAGGCTCTGATACCACTGTTAGGTTTGTATAAAGCGCGAATATGCAATCAAATTACATAAATAGTGCGGAAGCGCAATAAAACGGATTTTAAAATTTTTCATACAAACCATCACCATGATCATCCTTGTGATTAATTATCAATTAAATGAAAGGGATAGAGATATAGAATTATACCTTTGTAGACCCATGCTTCCACAGGTACGAGTTCACCTCCAAATTCTTGGCGTTCTCCTTGAATTTCACCGATTAAATTCCTTCCTTTGATCAACGTTAGCCACCCAAGTGTTTGGCCTCTAGAGGTGATCCACCAAGGAATAATAGTTGTTCAAGAAGATGGGTGTTGGCAAAACCCTAGTTTCTATCTCTATAGAAATTGTAAAGACTCTCTCTCTCTCCAATTCTTATGGAAGAGTGTGTAACTGTCTAACCCTAAATCATGATAAGACTCCTCTTATTTATAGATATAGGGAACCCTCCTACATTATTTAGGATTAGGGTTTTTATTTTAATTAAACTCCTTTAATTAATCAAAATCCTAATCCAATTAGGAATTTATGAGAGAGTACTTCTATTAATTAATTCTCAATCCCTATTAGGAATTAAATAATAGTAATTGGAATAATCATAATAATAAGACTCCTCTTATTAATTTATATTTAATATTTTCAAAATATTAAATAATAAATATTAAGCTATTTAATTTATTCTATCTCCATAGATTAAATTAAATACATTTAACTTATTATTACAATTATGTCATTTACTTCTTAAACAAATATTTTTCTTTTGCGGTGTGACCCTTTAGGTTCTCCATATTAAACCGGTTGTGAATAAATCAATTAGAACAATTCTAATCTTATTTAAATAAATAAATTAAACTATTTAATTTATTTAAATAAATAATATTTATTCTACAATAAGGGTAAGCTCCCTTAGCGATCAACGACTTTCCAGATAATATAAATTTCAACATTAATCACAAAAGAACCTTTCAGTGCATAGTTACCGTACAATTCAATCCTTCTACCATACAATGTCCCAATTAAATATAAGACATTGAATTACTGTCAAGTCTTATTTTATTTAATTATATGTATTTCGATTCTCAAATGCACAACTCTAAATAATGTAAATTAGAAGCTCTTTTCTAATTTCATTATGCCTTGGCCAAGGACTACTGAGTTGTCATTTATCGAATCACATAGGACATTCACATCTTTTACTAGACGTGGTAGATTCTTTGTTGATCATTCACCTATCTCCATGTACAACTTATTATACCCAATCATACCATTTGTTATACCCTAAAGGTCTTAAGGGACATGTCAAAGTATAACTCATCATACACAAGATACTATGATGATCTCAAGTCCAAGGATCACTTGTACTACTATCACTAGAGGAATTCCTATTGACAGGCGAGTAAAACTCCATTAGGTATTCCTTAGCGAGCCACGTTCAATGAACTTATTCTCCAATAAGCACCTACATACTTGCTTTAGTGTCTCCACACAAATGATTTTGAGATCAATCATCCTCTTCATGAGAGCAAGCAACGTATGTACTAATCTATCCGGATTCACTAATCCCCATTTTAGTAATCAAACGATTAGGAACGATTTTAGTTTGTGAGCTATCTAGAATTTAGATCTCATTAGCATGATCACCATCATGATTCTAAAAGCATTGCTCAAAACTATGGGTTTATCACATTTAATATAACAGCACGATGTAGATAAAGTAAAATGCCTTTAACAAACGAATAAGATTACAAAGTATATGCTACATCATATCATATATGATTGGCTTGTGTGCATACTACTTTCAGGCGTGACGCTGCGGCGTGAGATCATGCAGCCAGCTTGACGCTGCGGTGTCAGGGCCCTTAGGCGTGACGCTGCGGCGTGAAACTGACGTTGTGGCGTCAGGCCCCTTATTCACGACGCTGCGACGTCATTTGCTGGTGTTGCGGTGTGATGATTCAGAGTCGTCTTCCCCGTTTCGTTTCGGTAGCTTTCTTCAAATTTTAAAGATTAAAATCATCCTACCCAGCATGTGTACTCAATATTAACCACATATTACTATCAATAATAAGTTATATATACCCAATTGGAGTAATTAATCACAAGCATGATACATAGCATTCGTACAAATAGACGATGGATACTGATATGGCTATTGTGAATTGTGGCTACTGGGAGAAGGGCTTACCTCCTAGACTTAAAAGCAGTCCTCCTCTTCTTTCCGTAGTACACAACGAAGTTCGAAATCATCCGCGGCCAATTTCCTTCTTCAGCTCGCCCTTCCTCTTGAAGCTCTCAATGCCCCCTCTTCAGTAAAATTTATAACTCAGCAGCTCTGAAGAAGTCGGGGGTTCTAATTTATAGCCAATTTAATAACCATGCCAAGCTTTTGTCCAATTTGGTTAACCAGCGGGAACAAGAAGAAGATGATGGGCAATGCAGCTGATCACATCAACCCATATCTTTAGTCATGATTTGCATTTGCAGAAATCCAGCAAGAAATCCATACGCTACTGAGGATGGGACTTGCACTGTTCATCTCAACTTAATTCAATTCTCTCTCTCCCTCTCATACTACGGTTGAAAATAAATGAGATATGTCCCATAATTTGTGCCCCATTATATTGCTACCGGTTAATTAAATAAGCTATACAATATAAACCCAATTAATTTAGTATACCATAACTCCCCAATACGAGATTCAAGTAAATGGTTCGATTAGTTAATTAAATAACTAATTTAGTCTGTTAGTATTAAACTACCAAGTAGACTATTAATCATTAATGTTAATATTACTCACATTAATTAATACTTATATTAATTAACTTATGCGATTTAATTCCCACACTATATTCAATTAAATTGAATATTTAATTAATCGGTACTTTATCAATTCTTTTAATTTTAAAACCGTAGGGCTAGTCCATTAATTTAATTAAACCAATAGTGACTCCCTTTAATTAATCATAGTAGTTACGCGCAATTACATAATCACATAACCAATTAATTACACAAGATTTTAAATAATCATAAAAAACTAACTCATTAAAAAATTAAATTTTATAGTTAACTAATAACGGAGTTTAAAAATTCGCGGTCATTACATAAAATGTATACTTACATTTCCTATATGTAATATTATTGTAAGTATACCTCTTTTGGTTAGTCATTTGAGAGAGAACACTTGCATTTTATTTCCTTCATCTCCTGAGAGAGTTGAGAGAATTTGAGAGCAAAAATATTTTGAGTCACCAAGTTAGTGAAGGAGTTCTATCAAGTTCATGTCCTCCTACACAACATACTTTGGGAAGAGGAGAAGAGTAACCATCAAAAGCAAAAGGTAAGAAAATCCCTAGAAAACCCTAACTTTGCTTTTCTCTTGATTTTCATGGTGAAAATGTTAAGTTCAAGTTCTAAATATCTAGAATCTTGCTAGATATGTCTATATAGGATGTCATATAGTTTAAATATGTAATGGTATGAGTTTATGTAGAAAAATCTAGCAAAATGCTTGAAATAATTTTTACCGACGGTTAGAGTGTGACTTGTTCGAAGAAATTACACATTTTGAAATTTATAAATTATTTTTGGGACTTTAAATTTTCTGGAAATATATGGGTAAGCTAAGAACAAAACCTAGTTAGAATCATTTAAAAAGAAGTTGAAACGAGTGAGTTATGGATTTTTGACCAAAACACCCCATTATCGAAAAATATGTATGAACAATCCACTTCCAGGCTGATTTCAGTGTACAAAACTTGTCCAAATTTGCATTTTGATGAGGGAATCTTATAGTTCGGAAAGATACGAGTCCAACGAAACCGACTAGACATCAATCAGAGTTGTAGATCTCAAGTTATTCAAGTTTTGGCCAAGGACCCCAAATCTGAAAAAAAAATCCGAAAATACTAAAACCCCCTGCCGGTTCACTATTCACCGAACTGGCGCAATTTTTCCGGCGACCGGTTCGGCACTATTCCGGCCGGTTCCGGTGACCCCATTTGGACCTAAATTTTTTTAAAATCATGTAAAATATTATCATATTTATTTGGTGATTTTTCAGTGTACTTAAGTGATGTTTAGTTTAATTAGTGGTTAAAACCTATTTAAATCATTTAAAAATTATTAAATAATAAAGGTTAATACTACTAATTGATTATTAAACTAATTAAACATTGTTTAAGTATAATTTACTATTTAATTATTATTTAATCAATATTAAGTAATAATTAAATAGAATTAGTGATAATATACTAACTATTTATTATTTAATTAAGATTAAATAATAAATAGGGTTAAATAATTAATCTATTATTATTTAATTAATATCGAATAATGATTAAAGAGTGTTTAAGTTAATAAACTAATTATTTATTACTTAAATAAGATTAAGTAATAAATAATGATAATTACTCATTTAAATGTTATTTAATTAACATAAAAGTTAATAAATTAATTATTTATTATTTAATATTAAATAATAAATAAGGATAATAATTAATTATTATTTAATTAATATTAAATAATAATTAAGGACAAATAAAGTTAATAAGTTAATTATTTATTATTTAATTAATATTAAATAATAAATAAGGGGTAATAATTATTTAATTAATATTAAATAGTAATTAAATACAAATTAAATTAAATTAAGTATTAATTATTATTTAATTAATATTAAATAATAATACACTATAAATTATTTATTTATTATTATGTAATTAATAATAAATAATAAATAAGGATTATTAACTAATAATTAAAGACAAATAAGATTAATAATTTGATTATTCAAATAATAAGTAAATATAATTAGTTATTATTTATTATTAAATAATAACTAAATGTAATTAATTAATTACTATTTAGCTAATATTAAATAGTAATTAAATGAAGATATAATTAATAAAATAAAGAGAGTTTGATAGGTCTCCAACTTTTAGGAAATATTTTGATGATAACAATAATTAGGTAAAAGATTTATTAGAAGGAAGAATTCTCTCCTTAAGATTTACTTTTAATTATTTTCTATTATTTTATTTACTTTTGATTAAAAGTATTTTTCAAATCCTATTGAATTAATTTTCTTGACCTTGATAATTTAATATCAAGTGTTAAAATAATTGATTCATAAAATAACATTTCCTAGGGCAAGGAAAACTCCTATTTATTCTCAAAATGATTTTAATCTCAAAGTATTTATGGGCTAAAGGATATATAATTACAATATATATATATATATATATATATATATATATATATATGTAACGGATATATATACATATAGATATATATGTGCATGTGGGCATTTAGTACTTGATTATATATGATATCTATACATGCAATCATGTGCTGGAAGTAAGCTTGCAAAGTATCACTAAAATTGGGACAATCTCATATGAATCCATCCGTGCATATAATAGATTTTGAAAAAGATTTCCATGTGATCATTTATTACTCCTCTTTGACTAAATCTAATTCGGAAGATTTTTTTTGGCAATCCGCGTGAATTGGAAATTGATCCGAACCCTTTATTTTGAACAAATTGATCTGATCCATTTATTTTAAATAAACTTTCAAAAATTACCTTTATGCCCTTAGTCTCAAAACTCCTATAAATAGGAACCTTTTTCTTTCATTTCAAATTACCAATTTACTATCAAAGAAAAAGCTTACTCCTTGCCCACATATTTTCTCTCTACAAAGCTTTATATCTCTTCTACTCTAAAGTTTTAATTTGTGTGAAGAAGAGAAAATTGGTCACAAGTATTAGAGATAAGTTGTGTAATTTATTTACTTGGATAATCTCTTACTTGTTTGTTGTTATAGATATACAAATATAAATTGTTATACACAATTATATATATCTATATTTCATCTATTTATTAATAAAAAGTCAGTACTTAGACACCGAGACTATAGCGAAGATATTCCTCTTAAGTGAGGGAATTAGCCGAACGAGTACTCAAAGTCCTAAGTGGCCTTTTATTAATATTATTTATATAAATATTAGTAGATTAACACTCAATTGTCATAACGACGCTGTGATACTCCTTTTGTAACAAAGTGGGTTATCCGAACTGTAATTGAATTTTGAGTGATCTATTGAAAGTATTTATATAAATATCAATTGCGATATTATAAAATTGGTAAACGCTTAGATACCGATTTTATTTGGATTTATTCATCTTGAGTGAATTATCCAAACGGTCTTTAAAAAATTCTAAGTTACCATATTTATAAATATTCACATAATAGATTAAATATATTAGTATATATTCTCTGAGTTAAACAAATTTATTTGTTATATCAAATATTGTCTAACTGATTCAATTATTACACTTGACATTTGCTAAACTAGTATTTGATCATAAATTTATTTATTCATAAAAATACTTGTTGCATATTATAAAAGTTATTTAAACTTTTATACCTAAAATCAAAACTTCATCTTTTTATAGAAACACATTCTTTATTTATAAAAGTGAAGTTAAATATTTATAAATCTGAGTATAAAATATTATCTGCTTATTTTAAGAAGCATAAAATATAAAAGTTATTTAAACTTTTATATATACATGTACTGAATTATATCAGCTTGTTCTAGAAGCATTTCTTTATCAAAACTTTTGTAAAAGGGAAAAGGGTAGAGTTAGTTTATTTTATGTACCTGTGAGAAAGACGTGTAATTCTTTGACCAAGACCAGAGTCTTAGAGAGGTCAGCTGGGAGTTGGGTCTCTAGTGAACTTGTAAGGTAAAGAAGAGGCTGTTGTTTCAAGACCAGATCATAGAATAGAACTGAACTCAAAAGGAAGATACAACTAAGCTTGAGGAAGGAGCTGGGAGCTTGCTGTCCAAGATAGTTAGTTGAGAATAGTTGTAAGTTTGTCTATAAAACTTTGTAAAGGCTTCTCCACCTGTTGAAGGAGTATTTATTACTGATAGTAATAGGATCTCAAGTCCTGAAGAGGAGCTTGAGACTGGACGTAGCAACATACCCGGGATGTATGTTGTGAACCAGATAAATCTCTTTGCATTGTGTGATTGAATTTTTACCTGTATTGCATATTAATTTTCAGTACTACTAATTAATATTCAACCCCCCCCCCCCCTTTTAGATTATTATTGGACTTTCAATTGGTATCAGAGCGGTGCTCTTTAACTTGTTTGTTGAGTGAATACAGGCATATCTAAGAGTAGATCCATCTATGGCCTACAATGCTACTGGTTGCGGAGAAGGACTATCAATGTCTAGACCTCCACTATTCGATGGCACAAATTTTGCCACCTGGAAGAATAGATTTAAAATCTATGCCAAATCACAAGGAATCAAAGTTTGGTTGGCAATAGAACGAGGTGTAAAAGTTCCCACAAAAATTGAAGGTGAAAAGATCGTTGAGAAAGATGCTGATGAATTCACCACCGAGGATGAAGAGGCTATGAATATAGCTTCCAAAGCCGAACAAGTGCTGACTAGTGCTCTTATTGAAAAAGAGTACAAAAGAGTTAGTAATTGCAAGAATGCAAAAGAAATCTGGGAAAAATTGATTATAACCTATGAAGGAACCAATCATATCAAAGAAACCAGAAAAGATGCTCTAATTCAAGAATATGAAAGTTTCAAGCTAGAAGAAGGTGAAAAGATCATTGATATGGAAACACGGTTTTCCAGAATCATTGATGAGCTGGAACAGCTAGGGAAGGCATACACAACTAATGAGAAAAACAGAAGAATTCTCAAAGCCCTTCCATCCGTATGGAAAATGAAAGTTACAGCCATCAAAGAAATGCAAGATCTAACTACCTATCCTCTTGATAGCCTCATTGGAAATCTTCGTGCTCACGAAGTCGACATGCTAGTCGAAAAAGCAGGATCGGATACAGATCTCAAGAAGAAAGGAATCGCCTTCAAAGCTCTACTCGTAGATCAAGAAAGCGATGATGAGGAGCTAAATGAAGAACTCTTGAGTTTAGATAATAATGAAGTTGCCATGTTATCAAGACAACTCAGGAGAGTAATCCAAAGCAAAGCCAGAAAATATGGCAAAGGCTTTCTGAAGACAAACAACAACTTTAACAACTTCAAAGGCAAACAAGTCTTCAGGCCAAAAGCACAAGGAGGAAATTTCAAAGCAAATAATAATAGCAACTTCAGAAATGCCAACTCCAATGAAAATTCAAATACATGTTTTGAATGCAACCAGCCTGGACATTTTAAAAAGGACTGTCCAAAACTAGTCAACAACAAAGTACTAGTAGCTGAGGAAGGCTGGGATCTAAGTGATGAAGAAGAATCTGCTAAGCAAACTGAGGAAATTGTAAATCTATGTTTAATGACAGATAATGACTCGTCACCAAGATCTGAGGTAAATTCTGAACACCAATTACCTAGTACTTCATTTGTCACACATAATCTAGATAATATTAATGAAGAGCATCATGAATTACAAGAAGCTTATAATTGTCTATATGAAGATAATGAAATTATTAAAGAAGATTTTATCAAACTAAAAATTTCATTAGAAAAATTAATCAAGACCAACAGAAATCTTGAAATTGAAAATTCAAATTTAATTGTTATTAATGAAAGTTTAAAAGAAGAAAAAGAAAAACTAGAAAATGATTTTTCAGAAAATTTATTATTAAAGGAAGAATTAGAAAAATTAAGTAACATAAATAAGAATCTTGAGATAGAAAATTCAACACTCATTATTTCTATTGAAAATCTCGAAGTTAAAAATTCAACACTGGCAGTTATTAATAAGGATACTCAAATACAAAATCAAGTGTTGAATGAAGATATTAAAAATCTCAAACTTGAAAATTCATCTCTAAAGACAGAATTAGAAAAACAAAGTGTAGACTCTTCGTTAATAGAGCAAATTGAAGTTCTGACTAAAGAACGTGATGATTTGAGCACCACTGTTATTAAATTCACAAAAGGAAAAGAAAATCTTGATGCCAAGCTTAATCAACAAAGATGTGGCTTTAACAAAGAAGGATTAGGATACATTGGAGAATATAGTAAAACAAAAGGCAAAGGACTTTATCATGTTAAGAGTAAAGAAAAAGAAAATCATATATCTCCCTTTACTAAATGCACTTACTGTAACCGAAATTGTCATTCTATTTACATGTGCAATGCTCGAAATGGGAACTATAAAGGAAAAATGATTTGGGTTCCAAAAGGAACTTACACTACACCTATTACTGTGAAGAATACAAGAAAAGAATTCTATAATGAAAGATCTTATATAAATTATCATCAAAAATTTTCAGGATATAAAAATAGAGTAAAACATGCTTTTCATAAACCTGCTGCTCATAGAATGCTTGTGTCTACTAAGACTGACTATCCTGAACCCAGTTTTGTAAAGGAAAACACAAATATTCCTTATACAAAATGGAAAACTTACCCAAAGGACCCTTCTTGTTAAAGGGTACCAATTCGTAAAATTAACATATACTGCAGGTATGTCTTGCCGCTAATACTAGCAAAAACAAATGGTATCTTGATAGCGGTTGTTCAAGACATATGACGGGAGACAAATCAAAATTGAACAATCTACAAGTTACAGACTGTGGTGAGGTAACCTTTGGAGACAACAACAAAGGTAAAGTAATTGGAATTGGAAGTGTTGGTAATAAACACATAACAATTTCCAATGTACAGTTAGTCACGGGACTCAGGTATAATCTTCTATCTATTAGTCAACTATGTGACAGTGGCTTTAAAATATCTTTCAGTCCTCATAACTGTTCAATATTTGATCAATTTGGCAAATTGATTTTGTTATGTCCTAGAAATCAGAATGTGTACACGTGTGACCTAGATGCGTATTCTCACCTAGACAATGTTTGTTTTGTGTCTGCAAATGATGATTCATGGCTTTTGCATCGCAGATTAGGACATATTAACATGAAACCGATAACTGATTTTCTGAAATTTAAAAATGAAGCTATAAATTCTTTTTCTGCATTGTGTAAGAAAATCCAGAATCAACAGGGAAGTCCTATAGTTTATATTCGATCTGATCACGAAAGGGAATTTGACAATTCTGATTTTATTATGTTCTGTGATGAGCACGGTATAAGTCATAACTTTTCTGCCCCTTATACACCACAATCAAATGGTGTGGTTGAAAGAAAAAATCGAACCTTACAGGAAATGGCTAATACTATGTTAAATGAATATCGCCTTCCTAAATATTTTTGGGCTGAAGCAGTAGTAATGTCCTGTTATATTTTAAACCGAGTCTTATTAAGACCAATTTTGCTCAAAACTCCCTATGAGCTTTATTATAAAAGAACTCCAAAAATAAATTATTTTCGTGTTTTTGGGAGTAAATGTTTTATTTTAAATACAAAAGGACATCTGCTAAAGTTCGATCCCAAATCTGATGAGGGAATTTTTCTGGGATATTCACTTAATAGTAAAGCATACAGAGTTTTTAACAAAAGAAGTCTAGTTGTTGAGGAATCAATGAATGTAACTTTTGATGAGTCTCAACCACCTCCCAAATATAAAGAGTTAGTTGACAGTGACATAGTCATTGAAGAAATTCTCAGAAATATGGAGGAACCAAAACTAGATAATACATCTCCACCTGTCAATATTAATCCTCTTGAAAATCCCAATCCTCAGTTAAACGACTTGCCCAAAGAATCACATGTTATTAAAAATCATCCTTTAGAAAATGTGATTGGTGATATTGATAGAGGAATACTTACTAGATCACAAGCACATAACTTAGCTGGTCATTTATCTTTCTTATCTCAAATTGAGCCTAAAAATATAAAAGATGCTTTGTCTGACGAAGATTGGATAATAGCTATGCAAGATGAACTTGAACAGTTCACCAGAAACAAAGTCTGGGAGTTAGTTCCAAAACCCAAAAATACTTCCATCATGGGTTTTTCGTAACAAATTAGATGAAAATGGAACTGTAGTACGCAATAAGGCAAGACTAGTTGCACAAGGGTACAATCAACTTGAAGGTATTGATTATGATGAAACTTATGCTCCTGTTGCTAGAATTGAATCTATACGTATGTTATTAGCTTTTGCATGCCATAAAAATTTTAAACTATTTCAAATGGATGTCAAATCTGCATTTTTAAATGGCGTTATTGAAGAGGAAGTTTATGTTAAACAACCTCCTGGTTTTGAAGATTTTAATCATCCTGAGTATGTCTATAAATTGCATAAAGCTTTATATGGTTTAAAACAAGCCCCCAGAGCTTGGTATGAGCGTTTGAGTAAATCTCTGCTAGAAAATGGTTTTAAAAGGGGCACAGTCGATACTACATTGTTTACAAAATATAAAAATGATGATATTCTTATTATACAAATTTATGTTGATGACATCATCTTTGGTTCTACTGAGATAACAATGTGCAATGAGTTTTTTGAAAGCATGAGCAAGGAATTTGAAATGAGCATGATGGGAGAATTAAATTTCTTCCTAGGATTGCAAATCAAACAAGGAGAAAAAGGTATTCATGTCTCTCAATCCAAATACTGCAAAGAAATGATTAAGAAATTTGGTTTAGAATCTGTGAAACCTCTTAATACTCCTATGTCAACTTCTGATAAATTAACTGCTGATGAAAATAGAAAAAGTGTTGATACAAAGAAGTATCGAGGAATGATTGGAAGTCTGTTATATATTACCGCAAGTAGACCTGACATTATGTTCAGTGTCTACAAATGTGCCAGATTTCAGTCAAATCCTAAAGAATCACATTTGATTGCTGTCAAAAGAATTTTTCGATATCTTAAAGGAACCACAGACTTAGGCCTATGGTATCCTAAAGGTCAATCATTTAATCTTGTGTGCTTTTCAGATTCTGACTATGCAGGTCATCATGTTGATCGAAAAAGTACCAGTGGGACTTGTCAGTTTCTCGGAGGATGTTTAGTTTCTTGGTTTTCTAAGAAACAAAACTCCGTATCTATTTCTACCACTGAAGCTAAATATATCGCTGTTGCACGTTGCTGTGCACAAATATTGTGGATGAAACAGACCCTTGCAGATTATAATATAAAATTTAATTGCGTATCAATATTATGTGATAATACTAGTGCTATCAATTTAAGTAAAAATACGGTATTGCATGCTAGATCAAAGCATATAGATGTTAGACACCATTTTTTACGTGATCATGTAAACAATGGTAATATCAAATTAGATCACATTGATACAGAATTAAACATTGCTGATATATTCACCAAACCATTAAGTTCTGATAGATTTTGCAAATTACGAATTGAGTTAGGCATGCTAGATATCTCTTCTTAAATATAATATTCATTTTTTAATATTTTTTATACCTATTAATGTCATTAATATTCTTTTTTAAAAAAATCAATTAATTATATATATATATATAATTGTCCTTAAAAGATATTGTTTTTTTTTTAGTTCTATTTATTTATTATCTTATTTAATAATCATTATTCATTTTTTTAATATATTTATAAGTTTTCTAATATATATATATATATATATATATATATATATATATATATTATTGTTTACTGTGCACCGTTCGATCAAATGGTTCATGATCCAATGGCTAAAAGCATTGATCCATGTCCATTCAAATGAGCCAATCAGATTAGGTCACACGGATTAAGCATCACAACCGTTCGATCATCTAAAGAAGCACAAACCAATTCCATCCGTCGGATCGCTGCTTACTCGGTCAAAACAAAGTTTAATTTCCAGGTTTCATCTCCACCGCTGATTCATTTTTGGATTAATCCTCATCCGTCGGATCTATCTGATAACCCTAACTATAAAATCCTAAATTTTCATTTTCTCTCATTTCTTTTCTCCTCCGCCGCTCCAACCTTCCATCTCTCTCAACCCTAGCTCACAAATTAACCACAAATCCATGACTTCCTGTCTGATTTTGCGAAAATTAGTTCGATCAAATGAATCATCATCATCTCAATCCTACTTTGACCGATTATTTTTCGATTTTTATTACACCGAGTTTGTGTTCTTCACTTTGTCAGTCGATTTGTGTTCTTCACCCTATCAAAAACATTAATTTATGTTCTTCAACATATATGATAGATCTGAAGTTCTCTTTTGATTCTATGTATGTGATTCCTTCACAGAACCAGTCTAAAACAAAAAAAAATAATAATAATAATAATTATATATATATACATATTATATGTTCTTACATCAGTCTGCTTGCTGAGATTGTTGAATAAACCTTTGATACAAAGATGGCATGAAGAACACTGAGTTGCAACTCAGGTATTATCCTGCATCCCTCTACGATATAAAGTTTTGCAGTCTGCTCAGGTAAAATTATCTTACTGATATAAGGTTATTATAAGGACTAATTCCTTGTCTACATGCATGTTTTATTTAGAAATCTGTCTGAATTATTGGGACAAAATGCATTCTGTATAGCTATAACTGATACATTTCATATGTTTATCTTGTGTGCTGAACACTGAGGGTCAGCTGTTGATTTTTTTATATATCTTCTTTGTGTGCTAAACACTGAATTTCTTTGCTACCTTTGAACTATCTAAATTGGGACTGTTGTAATTCCCTTTCTCCGTTGATTGAACTAAAACATTTATCTTTTCAACTAAACAGAGTTGGTGAAATTTTTTATATCTGGTCTTAAAAGTACAGACTACTGTTTTGCTGCCATGTTACTGTTTTGATTAAATACTTCTTGGAAAAGCAAATCACAGTGAAAAGTATGGCTCGTTTTCTTGCAAACCTCTCCATGCATTTACTGATGTAATCTGCATTCTTCATATGTATCTCACTGAGTCAGTCACTCTCCATATCTTTGTATCAATTTCTGAAGTGATATCTCTGGGTATATACTACTTATATAAATTAGCTTTAAGTGAACATGATACATTCATCTCTTAGTTCCACCAGCATACACCTTTTGCATCTATCTGAGTTTTTTTTTCAAGCTGCTTGTCTTTCAAAGCATGGACTCTACTTTTTCAAAAAGAAAGAAAACTCCTCCCTCACATTCTGAGATACATTCCTCGGGATATACACCTCAACTAGTCACACCTTCTGCTCAAGATAAGTATAAATTGATGAAACATAATCTCATACCAGGCTTAGGGATTGCATTTTGCAGCTTTCCTGATTTACTTGAACATCTTAAAGCCATAGGTTGGGAATGTCTTGTTGAATTCACTGATAGGCACATTTATCCAGAACTGATTGCTGAATTTTATACTCACATGGTATTCCATAGAGACCCCACTGGTCTTTTACTAAGCATCAGCACTTATGTTCAAGGTAAAAACTTTAACATTGATGAAAATCTGCTTGTTCATGCATTACATCTTCATCCATCAATGTTGGATCTACCTAGGATAAATGAATACTTGCATCCCTTAGGCACAACTGTCAGTGATTGTTTACAATTCAAACAAAATCTATCCATAACAACTGATCAACTCATACCTGCTGTTTTGTTTGATTTCCCTATTAATGTTGGTTTGAAATTTCTGACTGCTGATAGTCAGTTTCTAGGTAACATACTTAGACAGAATTTCATGCATGTAAGAGAAAATAGAACCATGCACCCATTCGATTTGGAAATCATCAAGTGTGTTCTAAATGAGTTCATGCCATACAATCTGGCATATTTTCTTTTATCATCTTTTGAACATTGCTTCAACAACAACTGTCTTGGCTATGGCCTTCTTCTTACTAAAATCTTTCAATATCTGGAGATAGATTTTTCACAACAGCAATTTCAACTCATTCCGAATACCAACATTGTGTCTAGATTGAATCTTCCTCCTCGTCCACTTATACTCTTTAAAGTTTCTAATCCTGACATCATTGAGTCAAATCTGAACATGTCTTCACAATTCAATGCTATCAATAGCATGAACCAACTAATGTTATTTAATCAAAATAACATAATGGTTCAAATGGAAGGAATGCAACAATCTGTGCATCACATTCAAGACATGTTGCATTTTTTAATGGAGAATATGAAGCTTTCCATGCCACCTTACCACTTTACTGCCAGCACCAGCACTGCTAAGGTTGAACCTTCAAATTTATTTCCTCTTGATGATGCTCTTCCCAATCTCGGTCTCCACTTTTCCCCTCTCAATGAAGCAGATTACTAACTATTACTAACTATTTGGGAACAATGTAATCTTATATACGAACTATTTGGGAATACTGTAACTAACTTAAAGTACTGACGTATGCAGGTTTCTTTTATTATGTATGTAGGACATATATTCAGAAACTACTATTTCTGAAAAATATGTTTCAGAAAGACACTGCTACTAACGACTCTTTTTGCAGGAAAAGGAAGAATTCTGACAAGTATTCTTTCCCCTCTTTTTGTAATGACAAAGGGGGAGAAGAAAAATATTAAAGAAGTATATGTGAAGTATATATACACAGGGATATAGCAGTGACCTATAAAGTCATGTGATGTTTCTAAGCATGGATACTGTGAATGTTTCCTTTTTGTATGCATATGGGGTGCTAAATATCTTTCTTTTTTATATATGCATATATTAAGGGGGAGTAATGGGAAAAAAAAATTTTGGTTATTGTCATCATCAAAAAGGGAGAGATTGATAGGTCTCCAACTTTTAGGAAATATTTTGATGATAACAATAATTAGGTAAAAGATTTATTAGAAGGAAAAATTCTCTCCTTAAGATTTACTTTTAATTATTTTCTATTATTTTATTTACTTTTGATTAAAAGTATTTTTCAAATCCTATTGAATTAATTTTCTTGACCTTGATAATTTAATATCAAGTGTTAAAATAATTGATTCATAAAATAACATTTCCTAGGGCAAGGAAAACTCCTATTTATTCTCAAAATGATTTTAATCTCAAAGTATTTATGGGCTAAAGGATATGCATGTGGGCATTTAGTACTTGATTATATATGATATCTATACATGCAATCATGTGCTGGAAGTAAGCTTGCAAAGTGTCACTAAAATTGGGACAATCTCATATGAATCCATCCGTGCATATAATAGATTTTGAAAAAGATTTCCATGTGATCATTTATTACTCCTCTTTGACTAAATCTAATTCGGAAGATTTTTTTTGGCAATCCGCGTGAATTGGAAATTGATCCGAACCCTTTATTTTGAACAAATTGATCTGATTCATTTATTTTAAATAAACTTTCAAAAATTACCTTTATGCCCTTAGTCTCAAAACTCCTATAAATAGGAACCTTTTTCTTTCATTTTAAATTACCAATTTACTATCAAAGAAAAAGCTTACTCCTTGCCCACATATTTTCTCTCTACAAAGCTTTATATCTCTTCTACTCTAAAGTTTTAATTTGTGTGAAGAAGAGAAAATTGGTCACAAGTATTAGAGATAAGTTGTGTAATTTATTTACTTGGATAATCTCTTACTTGTTTGTTGTTATAGATATACAAATATAAATTGTTATACACAATTATATATATCTATATTTCATCTATTTATTAATAAAAAGTCAGTACTTAGACACCGAGACTATAGCGGAGATATTCCTCTTAAGTGAGGGAATTAGCCGAACGAGTACTCAAAGTCCTAAGTGGCCTTTTATTAATATTATTTATATAAATATTAGTAGATTAACACTCAATTGTCATAACGATGCTGTGATACTCCTTTTGTAACAAAGTGGGTTATCCGAACTGTAATTGAATTTTGAGTGATCTATTGAAAGTATTTATATAAATATCAATTGCGATATTATAAAATTGGTAAACGCTTAGATACCGATTTTATTTGGATTTATTCATCTTGAGTGAATTATCCAAACGGTCTTTAAAAAATTCTAAGTTGCCATATTTATAAATATTCACATAATAGATTAAATATATTAGTATATATTCTCTGAGTTAAACAAATTTATTTGTTATATCAAATATTGTCTAACTGATTCAATTATTACACTTGACATTTGCTAAACTAGTATTTGATCATAAATTTATTTATTCATAAAAATACTTGTTGCATATTATAAAAGTTATTTAAACTTTTATACCTGAAATTAAAACTTCATCTTTTTATAGAAACACATTCTTTATTTATAAAAGTGAAGTTAAATATTTATAAATCTGAGTATAAAATATTATCTGCTTATTTTAAGAAGCATAAAATATAAAAGTTATTTAAACTTTTATATATACATGTACTGAATTATATCAGCTTGTTCTAGAAGCATTTCTTTATCAAAACTTTTGTAAAAGGGAAAAGGGTAGAGTTAGTTTATTTTATGTACCTGTGAGAAAGACGTGTAATTCTTTGACCAAGACCAGAGTCTTAGAGAGGTCAGCTGGGAGTTGGGTCTCTAGTGAACTTGTAAGGTAAAGAAGAGGCTGTTGTTTCAAGACCAGATCATAGAATAGAACTGAACTCAAAAGGAAGATACAACTAAGCTTGAGGAAGGAGCTGGGAGCTTGCTGTCCAAGATAGTTAGTTGAGAATAGTTGTAAGTTTGTCTATAAAACTTTGTAAAGGCTTCTCCGCCTGTTGAAAGAGTATTTATTACTGATAGTAATAGGATCTCAAGTCCTGAAGAGGAGCTTGAGACTGGACGTAGCAACATACCCGGGATGTATGTTGTGAACCAGATAAATCTCTTTGCATTGTGTGATTGAATTTTTAACTGTATTGCATATTAATTTTCAGTACTACTAATTAACTTGCTAAAAATTCAAAAAGGCCTTAGATAATTTTTAAACTGTAATAATCTATTCAACCCCCCCCCCCCTTTTAGATTATTATTGGACTTTCAGAGTTTAAATAACACATTAATTAAACAATTATAATAAATTGTTTAAGGGTTTAATAAATGAATATTACTTAAAAAAAAGTAATGTTAATTAATTAAACAATTATAATTAATTATTTAAGGGTTTAATAAGTGTTTATCACTTAAGAAAAACATTGTTAATAAATTAAATCATCAACCTAAAGATCAATTAAGTGTCTTATATGATTAATGATAGTTTATTAAATTATGTGTGCTATGTGATTGACTTATTTGCTAAATAAATAGCATAAGTAAGCGTATCAATATACAATTATACGCAGTGCTAATTGATAGACCAACATTTATTAATGTTAGGTCAATTGAAGAGAGTCGTATAAAGCTAGATAACTGTAAGTCGACAATCAGGCAAGTTCCTTAACCCTACTCAAATTATATTCGAATATGATATTATTGTATTGCAAGTTATTTATTTAAGGTTGAACTTTATTTCCAAGCATGCTTTAAGTGGTTTAATTACTTTACAATTATTCCACATCGATTTTATTGATACTCGCACTTGGTGCACTTGAGTTCGTATAGTCTTGGACTTGTACATTATTTAAAGTTCTATAATTCATGAACTGTTTCAGATTGAGTCTGGACCCTTGTTCGGTCATACAATTGCATGAAATTTTTATAAAGGCTATCCAAGCCAATTGATGGTATGAATTCTTAGACTGAAATGAACACCCCTTTTATTATAGAGGAGTACCCCACATATCTAATATAAGATACAAACAGCAGAGTTGAATGTTATGCATATAGATAGCGTACACGAGGCTGATCCCCTCAAGTACATATTCTGTAGCCAGTAACCAAAGGGTCAATCGGCTATTGATTCCATTGGAAGTTTATTATTCAAAGTCTACTTGACTATCATTTATTCTAAAAGCAAGTATTATTCTTGCTTCCGATATTCATATTGTTGAATTCTTTTTTTTGTATATTCCGTTCATCATAATATATCTGTTATTGTTATATTTAAACTTGCTGAACAAACTAGTTGTTCATCCTTGCTATATCATAACTTTTATTGCTGTTAAACCCGAGACTTCAGGGAAGGGCAAGGGTAAAGAACAGATGAAGTAATAGACTTCAAGCAGCTGACCTTGTTTTATGCTTAGTTTAATTTACTATCAATGTAATTTGAACCCTGATTAATATTTAGGGTATGTTTTCCTTTATGTATTAAGGTTATCGAATCTTAGAAGTAGTAACACATTTTGAATGAACAACATATGTTTATTATATTTCGCATTTCGTCAGTGTATGTTGTTTAGAGGTGGATGTTTGTATTGGATCGTGATGACCAAATCCAGGCATTTGGCGCCCGAATTTGGGGGCGTTACAATGGCGATGATCCTTAGAAAGAGATAGTGAATGAGTTAAAGAATATGTAATACTCGAAATAGTATCGAGTTCAAATAAAGATTACGAAGTAGAACCTATAAGAATTTATTGAGAAAATGGGTTGGTCAACGATTAATTGTGAAAGAGATGAAGAGGTTTAACGAAAACTGAGTAAGGAGGGTTTCAGTGATTCCGAGGAAAGAATCCTTATAAGGAGGTAAGGATGTGACAACCCGAATTTTCAGTAGTTATTAAATAAGAATTTAAAATAAAGAAATTCTTATTATGAGAGGTGTCGGATTTGATTTTATATATAATATATATATATATATATATATATATATATATATATGTTATATATTTTGAAATATGTGATTTGGTGTGAACAGATTAAGTGTGAATATATAGGAAAAAAATATATTTATATATTGAGAAATGAGGATTAATAGTTGTAATGTCCAGGAATTTTAAACATTGTATCGAATTTATTTTAATAAATAAAATTCATTTATTATATATTTTTACGAATTTAATTGGATCCATGTAATAATTATTATTTAATTATATAACTATATGATTCAATAATTTTCTTTGCCTTAAAGGGATTCACTACTAGTTTGAGTAAATTAATAAGTTAACCCTAACATTTGGTTGCCAAGAAAATTTAAGAGAGTCTAAATAAATAATTTCATTTTTTTTATTATCGAATTTAAATAAATTGCCATAAGGAATTATTGTTGAAATAAATATTATAACTAATTAATTAGATTAAGTTAGTTAATTAATATTAGAAGCATAATGTTATTCTAATTGGGTCAAATTTTTTTTTTATTAAGCTAACCCAATATCAAGTGGGCTGAAACCATTTTCCTTTTTATTTTCTTTTTGGGCCATTTCTCTACTAAAACCAACCGGCCCAACCCTATTGGGTTGAGCCCAAAACCCTTTCAACCCAATCTGAGCCCATTCCTTGTTTCTTTACCGGTCGGGTCGTACCCATTTGCAATCGGGTTAGATCCAAGTAATTTGGGGGAAACAAAATTGACCGGCATATCAATTGGGGAAAATCAAAATCGAGTCAGACTCTTATATCAGTGGAAATCAAGAAATCCCTAGCAATCCCTAGCCTCAAATCAAAACCGAGCTAAGTGCCTGAACCCTCAATCAATCAAGCCGGCCAGAGCGTGAGACGGGAGGAAGGGTCGCCAGGCGTGCGCCGGCGACGGCGTGAGCGACCAGCAGTCGGAGCAGGGAAAGTTGTTGACAACCGAGCAAGCGCGGCACGGACCAAGGGTCCCAGAAATTCGGCGACACGACCGGTGGTGACGCGCGGCTCAAGGTTTGCCGGCGATTCCACAGCTGGGCTCGGATGGATTGACGAGACCTACCGTCCGTCTACTCTTCTTCTACCAACGGTCCCTGAATAACCAATTGGGGTAATACCCAGTTAAATTGGGTAAAAGATATACTATAAATTGAACCCTCCCCCAAACCCCAAAGTTGTCGATTTCCTCGTTTGTGAGTCCAAATTAGTAAAGAAATTTTAGAGATTAGAGATAACAGGGGAACGGGAGGTAAATGTCCAGCGCGATCAATTATTTTGGGAGAAGAAGAAAAACAACAACCCGATCGAACCCAAGGTACAACACTTGGATTAATGAGATACTGTGATAGTTTTCTAGTTAGGTTTTTTTTTGTATAAATTTTCTTGTGGTTGTTTTAGTTCTTTCTTTTCTGTACTTAGGTTGTGTGGTTCGACTGTGTTGGGTATAACTGTTGATTTGAAACGCTAGTATTAAAGAACCCTAAGAGGTTCTGGTGACATGGTTGTGTTCATAAATTAGGCCAAATGTTGAATCTCTGTATGCCCACCAAGTGGTTGTTGAAATGCCAGAACGAGAATTGTTCTTCATTTTAGTATTAAATGGCTCTGTTAGCAACATAGTTATAAAATCAAAACTTTAGTTTTCTTTTGGATATGATAATGTTTGAGTTGATTACAGACTGGGGAATCAGTGTCGTATTCATATTGTGGTTAATTGCAGATCTGTGTTCCAGTTTGGTATTGAAGTGTACAGTCAAAACACTTTGCTTATACATCATACTTGTGTTGTCTGTCCATGTGAAACTGTCTGTAAATTTTCCTATGGTGTGAGTAATGATCTGGATGACTTGAAATAAAATTACAGGAAATTGGTTATATTGTGATAATAGTGGCTGATGATTTTGACATGAAGGAATAAACAATTGAACTATTTTCGAAATAAGTTGTGTAATTCAATGGAGTTAACTGTTAATTACTGTCATTAGCTTAACTAGTGGTTGTTAATTGGAACTAATAATACACTTGTAAACTAAGTAGTTATTATAACTAATAAATAAAATTTATAAGTAATTATTTATCATTTATCAATAAACAATAAATAAAGATAGTAAATATTTAAATTATTATTAATTAATAATAATCAAGTATAAATATAAGTAATAAAATAATAATTATTTATTATTTACCAATAAAGATAATAAATATTTAATTATTATTAAATTAATATTAAATAATAATGAATGAGGTTAACAAATAATTAATTATTATTTATCCATAAATAATAAATAAAGGTAATAAATATTTAATTATTATTTAATCTTAAATAATAATTAAGTATAAGTAAAGTTAATAAATAATTATTTATTATTTACCCATAAATAATAAATAAAGGTAATAAATATTTTAATTATTATTTAATCTTAAATAATAATTAAGTATAAGTAAAGTTAATAAATAATTATTTATTATTTACCCATAAATAATAAATAAAGGTAATAAATATTTAATTATTATTTAATCTTAAATAATAATTAAGTATAAGTAAAACTCATAGATAATTATTTATTATTTATTCATTAATAATAAATAAAGGTAGTAACTATTGAATTATTATAAGGTATAGTAAAGTTAATAGATGGTTATTTATTCTTTATCAAATAGTACTAAATAAAGATAGTAAATATATAATTATTAACTAATAATAATTGGGTATGAATAAAGCTAATAAGGATAACAACTACTTAATCATTAATGAAATAATGATTAAGTATGAGTGAGATTAATAAGTTGATTATTTACTTTTGGCCTGAATAAAAATAATAAATACTTAAGGATTATTTAACTAATATTAAATAATAATTAAATGTGTGTAGAATTAATACATTAAGTATTTAATTAATGTTAAATAAGGAACAAGATTAATAATTACTCAATTACCCCTAAGGTAAATAATAATTAAGAGTAAACTAAATAAATAATCAATTGTTTTCCTGTTGTCTTTAAACCAAAATAAATTTATTATTTATTTTATAAATAATAAATAAGGATTATTAACCCATATTTAGAGACAAATAAGGGGAATAGTTGAGTACTCAAATAATAGGTAACCATGATTAACTATTATATATTTTTAAATAATAGCTAGAGGCCATTAAATTAATTTCTGTTTAGCTAATGATTAGATAGTAATTAAATGTAATTGGTAAATTGTTTATCTGCCAAATAAATGGTATAGTAAGGTGTGCCAATATACAACTATGCCATATTAATTGATAAATCGACTTTATCCAATAATAGGTCACTCAAGATCAATTAATTAAAGCTAAAATTTATCGGTAGCTGAGCAAACAGGCAAGTTCTATCTTACTCAAATTCTACATTGAGCAAGTTCCTAAACCTTAGGCACTATTTTTAAATTCGTGCAAAAAGGTATATATTATTGCAAGTTATTCCTTAAGCTTGAGTCTTATCTCCAAGCATGCTTTAAGTGGTCTAATTATTTTTAAAATTATTCCACACCTATGTATTTATTGACATTCACACTCGTGCATTTGAATTCGTATATTTATTTAAGATCAGAAATTTATAAACTATTCATGGTTAAGTCTGAACCCTTGTTCGGTCAGGCAAGTATGTGAGGATTTATAAAAGCTATCTGAACCAATCGATAGTAAGGATTCTTAGACTGTATGAACACCCCTTTTTATTATAAGGGAGTATCCCAGGTACCGTATATAAGGTACAACTAGCAAAGTTAAATGTTATGCATACACATAGCGTACGCGAGGCTGATCCCCTCAAGTACTTATTCTGTAGCCAGTAACCAGAGGGTCAACTAGCTATTGGCTCCTTTGGAAGTTATTGTTCAAAGTCTACTTGACTATCAATTGTTCTAAAAACATTTATTGTTGTTGCTTCTGATAATTCTATTGTTGAAATCTCGTTCTATATCCCTTTCATCATGATATATCCTTATTGTTGTACTTTAAACTTGCTGAGCAAACTCGTTGCTCATCCTTGCTATATCATGACTTCATTGCAGCTAAACCCGAGACGTCAAGGAAGAACAAAGGGAAAGAAAAGATGAAGTGATAGATTTCATGTAGCCGATTTTAAATCTATGTGTAGTTATTCACTGTTAATGTAATTTAAACCCTGATAGGTATTTAGGGTATGGATTTGTGTATGTGTTTAAGGTTATTGTATTCTGGGACTAGTAACACCCTTGTAATGAACAACGTATGTTTATTATATTCCGCATTTTAGATACCATATGTTGTTAGAGGTGAATGTTTGTATTGGATCGTGATGACCAGATCCGGGTAGTTGGAGACCCGAATTTGGGGGTGTCACAATAGTTAATTAAACCATTGAAAAGAGTAAATGAAATTGTTACGAAAAGGAAGCTAACTGAATATTATTAAGTTAAAAATTATATTATGAAATAATATAATTTGATTATTATGCCTTGTTAGCAATGGAATTGTTAAGAATTAAATTTCGTAAATAATGAGAGTAATTCACTTAATTAAAATAGTGAATTAATGTAAATATATAATTGTTTTAATAAAATGAGAAAGTAATGTATTACATATAAATGTAATACGTTAATGTAATGCGATTGTGAATTTTATAAATAGTAAAATAGTTATTAAATAAAATAAATATTTAATTGGGATTTTTGTGGAATAAAACAAATATTGGATGAGAATGGTCACGAAATAATTTATTTAAGTGTGGTAATATTAATAAGGTTAATTTTATTCCTTGAAGAATTGAGTTTAAGTTAATTCAATTTAAAATATTGGAATACAATTAATTAGGGTGTAATATGTGTATCATATAATATAAAGGAATAATGAAATAAATGGAAATGGGATAAGGATTATTTTGGGGTTTCCAAACAAGGCATAATGACCTTTGTATTTTAAACTGATGACACCTTTTAATTGGTAACTGATAACCCACGTAATCTTCAGTTTATTTGGCTTAGATATATTACTCCGAAGTCTAAGAAAATAGAAAAGAAGAGAGGAAGAAAGAATTGAGAGAGAATAGAGTTCTCTGTAAAATTGGAGGGAAAAAGCTCTGAGAAATCAAAGGAGGAAGGAGGATAATCAAGCCCCCTAGTTGTGTAGCTAAGCTTAGAAGGATCAAAGGTAAATTCTAAAGTTTCTAGTTCTTATTTTTCTAAAACTATTTATCTGTAATAGGTTTTGATGATAAATTAGTGGAGGAATCTATTATGTATGTTCTTGGGTATATATAATTGGTTTTATGTGGTTTATAATCGAGTTTCTAGTAATCAAATCCATGTAATCATGTTAAACAAGAAGGAATTGAGTTTTGGTTGGTATATGTATATTATAGCTTATTTTGGAGTCAAAATTGATGGTTAATTCATGTATAGAATCTGAAATTGACGATGGATATTGTTAATACGTTGAAATACGAAAACAACGGAAGTTAAACGGATCAAATTGGTTGAATAACGAATCCGTAGTGGTTGATTACACTAAAAGTAGTGAAATATGAAAAAACTAGCATGAACAATGATTTTTGAGTCTCTAAATTGATTGTTAAAGTTGTTTATGTTGTTAGGATCGCTGTATACAAGTTGAGTTTTAGTTTTATGAAGTTTATAACATCTGGGTTTAGTCAATTTACTATTTGGGTGAAGAAATTGGGAATTTTTGGGTTGATTTTGTGCAATTCGCGAACTGCATAATCGAATTCTAACGAACGGCGCTGCAACACTCGTTCCAAGAGTAAACGTGGCGCCACAACGCCGAACCATGCCCGACCCGAAAATTTGTGACCCAGCGTCGGTCCTTAGTGTAAATGCGGCGCTGCAGCGCCGGTAGCCAGTTTTGCCCAGAAATGAGATTTTAGTTGTATGATTCTAGGAGTGCCTATATAACCCTAATGAATGATTGTAATGAAATGTAAAACATGTTATAAGACTTGTTGTAATCACGTAAATGATGATTTAAAAGTTGTGCTTTAGTAAGTTATAAAAGACTTAAGCTTGATGTTCGTGAGGTATGGTAATATTGATTAAGGGTTAAGCCTTATATGCTAGGTAAGGTTCCTAATTAAATTGAATAAGTCTAAGATACATATAATGCAATGTGAATATAAACTTTAATTACTTAACTAAATGTTGAGTGATAATTATAGAGGATCTTAAAGGAACCTAAGATGGATAGTAATAAGATAAAGTTGTTTCAGTCAACTATAATAAATTTTATTGAATGTTAGATTTATATTATGGAGTCATGATAAGTCTTAACACTTGAATGAACATCAAGTGTCGCCTAAGAAGAATAGTAATGAGGTGTAAGGTGAAGTTCACACAATCAAACTTAATTGAACGTTGTGCATCAATTAAAAACAAGGGTTATGGATTGTAAAGCACTACAAGAAAATCGTTTAAGATTGACGGACTTATTTCCGACGGAATGGTTTCAGCCGAATGTAACTTGACTTCGACAGAATTTATCCGTCAGAAATAAGTCCCTCGACAATAGCTTAAGTACGACGGAATTCTGTCGGCACTAACGTCGGACCGTTGGCGCCAATATTCCCGCTAGCGCCAATATTAATTTCGACGGAACAGTCTTATTTCTGACAGAATATCCGTCGAGAATAACATATAATTTCGACGGACTTATTTGCGACGGAAATTCCGTCGGAATTAATAATAAAACCTATTATCATTTCCTTCAGTCGCCACTGACTTCATTTTCACTCACCTACCTCCCTCTCTCTCTCTCTCTTTCATTTGTTTCTCTCTATCTCTCTCATTCCCAGCCGCTGCAACGCTGCTGCTGCCGCACCGCCGCCGCCGCACCGCTGCTGCTCCACCACCTCGTCTCTGTCTCTTTCTATCAATTTTCAAGGTTAGTGCAAGAATTTGTAAATCTAACTTGGTAAATATTTCATTCAATTTGTCATGTGTATTGAAATTTTGGTAATTTTGTCATTCAATTTGTCATGTATTGATATTGGTAATTTAGAATAATTGCTGAATCTGAAATTGGGATATTGGAATCTGCATATTGAGTTCAATTCAATTTTCGGAATATTGCATATTGAAATTGGAGTCTTGTCATTTAATTTTTTCTTTCTAAAATTGGGAATCTGCATATTGAGAAAGTGAATGTGAAACTTGTTATTCATTTTTATTGATGCATAATGCATATTGGTATTAATTTTTCCTCTCATTCAAGGTTAGCTGAAATTTTTACATGAATCTGATAATTGATTCAAGTTGGGTTTAATTCCTACAATTTGCATGTTCCTAATTTACATACTGAGGCTGATGTTAGTGTACTGAATCAAATAATTTGCTATTGATGAGGCTGATGTTACTTATATTTCTTGCATTTTCTGTTGGGTTGTCATTATTGTTATTTTCGACGGAATTTCCGACGGAATTTCTGTCAGAATTGTTCAATTACAAAATCTGTGGCCCCTACTGTATAATATTTATGTATTTTAATTAGTTTACAATATTAAAATAAAATTAAAATAAAGTAAATTACTTAATATAATATAGTATAATACAAAATAAAATAAAGAAAATAAATAAAATGAAATATCTTATTTAAAATAATTAAATAAATTAATTAATTAAATAATATAATACAAAATTAAGTGAAATAAAATAACTTAATTAATATTAATTAATTAATTAATTAAATTAAATAATATAACATAATATAATACAAAATAAAATGAAATAATATAACTTAATTAATATTAATTAATTAAATAATTAAATAATATAATACCAAATAAAATAAATTAAAATTTTATATTAAATTAAATTAAATTAAAGTAAATTAGATTAAATAATATAATATAATAACATAAAAATTAAGTGAAATAAATTAAAATAAAGTAAATTACTTAATATAATATAGTATAATACAAAATCAAATAAATAAAATAAATAAAATTAAATATCTTATTTAAAATAATTAAATTAATTAATTAATTAAATAATATAATACAAAATAAAATGAAATAATATAACTTAATTAATATTAATTAATTAATTAATTAAATTAAATTAAGTTTAATTAAAGAAAATTAAATTAATTAATTAAATAATATAATACAAAATAAAATGAAATAAAATAATTTAATTAATATAAATTAATAAATTAATTTTATTAAATTAAATTAAATTAAATAATATAACATAATATAATACAAAATAAAATGAAATTTAATAAAATAATAAAAAAAATTATATTAATATAAAATAAAATAATCTAAAATAAAGTCAGTTTACTATAATAAATTAAACTAATTACATAAATTAAAAATAAATAAAAGAAAATTTTTATAATGAATTAAAACTAAGTACCATTTACTTAGTAGAACTGCTACATACAATGAAGTCCAAATTGTGACGACCCCAAATCCGGGTCACCTTGACCTCGGATCCGGTTCGCCACGATACTAGATATACAATACAAATCTCTATGACGTGAAAGTAATTTCTATAATATTACAATACCTCTCTATCTAATCCCAAGTTTTCTAACCTTTAATCGTACAAATCATTCTAACTCAGAGTATACAATACATCAGCTTGTAAATAATAGTGCAACATTAAAATAATACAATGTCGCGACATAGATTTTTAATTCTTCTTTTAAACATTTTCCCTTCAATCACCCTCTTTTCTGACCAATCAGGTCCTTCCATGCTAGCTGTAAAAAAAATCTGTTTGTGGCGTGGGTAAGCAACTACGTTGCCCGCAAGTTTAACAGTTACACATAACACATAAATCATGTATCATGCATGCTTCACAGTATATCCATGTGTGACAGTTATACATGTAAACATATTAACACGTAAGTCACATATCATCATGCTTCTTCTTGCACATTATAACGTTCAAATTAAACAGTTCATAGAATGTTCTAACATAACAACGTATTAGCATATAATAACATTTTATACATAAAAGCAAGTTCTGAAAAACTTGCCTCAGTCCGTAGATCATCGCCTACATTATTCATATCCAATATTTCTTTTTCTTCCGGAATGAAAGGATAGTTTCTTGACATTTTTCAAATACCTTATCCATGCTAATAAATGAATCTTTTATCAATATCTCGTTCACAGACTTGGTTGTGTTCTAGTGTTATAGGCTTTGATTGCTCTATGGAAGAAGTGAAATACGCTTCCATTTTGCTTAACACCAGGTAAATACAACTTTTGTAAGTAGATGCCGAATTATCTCTTGATCGGATGTATCAAATTTTACCCCTCTACGTAATCCTGGCCACTGCTGTGTGACATCATTATTGTCGACAACATGTAGGCCGCTGTTTTTACTACAATCATCTTTCTTGCTACCAACAGTCCCATTGGAAACATTTCATTCTTGTGTTCAGGAAAATTACTATCCATCATGTTAGCTTCACTAACTGTACCATTATGCTGAACACCAATGTGGCGCACTGTTGCAGTACTCTCTTCACCATCCCATATTTCTCTCTCTAAAATTATATATATATATATATATACACACATTTCTCTCTCTATACTAAGCTCGAAGTTCTTAAGTCCGGCTGCGAGCTGGGGGTATGCATCAGTCACGACGGAAATGGGTTCTTGAGCAGCAGCTAGTTGAGCCATGATAAGAATACACTGCAACCCATTTGCCCCTTGTTGCATGTATGTATTTATATGTTTCTCTCTCTAGAATGGGTTCTAGAAAGAGATATAAGAAACAGAGAGAGAAAACATGTTCTTATAAGAATGTTCTATTCTTCCTCTCTCCATATTCTATGCGTGGTTTACCAGCGAAAGGGATTCACCGGAGGTAATGGTTCATGGCGTTTCAGCTGTTTGTCATGGAGAGTTTCTCTTGATTGGCTAACCCTTCTTGGTTTGCTTACAGTGGTGAGTATGGGTTATGTTGTAAGCTTTGCTGCTAATAGTTTGATTCGAGGTAGTAATCTTGGAGCAACCCATACTTGTATTAATAATTTACATCCCCAAGTGGACACTCTACCACTAAAGAATCATTTTTTTTATTGCTACCGCCCCACTCACTTCCATTATTAATACTAGCTGGTCCCCTGGCTGCTCTTCTATATATATATATATATATATATATATATATATATATATATATATTAGGTATCATGGTTTGGCTCTCTCAATAATGTAACCTTCCTTTTGGTATACGGGGTTCACATATATAATAGCTAACGGGGGTAGTTACTGTTCCCATTTCAGCTATCATTAACCCATTCTTTTTTTCCTTTTCGGTCCAAGCCATTTAGCTTTATGTAGCAGGCTATAATTATATATATATATATATATATATATGGACCATTGTGTTGGCAAGAATTATTTACTTCCCTCATGCTCCACTAGACGCAATAATCTATTTAACTAATCAAATATGGTGAAGGATGTAAGGAAACTTTCTCTCGATGGCCGACAAAGAAATCAGTCATGCACAAGGGTATTATTAATGCTAACAATAAAGAAACGGACACAGTATTTAGTGGGTGCTCACGGGGTTTTTTTTTTAAAATTATTCAATTGCTTCCTTTCGATGGCTTGTTTTTTTTCTTTTCAGAACATTAGTTCCATCACAATTATCATGGTTCACGTGTTTGATTAATGAGCTGAAATTATGGGTTGTGTTTTTACTCCATGAGTTTGCTCTTTTTCTCTTTTTCTTGCAAGTGGACTCGGTAGGTGTGTGTATATATATATATATATATATATATATATATATATATATATATTATATATATATATATATACATAACTTAAGACTTAGATAGCATACCTACACTTCTAGTGCTAATATTATAAGTTTTAGCATGTATATATATACACTCAAATGCACTTGCCTAAATAACTGCATGAGAACAACATAAAGGCACATGCATGATTAAAAAAAAAACGAGCATCATGCATATTATCGCCCGTTCTATATATATATATATATATATATACATATTCTATATAGTTAATATCAATACATGTGATATTAATAAAAAAATATACTTGAGATAAATTTTATACATATTGGTATAAAATCTTTTTGAAACAATTGGAATTAACATGATTATAACACATTTAGTAACACGAATCATTGATTAAATAATTAATATTTACCTCATTAATTATTTTAAATAGCTCATTTAATTGATACAATTAATATTGTATAACTAAATCAAATTTGTTCCTTCCTTCCATAAATTATTTTCAAACAATTTATTTACTCAATAAATATATTTATTTAATATATAAATTCATTATTCAAATATTATTATAATGAGTTTAATTAACTCCCTCGTTTTTTTATAAAACAAAATCATATATTAATTCTCTAATTTTGATTAAGAGAATTAATTATCTCGTACATGAAATTTAATTCATTATTTAGTTTTTATCTTATCCTTGGTTAATTAATATAAATTAATCAACCTTCTTAAATTCCTTATTTCATTCTGTAATTAATTTAACTTATTTATTTAATAGTTAAATTAACTACTACAATTTTAAATTCATCGCTCGAACTACATAATAAGAATTTTATTTATTAAATTCCTATTTTACATTTATAAAATAATTTCTAAAAACTCGGGATATTACACAAATACTATATTTTAATTCAAATAAATAGTTTTCGATAAACTACGATAGTGAACATCCTTCATTGGAAAAATAAACTAAGTAGCATTTGCTTAGTTTTCCACAATTACAATAAACATAATATAATACGTGTGCATGTAGTATATTCATTAGGAGCTTAGAAACCCGTTTGACATTCACTCATTAGGAGTAAATGTCGAATAGTCCCCAGTCTGGGACTGTTACTGGATATTATGTCTCTCACTTAGGTCGGTGCCAATGGGTTAGTTACGTTTTTTTTGTTTAGAGGATTTTTCAGCTGTTATCTTTATATGTTCTTCGAGTGCATATTTAGATTAAGTTCTCTTAGTCTATTTCGTGTACTTGGAGATCATGGGAAGGTGCTGCCGAAATTTTCTTGAAATATAAAAAAACGTGGTTAACGTGTTGGCACTAGTGAGGAAACGTATCCAGGAACGGGATAGAAACCTAATCCCTTTAGAGTGGAGATATATACTAGGTAAACTAAATACATGCATATATATTCTAATTGGGTATTTTCTTCAATTAAAGATGTCAGCCGATCGGAGTTGGATGTACCGTAGGATACCTATTGATGGGAGGGGATTAGTTGATGCATATCGTGAAGGGGTGTCCAATTTTATGAACAAAGCAATAGAACATGTTGATGATCCGAACGGAAAGATGAGATGCCCGTGTTTCAAGTGTAAGAACATGATATGGAAGACTGCTGATGAAGTTAAATTTGACTTATATTCACGTGGATTTGTGGATGGGTATTCGGTATGGATTCATCATGGGGAATCAGCTGAGTTTATTTCGTGTTGGGGTTACCGAGGATACCAGCCTATACACTGCCAAGAGGTATAATATTTGTGTTTATTTCGTGTTTATGAATAAAGTAAACTTGTAATATTATTCATGTTATATTTATTTTTGTAGGCTCTAGCCAGCGTCTGCGTCCGAGAGCCCCCGTGGGACCATCACATACGGGCGCTGGCTTAGATGATGCTTTGTTCCAGCGTGTTATGGCTGCGGTGTCGGAGAGGTTTGAGACCGATTCGTTGTTCCATCGTCAGGACCCGCCCCGCCGTTCTCGCCTCCATCAGCTTGCGCAGGACGTTGCAGTTGGTGCCACCGCCGAGAGTACGGGTATCCCTCCGGAGCAGTGGGCCGCGATACGCGACGAGATTGTTCGGATGATGGTTACCTTAGTCGAGGACGCGTTTGGGCCGATGTTGAGTCAGCGCTCGACTGCTCAGGTATACTTCATTTTAAATACAAATATATATTCTGCATGTTATTTAATTTTTATTTAGTTATCTTTAACTGAATCATATATATAGACTAATGAGTTACATTATATTGTATCAACAGGGTGACGAGCGGACTAACGAGCAGGATGATAATGAGGGCGATTTTCATACTCCAGAGCAGCGTCGATGCCCGCCTGATGATTCTCCTCACACTGGGGGCTCTACTAGCTTGACTTAGTTTACATTCTTTTGTAGTTTAAATTCTTTTGTAGTTTACATAATTTTTGATGTACATATTATAGTTTAAACCTTATCATTACTTTGGTTTTGTTGCGGTTTGACACTTAGTTTAATTTAGCTTAATGGGATGTTTGTTATAGTTTAGTTTAGATTAATGGGATATTTTTGACCTTTTTACTTCTCATTTAATTAGTTGGTTTTTGATATATTGTTGGATGAGGTGATTGTAATTGTAATTCATGTTATTGGCCATATTGTTAGCTTGTGTATGTGATGTTGGGAAAATAAGTACAGGTACAAGATATGGGTTAAATCCCTGGATATTGCAAAAACAAATAAAATATTTAAAAAAAAACACTATCCTCGACGGAATAGTGGTATCCTCGACGGAATTCCGTCGAGTTTAAATTGTTTTCCAGTTTTAGCAGATTGCCACGTGGCATACTTATCACCGACTGAATATCCTCGACGGCTAGTTTTCAGTCGGGGATATATTAACTCCGACTGAATATTCGGTCGGTAAGAATTCTGTCGACCCTAATTATTTCTGACCGAAAAATCGACAGACTTAATTTCAACGTGCTTATATACGACCGAATTCCCGATGGAATATTCCGTCGAAAATAACGTTATCCTCGACGGAATAGCCTTATTATCGACGGAACATTTCATCGGAAATAAGCCTTTTTGTTGTAGTGAAGTACAGTTAACACAAACAATTACTAAGCATTGCTACGTGACTAATAAATGACGTACACGATTATATATTATGTAGGATACGTGAGGTACAGATAATTATAAGTTGTTTATGGTAATTGGTAATGTGACGCCCCCAAATTCGGGTCTCCAAATACCCGGATCCGGTCATCACGATCCAATACAAACATTCACCTCTAACAACATATGGTAACTAAAATGCGGAATATAATAAACATACGTTGTTCATTACAAAGGTGTTACTAGTCCCAGAATACAAAGACCTTAAACACTTACACAAATCCATACCCTAAATAAAAATCAGGGTTTAAATTACATTAACAGTAATTAACTACACGTGAATTTAAAATCTGCTACATGAAGTCTATTACTTCATCTTTTCTTTCCCTTTGTCCTTCCCTGACGTCTCGGGTTTAGCTGTAATGAAGTCATGATATAGCAAGGATGAGCAACGAGTTTGCTCAGCAAGGTTAAAGTACAATAATAAGGATATATCATGACGGAAGGGATATGGAAAGAGATTTCAACAATAGAATTATCAGAAGCAATAACAATAAATGCTTTTAGAACAATTGGTAGTCAAATAGACTTTGAACGATAACTTCCAAAGGAGTCAATAGCTAGTTGACCCTCTGGTTACTGGCTACAGAATAAGTACTTGAGGGGATCAGCCTCGCGTACGCTATATGTATGCATAACATTTAACTCTGCTATTTGTACCTTATATACGGTACCTGGGGTACTCCCCTATAATAAAAGGGGTGTCCATTTAGTCTAAGAATCCTTACCATCGATTGGTCCGGATAGCTTTTATAAATTCTCACATACTTGCCTGACCGAACAAGGGTTCAGACTTAACCATGAATAGTTCACAAATTTCTGAACTTAAATAAATATACGAATTCAAATGCACGAGTGCGAATGTCAATAAATACAAAGATGTGGAATAATTTTAAAAGTAATTAGACCACTTAAAGCATGCTTGGAGGTAAGATTCAAGCTTAAAGAATAACTTGCAATATATACCTTTTTGCACAAATTAAAAATAATGCATAAGGTTTAGAAATATTGCTCAATGTAAAAGTTGAGTAAGATAGAACTTGCATTCAGTATACTGAAAGAATGGAATTAGGGAACTTGCCTGTTTGCTCAGCTACAGATAAATTTTAGCTTTAATTAATTGACCTTGGATAACCTATCAGTTGATAAAGTCGGTTTATCCATTAGCATTGCATATTGTATATCGATACACTCACTTATGCTATTTACTTAGCAAAATAAACACTTCACATTCCTTTATTAACTCCATTAACATTAAATTACTATTCAATATTATGCTAATCGGAAATTACTTAATGATCTTTAGTTATTATCTCAATAACTAATCATGCTTATTGGATATTCAACTTAACAATATTTAGTAACCCAAGTTATTATTTACAACACTAAATAATAATCTTGTTAGTGCATTATGACACATTGGTATCCAATTTAACGACTATCCTATTTGATTAAATCTCTATTCATTATTTACAAAACTAACTAACAAATTGATTAATGTATCACTAGCTAACAGTGTCAACAAATAAATAGGTTATTTAATCTCCATTCACACTTAGCTATTATTCACTTTCAAGAGAATTTACGAAATTATTTCCCTTATTTAACATTAACTAGAAAATTAATGTATCACTCTACCCATACTTAATTGTTAATAAGAACTAAGTTCTTATTATCTTTATTTATTATTAAATGAGAAATAATAAATAATTTACTTTACTCACATTAAATCATTAATAACAATCAAATATTTAATATCTTCATTTATTACTCAATAATAAATAATTATTTTATTAACTTATTCATACTTAATTATTATTAAATAATAATTAAATACTTATTATCTTTATTATTTATTAATGCATAATTAATAAATAGTTAATTTACTAATTTATTCATATTTAATTGTTATTTAATATTAATCAAATAATAATTAAATATTTATTATCTTTATTTATTATCTATTAATAATAAATAATTACTTTATTAATTTTATTTATTAACATAATACTAATTAGTTTGCAAATGCATTATTAACTGAAGTTAATTAATCAATAATTGAGCCATCATTAATCATTTGATTAATAGTTAACTCTACTGAATTGCACAACCAAATTAATACCATTACTACATAATATTATTGGAATCATATGTTTATTCCTTCCTGCCCAAAACCAATAGTATAGCCAATTGATATAACAACCCCTGTTAAATTTCTTTTTAAACTAACAAAATTAGTACCCAACACTGATATTGATAGAGCAGTTAACCCAACGAAACAAAGGTTTGATTATTGACAGTAAGTTTAGCAAAAATCTGCATTTAATCATATTGAGTTCCACTCAGTAACTCCTTAACATCATTGTATCAACAGAAAACCAAAACCTGATTTAGGCATAAATTCGAACGCCTAATGGGCATTTCAAAAATTGATAGTAGCCTATATACAACACACACTCGAAGGCCAGAACCTTTAAGGTTCAACAGATTCCCAGTCAACATAAACTTGACATAGTGCAACAACACAGTCCTATACAAAACAACCAAATCCCAGATTTCCCAACTCAAAATAAACCAACCCAATACATTAGCAGACTTATAAACCCCAATAAAACAATCTAACTCAGTAATCACAAACTAATATCCAGATTTTCTTGATCATAATGAACCAACACAGAAGGCAAATACAAATCCATACATTGATACAAACCATCACAGTCAACAATACTAATCCTAGTACAGAAGAAGAAATTTACACAAAACCTAATATAAAACTTTCACAGTGGTTTAACAACCCATGACAATACCTTGTGTCCGACCGAACCGTCGTCCTCCTTCTTCTCCCACAGTACACAACCCAGTCGGTCATTCACTAATAAATTTCCCTCTCTGAGATTTTGAACCCTAATTTATAAATATATTTTTCTAATATGAGACTCACAAGAACAAGGGATCGGCAGCTATGGTTTAGGGGATGGGGGTTCAATTTATAGAAGGAAAATTACCCAAATCAATTGGGTATTACCCCAATCGATTTTCCAAGGACCGTCGGTAGGAAGGAGGCACACCTGATGGTCCACATCACCCCATCTGATGCACTGGTACGGTCGCCCTCGAGCCTTGCGCTGCCATGGTCACGTCGCCGGTCGACTCCCTGATTTTCGGGAACCCTTGGTCCACCGACGGAGCGCTCGGTCGCTTCAATTAACTGCCTTGAACGTTGAACAGTTCGTCGGTCGATCTTCACGCCGTCTGTTCGGTTCGAGCTGTCACCGGCGCATGCCTGGCGATGCCTCCTTCCTGTCCCTTTCCGATTGATGGATTGATGGAGGGTTCTAGGCTGATGGGTTCCCCTCTAGCTCGGCTTAACCTCTCCCTTTCCTCCCGTTTCTATCTGGTGTGATTGGAACCCTAGGCTTGTTTCGTTGTCTGATTTGAGAGTTGAATCTCATTTGTTCTATTATCCCCAATTTGGCTTTTATCGGTTTTCCCCAAATTAATCTGGGATGGATCGACCCGATTGCTATGCCATAACCCGGCTGGTAAAAGAATTAAGGAATGGGCTCAGCCCACTTGTTAGTTGATATAGAGTTTGGGTTGGGCCGACTGAATAAATAGGACGCGGTCCAATAGGAATTAAATTGAAAAGAAGATTTGGGCTCAAATTAGAACTAAATAAAAGCAATGGGCCAATAAAAGAAAATTGGCCTAAATTAAATTAACCACTATGCAATTCTAATATTTTAAATTAAATAACTACCAATTAATTACTTATTTCAGATATTTATTTTTAACCATAATTCTTTATTTAAAAGAATTTATTTATTAATCTTCTTTCCAAATTTTCTTGCAATTAAATTCTTAGGGTTAACTCACCAATTATTCAACTTTTAATGAGTCCCTTTAATGCGAGAAAATTATTGGACCATATATTTAGATAATTAATTAATAATACCTACATGGGTCCAATTAAATTCATTAAATAAAATGAATTTCATATATTAAAGTAAATCAATACAATGTTTAAAAATTCTCGGACATTACATCCTCTCCCCCTTATAAAAATTCCGTCCTCGGAATTTCAATCCAAGGTTACTCGAATAACTGGGGGTAATTCGCTCTCATTTTCTCTTCGAGTTCTCACGTGGCTTCTTCCACCGCGTGATTTCTCCAGAGAACTTTAACAGAATGAATGGTTTTATTCCTCAGTGTCTGTTCCTTTCTATCTAGGATTTGAACAGGAATCTCCTCGTACGATAAGTCCTTTTCGACTTGAATTGGCTCATAGGAAATAACATGTTTGTAATCTGGCTTATACGGACGCAACACTGATACATGAAACACGTTGTGAATGTGCTCAAGTTCAGGAGGTAATGCTACCTCGTACGCCACTTCGCCGATCCGCCTCAAAATTTCGAACGGTCCTATGAACCTAGGGCTCAATTTACCCTTCTTCCCAAAACGGATCTTCCCTTTCCAGGGTGATACCTTCAGAAACACAAAGCTACCAACTTCAAAGTCTCGTTTCTGGCGATGTAAGTCGGCATACTTCTTCTGGCGATCCTGAGCTGCTACTAACCGCTGTCTTATTACTTTAATGATTTCCACGGTTTGTTGCACCAATTCTGGTCCCAACAATCTCCGTTCACCAACTTCATCCCAACACAACGGCGTTCGACACTTCCTTCCATATAATGCTTCATACGGTGGCATACCAATGTTGGCGTGATAACTGTTGTTGTAAGCGAACTCTACCAAGGGCAAGTGATCATCCCAGCTACTCCCTAAATCCATCACGACTGCCCGGAGCATGTCCTCTAGGGTCTGAATTGTTCGCTCACTCTGACCATCAGTCTGAGGATGATACGCCGTGCTCATTCTCAACTGTGTCCCCAGTCTCTCTTGTAGACTTCTCCAAAAATTTGACGTGAAGCGTGGATCTCTGTCAGATACAATAGACACCGGCACTCCATGTCGTGATACTATCTCCTTCACGTAAAATTTCGCCAACTGTTCCAATTTGTACCTGATCTTGATTGGTAGAAAATGGGCAGACTTGGTCAAACGATCTACGATCACCCAAATGGCGTCTAGACCTTTTTGTGTTGTCGGGAGTCCCACTACAAAATCCATAGTGATGTGCTCCCACTTCCACTCGGGAATCTCTAGAGGTTGTAACAATCCGCTCGGCCGCTGGTGCTCTGCCTTAACCCTCTGGCAGGTTAAACACCGGCTGACGTATTCTGCAACTTCTCCTTTCAAATGCGGCCACCAATAATGCTGACGAAGATCTTGATACATCTTGGTGCTACCCGGATGTACCGAAAATCTCGTATTATGGGCCTCTTGCAATATCTCCTCCCTTAAGTCTGGTACATATGGTACCCAGATCCTTCCCTCGAACCTCAGCAATCCTGTGCTGTCAATCTTGTACTTCAATGTTTTTCCCTCCGATAGTTGCTTCTTAATGTCAATGCATTTTTCATCAAATTCTTGAGCCTCCTGTATCCTATCCAGTAGAGTCGGACCTACTGTCACGGTGAACACTTTTTCGTCCACCTCTATTGGATACTTAACCTCCAGTTTCAGACGTTCAAAGTCCCTTATCAATTCCTCTTGAACTGTCAGCTGCATCAATTTCACCTTGCCTTTTCTACTTAAGGCATCAGCCACTACATTTGCTTTGCCCGGATGGTACAGAATCTCACAGTCATAGTCTTTGATCAATTTTAACCATCAGCGCTACCTCATGTTCAGCTCCTTCTGAGTGAAGATATATTTCAGACTTTTGTGATCTGTATATATCTCGCACTTCTCCCCGTATAGGTAGTGTCTCCAAATTTTCAAGGCGAAAACTACCGCTGCTAACTCCAAGTCATGAGTCGGGTAACCCTTCTCATAGTCCTTCAGTTGACGTGATGCGTACGCCACGACCTTGCCGTGCTGCATTAACACAGCCAAGACCTTTGTGTGACGCATCGCTATACACCACAAAACCCCCAGTGTTGTCTGGTAAGGTCAACACCGGTGCTTGGCTAAGTCTCTTCTTCAACTCCATGAAACTTTCCTCACATTTTTCCGACCAAACGAATTTAACTGTTTTCCTGGTGAGATTGGTCAATGGCGATGCTATCTTTGAAAAATCCTGAATGAATCTCCGATAGTATCCCGTTAATCCCAAGAAACTCCTGATCTCTGTTGGCGTCTTCGGCTGTTCCCAGTTGATAACGGCTTCTACTTTTGCTAGGTCCACCGAAACACCATTCTTGTCGATGACGTGACCCAGAAATTGTACCCTCTGCAACCAAAACTCACATTTAGAAAACTTTGCATACAACTTCTCCTTCCTGAGAGCTTCCAATACAATCTTCAAATGTTCAGCATGTTCCTCCTCTGTCTCTGAATACACCAAGATGTCATCGATGAATACGACTACGAACTTGTCCAAGTACTGCTTGAACACTCTGTTCATCATATCCATGAATGCTGCTGGTGCATTCGTCAATCCAAAAGACATTACCAGAAACTCGAAGTGCCCATAACGAGTCCTGAATGCCGTCTTCGGGATATCTTCCTGCCTCACCTTCAGCTGATGATAGCCTGTTCTTAGGTCGATTTTTGAAAAGTATTTCGCTCCCTTAAGTTGATCAAATAGATCGTCAATCCTAGGAAGCAGATACCTATTCTTAATCGTAACTTTGTTCAACTCCCGGTAGTCGATACAAAGCCTCATAGAACCATCTTTCTTCTTTACAAACAGAACTGGCGCTCCCCATGGGGCCACACTTGGTCTGATATAACCTTTATCTAACAATTCTTACAGCTGCACCATCAACTCTTTCATTTCTACAGGTGCCATTCGATACGGCGGCTTCGATATTGGTGCGGTTCCCGGTGCCAAATCGATAATGAACTCGGTTTCCCTGTCCGGTGGCAGTCCCGGAAGTTCATCGGGGAAGACATCAGCGAAATCCCTCACGATGGGTATTTGACTCATCTCATCCCCGACCTGACGAGTATCGACCACATGGGCCAAATAACACACGCAACCTTTCTTAAGTAATCTCCTTGTTTGCATCATAGTAAGACAACAAGATTGTCTTGGTGACTTACTGCCATAGAATACCACCTTCGACTTATTAGGAGTCTTTAGGTGTACACATTTCTTCTTACAATCAATAACTGCTCCGTGAATTGATAGCCAATCCATTCCCAGGATTACATCAAACTCTCCCAGCCGAATTGGTATCAAATCCACATTAAGCTTAAATCCTCGCAATTCGGCACAACAATTCCTATGAATGCATTCTACGGGGAAAGTTTCCTTGTTTGCTACTTCTACATTTATAGGGTGTTCTAACTTTTCACGAGGTGAGTTTAACTGACTAGCAAATTCTTCAGAAACAAAAGAGCAAGTAGCACCCGAATCAAATAACACATATGCATTTATATCATTGATTGGGATGATACCTGACACCACGTCTCTGGATTCCATTTCATCCTGAACAGTCATGTTGAACGTGCGTGCTATCGGCCTGTTGGCTTGACTGGCGGTTGCCCCGTAGCTCGGCCGGTTGTTATTCTCGCTGTTGTTGTTGCTCCGGTTGCCACTTCCGGCATCGCCCTTCCTCTTCGGGTAATCCTTGATCTGGTGGTCAGGTGATCCACAGGAGAAACAACCTCCTTTCGGCTTATTAGGGCACTGTGGGGCCATGTGCCCAGGTTGTCCACAACGGTAACACACGCTCTTCCCTTTCATGCATTCCCCCGTGTGGTTCTTGCCACAATTGTTGCATCTGCTTGGCTTCTTCACCTCCCCTCCAGATTGGTTTCCCCCGGAGGACTGACTCTCGATCCATTTCCGTTTGTTGGGGTTACTGCCCCCGCTGCTTCCTGCCTTCTGGCCCTCATGACCCTTCTTCTTTTCCTGATTGTACTTAGTCAGGGCCTCACTGCCACCTTCTGCAATGATCGCCCTTTCCAGCAGTTCTGCAAATGTCTTGATTTTCAATACCGCAACAGAACGGTATAACCATGGTTTCAACCCTTGCTCAAACCTACGAGCTTTCCTTTCCTCTGTGTCGACTTGGTGAGTTGCAAACCGTGCCAACTCATTAAACCTAGTCGCGTACTCAGCCACGGACATGTTTCCTTGTTTTAGTTCCAGGAACTTGATCTCCATCTCTTGCTTCATGCTCTCTGGAAAGTAATTTTCCAAGAACATCTCCTTAAAGCGTTCCCATACGACAATGCCTCCTTCCACTCGGCCCCTGTTGGCCTTCCACCAGTAGTTTGCCTCGCCCTTTAACATGAAGGTAGCAAAACTTGTTTTCTGTTCCTCTGCCACCCGTGCTACCTCGAAGACCTTTTCTATCTCCTCGATCCAGGTCTGCGCTTTGATTGGATTAAGAGTTCCCTTGAACTCGGGTGGTCCAACCATTTTGAAATCTTTAAAATTCGCCAGATGATGCGCTGGCTCGGTTGCGGGTTGGGCCCCTCCGGGTGGCGGCCTTGATTGCATGGCTTCTGCCAGCATCTCCGCGAATATCCTCATTGGATTGGGTTGATCCCCAACCTCACTTTCGGACTCCTCGACTCGCTGGTTACGTGGTCTTCCTCTCGGCGGCATGATTGGATAAGGGAAATCCGCTGACTTTTACCTATAGTTTTATATTTTACACAATGTCATAAAAATCAGCAACCAAGGGTAGAAACATCTATCAAACACATTTGATTTAAGTGAAACATCTGCATTTATATTGATATACCACTGTTTGTTACAAAGACTAAACCTGTGGCATACTTCTATAAATGCGCCACTACCTGCGCTATCCATCAATCATCCCTGAGATAAAAGTGGGGAATCCTAACTTTCCATCCCTTAAAACACCCAAAAGTTGGGGTTTAACTGCTACCCCCAAACATATAAACAAACATAAAAGTTCATAAGACAAACATGAATATGTCCCTATTATAACAAAAGTGGGACGGACTGTACTAAAGACAAAACAACCATCATATCATGTCACTGCACGTCATGACGAATCCGTGCCTGCTGACCAGAAGAGAATGCTCCACCCAATGTCCTGCGACGAACAGAGCGGCTAGACTCCCCTACCTCAGTCCGGGGCCTCCTGTAGGCTGCATCTAAAGCATATCCTAAGGTCTCTACTCTCACTGCTCTGGCCTCCAGCTGGTCCTCTAACTGATCAACCCTTCTGGCTTCCCTGACCCAGGCCTCCCTGACATGCATCCTCGCAGACACCTCCAGTCCAGCCTCGAACCTTATGGCCTCCTGCTTGGCCTTCAGGTGGGCGATCTGCAGATTCTTCTACTCCAGCCTTTCTCTCAACTCAGCGTTTCGGGCCACTAGCTGATGTAGCAGTGGTCCGATCTACTGCGCTGAGGACTCGTATCCCTGCAGCTGTATCTTCGCTACTCCCAGGTCATGCTCGAGCTGGTAAGCCAGATCCCTATACTGGTCCTCCCTGAACTGGTGGGTCTGATTCTGCTCCTCTAGATGAGCTATCCGATCCTCCAGCTCCTCGTTCCTGCTGGTTAGTCCCTCAATGATATCGTCGGCAGTGGACCCCATGCCATCAACATCAGCAGGTGGCTCCTCTCCCTCGGTCTCGGGGTCCTCCTCCTCAGCATCCGGGTCCTGACTACCGGACCTCATGACTCCACCTACAACCGGCTCTGGTAGCTCCCTCTGGTAGTCCTCCTCTAGCGGTACTCCTGGGGCAATAGGAGCATACCCCACCAACTGCTCAGCAACTACTGGTATATCTATGAACGTCTCCTCCTCCTGGACTCCACTGGTCCCTCCTATGTCAGTCATCCTATAATCACACCGAAAATCAACATTAGTACAGCAATAAAATATATTCATTGAAGAAATGAAATTATATTTCATTGGGTACTACTTGACTCGATGAATTCCCCAATTCATCAAAACCACATATAATAAATCTCCTCGATTTATCTCCTAACACTCAATACGAGTTTACTATGAAGATTATAACCTAGGTTTCGCGATCCTAAAGTTTATAATCTACAGCTTTGATACCAACCTGTGACGCCCCCAAATTCGGGTCTCCAAATACCCGGATCCGGTCATCACGATCCAATACAAACATTCACCTCTAACAACATATGGTAACTAAAATGCGGAATATAATAAGCATACGTTGTTCATTACAAAGGTGTTACTAGTCCCAGAAAATAAAAACCTTAAAAAACACTTACACAAATCCATAACCTAAATAAAAATCAGGGTTTAAATTACATTAACAGTAATTAACTACACGTGAATTTAAAATCTGCTACATGAGGTCTATTACTTCATCTTTTCTTTCCCTTTGTCCTTCCCTGACGTCTCGGGTTTAGCTGTAATGAAGTCATGATATAGCAAGGATGAGCAACGAGTTTGCTCAGCAAGTTTAAAGTACAATAATAAGGATATATCATGACGGAAGGGATATGGAAAGAGATTTCAACAATAGAATTATCAGAAGCAATAACAATAAATGCTTTTAGAACAATTGGTAGTCAAATAGACTTTGAACGATAACTTCCAAAGGAGTCAATAGCTAGTTGACCCTCTGGTTTACTGGCTACAAGAATAAGTACTTGAGGGGATCAGCCTCGCGTACGCTATGTGTATGCATAACATTTAACTCTGCTATTTGTACCTTATATACGGTACCTGGGGTACTCCCTATAATAAAAGGGGTGTCCATTTAGTCTAAGAATCCTTACCATCGATTGGTCCGGATAGCTTTTATAAATTCTCACATACTTGCCTGATCGAAACAAGGGTTCAGACTTAACCATGAATAGTTTCACAAATCTCGGAACTTTAATAAATGTACGAATTCAAATGCACGAGTGCGAATGTCAATAAATACATAGAGGTGGAATAATTTTAAAAGTAATTAAACCACTTAAAGCATGCTTGGAGGTAAGATTCAAGTTTAAAGAATAATCTTGCAATATATACCTTTTTGCACCAATTAAAAATAATGCATAAGGTTTAGAAATAGTGCTCAATGTAAAAGTTGAGTAAGGAAGAACTTTCATTCAATATACTGAAAAAATGAAGTTAGGGAACTTGCCTGTTTGCTCAGCTACAATTAAATCCTAGCTTTAAATTATTTGACCGTGGATAACCTACCAGTTGATAAAGTTGGTTTATCCATTAGCATTGCATACCGTATATCGATACACTCACTTATGCTATTTACTTAGCAAAATAAACACTTCGCATTCCTTTATTAACTCCATTAACATTAAATTACTATTCAATATTGTGCTAATCGGAAATTACTTAATGATCTTTAGTTATTATCTCAATAACTAATCATGCTTATTGGATATTCAACTTAACAATATTTAGTAACCCAAGTTATTATTTACAACACTAAATAATAATCTTGTTAGTGCATTATGACACATTGGTATCCAATTTAACGACTATCCTATTTGATTAAATCTCTATTCCTTATTTACAAAACTAACTAACAAATTGATTAATGTATCACTAGCTAACAGTGTCAACAAATAAATAGGTTATTTAATTTCCATTCACACTTAGCTATTATTCACTTTCAAGAGAATTTACGAAATTATTTCCCTTATTTAACATTAACTAGAAAATTAATGTATCACTCTACCCATACTTAATTGTTAATAAGAACTAAGTTCTTATTATCTTTATTTATTATTAAAATGAGAAATAATAAATAATTTACTTTACTCACATTAAATCATTAATAACAATCAAATATTTAATATCTTCATTTATTACTCAATAATAAATAATTAATTTTATTAACTTATTCATACTTAATTATTATTAAATAATAATATAAATATTTATTATCTTTATTATTTATTAACGCATTAATTAATAAATAGTTAATTTACTAATTTATTCATATTTAATTGTTATTTAATATTAATCAAATAATAATTAAATATTTATTATCTTTATTTATTATCTATTAATAATAAATAATTACTTTATTAATTTTATTTATTTAACATAATACTAATTAGTTTGCAAATGCATTATTAACTGAAGTTAATTAATCAATAATTGAGCCATCATTAATCATTTTGATTAATAGTTAACTCTACTGAATTGCACAACCAAATTAATACCATTACTACATAATATTATTGGAATCATATGTTTTATTCTTTCCTGCCCAAAACCAAATAGTATAGCCAATTGATATAACAACCCCTGTTAAATTTCTTTTTAAACTAAACAAAATTAGTACCCAACACTGATATTGATAGAGCAGTTAACCCAACGAAACAAAGGTTTGATTATTGACAGTAAGTTTAGCAAAAATCTGCATTTAATCATATTGTAGGTTCCACTCAGTAACTCCTTAACATCATTGTATCAACAGAAAACCACAACCTGATTTAGGCATAAATTCGAACGCCTAATGGGCATTTCAAAAATTGATAGTAGCCTATATACAACACACACTCGAAGGCCAGAACCTTTAAGGTTCAACAGATTCCCAGTCCACATAAAACTTGACATAGTGGCAACAACACAGTCCTATACAAAACAACCAAATCCCAGATTTCCCAACTCAAAATAAACCAACCCAATACATTAGCAGACTTATAAACCCCAATAAAACAATCTAACTCAGTAATCACAAACTAATATCCAGATTTTCTTGATCATAATGAACCAACACAGAAGGCAAATACAAATCCATACATTGATACAAACCATCACAGTCAACAATACTAATTCCTAGTACAGAAGAAGAAATTTACACAAAACCTAATATAAAACTTTCACAGTGGTTTAACAACCCATGGCAATACCTTGTGTCCGACCGAACCGCCGTCCTCCTTCTTCTCCCACAGTACACAACCCAGTCGGTCATTCACTAATAAATTTCCCTCTCTGAGATTTCGAACCCTAATTTATAAATATATTTTTCTAATCTGAGACTCACAAGAACAAGGGATCGGCAGCTATGGTTTAGGGGATGGGGGTTCAATTTATAGAAGGAAAATTACTCAAATCAATTGGGTATTACCCCAATCGATTTTCCAAGGACCGTCGGTAGGAAGGAGGCACACCTGATGGTCCACATCACCCCATTCGATGCACTGGTACGGTCGCCCTCCAGCCTTGCGCTGCCATGGTCACGTCGCCGGTCGACTCCCTGATTTTCGGGAACCCTTGGTCCGCCGACGGAGCGCTCGGTCGCTTCAATTAACTGCCTTGAACGTTGAACAGTTCGTCGGTCGATCTTCACGCCGTTCGTTCGGTTCGAGCTGTCGCCGGCGCATGCCTGGCGACGCCTCCTTCCTGTCCCTTTCCGATTGATGGAGGGTTCTAGGCTGATGGGTTCCCCTCTAGCTCGGCTTAACCTCTCCCTTTCCTTCCGTTTCTATCTGGTGTGATTGGAACCCTAGGCTTGTTTCGTTGTCTGATTTGAGAGTTGAATCTCATTTGTTCTATTATCCCCAATTTGGCTTTTACCGGTTTTCCCCAAATTAATCTGAGATGGATCGACCCGATTGCTATGCCATAACCCGGCTGGTAAAAGAATTAAGGAATGGGCTCAGCCCACTTGTTAATTGATATAGAGTTTGGGTTGGGCCGACTGAATAAATAGGACGCGGTCCAATAGGAATTAAATTGAAAAGAAGATTTGGGCTCAAATTAGAACTAAATAAAAGCAATGGGCCAATAAAAGAAAATTGGCCCAAATTAAATTAACCACTATGCAATTCTAATATTTTAAATTAAATAACTACCAATTAATTACTTATTTCAGATATTTATTTTTAACCATAATTCTTTATTTAAAAGAATTTATTTATTAATCTTCTTTCCAAATTTTCTTGCAATTAAATTCTTAAGGTTAACTCACCAATTATTCAACTTTTAATGAGTCCCTTTAATGCGAGAAAATTATTGGACCATATATTTAGATAATTAATTAATAATACCTACATGGGTCCAATTAAATTCATTAAATAAAATGAATTTCATATATTAAAGTAAATCAATACAATGTTTAAAAATTCTCGGACATTACAGATAATCTACGAGCCAGACAAGTCTTTCAGTTCATATTTGTTATATGAACTTGATGTTTGATTTAATGTAATATATACTACAAAGAGCATGTGGAATTGCCTATATTATAACATGAATTACGAAAGTCAATATATGACTATGCTGATTGAGTAAGGAACTCAATTTTTACTTGATATGTGATGTACAATATGTATGATATGTTTAGTCAGATGTTTATGATGTATACGATGAGAATGTTGTTTATGTGCTACGTGATGCATGAAAACTGTTAGATTTTACTGAGTTGTCGAGCTCATTCTTGCAAATAACTATTTTTGCAGGTTAAGGATTCAAGGTAACGTTATGTGATGATTGAATGGCATGAATTAGATGGAATGCATGAAGATTAGATGTTTTAGCTTAAACTAATGTTTTTGAACCATGATTAAGGTTCTAGATGATGTATTTGATAATGTATGATATTTAAGAGATGTTGAGTTGTTAAATTTAATTTTTATTCGATGTATTAAGGGTATTGAACCTGGAAGTAAATTTTCTTTTATAATAACTCTGATGAAATGAATCATAGAATAAATATGATTCTAGAATACAATAATGATAAAGGTTTTGATTCAGGGAAAACAAAGAAAGAAGACAGAAAAAGTTTAAATTTTTTTTTGCATTTTATTAATTTTAACATCGATTAATGATGTAAAGTCAGAATGAAGATGTATTGATAACGACCGAAGTCGAGGGTTGTATTGTATGAATTTTGGGGTCGTTACAGTTGGTATCAGAGCTGATAGGTTATACACCTTAGGTAAGAGTACTTTAGGCTATGACTGTAGTGAGGAATAAATAAAAAAAAATAAAATGAGAATAATAAGTTAAGTATAATTATGGTACAATTGTACTCTTTAATGGTTAATGTATGGTATCTGGGCTAAACGATTCCTTCAAAGAGCGGATGTTAATACGAACTAGCAACCGATCTAACTCGATGTAAAAGACAGTGTAGACGAGACGGGAAACTAGTTTGTTGTTAGTTGTTTGTGGGAAACCACTCAACATACTATATTGAACACTGTTAAGACTCGATGTGTACCGAGTATAGAATTATGGATACGTATGATGAAAAAGTGATTCTTTTCACATATATAGATGTATAGGATGAGTTAAGTCCTAGAGATGTTATAAGAAGAAGATGAGAATGACGAGAAGTTAACTCGAATAAAATATTGAGCAATATGAATGAAGTTAGAGATTCTTAAAGGAAGAATTGATATATAAACAAGAAGATTCAAAGAAAAATTTTGAAGAGATATAAAGATAAGAATCAAAAGTTACCTAACTCCAATAATCAAGATGACGAATAATGATGAATAGACAAAGTCTATAAGATTAAAAGCATAAATGAAATCATAATATAACATGATGAAAGAGAAAGATAAGAAGATCGTAAAACAAAAAAATCATGAGATAAGAAAAGAATCATAAGGGAGATGATTATAGAATAAGATCACGACGTGATCTTTTAAAGTTGTAAAAGCCAGATGGTTTGTAATGATTGAATAGTTATATCTTGATGTTATAAAGAGAATGTAATATGATATAGTACGAGATAAACTCACGAGGAGTTATGGATGATGTAATACGAGAAATTCGTATCAAACAAAGAGCAAGTTAAGAGCAAGATAGAGTTAGGGGGCATTTCAATGGAGGACTCATGTGATGACTGAGTTGTACAAACCTTTGTATGGGCAAAGGTTTTGTGCTTGCACTTAGTTTATCACATTGGATAATCATTAAATATTGGTGTCACGCTATCGATATACATATGGTAAGAAGGTGATTCTTTTCTCATATTTATATTTGATAGATAGATAATATTAAGATTAAGTGCGAGTTCCTAAAACTCATACTTATGGTAAGTTCGTGACTCATAATCGTATACATGTTTTTGAACCCCTAAGCATATGGACAGTCCCTGATTGGTTCTTGGATAACGTACTGCTAGGACAAATTCCTAAACTCATTATTATGGCAAGTTCCTGAACTCATAATGTGTGGTAAGTTTGATGAACTATATTAGGTATAGGAGATTTGTAGAACAAAATTTTTTTGGTATAGTGAGCATGGATGGTGCTGAAGATTGATAATGATAAGCAATGGAGAAAAGATTGAAGTTAATGGAGAAAATTGGATATTCGAAATCTTCTAGCTATGCTAGATTTCAAAATTTATTGACATCGTGCTGATATTCGCATTGTTGTGTTTTCAAAAAAAAATATTGGATCAGATTATTGAACTAATAAGTTTTTAAAAGTCCTATTATTCATATGTCTATACTAATTGTTTCATCTAGACAAAAATGATTTGAAATTATCAAAATGTATTTTGAACGATGGAGTCATCAATGCAAATTAACCTAGTGTTGGATGTGATCGTAGGATCGTCAACCCACTATGATATAATGTGGTGTGACAAAGTCATAAAATGACGGAATCCTCAACGTACTATTAAGACGGTACGATATCATGATGTCATAAAAGAATTTTGGTTTTCTTTTAAACTATGAAAACATATGCCAATTGAGTTGGCCAAAAATATTTTGATTGATGTTCGAATTATTGCTAAAAGTCTAAGCTATTTGATTCGGCTAGACGAATACTAAAAGATATTTATGAAATTCAAGCGTTCTTGCGAATTTGTGCCAAACCAGATTGCCCTGGTGCGGAATTTTGTACTAAGTCTGAGGTGAACCAACCCTGTAATGGGGGACTACGCTGATGCGTTAATATGTTGTGCACGACGTAGAGTACAAAAGGCTGATCACCTGGCGTACGATGATGGTTTGTTCATAGTCTTATGACTATTAAAGGTTACTGTAGAAATACATGTTAACCTAGGACAAGGTTCAAGTCTTTACGACTCCTCAGCATAATATTGAAAGTTCCTGAGTTCTTCATATCGCTTCCCAATTATTGATCAATTGTGGAAGATTCTTATTATGTTGAAAGGTGAATGTGGTAAGAAGGATATTCCTTAGAAAGAAGTAAGTTGTAGAATGCGTTAAGTAGTGATGAGTAAATTGAGCAAGTAAGAAATGAAATTTTGAAAATAGAAGGGAGGTGAAGTTAACAAGGATAATGTGATCACTTAGAGATAAAGGTGTGAAGAATATAATGATCTTGGAAAGATCCTTGGAGAAGAAATTTAATCATGGAACCTAATAAATGAATAAAGGTTAATATAAAGTTTATCTTAATATATCGAATGAACGAAGACTAGTAAGTTAAAATTTCGAGGACGAAATTCTTAGAAGAAGAGGTGAATGTAATATCCCGAGTGTTTATGAATTGAGCCTATGGCGATGATCCTTAGAAAGAGATAGTGAATGGGTTAAAGAATATGTAATACTCGGAATAGTATCGAGTTCAAATAAATATTATGAAGTAAAACCTACAAGAATTTATTGAGAAAATGGGTTGGTCAACGATTAATTGTGAAAGAGATGAAGAGGTTTAACGAAAACCGAGTAAGGAGGGTTTTAGTGATTCCGAGGACGAAATCCTTATAAGGAGGGAAGGATGTGACAACCCGAATTTTCGGTAGTTATTAAATAAGAATTTAATATAAAGAAATTCTTATTATGAGAGGTGTCAGATTTGACTATATATATATATATATTTATATGTTATATATTTTGAAATATGTGATTTGGTGTGAAGAGATTAAGTGTGAATATAGAAGAAAAAAATATATTTATATATTGAGAAATGAGGTTTAATAGTTAATTAAACCATTTAAAAGAGTAAATGAAATTGTTACGAAAAGGAAGCTAACTGAATATTATTAAGTTGAAAATTATATTATGAAATAATATAATTTGATTATTATGCCTTATTAGCAATGAAATTGTTAAGAATTAAATTTCGTAAATAATGAGAGTAATTCACTTAATTAAAATAGTGAATTAATGTAAATATATAATTATTTTAATAAAACGAGAAAGTAATGTGTTACATATAAATGTAATACGTTAATGTAATGCGATTGTGAATTTTATAAATGGTAAAATATTTATTAAATAAAATAAATATTTAATTGGGATTTTTGTGGAATAAAACAAATATTGGATGAGAATGGTCATGAAATAATTTATTTAAGTGTGGTAATATTGATAAGATTAATTTTATTCCTTAAAGAATTGAGTTTAAGTTAATTCAATTTAAAATATTGGAATATAATTAATTAGGGTGTGACATTGTATCATATAATATAAAGGAATAATGAAATAAATGAAAATGGGTTAAGGATTATTTTGGGGTTTGCCAAACAAGGCATAGTGACCCTTTGTATTTTAAACTAATGACACTTTTTAATTGGTAACTGATAACCCGCGTAATCTTCGTTTATTTGGCTTACATCTATTACTCCTAAGTCTAAGAAAATAGAGAAAAAGAGAGAAAGAAAGAATCGAGAGAGAATAGAGTTCTCTGTAAAATTGGAGGGAAAAAGCTCTGAGAAATCAAAGAAGGAGGAAGGAGGATAATCAAGCCCCCCCCCTAGTTGTGTAACTAAGCTTAGAAGGATCAAAGGTAAATTCTAAAGTTTATAGTTCTTATTTTTCTAAAACTAGTTCTCTATAATAGGTTTTGATGATAAATTAGTAGAAGAATCTGTTATATATGTTCTTGGGTATATATAATTGGTTCTATGTGGTTTATAATTGAGTTTCTAGTAATCAAATCCATGTAATCATGTTAAACAAGAAGGAATTGAGTTTTGGTTGGTATATGTATATTATAGCTTATTTTGGAGTCAAAATTAATGGTTAATTCGTGTATAGAATCTGAAATTGACGATGGATATTGTTAATACGTTGAAATACGAAAACAACGGAAGTTAAACAGATCAAATTGGTTGAATAACGAATCTGTAGTGGTTGATTACGCTAAAAGTAGTGAAATATGAAAAAACTAGCATGAACATTGATTTTTGAGTCTCTAAATTGATTGTTAAAGTTGTTTATGTTGTTAGGATCGCTGTATACAAGTTGGGTTTTAGTTTTATGAAGTTTATAACATCTTGGTTTAGTCAATTTGCTGTTTGGGTGAAGAAATTGGGAATTTTTTGGTTGATTCTGTGCAGTTCGCGAACTTCAGAATCGAATTCTGACGAACGGTGCCGCAGCGCCGGTTCCAAGAGTAAACGTGGCGCCGCAGCACCGACCCATGCCCGACCCGAAAATTTGTGACCCAACGCCGCAACACCGGTCCTTAGTGTAAATGCGGCGCCGCAGCGCCAGTAGCCAGTTTTGCCCAGAAATGAGATTTTAATTGTATGATTCTAGGAATGCCTATATAACCCTAATGAATGATTGTAATGAAATGTAAATCATGTTATAAGACTTAAAAACATGTTGTAATCGCGCAAGTGATGATTTAAAAGTTGTGCTTTAGTAAGTTATAAAAGACTTAAGCTTGTTGTTCGTGAGGTATGGTAATATTGATTAAGTGTTAAGCTTTTTATGCTAGGTAAGTTTCCTAATTAAATTGAATAAGTCTAAGATACATATAATGCAATGTGAATGTAAACTTTAATTACTTAACTAAATGTTGAGTGATAATTATAAAGGATCCTAAAGGAACCTAAGATGGATGGTTATTTAATTTATGTCAACAAATGTAATACATCTAATTTGATGTAATGCTGAAGCTTAAGACTTAACTAGATGTTAAGTGTTAAACAAAGCAAAGTATGAAGGGTAATAAGATAAAGTTGTTTCAGTCAACTATACTAAATTTTATTGAATGTTAGATTTATATTATAGAGTCATGATAAGTCTTAAACACTTGAATGAACGTCAAGTGTCGCCTAAGAAGAATAGTAATGAGGTGTAAGGTGAAGTTCACACAATCAAACTTAATTGAACGTTGTGCATCGATTAAAAACGAGGGTTGTGGATTGTAAAGTAGAGTTAACAAAAACAATTACTAAACATTCCTATGTGACTAATAAATGATGTACACGATTATATATTGTGTAGGATACGTGAGGTGCAGATAATTATAAGCTATTTATGGTAATTGGTAATCTACGAGCCAAACAAGTCTTTCAGTTCCTATTTGTTATATGAACTTGATGTTTGATTTAATGTAATCTATACTACAAAGAGCATGTGGAATTGCCTATATTGTAACATGAATTGCGAAAGTCAATATATGACTATGCTGATTGAGTAAGGAACTCAATCTTTACTTGATATATAATGTACAATATATATGATATGTTTAGTCAGATGTTTATGATGTATACGATGAATATGTTGTTTATGTGCTACGTGATGTATGAAAACTGTTAGATTTTGCTGAGCTGTCGAGCTCATTCTTGCAGGTTAAGGATTCAAGGTAACGTTATGTGCTGATTGAATGGCATGAATCAGATGTAATGCATGAAGATTAGATATTTTAGCTTAAACTAATACTTTCGAACCATGATTAAGGTTCCAGATGATGTATTTGATAATGTATGATATTTAAGAGATGTTGAGTTGTTAAATTTAATTTTTATCCGATGTATTAAGGGTATTGAACCTGGAAGTAAATTTTATTTTATAATAACTCTGATGAAGTGAATCATAGAATAAATATGATTCTAGAATACATTAATGATAAAGGTTTTGATTCAAGGAAAACAAAGAAAGAAGACAGAAAAAGTTTAAAAATTTTCCGCATTTTATTAATTTTAACATCGATTAATGATGTAAAGTCAGAATGAAGATGTATTGATAACGACCGAAGTCGAGAGTTGTATTGTATGAATTTTAGGGTCGTTACAAACACATGATCCAATACTTCTATGAGCGATTGTTGCCAACGGATAAGAGTATGATCGATGCCGCTAGTGGAGGAGCACTAGTTGATAAGACTCCGGAGGCTACAAGGAACTTGATTGCAAATATGGCAGTTAACTCCCAACAATATGGAACTAGGAATGATCATGCATCGAAAAGGATAAATGAGGTAAACGCAAGTAATATTGAGCAAAAGATTTTTGATTTAACTGTTGTGGTTAGACAAATGGTTGCAGGGAACGTGCCAGTTGCAAACGCTTATGGGATATGCTTAATGACAGGTCACAACACAGATGCATGCCCAACATTGCAAGAGGATGAGGCTGTGCAACAAGTCAATGTAGTGGGAAATTATCAGGCACAACCTCAGAGGAAGTATGATCCCTACTCAAACACATACAATTCCGGATGGAGGGATCATCCCAATTTCAGTTATGGAGGAAATAGGGCACCAGCGCAAGGTGTTTTCCCACCTAGGCAGCAAGGTTTTCAGCCGGCTCAACAACAGTATCAACCTAGACAAGCAGTGCCTGCTAATTCTGGAACATCTATGGAGGATATGTTCAAAGCATTCATGAGTCAAACACAACAGTTCATGAATCAGACACAACAGTTCCAGCAGGAGACAAGAACTTATATTCTAGATCTGAGGAACCAAGTAGGTCAGCTTGCAACCACAGTAGAGAGGTTGGAATCTCAAGGCTCAAGGAGGTTACCTTCTCAAACTATTGAGAATGTAAGTGTAATTACTTTGAGAAGTGGTGCAGAGGTAAGGCAGTAAGATGAGTTAGTGCTTACTTTAGGAACAGGCAGCAGTGTTATGTGTGACAATGTAGTCTCCAAAGCCAACATTGAATTTGATGAGGAGGAGCAAGAGGTGGAGGTGAATGAACTGATATCTTCTACAGATTTTTACAATGAGGATATGGATGATGAGATTAGTACAAAAAAGACCCAATTCAATTATTTTGAGGCTATGAGGTATCCTGGTAAGGATAAGTCTGTTTTTGCTACTAATATTATTGACTCTAAAGTGCAGGGAACTTGTGAACAAATACAAAAGGAGGATTTGAGGGCAGCAATGTAGCAGAATCGAAATATGAAGGATGCTCCTAATTTGGAATTGAAACTAGTACCAGTTCACTTGACGTACACAAGTCCAATTACATAGATTGAGGAGATTGAGGTCAAGCCAATGACAATAAAACAAATACGTTGCTTAGGAGGCAACCCAAGATTTCAGATTTGAATTTTGATCCCTTTTATTTTGAAGTTGAATTTTATTTAGGTGCTTCTTTTTTGCATAATTTTCTTACATTGGGGACAATGTAAGGTTTGAGTGTGGGGGAGGGGTTTAGGTTGTTAGTTTAGGTTTAGGGTAGTCTGATGTGCTTGTGGAAAACTTGAAAAAAAATTGCTTTTAAATTTTTTTTTGTCTCTATGATTTTGTTTGGCTAAGCTTTTAAAGGTTTTGACTATGGAATGAAAATTGATTCTGATTGGTAGAATTTGTTTGATGCCGAATTAGTTAATGAATGATGATAACTAAGTCACGATCTATAGTAACTGATTTAGATATAATTTGTATTGCATGAGTTATTGAATATGAGAAATATGCTTATTTGGTTGAGTTATTTATGAAGTTGTCTATGTGCACTGATTTCAGTATTTAGGACTATTTAACTGCTTATGTTGTTTGCAAGACCATGAGAAAAGAAGGACATAAGGAAGTTTGAAAAAAATTGAAAAAAAAAATAAAGTGCAAAGGAGAAATATGTGGTGGGTTGTGATGGAGCGTAAAACGTACTCACCCATAAACACATGCAGCGAGAAAGAGCATAAAACGCACTCGTTGGTTAGCAGATAAGTGAGATGGAGTATAAAATGCAGTCACTTGGGAAAGAATGAGAAAGGTGAAATGGAGCATAAAATGCATTCACCTGAAAAAGAAAGTGAATTTGATGGTTCTGGTGAAAAAGAAAAAAAAACGCAGAGAAAATATGTTCTGAATTTTGATTCAGTGTGCACGACTGTTGTTCCATGATAACTGAGTTGAGTATGTGTGTAGATCATAGGAAAGATACTTATGAGGATAAAATTTTATTTAGAAAAGTTTAATGGTGAAGGATAAAGTTGTTGTGATACATTGATTGATAAAGTGTTGACCAAATTTCTATTAATTAGTATTGATACTCATGGATTGGAATTGAGTTGGAACCTTTTGAAAGTTTAGTTAAATGAATCTCAGATGAAGTTAATGTCACATTTGTTTTGGTTTACACGAGGACGTGTAAAAATTAAGTGTGGGGGAATTTGATGAGTGCATAATATCCTATTATTTTGATTCCTTTATGTTTGGTTTTATTACATGTTTTATGTGTATATGAGTTTATTAAGGTATTTATTGATTTCAGGAAGAATTAGAGCTAAAAGGGGAAAAGGATTCAAAATCGTCACTTGAAGGAGGTCCGACGCGGCAGCGCTGGAATTGCTAAGGGAAGTGGCGCGACAGCGCCAGGCTCAAAGCACGCGAAGAAACTCTAGAAGTATGGCTTGGCAGTGCCGGTCCTAGTACAAAAAGTGGCGCGGCAGCGCTGAAGCGAAATTACAGAATCTCTGGATGGATGGCGCGACAGTGCTGGCTACAAAAGGAATCCTGGCGCGACAGCGCTAGGTTGGGATCAACAATTTTTAAAAGCTTTGTTATTTTATTTTAATTCTACTCCAATTTGGATTGTTATTTCTAAGGGCTTTAGGACTTTGTTCTAAGAGTATAAATAGATATTCCTAGTCAAGTTTTAAATACTTCTTCTTCTACAATTACAAACCATAGTTTTTGAGTAAGATTGAAAGCATGTCGAGCTAAGTTCTTTATTTTCAGTTGTAAGGGATGTTGAACCTTATTTATAATTAATTATTTAATTGAGTTATGCATTATTTATTCCTTCTTATATGAAATTCATTCTTGATAATCTGTTTTAATTGATTGAATGTTATTTGGTTTAATTGATTTCGTTTCTGCGGAATTGAATTGGTTAACTAATATCATCTGCTAGATTAAGGAATAGTATTACGTGTAATTGATATTGTTCCTAATCACAAGTAGCAATTAGTAATACATGATTGTGGTCAAGCTTTTGAGTATTGATATAGTTATCAGAAGAAAGGTTAAACAATCCGAGCTTGTGTGATTGTTGCTTAGAATAGTCTAATTTCCTAGTTCTTAATGCTGCTATTATATTAAATCTAGAGAGCTTGTTTTAAGTTGTATGATGGTTAGAATCTTGGGAAGAGCTTGTTTCATTGAGTGATAATTTAAGGGAAATTTTGGATAGCAGAGCTTATTGTTATCTAGGACTATTAGTTTCATTGAAAGATAAATACTGATATACTTAATTGTTTCATTATTGTGAAAGGGTAAAACTGAACTGAAGAACTGAAGCTTTAATTCATTAGTAATTCAAATCATTTTAATTTTTGTTTTTATTAGTTAGTTATAATCAAACTCAAAACCCCCCAATTTATATTTAGTAGTATTTTGATTTAGAAAATAATAGAATAAACAAAAATAAATTCACTCTCTGTGGGATTGATCCTTGCTTGTCGCTATACTGATTTTTGGTGTTAGTAGAGTAATAGTAAGGTTTAATTTTGGAGTGTAAATGACAGCTCCCAGTTTAGTGATTCACAATTAGTTGTTAAGCAAATAGTAGGGGAGTATAAGGCTCGGGGGCACAAATGACCAAATATTTAAGTAAAGTTAAGAGTCAGCTATATTATATTAATTCTTACTCTTTCCAAGGAGTGGACCGGGAGAATAATGTTGTGGTTAAAGCCTTGTCAAAATTAGCCACGACAGACGTAAGCTTATTCGGTGGGTCGGTGTACTCAAAGATTCTGGACGTCCCAAACATTTAAAAATAGGGGGTCATGGTGATAGAGAGGTCAGATTATTGGCTAACCCCCTATTTAGATTACCTCAGTGAGGGAAAGTTGCCTTCGGATCGGATATTTGTGAAAAAGGTAAAACATAGGAGTTCATATTTTTGTTTAATTGACGAAGATCTTTACAAACGGGCTTATTCTTCCCCTTTGTTAAAGTGTATGGTGCCTTCGGAGGCATCTTATGTTCTTCGGAAAGTACATGAAGGGATATGCAGAGATCATATGGGGGCCAAGGTGTTGGCATATAAGTTGATAAGGCAAGGGTACTACTGGCCAACCATGTTTCAAGAGGCGAAAGATTACGTGAAAAAATGTGACAAGTGTCAACTTAATAGCCCTATTCCGCACCAGCCTCCGGAGGAGTTATCATCGGTTTTGTCCCCAATCCTATTCGCAGTATGGGAAATTAATATCTTAGGTCCCCTCCCAAAGGCGAAAGGTCAACTAGCATTTGTGATTATCGCGATTGATTACATGACCAAGTGGGTGGAAGCCAAACCTCTTCGGACGTTCACTGAGAAGGATTGTATGCAAGTTTTCTAGGAGTCGGTGGTGTTTTGGCTTGGTATTCCCGTGGCTATGGTATCGGATAACGGGCTCAATTTGTGGGAGCCAAGTTAGATCAGTTCTTAAAAGATCTAGGCATCTAACATCGTACGAGCTCGGTAGCCCGACCTCAGTCTAATGGTCAGGTTGAGAACCATATTGAATGGCATCAAGAGGAGATTACACAAAGCTAAAGGCCGATGGCAGGAAGAATTATGCAATGTCTTGTGGTCTTACCGAACTACACCTCGGACCACCACAGGGGATTCTCCTTTTCGGCTGACATATGGTACCGATGCCCTTATTCCAGTGAAAATTGGGTCTCCTTCCCTTCGGGTTAGCCAATTTAAGGAGTTATACATTGACGAAAGTCATGAGTTAAACCTAGATTTATTGGATGAAGTTTGGGATTCAGCGATGATAAGGTTAATTGTTTACCAACGACGAATAGCTTGGCATGACAATAGGAATGTTAAACAACGAAGGTTTGAGGTTGGAGATTTGGTGCTTCGGGAGGCCGATGCTTCTACTCCTCAGAATACGGAAAAACTTATGCTTAACAAGGAGGGACTGTATGAAGTCATCGAGGTGTCAAAGCCGGGAACGTATCGACTTCAGACTATGGAGGGTATAATCAAAAATAAAGAATACATGGCATGTGGGGAGGCTTCGCAAGAATTATCAATAAGATATGTTTTCTATTTACAAGTGTAGTTTTTTTTCTTAAGAATTTACAGATATATTATTAGGAGTGAAAAGTTAGTTAAATTGTAGCCTTGTTACATTATTAATAAAGAGTTAGTTTTTCTTTTAAATGATTTATACTTACGAAAGTTGTAACTATATAAATACAGAGTTCTTAAAGATTCAAATATATATAAAAAAGTTAAGGATTGGCAGGGGGATCCTCTTCGGCCTCGGTTCCTTCTTCTTCTTCGTCATTGGAAAAGTCGAGGAGGAGAGGGTCGAAGCTGGCTGCTTTGATCTTGGCCTTAGCGAGCTGGTAGCCTTTATCGAACTGTTCCACAACTGCTTCAGTCAGCTCGGGAGAAGTTTTATACTTGTCGATGACCTTCTGTTTATTGGCTTTGGCGATTTGCTAGCCTTGGGACCGAAGGTCATTTAGCTCTTTCTCCAATTGGGATGCTCCTTTAACCAAACTCCTTATCTTGTTGTGCATGTCTTGGAGCTGGCTTTTGCAGTCCTTCGCAATCTTAAACTATTTAGGATTATGGTTTCTATTATAATTAAACTCCTTTAATTAATTATGCTCCTAATCCAATTAGGAATTCATGTGAGAGTACTTCTATTAATTAATTCCCAATCCCTATTAGGAATTAAATAATAGTAATAGTAATAATAATAATAAGACTCTTCTTATTAATTTATATTTAATATTTCTAAAATATTAAATAATAAATATTAAGCTATTTAATTTATTCTATCTCCATAGACTAAATTAAATACACTTAACTTATTATTACAATTATGCCATTTACTTCTTAAATAAATATTTTTCTTTTGCGGTGTGGCCCTTTAGGTTCTCCATATTAAACCGGTTGTGAATAAATCAATTAGAACAATTCTAATCTTATTTAAATAAATAAATTAAACTATTTAATTTATTTAAATAAATAATATTTATTCTACAATAAGGGTAAGTCCCCTTAGCGATCAACGACTTTCCAGATAATATAGATTTCAACATTAATCACAAAAGAACCTTTCAGTGCATAGTTATCGTACAATTCAATCCTTCTACCATACAATGTCCTAATTAAATATAAGACATGGTTTTACTGTCAAGTCTTATTTTATTTAATTATATGTATTTCGATTCCCAAATGCACAACTCTAAATAATGCAAATTAGAAACTCCTTTCTAATTTCATTCTGCCTTGGCCAAGGACTACTGAGTTGTCATTTATCGAATCACATAGAACATTCACATCTTTTACTAGACGTGGTAGATTCTTTGTTGATCATTCACCTATCTCCATGCACAACTTATTATACCCAATCATACCCTTTGATATACCCCAAAGGTCTTAAGGGATATGTCAAAGTATAACTCATCATACACAAGATACTATGATGATCTCATGTCCAAGGATCACTTGTACTACTATCACTAGAGACTATTGACAGGCAAGTAAAACTCCATTAGGTATTCCTTAGCGAGCCACGTTCAGTGTACTTATTCTCCAATAAGCACCTACATACTTGCTTTAGTGTCTCCACACAAATTATTATGAGATTAATCATCCTCTTCCTAAGATCAAGCAACGTATGTACTAATCTATTCGGATTCACTAATCTCCTTTTAGTAATCCAACGATTAGGAACGATTTTAGTTTGTGAGCTATCTAGAATTTAGATCTCATTAGCATGATCACCATCATGATTCTAAAAGCATTGCTCACAACTATGGGTTTATCACATTTAATATAACAGTACCATGTAGATAATATAAAATGTCTTTTAAAAAAATCAATTCTTTTATTAATAAATGAATAAGATTACAAAGTATATGCTACATCATATCAAATATGATTGGCTTGTGTGCATACTACTTTCAATCTCCCACTTGCACTAAAGCCAATCGTCATGGTATTTAATACCCATCTTCTCTAAGTGATGATCAAACTACTGTTGTGTTAAAGCTTTATTAAATGGATCCGCAATGTTGTCTTGAGAGTCCACACGCTCCAGGGTAACATCTCCTCTTTCAATGATCTCTCTAATCAAATGAAATCGCCGCAACACGTGTTTGGATATTAAAGCAGTTTGATCGTCACTTAGAGAAGATGGGTATTAAATACCATGACGATTGGCTTTAGTGCAAGTGGGAGATTGAAAGTAGTATGCACACAAGCCAATAATGTAGCATATACTTTGTAATCTTATTCATTTATTAATAAAAGAATTGTTTTTCTTAAAAGGCATTTTATATTATCTACATGGTACTGTTATATTAAATGTGATAAACCCATAGTTTTGAGCAATGTTTTTAGAATCATGATAGTGATCATGCTAATGAGATCTAAATTCTAGATAGTTCACAAACTAAAATCGTTCCTAATCGTTGGATTACTAAAAAGGGGATTAGTGAATCCGAATAGATTAGTACATACGCTGCTTGCTCTTAGGAAAAGGATGATTGATCTCATAATCATTTGTGTGGAGACACTAAAGCAAGTATGTATGTGCTTATTAGAGAATAAGTTCACTGAACGTGGCTTGCTAAGGAATACCTAATGGAGTTTTACTCGCCTGTCAATAGGAATTCCTCTAATGATAGTAGTACAAGTGATGCTTGGACTTGATATCATCATAGTATCTTGTGTATGATGAGTTATACTTTGACATGTCCCTTAAGACCTTTAGGGTATAACAAAGGGTATGATTGGGTATAATTAGTTGTACATGGAGATAGGTGAATGATCAACAAAGAATCTACCACGTCTAGTAAAAGATGTGAATGTCCTATGTGATTCGATAAATGACAACTCAGTAGTTCTTGACCAAGGCAGAATGAAATTAGAAAGGAACTTCTAATTTGCATTATTTAGAGTTGTGCATTTGGGAATCGAAATACATATAATTAAATAAAATAAGACTTGACAGTAAATCCATGTCTTATATTTAATTGGGACATTGTATGGTAGAAGGATTGAATTGTACGGTAACTATGCACTGAAAGGTTTTTTTGTGATTAATGTTGAAATCTATATTATCTGAAAAGTCGTTGATCGCTAAGGGGGCTTACCCTTATTGTAGAATAAATATTATTTATTTAAATGAATTAAATAGTTTAATTTATTTATTTAAATAAGATTAGAATTGTTCTAATTGATTTATTCACAACCGGTTTAATATGGAGAACCTAAAGGGTCACACCGCAAAAGGAAAATATTTATTTAAGAAGTAAATGACATAATTGTAATACTAAGTTAAGTGTATTTAATTTAGTCTATGGAGATAGAATAAATTAAATAGCTTAATATTTATTATTTAATATTTTAGAAATATTAAATATAAATTAATAAGAGGAGTCTTATTATTATTATTACTATTACTATTATTTAATTCCTAATAGGGGTTGGGAATTAATTATAGAAGTACTCTCTCATGAATTCTTAATTGTATTAGGAGCATGATTAATTAAAGGAGTTTAATTATAATAAAAACCCTAATCCTAAATAGTTTAGGGAAGAGTTTTTCTATATCTATAAATAAGAGGAGTCTTATCATAGATTAGGGTTACACACTCTTGCATTAGATTGTGGAGAGTACTAGCAATTTCTATAGAGATAGAAACTAGGGTTTTGCCAACACTCATCTTCTTGAACGACTATTCTTCCTTGGTGGATCACCTCTAGAGTTGGAGCAGCTTGATGTGAAGACAACTTTTGTCTATGGTGATTTGGAGGAAGTTATATTCATGGAGCAGCCTGAGGGGTTCAAGCAGCCGGAGACTGAGCACATGGTTTGCAGGTTGAGGAAATCACTGTATGGGCTGAAACAGTCTCCAAGACAATGGTACAAGAAGTTTGATTCATTCATGATCCGGATCGGGTTCACTCGTGTGAGTATGATTGTTGCATGTATGTTAAGAGTCTTGAGGATGGTTCCTATATATTTTTATTATTGTATGTGGATGATATGCTTATTGCTGCGAAGAGTATGGTTGAAGTCAACAGGTTGAAGGCCTTGTTGGGAAAGGAGTTTGACATGAAGGAATTGGGTGCTGCTAGAAAAATACTTGGGATGGAGATTCGCAGGGATAGGACAGCTGGTAAGCTGTGGTTGTCACAGAAAAATTATTTGGAGAAAGTGTTGGAAAGGTTTAGTATGACCAATGCTAAACAGGTCAGCACTTCATTGGCGAGTCACTTGAGGTTGTCTACAGCACAGTGTCCGAAGTCGGCTGAAGAGACTCAGGATATGTCAAACGTGCCTTATGCGAGCGCAGTTGGTTGCTTGATGTATGCGATGGTATGTACAAGACACGATTTGGCACATGCAGTCAGCACAGTGAGCAAATACATGGCAAATCCAGGTAGAGAGCACTGGAAAGCAGTTAAGTGGGTATTCAGATACTTGCGGGGTACTGTAAATCATGGGATTATGTTTACGAAGCCACGGGATCAGATTTCAGTTGTGGGGTATGTAGATGCGGATTATGCTGGAAGGTTTGATGATTTGAGATCTACAACAGGGTATGTGTTTACACTAGCAGATGGACCGATTTGTTGGAGATCCATGGTACAATCTCTAGTAGCTCTATCTACTACTAAGTCTAAGTATATGGCATTGGCTGAGGCTGGGAAGGAAGCATTGTGGTTGAAGGGTTATGTGAATGAGTTGGGCATAGATCAAGGAGGAGTGCAGCTGTATTGTGATAGTCAGAGTGACATTTATTTGGCAAAACATCAGGTGTATCATGCAAGGACCAAGCATATCGGCGTAAGGTTTCACAAAGTGAGAGAGTTGATTGTTATGGGTGATGTGATATTGGAAAAGGTGCACACTTCAGAGAATGCAGCTGACATGTTGACAAAGACTGTGACCACAGACAAGTTCAAGCATTGCTTGGACTTGGTTAATGTCTCTACATGCTAGAGAGGTGTATCTCCCTCCCCCCCAACCGGTTAACAAGTGGCTTGTCTTCTGAATAGGCGAGGTTATTCGCCAAGGTGGAGATTGTTGGAATTTGTGGCTCATAACTAAGAAGTTCTCGAAAAAGGCCAAGTGCAGAGCGGAGCGGAGCGGAGGGAAGCGGAGCGACCGAACGGGCCTACGTTTTGGAGAACTACGGAAATCTCTGTATTAATTCTTTACTGTCGTGTGCGTGTGTGATTAAAATTTCTACACATACCTTATGTGATGTGGTTAAGTTTAACTTTTTTACTGTTACACTGTTCTCTTTGCGGGAAGCCAAATATTTTAGGACATGTAAATGTGTTATGGACATGTGACCTTTATCTTTTTAACAATTGGCAATAGCTCATAGGATTTTGGTTATTCCTTCATGAGAACTGGATTTGAGGTGCTCTATCAGTTTCAGTCTGTACTAATATATGTGTATGATATGATGTTGATTGTGTTAGTTCTTCACTCTACCTTTGGTGCCGATTTACTGAAATGTTATGCTTCTCGTTCTTTATTAAAATTTTAATAATTCAAAATTTTGAGTGTATGATGTGTATGCTTTTCACTGTATATTTTCCTCCTCTCGTCATTTTAGTTAGCTTAGTGTATTATGGGTATGCGGAGGTATTTGGTAGAGAATAGTGGATTAGCTGGCAAAACTAATATGTTTGCTGTGTTTTCCCCATTTTCTTGAGATCAAGTAAGTAACTCTCTAGAATTCAAAAAAAGAAAGAAAAGAAAAAGAAATTTTTTTCCTTGAAAAGCATTGTCTTGATTTAGTCAAATAGATATATGCTTTCTAGATGTTAACAGATGACCTTTGCGTTGTGTCTACATTTGAGGTCTAAGAGTTTAATTAGTGAGTTATCAATCGTCAAGGGAAAGTTGAGGGTTGCATTATTTGTTGATGTAAATATCCTTTCAGTTTCTCCTCTATGATGCTTCAGTTGGGAATAAGTTGAGGGTTGTATTATTTATTGATTTAGTATTTTTCTTTTATCCTTGATATATCTGAAGTGGTACTTTTGTGGTTGCTTAGGTTATTATTTTTCTTCTTATGCCTTGTACATTCTATCCTTTTGTGGGAACTGATTTAAGTGATATTCTAATGTTTGTTGCTAGATTCAACAGTATTTGTGGTATTAACGTATTCGATGTTATGTTCAGGCCTTTGTCTAGTGGTCAACGTGGGGAGGTGTATGGGGATCGAGTTGCAGTTATCTTGGAGTCTAGTGAGAACAAAACAGATGAAGGGATAAGGGATGAAAAACTCACGGAGCTATCTGAAAAACCTTCAGTATATTGGATTCAAGGTATATTTTGCACACATAAACTATATAATTAAATGATTCAGTATAAGTAGAGTATGTCCTACCATTGGATATTCATGTCTATTTTATTAAGATAAGATTATAACGTCACCATTCCAATTACATTAACTACCCAAGTTTCTTTTCTGACTATTGATAATACATCTTTGGTTTCTAGCCCGCATGCATTGAACCAATAAAGACTTTACGTTTCCGTAATTTGTTATCATTTATATAGTTGTGAATAAAGTGACAAGTTTTTTTTTCCTAACAGCTAAAGACATTGAGCATGATCTTGATGCTGAAGCAGAAGAATGCTATGTTGCTATGGAGGCTCTCTCTGATGTATTGATATTTCAAAATTGTTTAGCCTGTTTGGTCTGAAACTTAGTGTAATTTTAACATTTCAATTTTGTCTTACTGTTCTTCTTAACTTGTTTGCAGGTTCTGTGTTCTGTGCAACCTCTTATTGTCTACTCCCTCCGTCCCAAATTAATTGCTCAGTTTTGACTTTTTAAAGTCAAATTGACCATTTTTAAAACTAATCTTTTTTCTATTTCTGCTAAAATATAGGTGAAAAGATTATAACCAAAAGAAAGTATATACAATTTATTACTAACACCAATTTTTATAATTTTAGAAATATATTTATAAATGCTTAATTATTAATTCTAAAAATAGTCAATTTGACTTAAAAAAGTCAAAACTGAGCAATTAATTTGGGACGGAGTGATATTTTCCAGACTCTTCTATGTGGTTATCTAGAGCTGTTTCCAAGGCAAACAGGGAAGCGTTTGTGCATAAGGTGCAGGAAATGTTTGAATAGGTATCAGGACCTGTTGTTTTGATTTGTGGCCAGAACAAAGTTGAAACAGGGTCTAAGGAGAAAGAAAAATTTGTAAGTCCAAATTCCGTATCGTGCTTGTGTTTGTTGTGCCTTTTTGTTTTGGGGGTGGGCGGGGAGAGAAGTCTGTATGTCTAGATATCTTTAATTTTCTCACTTTATTTCAAGGTTTTCTATTGACGTCTTTTCTGTTGTGTGAACAGACACTGATACTTCCGAATTTGGGTCGTCTTGCTAAGTTAGTAAGGCTTGCAATCACAAACTTATAATGAACTATGATATATTAAGAACTTGTCAATCATCAATCCATAGCTTTGGTGTTATATCTTAAATGCTTTCTTGGCCTGCTTTCAATTGTTTTGTTTCGTTTTCTCGTATTTTCTCCGGAGGTTAGTGATATTTAAGCTGAGAACAGATTTGTTTTATTTACTTTTAGCGGTTGGAATGTTTAAGGTACAAATAAGATATAAATGGATGTCTCTCTTCTATCTAATAAAACTTCTTGTATAAAAAAAGATTATATATGGATGTTTTGTAACAAAAATATCAATCTAATTGGAAAACTTATTCCAACTACTAACCAAAATAATCCACACATTATATCTCATTTTATTCTTGACTGATTAATATCACATCCCAACATTTGGGCAGTGTTGGAAGATACCACCTTCCAAATAGGCAGTCATTATTTGACTCTCGCACAAGTATTCCTGTGTCAACCGATAGGTCAGAGGTTGATGTTTAGTGTAGTTATCCTGCAGCTTCATCTCCTCTTGTTAAATTACTTGCCAGTTATTAAATGTGGTGTGTTAATATAATATATTTTACTCATATCTTTTTATTGGTTTGATCTTGTATTTTCAGCCCCTTTCTCTGAAGCGACTTACAGAGGGACTCAAATCTACAAAAAAATCTAACGATAATGAAATCTATAAGCTATTCACTAATGTTATGTCGGTACACTCGCCACAGGTAATTAATTATCTGTCAGACATATTGCAATTTATATGAAACTATTAAAGTATTCTCCATCATGTGCCTATATTATGTTTTGATCAGTCTATTGTTTGTTCTATTTTCTTTACTTTCCATTTCAAAATTTGCGATTCAGAATTTTAATGGAAAACCCGCTCCTTCTTGTGAGCAATCTGAGAGGATTACCTTGAAATTACGAAATTTATAGGGACTTGAAGATTTATTCTTTTAGTGCATAGCTGTATATTACAGGATATAAACATTCATATCCTGTTCTAGTGCTTGATATTTCTTTTTTGTTAGATGATCTATGCTTGCAAAAGTATCTACCGACGTAAGGCATTAACAATGACTTTTGTTGATAAAACATAATTATATAGAAAAAAATAATCCATGTAAACTTAACAAATAAAATAAAATAAAAAATAATGCAAATATCCATATATTAGTGGTATTATATGTTTACAAATGCATTTGTAGTCATTCCCTGTTAACTCCTGTGGTGCTCAATGTCCATGCAGGCTTCCACATGTTTACTAGCGAGCACTCTCATTTTGAACTGTTATTCTTAATTAATTTCTCTGGTGGTGATTCTTAAAACAGATGTTTTACAACTAGACAAAGATAACCAATCAATGTTGTACAATATTGTAAAAGCTTCGGAATTGGGGACTGGCGGCAGTCCAACCATGAATTCTTTGTTATAGTGTTGAATGGGATGGTGCTTCACTAATTATTGTTTATACATAGTTTATAATTTGTTGCAAGGTGGAACAATGGTTATCCTGGCTTGTGAGAATGAAGAAAGCAATATTGCACAGTATTGACGTTGTTTTTCTTATTAAAATGTATACCATTTGTATATTCATGGCACCTTTAGTCAAGTATTTGCCAATTGTATGTAAAATTTAAGCTACAAGTGAATTGAGTATCTTTTGTATAGCTAGCTAGAACTTGAATCTTAGATAATTTTTATTGAGCTTAACCAATTATTTGCTATGGTTATGCATGCACAGTGAATTTATATAATTAATATTTGAAATTGGTCGACTTTTAAGTTTAATGTATGTGGTTTTAAATAAACAAATCTATATTATAGTTACCTGCCAAGTAAATAAAATAAAATAAAAAAGGTCTATGTCGACGGTATTGTGGTCGCCATAGGTGTATAAACAATAGGTGTTATTATATCTATGCTGACGGTAGCACCGTCACTATAGTGTTATAAACACCATATGTTATTATCTTTATGCCGACGGTAGAACCCGTCGCTATAGTACTTTTTACCGACGGTAGGGATCCGTCAGTATTGGTAACGAGACCGTCGTCATTTGGACTCTAACGCTTAGTGGGAAAAACTGTATAGCGACGGTAGACCCGTCGGCATAGGGGTATCATAACATCGACATAGTTCTATGGTCGCGACACTATCGGCTACGGTGGGGTACCATCGACATATCGTATGGCCTCCATTTATACATTAAATAAAATATGTAACTTAATATATTTTATTTATCAATAATTTTCGAAGATTGGAGTGAATCGGATCTTTCAATTGGAGCGGATCTGAGTGGTACCTTTCCTGAACCTCGCAGGGGAACGCCCCCTTAAGTCCAGTAATTAACAACCGACGAGTTCGCCTCCTGAGGAGGAATCACACAACATACATTCGCATACATTCATCGTGTCTCACCGCATGCATATGATGACATTTGAAGCATTAAATTAAAACATTCAAAAAATATAAGGCATTCATCGCAACATTCATTCAAACCATTCACACCACACACAGATAAGAAAGGAAAACAATAAGATTGTACGCGACCTAAGACCTCTAAGTCCCCAGCAGAGTCGCCAGCTGTCGACGCTGGGAACTTTTTCCTAATTGTTGTTTTTACCCTTTTTTCAGATTTCGATTTATTCATTTCACTTAAATGGTGATTTTTAGGAAAAAACCGACATAAATGCCTACTGGGTTTTGAAAGGTTGATTTTAATGATGGGCCAATTAGACAAAACCGCTAATTGGTAAAGATTTAAATAGATGTACCAACTCATCCGGATTTTTAGATTTTCGCAATGTGGCCCAATATGTGACTCCATAAAATTGGTCTCGAAACCGAGATTCATAGAGTTCGGAGGCTTGCTTAAGCGAGGGAAATGTGTTAGGCACCCCCCGACTTCCATGAAAACACGGTTACCGCATCTTGATGTTTTTCTAAGTGTGAAATATGTGTGTGTGTGTATGATTTGGGAAAAAAAATCTAAGATATCGCCAACTTTGGTTTGAAATCGTGAGAAGTGCGTTATCGTGGTTTAGACGATGTTTCCTGGTTATTTCCTTTCATATTGTTTATTTGCCAAGTGCATGCACGCCATCATCTAACATCGGGCCTTATACTTTTTGAACATGGATGAGGAGAAATGAAGTTGCACCAGTCACGTATACTAAAGTAGTCTTTAATTGTTTCTTATTGTCTCTTTTTGATTTTACTTCATTTTCGTTTAAAGGCTATGTTGTTATATAAAAATATTTTCAACCTCTTTTTACCTCATAAAATAAACATTAAGCCAATTCTTTTTTTAAAAAAAACTCTTCATTACTATTTTATCTTCACTACCTTAATTTCATATTTTTAATTATTCACTTTATTTCTCTCACTATACCACCCACCACCACCACCACCTCCCACCACTCATCACCACCACACACCACCACCACCTCCTACCACTCATCACCGCCACATACCATCACCACCTTTCACCGCTATCACCCATCACCACCTTTCACCTCCACCACCACCATTCACAACCACCCACCACGCATCACCATCCATCACCACCTTTCACCACCACCACCCATTATCACCTTTCACCACCACACCTCATCATTCACCATCACCCACCATCCACCACCACCGATCACCATTGTCACCACTATCGCCGACCACCCACCACCACCGGTCACCATCGTCACCATCACCGTCCACCACCTACCACCATCATATTTTATAGTAATTATATTTTATATTATGTAAAATTGTCATAATTATTATAATATTTTATTAGGTTTAAAATATTTTACTAGTTATATATTGTCAGTAATTTTATTTAAATTAATTATTTAATATTTATTATATTTTTATCCTCATCCTAAATTTCTATAAATTGATATAGGAGTAAATTAGTAAAATGTTATATTCAAACATACAAAAAAAATAAATTATTAAACAACTCTATTACATTTAATTTCTATTTTAAAAAGAACATCTATTTTTTACAAAACTTCTATTTTAATAAACTCTTATTGCACAGTTATCAAACACTACCCAAGGTCAAGTCCTATACTTGACCCCTACCAATATTCTTTCATTATCAATCGTGTGGAATGAAAGAAAATTATGTTTCTCTTGCTAATTTATTCAACAAATTTATCAAAGAAATATCCAACTTTCAGAATCTTGTTCATGTCAATCCCCCATCAGTATCAAGCATCAGTATCAACAATAGTTTTTGCCTAGTTTATATGAAAGAAATACACCTTATTTGTCATAGAATAACAAAAATTGTGTATTATATCAAATAAATAAATGAAAATTATCACGCATATTAAAATCATGCAATGGCCACATGATCAACCCATCGATCTACATGATTCTTAATAAATACCACATTAACTTTTGATAATGTCATATTAAATAACGCAGTCAAGAAAAGTTGTACCTTGTGTTGACATTATCAAAAACCGTTGTGACACTATGAGTTCCCTACTATAATTCCTAAGATATCCTCCAAGGCGCTCAATATATAATCCTGTCCATATATACCAAGGGCCATTTGGCCCATTTAATCCACCGTCAGAACCCTGAAGCTTTTTTGTGTTTTGTTTCCCGTGTTCCTTTTTGGCAAAAACAAGCTAGTATGGCTTTTGCATGAACATGAACATATCTTGAAGAGGGGAGAGCTGATGATCAGTGTACTTAACTTGAGGAGCAAAAGGGTCATCTGGAAAATCATCCATATAGAATGGAAAATCAAGAGAACTGGAAAGGACGTTCTCCAATTCATTCCATTTTGGCTCACTTTGGACCTCCCCGTCCCTCTCCCTCTCCCTCTCCCTCTCATAAGTGAATTCAGGGGATAATACGTGCTCGGAGCTACTTGAATCCGTGAGTAATCTAGCCCCAGACTCTGATGTGTCAAACGCCGAATAGTCCATCATTAGCAATGGCACTGCCGATTGTTGTGGTGGATGCGGCACAGATTGTACTGTCTCTGTGTGATCAAATGTTGCAAACTCCGGTTTCCTTTCTTCCATTTCATCAATCTCTGGGTATTTTATCAACTTCGTATCATGCTTCTCAAGGGTACCCTTTTTGTTGTATATTCGACATAATACCCAATCATCAAGCTGCAACAACCCGAAAATGATATTAAATTTAGAACGATCACATATACATGTAGTAAGAGAACATTATTATGTGACATAATTTTATAATGAATTTTTATTTTCACTTCTTAAAAACAGTGCTAAAACTCGAAACATGTCCAAAAGCATGGTCAAGTTCACCCGCCAGCACATTTTGCCATTTTGCCAACGAAAAACATTGGTACAAGTTAAATCAATTGCCAAAAACTCTTTAAGAACAGAGACATTTCTTGTTTAGGTTGATTATTAAGGTGAGATGAATTGGATCATTTAGATTTTAGAACATGGAACTTGAACCAAATATATGAATTGACTATTTTACCCTCATTAATCATTTAATTTTAAATAACAATTTATAAAAAGAAGAGAGATAATTAATTACCCTTAGATTATTATTTCTTTTGCCAGCTGATCTATCCACGTTAGCCAAACGGTACTCATGCATTATCCAGTTGGTTTTCACCCCTCTAGGTGCTTTTCCGGCATAAAACACCAATGCCTTCTTTATTCCGACCGTCTTCGGCTTCCCAATTGGCTTATCGGCTCCGGTGGCCTTCCAATACCCGGTTCCGGCAGCCCGGTTTGGCCGTGAACCATTAGGATACTTTCTATCCCTTGGGGAAAAGAAATACCACTCCTTTTCACCATATAGAGCCATTCCTGCAAAATTTAATACAAAAACATGAATATAAAAAATATATATATTAAAAGATACTAAAAATTTACACTTTTGACTAGTTAATTTGGCTCTACATTTTCAATGATTGACATTTTTTTTTTAATTTTTATGTAAAACCCAAAAGTTGCTCAAACTAAATTGCAAAGAGAACAAAGCAAACAATATTTTACTTGCAAATTAAAGTTTCTTAGCATTATTCTCCAAGGTTTTTTTGTTTATTAAAACAAAAATAAAATAATATTAGAGTAAGAAGAAAAGAAAAAACTTATAATCACAAATTTCCTCTGGGCAAACTAAGTGTCAATGACTTAAATAGAGCCAAACACAAACTTTATTTTTTTGAGATAAGGAAACAAATAGTAAGTGCACATTAAAACTTTGAACATTTTTCTTATTCTTCACAATTATTGTTCTGCAAATTTGAAAAATATTCACAAAATAAGGAAATCATTTGTTTCTAATTGAAGTTCTACCAAATCAAAATCTCCTCCAATCATTTCCCAGAAATGTAATTTCGTTTGATAAACCCCAATCAATTCTCTCCCAAAATTCAAACAGAGAAAAGGTAAAAAATAATTACCAGGGAGCTGCCATGGATCAAACTTGTATAGATCAATCTCAGCAATAATTGGAACCGCAATTTGCTGTGAAGCGCATTTCTGGCACAAATAATGCATCACAAGCTCCTCGTCCGTTGGATGGAACCTGAATCCAGGTGGTAATTCGATCTGCTCACCCTTCATTCGCTTGCTCTCTCTAAAACCCTTTTCCCCCTCTCTCTCTCTCTCTAAACCCCCTTTATCTTCTTCTTCTTTGTTAGAATCCTTTGCTCTCTTTCTCTTACTTTGTTCTGGACTTGTTGATACTCGGACTGTGACTGAAAATAAGAGATACAGAGCATATGGTTATTATATAGGCTCGGTAGTACATAAGTTTTCATACTACCACGTGGTGAATTAGAATGGCCTTTTACTTGGGTGAGAGGTTTTTGGGTTGACCGCAGCCTCTGCGCGAGACAGTTCGACGGTCTAATGAGTGGAGAGCACGTGTGCATTTTGTCGCCATCTGTGGCTGATTGGGTCACTGCTTCCGTCACCCAGTTGGGGTGAAGGTAAAGAGGCGGTAATGTCCAAGTCGGCTTGTGAGCGACTCGTTGACTGATGTGCTTGGTTTTGGGTCAGCAAAGTGACCCTGCCCCTCTACTTTAATTACACTTTCCAACTTCGAAGGCTACGACTAAGTTTAAAATATTACTCTCACAGTATTTTTTTTTTTTAGTTTCATACACATAAATTAAAAAAATAATTTAATAATAGTCTCTCGATTTTTTTTTATCAGTTATTGGAGGCTAATGCACAATTATTAAGAAAAATAATGACATTACATTGTGAAGTGTAAAATTAAACTTAAATTACTAAACTATCCCTTTTTACTCGACACCTTTTTTCTTTCTCTTTTTCTTTCTTATCTTTAGTATCACATTCCCTAACAACAATCTTGAAAAGTTCGAGATGGAAAAATCCCTCTACTTTCTCCAAACTCAATGTCCAATGTCCCATATTAATAATATCAGAATGTCATAGATTGAGATTGAGATTGAGATTGGAAAGTTCAAGATGCAAAAATCTCTCTACTTTCATAGATTGAGATGAAATTCTTCTCTTGCCAATCTCATCTTTTAGTCCTTTGTGTTCTTGGACTTGATCTTTGTCTTCTTTTTTGGATCACCATCTTCATCCTCCTCATTGCCCGGATCTCTCTTGTCGTTCTCTCAGAACATATTCTTGAGACAGCCCGGCTTGGGAGAAACGGGTCAGGCCCTCTACTAGGGTCTAGTCCAGCAATGGGATCTCAGTTCTGGTCACTGATGCGGCGGGATTCGTCGAAACCCATGTCTCCGCCGCCCTTAAACGTCGTGGCGACGGAGTTTTAGGGCTCGAAAAGTAGAAGTTAATAAAATTTTAGGAAAAAAATTCTTAACATCTCAAAAATAATATGTTGTTGCTTTTCTTCCATAGAAATTTCTCCTTCATCATCTGGTACCTTGTTTAAAAATAATCTGTTGTTGTTGCACTTGGAAAGAAATCAGAGAAAGAAAAAAAAATTGGGAACGTAAGTTGAAATTAAATAGGAGTATGACACTTAGAAAGATGAGATATTTTAAGGGTAATTTAGGAAAATAAGAAAAAAATTCTCCTAGATATCTGAAAACGACAGTTAATTAGGAATCAATTTTTTTTTCTAAAATGTCTGATAAAACGAAACCGATGGGGTATCATTTAACAATTAAAAATTGTGTAAAATTTCATTACTATCCTTTATAGGAAATTGAAAACTACTAGTAATACAAGAGAGAATTTTTTGGATAATAAAAAAAGTTATGGGTAATATAAGAAAGTAAATAATTTATTCTTTTAGAAAGTTACAAACGACAAAGAAATTGGAACAAATTTTTTTCTCTAAAAAGTCTATTATTATGAAATGGAGGGAGTAATATTATACTCCCTCTGTCCCTTTTTATGTCTTTTTGGATAGAGATTTTTATTTCTTTTATTTGTCGTTTGTAGATTTTAAGTAAGCATTAAATACATAATTTTTCATATTATCTTTTATGATTAAATGCTAATTTGTTTCTGTGACGCCCCCAAATTCGGGTCCCTTGAACCTCGAGTTTGGTGTTCACGATACATCATACACATCACCTCTATCTACCCATTCATTATGAATTACGTTATTCATTACAATATCTTAATTCAAAACACATCATTATCTCAGGTTTAACTAACCTTAACAATACATGGCTATTAATACAAAAGATTTATATCAATACATAACATAATAAGCAGTACTCAATTGACATTATTCGGTCGCCTTCTCTTTGCCTTTATCCTTCCTAAAACCTTCGGCTACCTCGACTTTAGCTGAAAAGTTTTATTTTAAGCAAGGGTGAGCAACTAATTTGCTCAGTAAGTTTAAAGCGTTCAATAAATGTTATATCATGAATAGAAGAGTTTAACTGTCTAGAACTTCAACAATATTCAAAAGATTTCGAAGTAGCTGAAGCAATGAATCATTTCCAATAACAAGGATTTTCTTAAATTTCATACTGAATAACACATTAAGAATGAAAGAGTTAAATTCTTTCGAGGGTTCAACTATATCCAATTGATTTTGAATAATTAGCAATACTGCAACAACATTTAATAAAGAGGGTTATTCCCAGATTTCATGTTGAGTGATCACAATGGATCGAGAACTCCTAGAGGAATCATCAGTTAATAAAACTGAATGCCTCAAGAGTATAAATTAGTTATAAAGACTAATTATACTCTTATGCAAGTACGTGAGGTAATCAGCCCCATTGTACCCTATATTATGCATAATACTCAAACATAGCGCACAGGGTCGGATGTCCGACAATAAAGTTATTAGGTTTGAATATAACGCAAGCATGCAATCAAATTACATAAATAGGGCGGAAGCGTGATAAAACGGATTTTAAAATTTTAATACAAACCATCACCATGATATATCCTTGTGTTCAATTATCAATTAAACGAAAGAGAAAGAGAATAAGAATTATACCCTCGTAGATCAAAGCTTCCTCGGGTACAAGTTCAACTCCTAGTCCTTCATGTTCTCCTCGAATTTTACCGATGAGATTCCTTCCTTTGATCAACGTTAGCCACCCAAGTGTTTGGCCTCTAGAGGTGGTCCACCAAGGAAAAATAGGTATTCAAGAAGTTGGGTGTTGGCAAAACCCTAGTTTCTATCTCTATAGAAATTGCAAGTACTCTCCACAATCTAATGCAAGAGTGTATAACCCTAATCTATGATAATACTCCTCTTATTTATAGATGTAGGAATAACCCTTCCCTAAATTATTTAGGATTAGGGTTTCTATTATAATTAAACTCCTTTAATTAATTATGCTCCTATTCCAATTAAGAATTCATGAGAGAGTACTTCTATTAATTAATTCTCAATCCCTATTAGGAATTAAATAATAGTAATAGTAATAATAATAATAAGACTTCTCTTATTAATTAATATTTAATATTTTCAAAATATTAAATAATAAATATTAAGCTATTTAATTTATTCTATCTCCATAGACTAAATTAAATACACTTAACTTATTATTATAATTATGCCATTTACTTCTTAAATAAATATTTTTCCTTTTGCGGTGTGACCCTTTAAGTTCTCCATATTAAATCGGTTGTGAATAAATCAATTAGAACAATTCTAATTATATTTAAATAAATAAATTAAACTATTTAATTCATTTAAATAAATAATATTTATTCTACAATAAGGGTAAGCCCCCTTAGCGATCAACGACTTTCCAGATAATATAGATTTTAACATTAATCACAAAAGAACTTTTCAGTGCATAGTTATCGTATAATTCAATCCTTCTACCATACAATGTCCCAATTAAATATAAGACATGGAATTTCTGTCAAGTCTTATTTTATTTAATTATATGTATTTCGATTCCCAAATGCACAACTGCAAATTAGAAACTCCTTTCTAATTTCATTTTGCCTTGGCCAAGGACTACCGAGTTGTCATTTATCGAATCACATAGGACATTCACATCTTTTACTAGACGTGGTAGATTCTTTGTTGATCATTCACCTATCTTCATGTACAACTTATTATACCCAATCATACCCTTTGATATACCCTAAAGGTCTTAAGGGACATGTCAAAGTATAACTCATCATACACAAGATACCATGGTGATCTCAAGTCCAAGGATCACTTGTACTACTATCATTAGAGGAATTCCTATTGACAGATGAGTAAAACTCCATTAGGTATTCCTTAGCGAGCCACGTTCAGTGTACTTATTCTCCAATAAGTACCTACATACTTGCTTTACTGTCACAACACAAATGATTATGAGATCAATCATCCTCTTCCTAAGAGCAAGCAACGTATGTACTAATCTATCCGGATTCACTAATCCCATTTTTAGTAATCCAACGATTAGGAACGGTTTTAGTTTGTGAGCTATCTAGAATTTAGATTTCATTAGCATGATCACCATCATGATTCTAAAAGCATTGCTCAAAACTATGGGTTTATCACATTTAATATAACAACACTATGTAGATAATGTATAATGCCTTTTAAGAAAATTAATTCTTCTATTAATAAATGAATAAGATTACAAAGTATATGCTACATCATATCAAACATGATTGACTTCTGTGCATACTACTTTCAAAAGTTCTCCTTTTTATAAGGGTTGTTCATCTCAGTCTTATATGATGAGTTCGTACCATAACAATATGGTTTGGATTGGTTTCAAAGAAATGCTATGATTTCAACATAATATTTCAATATCGGTCTAGCCGAAACAAGTGGTATAGATTTTTAATAACAAATCAGTTCACACATATTAGAACGTTTCATACTTTAACAAATATTAGTCTAGCCGAAACAAGTGGCATCGACATAGTACTTAAACAATTCAGGCATAATTGAATTTTTAAGATAACTTGAACACTTGTACAAATATAAAAGATTTGTATAAGTTATAGGATTTACTCAATATAGGAACATTGAGCAATTTAGAACTTCAAACATCGTGAAACAATCATAAGAACAAAGATAAATGAATGTAAGAACTTGCATATCAAAAAGTTTATACGAGAAATAAAAACTTGCACAAGGTGCGAATATCAATAATTATCATAGATGTGAAATAATTGACAATAATTAATCCACTAACATGCTTGAAAAATAATAACTCAAGTTTGAGTTAGGAAATTTGCCTCGTTCGTTGATTACTGCTACGCAATCTAATATAATCTCTTATGAAAAAACCTATCATTAATAAGATTGATCTTTCAATTAGCATAACATATCTTGACTTATAACATTACTAAATAAATTATGTAACATTTAGTCACATAAGTCAACATTAGATAATATCTTAAACAATTAGTAATATTATCATCATTTGATAATATTTCAATCACTTAATCATCATCTTAATCTCTTATCTAATATTATTAATTATTTAATAATATTTTATTCACTTCTTAATATTATTAATTATTTAATAATATTATAATTATTTACAAATATTATTAATCCTTTAATAATATTTTAATCACTTATTAATATTATTAGTTATTTAATAATATTTTAATCACTTAATAATATTTTAATCATCTATTAATATCATTAATCATTTAATAATATTTTAATCACTTATTAATATTATTAATAATTTAATAATATTTTAATTATTTATTAATATTATTATTCATTTAATAATATTTTATTTATTTTCTAATATTATTAATCATTTAATAATATTTTATTCATTTATAACCAATTTAATTTAATTGTTTTATCCCTTATTATTTAATTTATTTAACACATATATCATGCCATACACATAATATTTTATTAAAAATGACCAAATTACCCTCATAAAATCTCAATACATCATATCAATGGTCATTAGTCAATAAAATCACATTAACAAGTTTTACAACTTAATATAACTTGATTTACTCATTTATTCTTAACTTAATCATAGGCATGAAAAATATCAACCAGCTTATTATTTTATATCTTCTGGGGAATATCAATATATAATATTTTAGTCACAAAATAATTTCCTTGCAATTTTCTAAATTTGTTTCCTATTTTTAAATAGGTTAAAATAGTCCAAAATTGCTACATTTATCATAAATTATTCTTTTGTCCAAAAATTCTGAAATTTATACGTAAGTTGAAATTAAGTTGAAATTAAATAGGAGTATGACACTTAGAAAGATGAGATATTTTAAGGGTAATTTAGGAAAATAAGAAAAAAAATCTCCTAGATATCTGAAAACGACAGTTAATTAGGAATCAATTTTTTTTTCTAAAACGTTTGATAAAACGAAACCGATGGTGTGAAGCCCCCAAATTCTCTACACTCCCTGTAGCAGATTTAGTGCTCACGTTTAAACTAATCAACTATAAATATTCCATAATATATAATTTCTATCTATCCAAGGTTCACAGTATCCCATAACAGATAGTAATTCTCGTCAGAACACTAACTGTTTTTAGATACCCTCACTTGGATGTATAGATTCATATTGTATGGATATCTCTTTCATATCAATAATTTCTATCTATCTGACATTCACAGTATTAATGATAAGATTGTTCTTGGAACCGAGGGGCACATTCCGGTAAAGGTGGCACCTTACAGGCGCTCATTAAGTGTAATCTCCGTGCTTACAGAACTCCCAATATCATTTAAATACCCTCATTCAGATATATAGTTCATATAGATACTATACTAAATCAAATGCTACTTTCTAACTTATCTAAGAGTGTAAATACAATGCAATCGATATAACAAAAGATGATAATATATATTTCATAACCTTAAGTTTGATTACATCATTCTCAGTACCATGTTCTTATTACAATAAAGTCTTATAAGACTTGAATTTATTAAAACAATAAGATAACACTAATTAACACTGCCTCTTTCCATTGTTCGTCCGCGAAGTTCCGGGATTACCATTTAAAACTGCAAAGGAAAGTTTATGCAAGGATGAGCTACAAAATGCTCTACAAGTTTATTTCAAAAAATGTAAACACAATGTATTTGATTTGAAGGAAGTTCAACAATTTTGCCTAACTGAGAGTTCAATACATGAACCATGTGTTTCAACCACTTCTGTCAATTTTCAATGAATTAGAAAAGCTTTGTTTAGATATTTTATGGGGGATCAGCCTATTCGATATCCTAGGAGTATGCATACCATCCTAATCATGCCCAACATGCACTTGATGTCAATATATTATCGACAATAACATCCCAAAAAGGGTGTTTGTATACTCAGTTATAAGATGTCGTACCAAACAATTTTGGCTTGACGCAACAATTTATGCCTTGATAAACAATATATGAATAATGATTCATTTCTTAAGTTATGCTGAATCAAGAAGCAATAACTTCACAACAATTGATAGCAAGATGTATAAGACTTGCATAAAGGTAACAAGGTTTGGAGACTTGCCTCGTATATCTTTTACAGTTGATATAAAGTCTAAACGTTCGTCATAAATCCTATACGATTATCGGCGTACATAACTAGTTTAACGTTTAACAAATAACTCTTTTAAGTTTTTATTTCGGTTATTATAGTCGCTTATAATTAAGACTCCTTCTACTATACATCAAATAATTTCAGCATTATAACTACTTATAAAATGAATATTTTTCAACTATATTTAAAATCAATTGAGCATTATAACTACTTGAAAAATGAATATTCGTTTACTATGTTTGAAATAAATTGGGCATTATAACTACTTATAAAATGAATATTCGGCTATTATATTTGAGATAATTTCAGCATTATAACTGCTTATAAAATGAATATTCTTACTAAATACTTGAAGAAAATCAAACATAGTAAGTGCTTATAAAAGTATATTTTCAACTTTATAAGAGAAATAAATCGGACATTTTAACTACTTGTAAATAGGACTTTTGTACTATATATATAAAATAATTTGGGCATTATAACTGCTTGTAAAAGTATATTTTTACTAATACATACATAAAAATAAAAATTATAACCACTAGAGTATATCTCTTGTAGTTGCTAGTTTTACTTCCAATCGCGTAGCGCTTCAATACTTCGAAAGTAATTTTTATCTCACCATATCTCTCATAATATAAATATAGAGGGTTTTTGCTCTTGAATTGCTCTTGAACATGGTAAGGAATGAATGAACCTAGCTTGCTATTTATAGAAAAACATAGTTTCGCTAATTGCACGTTAGGGGCTCGGCTTATTACACTTTAGTACCTAGCATATTCTTAGAATATTCTTCTAAGCTCCTCAATAAAAATATCTTCTAAGCTCGACAATGCAGCTTGTAATTGAACCTATCTTCTAAGCTTCTGATGAGTGTGTTTTATATACACAAATTAGGCACTTTTGAGCTTGATAATTTGTAAATCCTAAGTCATTTCGTTTGGTTTTTATGTATTTTTATCATGTTTGTGTAAAATGTTATTTTGTATTATTTTTATGTGTTTTGTATTGTGTTTATATGTTTTTACTTAGTTTTGTAGGAAATAGAGTAAAAACTAGTTGATCATCAACGCTCGTGGATGCCTAGTTTGTCATTTTGAGCTTAACATTGACATATCAGCTGCTTGCGACCCAATTTCAACCATGATTCAGTCCTTATCTCTCAAAACTCAAAGAACAAAAGTTGTAGATATTCTCCTCAGCTTTTCGGAATATCTTGAATCATCCCAATACGAGTTCGTATGAGAGAGTTATGGTCGTTTTACCAACGGATTTGGCATGTATTTTACACAGCAGCCACTTTGAGCTCAATTTCAACCTTGCTCTAGCCATTATCTTTCTGAACTCCAGTAATGGAAGTTGTAGAGCTACTTCTTAGCTTTCCACAGCCTCTTGAATCGCCTTATTTCGAGTTCTTATGAGAAAGTTATGACCATTTTACTAACATACGTCAAAGCTAAGTCGGGGGACAGCACGCTGGCTCGGGCGCGTGGGCGGGCGCGCGTGCGAGCTCACGGGGCGACATGTGCGCACGCGGCTGGGCAGCGCATGGGCGTGGGCGCGCCAGCCAGCGCGCGGGCACGCCATACTTGTCAGATTTCGCGATTTGAGCGGGTTTTTGGTCATTTTTCATGGGCTATGCTAGGGTTTTTCACGGAGGCACTATAAAACATCCTTATGGGCATTCATTTCAGACCTAATTTCACTTATCGCGACGGCTAGTTTCCATCAATGGAGCCCTGGTGCAAAATCAATTGTAACATCAATGGAGGCAATGAATTGAAGATGAAGGATATCTTCCGAATGAGTTTTCCTCTCTCTAACTATTCTTTGTTACTTGTATTATCCATGGATGATTACCTAATATTTGGGATTGTTTAATTTAATTGTTATGAATTAAACTTCTATCTTGCTTTCCTTTTGATTGGTGTCATATGAATTGGTTCTTTATATTTTGTGCTTATTAATTGCTAAGGAATTGATAATTACTTTGGTAATCTTTATGTAATTGGAAAATGGATTATTGATTGAGACCATAAATATAATGACATGTGTTTGTGTTATACATAACTTGTGTATTGTCAATTCATTGTGATTGCTATGATCAAAAAGAGAGTTAAGAGGTTTGAACAAAGTGATGCACGCCAAGTGTTTGACAAAATGCTTGTGTGTGGATATTGTGTTCTTAGCTCTTTATCTATCCTTTTATGTTTTGTATTTTTATTATTTAGTTTAATTGCAATCTTAATTTATCATTTTAATAAATCGTTTGAATAAGATCAAACCGTTATTGAGTTAATACTTGGTCATTCATTAGAGTTAATTCTTCATGGGATCGACAACTCTCTTATCATTGTATTACTTGTTGACCGCGTATACTTGCGCGTATTTTTCAGTTGCAAAATCGACTAACAACTCCTCAATGAAAATCTCTTCCAAGCTCGACAATGCAGCTTGCAATTGAACTTATCTTCTAAGCTCCTTAATGAAAATATCTTCCAAGCTCGACAATGCAACTTGTAATTGAACCTATCTTCTAAGCTCCTTAATGAAAATATCTTCCAAGCTCGACAATGCAGCTTGCAATTGAACTTATCTTCTAAGCTCCTCAATGAAAATATTTTTCAAGCTCGACAATGCAGCTTATCACCGTAAGCACGACAAATCACTTTGTCACTGTAAGCATGACTAAGCAGCTTGGCAATTTTTTTTATTTGACCTAATTCATCATTTACATAATATAATCACAAAACACTTGCTTTGAAATATCATTTCGATCTTTATTAAGCACATATGTTACAAAATTCAAATCTCATTAGGGCCTCTCGATACCTAGTTTTAGGTCACTAAATTAACCTCTAACCATATATGATCATATTTATAAGCCTCATAAATATTCAGGGTATTACATTCACCCCTACTTCAAAGAATTTCGTCATCGAAATTAACTTTACAGCTAACTTTAGTCATTCAATATCATATTTATAAGTTCTATAAATATTCAGGATATTACATATGGGGTATCATTTAACAATTAAAAATTGTGTAAAATTTCATTACTATCGCTTTATGGGAAATTAAAAACTACTAGTAATACAAGAGAGAATTTCTTGGGATAATAAAAAAAGTTATGGGTAATATAAGAAAGTAAATAATTTATTCTTTTAGAAAGTTACAAACGACAAACAAATTGGAACAAATTTTTTTCTCTAAAAAGTCTATTATTATGGAATGGAAGAAGTATAATAATATTATACTCCCTCTGTCCCTTTTTATGTCTTTTTGGATAGAGATTTTTATTTCTTTTATTTGTCGTTTTAAGATTTTAAGTAAGCATTAAATACATAATTTTTCATATTATCTTTTATGATTAAATGCTAATTTGTTTCTGTGACGCCCCCAAATCCGGGTCCATTGAACCTCGAGTTTGGTGCTCACGATACATCATACACATCACATCTATCTACCCATTCATTATGAATTACGTTATTCATTACAATACCATAATTCAAAATACATCATTATCTCAGGTTTAACTAACCTTAACAATACATGACTATTAATATAAAAGGTTTATATACATAACATAATAAGCAGTACTCAATTGACATTATTCGGTCGCCTTCTCTTTGCCTTTGTCCTTCCTAGAACTTTCGGCTACCTCGACTTTAGATGAAAAGTTTTATTTTAAGTAAGGGTGAGCAACTAATTTGCTCAACAAGTTTAAAGCGTTCAATAAATGTTATATCATGAATAGAAGAGTTTAACTTTCTAGAACTTCAACAATATTCAAAAGATTGCGAAGTAGCTGAAACAATGAATCATTTCCAATAACAAGGATTTTCTTAAATTTCATGCTAAATAACACATCAAGAATGAAAGAGTTAAATTCTTTCGAGGGTTCAACTATATCCAATTGATTTTAAATAATTAGCAATACTGCAACAACATTTAATAAAGAGGGTTATTCCTAGATTTCATGTTGAGTGATCACAATAGATCGAGAACTCCTAGAGGAATCATCAGTTAATAAAACTGAATGCCTCAATAGTATAAATTAGTTATAAAGACTAATTATACTCTTATGCAAGTACGTGAGGTGATCAGCCCCATTGTACCCTATATTATGCATAATACTCAAACATAGCGTGCAAGGTCGGATGTCCGACAATAAAGTTCCCCTTTTTATAAGGGTTGTTCATCTCAGTCTCACATGATGAGTCCGTACCACAACAATATGGTTTGGATTGGTTTCAAAGAAATGCTATAATTTCAACATAATATTTCAATATCGGTCTAACTGAAATAAGTGGTGTAGATTTTTAATAACAAATCAGTTCACACATATTAGAACGTTTCATACTTTAACAAATATTAGTCTAGCTGAAACAAGTGGCATCGACATAGTACTTAAATAATTCAGGCATAATTGAATTTTTAAGATAGCTTGAACACTTGTACAAATATAAAAGATTTGTATAAGTTATAGAATTTACTCAACGTAGGAACTTTGAGCAATTTAGAACTTCAAACATCGTGAAACAATCATAAGAACAAAGATAAATGAATGTAAGAACTTGCATATCATAAAGTTTATACAAGAAATAAAAACTTGCACAAGTTGCGAATATCAATAATTATCATAGATGTGAAATAATTGATAATAATTAATCCACTAACATGCTTGAAAAATAATAACTCAAGTTTGAGTTAGGAAACTTGTCTCGTTCGTTGATTACTGCTACACAATCTAGTATAATCTCTTATGAAAAAACCTATCATTAATAAGATTGATCTTTCAAATAGCATAACATATCTTGATTTATAACATTACTAAATAAATTATTTAACATTTAGTCACATAAGTCAACATTAGATAATATCTTAAACAATTAGTAATATTATCATCATTTGATAATGTTTTAATCACTTAATCTCTTATCTAATATTATTAATCATTTAATAATATTTTATTCACTTCTTAATATTATTAATCATTTAATAATATTATAATTATTTACAAATATTATTAATCCTTTAATAATATTTTAATCACTTATTAATAGTATTAGTCATTTAATAATATTTTAATCACTTAATAATATTTTAATCATATATTAATATTATTAATCATTTAATAATATTTTAGTCACTTATTAATATTATTAATCATTTAATAATATTTTAATTATTTATTAATATTATGATTCATCTAATAATATTTTATTTATTTTTTAATATTATTAATCATTTAATAATATTTTATTCATTTATAACCAATTTAATTTAATTGTTTTATCCCTTACTATTTAATTTATTTAACACACATATCAATTCATACACATAATATTTTATTAAAAATGACCAAATTACCCTCATAAAATCTCAATATATCATATCAATGGTCATTAGTCAATAAAATCACATTAACAAGTTTTACAACTTAATATAACTTGATTTACTCATTTATTTTTAACTTAATCATAGGCATGAAAAATATCAAACCAGCTTATTATTTTTATATCTTCTGGGGAATATCAATATGTAATATTTTAGTTGCAAAATAATTTCCTTGTAGTTTTCTAAATTCGTTTTCTATTTTTAAATAGGTTAAAACAGTCCAAAATTACTACATTTATCATAAATTATTCTTTTATCCAAAAATTCTGAAATGTATACGATAGACGCATACTACCAAATATTGATTCTAGTTAAATTGTCACAATTTTCTGGGCTGTATACACTGAGTTATAATAGTTTACTTTTAAAATCTCATTTTCTTGTAAAAGCCAAACCTCCCTTTCAGGACATCGAAAAATTCTCATCTTAGGACAACATCTAGTTAACTTGGTATACTAGTATACCACAAAAGACCAGAATTTTTAGAGCACAAAAAGTGTCCGAAATAGCCTGCACAAAAACTGGACAGTATGCTCATAAGGTTTTCTAGATTTTTCGCTGGTAGGGAGTGTTTTACGAAAAATGACACCACGGTTGATCCGTTTAACATTTTTGAGTGATTTCACTTGATTTCATCAGATAACTCATGTATCTAACTCACCTCTTTGACAGATTACAAAAACGATTTACAGATTTAAAATGATAAAGGTCCAAAATAGACTGAAATTTAAGGTTTTTAAATCCAAAAACAGTTTTTCATCTTCTTCTCTGTTCAAGCTTAACAACACATAAAATGGTAAGATCTAAGCATAAAATATCATATATCATGTAGATCTACTATTATATGGCTTAAGATCATAAGCTCATCATTTATTCTGCAACAACCACAAAGATTTATATATTAAACTAACTAGGGTTTAAGTTTAGGAAACTTTTGAACCTTGATCTAGTGGCACTTCTTCTTCTTCTTCTTCCAAAGTAGGTTATGAACCTTGAAGATATAAACAAAATTTTCTCTCCTTCTTTCTCTTGATGCATGACAACCCTCCTCTCTCTCTCTATCTCTCTCTTTATTGTTTTGCTCTCAAGCTTTTTGGAACTTAGAAAAATAAGATGACGACTAACCTTTGCAAACTAATGAGATGAGTCTTATTTATAACATTGAAAATATATACATATAACACATATACGTACACATACTCATTGCATATCTTCACTTTTTCTTTGCTATCCCATATTTTAGGAGATTTATATTTATTAAGCTAACCTAACTAGGGAACAAAGGCTAGGGGAGTGGTTAAACAACTTTGAAAAAAAATAAAATGTAGCAATAATAACCCCCTCCTCCTATTTTCGGCAGTCCCTTCCCTATTTTTCCAAATTTGATTTTTCTTTTAATGCTTTATTTACTTATTTAAGCTTCTAGAATGTCCTCTTCAAATGGGCTAGGGTTTGGGCCAAGCCTTTTATTTATTTGGACTACCATTTAATACATTTGGGCCACTTAAAATTAACATATGCCCAACACATTTATTTTATTACCCCTTGCTATTTAATAAGGGTTAAGTCCACTTATTTTGGACTTTAAATAGTTATTCATATAGGTTTAATTATATAATCTAATTAGACTTGCTTTAATTAGCTTAAAATAATAATTAGGTTGAGATATTAAAATAAATCTCTTAGGTTAGTCCACTAGTATATATTTTAAATACTTGGACTCTTAATTAAATATAACACTTAGGTTATTTAATTCTCATTCTTTTAATATTTATAATTATGTCACAATGCTTTTATCTCAAGCTTAGTTAGTTAGTAACATAAGTTCAACTCAATAAATTCTTATCTCTTGGCTTTCTTTTTTGATTTCTTAGTCAACTTAAAATAAATAAATTAACTAGCTTGCTTAATTCACATAACATATATTCACTCATATGCTCAAGACAATTTATATAATAATAATAATAATAAAAAAATTCCTCCATAAAAAAATATATATAATCTTTATTATAGCACATAAAATTCTCGGTCCTTTTATTCTCCCCTCCTTATAAGGATTCCGTCCCCGGAATCACTATTACCGTACATTCAAACTATGTCTATTCTTAGACCCTTATTTATTAATCAATTAATTTTTATTGAATTACTCTACATGTTTATTACTTCATTTACTCTTTTGCATCCCATTCAGGGGCGAAAAATCTTTGCTTAACTCAAGTCTCATTTGACTTGTCATGGCTCATAATTACCTATTATATTTAGGTATCATCATAATAGTACTCCTTCAACATATTAAGCAACTCTCGCTTTCTCTTACTCTACTCTGGAACCTCTAAAGGTTACCCTAGACCACTTAATATACTTGTTTTCTAATAACTTTTAAAGTTGTATCAGTAATTCCTTTATTTCTACATGCGTTATCCCATATGGGCCTTTAAAACTGGCATCGTCCCCGATACTACTTCTATCACAATTTGATTCTTCACGAGATAAGTTTTATTGCTTAGCAATTTTTTCAGAAACAAAAGAATCGATCGAATCCGAATCAAATAATACGTATGCAATTATATTACTGATTGGAATTATACCTGATACTAATTCATTTGAAGCAACTGGATCCTAAGCCGTCATGTTAAACGTACGTATCGTTGGTCTTCTTGGCTGAGCTAGCCCGTTAATCATCAGTGTCCTACTGCTGTTTCCTTTGTTGTTGCTTCCTCTTTCTGGATTCTTCTTTGGACAGTTACGGCCTTGGTGGTCTGGCGATCCACATGAAAAACAACCTTGTAATTTCTTTGGACTGAGACAGTTGGGAGAGATGTGTCCCTCTTGACCACAATTAAAACACACCTCTTTTCCCTTTTAGGCAGACTCCCTGATGATTCTTACCGCAATTGGTACATGCTTCACCTCTCTTCCTACTTTCTCCTAATTTATTTCCCGAATTAGTGTTGTCGTTCCATTTACGCTTGTTTGAGTTACTGCCTCCCCTATTACCTCTTTCAGTCTTTTTTTTCTTTTGCTCTTGGTTATACTTTGATACGGGTTCACTTCCTCCCTCGGCGATGATTGCTTTTTCTAATAGGGTCGAAAATAAATCAATCTGCAACACAGCTACTTTGTTGAATATCCACGGCTTCAGTTCGTTCTCAAAATGTTGCGTCTTTCGTTCCTCGGTGTCTACTTGATGTGGAGCGAACCTAGCTAACTCATTGAACTTAGTAGCGTATTCAGCTACTGACATGTCCTCATGCTTCAGATTTAAAAATTGTACTTCCATTTTATTTTTCATGCTTCTCGGAAAGAAATTCTCAAAGAACAGCTCTTTAAATCGATCCCATACTATTATCCCTTCTCTGGCTCTATTCTGGTTGGCTTCCCAGCAAAAACTAGCTTCTCCTTTTAACATAAAAGTAGCAAAAGCCGTATTTTACTCTTCCGCGACTCTCGCGACTATAAACACCTTCTCCATTTCTTTTACCCACGAATGGGCCTCTATCGGGTTCATTGTTCGCTTAAACTCTGGGGGTCCTATGGTCTTGAAATCTTTGAAGTTTGCCAAACGATTTTGACGGGTTTTGATTTTCTGCGGTAGTATTCCTATTCTGTAGGGCTCCTACTAACATGTCTACAAACTGTTGCATTGGGTTAGCTTATTCTCTTTCTTCATTCACTGATTCTTCTGGTGTTGGTATTCTCCTTCTAGGCGGCATCTTTCTGCGTAATAAGATTATTGTTATTACCTTATCACCGATCATTCATCACTTATTTTTAAAACATTCAAGTAATTTTTTAATACTTTAATAATCTAAAATATTTTTCATAATCATATTTATATTCATATGCATTCAACTAGTGCATAATATTTTACATCATATAGCGCATATTGCTATAAACATTTAATATCCCTTTGCAATAACAAAAGTTGGGATTCACTGCTATTACACAACTTATACAAAAGTTGAAACTTACAGAAGTTATCACGATATTCATACAAAAACTAAGATTACATCCAAATATATAGATATACATATACATATCCATCAGCTATTATACTATATTCCTAAGATACTTCAAAAGGTCCTTTCTCTCGGACTTATTCTTTCTTTTGTCCACTTCCTTCACCTGTCTTCTTCTGAGGACAATTCCGAATCTGATGACCTACCTCTTTACATGAATAACATCGTCTTCTCTTAAGTTTGGAACAATTGGGAGTGATATGCCCTCCTTGTCTGTAATTATAACACACTTTCTTACCCTTCATACATTCTCCAGAATGACTTTTCCCGTAGTTAATACAAGCCTTCTTCTTCGGTTGTGAATTCCCTTGCTGGTCCCTGGGTTATTGTCTCTGTCGTTGTTCCATTTCCTTTTATTCTTCTTCTTCTTTTTCTTCTTACTTAAAGCTTTAGACGACACAATGCACTCAACTCCTATTTTATTGACCTGTGCTTTCAGCTCATTACGTTCTTCTGTCAATTCACGTAATACCCTTTCCATCTTCCACATTTCCTCCAGGAAAAACACCTTATTCCTTAGATCTTAAACTTCAATTGACGCTTGACTATCTACGGCTACTACACTGCATTTTCTCCATCTTCTGTCTCTATTTCTGGTTCTACGTTAGCCTCTTTGGAATCCACTTCTTCCTCTTCATTTAGTTCCATTTCGGGATACTCTTCATGATCACTTTCTAGATTTACCATAGGTTCGTCTTTTAAGACTTCCTCAACTGACTTTTCTTCTTCAAAATCCTTCTCTGAATCACCTACCGAATCACTCTGAGCTGCCACCCCGACTAATGGCACTTGTGCAGCTGCTAACATCTCAATAACCACATGGGTTTCTCTAATCTCATCATCTCCTGACATCCTACAATTCAGTTTTAAACAACTTAATTAGGACAACACCAGTAAACACAATCCATAAATACTAAATATCCACTTATCTTACTATTGATGAATTTCCTCAATCCATCACTTAGAACTCTAAATGAGTTTCTCTATCTTTCTTACGGTCATATTCTTAAGGCTTTTTCCCCCACCTAAGGTTTATAACCTATCAGCTTTGATACCAACCTGTGCTGCCCCCAAATTCAGGTCCCTTGTGTTGGTTTGCAGAAACAAGATCAAAGCATACAATCTAATTGAAACGCAGGGAAAACATGCAATATAAGCAATTTAAATTTTTCTACAATCCCAAGAATCACCTTATGCAATATTATTAATTAAACAACAACGAAGAAGAAAGAATTATGCCTTTGCAAATTCAACCTTTGAACAACTACAAGTTCACCTCCCTTGCTCCTTCGTGTTCTTCTCTAATTCCTCGAATCAAACGTTCATTACAATCGTGTGCAACGCTTAAGAGGTGATCCACCAAGAGTATATTGATTGAAGAAAAAGAATTTAGGTTCTACTAGACCTTGGGTGGCTAACCCTAGTTTTCTCTCCTAACTATTTAGGATTTTGAGAATACTTGTAAAAATGCATTAGCATTAGTCTATCCCATAATAAGACTTCTCCTATTTATAGACTAACCCTTTTCTAAACTTTTTAGAAATTAGGGTTTTATTTAATTTCCAATCTAATTAGGAATAATAATAATAATAATAATAATAATAATAATAATAACAACAAGACTCCTCTTATTTATTTATAATTTAGTATTTCTCCAAATACTATATTATTATTATTTAGTCAATTTAATAATAATAATAATTAATAATAATAATAATAATAATAATAATAATAATAATAATAATAATAATAAGATGACTACTCTTATTAATTTATAATTTAGTATTTCTCCAAATACTCAATTATAAATATTAAGCTATTTAATTTATTCTACTAATAAATTAAATACACTTAATTTATTATTATTAAGCTAATCACTTCTAAAATCATATTTCTCTCTTTTATGGTGTGACCCTCTAGATTCAATATTAAGCCGGTAAGTAGAATAAATAAATTAGAACCATTCTAATATTATTTATAATGAATTAAACTCCTTTAATTCAAATATAAATAAATAATATTTATTCTACATCATGAGTGATACCTTATAAATAATGTATCATGACTATCCGGATAATATGAATTCAACGTTCAATCACAAAGATTATCACAAAGAATACAAAGAACCTATTCCGTGAATAATTACCGTACAATTCAATCCTTCTACCATACAATGTCCCGATTAAACATAAGACATGGAATTACTGATAAGTCTTATTTATTTAATCATATGCATTTCGATTCAAAATACACAACTCTGATAAATGTAAATTAGAAACTCCTTTCTAATTTCCATTCCACCTTGGCCAAGGATTTCTGAGTTGTCACTTATCGAATCGCATAGGACATTCTCTCCTTTACTGGAAGTGATAGATCGTTTGTTGATCATTCACCTACCTCTATGTACATTTTATTATACCCGAACATACTCTATGACATACTCTAAAGTATTAAGAAATATGACAAAGTATAATTCAGAATACACAAGGTACTATGATGATCTCAAGTCCAAGGATCACTTGTATAACTATCACTATAGGAACTCCCATTGCCAGACAAGTAAAACTCCATTAGGGTTCCTATAAGTGAATCACGTTCAGTGAACTTATTTTCCAATAAGCACATACATACTTGCTTTAAGGTCTCCACGCAAATGATCATGAGATCAATTATCCTCTTCAACAGAGCAAACATAATATGTACCAATCTATCCAAAATCAGTAATCCCACATTAGTGATCCAACGATTGGGAACATTTTAGTTTTGAGCTATCTTAAATTTAGATCTCATAAGTATGATCATCATCATGATTCTAAAAGCATTGCTCAAAAACTATGAGTTTATCCCATTTATTTATTTCAACTAATTAAACATGAATAAAGTATTCCTTTTAATTAAATGAATTCTTTTATTAATAAATGAACAAGATTATAAAGTAAATACCCATCACATCAAATGTGATTGGCTTGAGGGCATACTACTTTCAATCTCCCACTTGCACTAAAGCTAACCGCCCTGGTATCTTATACCCATTTTATCTAAGTGACGATCGAACTGCTGCTGAGTTAATGATTTAATAAATGGATCTGCAATATTGTTCTGAGAGTCTACTCGCTCTATAGTGACTTCTCATCTTTTAATAATTTCTCTAATCAAATGAAAGTGCCGCAACACATGTTTGGATCCTAGATGAGACTTAGGAAATATTCCTAATTATGTAATGAAATTTTCATCGAAACAATCAACTTTGCAGCTTTATTTACAGCTATATATTTGTCTTTGTCACTGTATCAACAACTCTTTGTTGTTTGGAACTTTTCCAACTCACTGCACCACCGTTCAAGGTAACCACATACCTTAAAGTGGATTTATTGTCGTCTTGGTCAGTCTGAAAAACTTGAGTCTGTGTAGCCCTCTAGTTTCTCTTCAGACACACCATAAATCATAAACACATCCTTAGTTCCGGTTAAGTACTTTAGGATATTTTTCACTGTCTTACAGTGATCTTCTCCAGAATATGACTGATTAACATCAGGTCACGTACATTTCATTGCATACATAATAGTTACTCATGAGATCTCTCCTTTTAGGTGTCTTTGGGAAAAAATTTCTTAGAGAGATACACTCCATGGCTCATCAACATGAAACCTCCCTTGGAGTTTTGCCATGCTAAACCCTTTTAGCATCGAATGAATGTACGTTCCTTGGTTCAAGCCAAGTATCCTTATAAATCTATCTATATAGATCTTTATCCTCAATAAATAGGATGCTTATCCCAAATCATTCATGGAGGAATGTTTATACAACTTTATCTTTACTGATTATAGCATAGGTGTGTCATTCCCTATCAGTAGTATATCAATATATAGTACTAGGAATGTTACTGCGCTCCCACTGAACTTCTTATACACATTTGGTTCACCCTAGTTTTTGATAAAATCAAAATCCTTTGATTGTCTCATCAAAATGGATGCTCCATCTTTGAGAAGTTTGCTTCAATCCATAAATGGATCGTTATAGCTTACATACTCAATTTGCTTCAACCTTTGAAACAAATCCCTCTGGCTGTATTATAATGCATTCTCCTCAAGTCTCTATTGAGGAAGGGCATCACCACGTCCATTTGCCAGATTTCGCAATAATAAGCTGCAAACGCAAGTAAAATTTGAATGGACTTGAGCATTTCAATCGGTGAGAATGTTTCATAATGGACAATTTTTTGCCATTATTTGAAATATTTTGCCACCAGTCCGGCCTTATAGGTCTCCACCTTGCCATTTGCCTCAGTCTTTCTCTTAAAGACCCATATACACCCCATAGGCTTTACGCCTTCCAGTGGAGTAACCAAAGTCCATACTTGGTTCTCATACATGGAGTCCATTTTGTATTTCATGGTCATCTGCCATTTCTCTGAGTATTTACTACTCATAGCCTCATCGTATGTAACTGGATCATCATCCTCTATGATGCGTACCTCATCATCATCCTCTATGATTAATCCATATCTCCTAGGTATCTTCGGTACTCTTCCAGATTTACGATTAGGTTATGGTATAATAGACTTATTTACAGGTTCCTCGGTTCAACTTATAGTGCTTTGTGGTTTTTGAATTCCATCAAAATTTATTTTTCCTCCCACTAGCCTCTTCAAGTATAAACTCCTTTATCCAAGAAGGCAACGTGTTTCGCAACAAATCTGCACTTGTCAGATCTTGTCCCAAGCTTATCATTCTCAAATATTTTGATATAAAATGGATAACCCTATGTCTTAACATACTTAAGACTAGGTTTCTTCCCTGTCCATAACTCATATGGAGTCTTAGGGACGGATTTTGAGGGTACCTTATTTAGTAGATATGTAGCCATTTCTAGAGCATAACCCCAGAAGGATACTGGAATGTCGGTAAAAATCATCATGAACCGCACCAAGTCCAACAAGGTACAATTTCTCCTTTCAGATACACCAATCAATTATTGCATATCAGGAGGCGTCCATTGTGAGAAAATATCATTATCTTTGAGACGATTTAGAAACTCATTGCTTAAGTATTCCCTTCTTTGATCAGATCGAGGAATCCTAATACTTTGCCAATTTGTTTCACTTCTGAATTCTTTGAACCATTCAAATGAATCAGACTTGTATTTCACCAAATACAAATACTCAACTTTTGAATAATCATCTCTTTTCTTTTACTAGTTTGTTCAATTTATAAAATATTTTTCATGTAAGTCAAGTATATAAAGTCCATCAAGTAATCTTCTAGTTCCAAATAAAATATTATCATTATAAATAAAACAACTATTGTTCTTAATATCAAAACATTCCTTGTCCAACAACGGAATAGAAATACTATTTTTAATAAGAACTGGAACATAATAACAACTTATTAACTTAATAGACTTGCCCATAGGCAACGCTAAACTATAAGTTCCTACGGCTAATGTAGCAACCTTTGCTCCATTCCCCACACGCAGGATTACTTTCATTTTATTTAGCTTTCTACTTCTGCTTAGGCCCTACATAAAATTACATTTATGAGTACCATAGCCGATATCCAATACCCAAGTAGAACTTTGACTTACAGAAAGATTTATTTCAATCATGAACAAACTTGTATCTGTAACCGAAGCTTCACCAAGCTTCTTCTGGTTAGACTCTGCAAGATACTCCTTGCAGTTTCTTTTCTAGTGACCAGGCTTATTGCAGTGGAAGCAAACTCCTTTGTTAACCGCATCAGTTTTGTTCTTATTGTCCTTTATTTTTGCCTTTCCCTTTGCCTTTTTTGAATTATTCTTCTTTTCAGAAGATCCTTTGGCCTACTTCTTTTTTCTTGAAAGTTTCATCTACCAGTAAGACTTGGTCTTTCTTGGTTGGAAAGTGACTCTCAATAGTTTTCAACATGTTAAGCAACTCAGGCAGGCTGATAACTAGCTTGTTCATGTGAAAATTCACAACAAATTGTGAGAAGGAGTCCGAGAGTGATTGCAAGATCAAATCTTGGCTCAACTCTCCATCCATGACAAAACCCAGTTGTTCAATCAGATTGATCGTCTTAAGGACATGTGTATGTACTGTAGTGCCATCGGTTATTCTAGATCGAAAGAACTCTTTAGATATCTGATATCTAGCAGACCTACTTTGCTTACCATACAAAACTTGAAGCTGCAACAACATAGTAGGCGCATTCATTTTCTCGTGTTGACGCTGTAACTTGTTACTCATAGATGCCAATATAATGCATTGAGCCACCTGTGCATCATCTTGCCACTTTGATGAGTGGGTTTTATACCTACGAATCAGGTATTGTTAAACCTAATTATTGCTATTTTTAAGTGTCTTTAGTATTATTTTATTTGTTTTTGTGTTTGTTTATTGTAGGATGGAGCTGGAGGGGCATAAGAGTCATTTTGGTGGATAAAAGAATTAAAAAAATTAAAAATTTGGCTGGATGGCATTTTTGTAATTACTTGGTCCTGGCCAAGCGCTCTAAGCGCTTGGATTTGACTAGGATGAGCGCTCTAGGCGCTAGTACAAAATTTGGTGCTGTTTGTGCGGCTGAGATGGAATTTTGAAGCCAATCAGGAATAGGAACAAGGGTCTTGACTAATATATTAGAAGAAGACTTCAGAACAGAACGCAACAAGAGTTTTTGCAGAGACATAAGGAGGAGAACACGAAGAAAGATTGCAAGGGCTGGAGATCAAGAAGAAGATTAGGAGCAACCATACAGTTTCTTTTATTCTCTTTTAAATCTTTGATTCTTGTAATTCTTTGGGATGTTTAATTTTATGACTTAGATGATGTTTTCTTTCATTATTATGAACTAATTTCCAATTAAGATTGCAACGGAACTTGGTATGAATTTTAAATTGATGCTTCTTATTTAATATAAGTTAGTTTTCATTGAATCAATTATTATATCTTGTGCTTGTTGAATAATTGTTTGGCCAACAGTTATTGGGATAATCTATATAAAATTAGAAAATAGAATATAGATTTAGATCTGGATATAATAGCATATGTTCATATAATCTGAATAGGATTAATATGATTAGCGTGTAGGATAGGAATATACCTGCATGTCTTTTGTAACCGTTGAAAGAACTTGAGCTTAAAACCCTAATTAATTTGATTCACATAGGAATATAGTGAGTTAATTGATTAGGGTGTTCCTTATAATTCTATTGTTTAATTGCTAGATTTTTGAGGATTTGTTTACGTATCATTCGGAAGAAGTGCGTGAATTCTAGGAAGAGTTCTTGGTTATTGATTCATGTTAACTATCTGTACTAAATAATCAGTAAATTGATTTAAATGAAATACCAAGGGAAGTTATAATCTTAACTCATTAAATCTGTGATTTACTCTTGTTAACATTATCTATTAGTTAATTTTAGTCATTTTTCATTTTTCAACTTAAAATCAAGAATCGGAATTTAAATACGATTAATTAAATTGTTTTTGGTAATTGATAGATATTAAGTTATTTCCTCGTGGGAACGATATCCTTGTTTGCCAAAATTCTATAAACAAACGCGTATACTTGCATGTTAAGTGCTAATTAGAAATTAGGCAACAAGTTTTTGGCACCGTTGCTGGGGAACTTAATTTAATATCTTGTTATTATTAAATTCGATAGATTTAATCCTAATTTAAACTGTTATTTTTCTGTTATTTGCAGGAGCATTTTTCTCGTGTATGCAAACGCGATCGAAACAGCCAGAGCTTGAACCTTACGAGGACGATATTGAAAAGTGGCTAAAGCGGTTGCGTAAGTGGGTTAAAGAAACACGAGAAACAATGGAGAACCAAGATCAAATGGCTAAACAGGCGCAAAAATTATTGCGGGATTATGCTATGCCGCAAGTTACCGAAATTCAGTCAAGTATGACGAGGCCTGCTATTACTGCTGCGAGTTTTGAGATAAAACCTGGAACAATATAGATGATTCAGAATTCCGTGCAATTTGAAAGGTTGCCAAATGATGACCCAAACTATCATTTGGTTAGTTTCATGGAAATTTGTGATACGTTCAAATATCAAGGAGTGACAGAAGATGATATAAGACTCAGATTGTTCCCACTCACCCTTAGAGATAAAGCTAAGAGTTGGCTTCATTCACTTCCGCCAGGTTCAATTACCACATGGAATGACTTAGCTCAGAAGTTTCTCGCAAAGTTTTTCTCGCCTGTAAAGACAGCAAAAATGCGGACTGATATCACTGTAAGTTTGCAAAATCACAATGATATTGAAATAAGTAACGGAAAATGGAAATTAAATTTTTTGCAACTTATCCATGAATCACCTTATGCATAGCTATTAATTGAAGAAGAATAACAAGAAATAATACCTTTGAAGATTCAACTCTTGAACCGCTACAAGATCTACTCCTCTCTTGATTTCTTCAAGCTCCTTCAATCTTCAATCCTTGGATCAAACTTAAGCTACAAAGTGTATGTAGCACTCTAAAGGTAATCCACCAAGAATAATTATACAAGGAACAATATTTGATTTCCTAGAAATCAAGGATGGCTAATCCAATTAATTCTTTTATTCCTAACTCTTAAGAATAATTAGAACAACAAGAACTATTATTCAAGAACACTTAGATCATATCTATTTTTCATGTATTCTTAAATTTGCTCTTAACTCTTAAGATGGAGGCTAGTTCATTCAAGTGGGTTAATTAGGAAACCCTAATCAATATAGGATACTTGCAAGTATAGTATACTTACACAAAATGTAAGTATACATATTCCTCCTAACCCACATGTTATACATGTATGCAATGAACACATGTTACTTGTTTAATCAACAGTAAGCAAGTATTCTTCCAATCTTTAATTTGCATTTGCATTTTATTTAATTTGCATTTACATTTCATTTAATTCTCAATCTAATTAATGAAAGTCAAATAATAATCTAGAAGGGGGGTTGAATAGATTATTACAGATTTAAAAATTATCTTAGGCCTTTTTGAATTTTTAGATAATTAATTTGCAGTGTTAGAAATTAATATGCAAGACTAAAAAAAAATTCAATCACACAATGCACAGAGATTTATCTGGTTCACAACATACATCCCGGGTATGTTGCTACGTCCAGTCTCAAGCTCCTCTCCAGAACTTGAGATCCTATTACTATCAGTAATAAATACTCCTTCAACAGGCGGAGAAGCCTTTACAAAGTTTTATAGATAAACTTACAACTATTCCCAACTAACTATCTTGGACAGCAAGCTCTCAGCTCATTCCTCAAGCTTAATTGTACCTTCCTTTTGAGTTCAGTTCTATTCTATGATCTGGTCTTGAAACAACAGCCTCTTCCTCACCTCACAAGTACACTAGAGACCCAACTCCCAGCTGATCTCTCTAAGACTCTGGTCTTGGTCGAAGAATTACTCGTCTTTCTCACAGGTACATAAAATAAACTAACTCTTACACTTTTCCCTTTTTACAAAAAGATTTGATAGAGATATGTTTCTTAAATAAGCAGATAGCAATTATAGATCAAGTAATTATATAAAAGTTCAATGACCTTTATAAAATGTGCTTCTATGTAAGCGGATATAAATTTATATTTGATTATAAAAGTTTGTATAACTTTTATACTTATGTGAAAGTGCTTCTTGATTAAGCAGATAGATCAATTTAAAACTTTAGATAAAAGATGCTTCAATATAAACAGATATATAATTTAATGTAGATTTATAAAGAATTACTTATTCTTTATAATAAAGAATGTGTTTCTATGGATTAAAGATATTATGCAACAAGTATTTTATAAATAAATAAGTTTATGATCAAATACTTGTGATAGCTGATATCAAGTATAATAAATTAATCAGTTAAACAATACTTGATATAACAAATAAATTTGTTTCACTCAAAGAATATATAATAATATATTCTATCTATTATGTGAATAGCTATAAATAAGGTCACTTGGGATTTTAAAGACCGTTTGGATAATTCGCTCAAAAGGAATAAATCCAAAATGTATCGGTATCTAAGTACTGACCAATTTATAGTTTCACAATTAATATTTATATAAATATTTTCAGTAGATCACTTATAACTTTAAATACCGGTCGAAAAGATTTTCGAATTGTTTCAGTATTTAAGTGATGATCTATTTTCAATAGTTATATAAATAATATTAATAAAAGGCCACTTAGGACTTTGAGCACTCGTTCGACTAATTCCCTCACTTAAGAGGAATATCTCCGCTATAGTCTCGGTGTCTAAGTACTGACTTTTTATTAATAAATAGATGAAATATAAATATATATAATTGTGTATAACAATTTATACTTGTATATCTATAAATCTAAATAAGCAAGAGATAATTCAGATAAATTAAATCAAATAACTTATCTCAAATACTTAGACCAATTTCTTCTTCTCAAATGATTAGAACTTTAGTGAGAAGAGAGAGAAAGCTTTTTAGAGAGAGAGAGTATGTAGGCAAGGAGTAAACTTTTCTTTTCAAGTGAATTGGCAAATGAAAATGAAAGAGGAGCCTCCTATTTATAGGATTTTGAAGTTAAGGGCAAAAAGGTAATTTTTGAAAATTCATTTTGAATTTAATGGCCAGATTTATTTGTTGCAAAAATGAATGGTTCGGATTAATCAAGGAGCACACGGATTGGTCAATTAGCTCATCAAAAAAGATTTGCTCTTTTCCGAATTAATTTTTAGCCCATGCAAAATGTTCCAACATATTTCATAAAGGCATTAACCTTTCTCTCTCCACACACATGCTCGGTCAAGGCTAAAGAGCCTAGACTAAATTCCATTTAAATGCTTACACGTGCACATGTAATGATAGTAAAGGAATTAATTCCTTTTCCAAGCACATGCACGGATGGAACAAAGAGATTGTCCCAATATGATTGTCACTTTTAATTCCTCCAATACATTCCTTTTGATCAAACATTTCTTTCTTTGTACATACACGGATGCACTTACATACAAATAAATTATAATCTTATGCATGCATGTAAGATAAAAGTCCTTTAATTTAGAAAGTCTTTTTGCCCCACTTTTGTAAAATTATTTATTTTAGAGAAGAAAATAATAGGAGTTCTCCTTGCCTTAGGAAATGTTGTTTTATGAACTAATTATTTTAACACTTGATATTAAATTATCAAGGTCAAGAAAATTAATTCAATAGGATTTGAAAATATTTTAAGATCAAAGTAAATAAGATAATTGAAAATAATTAGAATACAAATCCTATGGAGAGGATTCTAATATTTACTAAACTTATTTACTATTATTGTTATCATTAAAATAATCCTTAATAGTTGGAGACCTATCAATCTCCCCCTTTTTGATGATGACAATAATAAAAAATATTTTCTACTTAAAAGACTCCCCCATAATTTATGAAGCTCCCCCTTAGTTCATGAATCAATAAAATACTAATAAATTATCCTGTATACTGATTATATAATCAGTATACATATTTTTCTTCTCCCCCTTTGTCATCATAAAAAATGATGGGGAAAAGAAAGATAGTCATAGCCTGCAAGAAAAGGTTAGTATGTATGACCTGCAAAAGAGTTAGTAGCAGAGATAAGGTAAAAAATTACAGAGATACTACAGTAGTAATATTTGGCAGTATTAGTTATTACAATCATCCCAAATAGTTAGTAGCATATATAAGTTATTATAATCATCCAAAATAGTTAGAACTCTTCTAAGTTAATAGGAGAGAAGTGCAAGTTAAGATTTGGAAGATGATCACCAGGTGGAGATTTGTCCGAAGGTTCAAGTGGTGCAGAACTTGTACTAGCAGAAAAGTGACATGGAGGCATAGACAACTTTTGATTTTCCATCAAGAAATGCACCATATCCTTAAGATAATGCACAGACTGTTGCATATCATCTACTTTCTCCATTGTGTTACTTAGGTTAAGCAATATGAGTTGATTCATGCTATTGAGTGAGTTTAATTTTGAGGTCAGATTGATCGTAGACTCAATAACTTCATGATCAGGAGGTTTAAAAACAATTAGAGGTTGAGGAGGAAGATGCAAGCGAGTGACAATATTACTGTTTGGGACAAGTTGAGACTGATGATGAATGACATTGATTTCCAGATATTTAAAGATGTGTGTAAGAAGGAGACCAAACCCAAGACAGTTATTAATAAAACAGTGCTCAAAAGAGGTCAAAAGAAGATATGCCAAATTGTAAGGCATGCATTCAGTAATAACACATTTGATAAGTTCCAAATCAAAAGGAAGCAAAGTTCTATCTTCCCTTACTAGCATAAGATTTTGTCTAAGAATTTTGCCCAAAAACTGACACTCATGGGTTAAAAATTCTAGCCCAAGTTTAGTAGGAAAATCAAATAGAAGGGCAGGCACAAGTTGATCAGTCACCATGGATAGATTTTGTTTAAACAACAGACAGTCACTAACAGATATCCCAATAGGATGCAGATATGCATTGATTCTAGGTAAGTCCAGCATGGATGGATGAAGATGTAAAGCATTAACAAGAAATTGCTCATCAATAACATATGCTTGACCTTGAATGCACGTGTTTATACTAGATAATAAACCAGTGGAGTCTCTATTAAACACCATATGAGCATAAAATTCAGACATAAGACCTGGATAAATGTGTCTGTTGGTGAAGGTGACTAGGCAGTCCCAACCGATATGTTTGAGATTTTCAAGTAAATTTGGCAAGCTATTAAAGGTGATACCTAGACCTGGAGTAAGATTGTGTCTCATTAGCCTATACTTGGCTTGAGCAGAAGTGGTAACCAAATGAGGGACACAAAGTGAGGGATGAGTTTCAGAATGTAAAGCAAGCTTCTTTCTTTTAGAAGAATAGACAGTTTCCATGATTAAAAAAAATTACAATGTAACTTAGAGAAGATAAGACTGAGATGATCATGCAAATTTATATGTATGAATGCAGCATGTTTTTGCAGTATTAATTTATAGAGAAGGTAGATAACCAGAGAGGTCACTTCAAAAATTAATACAGGGATAGGTAGAGGGACTGACTCAAGAAGACACACACGGAGCAACGAAAGAGATTTCATCAGTAAATGCATGGAAAGTTTTACAAGTAAGCACACCATACTGTGAACTGTAACTTACTTTACCAAAGATATAATAGCATTTAAGGTAAATAGTAACACACAGTTAAAAATCTGTAAATTAATATAAAATTAATAGAAAATCTTTGACCAAACTGTGTAGTTTAATTGTGAACCAGTCGATTTAGTTCACTTGAAAACACATTTTAGTTTGAAAATAGAGGAAAAGAGTTTTCTCAGTATGAATCATATAGTTCAAATAAAATAGAGTAAAACCAACAGCTGACAACAGAGTTCAGCACACAAAAAATATGCAGTCACCAAGTATTTATGTCAATCATCAAGTGTACGTGTAACCAAATGTAAAGATCTCAACAGGGCATATCATGAATATTAATAGCTTAAACTTATACGGCAACCATATTGTACCAAAAAAACTGTGAGCATGTAGCTCCATTAACAATGGATGAATATACCGTAAGCAGTCCCATTAAAACAGAGAGAAAGAATTAAAGAGAAGAAAGCCAAAAAGAATAAAAATTTGTTAGTGGACATCAGTATCCACACCCAATCAAGTAAAAAAATAATAAAGAGAGGTTACCTGAGCACAACATGCTTTCTATAAGATGAAGAAATATCGTTTCTTTTTAGCACAAACTTCGAATATTCATATTGCAGTTCAGATAGATACATGTGTATATAAGGTGTATATATATATTTATATATATATATATATTTATATATCAATGTATATTTATATATCTATGAAATATATATATATATATATATATATATATATTAAAATATAGATTTATGGGTATAAAGTATGTTGAGAAAACAAAACTTTTTATTTGAAGTTTGAGATTCATCAGATCTGGAAAATATTTGGACAAAAATAAAAAAGAACCCTAGATCAAAGATGAGTGTGAAGAATCGGAGATCTGAACAGATCTATAACATTGAATTACTAAATATATATATATATATATATATATATATATATATATATATATATATATATCTTCATAACAAAAATTTAGAAGAGTTACCTAAGCACAACAAATTTGTTAATTTTTGAGATGAAGAAAAATCATTTCTTTTCAGCATAACTTCGGACAGTTGATCATACAAATAGCAGCACGGATATATATTATATATATATATTTTTAATTTCTGGTAGAAGTGAAAATCAATGATACCCATTAATCCAGAATCGCATGCAAGACGAAGGTCTCACCACTGGATAGGTAGATCAAGGTTTGATAAAAGAATGATCTTAGTAGATTTTGTAATATATATATATTTTTTTAAAAAAAAATGATATTGCAGAAAGTAAAGAAGAACATTTATTTTAATAGGGAATCAATACAGTTTCGGAAGAAATTGACAGGAGCTTTTGTAAAAATATTTCAAAAACATTTTCTTAAAACATTCGACAAAGCTTTAAGGAAGAAATCAAAAACATTTTGAAGAAATAAATCGGTTAAAGATATGATTTGAAGGTAAAGAAAGCGTTTAATCGAATGATTATGGTTGAAATCAAACTGGAACTCACAAATTTGATTAAGAGAGATTAGGGTTTGAAAGATGAGAGAAGAACTGAGCGGCGGATGAGAGAGAGAGAAGAAGAGAAAATGAATTAAAAAAGAAAAATTTTCAATTTATAGCTAGGGTTAATCTAGTGATCCAATGGCTAAGAATTAATTTCAAAAGAGATCAACGGTGGAGATGGAACCTGAGAGTTAAGTATATGTATTGACCGAGTAAGCGCGGATCTAACGGTTGTAGTGGGTTTGTGTTTTCTTCGGATGATCTAACGGTTGCAGAGCTGGATCCGTGTCATGTGATCTGATTGTCTTATTTTGAGGAACACGAATGGATACTATTGACCATTAGATTTAAATTCATTTGATCCGACGATGCAGACTTGATCCGAATATATATATATATATATATATATATATATATATATATATATATATATATATATAGAAATTAACAAAGAAATATTTATAATTATATTTATAATTTTTTTTAAAATATTTAGAAAAATATAAAAAAAATGTAATTGTAAAAATATATTAACAAATATGAATAATAAGCATTTATATGAGTAAATATTGTTATTTAAAGATAGAAACTAAAACATATTTAACAAGTATGTATAATTGAAATGAAACATTATGGTTTAATTAAGATACATTGAATATTGAAAAGAATGAAAAAAAAATTAACTAATTTAAATAATGGAATGTACATTAAAAAAAATTAACGCATAATTTTTTTTTTCTTAAAAAAAATAATATAAAAAATAATACTTATATCAGTGGGTTTTAAATGTAATAAAATATTTAAACTAATATTAATGATATCAATAAATATATTTAGGTGATAATAAGGAAAATAGTTACAAAAATATATTAATTAAGTAATACAAATTTTTTTTTTAAAATATTATAAATATATATGAAAAATATATAAATGCATAAAATATTAAGAAGAAATATCCAGCATGCCTAATTCAATTCGTAATTTGCAGAATCTATCAGAACTTAAAGGTTTAGTGAATATATCAGCAATATTTAATTCTGTATCAATGTGATCTAATTTGATATTGCCATTGTTCACATGATCACGCAAAAAATGATGTCTAACATCTATATGTTTTGATCTAGCATGCAATACCGTATTTTTACTTAAGTTAATGGCACTGGTATTATCACATAATATTGATACGTAATTAAATTTTATATTATAATCAGCAAGGGTCTGTTTCATCCACAGTATCTGTGCACAGCAACGTGCAGCAGCTATATATTCGGCTTCGGTGGTTGAAATAGATACGGAGTTTTGTTTCTTAGAGAACCAAGAAACTAAACATCCACCCAAAAACTGACAAGTTCCACTAGTACTTTTTCGATCAACATGATGACCTGCATAGTCAGAATCTGAAAAGCACACAAGATTAAATGGTTGACCTTTAGGATACCATAGACCTAAGTCTGTGGTTCCTTTAAGATATCGAAAAATTCTTTTGACAGCAATCAAATGTGATTCTTTAGGATTTGACTGAAATCTGGCACATTTGTAGACACTGAACATAATGCCGGGTCTACTGGCTGTAATGTATAGCAGACTTCCAATCATTCCTCTATACTTCTTTGTATCAACATTTTTTCCATTTTCATCAGCAGTTAACTTATCAGAAGTTGACATAGGAGTATTAAGAGGTTTCACAGATTCTAAACCAAATTTCTTAATCATTTCTTTGCAGTATTTGGATTGAGAGACATGAATACCTTTTTCTCCTTGTTTGATTTGCAATCCTAGGAAGAAGTTTAATTCTCCCATCATGCTCATTTCGAATTCCTTGCTCATGCTTTCAGAAAACTCATTGCACATTGTTATATCAATAGAACCAAAGATGATGTCATCAACATAAATTTGTATAATAAGAATATCATCATTTTTATATTTTGTAAATAATGTAGTATCGACTGTACCCCTTTTAAAACTATTTTCTAGCAAAAATTTACTCAAATGCTCATACCAAGCTCTGGGGGCCTGTTTTAGACCATATAAAGCTTTATGCAATTTATAGACATACTCAGGATGATTAAAATCTTCAAAACCAGGTGGTTGTTTAACATAGACTTCCTCTTCAATAACGCCATTTAAAAATGTAGATTTGACATCCATTTGAAATAGTTTAAAATTTTTATGGCATGCAAAAGCTAATAACATACGTATAGATTCAATTCTAGCAACAGGAGCATAAGTTTCATCATAATCAATTCCTTCAAGTTGATTGTATCCTTGTGTAACTAGTCGTGCCTTATTGCGTACTATAGTTCCACTTTCATCTAATTTGTTACGAAAAACCCATCGAGTTCTAATAATAGAAGTATCCTCGGGTTTCGGAACTAACTCCCAGACTTTGTTTCTGGTGAACTGTTCAAGTTCATCTTGCATAGCAATTATCCAATCTTCATCCAGTAAAGCATCTTTAATATTCTTAGGCTCAATTTGGGATAGGAAAGATAAATGACTAGCCAAGTTATGTGCTTGTGATCTAGTAAGTATTCCTCTATCAATATCACCAATCACATTTTCTAAAGGATGATTTTTGATAACATGTGATTCTTTGGGCAAGTCGTTTAACTGAGGATTGGGATTTTCAAGAGGATTAATATTGACAGGTGGAGATGCATTATCTAGTTTCGGTTCCTCCATATTTCTAAGAATATCTTCAATGACAACATCACTGTCAACTAATTCTTTATATTTGGGAGGAGGCTTAGATTCGTCAAAAGTTACATTCATTGACTCCTCAACAACTAGAGTTCTTTTGTTAAAAACTCTGTATGCTTTACTATTAAGTGAATATCCCAGAAAGATTCCCTCATCAGATTTGGGATCAAACTTTGACATGTGTCATTTAGTATTTAGAATAAAACATTAACTCCCAAAAACACGAAAATAATTTATTTTTGGAGTTCTTTTATAATAAAGCTCATAGGGAGTCTTAAGTAAAATTGGTCTTAATAAAACTTGGTTTAAAATGTAACAGGATGTTGCTACTGCTTCAGCCCAAAAATATTTAGGTAGACAATATTCATTTAACATGGTATTTGCCATTTCTTGTAAAGTTCGATTTTTCCTTTCAACCACACCATTTGATTGTGGTGTATAAGGAGCAGAGAAGTTATGACTTATACCGTGCTCATCACAGAACATAATAAAATCAGAATTGTCAAATTCTCTTCCATGATCAGACCAAATATAAACAATAGAGCTTCCCTGTTGATTCTGAATTTTCTTACATAAAGCAGAGAAAGAATTTATAGCTTCATTTTTAAATTTCAGAAAATCAACCCATGTAAATCGAGAATAGTCATCAACCAAAACTAGAATATAAATAGCACCACCCATGTTATGTTTAGGAATAGGTCCTACTAGGTCCATATGCAAGAGTTCTAAAGGTCGAGAGGTAGACACTGTGAGTTTGGGTTTATGAGATGCATGTATTTGTTTTCCTAATTCACAAGCTTCACAAATATGGTCTTTTAAAAATTTTAGTTTTGGAAGACCACGAACATGTTCTTTAGAAGAAATGTTATTAATCAGTTTCATGTTAATGTGTCCTAATCTGCGATGCCAAAGCCATGGATCATCATTTACAGATACAAGACAAACATTGTCTAGGTGAGAATATGCATCTAGGTCACATGTGTATACATTCTGATTTCTAGGGCATAATAATACCAGTTTATCAGATTGATCAAATATTGAACAGTTATGAGGACTGAAAGATATTTTAAAACCACTATCACATAGTTGACTAATAGATAGAAGATTGTACCTAAGTCCTGTGACTAATTGTACATTGGAAATTGTTATGTGTTTATTACTAACACTTCCAATTCCAATAACTTTACCTTTGTTGCTATCTCCAAAGGTTACCTCACCACAGTCTGTAGCTTGTATATTGTTCAATTTTGATTTGTCTCCCGTCATATGTCTTGAACAACCGCTATCAAGATACCACTTATTTTTACTAGTATCAGCTGCAAGATATACCTGTAACATACACTAATTTCACAAACTGGTACCCTTTAATAAGAAGGGTCCTTTGGGTAAGTTTTCCATTTTGTATAGGGAACATTTGTGTTTTCCTTTACAAAATTGGGCATAGGATAATCAGTTTTAGAAGATGCAAGTATTCTATGAGTACTAGGTCTATAAAAAAGCATGATTTACTCTATTTTTATATTTTGAAAATTTTTGATGATTATTTCCAAAAGATCTTTCATTCCTCTGATAATTATAAAATTCTTTTTTCTATTAACAATAATAGGTGCAGTGTAAGTTCCTTTTGGAACCCAAATCATTTTTCCTTTATAGTTTCCATTTCTAGCGTTGCACATGTGAATAGAATGATCGTTTCGGTTACAGTAAGTGCATTTAGTAAAGGGAGATGTATGACATTCTTTTTCTTTACTTTTAACATGATAGAGCCCCTTATCTTTTGTTTTGCTGGATTCTCCAATATATCCTAATCCTTCTTTATTAAAGCCACATCTTTGTTGATTAAGCATGACATCAAGGTTTTCTTTTCCTTTTGTGAATTTAATAACTGTAGTGCTCAAATCATCACGTTCTTTAGTTAATGTTTCAATTTGTTCTATCAAAGAAGAATCTATCTTTAGAGATGAATTCTCAAGCTTGAGATTTTTAATATCTTCATTTAACACTTGATTTTGTATCTGAGTATCCTCATTAATAACAGCGAGCGTTGAATTTTCGATTTCAAGATTTTCAACAGAAATAGTGAGTGTTGAATTTTCTATCTCAAGATTCTTATTTATTCTTCTTAATTTTTCTAATTCTTCCTTTAGAAATAAAATTTCTGAAGAATCATGTTCTAGTTTCTCTTTTTCTTCTTTTAAACTTTCATTAATAATAATCAAATTTGAGTTTTCAATTTCAAGATTTCTATTAGTCTTAATTAATTTTTCTAATGAAATTTTTATTTTAATAAAATCTTCTTTAATGATTTCATTATCTTCATATAAATAATTATATGCTTCTTGTAGTTCATGATGTTCTTTATTTATATTATCTAAAGTGTGTGTGACAAATGAAGTGCTGGGTAATTGATGTTCAGAGTTTACCTCAGATTTTGGTGATGAATCATTGTCTGCCATTAAACATAGATTTGCAATTTCCTCGGTTTGTTCACCAGTTCCTTCTTCGTCGCTTAGATCCCAGCCTTCCTCAGCTACTAGTATTTTGTTGTTGACTAGTTTTGGACAGTCCTTTTTGAAATGTCCAGGCTGGTTGCATTCAAAACATGTATTTGAATTGTCATTTGAGCTGGTATTTCTGAAGTTGCTGTTATTATTTGCTTTGAAGTTTCCTCCTTGTGCTTTTGGTCTGAAGACTTGTTTGCCTTTGAAGTTGTTGAAATTGTTGTTTGTCTTTAGAAAACCTTTGCCATATTTTCTAGCTTTGTTTTGGATTACTCTCCTGAGTTGTCTTGATAACAATGCAACTCCATTATTATCTAAACTCAGGAGTTCTTCATTTAACTCCTCATCATCGCTTTCTTGATCTACGAGTAGAGCTTTGAAGGCGATTCCTTTCTTCTTGAGATCTATATCTAATCCTGCCTTTTCGACTAGCATGTCGACTTCGTGAGCACGGAGATTTCCAATGAGGCTATCAAGAGGATAGGTAGTTAGATCTTGCATTTATTTGATGGCTGTCACTTTCATTTTCCATACAGATGGAAGGGCTTTGAGAATTCTTCTGTTTTTCTCATTAGCTGTGTATGCCTTCCCTAGCTGTTCTAGCTCATCAATGATTCTGGAAAATCGTGTTTCCATATCAATGATCTTTTCACCTTCTTCTAGCTTGAAACTTTCATATTCTTGAATTAGAGCATCCTTTCTGGTTTCTTTGATATGATTGGTTCCTTCGTAGGTTATAATCAATTTTTCCCAGATTTCTTTTGCATTCTTGCAATTACTAACTCTTTTGTACTCTTTTTCAATAAGAGCACTAGTCAACACTTGTTCTGCTCTAGAAGCTATATTCATAGCCTCTTCATCCTCAGTGGTGAATTCATCAACATCTTTCTCAACGATCTTTTCACCTTCAATTTTTGTAGAAAATTTTACACCTCGTTCTATTGCCAACCAAACTTTGATTCCTTGTGATTTGGCATAGATTTTGAATCTATTCTTCCAGGTGGCAAAATTTGTGCCATCGAATAGTGGAGGTCTAGACATTGATAGTCCTTCTCCGCAACCAGTAGCATTGTAGGCCATAGATGGATCTACTCTTAGATATGCCTGTATTCACTCAACAAACAAGTTAAAGAGCACCGCTCTGATACCAATTGAAAGTCAAATAATAATCTAGAAGGGGGGTTGAATAGATTATTACAGATTTAAAAATTATCTTAGGCCTTTTTGAATTTTTAGATAATTAATTTGCAGTGTTAGAAATTAATATGCAAGACAGTAAAAAAAATTCAATTACACAATGCACAGAGATTTATCTGGTTCACAACATACATCCCGGGTATGTTGCTACGTCCAGTCTCAAGCTCCTCTCCAGAACTTGAGATCCTATTACTATCAGTAATAAATACTCCTTCAACAGGCGGAGAAGCCTTTACAAAGTTTTATAGATAAACTTACAACTATTCCCAACTAACTATCTTGGACAACAAGCTCTCAGCTCATTCCTCAAGCTTAGTTGTACCTTCCTTTTGAGTTTAGTTCTATTCTATGATCTGGTCTTGAAACAACAGCCTCTTCCTCACCTCACAAGTACACTAGAGACCCAACTCCCAGCTGATCTCTCTAAGACTCTGGTCTTGGTCGAAGAATTACTCGTCTTTCTCACAGGTACATAAAATAAACTAACTCTTACACTTTTCCCTTTTTACAAAAAGATTTGATAGAGATATGCTTCTTAAATAAGCAGATAGCAATTATAGATCAAGTAATTATATAAAAGTTCAATGACCTTTATAAAATGTGCTTCTATGTAAGCGGATATAAATTTATATTTGATTATAAAAGTTTGTATAACTTTTATATACTTATGTGAAAGTGCTTCTTGATTAAGCAGATAGATCAATTTAAAACTTTAGATAAAAGATGCTTCAATATAAACAGATATATAATTTAATGTAGATTTATAAAGAATTACTTATTCTTTATAATAAAGAATGTGTTTCTATGGATTAAAGATATTATGCAACAAGTATTTTATAAATAAATAAGTTTATGATCAAATACTTGTGATAGCTGATATCAAGTATAATAAATTAATCAGTTAAACAATACTTGATATAACAAATAAATTTGTTTCACTCAAAGAATATATAATAATATATTCTATTTATTATGTGAATAGCTATAAATAAGGTCACTTGGGATTTTAAAGACCGTTTGGATAATTCGCTCAAAAGGAATAAATCCAAAATGTATTGGTATCTAAGTACTGACCAATTTATAGTTTCACAATTAATATTTATATAAATATTTTCAGTAGATCACTTATAACTTTAAATACCGGTCGAAAAGATTTTCGAATTGTTTCAGTATTTAAGTGATGATCTATTTTCAATAGTTATATAAATAATATTAATAAAAGGCCACTTAGGACTTTGAGCACTCGTTCGGCTAATTCCCTCACTTAAGAGGAATATCTCCGCTATAGTCTCGGTGTCTAAGTACTGAATTTTTATTAATAAATAGATGAAATATAAATATATATAATTGTGTATAACAATTTATACTTGTATATCTATAAATCTAAATAAGCAAGAGATAATTCAGATAAATTAAATCAAATAACTTATCTCAAATACTTAGACCAATTTCTTCTTCTCAAATGATTAGAACTTTAGTGAGAAGAGAGAGAAAGCTTTTTAGAGAGAGAGAGTATGTAGGCAAGGGGTAAGCTTTTCTTTTCAAGTGAATTGGCAAATGAAAATGAAAGAGGAGCCTCCTATTTATAGGATTTTGAAGTTAAGGGCAAAAAGGTAATTTTTGAAAATTCATTTTGAATTTAATGGCCAGATTTATTTGTTGCAAAAATGAATGGTTCGGATTAATCAAGGAGCACACGGATTGGTCAATTAGCTCATCAAAAAAGATTTGCTCTTTTCCGAATTAATTTTTAGCCCATGCAAAATGTTCCAACATATTTCATAAAGGCATTAGCCTTTCTCTCTCCACACACATGCTCGGTCAAGGCTAAAGAGCCTAGACTAAATTCCATTTAAATGCTTACACGTGCACATGTAATGATAGTAAAGGAATTAATTCCTTTTCCAAGCACATGCACGGATGGAACAAAGAGATTGTCCCAATATGATTGTCACTTTTAATTCCTCCAGTACATTCCTTTTGATCAAACATTTCTTTCTTTGTACATACACGGATGCACTTACATATAAATAAATTATAATCTTATGCATGCATGTAAGATAAAAGTCCTTTAATTTAGAAAGTCTTTTTGCCCCACTTTTGTAAAATTATTTATTTTAGAGAAGAAAATAATAGGAGTTCTCCTTGCCTTAGGAAATATTATTTTATGAACTAATTATTTTAACACTTGATATTAAATTATCAAGGTCAAGAAAATTAATTCAATAGGATTTGAAAATATTTTAAGATCAAAGTAAATAAGATAATTGAAAATAATTAGAATACAAATCCTATGGAGAGGATTCTAATATTTACTAAACTTATTTACTATTATTGTTATCATTAAAATAATCCTTAATAGTTGGAGACCTATCAATTAAGAATTAAATAATATTAATAATAATAAGATTTCTCTCATTAATTTATAATTCAAATTTTGTCCAAATATATCATTATAAATATTAAGCATTTCAATTTATTCAACTAATAAATTAAATACTCAATTTATTATCATTAAGCCAATTGTTTCTAATATAATATTATTCTTTTTGCGGTGTGACCCTTTAGGTTCAATATTATGCCGGTCGTAGAATAAATAAATTTGAACTATTCTAATATTATTTATAATGAATTAAACTCCTTTAATTCATATATAAATAAATAATATTTATTCTACATCATGAGGGACACCTTACGATAATGTATCATGACTATCCTTATAATATGAAATCAACGTTTAATCACATAGAACCTATTCAGCAGTAGTTGCCGTACAATTCAATCCTTCAACCATACAATGTCCCGATTAAATATAAGACATGGATTTACTAACAAGTCTTATTTTATTTAATCATATGCATTTCGATTTAAGAATGCACAACTCCGATTAATGTAAATTAGAAACTCCTTTCTAATTTTCATTCAACCCTGGCCAGAGATTTCTGAACTGTCATTTATCAAATCGCATAGGACATTCTCTCCCTTTATAAGAAGTGGTAGATCCTTTGTCGATCATTCACCTACCTCCGTGTATACTTTATTATACCCGTACATACCCTATGACATACCCTAAGATATTAAGGAATATGACAAACTATAACTTAACATACACAAGGTACTATGATGATCTCAAGTCCAAGGATCACTTGTACAACTATCACTTAAGGACTTCCCTATTGACAGGTGAATAAAACTCCATTAGGGTTCTTTAAGAGAGTCACGTTCAGTGAACTTATTCTCCAATAAGCACCTACATACTTGCTTTAGTGTCTCCACACAAATGATTATGAGATCAATCATCATCTTCTAAAGATCAAGCATAGTATGTACTAATCTATCCGGATCAGTAATCCCAATATTAGTGATCCAATGATTAGGAAGATTTTAGTTTTGAGCTTTCTTGAATTTAGATCTCATTAGCATGATCTCATCATGATTCTAAAAGTATTGCTCGAAAACTATGGGTTCATCACATTTATTAATTCAACTAATTAACATGGATAAAATATGCCTTTTATTCTATTATTAATATTTGAATAAGATTACAAAGTAAATGCTTATTACATCAAATATAATTGGTTTGAGGGCATATTACTTTCAATCACTTCTTTCGTTCAGCATGATTCAGAATCATTGTATGAAGCCTGGGAAAGGTTTAAGGACTTGTTGAGACGGTGCCCACACCATGGTGTAGCTAATTGGCTGCAAGTGCAGATCTTTTATAATGGGTTGAATAGTACAGTGAGGTCAAGTATTGATGCTGCAGCAGGTGGAGCTCTTATGGCCAAGAATTGTGATGAGGCCAAGAATTGTGATGAGGCATATCAGTTGCTTGAGACAATGGCAGCTAACAACTATCAGCAACAACATCAAGCTCCAAGACAAGCATACCCACCGGGATTTCAGTCGCAACAACATGCTCAACAACCTCATCAACTTGATAAAATATCTCAAATGGAAGAGTTGTTAGCAAGAATGGCGACTCAGTTTGAAGTAACAACAAAGAACCAATCAGCAGCTATAAAGAATCTTGAAAACCAGATTGGGCAGATAGCTAGTGCTTTGAACAACTGACCTCAAGGGTCGTTACCGAGTGATACTGAGAAGAATCCAAGGAAAGATGGGAATGAACAGTGCAAAGCAGTTACACTAAGGAGTGGAAAGGAGTTGGTTGCAAATTCTGACGAACATAAGAAAGCTAGTGTTGAGAAGGAAGAAGAACCAGTGGTTGGAAATTCAACAGACAAATCCGAGGGAGAAGTTTCAGGAAAACAAAAGGAAGAAAAGCAGATGTCAGCTACACCACCTTTGCCATTCCCACAGAGATTTCAAAAGCAGAAGTTAGATAGACACTTCTCAAAATTTTTAGAAGTATTCAAAAAGCTGTAGATTAACATCCCATTCGCAGATGCTTTAGAACAAATGCCCAGCTACGCTAAGTTCATGAAAGATATTCTGGCAAGAAAGAGGAAGTTAGGGGAATTTGAGACGGTAGCATTGACAGAGGAATTTGTGCCATTCTACAAAGGAAGTTGCCACTAAAGTTGAAGGATCCAGGTAGCTTCACCATTCCGTGCATAATTGGAACTCAATTTTTTAGCCGATGTCTGTGCGATTTGGGAGCTAGTATCAACCATATGCCACTATCGGTTTATCAACAGCTTGGGTTGAAGGAAGCTACACTAACAAATGTCACTCTGCAGCTTGCCGATAGATCACTTACCTATCCAAAGGGAATAATGGAAGATGTACTAGTAAAGGTAGATAAATTTATATTCCCTGTGGATTTCATAGTCCTTGATTTTGAGGAAGATAGTAACATACCAATTATCCTTGGGCGCCCATTTTTAGCTACTGGGAGGACAATAATTGATGTACAGAAAGGAGAGTTAACAATGAGGGTCCAAGATGAAGAAGTAACTTTCAACGTGTTCAAGGCTATGAAATTTTCGAAGGAAGAAGAAGAATGCTTCAGGGTTGACTTGATTGAGGGAGCGAGTAAGGAAACATTTATCAAAGTAGTGAACAAAGATCCTCTAAAAGCGACACTGGTGAATGAAAACTTGTCTAAAGACTTAGTTGTGTTAGAATTGGCCCAGATGTTAGATTCAGCTCCAAAGTTTACACAAGTCAAGCCAAAGTTTGAACCCTTGGAACACTTGGGAAGGTTAGCAGATAAGGTCAAACCGTCATTAGAAGAACCACTGGTCTTAGAACTCAAGCCACTGCCTAACCATCTTCGGTATGCATATCTGGGTTCATCTTCTACTTTGCCAGTCATAATTTCTGCTTCATTGGATGCAGTTCAGGAGGAAAAACTGTTAAGGGTACTGAGGAAATACAAAATAGCTCTTGGGTGGACTCTTGCAGATATCAAAGGAATAAGCCCATCAATTTGTATGTATAAGATCCTGCTAGAAGGGGAAGCAAAACCAATTGTTGAGCAGCAAAGAAGACTTAACCCCATTATGAAGGAGGTAGTTAAAAAGGAAATCCTAAAGTGGTTGGATGCAGGGATTATTTATCCCATATCTGATAGCTCATGGGTAAGTCTCGTTCAATGCATGCCAAAGAAAGGGGGAATGACAGTAGTGGCGAATGAGAATAATGAATTGATCCCTACTCGAACAGTTACGGGTTGGCGAGTCTGTATGGATTATAGGAAGTTGAACAAGGCCACTCGGAAGGACCATTTTCCTTTGCCATTTATTGATCAGATGTTGGACAGGCTTGCCGGACACGGGTATTATTGCCTTTTGGACGGTTACTCAGGTTACAATCAGATAGCCGTAGCACCCAAAGATCAGGAAAAAATGACATTTACATGTCCTTATGGTACATTTGCTTTCCGAAGAATGTCTTTTGGGTTATGCAATGCTCCTGCGATGTTTCAACGGTGTATGATGGCCATCTTTTCTGATATGGTAGAACATAACCTCGAGGTATTTATGGATGATTTCTCAGTTTTTGGAGATTTATTTGATCATTGTTTGGACAATCTCACTCTTGTGCTCAAAAGGTGTATGGAAACAAACTTAATCTTGAATTGGGAAAAATGCCATTTTATGGTCCAAGAAGGGATAATTTTGGGTCATAAAGTTTCTGCAAAAGGAATCGAGGTAGATAGGGCGAAGCTTGAAACCATTGAGAACCTACCTCCGCCATCTTCAGTTAAGGGTATTCAGAGTTTTTTGGGACATGCAGGGTTTTATAGAAGATTTATAAAAGACTTCTCCAAAATCACAAAGCCACTGTGTAGCCTTTTGGAGAAGGATGTTCCGTTTAATTTTGATAAGGCATGCCATGAAGCCTTTGAAGTGTTGAAGCAAAAGCTAATTACTGCACCGGTCATAGTAGCACCAGATTGGAGTAGTCCATTTGAATTAATGTGCGACGCTAGCGACTTTACGATTGGCGCGGTTCTCGGTCAACGTAAAGATAAGACTTTTCATGCCATTTATTATGCTAGCAAGACATTATCGGATGCCCAGCTAAACTATACAACCATAGAGAAGGAGCTATTGGCAGTGGTTTATGCTTTTGATAAATTTTGTTCGTATCTGATTGGGACCAAGGTGATTGTGTTCATTGATCACTCGGCTATTAAATATCTGATAGCTAAGAAGGACACCAAACCGAGATTGATTCGCTGGATACTATTGCTGTAAGAGTTTAATTTAGAGATCCGGGATCGGAAAGGTACAGAAAATCAGGTTGCTGATCATTTATCACGGTTAGAGAATTTAGAGTTGAATAAGGATGATAAAACAATGATCAACGAGTTTTTTCCGGATGAGCAATTGTTTGTTATACAATTAAAGACACCATGGTATGCAGATTTTGTAAATTTCATCGTGGGTAAGGTGTTTCCGTCGGATTTGACAAGTTAGCAGAAAAAGAAATTTCTACATGATGTGAAGCACTACCTATAGGATGAGCCATTCTTATTCAAGCAGTGTGCAGATCAATTAATAAGAAAGTGTGTTCCCGAAGATGAAATGGAGAGTATCCTACAGCATTGTCATGCATCTGACTATGGTGGACATTTCGGGGGAGAAAGAACAATAACCAAGGTATTACAATGTGGATTCTACTGGCTGACACTTTTTAAGGATGCTCATGTGTTTGTGTTAAAATGTGACAAATGCCAAAGAGTTGGCAATATATCAAAGAGACACGAGATGCCACTTAACACGATTCTAGAGGTTGAAGTATTTGACGTGTGGGGCATCGACTTCATGGGGCCCTTCCCCTCATCTTTTAGCAATTCTTACATACTACTGGCAGTGGATTATGTCTCAAAGTGGGTGGAAGCTGTAGCATCACCTACTAACGATGCCAAAGTGGTGGTGAAGTTCATTCGCAAGTATATCTTCTCTAGATTCGGAACTCCTCATGCAATCATTAGTGACGAGGGCACACACTTTTGTAATAAGCAGTTTTCAGCTATTCTTGCTAAATACGGAGTCACTCATAAGATAACAACTGCTTACCATCCACAGACTAGCGGCCAGGCCGAGGTATCAAATCGTGAAGTTAAACGAATTCTTGAGAAGGTAGTGAACCCTAGCCGGAAGGATTGGGCAAGCAAGATGGACGATGCATTATGGGCATATCGGACAGCTTATAAAACACCGATAGGGATGTCACCATACAGGTTGGTATATGGGAAAACATACCATCTTCTAGTAGAATTGGAACATAATGCTTACTGGGCTATCCGTAAGTTAAATTTTGATATGGCTGCGACGGGAGAAAAGCACCTCTTGTAATTGAACCAAATGGACGAATTCAGACTTCAATCATACGAGAATGCCAAGTTGTACAAGCAGAAGGTCAAGAAATGGCATGATGGGAAAATTATAGACAGGAAGTTGAATCGGGGCAAACGGTGTTGCTATACAACTCGAGGCTAAAACTCTTCCCAGGAAAGCTGAAATCACGGTGGTTTGGCCCATTCACGATTATCAAGGTTTTTCCTCATGGAGCTGTGGAAGTTGAAGAGCCGGAGTCTAAACGTATTTTCAAAGTCAACGGCCAGAGGTTGAAACACTACTATGGAGGTCACGTTGACCGTGAAAAGACATCTGTGAGCTTTGCTGATTAGAACGGAGAAACAAAGTCGAGCTGAGGACGTAAAACCAAGCACTATCTGGGAGGCAACCCAGAGTTTCAATTCCTGTTTTATCTTTTGTTCAATCACTACTGTTAGCCTCTATGTCATCTTAATCTAGTTATTTAAAAAAAAAAATTCTACAACTAATTTTGGACTCTAGGTTGATTTGTTTTCAGGTATTAGCATGCAGGGTTTAGAAAATTGGTTAAGTAAGGCTCCAGCGCCTAGGCGCTCAATTTGAGCCTGGGATTGAAAGTAGTATGCACACAAGCCAATCATATTTGATATGATATAACATATACTTTGTAATCTTATTCAGTTATTAAAGGCATTTTACATTATCTACATGGTACTGTTATATTAAATGTGATAAACCCATAGTTTTGAGCAATGCTTTTAGAATCATGATGTGGATCATGCTAATGAGATCTAAATTCTAGATAGCTCACAAACTAAAATCGTTCCTAATCGATGGATTACTAAAAAGGGGATTACTGAATCCGGATAGATTAGTACATACGTTGCTTGCTCTTATGAAGAGGATGATTGATCTCATAATCATTTGTGTGGAGACACTAAAGCAAGTATGTAGGTGCTTATTAGAGAATAAGTTCACTGAACGTGGCTCGCTAAGGAATACCTAATGGAGTTTTACTCGCCTGTCAATAGGAATTCCTCTAATGATAGTAGTACAAGTGATCCTTGGACTTGAGATCATCATAGTATCTTGTGTGTGATGAGTTATACTTTGACATGTCCCTTAAGACCCTTAGGGTATATCAAAGGGTATGATTGGGTATAATAAGTTATACATGGAGATAGATGAATGATCAACAAAGAATCTACCACTTCTAGTAAAAGGAGAGAATGTCCTATGTGATTCGATAAATGACGACTCAGAAGTCTTTGGCCAAAGCAGAATGAAATTAGAAAGGAGTTTCTAATTTGCATTATCAGAGTTGTGCATTTGAGAATCGAAATGCATATAATTAAATAAAATAAGACTTGACAGTAATTCCATGTCTTATATTTAATTGGGACATTGTATGGTAGAAGGATTGAATTGTACGGTAACTATGTACTGAAAGGTTCTTTTGTGATTAATGTTGAAATCTATATTATCTGGAAAGTCGTTGATCGCTAAAGGGGCTTACCCTTATTGTAGAATAAATATTATTTATTTAAATAAATTAAATAGTTTAATTTATTTATTTAAATAAGATTAGAATTGTTCTAATTGATTTATTCACAACCGGTTTAATATGGAGAACCTAAAGGGTCACACCGCAAAAGGAAAATATTTGTTTAAGAAGTAAATGGCATAATTGTAATAATAAGTTAAGTGTATTTAATTTAATCTATGGAGATAGAATAAATTAAATAGCTTAATATTTATTATTTAATATTTTGGAAATATTAAATATAAATTAATAAGAGGAGTCTTATTATTATTATTACTATTATTATTATTTAGTTCCTAAAAGGGTTTGGGAATTAATTACTAAAAGTACTCTCATAAATTTCTAATTGGATTAGGAGTTTAATTAATTAAAGGAGTTTAATTAAAATAAAAAAACCCTAATCCTAAATAGTTTAGGAGGGTTCCCTATATCTATAAATAAGAGGAGTCTTATCATGATTTAGGGCTAGACAGTTACACACTCTTCCATAAGAATTGGAGAGAGAGTGAGAGTACTTGCAATTTCTATAGAGATAGAAAATAGGGTTTTGCCAACACCCATCTTCTTTAACAACTATTATTCCTTGGTGGATCACGTCTAGAGGCCAAACACTTGGGTGGCTAACGTTGATCAAAGGAAGGAATTTAATCGGTGGAATTCAAGGAGAACGCGAAGGAATTGGAGGTGAACTTGTATTTGAGGAAGCTTTGATTCACGAGGGTATAATTATATATCTCTATCTCTTTCGTTTAATTGATAATTGATCACAAGGATGATCATTATGATGGTTTATATGAAAAATTTTAAAATCCGTTTTATTATGCTTCCGCACTATTTATGTAATTTGATTGCATATTCGCGCTATATACAAACCTTACAGTGGTATCAGAGCCTAACCTTGTGCTAATTATCGATTATGATGATTCCATGTATGTATGGGTATGCGATTGGATCGATTTTCTGGACAAAGAAATTTTTTTTTTCGAACTCTGCTACGCTGCGCGGCCGCGCCGCTTCCAGTTCATTCTGGAGCACGGCCGCGCCCGAGCCCGAACCCAGAAACTGTTTCTAGGGGTGCAGCACGGCCGCGCCGCTCCTAGTTCAATTTGGAGCGCGGCCGCGCCGGTCTGCAAAATTTGAAATTTTTTTATTTTGATTTTATTTATTTTCAATTAAGATAAAAGGTTTATTTTGAATTGGAATATGATTAAAATTAAAAGTTTTATTTTAACTTGGAATGAGATTCCACGTTAACTAGAATAAAGGAGTTTATTCTATTTTGGAATAGGATTCCATATTTCCTAGAATAAAGGAGTTTATTCACATATGGAATAGAATTATATATTTCCTTAAAAATAAAGATGTTTATTTTGATAAGGAATAGGATTCAACATATTTTATTTTCAACAATTTTAAGTTAAAATAAAAGAGTTTGTTTTGAACTTGAAATTGGATTAATTGAAATAAAAGAGTTTATTTTGATTTGGAATTTGATTAAAAATAAAGAAGTTTATTTTTATTCAACATTGGATAAAATAAAATAAATAAGTTTATCATGATTTAAATTTTGATTAAAATAAAAGAGTTTATTTTGTTTCAAAATTGGATTTCTAGTAAACTTTTAATTGCCCATTAAATGATATCAATGCATATATGGAATGGTTTTATTATTCATGAGATGATGTTATTTATTGATACATATGGAGATATGTATGATAATAAATAGGGATTGATTATGGACTACTGACCAATGTGTGATTGGATTTATTTTAGTGGATGCTTGAATGAATGAGTTTTTATAAATGAGGTGTGCGTACCTCGTTTTCTCTAGTTTTTCTTGATGTAAATTCTATCTTCCTCCTATGTACCTCCCTTTAACTGCTGATCAAGGTTTCTATTTATTGTAAATAGTTTATGTAATAGGTTTAGTTAGAATTACTCGAAGAATTGGAGACAAGGGAGCAACGAGCGCTTGAAGACCCGTTTGTAATGGAGCCCGGGTTTAAATGTAATAGTTATATTTAAATTTTTGTTCTTGCACCCTAGGTTTGACCTTTTGGTTCACTTGGTGGCTCTAGTGAACCAAACTAAAATAAAAGTCCATAATCAATCTGGGTAGAATATAGTATTCTATATGTGCATGCTTACTATGTATATATTATATATTATACAACATGCTTCGCATGTTAAATAATATGACGCGTATTTTATATATATATGTGCATGCGCGCTAAATAAGATGAGACAAATAATAACAAATCCCTCAAAGAAATTATATTAAGTCCTAAGCGTTCAAAGATATTTGGAATATCGAACGTTGCCTTCTAGTATGGTAAAGCGATAGAGTATTAAATATTTAATATGAGTTTGTTGTGTCACACAAGGCAAGTATTAAATATTTAAGATGTTGCTTTATCACATTTGATGCTTATAAATAGACTGAATGATGTTGTTTTGTTGTGTCACACAAGGACAATGTTTTTATTTCGAATATATGAAAGTGCTAGGTTGGACTTAACTTGGATAATTTTGATTCGAATGTGTCACACTTGATCAAAATAATCTAAGAGGCAAAATACAAGGAGTTACATAGTGATGTAATTGACAATAGTTGTCTACCTATTTATTTATATATCGTTTGTTGTGTCACACAAGGCTATAATCATTTGAAATGAGATCCTTATTCTCACTAGCAAACCTTTAATTAGATTTGCCGAACCATATATATTGAGGGTAATATAGTTTGATGAAAATAGTGAGGTACCAATTTAAAATAAAGACCTAATTTATTTTGGTAATTAATTAAGAAATGAATGTATGCTAAAATGTTGTTAAATTACAAATTCATTTAACAGAATTTTACAATGTCTAATTCACTATCACTGCGTAGCATATTAGATGCTAATTAACCGGACCGATTTACACGGACTAGTTAAGGAATCTAAGAATAGTTCTTAAGGCTGAAAAGCTATCTTATGTCCTTAATATGCCTATCCCTGCAATGGTTGCAGACAATGCCTCAGAGGAAGAGATTGTTACTTTTAGAAAGTAGTAACATGATGCATAGTTGGCTCAATGCATCATACTCGCATCCATGAGTAACGAGCTTCAGCCTCAGCATGAAACTATGGATGCTCCTACTATACTCCTGCACCGTCAAGCAGTTGAAGGGTGAGGAAAGTAGGACTATTAGATATCAGATATCTAGGGAGCTTTTCCGATCTAGAATGACCGATGACACTACAGTACAGACATATGTCCTAAAATGATCAATCTGATTGAACAATTGGGACAACTGGGTTTTAATGGATGGAGAGTTGATTCAAGATTTGATCTTGCAATCACTTTCGGACTCTTTCTCACAAATTGTTGTGAATTTTCACATGAACAAGCTATATGTCAGCCTGCCTGAGTTTCTTAAACATGTTGAAAACTGTAAAGAGTTACTTTCCAACCAAGAAAGACCAAGTCTTACTGGTAGATGATTCTTCCAGGAAGCGGAAGAGGGCCAAAGAATCTTCTTAAAAGAAGAGCAATTTAAAGAAGGTAAATGGAAAGGTAAAAACAAAGGACAATAAGAATAAGACTGATGCAGATAGCAAAGGAGTTTCCTTCCACTACAATAAGCCATATACTAGAAAGGAAACTGTAAGGAGAATCTTACAGAGGCTAACCAGAAGAAGCTTAGTGAAGCTTCGGTTACACATACAGGTTTGTTCATGATTACAAATAAATCTTTCTGTAAGTTAAGGTTCTACTTGGGTATTGGATACCGGCTGTAGTTCTCAGATATGCAATCCAATGCAGAGACTAAGCAGAAGTAGAAAGCTAAACAAAAAATAATCTTATGTGTGGGAATGGAGCAAAGGTTGCTGCATTAACTATAGGAACTTATAGTTTAGCATTGCCTACGAGCAAGTCTATTAAGTTAATAAGTTGTTATTATGTTCCAGTTCTCATTAGAAATATTAAAACTTTCGTTGTTGGACAAGGAAGGTTCTGGTATTATATTTAAGAACAATTATTGTTCTATTTATAATGATAATATTTTGCTTGAAACTGGAAGATTACTTGACAGACTTTGTATACTTGACTTACATGAAAAACATTTTGCAAATTGAATAAACTAATAAAAGAAAAGGAGATGGTCATTCAAAGAGTTGAATGTGTGTATTTGATAAAATACAAGTCTGAATCATTTGAAATGTTCAAAGAATTCAGAAGTGAAACATATTGACAAAGTATTAAGTTTCTTTGATCAGATCGAGGAAGGAATACTTGTGCAATGAGTTTCTAGATCATCTCAAAATGATATTTTCTCATAATGGACACCTCCTGATACGCAATAATTGATTGGTGTATCTAAAAGGAAAAATTGTACCTTGTTGGACATGGTGCAGTCCATGATGATTTTTACCGACATTCTAGTATCCATCTGGGGTTATGCCCTAGAAACGGCTGCATATCTACAAAAATAAGGTAACCTCAAAAATCCGAGTCCAAGACTCCATAAAGGTTATGGATAGGGAGGATTCCTACTCTTAAGTATGCTAAGATAAGGGGTTGTCCAGCTTATGTGAAAAGGTTTCAAAGATAAGTTTGGGACAAAATCTGACAAGTGCAGATTTGTGGGATATCCTAAAGAAAGTTTAGGGTATTATTACTATAATCCTACACGCTGCATTCTTAGATAAAGGTGTTTATCATTGAAGGAGCTAGTGGGAGGGTAATAGATCTTGAAAGAGTTCAAGAACCACAAAGCACTTTAAGTCGAACTGAGGAACCTGTAGATAGACCTATTATACCACAACCGAATCGTAAATCTGGAATAGTGCCGAAGATACCTGGGAGGTATGGATTCATCATAGAGGATGATGATGAGGTACGCATCATAGAGGATGATGATCCAGTTATATACGATGAGGCTATAAGTAGAAGACACTCAGAGAAATGGCACATGGCCATGAAATCCGAAATGGACTCCATGTATGAGAACCAAGTATAAACTCTGGTTACTCCACAAAAGGGCATAGTGCCTAGAGTGTGAATAAAGACTGAGGCAAATGGCAAGGTGGAGATCTATAAGACCAGACCTGTTTAAAAGGTTTTTTAAGTCAAGGAGTTGACTGTGATAAAACCTTATTACCGGGTAATGCTCAAGTCCATTTGGATTTTGCTTGTGATTGCAGCTTATTACGAAATCTGGTAAAATGGATGTGGAGACGTCCTTCCTCAATAAAGACTTGAGGAGAATGTATGTATGATACAGCCAAAAGATTTTGTTTCAAAGGTTGAAGCAAATCGTGTTTTAAGCTACAATGATCGATTGATGGATTGAAGCAAGCTTCTCAAAGATGGAACATTCGTTTTGATGAGACAATCAAAAGAGTTTGATTTTATCAAAAACGAGAATGAACCTAGTGTGTACAAAAGGGTCAGTGGGAGCACTGTGACATTCCTAGTATTATATGTTGATATACTACTGATAAGGAATAATACACCAATGCTACAATCAGTACAGATAAAATTGTCTAAACATTCCTCCATGAATGACTTGAGAGAAGTATCTTATAAATTGGGGATATAAATCTATATAGATAGATTTAAAAGGATGTTCGGCTTGACCCAAGGAACGTATATTCATTTGATGCTAAAGGCGTTTAGCATGGCAAACTCCAAGAGAGGTCTCATAATGATGAGCCATGGAGTGTATCTCTCTAAAATTATCCCCAATTGAAAGAGAGATCGCATGAGTTACTATCATGAATGCAATGAATATACAAGGCTTGATGTTGATCAGTCATATTCTGGAGATGATCACTATAAGACAGTGATAAACATCTTTAGGGACTTAACCAGTACTAAAGATGTGATCATGATTCATGGTAGGTCTGAATTAAAACTAGAGGGTTAAACTAGAGGTTAGTACTTTCTTTGTTATCTTGCATTTGGGAATTGTTGTGGACTATATTGTGGCACGATTTAGATGCTTTAAGTTTGGGGGAAGTATACACAAAGGGCTTTTCAAGTGTAGCATATCACGTGTTCGATATATTGCCCCAAAGAAATTTTGCAGTTGTTTTTGGGTCTTTTCCTTTCTAAGTTGAGGGTAGCAGATTACAAGCTTAGTTACTTATGGTGCCCAAATGACACAGAGGGGAAAGTTCAGGAACTTCCGGCAAGTATGACAAAAAGAAATTTGTGAGTCCTCAGGCATTCTATCGATATCAAAATTGGTCATCCGGGAAATCTTTAATTCCTGAACGAGGCTTGCTACCAGATGAGCGAGAAGATGGGGAATTAGCTTACATAATACAAAGTCGTAAGTGGATGGCATTTACAGCACAACCTGAGCCAGCAGCGATCAATATTGTATAGGAATTTTATGCAAATGCTAAAGAGGCCGATGGAAATTCTGTGATGGTTCGTGGTAAAGCAGTAAATGTTGGGCGAAAGGCGATCAATGCTTATTACAGCTTGCAAAAGATCCATGGCGATGGGTATACAAACTATATGAAATAGGACTTGGATTATAGTGAGATAATTGCAGCCCTTTGTGAGCCTGGGACTGAATGGAAATTGACAGACCAGCAGGAGGCAGTTCACTTCCCTTCGTCTAAACTGAGCAGATATGGAAAAGCTTGGCATGCATTCATTTGTGCTAAATTGATGTCGTGCCGGCATATGAGTGATGTTAGTAATCAGCGGGCCGCTCTACTGTTTTGCATAGCCAAAGGAAAAACGGTAGACGTTAGGGGAAGTCATACATGAATCTATTGTGCGTGGACTTGAGGGGAGCACTTCAGGTGGGCTGCCTCACCCATCGTTGATTACAGAGTTATGTCGCCAGGCTGGGGTACAGTGGGTGTTGATATATTTGTATGTATAATAAATAAAACTCATACACGTAAGTGCACGCGATCCACAAGTAATATAAAGTAAGTAAAGTATCGATCCCACGAGGAAATGAATTGCATTTATGACTACAAACACCGATTTTGTAATTAGTTTGGTCTCTTTAAACAAGCGGTTTTAGTGATGAAATAGTCTAATAATTACTAATGAAACAATTAAAACAAATTTAGCGGTACAAATTACAGATTTTATATGCTTGGGATTATAATTTCACTTAATGCCGATTTAGATTTCCATGCTTCCTATTGTTGCTAGTTGGTTATTATGGAATGTTGGTCGAAAACACGAAAGTAAAATATGGCCATCTCTCGATGCACCATACCCATATCACACTAAATCCACAATTGATAGAATGAATGTGAACACCCTAGATGACTAACGCACTATATTTCTATGTGAATTACAATCAAACGGGTTTAAGAACAAGTTTTCAAATGACCACACATGGTGCTTCGGTATATCTCTATCCTAAGCACGAAACATAATTTCACGAGGAATGTAATAATTATGAACATATGCTAGCATAGTGAGATCTTAATTTATACTTCCTTTCTCAATTCCATATAAATTATCACAGTAATTGGTGATCAAGCAATTAAACATGGAGTATAGATTATGCTAGACATTCATTTCACAACCAACTAGTAAAAATAAGGAAGCACTTCAATTCTTAATCAAGCAAAAGATCCATTATAATCCCAAGAATTAGATTTAGTTCATAATAACAATAATAGAGTTCATCATGCACAATTGGTTCATCATCATAATTACAGAATAGAAAAATTAATCAAAAATAGAAAATATTCAAGCTCCCTGTTCCGTTTTGCAACTCCTGATGATTTTCCAAGTTGTGTAGATAGTTGATTTCTTGCTCCCAATCTCCAATTCAGCATCCATATAGCTCCATTCTTCAGTTCCCAAATGCCAATTATGCTCAGCTAATGATTCCCAAGTTTTAAAGCTAGAATGCAGTAACCAATCTATTTTCGTGTAGGAGCAGAGCTGGTAAAATTGAATTCTCAATTGGCTAATAATACAAGCAAAAATTGTCTTCTTTTGACTTATTATGATTCCCACTAATAAAAGCTAAACCCACTGATCCCTCAAAATCTGGCATTGCATGATATCTGGATAATGCTGCTTCACTGGATGAAACATGCTGCATGGGCGGCTGGCGACGGGCGCAGCTGCGCCGCCCTCCTTTGCAATAGGGGCGCAGCTGCGCAGGAGAGGCACGGCAGGAACAGGAGGGGCGCAGCTGCGCTGGCGCCCTTTGTAAAAGGGGCGCAGCTGCGCCGAGGGCCAGTTTGCTGCAGTGCTGCTATTGTATAATTTCTTTATGACCTGCACAAGCACAAACAACCAAATAGCACCCATCCACAAATGCACAACAACCCGAGCCAAAATTACCAAAAACAATGCAAAAGTCGTATAATGAGGCTAGTGAATCAAAAACCGAACGAGATGGGGAAATGCATGAATTTACACTAGATAGCTATTAGAAAAGCATCAAATGAAACCAAATAGTATCCAATAAGTAGGTATGAAACCTACTTATCAAATACCCCCAAACTTAAATTGTTGCTTGTCCTCAAGCTAATACAACGAAATGAATGCAAACATGAATGCAAATATGAATGCAATGAAATAAGAATGCACCATGACCCTCATCAATTAGCAAGCAATCCACAAGATTTGCCTCAGAAGATTCTAGCGACACATCAAAACTTGGTCCGTTGTACCGTGATACCCGTGCAACTCAAATTCCGTGGTGAATGATAAAGTGTTGTGTGTGTGTGCAGCAATCATCAAACTATGGTAATCCCAATCGATTCTCATAATATGTTTCTTAGGGAAAATTTATATAATCGAACCTCTAAAAGACATTTGGGGTAAATATAGTTAAAACCACGCTATGTTCAGAATGTGGGGATCGACTTAGACATTATTCGGATCATGACGCTTGGTCGTGCAATGCCTAGTTCCCATAGGCTATTCAATGATACCCATGTAACGAGCTTTCGGCCAACGACTCCCAAACCAATTGGTCTTAGGGCGCTAGGTGTAGAGACATCCCCTAGGGTGTACTTACTCGAATATCAAAGGCCACAAAACTAAGCTGACCAAATCTTTATTAACAGCCATTTTTTTTATATCAACGAATGCGTTTTACGCTCCATTTCGTTGCATAAATACTCTACTAAGTACCCCCCCCAAACTTGAACACGTGTGATTTCAACTAATATTTCCCACAATTGCCACAATCATTAAAAACACAACTAATTCTCTCTAGAACTCAATTATGCGAATCTTTGGGCTACAAAGTTAGAAAACTACTGAGAATGTGCAAACCGGTTTTATCACAGCAAACGCAAGATAAGAGTTGCAATGTATCATGGCATCCGACCCAAAGTCTTAACAGTTAGCAAAATCAAAAAGTTTTCATCATAGGCATGTGGGGATGCATACTAATCAAAATAGGAGGATCATGCAACTAAACTACATGATGTGATATGATATGCATGAGAAATTCAGCATTATTATTATTATTTTTATTTTTTTTATTACGAAAATAAGGAAACAAATACCTAAAATGACAATAAATAACAAGAAAGCAAATAACTAACAATAAAAACAGATAATTTAAAGCATCATAAAATAACAAGGCAAGCCTAATACCCCCAAACTTAAAATATGCAATGTCCTCATTGGAGGTAATAGGGTAAAGAGTACTCCCCTAAGAAGCGTCCTCGGCGCCGCTAGGCGGCGTGTCGGGCGGAGGATAAGGGATGCCGGAGCCGAACGTGGGAAACTCAATGTGGACCCCCTGCTGACTGAACGCCTCCGATAGTGCACCAGCGAAGGAGACGCTGTAATCCCTGAAGCTCGTGTGCAACGCGTCCATGCGGCGCTGCAGGCGGCGCATGTCGCGCTCATGTCCACTGATGCCCCTCTGCTGCACTGGCGGGGCAGGCATGCCCTCCTCACTGGCCTCCTCCACCTCATCAGCCACAATAAAACCCAACCCATTAGGCCGGGACTCTCCACCGCGCCAAACATTATACTTTCGGATCATGGCGCTATCGATGTCTCACATAGGTAGCTGGAGAGCCTCCTCGCCCCATTCCACGTTTGCCGCTAGGCATAGGCGTGTGATGATCGAGGCGTGTGGAATGGCACCGGAAGTGACAGCCCGCATGAAACGAAGCATGGACTGGTTGATGATATATCCCACGTCCATGCTGCCTCCATGCAGAATACGGTGCAAGAGTACCGCGCGGTCCCGTGTCACGTCCTGATGATGGGTGGTCGGTAAGATACTCGCGCAAATGAAGGCGTACCACGCCTTGGCAAATCTATTCAGCGCGGTCTGAGGGAAGTGAACCTTCAAGGTGGTGCCTGGCTGAGTCTTCCACTGCGTGCCCGGCTGGCACATCTCATATATCAACGCATCAAGGTCAGTTTTGTAGCGTTCATGTACCACCCAGTCGGTAGCCTCATCAGTAGCAGATGGTAGGCGAAAAAATTCATTGATTGCCTGCGCCGAATAGGATACCTGCTTGCCCCGCACGAAGGAAATCCCATTCTGTGTTTCCCGGGCGTTGGCATAGAACTCCCGAACAATGGCTATCGGGGCTGACTTCGGTGTCTCAATGAATAGCAACCAACCCAAACGCCGGATTTGGTCAAGAATACGCCCATCCTGTGCTTTGGGCTTCAAACCCCTCTCTGGTATGAAGGATTTGACGCTAAGCACCTCCCAGTAGTAATGCTGTGCAGATAGATTGACAAATTTGGTGGCATCCAGAGTATTGATGCCACCACCAGTAGATTCGGATCCGCTGCTGCTGGAAGAAGAAGGTTGGGGAGTGCGTGCGCGCTTCGGCATGGTGGTATGTGTTTGGGGTTTGAAGGTAGAGTGTAGGTAGTTAGGGTTTTGAGAGAGTGGGTAGGGATGAGAGGAGAGGGTTTTGTGTTGCTGCTAGAGAGTCAGTTAGGGTTTGATGATTGTGACTGATGGGGACCGACTATTTATAAAAAAAATATTCCGCGATCGGCGCAGCTGCGCCGCAGTTGTACTGGGAAGGGGGCGCAGCTGCGCTGGGCTTCAGGTTTGGCTCAGGCGGACACCGGCGCAGCTGCGCGGATAATGAACTGAAGAGCAGGCGCAGCTGCGCAGTTGCTCAGATGTTGCAGATGAGGGTGGCTCGGCGCAGCTGCGCTGATATTGAACTGAAGAAGGGGCGCAGCTGCGCTGGAGCTCAGGAATCCTGGAAAAACTTTTTCTTTCTCTGAACAACGGCAAGTGTTTGCAATGGAACACTGCACCCCCAAACTCAAAGTGTGATCAAGTCAAACGCTTGAGGGCAAGATTAGACACCTGAAATAAAAACAAACACGTATGTTAAAATGAAATCACACAAACTAAACAAAAATCACACAATAATAGAAGTAATAAAAGTAATCTCGGGTTGCCTCCCGAGGAGCGCTTTGTTTTAAAGTCGGTTAGCTCGACTCTCATTGATGCTCAATCCATGGCCAGGTCAATTGAGGATTTTTGGCGATCAAATTCGCCTCCCCAATAGTGCTTCAATCTTTGGCCATTAACCTTGAAGGGTTGCTCGCTGTCCATTCCAACAATCTCGATGGCACCATGTGGGAATACAACAATGATGGTAAAGGGACCCGACCATCGGGATTTGAGCTTTCCCGGGAATAACTTGAGCCTGGAGTTGAATAGTAAGACCGCTTGGCCAGGTTCAAATTTTCTCTCGATGATTTTTCGGTCGTGCCATCTCTTTACCTTCTCTTTGTAGAGTTTCGAATTCTCATAGGCTTGCAATCGGAACTCATCGAGTTCATTTAGCTGTAGGAGTCTCCTTTCTCCTGCTGCAGATGGGTCAAAATTCAACTTTTTAATGGCCCAGTAAGCTTTGTGCTCTAATTCAACCGGAAGATGACAACCCTTGCCATAAACCATGTGATAAGGGGACATGCCGAGAGGTGTCTTGTATGCAGTTCTATAAGCCCACAAGGCTTCATCTAGCTTTAGAGACCAATCTTTTCTGGAAGGATTAACAATCTTTTCCAGAATTCTTTTTACCTCTCGGTTGGAGACTTCGGCTTGACCATTGGTCTGTGGATGGTAGGCAGTGGCAATCCTGTGTCTTACTCCATATTTGGCCAAGAGAGCTGTGATCTGTTTGTTGCAAAAATGGCTCCCCTCATCACTAATGATCGCCCGAGGAGTGCCAAATCTAGTAAAAATGTTTTTTTGTAGGAACCTCAAAACCACCTTAGCATCATTGGTTGGTAACGCCGAAGCTTCCACCCATTTGGACACGTAATCAACCGCTAGAAGGATATAGAGATTGTTGCAGGATGATGGAAATGGTCCCATGAAGTCTATGCCCCAAACGTCAAAGATCTCCACCTCCAAGATCACATTTAGTGGCATCTCATTACGGTTGGAGATGTTGCCCATCCGTTGGCATCGATCACAATTCTTTATGAAGTGGTGGGCATCTTTGAACAAGGTGGGCCAATAAAATCCGGCCTGGAGTACCTTTGTTGCTGTTCTCTGCGTTCCATAATGGCCACCATACAGAGAAGAATGACATGCATGTAATATACTGGTACTCTCGACATCGGGGATGCATCTTCGGATCACAAGATCTGTGCATTGTTTGAACAAGTAAGGCTCATCCCACATGTATCTCTTTGTATCATGCAAAAATTTCTTCCTCTATTGAGAAGTTAGATCCGGTGGTAGCATATGACTCACAAGATAGTTGACAATATCAGCGAACCAAGGGATTTCAAATGTGACTGCAAATAGCTGCTCATCAGGGAAACAATCGTTTATCTCAACCTTCTCTTTGCTCTCTAAATCCGGATTGTCCAATCTGGAAAGATGATCGGCTACCAGATTTTCCGTACCTTTCTTATCCTTAATTTCCAAGTCAAACTCTTGGAGCAAAAGGATCCATCTGATTAATCTAGGCTTGGCATCTTTCTTTGAGATCAAATACCGAATTGCTGCATGATCAGTGTACACCACTACCTTTGTTCCAATGAGATAGGATCGGAACTTGTCGAATGCATAGACAACCGCGAGTAGTTCCTTCTCGGTGGTGGTGTAGTTCATTTGGGCCTCTGAAAGTGTTTTGCTGGCATAGTAGACTGCATGTAGAACCTTGTCTCTGCGCTGTCCCAATACCACGCCCACAGCGTAGTCACTAGCATCACACATAAGCTCAAATGGAAGAGACCAATCTGGTGCCACTATCACAGGTGCTGTTGTCAATTTCTGTTTCAACAACTCAAATGCTGCTAAGCAATTTTCATCGAATAGAAACGGAACGTCTTTTTCCAATAGATTGCACAGAGGTTTTGTGATTTTGGAGAAGTCTTTGATAAATCTCCAATAGAATCCAGCATGGCCCAAAAAACTTCGAACTCCCTTTATAGAAGTTGGTGGAGGCAATTTCTCGATAGTTTCCAACTTTGCTTTGTCCACCTCCAAACCTTTGGCTGAGACTTTGTGACCCAAAATTATTCCTTCATAAACCATGAAGTGACATTTCTCCCAATTAAGCACAAGATTTGTTTCCACGCATCTCTTCAATACCATGACTAAATTCTCAAGACAGCTATCGAAGGAACTTCCAAACACTGAGAAGTCATCCATGAAGACCTCCATGTTGATTTCCACCATGTCAGAAAATATTGCCATCATGCATCGCTGGAATGTGGCAGGAGCATTACATAACCCAAAAGACATTCGCCTGAAAGCAAAAGTTCCATAAGGGCAAGTAAAAGTGGTCTTTTCTTGATCCTCAGGAGCGATGGCAATTTGATTATATCCAGAGTATCCGTCAAGCAAACAATAGTACTCATGCCCTGCAAGTCGGTCCAACATTTGATCAATGAATGGGAGTGGGAAGTGATCTTTCCTTGTGGCTTTGTTGAGCTTTCGATAATCCATGCAAACTCTCCACCCCGTGACTGTTCGGGTTGGTATTAGCTCGTTGTTCTCATTTTTTACCACAGTTATTCCTCCCTTCTTTGGTACACATTGCACTGGGCTCACCCATGGACTGTCAGAAATGGGATAAATGATTCCGGCGTCTAGCCATTTCAGAATTTCTGTTTTCACCACTTCTTTCATGATAGGATTCAGCCTTCTTTGATGCTCTATGGTAGGCTTGCTGTCATCTTCTATCAGGATTTTGTGCATGCAAAATGCGGGGCTGATTCCTTTTATGTCTGCAATGGTCCATCCAATAGCCCCTTGGAATTCTCTGAGGATTCTTATCAGTTTGTCTTCCTGCAAGGATGTTAGTGCAGAGGAAATAATAACAGGTAATGTATCTGAAATGCCTAGGAATGCATACCTGAGATGACTAGGTAGGGGTTTGAGATCGAGTTTAGGAGGTACCTCACTGGATGGTTTTAATTGAAATGAGGCATCGTTTGAGCTTTTCAAGGGCTCAATAGGTACCTTGAATCTTGCCATCTTGGGTATTGCATCTAGAAAATGAGCATACTCACAGTTCTCGGGTTCGTCCAAGTCGATGTCTCCTGTTAGTGTCTGCTCAAGCAAGTCCCTATGTGTGGCCTTAATGAATTCCTCGGTTACTGCTTCTTCAATGATGTCAACTCGGAAGCACTCTTCCTCCTCAGTTGAAAATTTCATAGCTTTGAAGACATTAAAGGTGACCTCTTGGTCTTGAACCCTCATTGTCAATTCTCCTTTTTGCACATCAATGAGAGTCCTCCCGGTAGCTAGAAATGGCCTCCCAAGTATGATGGGGATGTCCTTGTCCTCCTCAAAGTCTAGGATTATGAAATCAGCTGGGAGAATGAACTTATCAACCTTAACCAAGACATCTTCCACAATACCTCTCGGATAAGTGACTGAACGATCTGCTAGCTGAAGAGAGACATTTGTTGGCTTGGGAGCTGGTAATCCCAACTGCGTAAAGACGGACAATGGCATGAGATTAATGCTTGCACCAAGATCACATAAACATTTCTTGAATGACAGGTCTCCAATGGTGCAAGGAATGGTGAAACTGCCTGGATCCTTTAGTTTTGGAGGTAGCTTCCTTTGTAATACCGCACTGCATTCCTCTGTCAAAGCAACAATTTCAAAATCTTGCAATTTCTTCTTTCTTGACAGAATAGTTTTCATGAACTTAGCATAACTTGGCATTTGTTCTAAAGCTTCTGCAAATGGTATATTGATTTGAAGCTTTTTGAAAACTTCAAGAAACTTAGAAAATTGCCTGTCCATTTTCTGCTTTTGCTGCCTTTGAGGATACGGAACTGGTGGATAATACCTTGTGGGGGAAGGTTGAGTTTTTTCTGTGCTTTTTATGGGTGGGGATTCAGATTTCTCAATGCTTTCTTCTTCTTCAAAAATTTCAGCAGTGGCAGTTTCTGGGGAGGGGCGCAGCTGCGCCGGTCCCCTTTGTAAAATGGGCGCAGCTGCGCCGCTAGGTTCCAGTGCTGATGACGGGCGCAGCTGCGCTGTCTGCTCGTGTGACAGTGGCGCAGCTGCGCTGTCTGGCAGGGTCTGCTTTCCACTTCTGGTGGTAACAGCTTGGCATTGCTCCTTCCCATTTCTCCTTGGATTGACTTTTGTATCACTAGGGAGGGCCCCTTGAGGTCTGCTAGACAACAAACTGAACAATTGACTCATTTGATTTTCCAAATTCTTGAAGCCTAAAGTTTGGCCTTGCTCCAACCTGTCAGTTTTGGCCATGTATTTCTCCAAATTCTCACTCATTTCAGCGACCTTCCTATCTGTGGTTGTGACTTGTTGCTGATTGTGGAACCCCGGAGGATTGAGAGGTTTTGGAGCTTGTGAATTATCTTGACGGTTGCTCCACGAGAAATTTGGGTGGTTCCTATTCCCCGGAGTGTAGTTGTTCTAATATTGATTTGCTGGCCGCTGATATTTGCTCACAAAGTGCACAGATTCAGCGTTGATGGCACATTGATCCGAAGCGTGAGAACCTGCACAAAGCTCAGAAATCATGGAAACTTGTTGACCTTTACCTTCACATATGTTGTCAAGCTTCTTGGCCATAGCTGAAATCTGGGCTTGAAGTAAAGTGGTTGTGTCAACCTCTAGTATCCCTGCCACTTTTGGTTGAGTGGATTTGGAGGATGGCCATTGATAGTTGTTTGCAGCCATAGTCTCCAAAAGTTCATAAGCTTCGTCATAGTTTTTACCCATGAATGCTCCACCTGCAGCTGCATCGATGCCTGCCCGTGTTTGAATATTCAACCCATTATAAAATGTGTTCAGCTGCATCCATTGGGGCAAACCGTGATGTGGGCACTTTCTCAATAGTTCCTTGTACCGCTCCCATGTCTCGTACAAGGATTCTCCATGATGTTGCTCATATGAGGATATGTCATTTCTTAACTTAGCAGTTTTGGCCGGTGGGAAGAACTTTACTAAGAATTTCTGAGCCAAATCTTGCCAAGTAGTAATGGATCCGGGTGGTAGCGAGTGTAGCCAACTCTTTGCTTTATCCCTCAATGTGAATGGGAATAACCGCAATCTCACCGCATCTTCCGAGATCCCGCTGAATTTGAATGTATCACATATCTCCAAGAAATTTATCAAGTGCTCATTCGGGTCATCAACCACCATTCCTCCGAATTGGACAGAATTTTGGATCATATAGATTGTCCCTGGTTTGATTTCAAAGGAATTGGTTGTTATGGCTGGCCTTGAGATACTTGATTGCAAATCATTGATTCTTGGCGTAGCATAATCTCTTAAGGCTTTTTGTGCTTCGCCCGCCATAGGTTGAGGTTGTTCTAGATCCTCCAGAGTATTTTCAGCACACTTCCTTGATTGTTGAACCCTTTTTTCAATGTTGTCCACAAAAGGCAATAGGTTAGGATTCTTCGACCGAGTATGCATACACTACTCAAGAGTACCTATCACAATGCAGAAGAAAATAAAATAGAATTAGGATAAGAACAGATTTGTTTAACTAAAACCAATCTAATTTAAATTGATGATGAAAGTTATAAACGCAATTGCAAATCCCCGGCAACGGCGCCAAAAACTTGTTGATATATTTGTATGTATAACAAATAAAACTCATACACGCAAGTGCACGCGATCCACAAGTAATATAAAGTAAGTAAAGTATCGATCCCACGAGGAAATGAATTGCATTTATGACTACAAACACCGATTTTGTAATTAGTTTGGTCTCTTTAAACAATTGGTTTTAGTGATGAAATAGTCTAATAATTACTAATGAAACAATTAAAACAAATTTAGCGGTACAAATTACAGATTTTATATGCTTGGGATTATAATTTCACTTAATGCCGATTTAGATTTTCATGCTTCCTATTGTTGCTAGTTGGTTATTATGGAATGTTGGTCGAAAACACGAAAGTAAAATATGGCCATCTCTCGATGCACCATACCCATATCACACTAAATCCACAATTGATAGAATGAATGTGAACACCCTAGATGACTAACGCACTATATTTCTATGTGAATTACAATCAAACGGGTTTAAGAACAAGTTTTCAAATGACCACACATGGTGCTTCGGTATATCTCTATCCTAAGCACGAAACATAATTTCACGAGGAATGTAATAATTATGAACATATGCTAGCATAATGAGATCTTAATTTATACTTCCTTTCTCAATTCCATATAAATTATCACAGTAATTGGTGATCAAGCAATTAAACATGGAGTATAGATTATGCTAGACATTCATTTCACAACCAACTAGTAAAAATAAGGAAGCACTTCAATTCTTAATCAAGCAAAAGATCCATTATAATCCCAAGAATTAGATTTAGTTCATAATAACAATAATAGAGTTCATCATGCACAATTGGTTCATCATCATAATTACAGAATAGAAAAATTAATCAAAAATAGAAAATATTCAAGCTCCCTGTTCCGTTTTGCAACTCCTGATGATTTTCCAAGTTGTGTAGATAGTTGATTTCTTGCTCCCAATCTCCAATTCAGCATCCATATAGCTCCATTCTTCAGTTCCCAAATGCCAATTATGCTCAGCTAATGATTTCCAAGTTTTAAAGCTAGAATGCAGTAACCAATCTATTTTCGTGTAGGAGCAGAGCTGGTAAAATTGAATTCTCAATTGGCTAATAATACAAGCAAAAATTGTCTTCTTTTGACTTATTATGATTCCCACTAATAAAAGCTAAACCCACTGATCCCTCAAAATCTGGCATTGCATGATATCTGGATAATGCTGCTTCGCTGGATGAAACGTGCTGCATGGGCGGCTGGCGACGGGCGCAGCTGCGCCGCCCTCCTTTGCAATAGGGGCGCAGCTGCGCAGGAGAGGCACGGCAGGAACAGGAGGGGCGCAGCTGCGCTGGCGCCCTTTGTAAAAGGGGCGCAGCTGCGCCGAGGGCCAGTTTGCTGCAGTGCTGCTATTGTATAATTTCTTTATGACCTGCACAAGCACAAACAACCAAATAGCACCCATCCACAACTGCACAACAACCCGAGCCAAAATTACCAAAAACAATGCAAAAGTCGTATAATGAGGCTAGTGAATCAAAAACCGAACGAGATGGGGAAATGCATGAATTTACACTAGATAGCTATTAGAAAAGCATCAAATGAAACCAAATAGTATCCAATAAGTAGGTATGAAACCTACTTATCAGTGGGATAAGGATGAAGCAATGCAGGCCCTATTAGCCCCGATTGATCACTCTGTGATGGTGCGGTATAAGGTATGGGATGGGGGCGAATCACACCCAAGGGGCTTGGGTTTTATTATTCCACAAGAGCAGCCACAGGATTAGCCTGTTAACAAGCCTATTAATGCTGAGGATCCGGTTCAGCCACCCAATTTCGTTGAGACTATCCGTTAAGACTTAAGTCATCATACTAGACGGATTGACTTGGTGGCCGCACAGATACAGCGGGGGTTTGATTGCATGAACCGTCAGTAGAGTAGTCTTGCTCAACGTCAAGCAGAAATTTATGCGTACAACATCAACTGTACTACAGCATTGGCAGAAATGTTTGGTAGGATGAATCCAGCAGCGGGGCCGTATCAATTTCCACCACTTCCTCCTCTCTCTACTTATCCACCTTCAGACTTACCTCCTAACAATGATAGTGATGACGACGATGACGATGCTGAAGATGACGAGTAGCACTATAGTTAGGGAAGTCCTCTGTTTTTAATCTTTTACTCTTTTCCAATGAGGACATTGTTTAGTTAAGTTTGGGGGTATTAATAGGTATTATTTTTGTTTTTGTGCATATAGTTGGCATTATTTTTGTGCATATACAATGTTTAGCATCGTTGTGTTTATTTATGTTAATTAGGCATGGTGTACTTTAGTGTTCATATGCATGATAGTGTTAATTCGTGAATGTTTTTAGGTTGTGCTAAGCATTTAGTTGCATGAATCAATTATGAATGACATGGTTATCTCATTTTGGCCAATGATAAGAACTTTAATAGGATTGAAAGCTATTGTAGAGTACTGATTTAAACGGTGAGGTCAGTTATGCTTGTCTGAAATTTATGTTCATAAGGGAAGCACATAGTTGACTATTTGATCAATTTACTTTAAATCCCTTTATAATCTGCTTCTGGCGAGAATTTCATAACTATAAGCAATAAAACCGGTAAACCATCTATGAAGATCCTTAGTAAACAAGAAAATAAGTTTGGGGGAATTAAAAAAAAATATGTGTATATTTATCTAACTTGACTAGTTTGGTTTCGTGGCCTTTGCTGCTTGGGTTATTAGATCCGTAGGGGTGTCTTAACACCTAGTGCCCTAAAGCCATCTGGCTTGGGAGTCACTGATTGAAAGCTCGATACAGGGGTAGCTTTGAAATGCCTAAGGAAACCAGACATTGCACATGTCGAGTTTAAAAGCGAGATGGAGCATAAAACGCACTCGCCAAATAATAAAGTATGTGGTAATACCCCTTGTGCTTAGTGATTGCTTACTTGAGTCGGATTAGTTGGTTAGCTGGTCAAGTAATAGAGTACAAATGGATTTCTTTCTAAGAAGTTGATTATATAAGTGATTTGGGTTGTGAATGATTATTATAGTTGATTCACACAGACACAACATGGATGATGACAAGTGTAATTTGGCTAATCAGTTTAAGTTGGGAACTTTATGTGGTTAATGTTTGTTACGTGGGTATTTAAGGCCTGATGTTGAGTGCTATGTTGTTTTGGTTAATTGATTCGTAGGCATTGTAGTTAGGTTGCATTTTGCATCATTGCATTGCTTGGGGACAAGCAATTGGTTAAGTTTGGGGGTATTTGATGAGTGAATTTTATACCTACGAATCAAGTATTGTTAAACCTAATTATTGCTATTTTTAAGTGTCTTTAGTATTATTTTATTTGTTTTTGTGCTTGTTTATTGTAGGATGGAGCTGGAGGGGCATAAGAGTCATTTTGGTGGATAAAAGAATTAAAAAAAATTAAAAATTTGGCTGGATGGCATTTTTGTAATTACTTGGTCCTGGCCAAGCGCTCTAGGCGCTTGGATTTGACTAGGATGAGCGCTCTAGGCGCTAGTACGAAATTCAGTGCTGTTTGTGCGGCTGAGATGGAATTTTGAAGCCAATCAGGAATAGGAACAAGGGTTTTGACTAATATATTAGAAGAAGACTTCAGAACAGAATGCAACAAGAGTTTTTGCAGAGACATAAGGAGGAGAACATGAAGAAAGATTGCAAGGGCTGGAGATCAAGAAGAAGATTAGGAGCAACTATACAGTTTCTTTTATTCTCTTTTAAATCTTTGATTCTTGTAATTATTTGGGATGTTTAATTTTATGACTTGGATGATGTTTTCTTTCATTGTTATGAACTAATTTCCAATTAAGATTGCAACGGAACTTGGTATGGATTTTAAATTGATGCTTCTTATTTAATATAAGTTAGTTTTCATTGAATCAATTATATATCTTGTGCTTGTTGAATAATTGTTTGGCAACAGTTATTGGTATAATCTATATAAAATTGGAAAATAGAATATAGATTTAGATCTGGATATAATAGCATATGTTCATATAATCTGAATATGATTAATATAATTAGCGTGTAGGATAGGAATATACCTGCATGTCTTTTGTAACCGTTGAAAGAACTTGAGCTTAAAACCCTAATTAATTTGATTCACATAGGAATATAGTGAGTTAATTGATTAGGGTGTTCCTTATAATTCTATTGCTTAATTGCTAGATTTTTGAGGATTTGTTTACGTATCATTCGGAAGAAGTGCATGAATTCTAGGAAGAGTTCTTAGTTATTGATTCATGTTAACTATCTGAAATACTAAGGGAAGTTGTAATCTTAACTCATTAAATCTGTGATTTACTCTTGTTAACATTATCTATTAGTTAATTTTAGTCATTTTTTATTTTTCAACTTAAAATCAAGAATCGGAATTTAAATAGGATTAATTAAATTGTTTTTGGTAATTGATAGGTATTAAGTTATTTCCTCGTGGGAACGATATCCTTGCTTGCCAAATACTATAAACGAACGCGTATACTTGCATGTTAAGTGCTAATTAGAAATTAGGCAACACACTTTCTAAAAGTAGCAAGCTCTTCCTCAGAGGCATTGTCTGCAACCGTTACAGTAACAGACGTGTTAAGGACATAAGACAACTTTTCAGCCTTGAGAACTATTCTCAAATTCCTTAACCAATCCGTGTAATTCGGTCCGGTTAATTTACTTGCATCTAATATGCTCCACAGTGATAGTGAATTAGACATTTGTAAAATTTTGTAAATAAATTTGTAATTAACAACATTAGCATGCATTCTTTTATTAATCACCAGATTAATTTAGGTCTTTATTAAAATGGTGTCTCCCACTATTTTCTTCAAACTATATAACCCTCTTTATATATAGTTCGACAGATCTTGTATTTGTGACTTTGTAAAATCTGCTTAGTGAGAAAGGATCCAATTGTAATAAATATATAGCCTTGTGTGTGCACAACAAACTACATATTTATTCAAAAAGGTAGACAACTTTTGTCGATTACATCTCCATGTAACTCCTTTATCTTTTGCCTCTTAGATTATAATGGTTAAGTGTGTGCACATCCGAACTAAAATAATCTAAGTTAAATTAAACCCAACATTTCTATATATGTGAAGAGAAAAATACAGTCCTTGTGTGTGCACAACAAAACGGTATTGTTCAATTCTTTATAAACATCCAATGTAATAAAGCAACATCTCAAATATTTAATACTTGCCTTGTGTGTGCACAACAAACTCATATTAAATATTCAATACTCTATCGCTTTACCATGCTAGAAGGCTACATTCAACATTCTCCAATTTCTTTGAACGCAATCAACTTAATATTATGTTTTGAGGGTTTTTGTTATTAATTATCTCATCTTGTTTATCGCGCATGCAAATATGTATATAGAAATACGCGTCATATTAAACATACATCAACATGTATAATAATATATTTACTATATAAATAGCATGCATCTATAGAATACTATATTCTATCTAGGATTATTATGGACTTAATTCTAATTTGGTTCATTGGAGCCACCATGAACCAAAAGGTTAAACCTAAGGTGCAAGAATAAAATTTGAATGTAACTATTACATTCAACCCGGGCTTCATTACAAACGGGTCTTCAATGCTCTTTCTCTTCAGCTCTAATTTCTTGAGTAATTCTATAATAATCCTATTACAAACTATTTTTCATAAAATAGAAACCTTGATCAGCAGTCAAGGGGAAGTACATAGGAGGGAGATAGAATTTACATCAGAAAATTAGATAAGCGAGGTACATAGACCCCATTTATAAAAACCACATTCATTCAAGCATCCATTAAAATTAAATCCAATCATATTAGTCAATGGTCCATAATCATCCCCTTTATTATCATACATGTCATCATATGTATCAATAACACTCTGTTTGTGAGTTTGGAGGGAAGGGATGGGAAGGGAAAGTATAGGAAGGGAAGGGAGGGGAAGGGATGAGAAGGGATTATAATTTTCCCTTGCCATGTTTGTGAGTTTTAGAAAGGAAGGGAAGGGATGGGATAATTATTATATTTTCCTTGTTTGTGAGTTTAGAAGGAGGGAAGGGAAGGAAAAATAATTTTATTTTTAAACTACGCTATTACTATATTACCCTTATATATAAATATAATAAATGTAGCAGCTACAGAGAGTTATGTAGCAGCTACAAGGAGTTATGGTTAGGGTTGTTTTGATTTATCACCTACATAGTTGACCATTTGGCTTCTAAATAGCAAAAAGAGAAAAAAAATCCTTCTGATTTGAATACGGCTTCATTTGTTTTTTTGGATCTGGACTAGTTATTAGCTGCTTTAGTATATCCTCTATTGATCTTTTAAAAAAAAATAAAAAAAAAATAATAATTCCTAGAAAGTGGTTGATTCACTGAATTCACACTAATATACTACATCCGTTTTAAAATTAGAGATACAATATAATTTTTGAAATCAAACGAAAGCATATTAAATTTTAAAATTGTTATGACTTATAAAAATTTAGAATGAAATAAATTTTGTTATTAATTGTTTGTGTTATATATTATACAATTATAATGATTATATCAACTAAAATTAAATAAATTCACATTAATTTGAAGTTTAATATGTTGTCGTTTGTCTCAAAAGTCAAATTGTATCTTTAACTTTAAAAGATAGAGAGTATTACTTATTTTTGGGATAAAATACACTGCATTAGTTGTTGAAATTTATTTGTGTAATTTAAAACATCCTGCCAAGTGCGAGTCTTGGCCATAGACTTCCATATAGAAAAATAAAAATAAAATAAAAAAGTTTTTGCCAGATAGTATAAGCCGGAATGCGGCGGGGGTGGGGTGCAAGGGTGGGGGCACGGGGAGGGGTGGGGGCATTGGGGAACAGTAAAAAATTGTATTTTTAAAAATTAGGAGTTATAATAATTAAGGACAAGATTCTCATATTATTTATTTTGAAAGGTTATTTTTGGTAATGTAAAATATTTCATTTTCCCATCCTTTCCCATCCCTCCAAATCCTCCCACTTTTGAGGGGAAAATTTTGAGCCAAAAATTGAATCAATTTTACCTCCAAATCCCTTCCCTTCCTCCCTAAAAAAACTCACAAACATGGGATTTGGAGGGATTTTAATTATTTTCCCATCCCTTCCCTTCCCTTCCCCCCAAATAAAAACTTACAAACACAGTATAAAAGATTAATCTTACATGTCATCACATGTATCATAACATATTCATCCAATGAAAATAAACATTCAATATATATATTGATATCATTTAATGGGTACTGTTAGTTAGCATAAAATTCAATTTTGAATTAAAATAAACTCCTTTATTTTAATCCAAATTAAATCAAAATAAACAATTTATTTTAATTTAACATGGAATCCAATTCCAACTATATTAAACATCTTTATTTTAGTCCAATTCTAAATCAAAAATAAACTCCTTTATTTCTAATTTAGAATTACTGAAAAAACACAAAAACTGGACTTACAGCCCTTCAAGCGCCGCGACTCATGAAAGAGAGTGTCGCGGCTCAACGAATGGAGCGCCGCGGCCCTCAAGGAGGACATCAAGCGCCGCGGCTCACAAGGAGCGCACCACGGCTCACAAAGAGCGCGCCGCGGCCTGAAGCTTCTGTCCATTTCGTATTTGTTTTTTTTCAGATCGCGATTTTGCTTCTTCCTTTCATAAAACATGATTTTATACTAACAGTTACACCCAATTAAATTGTTCTAAACACATCTCAACATATATATCGAATCAAAACAATTAATAATTCGCAAAAGGATGACTCTGATGCCACTATTGGTTTGCAGAAACAAGATCAAAGCATATAATCTAATTGAAACGCAGCGGAAACATGCAATATAAGCAATTTAAATTTTTCTGCAATCCCAGAAATCACCTTATGCAATATTATTAATTAAACAACAATAAAGAAGAAGGAATTATACCTTTGCAGATTCAACCTTTGAACAACTATAAGTTCACCTCCCTTGCTCCTTCGCGTTCTTCTCCAATTCGTTGAATCAAACGTTCGTTATAATAGTGTGCAACGCCCAAGAGGTAATCCACCAAGAGTATATTGATTGAAGAAGATGAATTTAAGTTCTACTAGACCTTGGGTGGCTAACCCTAGTTTTCTCTCCTAATTTTTTAGGGTTTTGAGAATACTTGCAAAATTACATTAGCATTAGTCTATCCCACAATAAGACTTCTCCTATTTATAGACTAACCCTTTTCTAAACCTTTTAGAAATTAGGGTTTTATTTAATTCCTAATCTAATAAGGAATAATAATAATAATAAGACTCATCTTATTTATTTATAATTTAGTATTTCTCCAAATACTATATTATTATTATTATTATTTAGTCAATTTAATAATAATAATAATAATAATAATAATAAGAAGAAGAAGAAGAAGACGACTACTCTTATTAATTTATAATTTAGTATTTCTCCAAATACTCAATTATAAATATTAAGCTATTTAATTTATTCCACTAATAAATTAAATACACTTAATTTATTATTATTAAGTCAATCACTTCTAAAATCATATTTCTCTCTTTTATGGTGTGACCCTCTAGGTTCAATATTAAGCCGGTAAGTAGAATAAATAAATTAGAACCATTCTAATATTATTTATAATGAATTAAACTCCTTTCATTCAAATATAAATAAATAATATTTATTCTACATCATGAGTGACACCTTATAAATAATGTCATGACTATCCGGATAATATGAATTCAACGTTCAATCACAAAGATTATCACAAAGAATACAAAGAACCTATTCCATGAATAGTTACCGTACAATTCAATCCTTGGACCATACAATGTCTCGATTAAACATAAGACATGGAATTACTGATAAGTCTTATTTATTTAATCATATGCATTTTGATTCAAAATGCACAACTCTGATTAATGTAAATTAGAAACTCCTTTCTAATTTCCATTCCGCCTTGGTCAAGGATTTTTGAGTTGTCACTTATCGAATCGCATAGGACTTTCTCTCCCTTTACTGGAAGTGGTAAATCCTTTGTTGACCATTCACCTACCTCCATATACACTTTATTATACCCGAACATACTCTATGGCATACTCTAAATATTAAGAAATATGACAAAGTATAATTCAGAATACACAAGGTACTATGATGATCTCAAGTTTAAGGATCACTTGTATAACTATCACTATAGGAACTCCCATTACCAGACAAGTAAAACTCCATTAAGGTTCCTATAAGCGAATCACGTTCAGTGAACTTCTTCTCCAATAAGCACCTACATACTTGATTTAGTGTCTCCACATAAATGATCATGCGATCAATCATCCTCTTCAACAGAGCAAGCATAATATGTACCAATCTATCCGGAATCAGTAACCCCACATTAGTGATCCAACGATTGGGAACATTTTAGTTTTGAGCTATCTTGAATTTAGATTTCATTAACATGATCATCATCATGATTCTAAAAACATTGCTCAAAAACTATGGGTTTATCACATTTATTTAATTCAACTAATTAAACATGGATAAAGTATGCCTTTTAATTAAATGAATTCTTTTATTAATAAATGAACAAGATTATAAAGTAAATACCCATCACATTAAATGTGATTGGCTTGAGGGCATACTACTTTCACCTTGAACCTCGAGTTTGGTGCTCACGATACATCATACATATCACATCTATCTACCCATTCGTTATGAGTTACGTCATTCATTACAATACCTTAATTTAAAACACATCATTATCCCAGGTTTAACCAACTTTAACAATATATGACTATTAATACAAAAGGTTTATATCAATACATAACATAATAAGCAGTACTCAATTGACACTATTAAATCGCCTTCTCTTTGCCTTTGTCCTTCCTAGAACCTTCGATTACTTCGGCTTTAGCTGAAAAGTTTTATTTTAAGCAAGGGTGAGCAATTAATTTGCTCAGCAAGTTTAAAACGTACAATAAATGTTATATCATGAATAGAAGAGTTTAACTTTTTAAAACTTCAACAATATTCAAAAGATTGCGAAGTAGCTGAAACAATGAATCATTTCCAATAACAAGGATTTGAAAGTAGTATGCACACAAGCCAATCATATTTGATATGATGTAGCATATACTTTGTAATCTTATTCGGTTATTAAAGGCATTTTACATTATGTACATGGTGCTGTTATATTAAATGTGATAAACCCATAGTTTTGGGCAATGCTTTTAGAATCATGATGGGGATCGTGCTAATGAGATCTAAATTCTAGATATCTCACAAACTAAAATCATTCCTAATCGATGGATTACAAAAAAGGGGATTAGTGAATCCGGATAGATTAGTACATACGTTGCTTGCTCTTAGGAAGAGAATGATTGATTGATGAGTAGGTTTTATACCTATGAATCGGATACCAATTTACGTGAATTATTGTTTATTTCCATGGCTTCCAGTTACTTTTCATGTATTTTGTGTGTTTTTGTATGTTGTACGTGTTGGGATTGCATTGGGCGAGAATTGGACATTCGAGTGGATGAAGTTGCTGATGTAGCTGATGTTGCAGGATTTCAGAGCAGTGCGGTCGTGCCCAAAATGAACTGGGTAGCAGCGCGGCCGCGCGTGATGCCAGAGTTAGGAAAAAATTTGCTGCCAGAGTAGCGCGGCCGCGCGCCTTGCAAGCTTAATCCAGGCGCGGCCGCGCCGGTTCGAGCGAGGGCAAAGTTGACTTTTCAGATGTTTTAAATGGTTTTGATTTGAACTTGGATTTGGAACTCTGTAATTAATTAGGGGTTTTATCAGATATTATAAGTAGGTGTTTTCTAGTTGGTAATTGATCTATCTATTATTAGAAAACCCTAGTTTGAAGCAATTAGAGAAGACTTGAAGCAAGTTGAGAACAAGGAGAAAGTAAGGAGGAGCAGGACAGAGATTGAAGGATTGCTTACAGTGTTTCTTCTCTTTACTCTCTATTCTAAACTTTTTGATGTTATTAAACTTGTGGATGATGAATTCTAGTTTATTTATGAACTAAATTTCTTTTAAGGCTATAATGGATCTTAATGCGTAGTTTTGAATAGCATGCTTCTTTGAATATTATGATTAGTTATTTTTGGATTGTCTATTATGGTTTGTGCTGAATTACTTAATTATCTGGCCAATAATTACCGGGTTATTCTATATGAATTTGAAAGATGAAGTATAGAAGTAGAACTGACCATAATAGCATGTGATTGTGTCTTCTGCTGTCGATGGAATTCATAATTTGTGATTAGGATAGAGATATACCTATCACCGCATGTAATCAAAATAGGGAACTTGGGCTTTAAATCCTTTTTAATTGTAATTCACATAGAAATATAGTGAGTTAGTTATTTAGGATGATTAACTTGAATCTATCAATTGTGGATTTAAGTTAAGTTGTTTGTGAAACATTGAAAGATGATCATAAATAGTGATGAGTTCCTGGTTAATAATCTAGAATAACTAGCATAATCCAAAGGGGAACATGTTAAGTAAAACAAAGCATTAAGTGAAGTTGTAGTCTTAAGTCTTTAAAAATCTGTTCTCAAACTAGTGTTAGTAATTTAATTTAGAATTAATTAGTTAAATTCAAAACCTCAGAAATATAAAACCATTTGTTTACTAAAAATTGATTTGATTTAAATTTGGAATTTGTCATTGTAGAATCAATTCTTCTCTGTGGGACGATACTCTACTTTCACTTTATTACTTGTGGACTGCGTATACTTGCGTATTTTTGCTAGTATAGATTTTGGCAAACAAGTTTTTGGCGCCGTTGCCGGGGAACAATTGTGTCTATAATTTGAAGTTTTAGTTTTAATTACATCACTTTTAGTTAACATTGTTTTTCTTGTTACTTCCTGTTTCAGGTGATCTCGGTTTGTTTATGCAAACACGATCCAAGCAGCCAGAACTTGTGCAGAGTGAAGACGATCTTGAAAACAAGTTACGCAAGTTGAGAAAGTTTTGCCGTGAGACCATCGAGAAAGAAAAAATGGCTAACGAAGAACAGAAATTATTGAGGGAATATGCCATGCCTAAGCTTGATCAAATCAGGTCAAGCATCACGAGGCCAACCATCATGGCTAATTCCTTTGAGATCAGGTCGGGTACAATTCAGATGATTCAGAATGCGGTACAGTTTGGGGGATTAGCCAACGATGATCCTAATGAACACTTGGTTAGCTTTCTTGAGATTTGTGATACATTCAAATATCCCAATGTAACTGATGATGCGGTGAGACTACGTCTGTTTCCGTTTTCACTAAGGGATAAAGCAAAGAGTTGGTTGCACTCAATTCCACCGGGGTCCATCACAACTTGGGAAGACTTGGCTCAGAAATTCCTAGCAAAATTCTTTCCGCCGGCTAAGTCTGCTAAGTTAAGAAACGATATTTCCACTTTTGAGCAAAGTCATGGAGAGACACTGTATGAGGCTTGGAAAAGGTTCAAAGAGTTATTGAGAATATGTCCACATCATGCATTACCCAAGTGGCTGCAAGTTCAGACATTCTACAATGGGCTGAGTAGTAATACTCGAACAATTATAGATGCAGCTGCGGGGGGAGCACTTATGGATAAGAATTTTGATGAAGCTTACATCTTGTTAGAAACCATGGCTTCAAATAACTATCAATGGCCGACGTCAAGGATGAATCACCAAAAGGTAGCTGGAGTTTTGGAGGTAGATGCGGTCACTGCACTAACAACTCAGATGGCAGCCATGTCTAAGAAAATTGAAGCCTTGGCAGAGTCCAAGGTCCAGCAAGCAGCTTATGTGTGTGAGCTATGTGCAAGTGCACATCCGACAGATTATTGTGCTATTAATCCGGAATCTGTACAGTACTTGGGGAGTTACAACCGACCGCAACAGCCATATCAGAATGCATATAATCCGGGGTGGAAGAATCATTCGGGTTTCTCATGGAGCAATATCACTCATGTTCAAAATCCCGCTCCAAGATCACAGAATCCCCCGGGTTTTCAGAACCAAGCTCCACAACAGGCAGATAGAAATCCCAATTTAGAAGAATCTTTGGCAAGATTTATCACAGCATCGGAGAAAAGAATGAATGAGCAAGATAAGTTGATAAATCAGGTAGACTTGAATGTGAAGAGCCAAGCGGTGTCAATTCAGAATCTGGAAAATCAGCTCGGTCAGTTGGCTCAAGTCTTGAACAATCGACCGCAAGGAACACTACCAAGTGATACAGAGGTTAACCCCAAGAGAGATGGTAAGGAACAATGTCAAGCTGTAACACTTCGAAGTGGGAAGCAACTCCAGCAAAGCAGCGCGGCCGCGCCTGAAATACAAGGGGAGGCAGCGCGGCCGCGCCCATCCCCAGTCCCAGATCCTGCAGAGAAATTGGTAGGAAGTACAAGGAAACGGAGAATGAGGAGAAAGACAAGGAGAAAGCAAGGCAAGCAGAAGTATACCCTCCTATGCCATATCCTCAGAGATTTCACAAGCAGAAATTAGGTAAACAATTCTCCAAATTCCTTGAAGTGTTTAAGAAGCTGCAAATCAATATACCGTTTGCCGAGGCTTTAGAGCAGATGCCAAGCTACGCCAAGTTTATGAAAGGAATTTTGTCAAGAAACAAAAAGCTGGAGGATTATGAAACAGTAGCATTGACTGAAGAGTGTAGTGCGATATTGCAGAAGAAGTTGCCACCTAAGCTGAAGGATCCGGGTAGTTTCACTATTCCTTGCACTATTGGCAGCTTATCAATCAGCAGATGTTTGTGTGATTTAGGTGCGAGCATCAACCTTATGCCATTATCGATATATGTTCAGCTGGGTCTACCTACACCAAAACCGACCAACATCTCTCTTCAGCTAGCTGACAGGTCGGTTACATATCCTAGAGGTATTATTGAAGACATCTTGGTAAAAGTAGACAAATTCATATTCCCAGCCGATTTCATTATTTTGGACTATGAGGAGGACAAAGACATTCCTATCATACTTAGGAGACCTTTCTTGGCAACGGGAAGAACACTTATAGATGTGCAAAAAGGAGAATTGACTATGAGGGTGCAAGACCAAGAAGTGACATTCAATGTGTTCAAAGCCATGAAATTTCCTATGGATGAGGAAGAGTGTTTCCGGTTAGATGTGGTAGAAAAAGTGGTGGAAGACGAGTTTTTGAGGAAATTGACTGAGGATCCGTTGGAATCTGTTTTATTAGAGGAGGCTGACATGGATGACCTAGAGATGATGGAATTTCTTCACATTTTAGATACAGTGCCGAGAGTACACAAATTTCAGATCCCCTATGAACCCTTGGAACTTACTGACAAATCCTTAGAGCGCTGGAAGCCATCTCTTGAACTACCTCCTACTCTTGAACTTAAACCTTTACCGAGCCATCTGAGGTATGCTTATTTGGGTGAATCATTTACTTTTCCTGTTATTATTGCATCTGTACTTAACGAATTGCAGGAAAGTAAGTTGATTCGAGTTCTCCGGGAATACAAGTCAGCCATTGGTTGGACCATCGCCGACATAAAAGGAATTAGCCCATCTTTCTGTATGCACAAGATCCTTTTGGAAGACGATGCCAAACTAACGATAGAGCAACAAAGGAGGCTGAACCCAATCATGAAAGAGGTGGTGAAAAAGGAAATTTTGAAGTGGCTTGATGCAGGTATCATTTACCCCATCTCCGATAGCAGTTGGGTGAGTCCAGTTCAGTGCGTGCCTAAAAAGGGTGGTATGACGGTTGTCGAAAACGAGAACAATGAATTGATACCGACAAGGACAGTGACCGGATGGAGGGTTTGTATGGACTACAGGAAATTAAACAAGGCGACCCGCAAGGATCACTTTCCTCTACCCTTTATTGATCAGATGTTAGATAGACTGGCTGGGCACGAGTACTATTGCTTGCTCGATGGCTACTCAGGTTATAATCAAATAGTGATTGCCCCCGAAGATCAGGAAAAGACTACCTTCACATGCCCCTATGGTACTTTCGCTTTTAGAAGGATGTCTTTTGGCTTATGCAATGCACCTGCGACGTTCCAAAGATGCATGATGGCTATTTTCTCAGATATGGTTGAACGCAACATGGAGGTATTCATGGACGATTTTTTAGTGTTTGGTGACACATTTGATAGTTGCTTGGAAAATCTGGTCCTGGTGTTGAAAAGATGCGTGGAGACCAATTTAGTGCTCAACTGGGAAAAATGCCATTTTATGGTGCAAGAGGGGATAATTCTTGGGCACAAGGTGTCATCAAACGGGTTAGAGGTAGATCGAGCCAAGCTGGAGACAATAGAAAATCTACCTCCACCGACCACAGTCAAGGGAATACGAAGTTTCTTAGGACACGCCGGATTCTATAGGAGGTTCATTAAGGACTTTTCTAAAATTTCTAAGCCCTTATGCAGCCTATTGGAGAAAGATGTGCCCTTTAAGTTTGGTGATGAGTGTCTTGCGGCTTTTGACTTGCTGAAGAGGAAGTTGACCACAACACCTGTAATCGTAGTACCGGATTGGTCAAGGTCGTTCGAGTTAATGTGTGATGCTAGTGACTTTGCTATTGGGGCTGTTTTGGGCCAAAGAAAAGAAAAGATTTTTCACGCCATTTATTATGCTAGCAAAACACTCTCTGATGCCCAACTCAACTACACAACTACTGAGAAGGAATTGCTAGCAGTCGTGTGACGCCCCCAAAATAGGTCCACACAACCCATTTTGAGTCGTCAATAATATTCTACAAAATACAAATACAAATACGAATTTCCTATTTACAACTAATAAGTGTTGTGCAAAATACGACAACACAATACAAATACATCTTAAATTCTCAATACATTTATTTTCACACTAATAGTAATGTATTGAGATACTTCTATTGTCTCGGACCATCACTCCATTCCCTGGCTAGTCCCCGCTACACTCTATTTTCCTGAAGAGAACAAAGGAAAAGGGTGAGCACAAATAGCCCAGTAGAAAATATCACGACTAAGATAATGAAGAATAAAATTATCTTTAGCCTTCAACCGAAATAAATCAGAGATTTAAAGATATTATTCAATAACAACAACTGCAGCGGAACGGACAATCCATTAGAAGAGTCAAGTAGATTATAATATCTACCATCTTCTATAAGTTAAAGGATCACCACCAATATTATATCCATGTAACACCAATCAATAATTCATGTTCAACAGCCTCTCTTTGTACTACATGCCAAAGATATTTATTTGTAACACAAATCAACAATTTCAACAGCCTCTCTTTGCACTACGTGCCAAAGATATTTATTTGTAACACCAATCAACAATTTCAACAGCCTCTCTTTGCACTACGTGCCAAAGATATTTATTTGTAACACTATCAACAATTTCAACAGCCTCTCTTTGCACTACGTGCCAAAGATATTTTCACCAGAAGCCTTTATCTGTAACGCCAAAGGTCATGATTATACCAATACACAGTTTGGTCAAAATCATGTCATACCAGTTCATCTTTGCACTACGGGCCAAAGAGAACTATCACCAAAATTTAAGTATGAGGATGATGACAATGATATAAACATAAATACAGTGAGATCAAGGATAAGAAAAGATTTATAATTTAATCAGTGTCAAAGATTGACCAAATTGCCAACACGATGACCAAATTGTGGAGTCAAATTCAAGAATGATATTCAAGAAATAAGTTCAGAATTCAACTATAACGTATAAAACGAAATAGAAAGATTCAGGTGAAAAGATATTAGATGAAGCACAAACTATTAAGCTACTAATTTTCAGGGATTTTCATCATTTAAAAATAAGGTTTTAGAAACAAACAAAGATTTCTTATCATAAATGGAGAAATGTAAAAGAAAAAGATATCTCGTAAAGAGTACAAAAGAAATGATACGTTATACGAGTATAACAGAATATATGAAACTGCAAATGGATTTTCACCCGTCATGCGATAATTCGCGTAGACAGATTATTTCCACAACAGATTAATAAGTAATGAATACGATGGGTTATTCACCAGGTATGCGTCAATCCGCACGAACAGGTTATACCCACAGATTAATAAGGAATGAATACAGAAGGGTATTCACCAGGTACGACACTCGTACTTACAGGTTATTCCCATAGAATAATAAGGGTTGAATACAAAAGGATATTCACCAGGCATGCGTCATACCGCACGGCCAGGTTATCCCCACAAATTAATACCGAATGAATAACAACCTTTATGAGTATAATATCACTTACGAACATGAAAGAAAATGATATTATATATGAGTATGAAAGAAATGATATTCCCTACCTTCGTTAACTGGATGTTACTTTCTATGAAGTTTACTAACTTTGGACAATACTAGTATTCTCACAAATACTCACAATAGCCTAGCACACTAAGAGAACTTCAGAAATTTAGAGAGAGGGAGGAAGTATAAGCAATGAAGGTGTGAAAATTTCTTAAGCAAACTCTCCCTATTTATAGGAAAATCAAGGTGAGGGCATTTTGGTCTTTTCCCCATATTCTTTTAATATCATCCATCCATTTTTTCTTCCATTAATATCATCCATCCATTTTTTCTTCCATTAATATCATCCATCCATTTTTTCTTTCATTAATATCATCCATCCATTTTTTCTTCCATTAATATCATCCATCCATTTTTTCTTCCATTAATATCATCCATCCATTTATTCAAAAAGATTAATCCATTATCAAAAGATAATTCCATTTTTCTGTATTATTGTGTTAAATGTATTAATATCACAGATAGCATATACTCGCAATACTGACAACCAGATTATTCCCAGGAAAGAGGGGGTCTTCCATAAAAATGGCGCGCAATTAAATAACCCCTTTCCTTGACAGAATTTCTAGACATTGTCGATAATGCTAAAATATCCTATCAAATGATATAAGTTACAGTGTCGTGACAAATAGTAAAATATATTATGCAGATGCTAACTAACAATTATTGAATCAAGATACTATGCAATTGCTACTTTATCAATTATTGAATCAATAATATAAAACACTGTGCAACATCGTGAGCTACTGTGGAATATCGTGTGCTACTATGGAATAACGTGTTCTACTGTGGAATAACGCGTTTTACTGTTCTTTTTATCACCGGGTATTTTAACAGTTATCAGTTAAAGTTTTGCCGCCAATTTCTATCACTTTCTATATCCGACAGTTAACCCGTTGTGGGGCCCACTATCATTGACAATATTGCCATTTCGGCGCCGTCGTACGGTACCGAATATAATATTCCCCGATAGAAAGAATATTTCCCGACAAAAGGAATATTCCCCGACATACTATTTATCAGATAATTTGCATAAAACACCCTTAACTATCATTTATAACAATTAAGCATTTCACTATTTAGAAAAATAATCATAAAGAAAATAATAAATTTTTATTTCATAAATTCGGGGTCTTACAATCTCCCCTCCTTATGAAATTTCGTCCTCGAAATTGGCGTACGTACCTGGCATATCGAAGAGGTGTGGATACCTTGCTCTCATTTCAGATTCTAACTCCCAGGTCATCATGGTTTCTCCATAAAACTTTGACTTGAGGTATAACCTTTGATCGTAGAATCTGTTCTTTCTTATCTAAAACTTTGACAGGTATCTCTTCGTACGTTAAATCCTCTGCTATCTCGTCTGGTTCTAATTCAATAACGTGGTTCGGATCTTTCACATATTTACGTAGCATGGATATATGAAAAACATTATAAATACGAGACATGTTTGGTGGTAAGGCGAGTCTGTAGGCCACAGTTCCTACTCGATCGAGGATTTCAAATGGACCGATAAATCGAGGGTTAAGCTTTCCTCTCTTTCCGAATCGCGTAACACCTTTCCACGGAGCAACACGTAAAAATACATGATCTCCGACATTGAATTCCTCGTCTCTTCGATGAAGATCATCATAACTTTTTTTTTGTCGATCTTGTGCTGCTTATATACGTTATCATCTTCACGTGGGTTCGTGGAGTCTTTAACTCTATATTCATCCTTTGTAAGTTATCCAAAATAAGCCTTTACGTTGTCAGCATCGTACTCGTACTTGCATACGTTCTTCTACGCAATGCGTCAGCTACTACGTTCGCCTTTTCAGGATGGTATTGAATGGTATAGTCGTAATCCTTCAACAGCTCGAGCCACGTCGTTGTCACATGTTGAGTTCCTTCTAGGTGAAGAAATGTTTGAGGCTTTTATGATCTGCATAGATTTCTATTTACTCCCGTCTTTCTTCTTTACGAATAAAATAGGAGCACCCCAAGGCGATGTATTAGAACGTATGAAATCGGTATCTAACAACTCCTGTAGTTGGGTTTTTAATTCCAGAATATTAATAGGAGCCAAACGTATGGGGTCTTGGAAATGAGTTTTGTATTGGGTTCAAGGTCGATACAAAATTCGATTTTGCGGTCTAAGGTAGGCCAAGAAGTTCTTTGGGAAATACGTCAGGAAACTTAATAACAATAAAAATATCATTCAAATCTGACGTATTTTTGTTTAAATCAGTTACATGGGCTAAGGAAGTTTGACATCCGTTTTTCAATAAACGAATGACTTGTTGATAGAAATGACGGTTATTGATTTCAATGGTTTGGTTGCTTGAATTCGCAAAATAGGTTGATTAGGAAAATGAAAACTAATGACTGACTTGAATCAAACAAGATTTATAAATAGTGGATGTTATGAATATTTGTCCCAATGGTGTTTCAACAAATAAGTCAAAATTTAATTTATCAGGGGTCAAGTTTAAACGTTGGGCACAAGCAGATAAAATAAAATAGTGGGTAGAACCAGTATCTAATAAGGTATAGATTCGCAAGAGTTTACGATTAGCTCACCGGTTATGACGTTATCTGGTTGTAGTATTTCTTTCTCCTGCTCTACTAATTGAGCCCTATCCACGACATCCGAATATAGACAAATTTTATGAGAAACGAGATACTTACGAATTTCTAGTTTCAAACCTCGTAGAAATATTCGTGTCATTCGTTCCTCAGTGTCCACCAAATGGGATGCAAAACGTGACAACTCAGCAAACTTGGCTTCGTACTATGACACCGTCATGTTGTTCTGTTCCAGTTTGATGAATTTCACCTCCTTCATATGGCGAATACTTTCCGGGAAATAGTTCTCGTTAAATAATTCTTGGAATTCGACCCAAGACATCTCGAGACGGGTACGTTTCACGGATTCCCACCAATGATCCGCTTCTCCTTGCAGCATAAAAGTGGCGAAAGGAACCTTTTGGTCGTCCGTGCAACGCAGTACATCGAATATCTTTGTTAATTGTTTTAAGTAAGCCATGCCTCTGCCTTGAGTGGATCTGGTTTGCCGAAAAATTCAGGTGGTCCCAATTCTTTGAACTGCTTGGCAGTGACCATCCGTACATTATCAGCGTTTCTGCCAGTATTGTAGACAGGAGCTCTTCTTGCCTGGTTCTGCAGGTATTGCATGAAGTTCCTAAAAAATTCATCATTCATCCGGTTGTTAGCATCATGATTAGCATCATGGTGTTCTGAGTTTGCACCCGTATTATTTGTGGCTTCCTGGTGTTCAGCCACAATGGTCTCATAATGAATCTCTTGGTTTTCAGATGCCATTCTGAAATGTGATCACAAAACAAAGATTAGTTAAAGAAATAGACATGCAACATCTTGTCCCTATAACCAAACTAATTACTTAAATAACAAAAATAGCTTAGGTAGGACACACTAGCGAAGGATTTTACTCGTCTCTCCCCTCCTAGCTCTAATCCCAGATCTCTACCAGAGATCATATCCCTAAGCTCTGATACCAACTGTGACTCACATCCAACACCACGGATAGCACCTCACAGTGGTACCTATCAGCTTGCCACCGTTATTAATTATCGGCGTCCCCTACGGAGAGTCTGGCTTCGGTGCATCCCACAAAGGAAGTCACCAGCGAGAGGCTCGGAGCTCTTCACACTTATGGCTCTGATACCAACTGTGACGCCCCCAAAATAGGTCCACACAACCCATTTTGAGTCGTCAATAATATTCTACAAAATACAAATACAAATACGAATTTCCTATTTACAACTAATAAGTGTTGTGCAAAATACGACAACACAATACAAATACATCTTAAATTCTCAATACATTTATTTTCACACTAATAGTAATGTATTGAGATACTTCTATTGTCTCGGACCATCACTCCATTCCCTGGCTAGTCCCCGCTACACTCTATTTTCCTGAAGAGAACAAAGGAAAAGGGTGAGCACAAATAGCCCAGTAGAAAATATCACGACTAAGATAATGAAGAATAAAATTATCTTTAGCCTTCAACCGAAATAAATCAGAGATTTAAAGATATTATTCAATAACAACAACTGCAGCGGAACGGACAATCCATTAGAAGAGTCAAGTAGATTATAATATCTACCATCTTCTATAAGTTAAAGGATCACCACCAATATTATATCCATGTAACACCAATCAATAATTCATGTTCAATAGCCTCTCTTTGTACTACATGCCAAAGATATTTATTTGTAACACAAATCAACAATTTCAACAGCCTCTCTTTGCACTACGTGCCAAAGATATTTATTTGTAACACCAATCAACAATTTCAACAGCCTCTCTTTGCACTACGTGCCAAAGATATTTATTTGTAACACTATCAACAATTTCAACAGCCTCTCTTTGCACTACGTGCCAAAGATATTTTCACCAGAAGCCTTTATCTGTAACGCCAAAGGTCATGATTATACCAATACACAGTTTGGTCAAAATCATGTCATACCAGTTCATCTTTGCACTACGGGCCAAAGAGAACTATCACCAAAATTTAAGTATGAGGATGATGACAATGATATAAACATAAATACAGTGAGATCAAGGATAAGAAAAGATTTATAATTTAATCAGTGTCGAAGATTGACCAAATTGCCAACACGATGACCAAATTGTGGAGTCAAATTCAAGAATGATATTCAAGAAATAAGTTCAGAATTCAACTATAACGTATAAAACGAAATAGAAAGATTCAGGTGAAAAGATATTAGATGAAGCACAAACTATTAAGCTACTAATTTTCAGGGATTTTCATCATTTAAAAATAAGGTTTTAGAAACAAACAAAGATTTCTTATCATAAATGGAGAAATGTAAAAGAAAAAGATATCTCGTAAAGAGTACAAAAGAAATGATACGTTATACGAGTATAACAGAATATATGAAACTGCAAATGGATTTTCACCCGTCATGCGATAATTCGCGTAGACAGATTATTTCCACAACAGATTAATAAGTAATGAATACGATGGGTTATTCACCAGGTATGCGTCAATCCGCACGAACAGGTTATACCCACAGATTAATAAGGAATGAATACAGAAGGGTATTCACCAGGTACGACACTCGTACTTACAGGTTATTCCCATAGAATAATAAGGGTTGAATACAAAAGGATATTCACCAGGCATGCGTCATACCGCACGGCCAGGTTATCCCCACAAATTAATACCGAATGAATAACAACCTTTATGAGTATAATATCACTTACGAACATGAAAGAAAATGATATTATATATGAGTATGAAAGAAATGATATTCCCTACCTTCGTTAACTGGATGTTACTTTCTATGAAGTTTACTAACTTTGGACAATACTAGTATTCTCACAAATACTCACAATAGCCTAGCACACTAAGAGAACTTCAGAAATTTAGAGAGAGGGAGGAAGTATAAGCAATGAAGGTGTGAAAATTTCTTAAGCAAACTCTCCCTATTTATAGGAAAATCAAGGTGAGGGCATTTTGGTCTTTTCCCCATATTCTTTTAATATCATCCATCCATTTTTTCTTCCATTAATATCATCCATCCATTTTTTCTTCCATTAATATCATCCATCCATTTTTTCTTTCATTAATATCATCCATCCATTTTTTCTTCCATTAATATCATCCATCCATTTTTTCTTCCATTAATATCATCCATCCATTTATTCAAAAAGATTAATCCATTATCAAAAGATAATTCCATTTTTCTGTATTATTGTGTTAAATGTATTAATATCACAGATAGCATATACTCGCAATACTGACAACCAGATTATTCCCAGGAAAGAGGGGGTCTTCCATAAAAATGGCGCGCAATTAAATAACCCCTTTCCTTGACAGAATTTCTAGACATTGTCGATAATGCTAAAATATCCTATCAAATGATATAAGTTACAGTGTCGTGACAAATAGTAAAATATATTATGCAGATGCTAACTAACAATTATTGAATCAAGATACTATGCAATTGCTACTTTATCAATTATTGAATCAATAATATAAAACACTGTGCAACATCGTGAGCTACTGTGGAATATCGTGTGCTACTATGGAATAACGTGTTCTACTGTGGAATAACGCGTTTTACTGTTCTTTTTATCACCGGGTATTTTAACAGTTATCAGTTAAAGTTTTGCCGCCAATTTCTATCACTTTCTATATCCGACAGTTAACCCGTTGTGGGGCCCACTATCATTGACAATATTGCCATTTCGGCGCCGTCGTACGGTACCGAATATAATATTCCCCGATAGAAAGAATATTTCTCGACAAAAGGAATATTCCCCGACATACTATTTATCAGATAATTTGCATAAAACACCCTTAACTATCATTTATAACAATTAAGCATTTCACTATTTAGAAAAATAATCATAAAGAAAATAATAAATTTTTATTTCATAAATTCGGGGTCTTACAGTCGTGTATGCATTTGACAAATTCCGGTCATACTTAATTGGAACGAAAGTAGTGGTGTTCACTGACCATTCGACCATACGATATCTGATTTCAAAGAAGGATATGAAGCCAAGGCTGATTCGATGGATACTTCTACTCCAGGAGTTCGACTTAGAAATCCGGGATAGGAAGGGGACGAAAAATCAAGTGGCAGATCATCTCTCGAGATTAGAAAACAATGATCACGTAAAGGGAGACAAAACGGTGATCAATGAGTTCTTTCCAGATGAGCAGTTATTTGTGATCCACTCAGAAGTCCCATGGTATTCCGATTTTGTCAATTATTTGGTTAGCAACGTACTCCCTCCTGATTTGACCAGCCAACAAAAGAAAAAGTTTATGCATGATGTAAAAAGATACATGTGGGATGAACCGTTCCTGTTCAAACATTGTGCCGATCAGATGATTAGACGGTGTGTGCCACAAAGTGAAGTAGAGAGTATTTTACATCATTGCCATGATTCACTATATGGAGGTCATTACGGAGGCGAGAAGACAGCGGCCAAGGTGTTGCAAGCAGGATTTTTCTGGCCAACATTGTTTAAGGACGCCTACCACTTCGTGCAAAGATGTGACAGATGTCAAAGGGTGGGAAATATTTCCAAGCGTCATGAGATGCCTTTGAATGCCATTTTAGAAGTTGAAGTCTTTGACGTTTGGGGAATAAATTTTATGGGACCATTCCCATCATCCTTTAACAACCTCTACATCCTTTTGGCGGTCGACTATGTCTCTAAATGGGTGGAAGCAAGTGCGTTGCCGACTAATGATGCCAAGGTGGTTCTTAAATTTCTGCAGAAAAATATCTTCACACGTTTTGGCACCCCAAGAGCAATTATCAGTGATAAAGGGAGTCACTTTTGCAACAGGCCTTTCACGGCTCTCTTAGCTAAGTATGGGGTAAACCACCGAATTGCTACAGCGTACCATCCCCAAACCAGTGGTCAAGCCGAAGTTTCAAACAGAGAAGTGAAGAGAATTCTGGAGAAAATTGTCAATCCAAGTAGAAAAGATTGGTCAGCAAAATTGGATGATGCAATTTGGGCTTATCGGACAGCTTATAAGACGCCCATTGGCATGTCACCATACCAATTAGTCTATGGAAAGGCGTGTCACCTACCGGTTGAGCTGGAACACAGAGCACACTGGGCCATCAGAAAGTTGAACTTTGATCTTGCGGCTACTGGGGAAAAGAGGTTACTTCAGCTTAATAAACTCGATGAATTCCGGTTACAAGCATATGAGAATTCAAAGCTTTACAAGGAAAAAGTAAAGAAGTGGCATGATCGGAAAATCATCAACAGGACATTTGAGCCGGGACAAGCAGTGCTTCTATTCAATTCAAGACTGAAGTTATTTCCAGGGAAGCTCAAGTCTCGGTGGTCGGGTCCTTTCATCGTCAAACAAGCATTCCCTCATGGCGCCGTTGAAGTTTTTGCAAGCAATCCGGAAGAGTCATTTAAAGTTAATGGTCAAAGATTAAAGCATTATTGGGGTGGTGGTGTTGGTCGCCAGAAAACCTCAATCACTCTTGCCGATTAAAGATGAAACAGGAAGTAGTCAGGCTGAAAGACTTTAAATCAAGCGCTACTTGGGAGGCAACCCAATTTCTAATTGTTTTTAGTTATCATTTTGTGATTTTTAGGACTTAGATTTAGTTTTATTTTCATCTTGTAGTACTTAGATACTTTGTTTCTGGGTTTTTATTGTTTATAGGTCATACACCAAGGAGTATACATGAAGAAATCATCAAAAGGGCTTCACAGTTAAAAGTCCAGTTTTTAGCCCAGCGCGATCGCGCCCCAAATGTGAAGAAAACACGCGCGGCCGCGCCCTGCTTCAGAAAGTCAAAATTGTGCAGCTAGTACACCAGCGCGGCCGCGCCCAAATTGTGAAGGAAACCAGCGCGGCCGCGCCGCATCTCAGAAGTTAAAAAAAAATTGGCTGGTACACAAGCGCGGCCGCGCCCCATTCAGGTCAAATCCCAGCGCGGCCGCGCCGCGATCGGATCCCAGTTTTTAAAAATCAAGTTTGACCCGACCCACGACTGTTTTTTATTTCCTTTTCCCGCTTGGACTCTATGTCTTCAAACCTATTCCATCTAAAAAATCGACTCTCTCTGTTTCCTTCTCTCCCAAATCGAATTCCTTATCAAATCCCAATCTCCACAAAATCATTCTACAAATCAAACTCTACCAACATCAAACCCTAGTTCATATTATCATTCATCTCCATTCTCTTTCTAATACATACATACATAGCCGATACTCTCCATTCACACCCCAAATTCGATTTCTTCAACAATCACAAAGTTCATCAAGGAGATTGTCAGTGCAACGCGGTGGGCTAGCAAGGAATCACAGTGGGATTGTTGAAGTAAGTATATTGCCATTAGGGTTTTATATTGTCTTAAGCTTCTTGTTAGATTTTACACAGGGGTTTGCTTTATATTGGTTTGGTTGCTTGTACTTGAGTTGTGCTTGCAAGTATTTTGGATTGTTATTGTTTGAGAAACCCTAGTGTAGTTTCTTTCAAGTTTGGGGGAGATTTTGCTTTATTGTGAATTGGGAATTGAGTTGATATGGCTTCCAAACGACCACGAGGGGAATCGTCCAGTTCCCATGCACACGCTGAGGATGTAGATTTTGATAGGAGTCGGTTTGTTTCGGCTGAGGCGGAGGACTTCTATCACCGGGTTTTGTTGGGCAAGACCTTTGTATTGGAGCGTGGGCTAAAGCCCGATCCTAGTTTGGATGGAGAGATGATGCGTATGATCAGGGCTAAAGGCTGGTTATTGTTTGTGGAGCCACCATTGTCAGCACCTATTTCTGTGGTTCAAGAATTTTACGCCAACGCCAAGATTACAAAGGATGGGACCGCGTTTGTGAGGGGCTGTCAGGTGCCTTATGATAGCCGCACTATTAATGATATTTACCACTTGCCTACCATTCCCCTTTCTGACCCTGAGAGTTTCCATTCTACAAATTGGGAACCCAAGTTGGACAGAATCAAAAATGTCTTATGCAAGCCGGGTACCGAGTGGACTACAAAGCAGGGGACCGACCAGAAGCTTCACTTCCCGCACACTGCCTTGAGTCGCTACGGCAAGGCCTGGTACAGCTTCATTTGTGCAAATCTCATGCCCACCAGGCACCAGAACGACGTGACCAAGGACCGGGCGATTTTGCTATATGGGATAGTGATGGGAAAGTCTGTCAATGTTGGTTATGTGATTCATCAGTCTATTTGTCGTTACCTTCAGGGAGGTACTTCAAGTGGTATCCCGCATGCTTCGGTGATTACCCGCTTATGTTCAGCTACGGGGGTGGAGTGGGCCGACAGTGAGCCAGTGCAGCTCCCGATGAATACCATTGATCACGCGACGATAGCAAAGTATAAGGTGTGGGAAGGAGCCCCGTCGCATGCTCGTGGAGCAGGATTCTTGTTAGGGGACTATTCTGAGAGTGAGGAGGCGTCTGATCAACCGGTGCCTGAGCCTGAACAGCCCGTTAATATCTCGCAGGCTCGATTGGATCGCATGGAGAGGCGTATGACTCGCAGGATGGATGCTATACATTCGAGTATGACCGAGCTTCGTTCTTTTTCCACTCAGCTTTCAGATAGTTTCTCGCAGGCCTTTTCTCAGTTGGGCGTTCAAGTCCAATTTCCAACATTTGGTGCAACCTCGACTTATCCACCTCCGGACACGCCTTCCGATGGGGAGGGGACAGATGATGCTACGTCGGATTAGGGGAGTTTTTCTTTCCTTTTCCTTTTCTTTTATTGTTTTATTCAATGAGGGCATTGTCTGTTTTAAGTTTGGGGGAGTTCTTTTAGGTTTTTGTTTAGCATGTTTATTGGTTTTGTGCATCATATTTGTTAGCATGTTGGCATATTAGTATCTTGCATGGTTTGGTTTGATTGTGTTAGGTGCATTTAGTTTGTTTGCATGAATCCAATTGATTAGTTGGTATGATTTTGGCTCGACCAATGATGAGATGGGTATTATTGTGTTAGCTTGGACAGTTTGAAAGTCATTTGGGATATAATAATTTTGATCATAAGGGTAATTATGCTTGTCATAACTTGAGTTTTTGGATTGCACGAATAAATTGATTAGTTTGACTGCTAGGGTTCAAAGGGCTGCATAACTGATTTTTACATGAGAATTGGGTAAAACATTGATAGGTGAATTAACAAGGAAGGTTAAATTGGGTAAAAGCTGAGTTTGGGGGTTCTTTTGAACTAAAAAAAATAATAAAATAAAATAAAATAAAATAAATGCGTTGACTAGTTGGGTTCTGTGGCCTCTATCACTCGGGTAATTAGATCCTTAGGGGTGTCTTAACACCTAGTGCCCTAAAGTCGTCTGGTTTGGGAGTTACTGATTGAACGCTCGCTACATGGGTGATTTTGAAACGCCTAAGAGAACTTGACGTTGCACAGTTAAGCATAATTACGAGATGGAGCGTAAAACGCACTCGTAGTAAAATAAAGTAGGAATAAAACCTTGTTCGAACCTTCATGCTCGGTATTTGCTTGATATTGGCTGGATTTGTTGTATTTGCTTGAATTGAAGTAAAAAGAAAGTATTCTTGTTATAGAGTTGGTTATGTGGCTTTATTTTGAACTTTGGTCAATTAACTTGATTAATGAATACACACGCACAATTTGGGTGATGATAGGTGTATATTGCTTGATTGGTTGGGATTATTAGTTTCTTTTGATTGGATTTACTGTTTCAAGCTGTTTATTGATATCTCTGAGGCATACAGTTAACATTCATATTGGCTATTGGTTGGATTCGTAGGCATGCTAGTTCTTAGTGCATTCATGGCATTGTGTTGCATTATGTTAGTTATTGCATTACATTTTGTTGCTTGGGGACAAGCAATAGTTTAAGTTTGGGGGAATTTGATGAGTATGTTTTATACCTACGAATCGGATACCAATTTACGTGAATTATTGTTTATTTCCATGGTTTCCAGTTACTTTTCATGTATTTTGTGTGTTTTTGTAGGTTGTACGTGTTGGGATTGCATTGGGCGAGAATTGGACATTCGAGTGGATGAAGTTGCTGATGTAGCTAATGTTGCAGGATTTCAGAGCAGCGCGGTCGCGCCCAAAATGAACTGGGTAGCAGCGCGGCCGCGCGTGATGCCAGAGTTGGGAAAAAATTTGCTGCCAGAGTAGCGCGGTCGCGCGCCTTGCAAGCTTAATCCAGGCGCGGCCGCGCCGGTTCGAGCGAGGGCAAAGTTGACTTTTCAGATGTTTTAAATGGTTTTGATTTGAACTTGGATTTGGAACTCTGTAATTAATTAGGGGTTTTATCAGATATTATAAGTAGGTGTTTTCTAGTTGGTAATTGATCTATCTATTATTAGAAAACCCTAGTTTGGAGCAATTAGAGAAGACTTGAAGCAAGTTGAGAACAAGGAGAAAGTAAGGAAGAGCAGGACAGAGATTGAAGGATTGCTTACAGTGTTTCTTCTCTTTACTCTCTATTCTAAACTTTTTGATGTTATTAAACTTGTGGATGATGAATTCTAGTTTATTTATGAACTAAATTTCTTTTAAGGCTATAATGGATCTTAATGCGTAGTTTTGAATAGCATGCTTCTTTGAATATTATGATTAGTTATTTTTAGATTGTCTATTATGGTTTGTGCTGAATTACTTAATTATCTGACCAATAATTACCGGGTTATTCTATATGAATTTGAAAGATGAAGTATAGAAGTAGAACTGACCATAATAGCATGTGATTGTGTCTTCTGCTGTCGATGGAATTCATAATTTGTGATTAGGATAGAGATATATCTATCACCGCATGTAATCAAAATAGGGAACTTGGGCTTTAAATCCTTTTTAATTGTAATTCACATAGAAATATAGTGAGTTAGTTATTTAGGATGATTAACTTGAATCTATCAATTGTGGATTTAAGTTAAGTTGTTTGTGAAACATTGAAAGATGATCATAAATAGTGATGAGTTCCTGGTTAATAATCTAGAATAACTAGCATAATCCAAAGGGGAGCATGTTAAGTAAAACAAAGCATTAAGTGAAGTTGTAGTCTTAAGTCTTTAAAAATCTGTTCTCAAACTAGTGTTAGTAATTTAATTTAGAATTAATTAGTTAAATTCAAAACCTCAGAAATATAAAACCATTTGTTTACTAAAAATTGATTTGATTTAAATTTGGAATTTGTCATTGTAGAATCAATTCTTCTTTGTGGGACAATACTCTACTTTCACTTTATTACTTGTGGACTGCGTATACTTGCGTATTTTTGCTAGTATAGATTTTGGCAAACATTGATCTCATAATCATTTGTGTGGAGACACTAAAGCAAGTATGTAGGTGCTTATTGGAGAATAAGTTCACTAAACGTGGCTCGCTAAGGAATACCTAATGGAGTTTTACTCGTCTGTCAATAGGAATTCCTCTAGTGATAGTAGTACAAGTGATCCTTGGACTTGAGATCATCATAGTATCTTGGTATGATGAGTTATACTTTGACATGTCCCTTAAGACCTTTGGGGTATATCAAAGGGTATGATTGGGTATAATAAGCTGTGCATGGAGATAGGTGAATGATCAATAAAGAATCTATCACGTCTAGTAAAAGATGTGAATGTTCTATGTGATTCGATAAATGACAGCTCAATAGTCCTTGGCCACGGCAGAATGAAATTAGAAAGGAGTTTCTAATTTGCATTATTTAGAGTTGTGCATTTGGGAATCGAAATACATATAATTAAATAAAATAAGAATTGACAGTAATTCCATGTCTTATATTTAATTAGGACATTGTATGGTAGAAGGATTGAATTGTACGGTAACTATTCACTGAAAGGTTCTTTTATGATTAATGTTGAAATCTATATTATCTAGAAAGTCGTTGATCGCTAAGGGGGCTTACCCTTATTGTAGAATAAATGTTATTTATTTAAATGAATTAAATAGTTTAATTTATTTATTTAAATAAGATTAGAATTGTTTTAATTGATTTATTAACAACCGGTTTAATATGGCGAACCTAAAGGGTCACATCGCAAAAGGAAAATATTTATTTAATAAGTAAATGGCATAATTGTAATAATAAGTTATGTGTATTTAATTTAGTCTATGGAGATAGAATAAATTAAATAGCTTAATATTTATTATTTAATATTTTAAAAATATTAAATATAAATTAATAAGAGGTGTCTTATTATTATTATTATTACTATTACTATTATTTAATTCCTAATAGAGATTAGGAATTAATTAATAGAAGTACTCTCTCATGAATTCCTAATTGGATTAGGAGCAGAATTAATTAAAGGAGTTTAATTAGAATAGAAACCCAAATCCTAAATAGTTTAGGGTAGGGTTTTCCTGCATCTATAAATAAGAGAAGTCTTATCATAGATTAGGGTTACATACTCTTGCATAAGAATTGTGGAGAGTACTTACAATTTCTATAGAGATAGAAACTAGGATTTTGTCAACACCTATCTACTTGAATAGATATTATTCCTTGGTGGATCACCTCTAGAGGCCAAACACTTGGGTGGCTAACGTTGATCAAAGGAAGGAATTTAATCGGTGAAATTCAAGGAGAACACGAAGGAATTGGAGTTGAACTTGTACCCGAGGAAGCACGGTTCTACGAGGGTATAATTTCTTAATCTCTATCTATTTCGTTTAATTAATAATTGTGCATAAAGAAAGATCATGGTGATGGTTTGTATAAAATTTTAAAATCTGATTTTATCGCGCTTCCGCTATATTTATGTAATTTGATTGCCTGTTCGCGTTATACAAAACCTAACAGTGATATCAAGAGCCAAACTTTATGCGAATTATTAATTGTTTTGATTTTGTATATACATTGATATGTGTTTAGAACAATTTAATTGGGCATAACTGTTTGTGTAAAATTATTTTATTTTTTTTATTAAAAAAAGTTTTAAAAAAAAAATCCGTTGGTCAAAGTCAACGATCAAACGTTGACCGTTGACTGGTCAAACGTTGATTGGTCAACTGATGACGTGGCACTGGTTGCTTACGTGGCGCTGACTGGTTAACTGTTGACTGCTTACGTGGCGCTGATTGGTTAACCTTTAAAAATGAAATAATTAATTTGGAGCTAGAAGGTTTTGAGCTCTTGACCTATTGGTCATAAGTTAGAAGCCCCACTACACCAGAATCACTTTTGACTATGAATCAGAATGTTTAATATTTAAACTATATAATTCTGGGTTTGAAGTTTGACTTAAAGGCTTGTTTATTTATTTCTTTTAAAGGTTTATGATCAAGGGTTGACCTCATTTTTTTTATTTTGTTTTATTTTTTTGTAAATTAAAATAAAGGAGTTTATTTTGATTTGGAATTTGATTAAAAAAATAAAGAAGTTTATTTTTTATTTAAAATTGGATAAATTAAAATAAAAGAGTTTATTTTGATTTGGAATATGATTAAAATAAAGAAGTTTATTTTAATTGAAATTGGATTTCATGATAACTAATTGGAGTTGGAATTGGATTCCATGATAACTAATTGGAGTTGAAATTAGATTTTATACTAACTAATATTGCCCATTAAATTATATCAATGCATATATGGAATGATTTTATTATTCATGAGATGAATATTATTTATTGATGCATATGGAGATATGTATGATAATAAATAGGGATTGATTATGGACTATTGACCAATGTGTGATTGAATTTATTTTAGAGGATGCTTGAATGAATGGGTTTTTACAAATGGGGTATGCGTATCTCGTCTTCTTTAGTTTTTCTTGAAATAAATTCTATCTTCCTCCTATGTACTTCCCTTTGACTGCTGATCAAGGTTTCTATTATAGTAAATAGTTCATGTAATAGGATTAGTTAGAATTATTTTGAAGAATTGGAGACCAAGGAGAAAGGAGCGCTTGAAGACCCGTTTGTAATGGAGCTCGGGTTTAAATGTAATAGTTATATTTAAATTTAATTCTTTCACCCTAGGTTTGACCTTTTGGTTCACTTGGTGGCTCTAGTGAATCAAACTAGAATAAAAGTCCATAATCAATCCGGGTAGAATATAGTATTCTATATGTGCATGATTACTATATATATATATTATATATTATATATTATATACAACATGCTTCGCATGTAAAATAATATGACACGTATTATATATATATATATATATATATATATATATATATGCATGCGCGCTAAACAAGATGAGACTAATAATAACAAACCCCTCAAAGAAATAATATTAAGTCCTAAGCGTTCAAAGATATTAGGAATATCGAACGTCGCCTTCTAGCATTGTAAAACAACAGAGTATTAAATATTTAATATGAGTTTGTTGTGCACACACAAGGCGAGTATTAAATATTTAAGATGTTGTTTTATCACATTTGATGCTTATTAAGGAATTGAACATTACTGCTTTATTGTGCACACACAAGGACGGTCTTTTTCTCTTCACATATATGGAAGTGCTAGGTTGGACTTAACTTAGATTATTTTAGTTCGGATGTGCACACACTTGACCATTATAATCTAAGAGGTAAAATACAAGGAGTTACATAGTGATGTAATTGACAATAGTTGTCTACCTATTTATTTATATATAGTTTGTTGTGCACACACAAGGCTATATACATTTGAAATGGGATCCTTATTCTCACTAGCAAATCTTTAATTAGATTTGCCGAACTATAAATTGAGGGTAATATAGTTTGATGAAAATAGTGGGAGATACCAATTTAAATAAAGACCTAATTTATTTTGGTAATTAATTAAATGAATGTATGCTAAAATGTTGTCTATTTTCACATGCAGAATTTAAAAATGGCAAACTCACTATCACTGCGTAGCATACTTGATGCTAACAAACTGACCGGACCGAATTACACGGACTAGTTAAGGAATCTGAGAATAGTTCTCAAGGCTGAAAAGCTATCTTATATCCTTAATATGCCTATCCCTGCAATGGTTATAGACAATGCCTCTGAGGAAGAGATTGCTACTTTTAGAAAGTGGCAAGATGATGCACAGTTGGCTCAATGCATCATGTTCGCATCTATAAGTTACGAGCTTCAGCGTCAGGATGAAACTATGGATGCTCCTACTGTACTCCTGCACCTTCAAGGGGTTGAATGGTGAGGAAAGTAGGACTGCTAGATATTAGATATCTAAGGAGCTCTTCCAATCTAGAATAACCAATGGCACTACAGTATAGACAAATGTCCTAAAAAATGATCAATCTGATTGAACAATTAGGACAACTGGGTTTTGTATTGGATGAAGAGTTGATCTAAGATTTGATCTTGTGATCACTCCCAGACTCTTTCTCACAGTTTGTTGTGAATTTTCACGTGAACAAGCTATATGTCAGCATGCATGCGTTTCTTAAACACGTTGAAAACTATAAAGAGTCACCTTTTAACCAAGAAAGACCAAGTCTTACTGATAGACGATTCTTCCAGGAAGCGGAAGAGGACTAAAGGATCTTCTTAAAAGAAGAACAATTCAAAGAAGTATAAGGAAAGGCAATAACTAAGGACACTAAGAACAAAACTGATGCATATAGCAAAGGAGTTTGCTTCTACTGCAATAAGCCTGGACACTGGAAAGGAAACTGTAACGAACATCTTGCAGAGGCTAACCAGAAGAAGCTTAGTGAAGCTTCGGTTACAGATATAGGCTTGTTCATCATTGAAATAAATCTTTCTGAAAGTCAAGGTTCTACTTGGGTATTGGATACCGGCTATAGTTCTCGCGTATGCAATTTAATGCAGAGACTAAGCAGAAGTAGAAAGCTAAACAAAGAGTAAGTAATCTTACATGTGGAGAATGGAGCAATGGTTGCTACATTAGCCGTAGGAACTTATAGTTTAACATTGCCTACGGGCAAGTCTATTAAGTTAATATGTTGTTATTATGTTTCAGTTCTCTTTAGAAATATTATTACTTCCGTTGTTGGACAAGGAAGGTTCTGGTATTATATTTAAGAACAATTGTTGTTCTATTTATAATGATAATGTTTTGTTTGAAACTGGAAGATCACTTGATGAACTTTGTAAACTTGACTTACATGAAAAATAATTTTGCAAATTGAACAAACTAGTAAAAGAAAAGGAGATGATCATTCAAAGAGTTGAACATGTGTATTTGATGAAATACAAGTCTGAATCATTTAAAAGGTTCAAAGAATTCAGAAAGTGAAACAAATTAACAAAGTATTAAGATTCCTTTGATCAGATCGAAGAAGGAATACTTGTACAATGAGTTTTTAGATCATCTCAAAATGTATTTTCTCATAATGGACGTTTCATGATACGCAATGATTGACCAGTGTATCTAAAAGGAGAAATTGTTGGACATGGTGCGGTCCATAATGATTTTTACCGACATTCCAGTATCCATCTGGGGCTATGCCCTAGAAACGGCTGCATATCTACAAAATAAGGTAACCTCAAAATCCGGCCCCAAGACTCCAAAAAGGTTATAGATAGGGAAGATTCCTACTCTTAAGTATGTTAAGATAAGGGGTTGTCCAGCCTATGTGAAAAGGTTTCAAAGATAAGTTTGGGACAAAATCTGACAAGTACAGACTTGTGGGATATCCTAAAGAAAGTTTAGGGTATTATTACTATAATCCTACACGCTGCCTTCTTAGATAAAGATATTTATCATTGAAGGAGATAGTGGGAGGGTAATATATCTTGAAGGAGTTCAAGAACCACAAAGCACTTTAAGTCGAACCGAGGAACCTGTAAATAGACATATTGTACCACAACCGAATCGTAAATCTGGAAGAGTACTGAAGATACCTGGGAGGTCTGGATTCATCATAGAGGATGATGATGATCCAGTTATATATGATGAGGCTATGAGTAGAAGACACTCAGAGAAATGACAGATGGCCATGAAATCTGAAATGGACTCCATGTATGAGAACCAAGTATAGACTCTGGTTACTCCACAAAAGGGCATAATGCCTAGAGTGTGAATATGGGTCTTTAAGAGAAAGACTGAGGCAAATGGCAAGGTGGAGACCTATAAGACTAGACCTGTTTAAAAGGTTTTTCAAGTCAAGGAGTTGACTGTGATAAAACCTTATTACCAGGTAATGCTCAAGTCCATTTGGATTTTGCTTGTGATTGCAGCTTATTACGAAATCTGGCAAAATGTATGTGGAGACGCCCTTCCTCAATGAAGACTTGAGGAGAATGTATGTATGATACAGCCAGAGGAATTTGTTTCAAAGGTTGAAGCAAATCGTGTTTTAAGCTACAATGATCCATTTATGTATTGAAGCAAGCTTCTCAAAGATGGAACATTCGTTTTGATGAGACAATCAAAAGAGTTTGATTTTATCAAAAAAGAGAATGAACCTAGTGTGTATAAAAGGGTCAGTGGGAGCACTGTGACATTCTTAGTATTATATGTTGATATACTACTGATAAGGAATTACACACCAATGCTACAATCAGTAAAGATAAAAATATCTAAACATTCCTCCATGAATGACTTGGGAGGAGCATCCTATAAATCAGGAATATAAATCTATATAGATAGATTTAAAAGGATGTTCGGCTTGACCCAATGAATATATATTCAATCGATGCTAAAGGCGTTTAGCATGACAAACTCCAAGAGAGGTCTCATGATGATGAGCCATGGAGTGTATCTCTCTAAAATTGTCTCCAATTAAAAGAGAGATCGCATGAGTTACTATCATGTATACAGTGAATATACAAGGCCTGATGTTGATCAGTCATATTCTGGAGAAGATCACTGTATGACAGTGAAAAACATCTTTAATTACTTAACCGGTACTGAAGATGTGATCATGATTCATGGTAGGTCTGAATTAAAACTATAGGGCTAAACAGACTCGAGTTTTTCAGACTGACCAAGACAATAACAAATCCACTTTAGGGTAAATCGTTACCTTAAATGGTGGTGCAGTGAATTGGAAAAGTTCCAAATAGCAAAGAGTTGCTGGTTTAGTGACAAAGACAAAGTATATAGCTGTAAATGAAGCTGCAAGTTGATTGTTTGGATGAAAAGTTCATTACAGAACTAGGAATAGTTCCTAAGTCTCATATTGGATTCAAACAAGTGTTGCGACACTTTAATTTGATTAGTGGAATCATTGAAAGAAGAAAAGTCACTATAGAGATAGTGGACTCTCAAAAACAATATTGCATATCCATCTACTGAAGTTTTATCCAAACAGCAGGATGATCGTCACTTATAGAAGAAGGGTATTAGATACCATGATGATTGGCTTTAGTGCAAGTGGGAGATTGAAAGTAGTATGCACACAAGCCAATCATATTTGATATGATGTAGCATATACTTTGTAATCTTATTTGATTATTAAAGGCATTTTACATTATCTACATGGTGCTGTTATATTAAATGTGATAAACCCATAGTTTTGAGCAATGCTTTTAGAATCATGATGGGGATCGTGCTAATGAGATCTAAATTCTAGATAGCTCACAAACTAAAATCGTTCCTAATCGATGGATTACTAAAAAGGGGATTAGTGAATCCGGATAGATTAGTACATACGTTGCTTGCTCTTATGAAGAGGATGATTGATCTCATAATCATTTGTGTGGAGACACTAAAGCAAGTATGTAGGTGCTTATTGGAGAATAAGTTCACTAAACGTGGCTCGCTAAGGAATACCTAATGGAGTTTTACTCGTCTGTCAATAGGAATTCCTCTAGTGATAGTAGTACAAGTGATCCTTGGACTTGAGATCATCATAATATCTTGGTATGATGAGTTATACTTTGACATGTCCCTTAAAACCTTTGGGGTATATCAAAGGGTATGATTGGGTATAATAAGCTGTGCATGGAGATAGGTGAATGATCAATAAAGAATCTATCACGTCTAGTAAAAGATGTGAATGTTCTATGTGATTCGATAAATGACAGCTCAATAGTCCTTGGCCACGGCAGAATGAAATTAGAAAGGAGTTTCTAATTTGCATTATTTAGAGTTGTGCATTTGGGAATCGAAATACATATAATTAAATAAAATAAGACTTGACAGTAATTCCATGTCTTATATTTAATTAGGACATTGTATGGTAGAAGGATTGAATTGTACGGTAACTATTCACTGAAAGGTTCTTTTATGATTAATGTTGAAATCTATATTATCTGGAAAGTCGTTGATCACTAAGGGGGCTTACCCTTATTGTAGAATAAATGTTATTTATTTAAATGAATTAAATAGTTTAATTTATTTATTTAAATAAGATTAGAATTGTTCTAATTGATTTATTCACAACCGGTTTAATATGGCGAACCTAAAGGGTCACATCGCAAAAGAAAAATATTTATTTAAGAAGTAAATGGCATAATTGTAATAATAAGTTATGTGTATTTAATTTAGTCTATGGAGATAGAATAAATTAAATAGCTTAATATTTATTATTTAATATTTAAAAAATATTAAATATAAATTAATAAGAGGAGTCTTATTATTATTATTACTATTATTTAATTCCTAATAGAGATTAGGAATTAATTAATAGAAGTACTCTCTCATGAATTCCTAATTGGATTAGGAGCAGAATTAATTAAAAGAGTTTAATTAGAATAGAAACTCAAATCCTAAATAGTTTAGAGAAGGGTTTTCCTACATCTATAAATAAGAGAAGTCTTATCATAGATTAGGGTTACATACTCTTGCATAAGAATTGTGGAGAGTACTTACAATTTCTATAGAGATAGAAACTAGGGTTTTGCCAACACCTATCTTCTTGAATAGATATTATTCTTTGGTGGATCACCTCTAGAGGCCAAACACTTGGGTGGCTAACGTTGATCAAAGGAAGGAATTTAATCGGTGGAATTCAAGGAGAACACGAAGGAATGGGAGTTGAACTTGTACCCGAGGAAGCACGGTTTTACGAGGGTATAATTTCTTACTCTCTATCTATTTCATTTAATTAATAATTGTGCATAAAGAAAGATCATGGTGATGGTTTGTATAAAATTTTAAAATCTGATTTTATCGCGCTTCCGCTATATTTATGTAATTTGATTGCATATTCGCATTATACAAAACCTAACAGGATTTTCTTAAATTTCATGCTGAATAGCACATCAAGAATGAAAGAGTTAAATTCTTTCGAGGGTTCAACTATATCCAATTGATTTTGAATAATTAGCAATACTGCAATAACATTTAATAAAGAGGGTTATTCACAGATTTCATGCTGAGTGATCACAATGGATCGAGAACTCCTAGAGGAATCATTAGTTAATAAAACTGAATACCTCAAGAGTATAAATTAATTAGAAATACTAATTATACTCTTTTGCAGGTATGTGAGGTGATCAGCCCCATTGTACCCTATATTATGCATAATACTCAAACATAGCGCGCGGGGTCGGATGTCCGACAATAAAGTTCTCTTTTTTATAAGGGTTGTTCATCTCAATCTTATATGATGAGTCCGTACCACAACAATAAGGTTTGGATTGGTTTCAAAGAAATGCTATGATTTCAACATAATATTTTAATATTGGTCTAGCCGAAACAAGTGACATAGATTTTTAATAACAAATCAGTTCACACATATTAGAACGTTTCATACTTTAACAAATATTAGTCTATCCGAAACAAGTGGCATCGACATATTACTTAAACAATTCAGGCATAATTGAATTTTTAAGATAACTTGAACACTTGTACAAATATAAAAGATTTGTATAAGTTATAGGATTTACTCAACGTAGGAACATTGAGCAATTTAGAACTTCAAACATCGTAAAACAATCATAAGAACAAAGATAAATGAATGTAAGAACTTGCATATCATAAAGTTTATACGAGAAATAAAAACTTGCACAAGGTGCGAATATCAATAATTATCATAGATGTAGAATAATTGACAATAATTAATCCACTAACATGCTTGAAAAATAATAATTCAAGTTTGAGTTATGAAACTTGCCTCGTTCGCTGATTACTGCTACACAATCTAATATAATCTCTTATGAAAAGACTTATCATTAATAAGATTGATCTTTCAATTAGCATAATATATCTTGACTTATAACATTACTAAATAAATTATCTAACATTTAGTCACATAAGTCAACATTAGATAATATCTTAAACAATTAGTAATATTATCATCATTTGATAATATTTTAATCACTTGATCATCATCTTAACCTCTTATCTAATATTATTAATCATTTAATAATATTTTATTCACTTCTTAATATTATTAATCATTTAATAATATTTTAATCATTTACAAATATTATTAATCTTTTAATAATAATATTAATCATCTATTAATATTATTAATTATTTAATAATATTTTAATCACGTATTAATATTATTAATCATTTACAAATATTATTAATCCTTTAATAATATTTTAACCATCTATTAATATTATTAATCATTTAATAATATTTTAATCAATTATTAATATTATTAATCATTTACAAATATTATTAATTCTTTAATAATATTTTAATCATCTATTAATATTATTAATTATTTAATAATATTTTAATCACTTATTAATATTATTAATCATTTAATAATATTTTAATCATTTATTAATATTATTATTCATTTAATAATATTTTATTTATTTTTTAATATTAGTAATCATTTAATAATATTTTATTCATTTATAACCAATTTAATTTAATTGTTTTATCCCTTACTATTTAATTTATTTAACACACATATCATGCCATATACATAACATTTTATTAAAAATAACCAAATTACCCTCATAAAATCTCAATACATCATATCAATGGTCATTAGTCAATAAATCACGTTAACAAGTTTTACAACTTAATATAACTTGATTTACTCATTTATTCTTAACTTAATCATAGGCATGAAAAATATCAAACAACTTATTATTTTTATATCTTCTAGGGAATACCATTATATAATATTTTAGTCAAAAAATAATTTTTTTGTAATTTTCTAAATTCGTTTCCTATTTTTAAATAGGCTAAAACAGTCCAAAATGACTACATTTATCATAAATTATTCTTTTGTCCAAAAATTCTGAAATTTATACGGTAGACTCATACTATTATATAGTGATTCTAGTGAAATTTTCACAATTTTTTGGGCTGTATACACTGAGTTATAATAGTTCACTTTTAAAATCATATTTTCTTGTAAAAGCCATAACTCTCTCTCAGGATATCGAAAACTTTCCATCTTTGGACAACATCTATTTAACTTGATATACTAATATACCACAAAAGACCAGAATGTTTAGAGCAAAAAAAGTGACCAAAACAACCTGCACAAAAACTGGACAGTATGCTCATAAGGTTTTTCAGATTTTTCGCCGGCAGGGAGTGTTTTACGAAAAATGACACCACGGTTGATCCGTTTAACATTTTTGAGTGATTCTACTTGGGTTCATCAGATAACTCATGTATCTAACTCACCTCTTTGACGGATCACAAAAATATTTTACAGATTTAAAATGGTAAAGGTCGAAAGTAGACTAAAATTTAGGATTTTTAAGTCCAAAAATAGTTTTTCATCTTCTTCTTTGTTCAATCTTAACAACACATAAAATGGTAAGATCTAAGTATAAAACATCATATATCATGTAGATCTACTATTATATGGCTTAAGATCATAAGCTCATTATTTATTCTAAAACAACTACAAAGATTTACATATTAAACTAACTAGGGTTTAAGTTTAGGAAAGTTTTGAACCTTGATCTAGTGGCACTTCTTCTTCTTCTTCTTCCAAAGTAGGTTATGAATCTTGAAGACATAAACAAAATTTTCTCTTCTTCTTCCTCTTGATGCACGACAGCCCTCCTCTCTCTCTCTCTATTGTTTTGCTCTCAAGCTTTTTCGAACTTAGAAAAATAAGATGAGGACTAACCTTTGCAAACTAATGAGATGAGTCTTATTTATAACCTTGAAAATATATACATATAACACATATATATACACATACTCTGTAGCGCCCCCAAATCCGGGTCCCTTGAACCTCGGACCTGGTACGTCACGATATATCATATTTATAACTATTGCAGAAGATATACACATAAATTGTTTATACATTAAACTTTGCTACATATCCCAAGGTCTATAACCTTAACTTAATACATATTTACCTTTAGATTCACAAAAGGTTTACACAATTAACTTACATCAAATAACTAATTTGATTATCATGCATAACCATCTAATCTTGTCATTTGCTTTTGTACAGTCTTCCCTCGAACGTTCGCCTTAAATCTGAAATTATTATCATGATATAGCAAGGGTGAGCAATTACTTTGTTCAGCAAGTTTAAATACAATAAAGATATATCATGATTGAAAGAATGAATAAGCTTTTGAATTTTCAACAATATAATAATTGTGAAAGAACATGAATCAAAATTTTAATAATTGAATGACTGAATTCAATAATACAGGTGTCAATAATGACCATGAACAAATTTAACTGAACCTTATGGTAATGAAGGTGATCAGCCTTTCATACTTGATGAACATATATAACATGCACTAAGTGCGAATCAATAAACGTAGATGTAGAATAATTATCAATAATTAATCCATTAGCATGCTTGAAAAATAATAACTCGAGTTTGAGTTAAGGAACTTGCATTTCGATATGAAAATGAAGTTAAGATAATTGCACAAGGATAAAAAACTTGCTCAATATAAAAGTTGAGTAAGATGGAACTTGCCTATTACGAAAGACCTATCAGTTATAAGATTGATCTTTCAATTAGCAACACATATACCTCATAACACTACTTCTAATATTTAAGTATATAAGTAAATATTAGATAGCACTTTAGCACCATATACGTTCATAATTCTAAAACTAGCACACATCGAGTCTTTAACAGTGTTCAATATAGTATGCCGAGTGATTTCCCACAAACAACCAACAAACTAGTTTCCGTCTCGTCTACACTGTTTTCACAGTGAGTTAGATCGGTTGCTAGTTCGTATATACCTCCGCTCCCTGAAGGAATTGTTTACAACTGTACCACTACTTTATCATAAACTATATGACTTGACACTAAGTCTTTCATTTTATAAGTTCTTCTTTATAATCCATTAAGCTTGAATACCTAATCCAGCAAGTTGGATTATCTAAACATACCAATCCAGCAGCCTGGATTTAAACTAACATCCAATCCAGTAACTTGGATTCAAATTATCCTACAATCCAGCAACCTGGATTCACTAATTCAGTAAACCATATTCACCAATTCAGCAAGCCAGATTCAATCAATTCAGCAAGCCGAATACCACAATCCAGCAAACTGGATTCAAAGTGTTTTTTTTTCTAATATATTAAATTTCCAATTCATCAAACCAAATAATACAATACAACAAATCGAATGCTAAATCAGCAAACCGAATGTTAAAACATTAAACCAAATATGAATACAGCAAACCGAATTCGAAGCTGTATTCTCAAAATGACTTAACTTCTTTTAATAATCGATTTTTATTTTCTTCAAATCTTGTCACACATATGTACATATATTCCATACACAAAAATACTCTCCTTATGAAAGTTTTCAATTTTCTTTAACATTTTTCAAACGTCCGTTTTAACTTTCAAAACTAAGAAAAATGATCACTATCTTGCACAACTCCGATGATTCCAAATTTTTGATAAGATCTTATACATATTAAAACAAGGTTCCAGTTAAAATTTTGTGGCCATCGGAGTTATAGAACTCCAATTTTATCCGTTTTCGTCGAAAAACTCTACGTTTTTATTTTAGCCGTAGATTCTTCGTTACAAGTCAGAATGTGGCAATTTTTGGACAGGAGCTACCTAACTCCCTATATTTTCAGTGGTAAAAAGCTCTGAATTTATTGCACTTGTTAAGTGGTCAAAACAGTGCACACAAGCAAGGGGTCAGCGGGTTTGGTTCCGTTTTCCGATTTGAGGTCCTTTGCCATAAAATCCATAACTTTCATTCTACAAGACCAAAAATTCTCAAATTTTTACACGATTCATATAACTTATCATATTATCACTCCAAAAGTTTCTGAAAATTTTTGAGAATAAAACATTGACGAAAATACCCCTGGATGGGACTGCCCTGTAGCAGCCCTTTTCCCCCTTTGAACTACCTAGACTGTTTTGGTAAAAACAGTCCCTACGAATTTTGTAGACATTATTTTTGAGTTCTATAACTTGAGTTTAATACTTAACTTACATATCTAACACCCCTCTTTGACGGATCGCAAAAAGAAGGTATAGATTTCAAGTTATAACCTTACAAAGTAGAAAGTCATTAGGGTTTTTTTAATATTTTTTAAAAGAAGTAGTTTTCTTTTCCTTTTCTTTTTAACAAATCAACACCCAAATAGATAAGACCTAAATATAAAATACTACATAACATATAAATCTAAGGTTTCTAAGATCCAAGCACATAATCTCATGATTTATTACAAACCCTTACAAGAAATTATTTAAACTCATTAAGATTAGGGTTTTTAGAATTTTTATACCTTCTTTGTGGTATCCTTTTCTTCCTTATCCATGGCTTTCTCTCTCTCTTCCTCCTCTTCTATGTGGTTGCCTCCTCTCTCTATTCTTCTCTCTCCATAGCCGACCACTTCTTGGTCTCTCTCTATATTTCTATTTCTTTTCCCTTCTCTCTCTTACTTTCTCTTTCTAACTTTTTGGAGAATGAGAAATAAAAATATGAAGTATACTTTTGCTTTACAAAACTAACTATAGATATATAAATTATATCTATATATTATATCATAATTAGGAAGTATACTTTTCTTACACCAATTGACAAGTTGGTGATGTGTCCTCATTATTAATTGTACTTGTTTCTCTTCCTTTACAAGCTAGCTCTAATAAAATCAACACCTCACCAAAGTGGCCCCAAATGGGCGACTGGCCCTTTCTTTTTTCTTTTTTGCTTCATTTTTACTTTTCTTTTATTGATTTAATGGATAATTAAGTTGCTAAAAGGACTCCCCAATTGGGCTAACAATTGGACTTCATTTTAAATTATTTTGGGCTCACTTTTAAATGCTTTGGGCTACTAGTTGCCAAGATTATTTAATCCATGATTGGTTACTAATTTATTAAGTGTTGGGTTAATTTAATAAGTCCACACATTAATTATCCAAGTCCATGATTAATTAAATGAGTGGGCTTGGTTAATAAACTAATTAGGCTAGTCCATTAGCTTTTTCCTTACTAATTGGACTATTAAAATAAATTATCCATATAACACATAATTTTCATTAATTAATACCCATATTAATTAATGTACAAAAATTTATTCACTTACTATATTCACTTTAATTGAATATTTAATTATCTTATTATCTTATCAATTGTTTGATATTAAAATTCTCCAATATTATAACCCTTGGTTACTTTAATTTTTATACCTAATATATAATTAGGTTACAAGACCTTCTTTATTTGTTTATATAAATAACAAATATAAACAAACACATAATATCCATATTCATTTACTGACATATTAATACCAACTAATTTAATAAATTGAGATAATAAAATAAATCTCTTAAATTAAGTCATTAGTATATAATTAAAATACTAAGACCATTAAATAAAAACAATTCTTTGTTCACATCAAATTTATAGGTATTGTAATACCTTATCCATAATATTCATTCAAGTACATATAAATTCATTTCTAGGGTTTTAGAATTTTATAACCCATATTTTCTCTATTCTCTTTCAAAGAGTAAACCATATAGGTTTTTCTAAATTTTTTTTAAATAAATCCACAAATTCCCATTTAGGTTTTATTCTTTAACCTTTAATTTAATCATTTAAGATTTTATAAATTTTTGGGTTGTCAGATACTCATTGCATATCTTCACTTTTTCTTTGCTATCCCACATTTTAGGGGATTTGTATTTATTAAGCTTGCCTAACTAGGGAACAAAGGCTAGGGGCGTGGTTAAACAACTTTGAAAATAAAATAAAATGTAGCAATAATAACCCCCTCCTCCTATTTTCGGCAGCCCCTTCCCTATTTCTCCAAATTTAATTTTTCTTTTAATGCTTTATTTACTCATTTAAGCTTTTAGAAAGTCCTCTTCAAATGGGCTAGGGTTTGGGCCAAACATTTTATTTATTTGGACTACCATTTAATACATTTGGGCCACTTAAATTAACATATGCCTAACACATTTATTTTATTACCCCCTTGCTATTTAATAAGGGTTTCAAGTCCACTTATTTTGGACTTTAAATAATTATAAGTTTAATTATATAACCAATTAGACTTGCTTTAATTAAGTTAAAATAATAATTAGGTTGAGATATTAAAATAAATCTCTTAGGTTAGTCCACTAGTATATATTTTAAATACTTGGACTCTTAATTAAATATAACACTTAGGTTATTTAATTCTCATTCCTTTAATATTTATAATTATGTCACAATGCTTTCATCTCAAGCTTAGTTAGTTAGTAACATAAGTTCAACTCTATAAATTCTTATCTCTTGGCTTTCCTTTTTGATTTCTTAGTTAACTTAAAATAAATAAATTAACTAGCTTGCTTAATTCACATAACATATATTCACTTATATGCTCAAAATAATTTATAAAATAATAATAATAAAAATATATATATATAATCTTTATTGTAGCACATAAAATTCTCGGTCCTTACAATTTCTCTCTCATCTTTCCAATAAATTTTAGAAGGTTAGTATGAAAATTTTATACTCAATTTAGTTAATCAGACAAAGTACTAATTACATTTCTTAAACTATATGCATAACTTTAAAATGCCAATTAAAAAGAGACGGATGGAGTATATGGGTTAACCGTCAAAGTGTCTTTCAAAATTTCACTTTTAGTTTAAAGTATCAATTTTTTTAATAGTGTTTCTTCAAGTTTAGTTTTTTTATAATAAAACTATTTTCTTTTAATATATTAACGAAATTATAGGTCAAAATTTACGTTTTATATAGTTGAATACACATTTAACCCATTTCAAATGTATAAATACAACAATATAGTGAATACACATTTGACCCATTTCAAATGTATAAATACAATAATATATACATTATGTGACACATAACTAATATAATTTCACCAACATCTTAAAAGGGAATTACTTTGCAAAAAAAATTAAACTTAAAGGAACATAAATATATAATTAAAAAAATTGATACTTTCAGACTAAAAATAGAATTTTATAAAATTTTAAGGGACATTTTTACAGTTAACCTTTTATATATTGTGGTAAAATACTTTTATTTTTACGTTAAAAATATAATGCCCGCAAATTCAGATACATGTACCTCGAATCTGGTGCTTTACGATCTAACTCAAACAACATACTAATAACAACTAATAGCGGAATAATAGAAATAATACATTAATATGATATAAATATTCTCGTCCTAAGTCTCGAAACCATTACTAATACATCACATAACTTAGTTCCATTGAATTAATAAGTCTTAGTACATTTAAAGAACATAATCCTAATCATAGAAGAATAAAGCTATTCCGTAGCCTTGCCCTTACCCTTGTCTTTTCCTGAGCTACCTCCTCGTTCGGTCTTAATTGTAATATTTAAGGAAAGAAAGAGTGAGCAACAAATTTGCTCAGCAAGTATAATGATACAATAAAAGTGAGCGATCATGAATAAAGTTACATAATCTCAAGGGTTATAACGATCATTTGATAGCTCAGGGTATGAAATATGAATATTGCGAATAAAGTAAGTTTCAACAGTTCTATTTATGTTCATTACTATTACTGATGGGTCACTATGGACCAAAGGATCATCAAAAGAATTCTAAATTTTAATATTTTCAAGTTAATGAATATTCAACACTGAGTAGTCGCTATGGACTAAGAACTTCTACTAGAATTAATAGCATTTCACTGATAACCCACAATATAAACAAGTACAATAGGTGATCAGCCTAAAGTACCCTACATTATGCATAACATTTAAACATGCTTTTCGCACGCGTGTCGGTCTCCCGACGTTATATAGTTTTTCCTTCTATGAGAGTTGTGCATCTCAATAGATTATAAGAGTCCGCACCAAAGCAATTGGTTTGGACCATTTTCTAATTCATGGGTATTGGTTTAGCCGAATCAAATGGCATAGATACTCTTCTCAACACATTTAGAAACAATTAATACGTTCAATGCTCGCAATAGGATTCAAAGAATCATTCAAGAATATAATTATGACTTAAATCAAGTTTCAGAGTATAAATAATAGTCTTCATGAATTTGGATAAAACAATAATCAGTCTATCAATTAATTTACTCGTACGATAAATAAGAGTACAAGTTTAGAAACTTGTCTGAGTAGTTGACTATTTTTTACTGTAACTTCTTAGCCTTTGAACAACCTATGTTCATCATAATCGTCTAACGGTTAGTTTCCATTAACCCGCAAATATAAATCTAATTGATCTAACTTACTCATCTCATATAATTAGGACTCACAAATCAATCTACTCTTATTTACACAATTACTCCCTTTACTACAAATAAAATAATCTCTTTATTATTATATTTGTTTAAATAATTGTTCACACTTTATCTCATTTATTAATGTCTCATAAATAAAGTATTCTTACTTTACTCGTTAATATTTAACTTCTTCTTTAAATAATTTCTAAATCCATATCCACAAATAAAATAATTTACGTTATTACCTTAGTCGTTTAATTTATAATTAGAGTTACCTCCACATTTCATTAGTTCACAATTAAATAACTTTAATATTATTTAATTGTCTTATTCTTCATTAATCCATGATTAATTAATAATCAACTTCCAATTAAAATGATCTTTACAATTAAAATAAAATTTTATATTATTTTAATTCTTTATAATTTACCAATCCGCAATATTATTTAAATTGTTTATATTTTATTAACTTACAATGAAAATTATTTTAATTGTTTAATCATAGCTAAAGTAATACTTAATGTATAATTAAAATAATCTTTTAATATTACTTTAATTATTTATTATTAATAAATTTTTAATTATTATTTTATTTTATTATTTTATTTTTATTGTTTTTTTAAAAAAAGTTATTTTCTGACCGGTTTGACTCGACCCGGTCCGACCCGACCTGGTTTGACCCAGATCCGGTCAACTGGGTTACCATCCCAACGCCGCGGCGCTGCCCACCAGGGAGCTCAAACTTGATTTTTTTCATTTTTGATCTCTTGACCCTTTTTTGTTCAATCTTCCATAACTTGCTCATTTTGTATTCAAATGAGTTCAAACCAATTCCATTATCTCATCAACTCATATATCTTTAGTATTCCACTTTTAAAATAATTTTTCAAAATTTTTATTTGGTCCAAAATGTTAATTTACCAAGCTAGGGTCTCCATTTTGACATGCTTTACTAAAAGATTTACTAAAAATCCATTTTAACTCCGTTTCTGACGATTCCACTTGGGTTGTTTTCGTATTTTGTAGTTCTTCTGAAAATTTTAGATTAAGAAAATAACTTATACATCTTATTCCATTTAACACCAAATCTCATATTTTCAAATAGTTTATTACAAGTTTTAAGCATACAAACATCCTTATGGTTCATTTACACCTAAACACATACAAGTCATACAAGTCATGCACTCTCCTTCCAATAACCATCCTTATGTCTTCTGTGACGCCCCCAAATTCGAGTCTCCAAATACCCGGATCCAGCCATCACGATCCAACACATCATTCACCTTCAACAACATATATTAACTAAAAATGCGGAAATATAATAAACATATGTTGTTCATTAAGTAGGTGTTACTAGTCCCAGAATACAATAACCTTAAACACTTATATAAATCCATACCCTAAATAAAAGTCAGGCTTTAAATTACATTAACAGAAATTAACTATTCGTAAAATGAAAATCTGCTACAAGAAGTCTATCACTTCATCTTCTCCTTCCCTTTGTTCTTCCCTGACGTCTCGGGTTTAGCTGTAATGGAATCATGATATAGCAAGGATGAGCAACGAGTTTGCTCAGCAAGTTTTAAAGTACAACAATAAGGAATATATCATGATGAAAGGGATATAGAAAGGGAATTCAATAATAGAATTATCAGAAGCAATAATCAGAAATGCTTTTAGAACAATTAATAGTCAAGTAGACTTTGAACAATAACTTTCAAAGGAGTCAATAGCTGGTTGACCCTCTGGTTACTAGCTACAGAATGAGTACTTGAGGGGATCAGCCTCGCGTACGCTATGTGTATGCATAACATTTAACTCTGCTATTTGTACCTTATATACGGTACATGGGGTACTCCCCTATAATAAAAGGGGTGTCCATTTAGTCTAAGAATCCTTACCATCGATTGGTTCGGATAGCTTTTATAAATTCTCACATACTTGCCTGACCGAACAAAGGTTCAGACTTAACCATGAATAGTTCACAAATTTTTGAACTTAAATAAATATACGAATTCAAATGCACGAGTGCGAATGTCAATAAATACAAAGATGTGGAAAATTTTTAAAAGTAATTAGACCACTTAAAGCATGCTTGGAGATAAGGTTCAAGCTTAAAGAATAACTTGCAATATATACCTTTTTGCACAAATTAAAAATAATGCATAAGGTTTAGAAACTTGCTCAATGTAAAAGTTGAGTAAGATAGAACTTGCATTCAATATACTGAAAGAATGGAATTAGGGAACTTGCAAAAATCAAAGTTTCGGGATAGAGAACTTGCCTGATTGCTTAGCTACAGATAAGATTTAGCTTTAATTAATTGATCTTGGATAACCTATCAGTTGGTAGAGTTGGTTTATCCATTAGCATTGCGTAACTATACTCACTTATGCTATTTATTTAGCAGATAAATAATTCACCGAATATATTTAATTACTATTTAACATTAGCTAAAAGAAATTAATTAATGACCTTTAGTTGTTATTTCAGCAACTAATCATGTTCATTTATTATTTAGATATTCAATTTAGCAACCTTACTTGCTTTAAATCACTGATTAGTAACCCAATTTAATATTTATAAACTAAGTAGTAATCTTGTTAGGGCATCATGGCTTAACCGTATCCAAATAATAATCTGACGATTGTTCTTATTTGGTTAAATCTCTATTTACTAAATAAATAGTAAATTTATTAGTGTATTACTAACTAACAGTGACTGAAAATTAATAAGTATTTACTACCCCTTATTCTTTATTTAACAATTATTAAATGATCACTGTGTTAGTCTTAATTATTATTTAATACTAAATAATAATCAAGTATTTATTATCTTTATTTATTACTTATTGAATAATTATTTAATTAACTTTATTATTTAATATTAATTAAATAATAATTAAAATATTTATTATCTTTATTTATTATTTATTGACAAATAATAAATAATTATTTAATTAACTTTATTATTTAATATTAATTAAATAATAATTAAAACATTTATTATCTTTATTTATACTTAAGTAAGTATTTAGTACCTTTATTTATTATTATTTAATAATAATAGTAAATAATTACTTTATTAACTTTATTAATTAAATATTTATTCTCTTTATTTATTATTTATTGATAAATAATAAATAATTAACTTTACTCCAATTTAGTATCTTTATTTATTATTTATTGTTAAATAATAAATAATTAATTTATTAACTTTATTCATATTTAATTATTATTAATAATAATTAAATATTTATTATCTTTATTTATTGAAAGTAAATAATTACTTTGTTAATTTTATTTATTAGTTATAAAGACTAGTTAATTTACAAGGGTGTTATCAGCTCAAATTAATAACTAACAATTTAGCCAAATGTTACCACCACTTATCAGTCATCGTTTGAACAACTCAAATGAATTACACAACCGTTACTTAATTGGTTTAATTATTGTATCACCATAAAAGATTTTACAGGATACACCTGCTCAAGTTTATCAACCGTATGTGTACCAACACTATTATGCCAACAGACAATACTATCATAACAACAGAAAACCAAGACTTGATTTTATGAACCATGATACCATACTAATCAATTTCCAGTTCAAGAACAACATACTACAACCCAACCAAGAGCAACATATATTATTCAAAACCAGATTCCTTAATCAAAATAAACCAACACAGATTTAACGTAATACAAATCCAAAACAAATGTATGGTATAAGCTTAATACCTTCAACTGCTAGAACCGTTAAGGTTCATCACAACAATTTCCTAACAATATGAACTATCACAGTATTCATATATTCCCAAAACAATGTATATTACACCATCACAGTATATGATACAACCAATATAACCCAACTAGTGTATTCTACTACTAATCCAATGGATTATTATACAATCATCACGTTGCTACCACCAACACAGTGCTATAACACAGTCCCATACAAAACAACACAACATGGAAATTAAACAAAAACTAACTTAGTTGCTTGAACTAATCTATACCTTGGTATCGATCGATTTGCCGACCTTCTCCTTCTACCGAAATAGGTGATAAAGCTTTGGGACATTCACTCCAATGGAACTCACAACCTCCAATCGGTTACCCCCTGTTCCCTCCCTCTGTTAAATTTTTTTTTTTTTTTACTCTAAAATTTTGCCTAAACTTGGGACTCACACACAAGAAATCAGCAGCTATGGTATGGGGATGGGGGGTTCAATTTATAGAAAGATTTTACCCAAATTATTTGGGTATTACCCTAAACGACTGGTCAATGACCGACGGTAAGGAGAGGGGATGAGCTGTCGATTGATCCCCATCAGCCGACTGAACTCGCCGGCAATTTCTAGAGCATCGCACCCCTCACTGGTCCAATCGCCGGATTTCTGGGACCGTTGGTTCAATCGATGGTTGCTCGGTCGCCAAGCCCTTACACGCTCAGCTCGCCTTGAACTCTGTGTGCCCTCCGGTCGCTGAGGTTCTTTTTCCGTCCGAGCCGCCGGTCGTCCCCGATCGTCTCCCCTATCTGATTGATTGAAGGTTTGGGTTGCTAGGTTCGGCTAGCCTACTTCTCTACTTGGTCGATTTGATTTGGAGAGGCTAGGGCTTGAATTCCCTCATCTTCCTTCACTGGTTCCTTTGGATTTGGTTTTCCCCCAATTTGATTTTGCTGCGTGAAACCCTTCCCAAACGAATTTTTGCCAGTCAATTATATTATCCCAACACCCTGGGTTTAACCCGACTTGGAAAGGATTGGGCTCACACCCCCCCTTAATTGGGTCGGCTAAAGGAATTGGAGAAGAATGGCCCAATCCGTAAATAAAAAGGAATTTGGGCTTAGTCCAATTAAAAATTTGGGTCAGCCACAAATAAAATAATAAAAATAAAAATAAAAGAGATGGCCCAAATAAATTATAAGCCTTATACCCCTATCATTTTAATTAAATAACTAATTCAATTAATTAATTATTTAAAATGTTTATTTTAACCATAATTCTTAATCGAATTATTTAATCTGAAAATGATAAAATCATTTATTTACTTTCCTTAATTTTCTTGCCAATCAAATGTTAGGGTTAACTCATTAATTTATTCAAATTATTAATGAGCCCCTTTAAGGCAAAGAAATTTATGGGACCATGTATTAAATAATAATACCTACACGGATCCAAATAAATTTGTAAAATTAAATAAAACGAGTTTTATATATTAAATAATTTGATACAATGTTTAAAAATTCGGGACATTACATCTTCGGATCCTACATGATTCTATACAAATAAAACTCCCATAATCAAGCATGTATTTGCTATTATAAACAACAACATACTAGCTTACTTGCAAGATTAGGGTTAGACTAAGATCTTACCTTCTTAGTGCTCTTTTTCTCTTAGCTACGAATCTCAAGTAGTTCTCCACCTTTGTTCCTTCTTCTTGAACTCCACCAAAATGCAACAACTCCTCTAGGTTTCTTATTTTCTCTCTATTTCTCTCTAACTCTGTTAACTCTCCAACACTTAGTAAACTCTTAGCAAATGAAGCAAACTCTAGTAAATGACTTAGGAGATCTTATTTATAGGCAAAATTCATGTACCAAATACATGTACTAATACTTGTATAATGCTTGTATTTGTACACCCAACTAGGTATTAACCAATGGTAAAAGGAGGTTAGGTAAAAAGTATTACCAAACCCTAAGCTAGCTGTGCCCTAACTTATCATTTCATCACATGCATTGCTTGCAAATTTTCGATTAGGAGGGAATATATATATTATGGTTTTATTTTATTCCCTTTTGTGTACTTAGGTTTACTTGCTCCCTATACACATACACACACACACACAGATATACACACACACACACACATATACATACTCACCCAAATATATAAACATATCCATCCTTCACTTTCCATTCAACATTGGGCTAATCTCATATAATGTCTATTGGGTTACTAGCATAATTTAATTATTTGGACTATACTCTTAACACATTAGACATGTCTCATTTTATTTTTATTGGGCTTAAGTATACTTATTAGTCCATTACATTATTTACCGATCTCTTAGTTAATCCAATTACTTGGTCCATCTTAATCACTATGCCACACAAGACATATTACTTAAGCTTAATAAATTTATAAATCAAGATTATCATCATCTTTACCACATTTCTCAATTACCATATACTTAATTCAATTTAAATTGAATTATTAAGGTGCATGACATATATATATATATATATATATATATATATATTATATATATATATATGTGTGTGTGTTGTGTGTGTGTGTGTATACGCTAACAATTTTTAAACATTCTTATTTTCATTACTAATATTATTTACAAAATTTCTCGGGTATTACAGAAAAGATAGAATAATAAAATCCAGAAACAATTTTTATTCGGCATATATTTCATATTTAAAATTAATTGTTTTAATTTTAAAGCTTTTCTTTTTCCTTTTTTTTGTTGTTGTTGATAAACTAAAAAAACTTATTAATATACAACAAATATACACAAGATTAGCAAACTTAGGTGGTCTTTGATAAAACTGAGTAATTAATATCTAAATGGTTAATATATCTTAATAAATTAGATCATCTGAGTGAAATAACATATGAACTTAAAAAACTGTTTGGTAACTAAAAAGTATAAACATCTGAATGACATTTAAATTTAAAAATACCAATTTTAAATTTAAAAATATCTAAAATTGACTTTTCAAAAATCAATAATGATCTTAAAATTTAGAATGGAGGGAGTATAATATTTATAGAGGCTTCATATATTTAAATTTTTCGTTAATAGGCAGCTCTTAATTATTTAGATTTATATCTTCCTCTTATACCTATTAAGAATGATAAGAGGCAAATAAAATTTAATCTAACAACTTTATCATCCCAAATTAGATGTAGAGTTGTTAAAAGATATTAAAAGGTAAACAAACACCACCTTACATTACTCCAAAAAAAATCAAAAATAACCACTACATTCAACTCTAACAAACCTTAAAAGCGAACTATAATACAACAAAACCTATTAGATGAAAATCCACATAACCTACACTCAAAAACTCAAGGAGGTTTCTATTCAAACCACTGTCATGACACATTAATTCGAGTTCTCAAAGCAAAACGAGCTAACCCTCGAGCTATTTTTAACTTGTCAACCTTAACACATCCGATATTAACCTGGTGAAAATCAAAACCTATATTACAAATATCATACACAGTAAGAGCACATTTGGGACTGATATTTACTTCTCTTGTTAACTGCAAAAATAAACTTTAGGAGTTAGTAAAGACATGTACATGTAACACATGGTGAAAAATAAGTCATGATAACAAATGAACCAGAGATATCATGGGAGGTAGAATACCATCATAACAAGAAGTTAGAACAACAAGTAGCACAAATCCTCTTTAATCCCTTATCGTAGCACAATACCTGTTGAAGTGTGGTTTGATGGGTCCGGGAGATTTGGGAGGACCCACATCACGTGTCGAGATATTACAAGTGATAGTAAAGAGTTTGATATTTTAAAAGGGTTACAGTCTAAGTTAACTTATAATTCCTTTATTCAATTTGACTTCCTATTTTTGAGGAAGTCAAATCCAATTCAATTATGAGAGTTACAGTTATAAGAGATCTCTACATAGGATTTCTATTCCAATTGGGGGTCAGACATGGTATATTTAGGGGATGTGATCAAGCTATAAATAAAGTCACAATCCAAGTTTCAGGTACACACACATTATTATTCCTATCGACTAGAGTAATTATATACCTCTATTGTTGACGTTTTCTAGCCTATACTTATTCTCACACTAGAGCTATCTCCCGACGGCCCCAACCGTCAAGCTTTTTGGTGTGATCGTTTGTTTACTGTGCATGTTAAATTCATTATTTGGTGATTCGACAAGCGTACAGATTTTGGCGTTAACATTGGCGCTAGAAGGAGGGCCTTGTTCTAGTGTTACTTTTCACATCATCAATCTACTTTTTAAGTTGAACAGATGGCGGGTAAAGGAAAGGTGGCTCTTGACTAGGAGAGGTCCTCAGTCAATCCGACAGCACAACAGATTTGTAATGCCCCCAAATCTGGGTCCCTTGAACCTCGGGTCTGGTGCGTCACGGTACAACCTTCACCTCACTATTTATAACCTTTATTCATGAAATGATGAATAGAACCTCGCTTTGATACCAAATAATACATTAATACCTTCTGCTCCAGAATTCACAACCTTTACATTCTGTTATTACATTTATAGATCCTCATGATTTGATCTATACATCTTGAATTATATACAATATGCTTCACTCTGATACATTGATTATGAGTATTCATAAGCTCACAATCCAAATTCAACTATTCTTCTATACAATATTCTTTGACTACACAATCACAATATACAATATTAACGTTCATCTAGCATAGATAGAGACTATGCAGATAAGTTTTCTGGCATTTAACAATACCGAGTATAACAACTTCGAAGAAATTACACCAGTTCATTAGTTTATTTATAACGCACAAATATCTTCAATCATTATTTCATCTTTTGTTCTTTTGACTATTCCGAATCCTTCGGTCTGCTCTAGTTTAGCTGAAAACAATTGTTTATAGCAAGGGTGAGCAACTACGTTGCCTAGCAAGTTTAACAGATATCACATAATCCACATTTTAAACATACTTTATCATCTTCATACTTTGCATTTCTACATACGTCATGTTTCTCATGCCTGACATATATCCATGTCTCATGCTTATCATACTTTGCATGTTAAATATGCTTCATAACATTAATCCATAAAGTTCATATAAAACATTTCATCTTAAACCATCAATTAACTATCAACAACATTTGACAAGTTGTTGGTTCCTGGGACACAATGTGGATCTAGAAGGGGGGTTGAATAGATCCTTTAAAACCTTTTCCATTTTTTAATGAAAGTACAACATTTATGAAATAGAGAATCAATTCATGCACAACGAAATAAACATTAATAACCCCTTCATAGATTCAAACATAATCTCAGTTCAATTTACAAATCTATGGTATGGTTGATAACAGATATAGCAGTTCATTGAGCATAAAGTAAATGACATAAAGTAAATGACAGAGGAGATTTTAAGTGGTTCGGAGACTGAATAACTCCTACTCCACTCTTCTACTTCAACAAGTAGGAATCCACTAATTGTTTTAGTCACAAAGACATGGACTCTACGCCCTCCTCAAGTCCAGCAGACAAGAGTTATTTTTAGCCACTAAGGCAAGGATCCTATGACCCTCCTCAAGCCAGTAGACACGGATCCTTTGACTCCTCTTGTGTCCCACAGACGTGAGTTATTTTTAGTCCCCCGGATAAGGATCCAATGACCCTCTTCAAGCCCAGCAGACTTGGAAACTAGTTCACAAAGAACTCTTCAAGGCCAGCAGCCTTGGAACCTATAGACTAAGCCCAGCAGACTTAGAATCTCTTGTACCCTTCGGTACTCAGCAAGTCCAGCAGACTTGACTTTGTTTAGTCACTTAAGACAAGGACGCCCCGCCCTCTTTGGTGTGTTGATTGCTTGTTGGGTTGTGCTACCAAGATGAACTTTGAACTCCTTCATCTTCAGGTACTTGGCTGCTATTTGTGATCTTCTTCTGGATGCTACTGATGATGGTCGTTGAAGCCCTTCCTTCCTCTGGTATATAGCAGATGCAGATGATAACTTCTGTTGAACATTGGTTGACTTTTCCAAGTCAGTTCTTTATCAATTCAGTCCATAATGTTCCTTGCTTGATCATAGAGTTGTTCGTTATGGATCTGGTTACTCTAGATCTTGGCTTCTTAGTCATTCGACTCTTAGCTCATATGCCAGCCCTTTGGCATACCTCTCATATTGCAGTGAAGCTTCTAGATGATTGTACAGTTTGTGTTCTTGCTCTCTTGCTTACTGCATACTAACACACACTCACATTCGAGTGTGATTTCTTCTTTTGTAGTTCTCCACTTTCTTCCCGTTGGAAGCTTTGTCGTTGATATCTTCCCATTGCACTTCTTTCCGTTGGAGACTAACTTGGTGCAGACTTGTTTATTGTACCATTGAGTATTTTACTTCCCTAAGTCTGCTAGTGATGGCTGAGTCAACATCCATTAGCTGGTACCAAGATAGTGGAGTCACATGCGCTGCTTGTTGACTGCTGCAGATATGGCTGTTTGAGCTCCACTTAAATTGGTTACTTATTATACTCCTTTATCTACTCAGCCGCTCATCTTGCGATAGCAACCCTGAGTGCTTAATATTTTTAATCCAGCTGGCACTTACTTACTCTACGATCATCTTTGGTGTAGTCTGTAGCTTTGATCGTAGAGTTAGCTACTTGCGTCTGACTGAAGACTGTTATCTTGGATCGTAGAGTTAACTGTTAACTTCAGTTGTAGCCTTGTGCTGCCTTGCAGTTCGTAGAGTGGCTGACTGTTCTTGCATTACGCTTTGATGTGCTTCTCACTATAATGCAGTTTGCGTTCCCTTATACTCTGTGATCTCCATTTGGCTTTTAATTCCTAGAGCATAGCATTATGACTTTCGTTGAGCCATTGCTGTAGTGTGCTTATCATAGAGGACTACTCTATGTTCTTTAGGTGTTGGCTCTGTTGCTGTGTCATAGAGGATTGCTCTATGATGTTCTGTTGCTGTGACACCTTTGATGTAGAGGACTGCTCTACTTTAATCTTCAGACATTCTCTCTTATGCCTTGTCATAGAGTGCTGCTCTATGATCTTCTTCTTGCTTTGCTGAGACTGCTGGAGTGACTTTGTTGTCTTAGGCTCAACTCTACGATCATTGATCTAGCTGTAACTTTCCTACTCTACCTTTATCTTTGATGCAGGTCTAGAGTCTTGATGGATCGTAGAGTGATTACTTGAGCCTATCCTGTGATCTCTGTTATGGCTTGATGCTTTGGTTGTGCTCAGAGATCTTGCTATGTCTGATGGCTCATGCTCAGCTTGCTTGGTAGTCTTGAAGATTGCCACTTTTTCTTTGAGTGCTTCAACAGTGACTGCTCTACGTTGTTGCTTGATTGTAGACTGTTCATGGGAGTCGTAGAGTGGCTGACTTGGGCCTACTCTACGAACCCATATTAGCACAATGATTTCCTCTTTGCAGTGCACACTCTACGATCCTATGTAAGCTCCTTGTTCTGCCGAGCCAACCCTACGATGCCCAGAGAGTGCTGCCGAGTGAGCTCTACGATCTGCCGAGCCAGTTACTGTGCTTGCCTGGCAGAATCTACGATCTTGGAATTTAGTACTGTAATGCCGAGGCAACTCTACGTTCTGCCGAGAGAGCTTTATGTTTGGCCGGGGCAGCTCTACGTCCTGCCGAACTTTACTCTACGTTTTCCTGGCAAACCCTGTGATGGCATACTTGGCTCTGCGATGTTGACTGATTGCTCTACGATCCTTCACTTAGTCAGTGCAGTGCTCTACGTTCAGTCTGGCCCTTGTTTGTACATATATCATTACAGTACATAAGATCAACCTAACAAGTTTGATCTTTTTCTATTCTAAGTCCTTGTATATCAAATTCATTTAAGGACTTTACAAAACCTAATCTTACAAACATGCTTTGATCAGATAGATATTCATTCAGCTCAGATCAACCTAACATATTTGATCTTCTAAGTCCTTGTACATATATTTCATTAAGGACTTTATAATTTTTTTTATTTTTTGGACACACATATATACATATATTCCATACACAAAAATAATTTTTCTGGAATGTTTTCTTTTTATTAAGTATTTTTCAAAAAGCCATTTTGAGTTCGTAACTTGTCAAAATTAACTATATCGTGCTAAATTTCAAAAATTCCCAACTCTTGCCAGAATCTTATGCATGTTAACATGAAGTTCCAATTTAAATTTCGTAACCATCGGAGTTGTAGAACTCAAGTTATAGCAGTTTTCGTTAGAAAAACCTAAATATTGAATTGGTCATAACTCGCTCGTCCGAAGTCGGAATACGTTCATCTTCGGACCAGAGATTCTTTATACCATATAGTTTTAGTCCCCAAAAGGGATTAATTTATTTAAATGTTTAAGTGGCCCAAACAGGGCACGGAAAAATTAGGCCAGTAGGGTTTTCTATTTTTTTAGCTTTGGACTGTTTTGGCAAAATCTGTTCCCACAAAAATCTACAACATCTTTTCTGGAACTTCTACTTGGACATTTTAGGGGGCTTCTATATATAACTCCATAAGTTATCCACACTTAAAAATTCGAAGTGAGCTAGGAGTTATGCTCGTTCAAATTTCAGGTTTCGTTTTCTCGAAAAATAGTTTTTCTAACTTTAATCTTTACTACGAAAACTTTCATGATCTCTTGGTTTATCAAGCATTAGCCAACATAAACCATCATAATACATCATAATTATTCTTATACTCAAGGATCCACCATGATCTACCATCAATTCCATCAAACTCCCACAACAAACAAACTAAAACATAAATTAAACATAGTTTTAGGATTAAAGCTTTATACCTTGCTTGATTCTCTAGCTTTGCTTCCTCTTCCATGCTTCCATGGTTACGCCATATGAGACATACATAAAACCCTAACATAGTAAGCATCTTAAATTCTCAAGAGGAAAAGCATCTAAGAATTTCTATGGACTAGGTTTTGGAATTACCTTAATCAAATTTTCTTCATTTCCTTTTTTCTTCTTCTTCTTCTTCTTCTTCTTCTTCTTCTTCTCTCTCTCTCTCTCTCTCTCTCCTTATGAAACTTGGGAGCACGGGAGCATGGAAATGGGGAGAAGGCTGATGGATTTGCTAAGGATGTGGGTTTGTTTGGCTTTGAGTAAAGTAATGTACAAAATAAATACTTGTAAGTAACTTAAATTCATTTTTTCTTTATGTGGGGCCCACTTAGCCACAAATTCTTCCCATGTGGGGCCCACCATTTGAAAAACTCACTCCATCATGTGAAGCCCCTTCCTAGATCTGTAACTCCCTCCTTTCCTTTTTATTTTTGCTTTAATTTCATTTCCAAGTGGGGTCTACCATTGGTTATAATTTGCACCCATGTGGAGCCCACTTTGCCACAATTTTCTTCATATCTGGGACACCCCTTCATGACTAGATTACTCCCACAAATCTGCTGGAAATCCAACATATTTCAACCATGTGGGTCCCGCGTTATCGCCTCATTTTGCGTGCTTAATCCTGTGTTTGACTTTTTGACCCAAAAAATGAAAATTTCATGTTTATAGTCGTTCCCTACTAAAATCGACGCTTCCAACATCATGAGAATATCTGTTTCTTCAAATTCATCTCCAAATTTCAAGTTTGACTTTTCTCCGTAAAAGTCAACCGTTGACTTTGACCAAAAAGTCAACCCCGGCACATTTTGTATTTAAAGTCTATTCTAACTAACTTCGACGTTCCGGACTCAACCGAGCAGTCCGCGTTTCCAAATTCTATTCCGAACTTCAAATTTAAATTTTGAATTATATAGTTCCCTTACTGACATTTCCACGACTATTCTCTTTTAATTAGCATACTCGCACATATTCATCAACACGCGTATATATATACAATATACACCACATCCTTTACATATAAAAATTTTCAAAGGAAATTCCTTTTATTAACACATACTTACATGATCCTCTTAGTCATTATATTTTTCCCTCTTTTAAAGATTCATTTCCCAGAACCACTATTACTGTAACATTCTACTTCGGTTTACTTCCCACTGTCGCATAATCTTTTCATCGAACACTTAATCGTATTACCTTAACATAGATATTAGCTTACTACCTCTTTCATTTATCTTTCCTATCCAATTCATGGACAAAAATATACTCTTAGCCTAAGTCTCATCTGACTTGCTTTGGCTCATGACTACCTGCTTATTCTCAGGTATTAACATCTTCATCAACAAATCTCATCAACTCGTACGTAAACTTTATCTTTTAACACTCTTTTATTTTCATCATAATACATCCTATCCTTATATAATCATAATCTTTCATACATTTGTCTCTTCATTTAATATTTCTTATAATTATCTCTTACCTCCTTTATCATTCATAATATATATATCCTTTGCGTTTAATTCTCTTTATTCACGTTCAACCGTAATAACTTATACCTTATTATCAACTAATCATCTATTGAGTCACTAAAACACCTTGCTTTAATGACCGATCTCTTGACCTCTCTTCATAACCTCCTTAGAACATTTTGTACCACAATCTCTCAACCATATCTGTTATTCTTAACTCATTGATTCTATTAACATATTTAATCATTCCTCCACTCCCAATCTAGGTTTTAAACTTTAACCTTTATTTACTTATTCAAGACCTTATTTAAAAGTCTTATAAATATTCGGGATATCACATTCACCCCTCCTTCTAAGAATTTCGCCCTCGAAATTACAACACACTAATCTTTATTCATTCTTATTCACCAAAATAGGTTTTCATTTTATCCTTTCTTTAATCACATTTGATTATCTTCTCAATTAATGAGTACCCTACTCTTTTCTCTTATGAGGACCTCTTCTATCATCACATCCTCCAATGAATTCTCTCTAAGAAATTCACACCTTCTAAACATTCAGGAATCTTCACAATTGTTCAATAATTGTGAAGCAGTATGAATAACTAAGAAATAAAATTTCCTTTGAAACTTTTCATATCATGCTGAGGGGTCATGAAAGACCATGGACTTTTCTTTTTGACTGAAAATACTCTTTGCAGGTACTTTAAGTGATCAACCTATCGTACCACTACGCCGTGCACAACGTATTAACCTCCATAATGACTATATGCGTTAATAGGTTGAACCATGTTAACCAACCAAAACATTCCTTTTGTTCACCTCAGACTTAGCACAAGATTCCGCACCAGAACAATTTGGCTTGGAAAATTTCAATTAACTTTCAAATTTCATCATTTCTTATAAAAGATGTCTAGCCGAAACAAATGGCATAAACTCTTCTTTAATCAACTCAAAATACTAAAAATCATTTTATGACGTCATGATACCGCACTGTCTCGATAGTACGTTGAGGATTCCGTCATTTTGTGACTTTATCATACTACAACATACCATAGTGGGTTGACGATCCTATGATCACATCCAACACTAGGTTATACTGCATTGATGACTCCATCGATTATCATTTCTACACCATGTTCAATGGTGCATATGATTATATAAAATATATTTTGATATTTTTCAAATCATTTTTGTCTAGCCAAAATAATTAGCATAGACATACGTAAATTTATTTTTTTAAAACAATTTTTTTAATAGTACAACCATTGAACAAATCTTTTCAAATGCACATAAGTGTGAATACAAGCACGATTTGGAGATCTAGCATATTTAGAAGATTTGAAATACCTACAGTCCTCAATCATCTCCAATTTCTGTCTTTCTTCTTATATCTAATAACTCTATTCACTTTTGATTCTACTGATGTTTACAATCATATAGAATTCTTATATCTCACTCTATGACCTTCCTTCTAATCTAGACCACAACACTGTTCATCAGACTTGTCATACATTATGAGTTCAGGAACTTACCACAATAATATGAGTTTAAGAACTGGTCCAAGTAATATGTAGTTCAAGAACTAATCAGGAACTGTCCATACGCCTAGGGGTTCAAAAACTTACCATACAATTATGAGTCATGAACTTACCATAAACATGAGTTTTAGAACTCGCATCTATTCTTAACATTCTCTATTATCAGATATATATACGAGAAAAGAATCACCTTCTCGCCATACATATAACCAATAGCGTGACACCAACATTTCAATGATTATCAATGTAGTAACTAAGTGGTCACAAATCCCTTGTGTGACACCCCCAAATCCGAGTACTTCGTTTCCTCAGGATTTGGTGTTCACTATCCAAATACATCACATCACATCTAACTACCCATTCAAATATAAATGAAAACTCTTAATTAAAATAGAAATCTCCCATTAAAGGGTTACAACATCTTTAACAAATAAATCCCAGGTCGTCTAACCTTAATAAAACATCAATGCAGAAACATAACATAAGTCTATTACATAAACATCATTTAAACAAATACAACAAGTTTTCATCACTTGCTTACTTTTCCTTTGCCCTTACTAGTGGATGGCTCGTCAGTTCTTTCAACTTTAGCTGCATTGTTATTATGCAAGGGTGATCAACAATTGCCCAGCAAGTAACATAATAAAATAATAATAATATGCGAATAATCAAATAGATATCAGATAATCAAATACTCGGCTTTTGAATCAAGATTAGAATACAAGAATCAAAAGAGTATCTGAGGGTCATAAGACCACGAACTATGTCCCAGGTTATCAAGTATTTATACTTTAAACCTTTAACAGTCGTAAGACTATATGGACCTTACTTCTCGTACTTAGGGGGATCAGCCCTTTGTACCATGTATGTGCACAACATCTAAATGCTAACGCGTAAAATAATCCCCTATATAAGGGTTGTTCATCTTAGTTTGACATCAGAGTCCGCACCAAAGGAAGTTTGGTTTGGATTTACTTCAATAACGTTTCTAGAATTTAGAACATTCGTCAACTATAGACTAGTCGAATGAATAAGGGTTCGCTAGTCAATCAAGGTTCAATAATCTAATGTGAAAGGTATTCGAGAACAAAAGACTGAATTTCAAAGCAATACAATTGAATAAATTCCGTATAACTGAAACATTATAAAAAGGAAATTAAAACATCTCGTTTGAATCCATGAAATTGAATGAAACGGAATTAAGGGTTTGCTCTGTTAAGTAATAGCATTATAAAGCTTGCATGGTAAAAGAAATGTAGTTTAGGAACTTCCGTAATTGAAATCAAGGTAGTAAGTAAGGATAAGATATTTTCTTTCAACGAAATAAAAAGATTAGGAGTAGTAAACTTGCCTCGTGCGTAGATTACAAATTAAAATTCACGTTTTTTAATTAACCTATACATTCGGTTTATAAAGCAGTAACAATAATTAGTTACACTATTATAAACACTTCACGATTCATTCTCATCCACTTTTATTTTATATCTGATAATCAATGGGTATATGCTTACCACCCATCACAATATCTTAATGTTCATTTCATACATTAGTCTAAGCTTTAGGTATGTCTACGATAACATAACATGATCACAAAGAAAGAAAAAAAATTTTACTCTCTTCTTTTTACTCTTTTTTTTGTTCCACCACCGGGGCGGTGGATTTCTTCACAAAAGCCTAGCCGAGGCGAGCTTACCGCCGGGGCGACAATTACAGTTCATTTTGGGCGTCGGGGCGACCAAACTAGTTCATTTCTACCGTCGGGGCGGTGAGACCGCTGGGGCGGCAATCCTAGAGAAATTCCACCGCTGGGGAGGTGGACTCGAAACCCAGTTCCTACAGTTCGCGAAGAACGCAAAAAAATGCCAAATGTGGCCAAAGTTTTTCATCGAATGACAAATTTAAGTCTACATATTCATCATATGTATTATAAAATCAAAACCCATTACATACACAGCGATTTCAACATTACAGATAATCTAGACAACCAAGTAAAGGCTAAAAATTTCACTGTTCATGTTTTGTATTTACATATTGATATAGTTAACGTAATTAAACACTGTGAATTCATTTCTTAACCAATTCAATCCGTTTAAATTCTTGTCTTCTTTGTTTTTACATGTATAAACATAATTAGTCATCAATTTAACCGATTAATATGCAAAACAAGCATCAATTTCATACATTTAAACCATATTCGTATACAACTACTCTGTAAATTTCAGAACACTAATATAAACATGATTTCATGGATTTAATTACTCTAAATCACATATAATTTATATAAAACACATTTATGCATGCTTACAACTTCTAACATTAATTTATTAAAAATTACACCATAGAATTTTCTTTACAGAAAACTTGAAATATACTTTCATGGAATAAAACTCATAAGAACATAAATTAAAGTCTGAAATCAAGGAATTACCTTGATTAGTGCTTGGATTATGCAACAATTGAATGGAATTTCTTCTTAATTCTCTAATTCCTCTCAATTCTCTCTCTTTTTCTCTCTGTATTCTCTCTAATTCAACTTAGCAAAATAAGGGAATGCTGAGAATAATTAAGTTACGTTAAACGTAATTTGATGAGTGGGTGTTAGTTAATTCCATAATGGGTTAACTGACCCCAACTCCCACTAAGGCCATGTTTGGCTAGTCCTTTATTCTTCCTTCTAGTTTATTTTAATAAATTACTTATTATATAGTTCATGTCACATATTTAATCAATTAAAAAAATAATCTCATTTAAATCAATTAAATAAAATAATTCTGCATTAAATCACATAGTCACACAAATAAAATCCTCCTTTATTAATAATGATAATGACAAATTATTAAATCTCTAATTAATTATTAAATTAATTAAAAATAACATTATACTTATTTAAATAATGCATTTAATCAAATAAACTCAATTAAACACATACTTTAAATATAAAAATTCTCCACATCGATTTAACTAGTGTAACACATATAATTAAATTAATTTACCATAAATTCATCAATTAATTATTTAATTCAATAATTAAATCATCGAAAAATATTTATTTAATTCAATAAATATTTAAAATAAATTACAAAAATCTCGTTCGTCACATCTGAACAGGCTCTTCTTGGTAAGATAAATCTTTCTCAACTTGCAGGGGTTCATATTTTATCACATATTTGTAGTCGGGTTTGTATGGTCGTAACACCGAGACATGAAAAACATTGTGTATGTGTTCTAATGCCGGAGGTAAAGCTACCTCATACGCGACCTCTCCAACTCTTCTTAACACTTCAAAGGGTCCAATGAACCTTGGGCTCAGTTTTCCCTTCTTACCAAAACGAATCTTCGTCTCTCCAGGGAGATACTTTCAAGAAACGTAGCTACCAGACTCAAACTCTCGATTCTTCTGATGTTGGTCGGCATATTTCTTCTGCCTATCCTGAGCTGCTATCAATCTTGCCTTGATGACTTTGACGATTTCTGCGGTCTGTTGTAATAGTTTTGGTCCTAGCAATTGACGTTCGCCAACTTCATCCCAGTATAATGGAGTTCTGCACTTTTTGCCGTATAATGCTTCGTAAGGCGGTATGCCAATACTTGTGTGGTAACTGTTATTGTAAGCACATTCCACCAACGGTAGATGATCATCCCAATTTCCCTAGAAATCTATGATGCAAGCTCTCAACATATCCTCCAAGGTTTGAATCGTTCTTTCACTCTGTCCGTTGGTCTATGGATGGTATGCCATACTCATACGTAACTGCGTTCCCATGCACTCTTGTAGTCGTTTCCAGAAGTTTGATGTGAAGCGCGGATCCCTATCTAAGACAATAGATATTGGAACACCGTGCCTCGAAACAATCTCTTTTACATATAACTTCGCTAACTGATCCAAGTTGAATCTAATCTTGATGGGTAAGAAGTGTGCTGATTTCGTCAGTCGATCTATGATAACCCATACTGCGTCGAAACCTTTCTGAGTTGTAAGAAGACCTACTACGAAATCCATGGTGATGTGCTCCCATTTCCATTCTGGGATTTCTAACAGTTGTAATAGCCCACTTGGCCTCTAATGTTCTACTTTAACTTTTTGACATGTCAAACACTTGGCTACACAATCGGCAACGTCTCTCTTCATATTTGGCCACCAAAAATGCTGTCGGAGGTCTTGGTACATCTTCGTACTACCCGGGTGAATCGAATATCTTGAATTATGAGCCTCGCTCAAAATTTCCTCCTTAACCTCTTGTACTGGTGGAAGCCAAATTCTTCCCTCGAATCTCAATATGCCTTCGGTATCTACTTTGAATTTCACTTCATCACCTCCAGATATTCTTTTCCTGATTCTCTCACATTCTTCGTCCTGAATTTGTGCTTCCTTAACCTTATCCACCAAAGTTGAACCGATTCTCAATTGAAATAATTTTTCATCACACTCATGCAGAAATTTCACCTCCAACTCCAGTTTCGCCATTGCTGTAATTAGCTCTTCTTGAGCGATAATCATAGACAATTTCTCCCGACCCTTTCTGCTTAAGGCGTCGGCCACAACGTTCGCTTTACCCGGATGGTATAAAATTTCACAGTCGTAATCTTTTATCAATTCCAACCATCTCTTCTGATGCATGTTCAGATCCTTCTGTGTAAAAATATATTTCAGACTCTTGTGGTCCGTATATATTTCACACTTCTCCCCATAAAGATAATGCCTCCATATCTTCAAAGCAAACACTACCACGGCCAATTCCAAATCATGGGTAGGATACCCCTTCTCATAGTCTTTTAATTGTCGTGACGCATATGCAATGACCTTACCGTTCTGCATAAGCACACAACCTAGTCCTTTATGCGATGCATCACTGAACACCACAAAATTTTCTGTGCTATCCGGTAGAGACAACACAGGCGCCGTACTCAACCTCTTCTTTAATTCTTGAAAAATTTCCTCACACTTCTCCGTCCAAACGAACTTCACCGTCTTCCTAGTCAAATTCGTCAACGGAGTCGCGATTTTGGAAAAATCCTGAATGAATTTTCTGTAGTAACCTGCCAATCCGAGGAAACTCCTTACTTTCGATGGTGTTTTCGGCTGATCCCAGTTAAGCACTGCTTCAACCTTTGACGGATCCACCGAAATCCCATCCTTGTCAATCACATGTCCAAGAAATTGTACTCGCTCTATCCAAAATTCACATTTTGAAAACTTAGCATACAATTTCTCTCTTCTTAACGCTTCTAATGTCGCCTTCAAATGTTCTACATGCTCTTCTTTGGTTTTGGAGTAAATTAGAATATCGTCAATGAATACTACTACAAACTTGTCCAAAAACGGCTTCAACACCCTGTTCATTAAGTCCATTAATGCTGCAGGAGCATTCGTTAGACCAAATGACATCACCAGAAACTCGTAGTGACCATAACGAGTCCTGAACGTTGTCTTCAGTATATCTTCCTTCCTGACCTTCAATTGATGATAACCACTTCTCAAATCTATCTTCGAGAAATACCTAGCTCCTTTCAATTGATCAAAACAAGTCGTCGATTCTTGGCAATGGGTATTTATTCTTAATCGTGACCTTGTTCAACACCCTATAATCAATGCAAAGTTGCATCGATCCGTCCTTCTTTTTAACAAACAACACCGGCGCTCCACGGCGATACGCTCGGCTGAATATACTTCTTATCTAAAAGTTCTTATAGCTACACTATCAATTCTTTCATCTCTACTGGGGCCATACGATATGGAGCTTTTGATATCAGGGCAGTTCCTGGCGCCAAATCGATTACAAACTCAACTTCCTTATCTGGTGGAAGTCCTGGCAAATCTTCTGGAAAGACGTCTACAAAGTCCCTTACGACAGGTATCTCTTCTAATTTCGGACTCTCTTTCCGAGTATTAACTATGTAGGCTAAGTATCCCACACAACCTTGTCTCAACAACTTCTTGGCCTGCATCATCGTCAGATAACTCGCTTTCTTAGGCGACTTGTTGCCGTAAAATACTACCTTTGACGTAGTCATAAGGTTAATACATTTCTTTTGGCAATCAATTATCGCTCCATAATTGAATAGCCAATCCATACCCAAAATAACGTCAAATTCCCCAAGTTTGATTGGGATCAGATCTACTGTCATCACGTTTCCCTTAATGTTCACTCTACAGTTCTTATGTACGTACCTAACAGGAATTACCTCCCTATTCGCAATTTCTATATTCAAAGGGCTATCTAATTCCTCCTTAGGCAATTCTAAGTTCCTAGCAAAGTCATCGGATATAAATGAACAAGTAGCACCCGAATCAAACAATACATAAACATCTATATTATTGATAAGAATGATACCTGACACCACATTGCGAGACTGTACGACATCTTGCACGGTCATGTTGAAAGTCCTGGCGGTAGGTTAGTTTGTTGGTGCCGATCGGGTTATAGTTAACGTGCCACCACCATTGTTTCCCTTATTTCCTCCTGTTCCTACTCCTCCTACTGCCTTCTTGGGATAATCCCTAGCCAGATGATCCTTTGATCCGCAAGTGAAACAAGCGCCCTTCTTTGGATTCGGACAATTCGGTGCTATATGGCCCTCCTGACCGCAATTGTAGCACACCTTCTTCCCCTTCAAGCAAATTCCCACATGATTCTTCCCGCATGTAACACACACTTCCACCTTCTTCTTCTGACCTCCCTGTTGATTTCCAGTAGATCCATTGTCATTCCACTTTCTCTTCTGATTGTGACCACCACTATTGCTACCACTCGCTTTGTTATTCTCATTTTCACCCTTCTTCTTCTTCTGCTCCTGGTTATACTTAGTCAGAGCATCGGTCCCACCTTTTGCGATAATCGCCTTTTCTAAAACTCCGATAAAAATGTTTAATTGGAACATTGACACCTTGCTGTACAACCACGACTTCAATCCCTGTTCGAATCTTCTTGCCTTCCCTTCATCGGTGTTCACTTGATAAGTTGCGAACCTAGCCAACTCGTTAAATTTCGCAGCGTATTCCGGTACAGTCATGGTACCCTGCTTCAGCTCTAAGAATTGAATCTCCATTTGATTTCGCGAGCTAGTAGAAAAATATATCTCAAAGAACATCTCCTTAAAACTCTCCCATGCGATTACACCCTGACCTCCTCGCACCTTATTCACTTGCCACCAGTAACTGGCCTCTAACTTAAGCATGAACATTGCAAAGGCAATCTTTTGATCCTCACTAACCCTAGCAGCGTCAAATACTTTCTCCATTTCAATCGCCCAGGTTTCGGCTTCGATCGGGTTCAGGGAACCCCTAAATTCTGGTGGTCCTACCGCTTTGAAATCTTTAAATAACGTCACTGGTGGAGCTTGCGGCTGATTCGCAAGTGTTCCAGCCAAAAGGTTCACCAACTACTGAATAGGATTAGCATTGGCGTCGTTGTTATTATTGGTAGAGCTCTCTTGAGCTTGTTGACATGGTTGGCGTCTCGGCGGCATTTTCTGTTCAATAATATGCGCTTATTAGATTAACACTCAATTTCTTAAGTGTTCAACATTTAACTCAAACAATTCAGGTTAAACATTTAACACATAACATCTTCAAATAAAATTATTATTTCATTCATTCAAAAGTCTTAAATATAGAAAGATAGCATCACTGCTATTTACATCAACTATCCCAAGATCAAACAATCTTTAGGATTAAATAGTCATATTTCATTGTGTATAATCACGCTGGAATTTACATTATTAACTACCACAAATATTTACACATAATTCAAAACTTCTCCTATCACGACCTACTAAGGCGTCGAACCGCCTTCCTACGTTCTTCCTCCATGATACGGAGCGTCGTCCTGCGATCCAACATGTACTATGATAAGTCCTCGAACTGAACTGGATAGTGAAAAACTCGATCCTGGGCCCTATCAATCGCTTTCTGAAAAGTATAGTCTGTCTCCTCGATCTTAGCCCTCTTTGCCCGTTTGCCTTCTTCAGAAATTTCTGCACGTTGAGCGGTGTTCATCCAAGCATCCTCTGCTCTAGCACGTTCCGCTGACTCCTCACTCAGATCATTTTTTAGTTTCTCGAGTTCAAGTTTCATCTTCTTATTCTCAGCTAATAGATCTTCCTTTTGGCTTTTTACCTGAACTAACTTCCACTCCACGTCTCCAAGACGTATATCAAGATCCTCAATTTTCTTGTTCTTCTGGTCTATAAGAGTCTGGCGTCTATTTGCCAGTCCCTCCAAGTCTCTGACTCTATCCTGCAACTCTACGGTAGGATCGTATAATGTATCGTACATCTCAACATCGACAGAGGTAAGGGGTATCTCCTCGGGATCCTCATCATCCTCCTCAGCCTCTGTCTCAACATCCTCAGAGTCCTCCTCTGAATCAAGCTCGGGCTCATGCTCCTGACCCACAACAGTGATCAATGGAGATGGCTCTCTCTGTATCAACTGCTCCCGGATAACATTAATATCACGGGGCTCCTCCTCTCCAGCCACTCGGGGCTCAATCTCCCTAGGCTGACTGAATCCTCCAACATCCGACATCCTGACAACAAAGTTTAAGTTTTAATTAATACTTGGCACTAGTCGCAGCACATAGGTTGTTAATATATAAACACATAGCACATAAATTCTTTTATTATCTTTAATGAATTCCTTAATTCATTCCTTAGAACTCGATAAGAGTTTATCACCACTATGTTCTCTATCTCTTAAAAGGCTACTACCCTAAGGTTTCCCCACCTAAGGTTCATAACCTACAACTTTGATACCAACCTGTGACACCCCCAAATTCGGGTACTTCATTTCCTCAGGATTTGGTGTTCACTATCTAAATACATCACATCACATCTAACTACCCATTCAAATATAAATGAAAACTCTTAATTAAAATAGAAATCTCCCATTAAAGGGTTACAACATCTTTAACAAATAAATACCAGGTCGTTTAACCTTAATAAAATATCAATGCGGGAACATAACATAAGTCTACTACATAAACATCATTTAAACAAATACAATAAGTCTTCATCACTTGTTTGCTTTTCCTTTGCCTTTACTAGTGGATGGCTCGTCAATTCTTTCAACTTTAGCTGCATTGTTATTATACAAGGGTGAGCAACAATTGCTCAGCAAGTAACACAATAAAATAATAATAACATGCGAATAATCTGTAATATCCGAGAATTTTCAAACTTCATTATTAATTAATTATATAATTTAATTTTAATGGGTTAGTTTTGTATGCTTAATTAAATCTTGTGTGGTTAATGGATTATGTGATTGAATGATTATGTGAGTAATTGCTAGAGTTAATGTAAAGGGAGTCACTAATGGTTTAATTAAATTAGTAGACTAGCCCTAAGGTTTAATATCAAAAGGATTGATAAAGTTGACTATTTATTAAATATTCAATTTACTTGAATATAGTAAAGGAATTAATTTGCATAGATTAATTAATGTGAGCAATATTAATATTAATATTAATATTTAATAGTCTATTTGGTAATTTAATATTAACGGACTAGATAAATTATTTGTTGTATTAATTCAATCTTCTATTTAATTATGAGTTGGATGATTTATGTTTACTAAATATGCAATTGGGTTATAATGTATGGTTGTTAGTTATTTAATAGCAATAGAAGGGGACAATAATTTTGGGACATAACCCATTTATTTCCAAACCGTGGTCTGCAATTAGAGAGAGAGAAAGCAGCAGATGAATAGTAGAGCCATCCCTTCTTTTCCTCCTTCTTCTCTGCAATAGGCATGAGGCCTATGGTAACTTGTTCAAATGAAGATCATGATGAAGGAGGGTGTGGCTGATTCACCAAATCTTCAATACCCATTATCTTCTTCTTCTTCCCATTGGTTAACCAAATTGGGTAAAGGCTTGACACGGGTAATGAAATTTCTATAAATTGGAGCTTCTCCTTCATAATTTCAGTTGCCAAATCTTCTGATAAGTTAGTATAGTGAGTGAGCATTGTTGAGAGTGAGAGTAATCTGAAACTAAGCAAGTTAGGAGTATCAATTTTAGCTTCATTGGAGGTAAGAGTATATCACTGTGTTATTGAATCTTATTTGGTTAAATTCCAAGAAAAACCATGATGCTTGCCAATTAGTTTAGTAATTAATGTAAAGATGTTATACAAGTCTATATACATGTTTGGAACCAATGTGGTTGCATTAAATTTCATTTAGGAAGGAGAAGCCTTGGCCATTTTCGGATTCTACAGAAGCAGAGCCGATCTTGAGCTTCAGCAGGAGTGGCGCGACCGCGCCACTCCCAAGGCCAAATCAAGCGCGGTCGCGCCGTGCATCAGTTTTGGTTGGGTTGTTCTGTCATTTTGCAGCATGTTAGTTAGTTCATTCATGTATTTTACTAGGGTTGCCATGTATCTAGAATCCCTGTAAATACCATGAGTTGTATATAGATTTTTCTATGTAGGTATTTCTTAAAGAAAGCTTGGACTTTGAAATGGCTTGACCAAAACTTGTGTCTTTTACATTCTGACCATGTGAGCATGTTTATATGAATTAAATACGTGTTCAAATGCATGTGAGCTATGATTTCCAAGTTGCCTTGCATAGGCTAAGTTGTGTGAGTTGCCTTAGTATGATTTTCTAAAGAAAACATCGTGTTTGAAGACGGATGTTGTTCATCTTCGTATAACTTGTGTTCCAACCATACAAACATATTTGTTGGGACTCATTATGCCTATAGACATGATTGACATGATCACCAATTAGCTAAACATGATTCTAATATATGCTAACATGTCTAAGAAAGGGAGATTTCAAGTATAAGCTATGTGTTAATGTCTTCGCACGTTGATTACGTACAAGCATGCTTATTAAGTCTCGTATGGCCTCATTATGTGACGTTATGGCAATAATAGCGTGTTACTTGTGAAATGGACTTGTTTGGCCTAAAGCATAGGAAATTCCGACATGAAACCTTACAACTTTGGATTTGATTTAGAATGAGCATGCTAGGTTCCAAACTCACACTAATAACCTTATGAGCATGTGTATTTGAGCTATATCAGTAGCCTGGATGTTGGGGAATAGGCTCGGATTTCCAACGGAATGAAACTGCATCTTTTTGGTCTGTCCAGTGAGTGTCGCGGCCGCGCCACTCCTAAGGCAAAAACCAGCGCGGCCGCGCCGGTCGCCAGTTTTGCCCTGTTGCTTTAAATTTTATACAGAGTCTTGTAGCATGTATGTGTGTAGGTCTTAAGCCAAGCTATTTTAGACTTGTTAACTCATTTATCTAAGATGCAAATTAATGCATAAGGACTTAACAATAATGGTCCCATCTACGTGACTATGTGATAGGATTACTTGGTGTGTAACCTCTTGTAAGAGTAAACTCGTGCTAGTTATACGGTACTAATTGGGAGACCGGCTTGTTAATGATAGGTCGTTTCAACGCACATTAATTAAAGCTAGATTATTGTAGCTGCGCGATCAGGCAAGTCCTCTAACCCAAAACTTTATTTGTTGTGCAAGTATTATCGAGGGCAAGTTCCCTATCCTTGCTCAAACCTTAATTATGCAAGTTTCCCCTAACTCATTCTTGTATTATTTATTGCAAGAAATTATTTAAGCTTGAACCTTTACTTCCTCAAGTATGCTCTAAGTGGTTTAATTACTTAACAATTATTCCACATCGTTATTATTGACACTCGCACATTGTGCAATTGCTTTCGTGCCGACATTGCCCGGTACTTTATTAAAGTTCTAACATGGATGAACTGCCATAGTAAAGTCTTAGCCATTGTCTGGCTAGACATTTGCAGTAAAAGATTTTAAAAGCTATCCAAACCATTTGATGGGGCGGAAATCTTGGACTTTATGAACACCCCCTTAAATATAGGGGAGTACCCCACGTATTGAATATAAGATACAAAGAACATAAATTAAATGTTATGCATACACATCGGGTACTAGAGGCTGATCCCCTCGTGTGCTTATTTCTGAGCCAGTAACCAAAGGGTCAATTAACTATTGACTCCCTTGGACGTTTATCGTTCAAAGTCTATTTGACTAGCATTCGTTCTAAAAGCAACTTTTATTCTTGTTTCCGATATTCATGTTGCTGAATTCCTCTATTTTTATTCCGTTCATCATGATATATCCTTTATTGTTGTATTTAAACTTGTTGGGCAAACTAGTTGCTCACCTTTGCTATATCATGAACCTTATTGCAGCTAAGCCCGAGACCTCAGGAAAAGATAAGGGAAATGAAAAGATGAAGTAATAGACTTCGAGTAGCCGACTTGTTTTTATGTTTAGATTTATTTACTATTATTGTAATTTGAACCCCGATTGATATTTGAGTACTTCTGGGGCGACCGGGCTCAGCGACCGGTCGGAAATTTTTATTTTTATTTTTTTTTTGAATTTTCACTCTCAAATAATTTATGTGATTTATTGGAACTGAAATTTTAAAAAAAAAAGTGATTTAGGTGTGTTTTGGATACATATACAAAACAGTGTTGTACAGTCTGTACAACACTGTTTTGTATATGTATCCAAAACACACCTAAATCACTTTTTTTTTTAAAATTTCAGTTCCAATAAATCACATAAATTATTTGAGAGTGAAAACCAAAAAAAAGAAAATAAAAAAAAAAAAAAAAAATTCCGACCGGTCGCTAAAGGGTCACCGGCACCGGTCGGCCTAGAATTATTCTTGATATTTAGGGCATGAATTATGTTATGTATTAAGGTTATCGAATCTTGGGACTAGTAACACCTTTGAAATGAATAACACATGTTTATTATATTCCGCATTTTGTTATAGTATGTTGTTTGGAGGTGGATGTTTGTATTGGATCGTGATGACCAAATCCGGGTATTGGAGACCCGAATTTGGGGGCGTCACAGGTTGGTATCAAAGCCTTAGGTTATAAACGTTAGGGTTGCGAAACCTAGGTTATAACCTTAGTATTAAACTCGTATTGAGTGCAGTAGGAGATTAATTAGGGAGATTTATCATATTTGGTATTTTGATGAATTTGGGAATTCATTGAGTCGGGTAGTACCCAATGAAATATAACTTCATTCCTTCAATGAATATATTTTATTGTTGTACTAATGTTAGTTTTGTGTGTTTGTAGGATGACTACCGTAGGAGAGACCAGTGGAGTTCGAGAGGAGGAGGTATTCACTGACATACCCGTTGTTACGGAGCAGCTGGTAGGTTATGCACACGTTGCCCTAGTGATATCATCGAGTGGATCCGAGCCTGAGGAGGACTACTTGATGGATTTGGTAGAACCGGTCATGGGTGGAGTATTGAGATCCGGTAGTCAGGACAGTGAGGACATGCTCGGGGATTATGCTGATCGCATAATGGAGCAGGAGCAGACTATCGAGCAGCAGAATGCTCGTATTTTCCACCTAGAAGAGGAGAATTCTGTCCATCAGGAGATGGAAGACCAGTATAAGGCAGAGGCGTATTCACTACAGTTCCAGGTAGCTAAGCTGAAGGCTCAGATTCAGCAGTTAGAGAATGCTACACCCCAGTTGAGCCACATAGTGCAGCATCTGATGTTGCAAAATAGTCAGCTAAGGCAGGTAGTGGAGCAGTCAGATGCCAGGGAGGTGGAGCTGCAATCATCACTACGGGCTGCCAGAGCTGAGAGAGACCTGGAGCAGGCAGACAGGATTAGAGTATAGGAGTTCTGGGTTCGCGCAGCCACAAGGGTGGATGTGCTGGAGGGAGAGGTTCGAGATGGATCCACTAGGATTGATACCTTAGAGTATGCCCTATATACGACAGTGGCCAGATTGCAGGACCGAGTTAGAAGATATCCTCGAGAGGAGGGCAGTAGTCAGCGCATGATCAAATGTCGAGTGGTTGATTGGTTGGCTTAGCAGGCACTCCGTTAGGCAGTTCACCGTAGCGAACATTGATTGATAGTGCAGTACCCTTATGTTAGCTGGTCATTGTTATGAGTCCCACTTTTGTTTATTAGGGACAGACTTATGATTAGAATTCTGATGCCTTGTTATATGCTTATAATGGTAGTAAACCCCAACTTTTGTTCTGATAATGGGGGTAGGTAGTAGTAAATCCTCACCTTTTGCTTCGTAGAGGATAGTTAGCAGTAGACAGCTTATGCCATTGAGCATTTATAATAGTATGCCGAATGTTGGTCAGTCTATATTAAAACATTGGTATATGAATATAAATGCAGTTATTATCTCTTTTGAATCAAATATGTTGATAAATGCTTTTACTTTTAAATGTTGACTTCATCGGCATAGTGCAAAAGCGTAATATAATAAGCGAATGTCTAAGACTTGCTCTCTAGCAGATTATAATGCCAAGAGGTAGACCCCGCAACCAACGTGTCGCCGAGTCAAAAAGTGAGGTCAGAGATCAACCTGACCCAATGAGAGTATTCGCTGAACTGTTGGCCGAGGCGATGTAGACTAGACCCCCGCCAGCAGCAGGTCAACCGGTACCCCAGCCCACACATCACTTAACCAACTTTAAGGATTTCAAGCTAGTTGGACCACCCGAGTTCAAAGGAACTCTCGACCCAATATAAGCACAAACTTAGATCGAAGAGATGGAGAAAGTCTTCGAGGTCGCACGAGTGGCCGAGGAGCAGAAAACCGGATTCGCCACCTTCATGATAAAGGGCGAAGCTAATTATTGGTGGAAAGCCAATAAGGGGCGAGCAGGCGATGGAGTCATCCCTTGGGACAGATTCAAGGAGCTATTCTTCGAGAATTACTTCTCGGAGAATACGCAGCAGGAAATGGAGGTTAAGTTCCTGGAATTGAAACAGTGTGGTATGACGGTTGCAGAGTACGCGACGAAATTCAACGAGTTAGCCCGATTCGCTCCACATCAGGTGGACACGGAGGCCAGGAAGGCAAGAAGGTTCGAATTAGGGTTGAAGCCGTGGGTGCAGAAAACCGTCGCTGTGCTAAAAAGTAAGAATTTCTCTGAACTGTTGGAAAGGGCTATCATTGCGGAAGGAGGCAATGAAGCCATAGCACGATTTAAGCAGGAAAGGAAGGCTAGTCGGAAGGATCGAAAGGGGGAAGCAGCGGAGGCAACAACCCCAATAAGCGTAAATGGATGGAGAGCCAATCCTCTGAGGCAACAAGTCCAGGGGAGAGGCCAAGTCAAGTGGGAAGTGCAGCAACTGCGGAAAGAACCATGCAGGGGAATGTATGAAAGGAAGAAGCGTTTGCTATCGTTGTGGACAAACGGGGCACCTGGCTCCTCAGTGTCCTAATAGGCAGAAGGGAGGGTGTTTCTCGTGTGGAGCCCCGGACCACCAAATCAAAGACTGCCCGAGGAGAAAAGGCGATGCAGCTAGCGGCAACCGCAATAACAACAACAACAACAACTACCACAACAGGCCGAGCGTTGGATGGCTAGTCAGTCAAGCTAGCAGACCAGTGGCACGCACGTTCAATATGATCGTCAAGGATGCGGTAGAATCTAAGGACGTGGTGTCAGGTATCATCCCAATCAATGATATAAATGCTTATGTGTTATTTGATTCAGGTGCTACCCGCTCTTTCGTTTCTGAAGAATTTGCTAGAAGTTTAGACTTACCTCGTGAAAGGTTAGAGCACCCTATGAGCATAGAAGTAGCAAACAAAGAGGTTATCCCCGTAGAATACATTCATAGGAATTGTTGCGTTAGATTGCGAGGAGTTGAGCTCGGCGTGGACTTGATTCCAATTTGTTTGGGGGAGTTTGATGTAATCCTTAGGATGGATTGGTTATCAAGTCACGGAGCAGTCATCGACTGTAGGAAGAAGTGAGTACACCTGCAGACTCCAGATAAGTCGAAGGTGGTATTCTATGGTAGTAAATCGCCAAGACAATCTTGTTGTCTGACGATGATGCAAGCAAGGAAGTTACTTAGGAAGGGTTGCATAGGGTACTTGGCTCACGTAGTTGATACTCAACAAGTTCAGGATGAACCGAGTCAAATACCTGTTGTAAGGGAATTCACTGATGTCTTCCCAGATGAAATTCCCGGACTATCGCCAGATAGAGTGATAGAATTTGTGATTGACTTGGTACTAAGGACGGCAACGATATCTACGGCGCCTTACCGAATGGCACCAATAGAAATAAAAGAACTGATGGTTCAACTGTAGGAACTGTTAGATAAGGGTTATATCCGACCGAGCGTGTCCCCGTGGGGAGCGCTAGTTCTGTTCGTAAAGAAGAAGGATGGTTCGATGAGGCTTTGTATCGACTACTGTGAGTTGAACAAAGTTACGATTAAGAATAGATACTGCCCAGGATTGACGATCTGTTTGATCAACTCAAGGGAGCTAAATACTTTTCAAAGATCGATCTGAGAACGGGTTATCACCAGCTGAAGGTAAGGCAGGAAGATATCCCAAAGACTGCATTCAGAACTCGTTTTGGACATTTCGAGTTTATGGTAATGTCATTTGGATTGACGAATGCACCAGCAGCATTCATAGATATGATGAACAGAGTGTTCAAGCAGTACTTGGACAAGTTCGTAGTTGTATTCATCGATGACATTTTGGTGTATACGGAGACAAAGGAGGAACATGCTGAACATTTAAGGATTGTATTGGAGACTCTCAAAAGAGAGAAGTTGTACGCAAAGCTTACTAAGTGTGAGTTTTGGTTGCAGAGGGTGCAATTCCTTGGTCACGTCATTGACAAGGATGGTGTTTCGGTGGACCCAACAAAAGTGGAAGCCGTTATCAATTGAGAGCAGCCGAAGACGCCTATGGCGATCAAAAGTTTTCTAGGGTTAGCGGGATACTATCGGAGGTTTATTCAGGACTTTTCAAAGATAGCATCGCCATTGACCAATCTCACCAAGAAAGCAGTTAAGTTCGTTTGGACGGAGAATTGCGAAGAGAGTTTTATGGAGCTGAAGAAGAGACTTAGTCAAGCACCGGTGTTGGCTTTACCGGATAACACTGGAGGCTTTGTAGTGTATAGTGATGCGTCACACAAAGGTCTAGGTTGTGTGTTGATGCAGCACGGCAAGGTCATTGCGTACGTGATGAGTAGGTTTTATACCTACGAATCGGATGCCAATGAATGCAAATTATTGTTTATTTCCATGGTATATAGTTACTTTTCATGCATTTTTATGTGTTTTTGTAGGTTACGCGTGTTGGGATTGAGTTTGGCGAGAAATGGTGGGATTGCGCTATTGCAGTTGCTGAGTTGCTGATATTGCAGAGTAGCAGGGCAGTGCGGCCGCGCCCAAAATGAACTAGGGTGCAGCGCGGCTGCTCCTGACTTCATACTTAGAAAAAAAATTTGCTGCCAGAGTAGCGCGGTCGCACGCCTTTCAAGCTTAATCCAGGCGCGGTCGCGCCGGTTCGAGTGAGGGAAAATTTGACTTTTCAGATGTTTTAATTGGTTTTGATTTGAACTTGGATTTGAAACTTTGTAATTAATTAGGGATTTATTCAGATACTATAAATAAGTGTTTTCTAGTTGGTAATTGAGAGAGCGATTATTAGCAAACCCTAGTTTTGAGCAATTTGAGAAGACTTGAAGCAAGTTGATAGCAAGGAGAAAGCAAGGAGGAGCAGGACAGAGATTGAAGGATTGCTTACAGTGTTTCTTCTCTTTTTTTTCTACTCTAAACTTTTGATGTTATTAAACTTGTGGATGATGAATTCTAGTTTAATTATGAACTAAATTTCTTTTAAGGCTATAATGGATCTTAATGTGTAGTCTTGAATAGCATGCTTCTTTGAATATTATGATTAGTTACTTTTGGATTGTCTATTATGGTTTGTGCTGAATTGCTAAATTATCTGGCCAATAATTACTGGGATATTCTATATGAATTCGAGAGATGAAGTATAGAAATAGATCTGACCGTAATAGCATGTGATTGTGTCTTCTGTTGTCGATGGAATTCATAATTTGTGTTTAGGATAGAAATATACCTATTCACCGCATGTAATCAAAAAAGGGAACCGGGATTTTAAATCCTTTTTAATTGTAATTCACATAGAAATATAGTGAATTAGTTATCTAGGGTGATTAACTTGAGTCTATCAATTGTGGATTTGAGTTGAGTTATTTATAAAACATTGAGAGATGGTTATAAATAGTAATGAGTTCCTGGTTAACAATCTAAAGCAACTAGCATAATTCAAAGGGAAGTGTGTTGGGCAAGATAAAGCATTAAGTGAAATTATAGTCTTAAGTCTTTAAAAATCCGTTTTCAAACTAGTGGTAGTAATTTAATTTAGAATTAATTAGTTAAACTTAAAACTTTCGAAATCAATTATTTGCTTACTAAAATTGTTTTAATTTAAATTTCAAATTGTCATTATAGAATCAATTTTTCTCTGTGGGACGATACTCTACTTTCACTTTATTGCTTGTGGACTGCGTATGCTTGCGTATTTTGCTAGTATAGATTTAGGCAAACAAGTTTTTGGCACCGTTGCCGGGGAACAATTGTGTCTATAATTTCAAGTTTTAAATTTAATTAATTCAGTTTTAGTTATCATTATTTTTCGTGTTACTTCCTATTTCAGGTGATCTCGGTTGTTTATGCAAACACGATCAAAGCAGCCGGAACTTGTGCAGAGTGAGGACGATCTTGAAAACAAGTTACGTAAGTTAAGAAAGTTTTGCCGTGAGACAATCGAGAAAGAGGCAATGGCTAACGAAGAACAAAAATCTTTGAGGGATTATGCTATGCCTAAGATAGACGAGATCAAATCAAGCATCACGAGACCAGTGTAACTGATGATGCGGTGAGACTACGGTGCAGTTTGGGGGATTAGCCAATGATGATCTTAATGAACACTTGGTTAGCTTTCTGGAGATTTGTGATACCTTCAAATATCCCAATGTAACTGATGATGCGGTGAGACTACGTTTGTTTCCGTTTACACTCAGGGATAAAGCAAAGAGTTGGTTGCACTCGCTTCCACCGGGGTCCATCACAACTTAGGATGACTTGGCGCATAAATTCCTAGCAAAATTCTTTCCGCCGGCTAAGTCTGCTAAGCTGAGAAACGAGATTTCTACCTTTGAGCAAAGTCATGGAGAGTCACTGTACGAGGCTTGGGAAAGGTTCAAGGAGTTATTGAGAAGATGTCCACATCATGGGCTACCCAAGTGGCTGCAAGTCCAGACATTCTACAATGGGCTAAATAGTAACACTCGAACAAACATTGATGCAGCTGCAGGGGGAGCACTTATGGACAAAGATTTTGATGAAGCTTTAACCTTGTTGGAGACTATGGCTGCGAACAACTATCAATGGCCGACTTCCAGAATGAATCCGCAGAAGGTAGCTGAAGTTTTGGAAGTAGATGCGGTCACTGCATTAACAGCTCAGATGGCGGCCATGTTTAAGAAAATTGAAGCTTTGGCGGAGTCGAAGGTCCAGCAAACAACTTATGTGTGTGAGCTATGTGCAGGTGCACATCCGACGGAATATTGTTCTATTAATTCGGAATCTGTATAGTACTTGAGGAGTTACAACCGACATCAACAACCATACCATAATGCATATAATCCGGGGTGGAAGAATCATCTAGGTTTCTCATGGAGCAATAACACTCAAGTTCAAAATCCCGCTCCAAGATCACAGAATCCTCCGGGTTTTCAGAACCAAGCTCCACAACATGCAGAAAGAAAACCCAATTTAGAAGAGTCGTTGGCAAGATTTATCACAGCATCGGAGAAAAGAATGAATGATCAAGATAAGCTGTTAAATCAGGTAGATTTGAATGTGAAGAGCCAGGCAGTTTCAATTAGGAATTTGGAAAATTAGCTGGGACAGTTGGCTCAAGTCTTGAACAATCGACCGCAAGGAGTACTTCCAAGTGATACATAAGTCAACCCCAAGAGAGATGATAAGGAACAATGTCAAGCTGTAACACTTCGAAGTGGGAAGCAACTCCAGTAGAGCAGCGCGGCCGCGCCCGTCCCCAGTCCCAGCTCCTGCAGAGAACTTGGTAGAAAAAGACAAGGAAACGGAGAATGAGGAGAAAGACAAGGAGCATAAAAATCAAGCAGAAGTATACCCTCCTGTTCCATATCCTCAGAGATTTCACAAGCAGAAAATAGACAAACAATTCTCCAGATTCCTTGAAGTCTTTAAAAAGCTGCAAATCAACATACCGTTTGCTGAGGCTTTAGAGCAGATGCCGAGCTACGCCAAGTTCATGAAAGGAATTTTGTCAAGGAAGAAAAAGCTGGAGGATTATGAAACAGTAGCATTGACTGAAGAGTGTAGTGCTATATTGTAGAATTTGCCACCGAAGTTGAAGGATCCGGGTAGTTTCACTATCCCTTGCACCATTGGCAGCTTATCAATCAACAAATGTTTGTGTGATTTGGGTGCGAGCATCAACCTTATGCCGTTATCAATATATGTCCAGCTGGGTCTACCTGCACCGAAACCGACCAACATCTCTCTTCAGCTTGCTGACAGGTCGGTTACATACCCTAGAGGTATCGTGGAAAACATCTTGGTAAAAGTGGATAAATTCATATTCCTAGCCGATTTCATTATTTTGGACTATGAGGAGGACAAAAACATTCCTATTATATTGGGGAGACCTTTCTTAGCAACTGGACGAACACTTATAGATGTACAAAAAAGAGAATTGACTATGAGGGTGCAAGACCAAGAAGTGACATTTAATGTGTTCAAAGCCATGAAATTTCCTACGGATGAGGAAGAGTGTTTCCGGTTAGATGTGGTGGAAAAAGTGATGGATGACGAGTTTTTGAGGAAATTGACGGAGGTTCCGTTGGAATCTGTTTTATTAGGGGAGGCTGACATGGATGACCCTGAGATGATGGAGTTTCTTCAAATTTTAGATACAGTGCTGAGAGTACACAAATTTCAGATTCCCTATGAACCTTTGGAACTTACTGACAAATCCTTAGAGCGCTTGAAGCCATCTCTTGAAATACCTCCTACTCTTGAACTTAAACCTTTACCAAGCCATCTGAGGTATGCTTATTTGGGTGAATCATCTACTTTGCCTATTATTATTGCATCTGTACTTAATGAATTGCAGGAAAGTAAGTTGATTCGAGTTCTCCGGGAATACAAATCAGCTATTGGTTGGACCATCGCAGACATAAAAGGAATTAGCCCATCATTCTGTATGCACAAGATCCTTTTGGAAGACGATGCCAAACCAACGATTGAGCAACAAAGGAGGCTGAACCCGATCATGAAAGAGGTGGTGAAAAAGGAAATTTTGAAGTGGCTTGATGCAGGTATCATTTACCCCATCTCCGATAGCAGTTGGGTGAGTCCAGTCCAGTGCGTGCCTAAAAAGGGTGGTATGACGGTTGTAGAAAACGAGAATAATGAATTGATACCGACAAGGACAATGACCGAATGGAGGGTTTGTATGGACTACAGGAAATTAAACAAGGCAACCCGCAAGGATCACTTTCCTCTACCTTTCATTGATCAGATGTTAGATAGACTGGCTGGGCACGAGTACTATTGCTTGTTGGATGGCTACTCAGGTTATAATCAGATAGTGATTGCCCCTGAAGATCAGGAATAGACTACCTTCACGTGTCCTTATGGTACTTTCGCTTTTCGGAGGATGTCTTTTGGCTTATGCAATGCACCAGCGACTTTCCAAAGATGCATGATGGCTATTTTCTCAGATATGGTTGAACGCAACATGGAGGTATTCATGGACGATTTTTCAGTGTTTGGTGACACATTTGATAGTTGTTTGGAAAATCTGGTCCTGGTTTTGAAAAGATGCGTGGAGACCAATTTAGTGCTCAACTGGGAAAAATGCCACTTTATGGTGCAAGAGGGGATAATTCTTGGGAACAAGGTGTCATCAAACGGGTTAGAGGTAGATCGAGCCAAGCTAGAGACAATAGAAAATCTACCTCCACCAACTATAGTCAAGGGAATACGGAGTTTCTTGGGACATGCTGGATTTCATAGAAGATTTATAAAGGACTTTTCTAAGATCTCTAAGCCTTTATGTAGCCTATTGGAGAAAGATGTTCCCTTTAAGTTTGATGATGAATGTCTTGCGGCTTTTGACTTATTGAAAAGGAAATTGACCACAACGCTAGTAATTGTAGCACCAGATTGGTCAAGGCCGTTTCAGTTGATGTGTGATGCTACTGACTATGCTATTGGGGCTGTTTTGGGCCAACGAAAGGAAAAGATTTTTCACGCCATTTATTATGCTAGCAAAACACTGTCCGATGCCCAACTCAACTACACGACTACCGAGAAGGAGTTGCTAGCAGTCGTGTATGCATTTGACAAATTCCGGTCATACTTAATTGGAACTGAAGTGGTGGTGTTCACTGACCATTCTGCCATAAGATATCTGATTTCGAAGAAGGATGCCAAGCCAAGGCTGATTCGATGGATACTTCTACTCCAAGAGTTCGACTTGGAAATCCGGGATAGGAAGGGGACGGAAAATCAAGTGGCAGATCATCTCTTGAGATTAGAAAACAATGACCACGTCAAAGGAGACAAAACGGTGATCAATGAGTTCTTTCCAGATGAGCAGTTGTTTGTGATCCATTCAGAAGTCCCATGGTATGCCGATTTTGTCAATTATTTGGTTAGCAACGTACTTCCTCCTGATTTGACTAGCTAACAAAAGAAAAAGTTTCTGCATGATGTAAAAAGGTACATGTGGGATGAGCCATTCTTGTTCAAATAATGTGCCGATCAGATGATTAGACGGTGTGTGCCACAAAGTGAAATAGAGAGTATTTTACATCATTGCCATGACTCGCTATACGGAGGTCATTATGGAGGCAAAATGACAGCGGCCAAGGTGTTACAGGCAGGATTTTTCTGGCCAACGTTGTTTAAGGACGCCCACCACTTCGTGCAAAGATGTGACAGATGTCAAAGGGTGGGAAATATTTCCAAGCGTCATGAGATGCCTTTGAATGCCATTTTAGAAGTTGAAGTCTTCGACGTTTGGGGAATAGATTTTATGGGACCATTCCCATCATCCTTTAACAACCTTTACATCCTTTTGGCGGTCGATTATGTCTCTAAATGGGTGGAAGCAAGTGCGTTGCCGACTAATGATGCCAAGGTGGTTCTTAAATTTTTGCGGAAAAACATCTTCACACGTTTCGGCACCCCAAGAGCAATTATCAGTGATGAAGGGAGCCATTTTTGCAATAGGTATTTCACGGCTCTTTTAGCTAAGTATGGGGTAAATCACCGAATTACGACAACTTACCATCCCCAAACCAGTGGTCAAGCCGAAGTTTCAAACAGAGAAGTGAAGAGAATTCTGGAGAAAATCGTCAATCCGAGTAGAAAAGATTGGTCAGCAAAATTGGATGATGCACTTTGGGCTTATCGGACAGCTTATAAGACGCCCATTGGCATGTCACCGTACCAATTAGTCTATGGAAAGGCGTGTCACCTGCTGGTTAAGCTTGAACACAATGCATACTGGGCCATCAGAAAGTTGAACTTTGATCTCGCGGCTGCTGGGGAAAAGAGGCTACTTCAGCTTAACAAACTCGATGAATTCCGGTTACAAGCATATGAGAATTCAAAGCTTTACAAGGAAAAAGTCAAGAAGTGGCATGATCGGAAAATCATCGACAGGACGTTTGAGCCGGGACAAGCAGTGCTTCTATTCAATTCTAGACTGAAGTTATTTCTAAGGAAGCTCAAGTCTCGGTGGTCAGGTCCTTTCATCGTCAAACAAGCATTCTCTCATGGTGCCGTTGAAGTTTTTGCAAACAATCCGGAAGAGTCGTTTAAAGTCAATGGTCAAAGATTAAAGCATTATTGGGGTGGTGGTGTTGATCGCCAGAAAACCTCAATCACTCTTGCCGATTGAAATTGAAACAGGGAGTAGTCAGGCTGAAAGACTTTAAATCAAGCGCTAGTTGGGAGGCAACCCAATTTTTAATTGCTTTTTAGTTAAAATTTTGTAATTTTTAGGACTCATTATTAGACTTAGTTTTGTTTTTATTTTGTAGTAATTAGATGCTTTGTTTCTTGGTTTTTATTGCTTACAGGTCATACATCAAGGTTTCCACATGAAGAAATCATCAATAAAGGCTTAACAGTGCAATTTCGGATTTTTAGGGCAGTGCGGCCGTGTCCCAAGTGTGAAGAAATCAAGCGCGGCCACGCCTTGCTTCAGAAATCAAAAATGTGCAGCTGGTACACCAGCGCGGCCGCGCCGCATCTCAGAGTTGGAAAAAAAATTTCTAGTACACCAGCGCGGTCGCGCCCAACTCAAGCCAAATTATAGCGCGGTCGCGCCTCGATCGGATCCCAGGTTTTAAAACCCAGATTAAACCCGACCCATATCTGCCTTTTTAATTCCAATCGATCGGATCCCGCTTGGACTCTTATTCTTCATAATCTCTTCTTTTCAAAACTGATTCCTCCCATTTCTTCTCTTCCAAATCTGATTCAAAACTCAATCCAAATCATTACAAAATCATTCTCCAAATCAAATACTACACATTACAAACCCTAAATCTATTTCTCTTCATCTCCATTCTTTCTCTATACCAAAACCACACACAACCTGTTCCTTCATACAAACTCCAAAACCCAACTCCTTCATTATTCTCAGTGTTCTTCAAGGAGATTTTCAGTGCATCAAATTGGGAAAACAAGGAAGTGCAAGTGGTTCTACCGCAGTAAGTGCATTATGGCTTAGGGTTTGACATCGTATTAAGGGTTTTGTTGGGAAAGACTTTTGTGTTGGAACGTGGGCTACAGCCTGATCCAGATTTAGATGGTCAGATGATGCGCATGATCCGAGCAAATGGGTGGTTGTTGTTTGTGGAACCACCATTGGCAGCCCCAATTTCAATTGTGCAAGAATTCTATGCTAACGCGAAGATTACCAAGGATGAGGCTGCTTTTGTGCGGGGTTGTCAGGTGCCATATGATAGCGATAGTATCAACGCCATCTATCACTTGCCTTCTGTTCATCACTGTGATCCTGAAAGTTTTCACTCTATAAATTGGGACACTAAATTGGAGCGAATCAAGAATGTTTTGTGCAAGCCTGGTACCGCATGGACAACAAAGCAAGGGACGGATCAGAAGCTTCGCTTCCCTCACACTGCCTTAAGTCGTTATGGCAAGGCCTGGTACAGCTTTATTTGTGCCAATCTCATGCCAACCAGGGACCAAAACGACGTGACTAAGGATCGGGCGATTTTGCTATATGGTATTGTGCAAGGGAAATTAATTAATGTGGGTTATGTTATCCATCAGTCTATTCGCCGATACCTTCAGGGTGGTACTTTCGGTGGTATCCCTCATGCGTCAGTAATTACACGTCTATGCTCGGCTGCGGGGGTGGAGTGGGCTGATAGTGAGCCTGTGCAACTACCGATGAACACGATTGACCATGCGACGATTGCTAAGTATAAGGTGTGGGAAGGAGCTCCTTCTCATGCCCGTGGACCAGGATTTTTATTGGGAGATTACAGTGAGAGTGAGGAGGCCGCTGATCAGCCGGTGCCCGAACCTGAACAGTCAGCTCATATATCCCAGGCTCGTTTGGATCGCATGGAGAGGCTTATGACTCGGAGGATGGATGCTTTACACTCGAGTATGACCGAGCTTCATTCATTCTCCACTCAGCTTTCAGATAGTTTCTCGCAGGCCTTTTCTCAGTTGGGCGTTCAAGTAAAATTCCTGACATTTGGTGCAGCCTCAACTTATCCGCCTCCGGACACACCTTCAGATGGGGAGGATGCAGATGCTGCTACTTCGGATTAGGGGAGTTTTTCTTTCCTTTTCCTTTCCTTTTATTGTTTTATCCAATGAGGGCATTGTCTATTTTAAGTTTGGGGGAGTTCTTTTAGTTTTTTTTTGTTTAGCATGTTTGTTGGTTTTGTACATCATATCTGTTAGGATGTTGGCATATCATTGTGATTATTGTGAATCTTGCATAGTTATGGTTATCTTGCATAGTTTAGTTTGGTTGTGTTAGGTGCATTTAGTTTGTTGCATGAATCCAATTGAATAGTTGGTATGATTTAGGCCCGGCCAATGATGAGATGGGTATTATTGTGTTAGCTTGGACAGTTTAAAAGTCGTTAGAGATAAAATAATTTTGATCATGAGAGTAATTATGCTTGTCATAACTTGAGTTATTGGATAGCACGAACAAGTTGATTAATTTGACTGCTGGGGTTCAAAGGGTTGCATAACTAATTTTTACATGAGAATTTGATAAAACATTGTTAGGTAAGTCAACAAAGAATGCTGAAATAGGGTAAAAGCTGAGTTTGGGGGTTTCTTTTAAGGCGAAAAAAAAAGAGAGAAAAGAAAAAAATAGAAAAAAAATACAATAAATGCGTTGATTAGTTGGGTTCTGTGGCCTCTATCACTCGGGTAATTAGATCCTTAGGGGTGTCTTAACACCTAGTGCCCTAAAGCCGTCTGGTTTGGGAGTCACTGATTGAACGTTCGCTACATGGGTGATTCTGAAACGCCTAAGAGAACTTGACATTGCACAGTTAAGCATAAATACAAGATGGAGCGTAAAACGCACTCGTAAAAGAATAAAGTTAGGAATAAGTCTTGTTAGAACCTTCATGCTCGGTATTTGCTTGATTTTGGCTGGATTTGTTGTATTTGCTTGAATTGAAATAAAAATAGAGTATTCTTGTTATAGAGTTGGTTATGTGGCTTTACTTTGAACTTTGGGCAGTTAACTTGATTAATGAACACACACGCACGACTTGGGTGATGATAGGTGTCTATTGTTTGATTGATTGGGGTTATTAGTTTCTATTGATTGGATTTACTGGTCAAGTTAGTTGTTGATATCTCTGAGGCACACAGTTAACATTCATACTGGTTATTGGTTGGATTCTTAGGCATGGTAGCTTTTAGTGCATTCATGGCATTGTGTTAGCTATATTGCATTGCATTATGTTGCTTGGGGACAAGCAATAGTTTAAGTTTGGGGGAATTTGATGAGTAGGTTTTATACCTACGAATCGGATGCCAATGAATGCGAATTATTGTTTATTTCCATGGTATATAGTTACTTTTCATGCATTTTTATGTGTTTTTGTAGGTTGCGCGTGTTGGGATTGAGTTTGGCGAGAAATGGTGGGATTACGCTATTGCAGTTGCTGAGTTGTTGATATTGCAGAGTAACAGGGCAGCGCGGCCGCACCCAAAATGAAATAGGGTGCAGCGCGGCCGCGCCTGACTTCAGAGTTAAAAAAAAAAATTTGCTGCCAGAGTAGCGCGACCACGCGCCTTTCAAGCTTAATCCAGGCGCGACCGTGCCAGTTCGAGTAAGGGCAAATTTGACTTTTCAGATGTTTTAATTGGTTTTGATTTGAACTTGGATTTGAAACTTTGTAATTAATTAGGGGTTTATTTAGATACTATAAATAGGTATTTTCTAGTTGGTAATTGAGAGAGCGATTAATAGAAAAACCTAGTTTTGAGCAATTTGAGAAGACTTGAAGCAAGTTGATAGCAAGGAGGAGCAGGACAGAGATTGAAGGATTGCTTACAGTGTTTTTTCTCTTTTCTTTCTACTATAAACTTTTGATGTTATTAAACTTGTGGATGATGAATTCTAGTTTAGTTATGAACTAAATTTCTTTTCAGGCTATAATGGATCTTAATGCGTAGTCTTGAATAGCATGCTTCTTTGAATATTATGATTAGTTACTTTTGGATTGTCTATTATGGTTTGTGCTGAATTGCTTAATTATCTGGCCAATAATTACTGGGATATTCTATATGAATTCGAGAGATGAAGTATAGAAATAGATCTGACCATAATAGCATGTGATTGTGTCTTCTGCTGTCGATGAAATTCATAATTTGTGTTTAGGATAGAAATATACCTATTCACCGCATGTAATCAAAAAAGGGAACCTGGACTTTAAATCCTTTTTAATTGTAATTCACATAGAAATATAGTGAATTAGTTATCTAGGGTGATTAACTTGAGTCTATCAATTGTGGATTTGAGTTGAGTTATTTATAAAACATTGAGAGATGGTTATAAATAGTGATGAGTTCCTGGTTAACAATCCAAAATAACTAGCATAATTCGAAGGGAAGTGTGTTGAGCAAGATAAAATATTAAGTGAAGTTATAGTCTTAAGTCTTTAAAAATCCGTTTTCAAACTAGTGGTAGTAATTTAATTTAGAATTAATTAGTTAAACTCAAAACTTTCGAAATCAATTATTTGCTTACTAAAATTGTTTTAATTTAAATTTGAAATTGTCATTATAGAATCAATTTTTCTCTGTGGGACGATACTCTACTTTCACTTTATTACTTATGGACTACGTATGCTTGCGTATTTTGCTAGTATAGATTTAGGCAAACAGTACGCGTCACGTCAGCTGAAGGATTATGAGAAGGGTTACCCGACTCATGACCTAGAGTTGGCCGCGGTAGTTTTCACCTTGAAGATTTGGAGGCACTACCTATATGGAGAGAAGTGCGAGATATACACGGATCACAAAAGTCTAAAATATATCTTCACTCAGAAGGAGCTAAACATGAGGCAGCGCCGATGGTTAAAATTAATCAAGGATTATGACTGTGAGATTTTGTACCATCCGGGCAAAGCAAATGTTGTAGTCGATGCCTTAAGCAGAAAAGGCAGAGAGAAGTTGCTGAAGTTAACCACTCAGGAAGAGTTGGTAAGGGATTTCGAACAACTCAATTTAGAGATCAAGTATCCGAGGAAGTCAAATGAGCAATTATGTGCATTGACAACAAGTCCAACCTTATTATATAAAGTCAAGGAGGCTCAGGAGAAGGATGAATAATGTGATGGTATAAGGAAGCGAATTTCCGAAGGGGAAGAGCTTAAGTATAAGATTGATAGCACAGGGTTGTTAAGATTTGAAGGGAGGATCTAGGTACCATTGAATCCGGAGTTAAGAGAAGAGATTCTCCAAGAAGCTCATAGTACGAGGTACTCAGTACATCCCGGTAGCACGAAGATGTATCAGGATTTGCGGCCATATTTTTGGTGGCCGAATATGAAGAGGGAGGTAGCAGAGTGTGTCATCAGATGTTTGACATGTTAACGAGTTAAAGCAGAACACCAGCGACCCAGCGAACTGCTTCAACCATTAGAGATTCCGGAGTGGAAGTGGGAACACATCACCATGGACTTTGTGGTGGGCTTGCCACCAACACAAAAGGGTTTAGACGCCATCTGGGTAATCGTGGACCGTCTGACCAAGTCTGCTCATTTTCTACCGATCAGGATAAGGTACAATTTGGAGCAATTAGCTAAACTCTACGTGAAAGAGATAGTGTCGCGACATGGAGTGCCAGTATCAATTGTATCAGATAGAGATCCGTGCTTCGCGTCAAATTTTTGGAAGAGTCTACAAGAACGATTGGGAACACAGTTGAGGTTGAGTACGACATACCATCCTCAAATTGATGGCCAGAGCGAGCGAACGATTCAAACATTGGAAGATATGCTTCAAGCAATCCTGATGGATTTAAAGGGCAGCTGGGACGACCATTTGCCACTAGTAGAGTTCACTTACAACAATAGTTATCACGCTAGTATCGGAATGCCACCGTACGAAGCGCTATATGGGAAGAAGTGTCGAACATCGTTGTGTTAGGACGAGGTGGGAGAACGAAGACTGCTAGGAGCTGAGATGGTGCAACAGACAGTCGATATAGTGAAGCTGATCAGAAATCGCTTGGTTGCAGCCCAAGACCGCCAGAAGAAGTGCGCTAATCTACATCGTCAAAAGCGAGACTTCGACGTGGGTAGTTTTGTGTTACTGAAGGTATCTCCCTGGAAAGGGAAGATTCGTTTTGGCAAGAAGGCCAAGTTGAGCCCTAGGTTCATAGGACCATTCGAGATTTTGAGAAGAGTCGGCGAAGTGGCGTACGAGGTAGCGTTACCTCCTGAACTTGAGCACATACACAATGTGTTTCATGTGTTAGTGTTGTGGCCATACAAACCAGACTATAAGCACGTTATCTCCTATGAGCCAATCCAAGTCGAGAAAGACTTATCATACGAAGAGGTTCCTGTTCAAATACTCGATAGGAAGGAACAAAAGCTAAGGAATAAGGTCATTCATTCCGTAAAAGTTCTCTGGAGGAATCACTCAGTCGAGGAAGCTACGTGGGAACTCGAAGAGAAAATGAGAGCGAATTATCCACAGTTATTTGAGTAACCTTATTTTTACAATTCCGGGGACAGAATTTTTATAAGGAGGGGAGGATGTAATATCCGAGAATTTTCAAACTTCATTATTAATTAATTATATAATTTAATTTTAATGGATTAGTTTTGTATGCTTAATTAAATCTTGTGTGGTTAATGGATTATGTGATTGAATGATTATGTGAGTAATTGCTAGAGTTAATGTAAAGGGAGTCACTAATGGTTTAATTAAATTAGTAGATTAGCCCTAAGGTTTAATATCAAAAGGATTGATAAAGTTGTCTATTTATTAAATATTCAATTTACTTGAATATAGTAAAGGAATTAATTTGCATAGATTAATTAATGTGAGCAATATTAATATTAATATTAATATTTAATAGTCTATTTGGTAATTTAATATTAACAGACTAGATAAATTATTTGTTGTATTAATTCAATCTTCTATTTAATTATGAGTTGGATGATTTATGTTTACTAAATATGCAATTGGGTTATAATGTATGGCTGTTAGTTATTTAATAGCAATAGAAGGGGACAATAATTTTGGGACATAACCCATTTATTTCCAAACCGTGGTCTGCAATTAGAGATAGAGAAAGCAGCAGATGAATAGTAGAGCCATCCCTTCTTTTCCTCCTTCTTCTCTGCAATAGGCATGAGGCCTATGGTAACTTGTTCAAATGAAGATCATGATGAAGGAGGGTGTGGCTGATTCACTAAATCTTCAATACCCATTATCTTCTTCTTCTTCCCATTGGTTAACCAAATTGGGTAAAGGGTTGACACGGGTAATGAAATTTCTATAAATTGGAGCTTCTCCTTCATAATTTCAATTGCCAAATCTTCTGATAAGTTAGTATAGTGAGTGAGCATTGTTGAGAGTGAGAGTAATCTGAAATTAAGCAAGTTAGGAGTATTAATTTTAGCTTCATTGGAGGTAAGAGTATATCACGGTGTTATTGAATCTTATTTGGTTAAATTCCAAGAAAATCCATGATGCTTGCCAATTAGTTTAGTAATTAATGTAAAGATGTTATATGAGTTTATATACATGTTTGGAACCAATGTGGTTGCATTAAATTGCATTTAGGAAGGAGAAGCCATGGCCATTTTCGGATTCTGCAGAAGCAGAGTCGATCTTGAGCTTCAGCAGGAGTGGCGCGGCCGCGCCACTCCCAAGGCCAAATCAAGCGTGGCCGCGTCGTGCATCAGTTTTGGTTGGGTTGTTCTGTCATGTTGCAGCATGTTAGTTAGTTCATTCATGCATTTTACTAGGGTTGCCATGTATCTAGAATCCCTGTAAATACCATGAGTTGTATATAGATTTTTCTATGTAGGTATTTCTTAAAGAAAGCTTGGACTTTGAAATGGCTTGACCAAAACTTGTGTCTTTTACATTCTGACCATGTGAGCATGTTTATATGACTTAAATACGTGTTCAAATGCATGTGAGTTATGATTTCCAAGTTGCCTTGCATAGGCTAAGTTGTGTGAGTTGCCTTAGTATGATTTTCTAAAGAAAACATCGTGTTTGAAGACGGATGTCATCCATCTCCGTATAACTTGTGTTCTAACCATACAAACATATTTGTTGGGACTCATTATGCCTATAGACATGATTGACATGATCACCAATTAGCTAAACATGATTCTAATATATGCTAGCATGTCTAAGAAAGGGAGATTTCAAGTATAAGCTATGTGTTAATGTATTCGCACGTTGATTACGTACAAGCATGCTTATTAAGTCTCGTATGGCCTCATTATGTGACGTTATGGCAATAATAGCGTGTTACTTGTGAAATGGACTTGTTTGGCCTAAAGCATAGGAAATTCCGACATGAAACCTTACAACTTTGGATTTGATTTAGAATGAGCATGCTAGGTTCCAAAATCACACTAATAACCTTATGAGCATGTGTATTTGAGCTATATCAATAGCCTGGATGTTGGGGAATAGGCTCGGATTTCCAACGGAATGAAATTGCATCTTTTTGGTCTGTCCAGTGAGTGGCGCGGCCGCGCCACTCCTAAGGCAAAAACCAGTGCGGTCGCGCCGGTCGCCAGTTTTGCCCTATTGCTTTAAATTTTATACAGAGTCTTGTAGCATGTATGTGTGTAGGTCTTAAGCTGTAATACATGACTTAATTGATGTGTTATATGTTCAAGCTTACATTGATGCATAGAACCAAGTTATTTTAGACTTGTTAACTCATTTATCTAAGATGCAAATTAATGCATAAGGACTTAGCAATAATGGTCCCATCCACGTGACTATGTGATAGGATTACTTGGTGTGTAACCTCTTGTAAGAGTAAACTCGTGCTAGTTATACGGTACTAATTGGGAGACCGGCTTGTTAATGATAGGTCGTTTCAACGCACATTAATTAAAGCTAGATTATTATAGCTGCGCGATCAAGCAAGTCCTCTAACCCAAAACTTTATTTGTTGTGCAAGTATTATCAAGGGCAAGTTCCCTATCCTTGCTCAAACCTTAATTATGCAAGTTTCCCCTAACTCATTCTTGTATTATTTATTGCAAGAAATTATTTAAGCTTGAACCTTTACTTCCTCAAGCATGCTCTATGTGGTTTAATTATTTAACAATTATTCCACATCGTTATTATTGACACTCGCACATTGTACAATTGCTTTCGTGCCGACATTGCCCGGTACTTTATTAAAGTTCTAACATGGATGAACTGCCATAGTTAAGTCTTAGCCATTGTCCGGCTAGACATTTGCAGTAAAAGATTTTAAAAGCTATCCAAACCATTTAATGGGGCGGAAATCTTGGACTTTATGAACACCCCCTTAAATATAGGGGAGTACCCCACGTATCAGATATAAGATACAAAGAACAGAAATTAAATGTTATGCATACACATCGGGTACTAGAGGCTGATCCCCTCGTGTACTTATTTCTGAGCCAGTAACCAAAGGGTCAATTAGCTATTGACTCCCTTGGATGTTTATCGTTCAACGTCTATTTGACTAGCATTCGTTCTAAAATCAACTATTATTCTTGCTTCCGATATTCATGTTGCTGAATTCCTCTATTTTTATTCCGTTCATCATGATATATCCTTTATTGTTGTATTTAAACTTGCTCGGCAAACTAGTTGCTTACCCTTGCTATATCATGAACCTTATTGCAGCTAAGCCCGAGACCTCGGGAAAAGACAAGGGCAAGGAAAAGATGAAGTAATAAACTTCGAGTAGCCAGCTTGTTTTTATGTTTAGATTTATTTACTATTATTGTAATTTGAACCCCGATTGATATTTAGGGCATGAATTGTGTTATGTATTAAGGTTATCGAATCTTGGGACTAGTAACACCTTTGAAATGAACAACATATGTTTATTATATTCTGCATTTTGTTATAGTATGTTGTTTGGAGGTGGATGTTTGTATTGGATCGTGATGACCAAATCCGGGTATTGGAGACCTGAATTTGGGGGCGTCACATAATTAAATAGATATCGGATAATCAAATATTCGGCTTTTGAATCAAGATTAGATTACAAAAATCAAAAGAGCATGTGAGGGTCACAAGACCACGAACTATGTCCTAGGTTATCAAGTATTTCTTCTTTAAACTTTTAACAGTCGTAAGACTATATGGACCTTACTTCTCGTACTTAGGGGGATCAGCCCTTTGTACCATGTATGTGCATAAATATCTAAATGCTAACACGTAAAATAATCCCCTATATAAGGGTTGTTCATCTCAGTTTGACATCAGAGTCCGCACCAAAGGAAGTTTGATTTGGATTTACTTCAATAACGTTTCTAGAATTTAGAACGTTCATCAACTATGGACTAGTCGAATCAATAAGGGTTCGCTAGTCAATCAAGGTTCAATAATCTAATGTGAAAGGTATTCGAGAACAAAAGACTGAATTTCAAAGCAATACAATTGTATAAATTCTGTATAACTAAAGCATTATAAAGAGAAAATTAAAACATCTCGTTTGAATCCATGAAATTGAATGAAACAGAATTAAGAGTTTGCTCTGTTAAGTAATAGCATTATGAAGCTTGCATGGTAAAAGAAATGTAGTTCAGGAACTTGCGTAATTGAAATCAAGGTAGTAAGTAAGGATAAGATACTTGCTTTCAACGAAATAAAAAGATTAGGAGTAGTAAACTTGCCTCGTGCGTAGATTACAAATTAAAATTCACGTTCTTTAATCAACCTATACATTCGGTTTATAAAGCAGTAACAAAATTAGTTACAATATTATAAACACTTCACGATTCATTCTCATCCAATTTCATTTTATAGCTAATAATCAATGGGTATATGCTTATCACCCATCACAGTATCTTAATGTTCATTTCATACATTAGTCTAAGCTTTAGGTATGTCTATGATAACATAACATGATCACAAAGAAAGAAGAAAATTTTTACTCTCTTCTTTTTACTCTTTTTTTTTTGTTCCACTGCCGGGGCGGCGGATTTCTTCACAAAAGCCTCGCCGGGGCAAGCTTACCGTCGGGGCGACAATTGCAGTTCATTTTGGGCGTCGAGGCGAGGTCATCGCCAGGGCGACCAAACTAGTTCATTTCTACTGCCGGGGTGGTGAGACCGCTAGGGCGGCAATCCTAGAGTAATTCTACCACCGGGGTGGTGGACTCGAAACCCGATTCCTGCAGTTCGCGAAGAACGCAGAAAAATGCTAAATTTAGTCAAAGTTTTTCATCGAATGACAAATTTAAGTCTACCTATTCATCATATGTGTTATAAAATTAAAACCCATTATATACATAGCGATTTCAACATTACAGATAATCTAGACAACCAAATAAAGGCTAAAAATTTCACTGTTCATGTTTTGTATTTACATATTGATACAGTTAACGTAATTAAACACTGTGAATTCGTTTCTTAACCAATTCAATCCGTTTAAACTCTTGTCTTCTTCATTTTTACATGCATAAACATAATTAGTCATCAATTTAACCGATTAATATGCAAAACAAGCATCAATTTCATACATTTAAATCATGTTTGTATACAACTACTCTGTAAATTCCAGAACACTAATATAAACATGATTTCATGGATTTAATTATTCTAAATCACATATAATTCATATAAAACACATTTATACATGCTTACAACTTCTAACATTAATTTATTAAAAATTACACCATATAATTTTCTTTATAGAAAACTTGAAATATACTTTCATGGAATAAAACTCATAAGAACATAAATTAAAGTCTGAAATCAAGGAATTACCTTGATTAGTGCTTGGATTATGCAACAATTGAATGCAATTTCTTCTCAATTCTCTAATTCCTCTCAATTCTCTCTCTTTTTCTCTTTGTATTCTCTCTAATTCAACTTAGCAAAATAAGGGAATGCTGAGAATAATTAAGTTACGTTAAACGTAATCTGATGAGTGGGTGTCAGTTAATTCCATAATGGGTTAACTGACCCCAACTCCCACTAAGGCCATGTTTGGCTAGTCCTTTATTCTTCATTCTAGTTTATTTTAATAAATTACTTATTATATAGTTCATGTCACATATTTAATCAACTAAAAAAATAATCTCATTTAAATCAATTAAATAAAATAATTCTGCATTAATCACATAGTCACACAAATAAAATCCTCCTTTATTAATAATGATAATGACAAATTATTAAATCTCTAATTAATTAGAAATAACATTATACTTATTTAAATAATGCATTTAATCAAATAAACTCAATTAAACACATACTTTAAATATAAAAATTCTCCACATCAATTTAACTAGTGTAACACATATAATTAAATTAATCTACCACAAATTCATCCATTAATTATTTAATTCAATAATTAAATCATCGAAAAATATTTATTTAATTCAATAAATATTTAAAATAAATTACAAAAATCTCGTTCGTCACACCTTGCCCATACAAAGGTTTGTTTAACTCAGCTACCAACAATGAGTCATCGATTGAAATACAAAAATTCTTAATTTTCACTTTACTTAATACGAATTTTCTAAATCCGTATTTTATTATTTATATCTCTTCTTGAGTTTACCTTGTACTTTTTCATAGTACCATTTCTTTATAGCATCAGGCTATAACTTTTCAATATTCAACAGATTATTTGTCATTCCATGATTCAATCCGATCATGTTGTGATCTTCTTTTACAATCGTTTCACAATACGATCTTCTTATTCTTCTTTAATCATATTATATTATGATTTTATTTACACTTTTCATCCCATAAAAGTTGTCTATTTATCATCACTTTTCATCACTTTTCATATCTGCATTGATATCAATTAATGGGCAAAAGTTTTGCTAATATTTAGTTTTTGAAACAAAATAAACTCTTTTATTTTAATCAAAAAACCAAATCCAAATTAAACTCCTTTAATTATAGCAATTTGAAATCATATTTCAGATAAAATAAACATTTTTATTTTAAACTTTTATCAATTAAATAAACTATTTATGTTAATTGAGAAAAACAAAAAAATTTCAAACTCTGCATACCGGCGCGGCCGCGCTCTGAATTGAACTAGGAGCGGCGCGGCCGCGCTGCACCCCCAGAAAAGTTTTCTGGATTCAGGCGCGACCGCGCTCCAGAATGAACTGGAAGTGGCGCAGCCGCGCCGCGATGCAGATTCAGGAAAACATTTTCTGCCCAAAATCCGATCGTATCGCATATCAATTCAAACATGGAATCATCAAAATTAATAATTAACACAAGGATTAGGCTCTTATACCACTGTTAGGTTTGTATATAACACAAGCATGCAATCTCATTACATAAATAGGGCGGAAGCGTGATAAAACGGATTTTAAAATTTTTCATAAAAACCATCACCATGATCTTTCCTTGTGTTCAATTATCAATTAACGAAAGAGATAGAGATTAAGAAATTATACCCTCGTAGAATCGTGCTTCTTCGGGTACAAGTTCACCTCCAATTCTTTCGCGTTCTCCTTGAATTCCACCGATGAGATTCCTTCCTTTGATCAACGTTAGCCACCCAAGTGTTTGGCCTCTAGAGGTGATCCACCAAGGAAGAATAGGTATTCAAGAAGTTGGGTGTTGGCAAAACCCTAGTTTCTATCTCTATAGAAATTACAAGTACTCTCCACAATCTAATGCAAGAGTGTGTAACCATATTCTATGATAAGACTTCTCTTATTTATAGTTGTAGGAAAACCTTCCCTAAACTATTTAGGATTAGGGTTTCTATTAGAATTAAACTTCTTTAATTAATTATGCTCCTAATCTAATTAGGAATTCATGTGAGAGTACTTCTATTAATTAATTCCCAATCCCTATTAGGAATTGAATAATAGTAATAGTAATAATAATAATAAGACTCCTCTTATTAATTTTATATTTAATATTTCCAAAATATTAAATAATAAATATTAAGCTATTTAATTTATTCTATCTCCATAGACTAAATTAAATACATTTAACTTATTATTACAATTATGCCATTTACTTCTTAAATAAATATTTTTTCTTTTGCGGTGTGACCCTTTAGGTTCTCCATATTAAACCGGTTGTGAATAAATCAATTAGAACAATTCTAATTATATTTAAATAAATAAATTAAACTATTTAATTCATTTAAATAAATAATATTTATTCTACAATAAGGGTAAGCCCCCTTAGCGATCAACGACTTTCCAGATAATATAGATTTCAACATTAATCACAAAAGAACCTTTCAGTACATAGTTACCGTACAATTCAATCATTCTACCATACAATGTCCCAATTAAATATAAGATATGGAATTACTGTCAAGTCTTACTTTATTTAATTATATGTATTTCGATTCTCAAATACACAACTCTAAATAATGCAAATTAGAAACTCATGAACAAATCTATATCTGTAACCGAAGCTTCACTAAGCTTCTTCTGGTTAGCCTCTGTAAGATGCTCCTTACAGTTTCCTTTCCAGTGTCCAGGCTTATTGCAGTGGAAGCAAACTCCTTTGCTATCTGCATCAATTTTGTTCTTAGTGTCCTTAGTTATTGTCTTTCCTTATACCTTCTTTGAATTGTTCTTCTTTTAAGAAGATCCCTTGGCCCTCTTCCGTTTCCTGAAAGAATTATCTACCAGCAGGACTTGGTCTTTCATGGTTGGAAACTGACTCTCTACAGTTTTCAACATGCTTAAGCAACTTATGCAGGCTGACATATAGCTTATTCATGTGAAAATTCACAACAAATTGTGAGAAATTAAATAATGTGAAACTGGAAGATCACTTGATGAACTTTGTAAACTTGACTTACATGAAAAATAATTTTACAAATTGAACAAACTAATAAAAATAAAAGGAGATGATCATTCAAAGAGTTGAATATGTGTATTTGATGAAATACAAGTCTGAATCATTTGAAAGGTTCAAAAAATTCAGAAGTGAAACAAATTGATAAATTATCAAGATTCTTTGATCAGATCGAGGAAGGAATACTTGTGCAATAAGTTTCTAGATCATCTCAAAATGGTATTTTCTCATAATGTACGCAATAATTGATTAGTGTATCTAAAAGGAGAAATCGTATCTTGTTGGACATGGTACAGTCCATAATGATTTTTACCGACATTCCAGTATCCATCTGGGGTTATGCCCTAGAAACGGTTGCATATCTACAAAATAAGGTAACCTCAAAATCCGGCCCCAAGACTCCATAAAAGTTATGGATAGGGAGGATTCCTAATCTTAAGTATGTTAAGATAAGGGGTTGTCCAACTTATGTGAAAAGGTTTCAAAAGGATAAGCTTGGGACAAAAATCTAACAAGTGCAGAGTTGTGGGATATCCTAAAGAAAGTTTAGGGTATTATTACTATAATCCTATACGCTGCCTTCTTAGATAAAGGTGTTTATCATTGAAGGAGCTAGTGGGAGGGTAATAGATCTTGAATTTCTAGATTGGAAGAGCTCCTTAGATATCTAATATCTAGCAGTCCTACTTTCCTCACCATTCAACTCCTTGAAGGTGCCGGAGTACAGTAGGAGCATCCACAATTTCATGTTGATGCTGAAGCTCGTTACTCATGGATGCGAGCCTGATGCATTGAGCCAACTGTACATCATCATGCCAGTTTTTAAAAGTAGCAATCTATTCCTCAAAGGCATTGTCTGCAACCTTTGCAGGAATAGGAGTATTAAGGATATAAGATAGCTTTTCAGCCTTGAGAACTATTCTCAGATTCCTTAACTAGTCTGTGTTATTTGGTCCAGTTAATTAGCATCTAATATGCTCCGCAGTGATAGTAAATTAGACATTGTAAAATTCTATAAATGAATTTATAATTTAACAATATTTTAGCATATATTCATTTCTTAATTAATTACCAAAATAAATTAGGTCTTTATTTAAATTGGTATCTCTCACTTTTTCATCAAACTATACTACCCTCATTATATAGTTCGGCAATTCTGATTAAAGATTTGCTAGTGAGACTAAGGATCCCATTTCAAATGTATATAGCCTTGTGTGTACACAACAAACTATATATAAATAAATAGGTAGACAACTTTGTCAATTACATCACTATGTAACTCCTTGTATTTTGCCTCTTAGATTATAATGGTCAAGTGTGTGCACATCCAAACTAAAATAATCTAAGTTAAGTCCAACCTAGCACTTCCATATATGTGAAGAGAAAAAGACCGCCCTTGTGTGTGCACAACAAAGCAGTAATGTTCAATTCCTTAATAAACATCAAATGTGATAAAATAACATCTTAAATATTTAATACTCGCCTTATGTGTGCATAACAAACTCATATTAAATATTTAATACTCTATTGTTTTATCATGCTAGAAGGCGACATTCGATATTCCAAATATCTTTGAACGTTTAGGACTTAATACGATTTCTTTGAGGGGTTTATTATTATTTGTCTCATCTTGTTTAGCGCGCATGCACACACACACACACACACACACACACACATATATATATATATATATATAGTAATCATGAACATATAGAACACTCTATTCTACCTGGATTGATTATGGACTTTTATTCTAGTTTGGTTCACTAGAGCCACCAAGTGAATCAAAAGATCAAACCTAGGGTGCAAGAATTAAATTTAAATATAACTATTACATTTAAACCCGGGCTCCATTACAAACGGGTCTTCAAGCGCTCCTTGCTCCTTTGTCTCCAATTCTTCAAAATATAATTCTAACTAGTCCTATTACATAAACTATTTATAATAAATAGAAACCTTGATCAGCAATCAAGGAGAAGTACATAGGAGGGAGATAGAATTTACATTAAGAAAAATTAGAGAAGATGAGGTACGCAGACCCTATTTATAAAAACTCATACATTCAAGCATCCTCTAAAATAAATCTAATCACACATTGGTTAATAGTCCATAATCAATCCCTATTTATTATGATACATATCTCCATATGCATCAATAAATAATATTCATCTCATGAATAATAAAACCATTCCATATATGCATTGATATCAATTAATGGGCAAACGTTTTGCTAATATTTAGTTTTTGAAACAAAATAAACTCTTTTATTTTAATCAAAAAACCAAATCCAAATTAAACTCCTTTAATTTTAGCAATCTGAAATCATATTTCAGATAAAATAAACATCTTTATTTTAAACTTTTATCAATTAAATAAACTATTTATGTTAATTGAGTTGAACTAGGAGCGGCGCGACCGCACTGCACCCCAAAAGCGTTTTTTTGGGTTTGGGCGCGGTCGCGCTCCAGAATGAACTGGAAGCGGCGCGGCCGCACTGCGACGCAGAATCAGAAAAATTTTTCCAGCCCAAAAATCCGATCGTATCGCATATCAATTCATACATGGAATCATCACAATTAAAAGCCAATCGCCATGGTATATAATACCCATCTTCTCTAAGTGACGATCAAACTGCTATTGAGTTAAAGCTTTAGTAAATGGATCTGCAATGTTGTCTTGAGAGTCCACACGCTCCAGGGTAACATCTCCTCTTTCAATGATCTCTCTAATCAAATGAAACCACCGCAACACGTGTTTGAATTTCTGATGAGACCTGGGTTCCTTAGCCTGCGCAACAGCTCCGGTGTTGTCACAGAATAAAGGTACAACTCCTCTAATGCTAGGAACCACTCCAAGTTCAGTTATGAACTTCTTCATCCAAACAGCATCCAATGCAGCTTCACTTGCAACTATGTACTCTGCCTCTGTCACTGAATCAGCAACTGTTTGCTGCTTAGAACTTTTCCAACTCACTGCGCCACCGTTTAAGGTAAACACGTACCCTGAAACGGATTTACTATCATCTTGGTCCGTTTGAAAACTTAAGTCTGTATAGCCCTCTAGTTTCAATTCAAACCCACCGTAGACAAGAAATACATCCTTAGTTCTTCTCAAGTACTTTAGGATGTTTTTCAGCTTTCTACTTCTGCTTAGTCCCTGCATATTATTACATATGTGAGAACTGTAGCCGGTATCCAATACCCAAGTAGAATTTTGACTTTCAGAAAAATTAATTTCAATCATGAACAAACCTAGATCGGAAGTCGAAGTTTCTCCAAGCTTCTTTTGGTCCGCAAAATACTCCTTGCAGTTCCTTTTCCAGTGTCCCGGCTTATTGCAATGGTAGCAAATTCCTTTGATATCTGGATTAGGTTTCTTTTTATCCTTTCCTTTCGCCTTGCCCTTAGCCTTCTTGTTTTTCTTCTTTTCAGAAGATACCTTGGGCCTCTTCCTTTTCTTGGAAGAATCAGCCACTAGTAAGACTTGGTTCTTATTAGATGAGAAGTGACCTTCAGCAGTTTTCAGCATGTTAAGTAACTCAGGCAAGCTGACGTTCAACTTATTCATGTGAAAATTCACAACAAATTGTGAGAAGGTGTCCGGGAGTGACTGCAAGATCAAATCTTGACTTAACTCCCCATCCATCACGAACCCAAGCTGTCCAAGTTGTTCAATCAAATTGATCATCTTGAGGACATGAGTCTCAACAGTAGTGTCCTCGGTCATACGAGATCGGAAGAGGTCCTTAGATATCTGATATGTAGCAGTCCTACTTTGCTCACCATACAACTCTTTGAGGTGCAGCAATATAGTAGGAGCATCCATAGTTTCATGCTAACGCTGAAGCTCGTTACTCATGGATGCGAGCATGATGCATTGAGTCATGATTGCATCATCTTGCCACTTTCTGAAAGTAGCAATCTCTTCCTTAGAGGCTATTTCTGTAACATTTGCAGGGACTGGCGAATTTAGGAGAAGAGCACTGGAAGGCAGTGAAAACATCCTAAAGTACTTGAGAAGAACTAAGGATGAATTTTTTGTCTACGGTGGGTCTAAATTGAAACTAGAGGGCTATATAGACTCAAGTTTTTAAACGGACCAAGATGACAGTAAATCCGTTTCAGGGTATGTGTTTACCTTAAATGGTGGCGCAGTGAGTTAAAAAAGTTCCAAGCAACAAACAGTTGCTGATTCAGTGACAGAGGCAGAGTATATAGCTGCAAGTGAAGCTGCAAAGGAAGCTATTTGGATGAAGAAGTTCATAACTGAACTTGGAGTGGTTCCTAGCATTAGAGGAGCCGTACCTTTATTCCGTGACAACATCGGAGCTGTTACGCAGGCTAAGGTCATCAGAAATCCAAACACGTGTTGCGGCGGTTTCATTTGATTAGAGAGATCATTGAAAGAGGAGATGTCACCCTGGAGTATGTGGACTCTCAAGACAACATTGCAGATCCATTTACTAAAGTTTTAACACAACAACAGTTTGATCGTCACTTAGAGAAGATGGGTATAAGATACCATGACGATTAGCTTTAGTGCAAGTGGGAGATTGAAAGTACTATGCACACAAGCCAATCATATTTGATATGATGTAGCATATACTTTGTAATCTTATTCATTTATTAATAAAAGAATTGATTTTCTTAAAAGGCATTTTATATTATCTACATAGTCCTGTTATATTAAATGTGATAAACCCATAGTTAGGAACAATGCTTTTAGAATCATGATGGTGATCATGTTAATGAGATCTAAATTCTAGATAGCTCACAAACTAAGATCGTTCCTAATCGTTGGATTACTAAAAAGGGGATTAGTGAATCCGGATAGATTAGTACATACGTTACTTGATCTTAGGAAAAGGATGATTGATCTCATAATCATTTGTGTGGAGACACTAAAGCAAGTATGTAGGTGCTTATTGGAGAATAAGTACACTGAACATGAGTCGCGAAGGAATACCTAATAGAATTTTACTCGCCTGTCAATAGGAATTCTTCTAGTGATAGTAGTATAAGTGATCCTTGGACTTGAGATCATCATAGTATCTTGTGTATGATGAGTTATACTTTGACATGTCCCTTAAGACCTTTAGGGTATATCAAAGGGTATGATTGGGTATAATAAGTTGTACATGGAGATAGATGAATGATCAACAAAGAATCTACCACGTCTAGTAATAGATGTGAATGTCCTATGTGATTCGATAAATGACAACTCAGTAGTCCTTGGCCAAGGCAAAATGAAATTAAAAAGGAGTTTCTAATTTGCATTATTTAGAGTTGTGCATTTGAGAATTAAAATACATATAATTAAATAAAGTAAGACTTGACAGTAATTCCATGTCTTATATTTAATTGGGACATTGTATGGTAGAAGGATTGAATTGTATGTTAACTATGCATTGAAAGGTTCTTTTGTGATTAATGTTGAAATTTATATTATCTGGAAAGTCGTTGATCGCTAAGGGGGCTTACCCTTATTGTAGAATAAATATTATTTATTTAAATAAATTAAATAGTTTAATTTATTTATTTAAATATAATTAGAATTGTTCTAATTGATTTATTCACAACTGGTTTAATATGGAGAACCTAAAGGGTCACACCGCAAAAGGAAAAATATTTATTTAAGAAGTAAATGGCATAATTATAATAATAAGTTAAGCGTATTTAATTTAGTCAATGGAGATAGAATAAATTAAATAGCTTAATATTTATTATTTAATATTTTTGAAATATTAAATATAAAATTTATAAGAGGAGTCTTATTATTATTATTACTATTACTATTATTTAATTCCTAATAGGGATTGAGAATTAATTAATAGAAGTACTCTCACATGAATTCCTAATTGGATTAGGAGCATAATTAATTAAAGAAGTTTAATTATAATAGAAACCCTAATCCTAAATAGTTTAGGGAAGGGTTTTCCTACATTAATATATAAGAGAAGTCTTATCATAGATTATGGTTACATACTCTTGCATTAGATTGTGGAGAGTACTTGCAATTTCTATAGAGATAGAAACTAGGGTTTTCCCAACACCCAACTTCTTGAATATCTATTCTCCCTTGGTGGATCACCTCTAGAGGCCAAACACTTGGGTGGCTAACGTTAATCAAAGGAAGGAATCTCATCGGTGGAATTCGAGGAGAACGCGAAGGAATTAGAGGTGAACTTGTACCCGAGGAAGCACGATTCTACGAGGGTATAATTTCTGAATCTCTATCTCTTTCGTTAATTGATAATTGAACACAAGGAAATATCATGGTGATGGTTTGTATGAAAAATTTTAAAATCTGTTTTATCACGCTTCCGCCCTATTTATGTAATGAGATTGCATGCTTGCGTTATATACAAAATCTGTTTTATCTGCATCGAGGCGCGGCCGCGCGTGAACCTAGAAAATGTTTCTGGGGTGCAGCGCGGCTGCGCCGCTCCTAGTTCAATTCGGAGCGCGGCCGCGCCGGTATTGAGAGTTTGAAATTTTTTTGTTTTTCTCAATTAACATAAATGATTTATTTAATCGATAAAATTTTAAAATAAAGATGTTTATTTTATCTAAAATATAATTTCAGATTGCTATAATTAAAGGAGTTTAATTTGGATTTGGTTTTTTGATTAGAATAAAAGAGTTTATTTTGTTTCAAAAACTAAATATTAGCAAAACTTTTGCCCATTAATTGATATCAATGCATATATGAAATGGTTTTATTTTTCATGAGATGAATATTATTTATTGATGCATATGGAGATATGTATGATAATAAATAGGGATTGATTATGGACTATTGACCAATGTGTGATTGAAATTATTTTAGAAGATGCTTGAATGTATGGGTTTTTATAAATGGGGTATGCGTACCTCGTCTTCTCTAATTTTTCTTAATGTAAATTTTATCTCCCTCCTATGTACTTCCCCTTGACTGCTGATCAAGGTTTTTATCTATTGTAAATAGTTTATGTAATAGGACTCGTTAGAATTATATTTTAAAGAATTGGAGACAAAGGAGCAAGGAGCGCTTGAAGACCCGTTTGTAATGGAGCCCGAGTTTAAATGTAATAGTTATATTTAAATTTAATTCTTGCACCTTAGGTTTGACCTTTTGGTTCACTTGGTGGCTCTAGTGAACCAAACTAGAATAAAAGTCCATAATCAATCCGGGTAGAATATAGTACTCTATATGTGCATGACTACTATATATATATTATATATTATCCAACATGCTTCGTATGTCAAATAATATGACGCGTATTTTATATATATATATGTGCATGCGCGCTAAACAAGATGAGACAAATAATAACAAAGACATTAAAGGTTGACGAGATAGATTGCAGCGCTTCAGCGGTTCATGTCCTGGTCCGTAGAGAGGTGTCTACCGTTTTTTAACACATTAAAAGGGCCGACGAATGAAAAGACTTTCCAGTGGACTTCAGAGTGTGAAAATGTTTTTCAGGGGATTAAAAGGTATTTATCTTTAGCACCTTTGTTAATGAAGTGAGTTCCCTCTGAACCGTTATATTTGTATCTTGTGGCGAGCTCCATGGTAGTTAGTGCTGTTTTGATAAGGGAGTCGGTAGGTAAGCAGTACCCGTGTATTATGTCAGTCATGTCTTTTGGGAATGCTTTGATTATAGCCAGTTGAAAGCTTCGACACTATTTTCAAGGTCGGGCAGTAGTGGTTTATATGGATCAGCCTCTTAAGAAGGTACTTCATAAGCCAGATGCTTCGAGATGGCTGGTTGCTCGGGCAGCGGAGTTAAGCCAGTTCACCTTGGAGTATCACCCTCGTACGGCAATAAAGGGACAGGCTTTGGTAGATTTCGTTATGGAATGTTCATTTACTGAACCAGATCCGCAGGATCGGTCGGATGGTGTAATGTGCTTGATTATGGGTGTTCAGCCGTCACAATCCTCGTGGACCCTTTATATGGATGGATCTTCGACTTCGGATGTTAGTGGAACCGGGGTTATATTGACTACTCCCGAGGAGTTTAAAGTTTAGCAGGTAGTTCGTTTTTGATTCAAGGCCACCAACAACGAGGCAGAATATGAGGCCATCTTGGCAGGGTTGCGATTGGCAAGGAGTTTGAAGGTTTGACATTTAATTGTGTTCAGCGACTCACAGCTGGTCGTTAAGTAAATTATAGTGGAATACGAGGCTCGGGGGGGGGGGGGCAAGAATGACTAGGTACTTGAGTGAAGTTAAGAGTCGGCTACACTTTTTTATTTCTTACTCCTTCTAGAGTGTGGATCGGTCAAATAATACCGTGGTCGATGCTTTGTCAAAGTTGGCCACAACAGATGTGAGTTCATTTGGGGGGTCGGTGTATTTAGAGGTTCTTGATGCCCTAAGCGTTGGCTTACTCCTTATCTGGATTATCTCGGTGAAGGGAAATTGTCTTCGAACCGAATGTTGGCAAAAAAGGTGAAGCATATGAGTTCTTATTTCTGTCTGATTAATAGGGATCTCTACCAGTGTGCTTATTCTTCCCCTTTGTTAAAGTGTCCGGTGCCATCTGAAGCGGTGTATGTTCTCCGGGAAGTGCACGAGGGTATATGTGGAGACCATATGGGGGCTAAAGCATTGGCATATAAGTTGATAAGGCAAGGGTATTATTGGTTGACCATGTTTCAGGTGGTGAAGGATTATGTAAAGAAGTGCGTCAAGTGCCATCTCAATAGTCCTATTCTGCATCAGCCACCAGAGGAGTTGTCATCGGTTCTGTCCCCGATCCCGTTTGTAGTGTAGGGGATTGACATTCTAGGTCTGTTACTGAATGCGAAGAGTCAGTTGGCATTTGTAGTTGTTGCTATTGACTATATGTCTAAGTGGGTAGAGGCCAAACCTCGTCGGACGATCACCAAGCAGGATTGTATACAATTTTTCAAGGAGTCGGTGGTGTTCCGGTTTGGTATTCTTGTGGCTATAGTATCGGACAACGGGCGTCAATTTGTGGGAACTAAGTTTGAAGAATTCCTAAAGGATTTGAATATCTAACATCGTACGACAGTCAGGTGGAAGTCACGAACCGGACTGTATTGAATGACATCAAAAGGATATTAGACGAAGCCAAGGATAGAAGGCTGGAGGAGCTGCTTAGTGTCTTGTGGTCTTATCAAACTACTCATTGGACTACTACGAGAAATTCTCCTTTTCGGTTGGCATACGATACTGATGCCCTAATACTAGTGAAAATTGGGTCTCCTTCTCTTCGGGTTAGCTAATTTAAAGAATTATATAATGATAAGGGTCTTCGGCTCAACCTAAATTTGTTAGACGAAGTTCAGGATTTAGCGATAATAAGGTTGGCTATCTATCAGCAGTGAACTACTCAGCATTATAATCAGGGAGTTAAACAACAGAGGTTCGGGGTTGGAGATTTGGTGCTTCGGGAGGCTGAGGCTTCTACCCCTCAAAATACGGGAAAACTTGTGCCTAACTAGGTGGGACCATATAAAGTCGTCAACGTGTCGAAGCCTCCTATCAGCTTCGGACTATGGATGGTGTGGACATTAAGAACACTTGGCATGCTGGGAGGCTTCAGAAATATTATCAATAAGTTATGTTTTTCTGTTCATAAGTGTAATTTTTCTTTCAAACTTTTGCAGTTCTAAAATGGTGATGGGAATACATGATGAGTGGTTTTTATAGCATGATTTTAGTATCTTTGACTTGATGATATTGCTTGTTTTTGAGTATATTATGTTGATTTTTACTTGTTTTATTATGTTTTTGCAGGATTAGCTTTTAGGTGAGGTTTATGTGAAAATGATGCTATATTAGCTGAATCTCGGTGGTTTCTGTGCACAATTAAAATGGAAGTGGCTTGATCATGTTCGGTGTTCGAGCATGTGTAGGAAAGCATGGTCATGAGGGGCAAAGATGTGCATATGTTGGTGCTAGGAGTCAAGCTGAGCAAGACTTGGAGAAGAAAAGCAAGGAACTGGAGAAGGCATATCTGTCGGGCTTGCGTAGCTGCGCAAGCAGAAGAAGCGCAACAGCGCCTAATAGCAAATATCTGCATAGCTGCGCATGAAGAGGTGGGGCAACAGCTCTTGAGTTGGAAAGACCAGGCACATGGTCGCACGTGCGAATAAGGCAAAGGCATGTATTTGCTGCAGATTTGATTCTTTAGTACAACAAGGGAAGTTACCAAAGGAGTCTGAGAGAAAAAAATCTTATAGTTGATGTTTTTATATATATCTCTGTTTAGGGTTAGGAGATGGTAGATAGATAGACATAGATTAATCATATCATTTTAGAGAGTAGTTAGGGTTTCAGGGAGGCACCTGAAGCAGGTAAGGATTGAAGAAAGGAGCGAAGCAAAACTGTGATAGAGTTTATTCTTCCTTCTCAATTTGATTTCTTGTACTTTAGGATGTTTTCTGAATTTATTATATTGTTTATTTTAGTATTTAATATGAATTAATCTTTTCATTAAGGATTCAATGGAACCCGATGATAGTTTAATTTAATATTTATTCTCTCTTTGATGTAAATTAGGTATGAGTTGATGTGTTTATTATATCTTGTGTTTAATGTTATAATTGTCTGCGCAATAATTATTGGAAGGATTTAGATGGATTTTGGCGATGAAGTTTAAATTAAGATCTGGATATAATAACTTGTGATTAGTAATTCTTTTTCAGTAATATTGAATGCTAATTTTGTAGACGGGATAGGAATATACCTGAATACCGCAAGCAACAGGTGGAAAATGATTATTAATGAATTTATTATTATGGTTTCTCATAGGAATATAGGGAAATTAATAATAATAGATATGCTATATAATTATTCGGAAGATGATTATATAAACTATTAATGATTTTCCGTTGACATTTCTGAATAATTGATTTAATGAAAGAAGGATGTTATTAATTAAATGATTCATTGGGGGAAATTGAGTTCTTAATATTTTATTTTAATTCTTGAATTCATCTTTCTTAGTTATTTAATTATTAATTAATTTACTTAAGATTTCAATTGTTTAATTAGAATCGAATTGATTGTAGATAAGTATTTGGATTAATTAATTATTACTATTCCTCGTGGGATCGACAACTCTACTTATCATATATTACTTAATTGACCGTGTAAACTTGCACGTAAATTGCTAATATAGATTTAGCTCAACAAATTTTTGGCGTCGTTGCTGGGGAATAGTTAATAATTATTGTTCTAATATTAGTTTACGTCGATTTGGTTTTAGTTTAAACATTTCTTTTAGTTTTAATGATGTTTTTTCAAGATACGTAGGTACAGGAACCTATGGCATTTTATAATGATCAGTGGTATATGGCAAGGATGAATCAGCCGAAAGCAGTAGAGATCAATGTACTTTCTGTATTGGCTGATCTGTTAGCAACGTTGTCGAAGAAGGTGGGTGCCTTCGAATCACAACATATTCAGAACGCTTTGGTGATTTGTGATTTTTGTCATGGAAAGCATCCAAGAAATCAGTGTAAATTAAATTCTGAAGCAGCACCGTATGGTGGTAATTTCAATAACTACCTCAACGAGTACGTCTACCACAATAATTACAATCAAGATTTGGGGAATCATCCGCAGTATTTTTGGAGCAATAACAATCATGTTCAAACGTTTGCTCCATGCCAAACATACAATCCGGAAGTTTATGATCATGCTTTTCCTCAACAGCAAAGGGAGTAGAAATTCGAAGAACTTATATCCAAGTACATAGCTGTGAGCGAGGAAAGGATGCATAAGATCGAAAACCAAATAAGTTAGTTGGTCAATGCCGTTGACAATCACCCTCAAGATATTTTACCAAGCGGTATGGTTTCCGAAAAAGATAGAGGAGCCACAATATTACTACAAGTTGCCATGGAAAATGTCGATGACCCTGTAGAGGAGAAGGTAGAGAGCGAGGAACTGGTAAAGTAGGAAATAGAAGATTCTGATTTGAGTAGTGATATAAAGAATCAGATTATTATGGTGATCCATGTACCTTCTCCGCAACATAGCCAAGAATGGGAGATTAATGAGCAAGTTCATAAGTTATCGAAGGAATTTGAGAAGCTTCCAGTCAATATCCGGCCTGCGGAATCATTGGAACAAAGGCCTAGTTACATAACATTCTTGAAAGATATCTTATCTACAAAGATGAAGCTAGGAACCTTTGAAGCAAGGGCGCGCACAAATGATATGCCCTCAAATGATACAGTGTTACTGGCGGATGGGGGACTAATCAACTTTTGAAAGGGAATTGGATAGCAAAATTTGAAGAAGTTAGGCTGATGACTGTAAAACAAGCGCTAATTGGGAGGCAGCCCAAGTGTTTTTAATTTTTTTGTCTTAGACTGCATAAAAAAATAGAAAATAGAAATAGGTTGCATGTTAATTAGGAATTAATTGAATTATTAAGTTAGTTATGTTTTAGTTAGTAATAATGTGATAATATTTTTGAGGTACCAAGTTGGGAGATTGAGAGTTAAAGGGCATGTCAAGGCTTCGAATGCCCAAGGAAGCTGAGGCCAAGACCAACAAGCACGCGCACAATCTGTGAAAATAGGACATAAGCACCGCAACACTGGGAGCGTGCACCGCGGCTCGACATAGAGCGTAGCAGCGCCATAAGGAAGCGCAACTTCGCTTAGCTACTGCTTAAGTTTGGGCGTCGAAGCACAGCAGCGCAGTAAGGAAACGCAGCAGTGCATGAAAATTGAACTACAAGAGCAGCAGCGCTAGTGGCTCTAGCGCAACAGCGTTAAGTGCATCAAGTAGATTTAAACGGTTTAAATCAGGAGTCTTCTATTCCACTTCTCTCTTCATCCCAATTCCTAAACCAACTTAAACAACCAACACAAGCACGAAGCAAATCCAAATCCATTCAACTTTTCAATTCCTTCATCAAATTGGATCGGGCAACTACAAATTCAACACTCATTGGGTAAATATAAGCAATCAATCAAGCTTTTTCACAAGTTCAAGCACTCATTCAAGGGGAATTTCCTCACCAAACCTAGTAACCAAGGAAGGAGTTCAATTTGAGTCAAAGATTTTGGTTTCATTTTCAATTGTTATGGTGTTGGGCTTATTGTTTGTTGTGTTAAAATTATGGAAGAAGCTTAGTTTACAAAGGGAGTTCATTGAGTAGGAAGAAAAAGGGCGCACGCTAGGTGCTCGACATATTGCCCGAAAGGAAAAAGTTATTGAATTTGCAAGTTTTGCTTGGGGGTTTGTCTTCTACATTGTTCTTAGAGACTTATATCGTGCTACTCAACCATGGCACCGAAACGACAAAGAAGGGAAGGCTCCCGTTCACAACCACAATTTGATGCACGAAAGTTTGTTAGTTTTGAGGCATCCGAGCGCTTCACCTCTGTTATTATGGGCAAAAGGCTTATCCAAGAGTGCGGTATCTAGGTTGAAGGTAATGAGGCTGGGGATATGGCCTTAATGATTCAAGAGAGGCAATGGGGTGAACTTGTAAAGCAACCCGACCCAACAGTAGTTTCAATTGTTAGAGAATTTTATGTCAATGCGAGAGAGGCAATCGACAATGTGGCTGAAGTGAGGGGTAGAGCGGTATCTTTCACACCGGATAGTATTAATGCTTATTATGGGCTGGAAAGCATAGAGGATGATGAAGACTTCACCAAATATTACCACAATGAATGCGATTTACGTGTTGTGCTACAAACTCTGTGTCGTCCAGGATCCCAATGGAAAGGGAAAGATGAAACTGCTGCCATAACATTCCCCCACAAGGAGTTAAGCAGATACGGAAAAGCTTGGTATACTTTTTTGTGTGCCAAGCTCATGCCTATTTCGCACCTATCGGATGTTACTCAAGAGCAGGCGGTTTTGTTATTTGCCATTGTCACTGGGAGATCAATAGACGTGGGGCAAGTTATTTATAGCTCTATTCGATATGCGCTGCAGGGGGTTCGACTAGTGGATTACTCCACCCTTCACCTATTACTGGTTTATGCAAGAATAAGGGTGTTATTTGGGATAATCAAGAGATAGTTGACCCGTCGAAGTCAGTTATTGATGTAGCCACGATCAAACGATTCAAGATATGGGATGGAGGTGCATCGCATACCCGTGGGGCTAGTATTACAGTTGCAAATGCTCCACCCCTGCAGCAACAGATTTTTCATGAACCACTACCACCACAGTCTGTTCATCACGGTGCACAACAAGGAGCTTTTTCTTCTTCCTCTCAGTTGCAGATGGATTGGTTAATCGCATAAATGAAGGAGCTTAGAAAAGAAAATGCCATTCTTCGTCAAGTACAGGAAGAGATGCTTCGACCGGTTGGACAAGTTCATGGACTATTCTACGAATTTTAAGTCCACAACCTCAACAGTTTTTAATGCTTCGGGAGTTAGCTTCAATCAGGGTCCATTCTAGTTCCTGGATATACCTTTATTGCCTGACTACGGTTCTGACACGGAGGAGGAAAATAACAGCGATGACTTGGCAAACGAAGAGGATAATAATAACGACGCTGATGGTGGTGCTGTTGATGGTGATATTTGATATGTCAGGGAAGTTTCTTTTATTTTCCTATTTTCACCTCTATTTTGAACATTGAGGACAATGTAAATTTTAAGTTTGGGGGTATTGTGCTTATTTGATGTTTGGTACTTGGAAGTTATTTAGTTATGCATTTTAGTTTAGTATTTTATTTTAATTCATTGTTAGTTTGCATAATAGTTTATATATCTCATAAAAAAAATGTAACTTTTGAGCAATCTTTTAACTAAATCTGTGAAGGCCAATGATAGGAATGTATTGAAAATTGGGTATTTTTGGACATAGGGGTTGATTTTATAGTATCTTGTGATTCTAGACACTTTGATAATCCTGTTGTTCAAGTTAGTTGACGTTAGAGACTTTATATAGTTGAATATGTGTGAAAGACATGGTTGAAACTCTAAAAGATTTATTGATCATCATTTGACGTAGAGATAGGCATTCATTTAAGTTTGGGGGAAATTTACGGAAAGAAATTGAAAATTAAAAATTGTGAAAAATGATTGAAGTTTGAATTGTTGGTGGATTGAGATGGAGCGTAAAATGCACTCATCTATAAACGTAGGCAAGATAGAGCGTAAAACACACTTGTTTACAATAAAGTGAGATGGAGCATAAAATGCACTCACGGGTTGAAAAATATATAAAATTCTTTGTTAATTTCTTCCCCCGAATTGATGTGATGTCGTCTTTGCGGAAAACTTAATGTGATGGTTTGGATTTTTTTTTGAGTTGATGTCTGGTTTCTTTTACATGGTATTTGATTATATAACCTATCTACGTTGAATAACTTGAGCAGTTTGGATGACTTTATGTTGGGGATCGTGACTTGCTAAGGAATTGATGACTATGTTGAGTTTTTAAATTATGCATGATCTGAATTTAGCTAGAAATTATCGTATGTGAGTCTTTGAGGCCGTGATTCAGATTTATCTTAAATTTTTGCTCATGAGTTAACGTTTTATAGCATGTTAGAGTAGATTCTAGTTTTTAGTTAAGATTTGCTTGAGGGCAAGCAAAGAGTTAAGTTTGGAGGTATTTGATGAGTGATTTTTACATCATGATTTTAGTATCTTTGACTTAATTATATTGTTTGTTTTTGAGTATATTATGTTGATTTTTACTTGTTTTATTATGTTTTTGCAAGATTAGATTTTAGGTGAGGTTTATGTGAAAATGATACTATATTAGCTGAATCTCGGTGGTTTCTATGCACAATTAAAATGGAAGTGGTTTGATCATGTTCGGTGTTCAAACATGTGTAGGAAAACATGGCCATGAGGGGCAAAGATATGCGTATGTTGGTGCTAGGAGTCAAGCTGGGCAAGACTTAGAGAAGAAAAGCAAGGAACTGGAGAAGGCATATCTGCGGGGCTTGTGCAGTTGCACAAGAAGAAGAAGCGCAGCAGCGCCGAATAGCAAAGATCTGCGCAGCTGCGCATGAAGAGATGGGGCAGCAACTCTTGGGCTGGAAAGACCGGGTGCGTGGTCACACGCGCGGATAAGGCAAAGGCCTATATTTGCTGCAGATTTGATTCTTTAATACAACAAGGGAAGTTACAAAAGGAGTTTGAGAGAAAATAAAAGTCTTATAGCTGATGTTTTTATATATATCTCCGTTTAGGGTTAGGAGATGGTAGATAGATAGACATAGATTAATCAGATCATTTTAGAGAGTAGTTAGGGTTTCGGGGAGGCACCTGAAGAAGGCAAGGATTGAAGAAAGGAGCGAGGCAAAACTGTGACAGAGTTTATTCTTCCTTCTCAATTTGATTTCTTGTACTTTAGGATGTTTTCTGAATTTATTATATTGTTTATTTTATTATTTAATATGAATATATTAATCTTTTCATTAAGGATTCAATGGAACCCGATGATAGTTTAATTTAATATTTATTCTCTCTTTAATTTAAATTAGGTATGAGTTGATTTGTTTATTATATCTTGTGTTTAATGTTATAATTATCTGCGCAACAATTATTGGATGGATTTAGATGGATTTTGGCGATGAAGTCTAAATTAAGATCTGAATATAATAACTTGTGATTAGTAATTCTTTTGAATAATATTAAATGCTAATTTTGTAGACGGGATAGGAATATACCTGAATACCGCAAGTAATAGGTGAAAAATAATTCTTAATGAATTTATTATTATTATTTCTCATAGGAATATAGAAAAATTAATAATAATAATAATAATAATAATAATAATAATAATAATAATAATAATAATAATAATAATAATAATAATAATCGGTATGCTATATAATTATTCGGAAGATGATTATATAAACTATTAATGATTTTCCATTGACATTTCTGAATAATTGATTTAATAAAAGAAGGATGTTATTAATTAAATGATTCATCGGGAAAAATTGAGTTCTTAATATTTTATTTTAATTCTTGAATTCATCTTTCTTAGTTATTTAATTATTAATTAATTTACTTAAGATTTCAATTGTTTAATTAGAACCGAATTGATTCCAAATTAGTATTTGGATTAATTAATTATTACTATTCCTCATGGGATCGACAACTTTATTTATCATATATTATTTGATTGACCGTGTATACTTGCACGTAAATTGCTAGTATAGATTTAGCTCAACAATACGCAGTTAGTTTTATAGGATTATTACATTGTTAATGAAGTCAGTTTCTTTTTAACTCATACTTGCAAAAGTTGTAAATATATAAACGTTGATTCTTTATACATAAAGTTTTGTACAAAGGAAAAAAATAAAAATATAAAATATAAATGTACAAGTTATTGTTTAGAAGGGGAATCCTCCTCGGTTCCTTCTTCTTCATCGTCGGAGAAGCCGAGCAGGTGGGGGTCGAAATCGGCTGCCTTGATCTTGGCCTTGACAAATTGGTATCTTTTGTCGAACTGTTCTAAGACTGTTTTGGTCAGTTCGGGGGATGCTTTATATTCTTTAATGACCTTCTGCCGATTAGTTTCGGAGATTTGTTAGCCTTGGGCTCGTAGATCTTTTAGCTCTTTTTCAAGTTTTGAAACGCCTTTAACCAGGGTTTTTGTCTGGTTGTGTATTTCCTGAAGCTGGTTTTCGCAGTCTTTGACGTCCTTCCTCAGTTCTTCGTTCTCTTCTTTCAGCCCGATCCTGTCTTCCAAGAGTCTCTGTCTTTTTTCAGCCAGTTCAGAGGTTTGCCACCCTTTGTTGCTAGAAAGGGTTTTCATCCATACGCGGTGGCCTAGTTATTTGTTTAGTTGTTGGTACCCTAGTTCTTTTGACTGACCCAAGGTAAACATAGTGAAGAAAAAAATCCAAAGAGGGTTTGGCAGAAAACGATGAAGCAAATAAGATGGATGTAGGAGTTTGGCACCAGTTGTGCGAACCCGATCCCAACAAAGCAGTATGCCCTTAAGCCAATCACATAGGATGTGATAAGTATTTACTTTTTAATCTTATTCATTTATTAATAAAAAAATTTATTCATTTAAAGGCATTTATTTATCCATATTTAATTACTAGAATTAATGGAGATAAACCCGTAGTTTTGAAGCAATAGTTTTAGAATCATGATGAGTTCATATTAATGAGATCTAAAATCTAGATAGCTTAAAACTAGAATGTTCCTAATCATGGGATCACTAACGTGGGGTTACTGAATCTGGATAGATTAGTACATACTATGCTTGCTCTTTTGAAGAGAATGATTGATCTCATAATGATTTGTGTGGAGACACTAAAGTAAGTATGTAAGTGTTTATTGGAGAATAAGTTCACTGAACGTGACTCACTTAAAGAACACCTAATAGAGTTTTACTTGCTTAGCAATAGGAGTTCCTATAGTGATAGTAGTACAAGTGATCCTTGGACTTGAGCTCATCATAGTATCTTTTGTATGATGAGTTATACTTTGACATGTCCCTTAAGACCTTTAGGGTATATCAAAGGGTATAGCTCATCATAGTACCTTGTGTATTCTGAGTTATACTTTGTCATATTCCTTAAAACTTTTAGGGTATATAATAGGGTATGTTCGGGTATAATAAAGTATCTATGAAGGTAGACGAATGATCAACAAAGTATCTACTACTTCCAATAATGGGAGAGAATGTCCTATGCGATTCAATAAGTGATAACTCAGAAATCCCTGGTCAGGGTTGAATGGAAATTAGAAAGGGATTTTTAATTTCCATTAACTAGAGTTGTGTGTTAGGTTTTTATATAACGCGAACATGCAATCAAATTACATAAATAAACCGAAAGCGCGATAAAATAAGATTTTAAAATTTTATACAAACCATCACCATGATCTTTCTTTATACACAATTATTAATTTAAACGAAAGAGATGGAGAATAAGAATTATACCTTTGTAGAATTCTAGCTTCCTCAGGTACAAGTTCACCTCCAATTCCTTCGCGTTCTTCTTGAATTCCACCGATTAAATTCATTCCTTCGATCAACGTTAGCCACCCAAGTGTTTGGCCTCTAGAGGTGATCCACCAAGGAATAATACTTGTTCAAGTAGATGGGTGTTGGCAAAACCATAGTTTCTATCTCTATAGAAATTGTAAGTACTCTCCACAATTCTTATGCAAGAGTGTGTAACCCTAATCTATGATAAGACTTCTCTTAATTATAGATGTAGGAAAACCCTCCCCTAAACTATTTAGGATTAGCGTTTCTATTCTAATTAAACTCCTTTAATTAAATTAAAGTCCTAATCTAATTAGGAATTCATGAGAGAGTACTTCTATTAATTAATTCTCAATCCCTATTAGGAATTAAATAATAGTAATAGTAATAATAATAATAAGACTCATCTTATTAATTTATATTTAATATTTCCAAAATATTAAATAATAAATATTAAGCTATTTAATTTGTTCTATCTCTATAGATTAAATTAAATGCACTTAACTTATTATTACAATTATGCCATTTACTTTTTAAACAAATATTTTTCTTTTGCGGTGTGACCCTTTAGATTCTCCATATTAAACCGGTTGTGAATAAATAAACTATTTAATTCATTTAATTAAATAATATTTATTCTACAATGAGGGTAAGCCCCCTTAGCGATCAACGACTTTCTAGATAATATAGATTTCAACATTAATCACAAAAGAACCTTTCAATGAATAGTTATCGTACAATTCAATCCTTCTACCATACAATGTCCCAATTAAATATAAGACATAAAATTATTGTCAAGTCTTATTTTATTTAATTATATGCATTTCGATTCCCAAATGCACAACTCTAATTAATGCAAATTAGAAACTCCTTTCTAAATTCATTCTGCCTTGGTCAAGGACTACTGAGTTATCATTTATCGAATCACATAGGACATTCACATCTTTTACTAGACGTGGTAGATTCTTTGTTGATCATTCACCTATCTCCATGCACAACTCATTATATCCAATCATACCCTTTGATATACCCTAAAGGTCTTAAGGGATATGTCAAAGTATAACTCATCATACACAAGATACTATGATGATCTCAAGTCCAAGTATCACTTGTACTACTATCACTCGAGGAATTCCTATTGACAGGCGAGTAAAACTTTATTAGGTATGCCTTAGCGAGCCAGGTTCAGTGAACTTATTCTCCAATAAGCACCTACATACTTGCTTTAGTGTCTCCACACAAATGATTATGAAATCAATCATTCTCTTCCTAAGAGCAAGCAACGTATGTACTAATCTATCCGGATTCACTAATCCCCTTTTTAGTAATCCAACGATTAGGAACGATTTTAGTTTGTGAGCTATCTAGAATTTAGATCTCATTAGCATGATCATCATCATGATTCTAAAAGCATTGCTCAAAATTATGGGTTTATCATATTTAATATAACAACATAATGTAGATAAAGTAAAATGCCTTTAATAACTGAATAAGATTACAAAGTATATGCTACATCATATCAAATATGATTGACTTGTGTGCATACTACTTTCAATCTCCCAGTTGCACTAAAGCCAATCGCCATGGTGTTTAATACCCTTCTTCTCTAAGTGACGATCATCCTGTTGTTGGATAAAGCTTTAGTAAATGGATATGCAATGTTGTTCTTGAGAGTCTACTATCTCTATAGTGACTTCTCCTCTTTCAATGATTCTACTAATCAAATGAAAGTGCCGTAACACATGTTTTAATCCAAGATGAGACTTAGGAACTATTCCTAGTTCTGTAATGAACTTTTTATCCAAACAATCAACTTGCAGCTTCATTTACAGCTATATACTTTGTCTTTGTCATTAAACCAGTAACTATTTACTGTTTGGAACTTTTTCAATTCACTGCACCACCATTCAAGGTAACAATTTACCCTAAAGTGGATTTGTTATCGTCTTGGTCAGTTTGAAAAACTTGAGTCTGTTTAACCCTCTAGTTTTAATTCAGACCTACCATGAATCATGATCACATCTTCAGTACCGGTTAAGTACGTAAAGATGTTTATCACTGTCTTACAGTGATCTTCTCCATAATATGATTGATCAAACATCAGGCCTTGTATATTCATTGCATACATGATAGTAACTCAAGCGATCTATCTTTCAATTGGAGACAATTTTAGAGAGATACACTCCATGGCTCATTATCATGAGACCTCTTTTGGAGTTTGTCATGCTAAACGCCTTTAGCATCGAATGAATATACGTTCCTTGGGTTAAGCCTAGCATTCTTTTAAATCTATATATATAGAATTATATCCCCAATTTATAGGATACTCCTCCCAAGTTATTCATGGAGGAATGTTTAGACAAGTTTATCTTTACTGATTGTAGCACTGGAATGTCATTCTTTATCAGTAGTATATCAACATATAATACTAGGAATGTCACAGCGCTCCCACTGACCCTTTTGTACACACTAAATTCATTCTCGTTTTTGATAAAATCAAACTCTTTTGATTGTCTCATCAAAACGAATGTTCCATCTTTGAGAAGTTTGCTTAAATCCATAAATGGATTGTTGTAACTCATATAAATGATTTGCTTCAACCATTGAAACAAATCCATCTGCCTGTATCATACATACATTCTCCTCAAATCTTTATTGAGGAAGGACATCTCCATATCCATTTACCAGATTTTGTAATAATAAGTTGCAATCACAAGTAAAATCCAAATGGACTTGAGCATTACCCGGTAATAAGGTTTTATCACAGTCAACTACTTGACTTTATTTGAAACCTTTTAAACAGGTCTGGTCTTATAGGTCTCTGTAACGGGACGAGTTAATTGAGTCGTGATTCTGGGGATAGAATCCTTTTAAGGGGGGAAAGATGTGACGAACGAGATTTTTGTAATTTAATTTAAATATTTAATGAATTAAATAAATACTTTTTGATGATTTAATTGTTGAATTAAACAATTAATTGATGAATTTGTGGTAGAATAATTTAATTATATGTGTTACATTAGTTAAATTGATGTGAAGAATTTTTATATTCAAAGTATGTATTTAATTAAGTTTATTTGATTAAATGCATTATTTAAATAAGTATTATGTTATTTGAATTAATTTAATATTAATTAAAGATGTAAGGATTTATCATAATCAATAAATGAGAATTTTAATTATGTGACAATGTGATTTAATGTGTTATTATTCTATTTTATTTGATTGATTTAAATGAGATTATTTAGTTAATTAAATATATGACATTAAACTATATTATCAGCAAGCTATTAAAATAAACTAGAAAGGAGGAATAATAGGCAAACCAAACAAGGCCTTAATAGAGGTTGGGGTCAGTTAACCATTATAGGATTAACTGACACCATGCTGCGTCAGTTTATACCGTCAGTCCCTTTTCACGTATTATTTCTAAACCAAGTCAGAGAGGAAAAGAGAGGAAATCTATAAAATACTAAGGGTTGGGAAGGAAATTGGAGAATTGAGAAGAAATCCATTCAATTGTTGCATAATCTAAGCAGTAATCAAGGTAATTCCTTGAATTCAAACTTTAATTCATGTTCTTTTAAGTTTTATTCCATGAACAAATATTTTAAGTTTTCTGTAATCTGAATTTTAAGGCTAAATTTTTAATAACTTGATGTTAGATGTTTGTAAGCATGCATAAATATATTTTATATGATTTATATGTGATTTAAAGTAATTAAATCCATGAAATCATGTTTATATTAGAGTTCTGGAATTTATAGAGTAGTTATATACGAATATGGCTTAAATGTATGAAATTGATGCTTGTTTTGCATGTTAATCGGTTAAATTGATAATTGATTATGTTTATGCATGTAAAAACAAAGAAAACAAAAGTTAAACAGATTGAATTGGTTAAGAACCGAATTCACAGTGATTAATTACGCTAATTGTATCAAAATATAAGCATAAAGCATAAACAGTGAATTTTTAGCCTTTAAATTGGTTATTTAGATTGTTTATAATGTTAAAATCATTGTGTATATAATGGGTTTTGATTTTATAACACATATGATGAATGGGTAGTAATTAAACTGGTGAATTGTGAAAAACTTTGGCCAAATTTGGTATTTTCTGTGTTTTTCGCGAACTGCAGGAACTGTCATTCGGGTCCACCGCCCCGGCGGTGGAAATACACTAGGATTAGCGCCCCGAAGGTGTCCCCTCCCCGGCGGTATAAATGTACTAAGATTGCCGCCTTGGCGCCCAAATCGAACTAAATTCTACCGCCCTGGCGGCAGCCTCGCCCCGGCGGGAAATTTGTGAAGGAAACCACCGCCCCGGCAGTGGAACAGGAAATGGAAAAATTTCTTCTTTCTTTATGCTCATGTTATGTTACCATGTGTATGTTTAAAGCTTAGACTAATGTATTAAATGAATAATAAGATACTATAATGGATGATAAGCAAATACCTAATAATTATCCGGTGACAATTGAGTTATTAAATGAAATTGGATGATAATGAATCCTGAAGTGTTTATAATACTCTAACTAATCATTGTTACTGCTTTATAAACGGAATGTATAGGTTGATTAAGAACGTGAATTTTAAATTGTAATCTACGCAGGAGGCAAGTATCTTATCCTTACTTATTACTTTTACGCAAGTTTTCTGAACTTCACTATTTATTGAGCAAGTTTTCTACCCTTGATCTTTTATTTCGTCGAAAGCAAGCTTCCTAACACTACCTTAATTTCAATTACGCAAGTTCCTAAACTTCATTCTTTTATTATGCAAGCTTCATAATGCTATTACTTACTTGAGCAAGTTTTAATTCTATTTCATGGATTCAAATGAGTTGTTTTAATTTCCTCTTTGTAACACTTCAATTATACAGAATTTATTCAATTGTATCTTTTGTGAAATTCAGTCTTTGATTCTCGAATATCAATTACATTTTTATTGAGCCTTGATTGACTAGCAAACCCCTATTAATTCGACTAGTCCATAGTCGATGAGCGTTCTAAATTCTAGAAACGTTATTGAAGTAAATCCAAACCAAACTTCCTTTGGTACGGACTCTGATGTCAAACTGAGATGAACAACCCTTATATAGGGGATTATTTTACGCTTTAGCGTTTAGATGTTATGCACATACATGGTACAAAGAGCTGATCCCCCTAAGTATGAGAAGTAAGGTCCATATAGTCTTATGACTCTTAAAGGTTTAAAGTAGAAATACTTGATAACCTAGGACATAGTTCGTGGTCTTGTGACCCTCAGGTGTTCTTTTGATTCTTGTTTTCCTAATCTTGATTCAAAAGCCGAGAATTCGATTATCCGATATCCATTGATTATTCGCATGTTATTATTATTTTATTGTGTTACTTGCTGGGCAATTGTTGCTCACCCTTGCATAATAACATTGCAGCCAAAGTTGAAAGAGTTGATGAGCCATCCACTAGTAAGGGCAAAGGCAAAGCAAACAAGTGATGAAGACTTGTTTAGTTTATTTAAATGATGTTTACGTAATAGACTTATGTTATGTTTCCGCATTAATGTTTTATTAAGGTTAGATGACCTGGGATTTATTTGTTAAAGATGTTGTAACCCTTTAATGGGAGATTTCTATTTTTATTAAGAACTTTCATTTATATTTGAATGGGTAGTTAGATGTGATGTGATGTAATTTGGATAGTGAACACCAAATCTTGTGGAATTGAAGTACCCGAATTTAGGGGTATCATAGGTTAGTATCAGAGCTGTAGGTTATGAACCTTAGGTGGGGAAACCTTAGGATAGTAACCTTTTTAGAGATAGAGAACATAGTGGTGATAAACTCTTATCGAGTTCTAAGGAATGAATTAAGGAATTCATTAAAGATAATAAAAGACTTTATGTGCTATGTGCTTATGTGTTAACAACCAATGTGTCGCGATTAGTACCGAGTATTAACTAAAACTTAAACTTTGTTGTCAAGATGTCGGATGTTAGAGGATTCAGTCAGCCTAGGGAGATTGAGCCTCGAGTGGCTGGTGAGGAGGAGCCCCGTGATATTCATGTTATTCGGGAGCAGTTGATACAGAGAGAGCCATCTCCATTGATCACTATTGTGGGTCAGGAGCATGAGCCTGAGTTTGATTCAGAGAAGGACTCTGAGGATGTTGAGACAGAGGCAAGGATGATGATGAGGATCCTGAAGAGGTACCCCTTACCTCTGTCGATGTTGAGATGTACGATGCATTGTATGATCGTACCACAGAGTTGCAGGATAGAGTCAGAGACTTAGAGGGACTGGTAAATAGACGTCGGACTCTTATAGATCAAAAGAATGAGAAGATTGAGGATCTGGATATACGTCTTGGAGACGTAGAATGGAAGTTAGTTCAGGCAGAAAGCCAAAAGGAAGACCTGTTAGCTGAGAATGTAAAAATGAAACTTGAAATCGAGAAATTGAAGGATGATCTGAGTGAGGAGTCAGCGGAACGTGCTAGAGCAGATGATGCTTGGATGAATACCGCTCGACGTGCAGAAATTTCTGAAGAAGGCGAACGGGCAAAGCGGGCTAAGATTGAGGAGACAGACTACACTTTTCAGACAACGATTGATAGGGCCCAGGATCGAGTTCTCCACTATCCAGGTCAGTTCGAGGACTTGCCATGGTACATGTTGGATCGCAAGACGATGTTCCGTATCATGGAGGAAGAACGTAGAAAGGCGATTTGACGCCTTAGTAGGTCGTGATAGGATAAGTTTTGAATTATGTGTAAATATTTGTGGTAGTTAATGATGTAAATTCCAGCGTGATTATACACAATGGAATATGACTATTTAATCCTAAAGATTTTTTGATCTTGGGATAGTTGAAGTAAATAGCAGTGATGTTATCTTTCTATATTTTAAGACTTTTGAATGAATGAAATATCAAATTTATTTAAAGATGTTATGTGTTAAGTATTTAAATCTGAATTGTTTGAGTTAAGTATTGAACACTTAAGAAATTAAGTGATGATCTAATAAGCTCATATTCTTGAACAGAAAATACCGCCGAGATGCCAACCACGTCAACAAGCTCAGGAGAGCTCTACCAATAACAACAACGACGCCAATGCTAATCCTGTACAACAGTTGGTGAACCTCTTGGCTGGAGCACTTGCGAATAAGCCGCAAGCTCCACTAGTGACGTCATTTAAGGATTTCAAAGCGGTAGGACCACAAGAGTTTAGGGGTTCCCTAAACCCGATCGAAGCCCAAACATGGGTAATGGAAATGGAGAAGGTGTTTGATGTTGCTAGGGTTAGTGATGACCAAAAGACTACCTTTGCAACGTTCATGCTTAAGTCAGAGGCCAGCTATTGGTGGCAAGCGAATAAGGTTCGAGGAGGTCAGGGTGTAATCGCATGAGATAGGTTTAAAGAGATGTTCTTTGAGATGTATTTTTTGACAAGCTCGCGAAATCAGATGGAGATTCAATTCCTAGAGCTGAAGCAGGGTAACATGACTGTACCGGAATACGCTGCAAAATTTAACGAGTTGGCTAGGTTCGCAACCTACCAAGTGAATACCGATGGGAGGAAGGCCAGGAGATTTGAATAGGGATTGAAGCCTTGGTTGTACAACAAAGTGTCAATGTTCCAATTGAACACTTTTGCCGGAGTTTTGGAAAAAACGATTATCGCGGAAGGTGGGAGTGATGCTTTGACTAAGTTTAACCAGGAATAGAAGAAGAAAAAGGGTGAAAATGAGAATAACAAAGCAAGTGGTAGTAACAGTGTTGGTCACAATTAGAAGAGGAAGTGGAATGATAATGGATCTGCTGGAAATCAACAGGGAGGTTAGAAGAAGAAGGTGGAAGCGTGTATTACATGTGGAAAGAATCACGTGGGGATATGCCTGAAGGGGAAGAGGGTTTGCTACAATTGTGGTCAGGAAGGCCACATAGCACCAAATTGTCCTAATCCAAAGAAGGGTGCTTATTTCACTTGCGGATCAAAGGATCATCTGGCTAGGGATTGCCCCAAGAAGGTAGCAGGAGGAACAGGAATAGGAGAAAATAAGGGAAACAGTGGTGGTAGCACGTTAACCATAACCGGATCAGCACCACAACAAACTGACCTACCACCAGGACTTTCAACATGACCGTACAAGACGTTATGCAGTCTCGTGATGTGGTGTTAGGTATCATTCCGATCAATAATATAGATGCTTATGTATTGTTTGATTCGGGTGCTACTTGTTCATTTATATCCGATGACTTTGCTAAGAACTTAGAATTGCCTAAGGAGGAATTAAATTACCCTTTGAACATAGAAATTGCGAATAGGGAGGTAATTCTTGTTAGGTACGTACACAAGAACTGTAGAGTAGACACTAAAGGAAATGTGATGACTGTAGATCTGATCCCAATCAAACTTGGGGAATTTAACGTTATTTTGGGAATGGATTGGTTATTCAATTATGGGGCGATAATTGATTGCCAAAAGAAACGTATTAACCTTATGACTCCATCAAAGGTGGTATTTTACGGCAGTAAGTCGCCTAGGCAAGCGAGTTGTCTGACGATGATGCAGGCCAGGAAGTTATTAAGACAGGGTTGCGTGGGATACTTAGCCTACATAGTTAATACTCGAAAAGAGAGTCCGAAATTAGAAGAGATACCTGTCGTAAGGGACTTCGTAGACGTCTTTCCAGACGATTTGCAAGGACTTCCGCCAGATAGGGAAGTTGAATTCGTAATTGATTTGGTGCCAGGAACTGCCCCTATATCGAAGGCCCCGTACCGTATGGCTCCAATAGAGATGAAAGAATTGATGGTACAACTGCAAGAACTTTTAGATAAGAAGTACATTCAACCGAGCATATCGCCGTGGGGAGCGCCGGTGCTATTTGTCAAGAAGAAGGACGGATCGATACGACTTTCCATTGATTATAGAGCGTTGAACAAGGTTACGATTAAAAATAAATACCTGTTGCCAAGAATCGACGACTTGTTTGATCAATTGAAAGGAGCTAGGTATTTCTCAAAGATAAATTTGAAGAGTGGTTATCATCAGTTGAAGGTGAGGAAGGAAGATGTACCGAAGACAGCGTTCAGGACTCGTTATGGTCACTACGAGTTTCTGGTGATGTCATTTGGTCTAACGAATGCTCCTGCAGCATTCATGGACTTAATGAACAGGGTGTCAATTGCTAGGACCAGAACTGGTACAACAGACTGCAAAAATCATCAAAGTGATCAGGGCAAGATTGATAGCAGCTCAGGATAGGCAGAAGAAATATGCCGATCAACATCGTAAGAATCGAGAGTTTGAGTCTGGTAGCTACGTTTTCTTGAAGGTATCTCCCTGTAAAGAGAAGGTTCGTTTTGGTAAAAAGGAAAAACTGAGTTCGAGGTTCAATAAATATTTAAACTGAGTTTATTTGATTAAATGCATTATTTAAATAAGTATAATGTTATTTTAATTAATTTAATATTAATTAGATATTTAAGGATTTATCATAATCAATAAATGAGAATTTTAATTATGTGACAATGTGATTTAATGTGTTATTATTCTATTTTATTTGATTGATTTAAATGAGATTATTTAGTTAATTAAATATGTGACATTAAACTATATTATAAGCAAGTTATTAAAATAAACTAGAAAGGAGGAATAATAGGCAAACCAAACAAGGCCTTAATGGAGGTTGGGGTCAGTTAACTATTATAGGATTAACTGACACCATGCTGCGTCAGCTTATACCGTCAGTCTCCGTTCACTTATTATTTCTAAACCAAGTCAGAGAGGAAAAGAGAGGAAATCTATGAAATACTGAGAGTTGGGAAGGAAATTGGAGAATTGAGAAGAAATCCATTCAATTGTTGCATAATCTAAGCACTAATCAAGGTAATTCCTTGAATTCAAACTTTAATTCATATTCTTTTAAGTTTTATTCCATGAACGTATATTTTAAGTTTTCTGTAATCTGAATTCTAAGGCTAAATTTTTAATAACTTGATGTTAGATGTTTGTAAGCATGTATAAATGTATTTTATATGATTTATATGTGATTTAGAGTAATTAAATCCATGAAATCATGTTTATATTAGAGTTCTGGAATTTACAGAGTAGTTATATACGAATATGGCTTAAATGTATGAAATTGATGCTTGTTTTGCATGTTAATCAGTTAAATTGATAATTGATTATGTTTATGCATGTAAAAACAAAGAAAACAAAAGTTAAACGGATTGAATTGGTTAAGAAACGAATTCACAGTGATTAATTACGCTAACTGTATCAAAATATAAGCATAAAGCATAAACAGTGAATTTTTAGCCTTTAAATTGGTTATTTAGATTGTTTATAATGTTAAAATCATTGTGTATATAATGGGTTTTGATTTTATAACACATATGATGAATGGGTAGTAACTAAACTGGTGAATTGTGAAAAACGTTGGCCAAATTTGGCATTTTCTGTGTTCTTCGCGAACTGCAGGAATTTACATTCGGGTCCACCGCCCCAGCGATGGAAATACACTAGGATTAGCACCTCGGCGGTGTCCCCGCCCCGGCGGTATAAATGTACTAAGATTGCCGCCCCGGCGATGTCCTCACCTCGGCGCCCAAATCGAACTAAATTCTACCGCCCTTGCGGCTGCCTCGCCCCAGCGGGAAATTTGTGAAGGAAACCACTGCCCCAGCGGTGGAACAGGAAATGAAAAATTTTCTTCTTTCTTTATGCTCATGTTATGTTACCATGTGCATGTTTAAAGCTTAGACTAATGTATTAAATGAATAATAAGATATTATGATGGCTGATAAGCAAATACCTAATAATTATCCGGTGACAATTGAGTTATTACATGAAATTGGATGAGAATGAATCCTGAAGTGTTTATAATACTGTAACTAATCATTGTTACTGCTTTATAAACGGAATGTATCGGTTGATTAAGAACGTGAATTTTAAATTGTAATCTATGCACGAGGCAAGTATCTTATCCTTACTTATTACTTTAACGCAAGTTTTCTGAACTTCACTCTTTATTGAGCAAGTTTTCTACGCTTGATCTTTTATTTCGTTGAAAGCAAGCTTCCTAACACTATCTTGATTTCAATTACGCAAGTTCCTGAACTTCATTCTTTTATCATGCAAGCTTCATAATGTTATTACTTACTTGAGCAAGTTTTTAATTCTATTTCATGGATTCAAATGAGATGTTTTAATTTCCTCTTTGTAACACTTCAATTATACAGAATTTATTCAATTGTATCTTTTGTGAAATTCAGTTTTTGATTCTCGAATATCAATTACATTTTTATTAAGCCGTGATTGACTAGCGAACCCCTATTGATTCGACTAGTCCATAGTTGATGAGCGTTCTAAATTCTATAAACATTATTGAAGTAAATCCAAACCAAACTTCCTTTGGTGCGGACTCTGATGTCAAACTGAGATGAACAACCTTTATATAGGGGATTATTTTACGCGTAATCGTTTAGATGTTGTGCACATACATGGTACAAAGGGTTGATCCCCCTAAATACGAGAAGTAAGGTCCATATAGTCTTATGACTGTTAAAGGTTTAAAGTAGAAATACTTGATAACCTAGGACATAGTTCGTGGTCTTTTGACCCTCAGATGTTCTTTTAATTCTTGTTTTCTTAATCTTGATTCAAAAGCCGAGAATTTGATTATCCGATATCCATTGATTATTCGCATGTTATTATTATTTTATTGTGTTACTTGCTAGGCAATTGTTGTTCACCCTTGCATAATAACATTGCAGCCAAAGTTGAAAGAGTTGATGAGCCATCCACTAATAAGGACAAAGGCAAAGCAAACAAGTGATGAAGACTTGTTTAGTTTATTTAAATGATGTTTACGTAATAGACTTATGTTATGTTTCCGCATTGATGTTTTATTAAGGTTAGATGACCTGGGATTTAATTGTTAAAAAGTTGTAGCCCTTTAATGGGAAATTTCTATTTTTATTAAGAACTTTCATTTATATTTGAATAGGTAGTTAGATGTGATGTGATGTAATTTTGATAGTGAACACAAAATCTTGTGGAAATGAAGTACCCGGATTTGGGGGTGTCAGAGTCTCCACCTTGCCATTTGCCCCAGTATTTCTCTTAAATACCCATATACACCCTCTAGGAACTATGCCTTTCGGTGGAGTAACTGATGAGTGTGCTTTATATACACAAATTAGGCACTTTTGAGCTTGATAATTTGTAAATCCTAAGTCATTTCATTTGGTTTTTATGTATTTTTATCATGTTTGTGTAAAATGTTGTTTTGCATTGTTTTTATGTGTTTTATATTGTTTTTATGTGTTTTTGCTTAGTTTTGTAGGAAATGGAGCAAAAGCTACTTGAACGTCTGTAGACACCCAAATTTTGCGTTTCCTTCTACTAACCATGACAGGAGGGCGAAATCGTCAATTGAACCAGCTTGCAGGAGCAGAAGAGCGGGAACAAGGGCGAGCGCCCGGCCCCGCCGAAATGCTTTGGGCAACCCAAGTTTACGTGACAGCATGATCGTCCGAGGCAGGCATTTCCGAATGAGGTGGCACGTCTCCCGGAAGTTCCCGGACTGCGGAATACGAGCCTGTCAGCGAAAACCGACGTTGCGGCACGAAAATCGAGGCGTGACACGAAAATCGAGAAAGTCAAGCCCGCCAGCCGCGGATAGATCTGCGGCCAAGTGAGTGCGCCAGCACGAAAACCGGGAAATCAGCACTCAGCAGCTGAGTGCGATGGGAGGCGTGCCAGCTGGCCAGCCGCAGATCTATCTGCGGCCAGCCGCAGATAGATCTGCGGCTGGCTCTGGCCAGCCTATTTAAGGCAGCTTCGGCAGCATACAGGAGGTTCAGCAATTGTGGAGAAGAAGGAAGAATTCCAGCGGAAAACAGCAGCAAAAAACTCGGAAATTGAGGAAGAAATAGCATAAATTTTGCAATCAAATAGGAAGGAAAGTGAGAAAAAAGAGAGGAATAATATTTTGTGATTTGATTGTATCACACATATTTCTTCTTCTATTCAAATACTTCAAGTTCACATCCATTTGGATATCAATTGCAAGGTGAAATCTCTTTTGTGATATCAATTTCTATCATATCATTTGATCAAATTAGATGTAATTTTTCATGTAATTTATTGATTGAACAATGAATTAGGGATTGTGAGTGAAGTTTCCATCGGAATGAAACTCTTCCTAATAACCCGATGATATTCGTTCATTAATTTCTTTGTTCGTTTTAAGGTGTTATATTTGGTATCAATTCCTTTAAATCGTTGTTTTAGGATGCCTTGGTATTGTTAGATTATCCGGGTTGGTTTATTTTCTTGTAATATCCGATTGTTTGTGGATACTTGATTGTGAGCCTAGGAAAGCGACCCCGGGGTCCCAATCCGATGATGGACATATCTTGATGTAAGAGGTAGAAATGACGTAGTGTTCATTGTAAATATGTAATCGTTGGGCCTTAAAACGACGTCAAGGCGGGAATCGTGTTTAAGGCCCCGAAATAGTGAAATTGGTGATTGTTGGCGTTCGGGGATATTTTGATGGCTTACATGCCCATGAATAGCCCCGACGCGTGTTTATGCTCGATTTGATTTATGACACGAAATTGATTTCAAAGCTAAATGATAAGATTTTCATAAAATCAATCAAAATAGGATATTAGAATCACGAGGTTAAAACTTGAGAAATGCTAATGAATGTCGATTCCTATTTGACGAGAAGGCAAAGGAAAATCGTTTTCAAACATCACAAAAAAAAAATGATTTTATAAATAAATGGCGTTTTATTAAACCGTTGTGCATAGGGTTAAAGAGATTCTAGAAGTTGCCCATTATTTGAGTTACGAAAGCAACGTATAGATCTCGATTCCTATTTTGACGAAGGTTTAAAACTCTTGTTTTGTTAAAATGACACTTAATGAAAATCCCATAGTTTTGGACAACTAAAATCAAACCTTTCTCATGAAGAATAAAGCTTTCTCGGGTACATCGAAAAGACATTCCGAAGCGTACTCAAATTAAAACACGATTTTCCCTAAAATCCAAATGATTCTTTCATACAAACTCACCACAACATTCACATAGACACACACCCACACACAAGCGCGCGCACACACACATTTCATGAATTAAAGGATAGGAAAGCATCAAGATTGCGGTAACCGTGTTTCACGGAAGTCGAGGGGTGCCTAACACCTTCCCCTCACTTAAGCAATCCCCCGAACTCTATGAATCTCGATTCGCAGACCAATTAATTCGGAGTCACACATGAGCCAGCGATTTATAAAAAACGAAAACTCGGATGAGTTGGTACATCCATTTCAAATATACCAACTGGCGACTCTGGTTAATTGGCTCATCATAAAAACGATCTTTCAAAACCCCGTCGACCTCAATGCCGACCTTTTCCAAACGTCATCTAAACCAAAAGGCTAAAATTGGAAGAGACAAAAAAGAGGAGAAGCGAAAACCCGGCGTCGACAGCTGGCGACTCTGCTGGGGATATTAGAGGGCTTAAGCCGCATTAAAATCTTGATGCTATTCTATCCTTTAAAAATTTATGAATATGTGTGTGCATGCGATATTTTGATCTTTTGTGTTTTGTTGTGTAAATGCGTGTTTTGTCCAAATGAATGAATGATTGAATGGAATGGCTTTACTTTAAAGAAATCATTTGCATACGGTGAGGACGATGAATGTGAATGTATGTTGAGAGAGTACCACTCCTCCTGAGGCGAACCTGTCGGTTGCTTATTACTGGACTCGATGGGGCTGCTCCCCGGAGATGGCTCAGGAAACGCACCACTCAAATCCGCTCCAATCGAAAGGGCTCAAACGAGTAGATTGCGAAGATTTGGGAACCTTCATGCCGAAAAGCCCGCGAGAGTAACCCTAGGGTAGGTCAGCCTCAGATTAACCCAACGCAGGAAAAGTCTCTTCATGCCTTTTTACGTTTATATGTCTAAATGTCATGATCTCATTCAATATTCATACATCCCTTTTTCTGTGTCGAAAGAGATTACTAACCGCTGTGAATTGCAGGGAATAGTTGGAGGAGCATAATAAAGCATGTTTAGCATTGGTTATGGCACTAAAGGACTACTAACTTTCTCTTTTGCAGGGAAAGATTAAAAAACCCAAAAAACACAAAAAATTTATAGCTTTAGCATGCATCCATGTTTTCAGTTCCCCAGGACTAAACTTCGAACCATTTGTCTCTGTAGGATTGCTCCTCAAACCCGTTCGCAGTCTAAGAAAGCCCAGGTCTCTACATCTGAAATGGCTGATCTTCCTAACCATAATTCCATATCTCGGGAGGAGTTTGATGATTTTAAAAGACAGATGATGGAAATGGCCACAATGTTAAAGGAACAGTTCTTAATCAGACAGGATCCGGTAAACCAGGGATCGCATAATACTTCACCACCGGGGGATGATCAGAATCCTCCTAAAAATGGTACAAACTTGCTTAAAGAGGACCAACCCCGACTTAAGGACGAGCCAGTCATCCCAAAGGCCGTTCCCATACCTAGCAGGACAGTGATTACTATCCCAGAGGAAGGGGACCATGACGACCTTCGGAGAAAAATGAAATACATGGAGGAAACCATCCAATCTCTAAAGGGCATAGGCTCCCTGGGCAGGGTTAATTACTCAGATCTGTGTGTTTTCCCCGGGGCCAGATATCCAGAAAAGTTCAAAGTTCCCTATTTTGAAAAATACAATGGAAAGGGAGACCCCTATACACACTTGAAAATTTACATTGGAGAACTCGGGTCTTATGCCGAAGACGAGGGGTTAAGAATGCAGCTATTTCAGAAAAGCTTAACAGGGGAGGCAAGAATATGGTATGCCCGCCTCGACAACGCCCGAATCCACAACTGGGAGGAATTGGCCCATACTTTCTTAACCCAATACAGCTTTCAGGCCCAGATGGCTCTTGACAGGTACCAAATGACAAAGGTTAAAAAACAGCCTAGGGAATCCTTTAGGGAATATGCGCAAAGATGGAGGGGCATGGCTGCACAGGTAACCCCCCCGATGAGCGAATCAGAGATGGTAATGACCTTTGTAGACATTCAGGAGGCACCGTATTATGAGAGGGTCATCTCAGGGATTGGAAGACCTTTTGCGGAAATGATTAAACATGGAGAAATGGTTGACATGGGGTTGAAATCGGGTAAAATCCGGGATCTTACTGCTTTAGAAACTGCTGCCGAGCAAATACAGAATGGAAACTATGGTAGCACTTCCCGGAGAGTCCAAAAGAGAAAGGAAGAGGATGTCTCCCTCATCCTACAAGGGTCGTCCAGTAAAGCAGAAAGAAAGCCATCTTCCGGTACAGGCACAGAGGGGAGGGCCACCCCGACAGCCCAATTTCTCAGATCAAAGAGCAGAGGGGCGAAGAAGATATGAGGCCTCGCAAAACCGAGTATTCACCCCGCTCGGGGAGCCGCTTGAACGAGTATTAGCGGTATTAGTAGCCCAAAAGAAGATTGTTGGTTTTGGCACCCCCGAGTGACCCAAAGGGTAGAAGGTTTGACCCGAGCAAGCGGTGTGCATACCACTCCAGTTCCCCTGGCCATGATACACAGGATTGCTGGACGTTAAAGCATCGAATCCAAAACCTGATTGACAGTGGAGAGATTGTGGTGGAACAGCCGGATTCCCCGAATGTTAAGGCAAATCCCCTGCCAAGACATGATGGAGGGGGAGTCAATGCGACGGAGGCAAGTGAGGCGGGGGAGCCGCCAAGGTTGAACTATGTGCAGAAAGTTGAGGAGATGATAAATGTGATACATGACCATGGGAGTGCGAGGGTAACGCCCATCAAGTTGATAGGGGTAAGTACGAATAACATAGAGGGACCTATCAAGTTGACAGCTCCGAGGCCCATCATTTTTGCTGCAAGGCCACAACTCCCTATCAGTAGTCTGAAGACTGTACCCTGGAATTATGGGGGAATACCAGAGGAAGCGGCCAGTTGTGCTTCCGTGACGACCAAGGGGAACCCCTTATATCTTCCCGGGCGAGTCCTTGAGAGCCAAAAGAGAAAAAATGAAGAGGTTTCCGAGGAAAGGGCCATAGAGTTTTTGAAAAGGATGGATCACCCAGAAATGAGGGGGATCCAGATTTTAAATGAGGAATCAAACCCTAACATCAGTCATGGATTTGGTGTTGTCATCCAGTGAGCATTGCAAAACCCTGATGAAGGTTCTGGAGGAGGCATTTGTGCCCAAAGAAATTAGTGAGGAGGGTTTCGGCCGGTTGGTAGGCCACTTATTGGAAACCGATGCAATATCCTTTACAGATGAGGACATTCCCGAAGAGGGAAGGGGGCACCGAAAACCGCTACACATTGCAGTAATCTCCTCAGGATATGTCATGAATGGGGTACTGATCGACGGGGGATCGGCATTGAATATATGTCCTCTCAGCACGCTGAAGAAAATGAACGTCAGTCCCAAGCGCCTCCGAGCCAGTCATGTGGTGGTTCGGGCTTTTGACGGATCCCGGAGGGATACCATCGGAGAGATAGAATTGCCAGTGGAGATAGGGCCCTGTACTTTTGATATATCCTTCCAAGTCCTAGATATCACGGCAAGCTACAATCTGCTGTTAGGGAGGCCGTGGATACACATGGCCGGGGCAGTTCCTTCCACGCTCCACCAACAAATCAAGTTGATCATCGATGGGAATCTGGTAACAATCTCGGCCGAATGTGATGACCCTTCTCCTCCCAGGAGTGGCCTACCAGTAATCAATGTGGATGAGTCAGCGGCGCCTGCCAGCTTTCAAGCACTAGAGATTAGCACTCCCCATTATAAATGCCTGGGAGCTCCAGCTGTGAAACCAAGGGTCTCTCCGGAACTCACCTTTGTGGCAAGGGAAATGATTAAAATGAATTTCCAACCTGGACAGGGACTAGGGAAAAGCAGTCAGGGAATCACCGAGCCCATCCACCTACCACAGCAGATAGGCAAAGCAGGATTGGGATACCATGTGGGCGCAGTACGGGGACACCGTCAGGGTGCGACTCCGATTCGACTAGTTGGCAGTCCAGTGACCAAAGCCGACAATGAGCAGGGGATCAGCGGACCTGTGATTGGGGCAGGGAATGAAGAGTTAACCCCCACACATAGTGAGTCGGCCCGGAGGGAAAGTTTCCTGCAGGAGGTCGCAAAAGAGTTTGAAACCAAATGCTACATCCCCGGACAATCAACAAGCAGTAAGGAGGGGACGAATATTATCATACCACCGGGAGCCCAACAAGTTGTGCCTGTCATCGATTGGGCAGGACTGATTATTCCTGGAGAGGGTATGGAGGAGAACTCAGGCGACGTATCCGTAATCATCGGGGAGGTGTCCGATGTGAGGACCTCTTTCATCCAGCGCATTTCAGCTGACTTGACCATCGACAATTGGACCCAGAAACCAGTGATATCCAAACAGGGGTAAAGCTCGACGGCAGGGTGGTTGACCCCAGATGAGGGGGAATGAAGAAGTTTTATTTTGTTGTTGTTTTATTTCTGCATAATTGTGTCGTTTCTTCGTGTTATTTGAAATTGCGATCGTCGTGAAAAAAATGATTTATATATGACAAGTATTTTGTTTCATGTCAGGTGTACCCATTTGAGTAATCCTTGCCTAACAGATGGTCCTTCAAATTTGAATGATGATTATGATTTTGACATTGAGCTGGATTTCGATTTAATGGGCATTGAACAAGACGAGACAGATTACGACGACGCACCTGACGAGATCAAGGGATGGGTCGAGGATAAACCCAAACCCAACTTGGACCAAACCATCACCATTGATATTGGAACCCCTGACCAGCCAAAGGAACTCAAGATAGGGACGGACCTTACCCCCAGCCAAAAAGCCGAAATGACTGAGTTGCTTAAACAATATGAGGATGTCTTCGCCTGGTCTCATGAGGATATGATCGGATTGTCCACCGACATTGTGGTGCACCGGTTACCCATCAAGGAGGGTTTCAGGCCTGTCAAGCAGAAACTAAGAAAGTTGAAACCTGAGTGGAGCTTAAAAGTGAAGGAGGAGATCATCAAACAGTTCAGGGCGGGAATCATTATGGTGTCCACTTACCCGGAATGGCTATCCAATGTGGTCCCAGTGGCTTAAAACCTGGAGGAAAGGTGAGGGTATGCGTAGACTACAGAGATCTAAACAAGGCCAGTCTCAAGGATAACTTCCCGGTGCCTTTCATACACATCCTGGTAGATAACACAGCCCAGTACGAAATGTATTCTTTTGTGGATTGCTTCGCGGGATATCATCAGATAATGGTGGCGGAGGAAGATCGGGAAAAGACCGCATTCATCACCCCCTGGGGCACTTTCTGCTATAGACGACTGGCTTTTGGCCTCACAAACGCGGGGGCTACTTATCAGAGAGCCATGATGGCTTTGTTCCACGATATGATGCACAAGGAGATAGAGGTCTACGTGGATGACATTATTGTGAAATCAAAGGTAGAATCCGATCACATAACTCATCTCAAAAAGCTATTCAATCGGCTCAGAAAGTATAATTTGAAACTCAATCCAGCCAAGTGTGCTTTCGGAGTACAGTCGGGCAAGCTCTTGGGTTTCCTGGTTAGTGATCGGGGCATTGAGTTGGATCCAGCAAAGATTAAGGCCATTGTGGATATGCCAGCACCTCGCACAGAGAAGGAGATAAGGGGATTCCTGGGGAGAGTAAACTTCATCAGCCGTTTTATATCTCACTTGACGACTACATGTGAGCCAATTTTTAAATTGTTAAGAAAGGGTGCTTCCCAAGAATGGAATGAGCAGTGTCAAAAGGCGTTTCAGACCATTAAGAAGCAGTTGACTGAAGCACCAGTGTTGGTACCCCCCCGAAGGGTGGGATCCCTCTGTTTATGTATATATCGGTAAATGCCATCGCGATGGGATGTATGTTGGGACAGAAAAATGAGGTGGGTAAAGAGCAGGCCATCTATTACCTCAGCAAAAGATTTAGCCAATGTGAGCAGAATTACACTCCCATTGAGAAGACCTGTTGTGCTCTGGCCTGGGCTGCAGGGAGATTACAGCACTACCTCCATGGGCATACGACGTACCTGATATCAAGAATGGATCCCCTGAAATATATTTTCGAAAGGCCCATGCTGAATTGTCGACTATCAAGATGGCAGTTAATTTTACAACAGTTTAACATGGTGTACGTGACCCAGAAGGCCATGAAAGGGCAGGGAATTGCAGATCAGTTGGCAGAAGAAGCCCCGGCAGGAGGGATGGAGCCGTTAGAAACTCCTCTCCCGGGCGAGGATATATTTTGGGTATCGCGCGAAAAATGTGATGACGAGGGACAATTTTGGAAGCTGTATTTTGATGGTGCCATGAATGCCGAGGGGGCAGGAGCCGGAGCGGTCCTAGTCTCTATCACTGGAGAACAATACCCCGTGGCCACTAAACTTCGTTTCAGCAATTCAAACAACACCGCTGAATACGAGGGGTGTATCTTGGGACTCCGATTGGCCCGTGACCTGGGAGTAAAAAAGACTAGCGGTGTTCGGGGATTCAGAATTGGTAATCAGACAAGCAATCGGGGTATACAACACTAAGGAGCTTCGGTTACTTCCATACCATCGTTGTGTCACCCAGCTTATGCAAGAGTTCGAAGATATCGCCTTCCGCCATATTCCTCGGGGACGAAACGATTTTGCCGATGCATTGGCGACTTTGGCTTCCTTAATCCACGTGATCAAGAGTAGGGACAGTCCACAGATTGAGATCACCGTACAGAATGCCCCGGCATATGAGGAAAATGTGGCAGTGTTATCAAACGAGGTGGTGTTGACAAGGCAGCCCTGGTATCACGACATCAGGGAATATCTGAGAGACAGATCCCTTCCCGATCAGGCAAATCGGACTGAAAGGATGAGAATTCAAAAGATGGCGATGAAGTTTTACCTGAGTGGCGATTCACTTTACAAAAGGGATGCTGGGTTGGGACTGTTGCAGTGCGTAGATGAAACACAGGCCCGAAAGATTATGAATGAAATACATGGTGGAGTGTGTGGGCCCCATATGAGTGGACCGATGCTTGCCAAAAAGATTTTGAGGACAGGGCATTATTGGTTGACGCTGAGGGCCGATTGCGAAGATCATGTCAAACGGTGTTATCAATGTCAGGCGCACGGTAATGTGATACATACGCCTCCCCATGAACTGCACTGTATGACCTCCCCGTGGCCATTTTCGATGTGGGGAATGGATGTAATCGGACCAATAGAACCCAAAGCAAGCAACGGGCACCGGTTCATTTTCGTCATGATCGATTATTTCACCAAGTGGGTAGAGGCAGCGTCTTTCCCTAAAGTAACTCAGGAGGTCATCGTCAGCTTCATCAGGAATAATGTCATTTGCCGATATGGGCAACCTGAGGTTGTAGTCTCCGACAATGCCAAGAATTTAAACAACGCCCTCATGAAAGGACTGTGTGACCAGTTCAAGATTAAGCACCTCAATTCCGTCATTTACCGTCCCAAAATGAATGGGGCAGTGGAGGCGGCCAATAAGAACATCAAGAAGATCATGGCAAAAATGTCTGCTAATCATCGGGGATGGCCAGATCTGTTACCCCTCACCTTGTTGGCATACCGAACATCAACGCGTACTTCTACAGGGGCAACCCCTTACGCTTTGGTGTATGGAATGGAGGCTGTTCTAACCAGTCGAGGTTGAGATGGCGTCCCTCAGAATAGTGATCGAACGCTCAGATAAGCGAAGAGGATTGGATGCAAAGTCGATATGACCATTTGGCCCTGATTGATGAAAGGAGAGTGGCTGCCATTTGGCATGGTCAGCTATATCAACAGAGGATCTCTCGATCGTAACGATAAAAAGATAAGACTTCGGAAGTTCAAGGAAAACGATTTGGTGTTGAAAAGAGTCATGCCTTGTCAAGACGAGGCCAAGGGGAAGTTTGCCCCGAACTGGGTAAGGGCCATTTGTGATCAAGAAAGTTACTATCCGGAGGGGCCCTCATATTGCAAGAAATGGATGGTGAGGTATTTCCACAACCCCTAAATTCTGACTCGGTGTGAAGCGGTTCTACGCTTAAATCATCAGTTCCTTTTTCCCCTGAGAGCGAACTACGTAGGACCTGATCTCCCAACTTGTGGGGGTACGTAGGCAGCCATCATGGCGCGCGGTCCGATCCTTTAAAAAATAATCCTTTCCCCAACCAAAAACCAATTTTCGATAGCCCGATAAAACCTTCCTACACCCTCAAAACCTTCCCGAAACCAACTGCCTAACCAGTTTCATCCCAGAATACATACCCTGATCCAACCCAAACAGTTATCCAAAATCTGAGATTCAATCCGACGAAATCAAAAGGTGTGCGGCAATATCTGTCAAATCTCCATCAAGTCTTGAGGAAAGAAAGAGGGCGAAATGTCAAAATCATGGTCAGTTGGATAAAATGATGATCCAATGGAGGGCAATGATACGACAAAAGGGGAAAATGACTAAATTTAAATGCATGTCTATATATATAAGTCGTTTTATTACAAGATTTATCTTTCAATAAACTGATGAAACCAACATAGTCTATGCAGGAAATAAAATAATCTACAAATCTGAAACTAACCGAAGCAGGATGGACAGGGTGGTGGATAGATCTGAAGCATCAGCATCTCCTGCAATCTGCTGCCCCATCATATCAATACGATCCAGTAAAGCAGTAGCTCGGTTGACAGTCCCAAAATGAGCATCTACCACTGCCCTGGTCTGAAATACAATGGCCTCTCTATCGGCAATGGCAGCATCTCTAGCCCGAATGGCCTCATCTCTCTCGGCAAGGGCGGCATCCCTCTCGGCTTCAGTAGTAATCAGCGCCAGGCGGAGTCGGGAATCATCAGCGACCCGACTCGGGGCAGAATCGGCTGAAATGGAATGGTCTGCGGTATCTTCTGTGAAAATCACTCCAGAGTCATCAAAGGCCCCCGTCCGACTCAGACTAGCCGAATCCAGGTCTCCACGCAACCACTGTACGTAGGCAAATGTCTGGATGTGACAGCTCGCACTATATTCGGCAAAGATCCTGCGATCCCAAAGCTCGTATACCGGCAATAGATCCCTCTCTGTACAGGATGATATAAGGAATCGGTATGCGGCTACACCCGCAAAGGGGTGTAAATCCTGTGTCTGATCAAACTGCCCCATAACCGCCAGGGGATGATAGGTCGTCACGCCCCTTAAGCCAGCAATGGGAATGAAATCCATGCCAGGCACATGAGTCAAGAAGCTCATGAAGGAGCAGTAGCCCGAATAAACCAATAGATGAAAGGGGTCCTCAATGATAGACAAAAATGATGTCCAGGAGGCCACATCAGTACAACTCATGGGACGAAACGAAAACTGAGCGGCTATGTTGTGACTGAAGCAAAACCCTTGGCGACGGAAATGGCCGATGGGACTAAGATGACTCATGAACCACATGTACAATAAGGTCGACCGGCGACGATAACCGGCGATCACGAGATGGATGACCGGCGACGATAACCGGCTCCGACAGATAACCGACCGGCGACGATAACCGGGGGTTACGAGATGGGTGACCGGCGACGATACCCGGCCCCGACATGACGATCGACCGGCGACGATAACCGGCGATCACGAGAAGGATGACCGGCGACGATAACCGGCTCCGACAAGATAACCAACCGGCGACGATAACCGGGGGTTACGCGATGGGTGACCGGCGACGATACCCCGGCCCCGAACGAGACGATAGATTGAAAGAGTGAACCCAACGACTAACAAAAACGGTCAAGGGGTTGATACATTGACACTCTTACGAATGTCTTGCATGCATTGCATCTTATGTTGCATCATAAGCTATAGGTGTTGCATCATGTATGTATTGTCAATTCTTATGCACTGTCATTCATGCATCGAGTGTCTATTCTTTATCCTGTTCATTTCATTTATCATTTCATAAACATGATAAAGAGGGGCAGCTGTAGACACCCAAATTTTGCGTTTCCTTCTACTAACCATGACAGGAGGGCGAAATCGTCAATTGAACCAGCTTGCAGGAGCAGAAGAGCGGGAACAAGGGCGAGCGCCCGGCCCCGCCGAAATGCTTTGGGCAACCCAAGTTTACGTGACAGCATGATCGTCCGAGGCAGGCATTTCCGAATGAGGTGGCACGTCTCCCGGAAGTTCCCGGACTGCGGAATACGAGCCTGTCAGCGAAAACCGACGTTGCGGCACGAAAATCGAGGCGTGACACGAAAATCGAGAAAGTCAAGCCCGCCAGCCGCGGATAGATCTGCGGCCAAGTGAGTGCGCCAGCACGAAAACCGGGAAATCAGCACTCAGCAGCTGAGTGCGATGGGAGGCGTGCCAGCTGGCCAGCCGCAGATCTATCTGCGGCCAGCCGCAGATAGATCTGCGGCTGGCTTCTGGCCAGCCTATTTAAGGCAGCTTCGGCAGCATACAGGAGGTTCAAGCAATTGTGGAGAAGAAGGAAGAATTCCAAGCGGAAAACAGCAGCAAAAAACTCGGAAATTGAGGAAGAAATAGCATAAATTTTGCAATCAAATAGGAAGGAAAGTGAGAAAAAAGAGAGGAATAATATTTTGTGATTTGATTGTATCACACATATTTCTTCTTCTATTCAAATACTTCAAGTTCACATCCATTTGGATATCAATTGCAAGGTGAAATCTCTTTTTGTGATATCAATTTCTATCATATCATTTGATCAAATTAGATGTAATTTTTCATGTAATTTATTGATTGAACAATGAATTAGGGATTGTGAGTGAAGTTTCCATCGGAATGAAACTCTTCCTAATAACCCGATGATATTCGTTCATTAATTTCTTTGTTCGTTTTAAGGTGTTATATTTGGTATCAATTCCTTTAAATCGTTGTTTTAGGATGCCTTGGTATTGTTAGATTATCCGGGTTGGTTTATTTTCTTGTAATATCCGATTGTTCGTGGATACTTGATTGTGAGCCTAGGAAAGCGACCCCGGGGTCCCAATCCGATGATGGACATATCTTGATGTAAGAGGTAGAAATGACGTAGTGTTCATTGTAAATATGTAATCGTTGGGCCTTAAAACGACGTCAAGGCGGGAATCGTGTTTAAGGCCCCGAAAATAGTGAAATTGGTGATTGTTGGCGTTCGGGGATATTTTGATGGCTTACATGCCCATGAATAGCCCCGACGCGTGTTTATGCTCGATTTGATTTATGACACGAAATTGATTTCAAAGCTAAATGATAAGATTTTCATAAAAATCAATCAAAATAGGATATTAGAATCACGAGGTTAAAACTTGAGAAATGCTAATGAATGTCGATTCCTATTTGACGAGAAGGCAAAGGAAAATCGTTTTTCAAACATCACAAAAAATGATTTTATAAATAAATGGCGTTTTATTAAACCGTTGTGCATAGGGTTAAAGAGATTCTAGAAGTTGCCCATTATTTGAGTTACGAAAGCAACGTATAGATCTCGATTCCTATTTTGACGAAGGTTTAAAACTCTTGTTTTGTTAAAATGACACTTAATGAAAATCCCATAGTTTTGGACAACTAAAATCAAACCTTTCTCATGAAGAATAAAGCTTTCTCGGGTACATCGAAAAGACATTCCGAAGCGTACTCAAATTAAAACACACGATTTTCCCTAAAATCCAAATGATTCTTTCATACAAACTCACCACAACATTCACATAGACACACACCCACAACACAAGCGCGCGCACACACACACATTTCATGAATTAAAGGATAGGAAAAGCATCAAGATTGCGGTAACCGTGTTTCCACGGAAGTCGAGGGGTGCCTAACACCTTCCCCTCACTTAAGCAATCCCCCGAACTCTATGAATCTCGATTCGCAGACCAATTAATTCGGAGTCACACATGAGCCAGCGATTTATAAAAAACGAAAACTCGGATGAGTTGGTACATCCATTTCAAATATACCAACTGGCGACTCTGGTTAATTGGCTCATCATAAAAACGATCTTTCAAAACCCCGTCGACCTCAATGCCGACCTTTTCCAAACGTCATCTAAACCAAAAGGCTAAAATTGGAAGAGACAAAAAAGAGGAGAAGCGAAAACCCGGCGTCGACAACGTCAACGCTTGGGTGCCTTGTTTGCCATTTTTGAGCTTCCAATTGATATAGCAGCTGCTTGCGGCTCCATTTGACCCATGATCCAATCTGTATCTCTCAAAACTCAAAGAACGAAAGTTGTAGATTTTTGTCTTAGCTTTCCAGAACATCTTGAATCATCCAATTTGAAGTTCGTATAAGAGAGTTATGGTTGTTTTACCAGCGGATTTAGCATGAATTTTACACAGCGGCCACTTCGAGCTCAATTGTACCCTTTCTCCAGCCATTATCTTTTCGAACTCCAGTTATGGAAGTTGTAGAACTACTTCTCAGCTTTCTGTAGCCTCTTGAATCGCCTAATTTCGAGTTCAGACGAAGAAGTTATGGCTATTTTACCAACAGACGTCAAAGCTGAGTCGGGTGACAGCACGCAACGTGCGGGCGCGCGGAATGGGCGCGGGCGCACCGTGTTAGGCGGCATGTGTGACACCCCCAAATCTGGGTACTTAATTTTCCCCTGATTTGGTGTTCACTATCCCATTCATTCACATCTAACTACCCATAATTAAGCAATTAAAATAAACTTAATTAATCATCTCCCAAACCGGGTTACATCAATAATTAAATCCCAGGTCACCACAACCTTAATACATCAAATGCGGAATAAAAAAAAAAATCTAAAACAAGTCTGGTACAAATGTTCATCAATTAATTAATAAATCTAGAACTATTTCTGCATCTTGCCCTTGCCCTTACTGGTGGACGGCTCGTCCTGCTTCTCGGGCTTAGCTGAAATGATTAGTGCAAGAGTGAGCAAACAATTGCTCACAAGTATGATAACAACAATATTTAAATGAAAAGGATTTCAAATGAGGAATAACAGTCTAAGAGTTCGTTAGAAAGCTCGATTCACGGAAAGATAGATTTCAAAATATAGAAATTTTATCTGAGGGTCACAAGACCTCGAACTATGTCCTAGGTTGACAAGTATTTCTACTGTAACCTTTAACAGTCATAAAGACTATGGACCAACATCTCGTACTCAGGGGGATCAGCCCTTTGTACAATGTATTGTGCACAAACATTTTAACGCTAAGCGTAATAATCCCCTATGTTAGGGTTGTTCATCTCAGTTTATAATAAGAGTCCGTACCAAAAAAGAACTTGGCTTGGAACAAGTTTAGATAATCTAAGTTTTTGAAACGCTCATCAACTAAGGACTAGCTGAATCAATAATGGTTTGCTAGTCTAGTTCTTTAGTAAAGTTTGTATTCGAAGTTTGAATGATAATCAAAGACTGAATAAATAATATCTGGAACAAAATATAATTACTCAACATGATATCAGCCTTGCTTGAATAACAATAAGCTAAGGTTAATTAATTCACTCAAAGGAAGTAAACTTGTTGAAATAATAACAAGCTTAAGAAATAGAAAACTTGCTATAATAATTTAACAAGTTTAAAGAAAGAAAACTTGCTCAACGTAAAAGTAATAAGTTGAGATAAGGAAACTTGCTATAAATAACTTTCAAGTTTAAGGGAGGAAAACTTGCCTCAAGCGTAGATTACAAATTTAAGTAATTCACGATCCTTAAACAACCTAAACATTTAATTATAAAATTTGTAACATAATTAGTCACAAAATTAAAAGCATTTAAGGCTTGCTCTTTATCTCATTTAGCATACCATAGTCAACAAATACTAGTTTAGCAACCATCTTGGTAATACATTAGTCACATTAATAAGTTTAATTATGCATCATAACTTTCAAGAATAAAATAATAATAAATTTTTTTTTTTTTAAACAGTAGTGTTTCTCGCCGGGGCGAGAAAATCTTAACAAAATTGTCGCCGGGGCGAGTCTATCGCCGGGGCGGCATTTTGCTTAACTATTTTGTCGCCGGGGCGACGATGTCGCTGGGGCGAAGAAATCAGTTCATTTTCTATCGCCGGGGCGATAGACTTGACTGTCGTCTTCCCCAGCTCGCGAACCAGTGAAAACTTAGGCCAAATTTGGCCAAAATTTTCCGAATTCTACCATCCAGAAAACAAATTAAGTATATCTAGACATCATATAAGATACAAAACATTTACCCAACATGTTTCTAATCAATCTAAGCATTATAAAACACATGATTAACCAATTTAAACCAAAATTCACTGTTAAAACCAAATATTCAAGTTTTTAACCATTTTAATAAAATCAAACTCTGTAAACTCATTTTTCAACCAATTAAAACAATTCTTTTTGCATTACTCATGTTTTTTCATCATACAATCACAAACAATTATTAATCTATCGAATAACAACTAATTTAAGCATCAATTTTCATACATATATCCAATTCATGAAGTAAACTCTGTAAAAAACTAGAAACTGATTTCAAAGACATATTTTCATGAATTAACCACTCAAATTAACCTATAATCATCACATAACCATCTAACACATGCGTTCTAACATTTTTAACCAAGTAATTCATGAATTTAGCATATAAATTCATATATAGAGAAAATAAAACATAGTAAATAGTTTATACCTTCAAATTCTTAGAAATTTGATTAAGCTTCCTTGGTTTTGGAAATTCTTTCTCCAATCTCCAAGCTTCTCTCTCAAATTCTCTCTTTTCTCTCAACTCTCAAATTCTCAAGCTCTGCTCTCTGTTTTCTCTCAAACTCTGATGTTCTTCTTCTTTTCTCTCTGTTCTTCTCTTTTCTTTTCTTTCAACTGACGTACTTTCTTTTAAAAAAAAATAAAACTGATGCAAATTAAAAACTAAAATAAAAACTGATACTTAATACAATAATAACGTATCATCAGTTATAAAATTTCAAAAGCCATAAGGCTTGTTTGGCAAAGCAAGATTAAAATAATCCATTATTCTAACTAAAGGCTTGTTTGGCAAAACACAAATAAAATAACTCATTTTTCCAACCAAATGTCATAAGGCCTAGTTTGGAAAAACAAAATTAAAACTCCTTTCATTTATTTTAATAAAACATTATAACATATAATTTTAAAATGTCACACATTTAATTCAATTGAACTTATTATTAAATAAATTCAATTAAATATAATTAACTCAAATAATAATTTCATTTAACAAATAACAATAATACCAAATAAATTCTCTTATTCAAATAAATTATTTATTCAAATAAACCTTTTCATCATCTAATTTAATCATTAAATTAAATTAGAATAAACATAACAAATCACATTTAAATAATATTTAACATTATTAAATTCAACAAATACCCACATTTAACTCAATAAATTAATAAAAATATTTATATAACTCAATAAATATTTTTATTCAATCATAAAAATTGCATTCGTTACATCTTTCCCTCCTTAAAAGGATTCTGTCCCCAGAATCACAACGCAATTAAATCGTCACCGTTACATTCTCCCCCCCTTACAAAGATTCTGTCCCCAGAATCGCAATATATATAATTAAACAAACAATTGAGGGTAATTCTGCATCATTTGCTCTTCGAGTTCCCACGTTGCTTCTTCAGCATTGTGGTTCCTCCATATTACCTTTACAGAAGGTATCACTTTACTTCTAAGGACTTGTTCTTTCCTGTCCACTATTTGTACAGGAACCTCTTTATAAGACAAATCTTGCTCAAACTGTATCGGTTCATACTCTATGACATGTTTATAATCAGACTTATACGGTCGTAGCACCGATATGTGGAAAACATTGTGAATGTGGCCTAACTCAGGAGGTAAAGCTACCGCATAAGCTACCTCACCCACCCGTTTCAGCACTTCAAAGGGTCCAATGAATCGCGGACTTAGTTTACCCTTCTTTCCAAATCTGATTTTCCCTTTCCAGGGAGATACTTTGAGAAACACGAAGCTGCCGACCTTAAATTCGCGATTTTGTCGGTGTTGGTCAGCATACTTTTTCTGCCTGTCTTGAGCGGCTATCAGTCTGGCTCTTATTATTTGAACAATCTCAGCAGTTTGTTGCACCAGCTCGGGTCCTAATAGTCGACGTTCACCAACCTCATCCCAGCATAACGGAGTTCTGCATTTCCTTCCGTACAACGCTTCGTAGGGTGGCATGCCGATACTGGCGTGATGACTGTTGTTGTAAGAAAATTCGACCAAAGGTAAATGATCATCCCAGTTGCCCTTGAAATCCATGACACACGCTCTCAGCATGTCCTCCAACGTTTGAATTGTTCTTTCACTCTGGCCATCGGTTTGAGGATGATAGGCTGTACTCATTCGCAACTGTGTCCCCAAACAAGTTTGCAGACTCCTCCAAAACTTTGATGTGAACCGCGGATCCCTGTCTGACACTATTGATACTGGAACACCGTGCCTCGAGATAATTTCTTTGATATATAACTTCGCTAGCTGATCTAAAGTGAATCTGACTTTGATTGGTAAAAAGTGCGCTGATTTCGTCAGTCGATCCACGATGACCCATATCGCGTCATATCCCTTCTGAGTAGCTGGAAGACCTACCACGAAATCCATCGTGATATGCTCCCATTTCCATTCTGGTATCTCCAAAGGCTGTAGCAAACCACTTGGTCGTTGATGTTCTGCTTTTATTCTCTGACAGGTTAGGCACTTCGCAACACACTCAGCAACCTCTCTTTTCATGTTTGGCCACCAGAAATGTTGGCGAAGATCTTGGTACATCTTCGTACTTCCTGGGTGAACCGAAAATCTTGAACTATGGGCTTCGGTCAAAATCTCTTCTCTGATCTTTAGTTCTGCCGGAACCCAAATTCGGCCTTCAAATCTAAGCAGTCCTTCAGTGTCAACTTTGTATTTAAGCTTTTCGCCCTCAAGCAATCTTTTCCGTATCTCAGCACATTCCTCATCTTTGAGTTGCGCTTCCTTCACTTTTTCCACCAGAGTTGGTTTTGGGTTTTCTATCTGAAATAATTTTTCCGTCGACGTCATCTGATTCTTTACTTCTAGTTCCAACTTAGCCATTTCCTCCACGAGCTTCTCCTGAGCGGTTAACAAAAACAATTTCTCCCGACCCTTTCTGCTCAAAGCGTCTGCAACCACATTGGCTTTTTTTCCCGGATGGTATAGGATTTCACAATCATAGTCCTTGATTAACTCTATCCATCTCCTTTGCCGCATATTCAAATCTTTCTGTGTAAAAATATACTTCAGACTTTTTATGGTCTGTGTATATTTCACACTTCTCCCCATAGAGATAGTGTCGCCAGAGATTTTCAGAGCAAAACACCACAACTGCTAACTCTAAGTCATGGGTCGGATACCCTTTTTCATAGTCTTTTAGTTGGCGCGATGCATATGCAATAACCTTTCCATTCTGCATCAACACACAACCAAGTCCCTTATGCGATGCGTCGCTATACACCACAAAATTTCCTGTATCATCTGGCAAAGACAATACAGGTGCCGAACTTAGTCTCTTCTTTAGTTCTTGGAAACTCTCTTCGCACTTCTCCGTCCAAACAAACTTCACTGATTTTCTTGTTAAATTCGTTAACGGAGTGGCGATTCTCGAGAAATCTTGAATAAAACGCCTATAATATCCTGCCAAACCTAGGAAACTCCTCACTTCTGACGGTGTTTTTCGGCTGATCCCAGTTTATCACAGCTTCGACTTTTGATGGGTCTACCGATATTCCGTCCTTATCAATCACATGCCCAAGAAATTGCACACGTTCCAACCAAAATTCGCACTTCGAAAACTTTGCATACAATTTCTCTTTCCTTAACGCCTCTAATGTCACCCTCAAATGCTCGACGTGTTCTTCCTGAGTTTTGGAATATACGAGGATGTCGTCTATAAACACCACTACGAATTTATCCAGAAATGGTTTGAACACCCTATTCATTAAGTCCATGAATGCTGCAGGCGCATTCGTTAAACCAAATGACATACCAAAAAACTCATAGTGACCATATCTAGTTCGAAATGCCGTCTTTGGTATATCCTCCTGTCTCACCTTCAACTGATGGTACCCACTTCGTAAATCTATCTTTGAAAAGTACCTTGCCCCCTTTAGTTGATCAAACAGGTCATCGATCCTTGGCAACGGATACTTGTTTTTGATCGTGACCTTGTTCAATTCTCTATAATCAATGCAAAGACGCATTGATCCATCCTTCTTCTTAACAAATAATACCGGCGCTCCCCACGGCGAAACGCTTGGTTGAATATACTTTTTATCTAGCAACTCCTGTAGTTGCGCCATCAACTCCTTTAATTCCACTGGAGCCATTCGATACGGGGCCTTCGATATAGGGGCCGTTCCCGGTGCTAAATCAATCACAAACTCGATTTCCCTATCTGGCGGTAATCCTGGTAAATCTTCAGGAAACACGTCCACGAAATCTCTAACCACTGGTATCTCTTCCAACTTTGCACCTTCCTTTCGCATATCAACTATGTAGGCTAGATACCCTACACAGCCTTGCCTCAACATCTTTCTGGCCTGCATCATCGTCAGATAACTCGCTTGTCTAGGCGATTTGCTACCATAAAATACAACCTTTGACGGAGTCATAAGGTTTATACACTTCTTTTGACAGTCAATGACTGCCCCATGATTAGTCAACCAATCCATACCCAATATAACGTCAAACTCCCCAAGTCGAATTGGGATCAAGTTTACCGTCGTTATCTGACCCTTAATATCTATTTGACAATCCTTGTGGATAAGTTTAACAGGAATTATTTCCCTATTCGCAATCTCTATGTTCATAGGGTAATCTAGTTCTTCCTGGGGTAATTCTAAGTTCTTAGCAAAATCATCGGATATAAATGAGCAAGTAGCACCCGAGTCAAACAATACATAAGCATTAATATTATTGACTGGAATGATACCTGACACCACATCCTTTGACTGCACAGCGTCCTGCACCGTCATGTTGAACGTTCGAGCGGTAGGTCGGTTGGGCTGTGTCGGTCCGGTGATAGTCAGATTACCTCCACCGCTGCTCCCTTTTCCTGCACCAGCTCCTCCTGTAGCTGTTTTCTTAGGGCACTCTCTGGCAAAGTGATCCTTCGACCCACAAATGAAACATGCTCCTTTCTTCGGATTAGGGCAATTTGGTGAAATATGGCCCTCTTGTCCACAGTTGAAGCACACCCGCTTACCCTTCAAACAAGCACCCATATGGCTCTTCCCACAGTTACTGCATACCTCTATCTTCTTCTTCTGATTACCCTGCTGACTTCCCACAGAGTTACTATCATTCCACTTCCTTTTCTGATTACTGCCCCCATGGCTACCACTTGCTTTGTTTTCATTCTCATTCTTCTTTTTCTTCTGCTCCTGGTTGTACTTTGACAGAGCATCACTGCCTCCTTCAGCGATAATTGCCTTTTTCTAGCACTGCCGCAAATGAACTTAGTTGAAACAACGAAACTCTACTATATAACCAGGGTTTCAGTCCCTGCTCAAATCTCCTAGCCTTCCGCTCATCCGTGTTAACCTGATATGGCGCAAACCTTGCCAGCTCATTGAACTTTGCAGCATATTCAGGTACCGTCATAGTACCTTGCTTCAGCTCTAGGAACTGCACTTCCATCTGGTTCTGCGCGCTTACTGGGAAGTATGTCTCGAAAAATATTTCTTTAAAACCTCTCCCAAGGTATAATACCCTGAACACCACGAGTATTCTTTGCATGCCACCACTATCTGGCTTCTGAATACAGCAAGAAAGTCGCAAATGCCGAATTCTGTTCTTCACCGACTCTGGCGACATCGAACACTTTCTTTCTCCATCTCCATGATCCATGTTTGAGCTTCAATCGGATTCATGGAGCCCTGAAATTCTGGAGGTCCGACAGCCTTGAAGTCTTTGAAGGTCGTGGCCTGCGCTTGGGGTTGGTTCGCAAAGGCTCCCGTTAACAAATTTACCAACTGCTGCATGGGATTAGCGTTGGCTTCTTCGTTGTTAGTAGATCCCTCGGGGGTCTGTTGACGTGTTGGTTGTCTTCTTGGAGGCATTTTACTGTTAAGAATTCTCGTTATTAAACTATTGCTCAATTACTCAAACATTTAAGTCTTAACTTAAACATTTATGAACAACACTTAAATACATAACACATCTGATAAACCTTCACATTTTATTCATTAACTGCTTAAAAACATAATAGAGATAACATCGTAGTTATTTACATCAAATCATCTATCCTGAAATCACAAAGCTCCAGGATTACATCATTATTCTATCCCATTAAATAAACTGGGATTAATCAACTTATTAACTCATAAATTTCATAATAACATAACTAATCATAATCTATGATGACATCCCACGACGTACAGCTTCCTGGCGTTCCTGCTCCATAATGCGTGTCATCATCCTACGATCCATCACATCTGGATGACGATTAGCTCGATCTTGAGCTCTGTCTATGGTAGTATGAAAAATATACTCCATCTCATCAATCTTGGCCTTCTTTGACCGCATTTCACACTCAACACGATCTGCACGATCAGCCTCCCTCAGCCAAGCTGTCTCCGCTCTCGCCCGCTTAGCTGACTCCTCTTTCAACTCATCTCGTACAATCTCATTCCTGGCTATCAACTGTCCGCGTCGATACTCAGACTGTGCTAGCCTCTGCTCAGCCTCTGCAAGACGTGAAGAAAGGTCTTGGATCTCAGCATCCTTCTGCTCTAGAGTGGTTTGACGTTCTGCAGCCTGTTCCTCTAACTCCTCCTTATCACTCTCTACATGAACCAACTTCCACTCCACGTCTCCAAGACGTATGTCTAACTCCACAATCTCACTGCTCTTCTGCTCCAAATCAGACTGTCGCTCCGCCAGCTGCCTCTCTAACTCTTCCACTCTGTCCTGCAACTCTATGTTGCGATCATACACCTGCTCGTACATCTGAGCACCCAAAGTAGATAATGATATCCCCTCAGGGTCTTCCTCCTCCTCCTCAACCTCTTTAGGATCCTCCTCAGGATCCTCCTCAGGGTCCTCCTCAGGATCAGTCTCAGGCTCATACTCGTGACCTGTAACTGTAACCAATGGAGATAGCTCCCTCTGCACTAGCTGCTCATGAACCACGTGAATATCTCGGGGCTCCTCCACCCTAGTCTGGCTGGGCTCTCCTCTATCAGTCATCCTGACAACAAAGTTTTAAGTTTTAATTACTAATTGACAATACTCGATAGTACTCGCGAGCACATAAGTTTATTATCAAATAAGCACATAGCACATAATCATTTTGTTGTCTTTTATGAATTTCCGTAATTCATTCCTTAGAACTCGATAAGAGTTTATCACCACTATATTCTCTATCTTCTAAAAGGCTACTACCCTAAGGTTTTCCCCACCTAAAGGTTCATAACCTACAGCTCTGATACCAACCTGTGACACCCCCAAATCTGGGTACTTAATTTTCCCCTGATTTGGTGTTCACTATCCCATTCATTCACATCTAACTACCCATAATTAAGCAATTAAAATAAACTTAATTAATCATCTCCCAAACCGGGTTACATCAATAATTAAATCCCAGGTCACCACAACCTTAATACATCAAATGCGGAATAAAAAAAAAATCTAAAACAAGTCTGGTACAAATGTTCATCAATTAATTAATAAATCTAGAACTATTTCTGCATCTTGCCCTTGCCCTTACTGGTGGACGGCTCGTCCTGCTTCTCGGGCTTAGCTGAAATGATTAGTGCAAGAGTGAGCAAACAATTGCTCACAAGTATGATAACAACAATATTTAAATGAAAAGGATTTCAAATGAGGAATAACAGTCTAAGAGTTCGTTAGAAAGCTCGATTCACGGAAAGATAGATTTCAAAATATAGAAATTTTATCTGAGGGTCACAAGACCTCGAACTATGTCCTAGGTTGACAAGTATTTCTACTGTAACCTTTAACAGTCATAAAGACTATGGACCAACATCTCGTACTCAGGGGGATCAGCCCTTTGTACAATGTATTGTGCACAAACATTTTAACGCTAAGCGTAATAATCCCCTATGTTAGGGTTGTTCATCTCAGTTTATAATAAGAGTCCGTACCAAAAAGAACTTGGCTTGGAACAAGTTTAGATAATCTAAGTTTTTGAAACGCTCATCAACTAAGGACTAGCTGAATCAATAATGGTTTGCTAGTCTAGTTCTTTAGTAAAGTTTGTATTCGAAGTTTGAATGATAATCAAAGACTGAATAAATAATATCTGGAACAAAATATAATTACTCAACATGATATCAGCCTTGCTTGAATAACAATAAGCTAAGGTTAATTAATTCACTCAAAGGAAGTAAACTTGTTGAAATAATAACAAGCTTAAGAAATAGAAAACTTGCTATAATAATTTAACAAGTTTAAAGAAAGAAAACTTGCTCAACGTAAAAGTAATAAGTTGAGATAAGGAAACTTGCTATAAATAACTTTCAAGTTTAAGGGAGGAAAACTTGCCTCAAGCGTAGATTACAAATTTAAGTAATTCACGATCCTTAAACAACCTAAACATTTAATTATAAAATTGTAACATAATTAGTCACAAAATTAAAAGCATTTAAGGCTTGCTCTTTATCTCATTTAGCATACCATAGTCAACAAATACTAGTTTAGCAACCATCTTGGTAATACATTAGTCACATTAATAAGTTTAATTATGCATCATAACTTTCAAGAATAAAATAATAATAATTTTTTTTTTTTTTAAACAGTAGTGTTTCTCGCCGGGGCGAGAAAATCTTAACAAAATTGTCGCCGGGGCGAGTCTATCGCCGGGGCGGCATTTTGCTTAACTATTTTGTCGCCGGGGCGACGATGTCGCTGGGGCGAAGAAATCAGTTCATTTCTATCGCCGGGGCGATAGACTTGACTGTCGTCTTCCCCAGCTCGCGAACCAGTGAAAACTTAGGCCAAATTTGGCCAAAATTTTCCGAATTCTACCATCCAGAAAACAAATTAAGTATATCTAGACATCATATAAGATACAAAACATTTACCCAACATGTTTCTAATCAATCTAAGCATTATAAAACACATGATTAACCAATTTAAACCAAAATTCACTGTTAAAACCAAATATTCAAGTTTTAACCATTTTAATAAAATCAAACTCTGTAAACTCATTTTTCAACCAATTAAAATAATTCTTTTTGCATTACTCATGTTTTTCATCATACAATCACAAACAATTATTAATCTATCGAATAACAACTAATTTAAGCATCAATTTTCATACATATATCCAATTCATGAAGTAAACTCTGTAAAAAACTAGAAACTGATTTCAAAGACATATTTTCATGAATTAACCATTCAAATTAACCTATAATCATCACATAACCATCTAACACATGCGTTCTAACATTTTTAACCAAGTAATTCATGAATTTAGCATATAAATTCATATATAGAGAAAATAAAACATAGTAAATAGTTTATACCTTCAAATTCTTAGAAATTTGATTAAGCTTCCTTGGTTTTGGAAATTCTTTCTCCAATCTCCAAGCTTCTCTCTCAAATTCTCTCTTTTCTCTCAACTCTCAAATTCTCAAGCTCTGCTCTCTGTTTTCTCTCAAACTCTGATGTTCTTCTCTTTTCTTTTCTTTCAACTGACGTACTTTCTTTTTAAAAAAAATAAAACTGATGCAAATTAAAAACTAAAATAAAAACTGATACTTAATACAATAATAACGTATCATCAGTTATAAAATTTCAAAAGCCATAAGGCTTGTTTGGCAAAGCAAGATTAAAATAATCCATTATTCTAACTAAAGGCTTGTTTGGCAAAACACAAATAAAATAACTCATTTTTCCAACCAAAGGTCATAAGGCCTAGTTTGAAAAACAAAATTAAAACTCCTTTCATTTATTTTAATAAAACATTATAACATATAATTTTAAAATGTCACACATTTAATTCAATTGAACTTATTATTAAATAAATTCAATTAAATATAATTAACTCAAATAATAATTTCATTTAACAAATAACAATAATACCAAATAAATTCTCTTATTCAAATAAATTATTTATTCAAATAAACCTTTTCATCATCTAATTTAATCATTAAATTAAATTAGAATAAACATAACAAATCACATTTAAATAATAACATTATTAAATTCAACAAATACCCACATTTAACTCAATAAATTAATAAAAATATTTATATAACTCAATAAATATTTTTATTCAATCATAAAAATTGCATTCGTTACAGCATGGGCGCGCGGCTGGGCAGCGGCATGGGTGCGGGCGTACCAGCCAGCGTGCGGGCGCACCAATGGCTGCTGGGCAGCACGCCTGGGTCGGATTTTAAGCAATTTGAGCGGGTTTTTGGTCATTTTTCATGGGCTAAGCTAGGGTTTTACATTGGGCACTATAAATATAACATGTAGCCTCCATTTTATGGGATCCTAGAGTTCCAAAATCAGATTGAGAGAGAGAGAGAGGAGGCTTGGAGCAAAAGGAGGGAGGCCATGGCCATTGGCCATGGTTCTTCTAAAGCTTGGAAGAGCTTCAATGGAGGTGCTTCAATGGAGTTTCATCCAACAACAATGGGGAAGCCGTCCTTTATCTTTCTTTTTCTTTTTCCTCTATGTAACTAGTTTTTAATCTAAGATTGTAATTGAACCCATTGCTTTATTTGAATTGATTTTCTCTTCCTTTTGATTATTGTTGCTCATATGAATTGGTTATCATAACCTATGCTTATGGATTAATTGCTTGGCTAGTAATTACCTTGGGAACCTATATGAACATGACAAACGGATTATAGTGTTGAGACCTAGTTATGATATCATACGAAAGTTAAAGATTGTTGTGGGTGATTAATAAAGATTTAGTGACGTGTGTCTTGTTGATTATCCTCAATGATAGGTAACTTGATAGTATTTAGGATAGACATATACCTAGATACCGTGTGCAACCAATTGAGAATCTAATCTTAATGACTTCCTTTGTGAAAATTGGTAATTGAAAGGGTGGTTGATGAGATTTAGTGACATGTGTCTTATTAGTTATTCTTGAAATTGGTCTCTTGATAGTGTATAGGATAGACATATACCTATATGCCGCATTAGGAAGATTCGTAATTGACCATCGACAGAGGCTCTTACGTAATTGTGATTTCTCGGATGTCAATTCTATGTGGTTAATTGATCTAAAAGGGGAGTTAAGATATTTGAACAAAGCATTGCACGCCAAATGTTTGACAAAATGCTTGAATGGGGAAAATTGCAATCTTAGACCTTTATCTATCAATTTATCGTATTTGTATTCCATGCAATTTAGATGTAACCTCTACTTATCTCTCAAATTCAAGAGTTTGATTTAGATCGAGTCAATATTGAATTAGTCATTGGGCATACATTAGAGTGAATTCCCTGTGGGTTCGACAACTCTCTTATCACTTTATTACTTGTTGACCGCGTATACTTGCGCGTATTTATCGGTTGTATATTCGACCAACAAGTTTTTGTCAAAAACGTGTTGGTCAATTTCGCAACCGATAAATACGCGCAAGTATACGCGGTCAACAAGTAATAAAGTGATAAGAGAGTTGTCGAACCCACATGGAATTGTTCTAGTGTATTACAAGTACCAACTATATATCGTCTCGATTTTATTTAGACAATTGATGATTTGATGTTTTTGTTGTTTGGTAATGACTAGGATAATAATAATCAACTAAAAGATAACGAAATCTAATATTAACAAGTCTAAGATTGCAATTTCAAGTAGCTATCATTGACCATGGATAAATCAAATTAAATCAATGCTCAAGGGACACGTCTTTAAAATAAAAAAAAATAAAAAATTTCTACTTCTTTTTTTTCCCAATAAAAACACACTTAAAACACACAAATACTAAATTAAAAACACCCAAACACCAAGTACTACCCCCAAACTTAAAATGGACATTGTCCTCAATGTCAAAGATAGGAAAAAGTAAAACAAAGAACTTCCCTGAGAACGTGTCAAGCGTCATTGATATCATCTTTCAAGTGCTCAAAGTTGGGGCGCAATCCAAATTGCTTAGTACTCGATACCTAAAAATAATTAAAGAAATTAAAATGCAATTAAACAACCTATAATGCAATCAAACAAAATCAAAAGCAAAACAAAAAACTTGGGTTGCCTCCCAAGAAGCGTTTGGTTTATAGTCCTCGACTCGACTTTATTTAAAACATAAATACAAGTTCAAATTAAGATCAAATCAATTGAAATTAATATTGGAAAAACATTAGAAGAATAATTCCCCGGCAACGGCGCCAAAAACTTGTTGGTCAATTTCGCAACCGATAAATACGCGCAAGTATACGCGGTCAATAAGTAATAAAGTGATAAGAGAGTTGTCGAACCCACAGGAAATTGTTCTAGTGTATTCCAAGTACCAACTATATATCGTCTCGATTTTATTTAGACAATTGATGATTTGATGTTTTTGTTGTTTGGTAATGACTAGGATAATAATAATCAACTAAAAGATAACGAAATTTAATATTAACAAGTCTAAGATTGCAATTTCCCCTAACACTTCATTTGAATATCCTAACTCTCTTATTTGATTCCAAGGAGCTTTTATTTCAATTCCTACAAAACAACATAAAAACACATAAAAGCATACAAAAACATATAAAACTAATACAAAACTACATTACATAATAATAAGATAAAAACACATAAAACCAACCGAAATGACTTAGGATTTACAAATTATCAAGCTCAAAAGCACTTAATTTGTTATATAAAACACACTCATCAGTAACTAGAGTCTTTACTTGGTTCTCATACATGGAGTCTATTTCGAATTCATGGCCATCTGCCATTTCTCTGAGTGTCTACTACTCATAGCCTCATCGTATATAATTGGATCATCATCCTCTGTGATGCGTACCTCATCATCATCCTCTATGATGAATCCATACCTTCTAGGCATCTTCGGTACTCTTCCAGATTTACGATTCGGTTGTGGTACAATAGGTCTATCTACAGGTTCCTCGGTTTGACTTATAATGCTTTGTGGTTCTTGAACTCCTTCAAGATCTATTACCCTCCCACTAGCTCCTTCAATGATAAACACCTTTATACAAGAAGGTAGAGTATAGGATTATAGTAATAATACCCTAAACTTTCTTTAGGATATCCCACTAGCTCCTTCAATGATAAACACCTTTATACAAGAAGGTAGAGTATAGGATTATAGTAATAATACCCTAAACTTGCTTTGTGGTCTTGGTGTTGAAAAGATGCGTGGAGACCAATTTAGTGCTCAACTGGGAAAAATGCCATTTTATGGTGCAAGAGGGGATAATTCTTGGGCACAAGGTGTCATCAAACGGGTTAGAGGTAGATCGAGCCAAGCTGGAGACAATAGAAAATCTACCTCCACCGACCACAGTCAAGGGAATACGAAGTTTCTTAGGACACGCCGGATTCTATAGGAGGTTCATTAAGGACTTTTCTAAAATTCCTAAGCCCTTATGCAGCCTATTGGAGAAAGATGTGCCCTTTAAGTTTGGTGATGAGTGTCTTGCGGCTTTTGACTTGCTGAAGAGGAAGTTGACCACAACACCTGTAATCGTAGCACCGGATTAGTCAAGGTCGTTCGAGTTAATGTGTGATGCTAGCGATTATGCTATTGGGGCTTTTCTGGGCCAACGAAAGGAAAAGATTTTTCATGCCATTTATTATGCTAGCAAAACATTGTCCGATGCCCAACTCAACTATACGACTACCGAGAAGGAGTTGCTTGCGGTTGTGTATGCCTTTGACAAATTTTGCTCATACTTAATTGGAACTAAAGTAGTGGTGTTCACTGACCATTCGGCCATAAGATATCTGATTTCAAAGAAGGATGCGAAGCCAAGGCTGATTCGATGGATACTTCCAAGAGTTCGACTTGGAAATCCGGGATAGGAAGGGGACGGAAAATCAAGTGGCAGATCATCTCTCGAGATTAGAAAATAATGATCACGTAAATGGAGACAAAACGGTGATCAATGAGTTCTTTCCAGATGAGAAGTTATTTGTGATCCACTCAGAAGTCCCATGGTATGCCGATTTTGTCAATTATTTGGTTAGCAACATACTCCCTCCTGATTTGACCAGCCAACAAAAGAAAAAGTTTATACATGATGTAAAAAGATACATGTGGGATGAACCGTTCCTGTTCAAACATTGTGCCGATCAGATGATTAGACGGTGTGTGCCACAAAGTGAAATTGAGAGTATTTTACATCACTGCCATGATTCGTTATATGGAGGTCATTATGGAGGCGAAAAGACAGCAGCCAAGGTGCTACAGGCAGGATTTTTCTGGCCAACGTTGTTTAAAGACGCCCACCACTTCGTGCAAAGGTGTGACAGATGTCAAAGGGTGGGAAATATTTCCAAGCATCATGAGATGCCCTTGAATGCCATTTTAGAAGTAGAAGTCTTCGACGTGTGGGGAATAGATTTTATGGGACCATTCCCATCGTCCTTCAACAACCTCTACATCCTGCTTGCAGTCGATTATGTCTCTAAATGGGTGGAAGCAAGTGCGCTACCGACAAATGATGCCAAGGTGGTTCTTAAATTTCTGCAGAAAAACGTTTTCACACATTTTGGCACCCCAAGAGCAATTATCAGTGATGAAGGAAGCCATTTTTACAATAGGTATTTCACGGCTCTTTTAGCTAAGTATGGGGTAAACCACCGAATTGCTACAGCTTACCATCCCCAAACCAGTGGTCAAGCCGAAGTTTTAAACAGAGAGGTGAAGCGAATTCTGGAGAAAATCGTCAATCCAAATAGAAAAGATTGGTTAGCAAAATTGGATGATGCACTTTGGGCTTATCGAGCGGCTTATAAGACGCCCATTGGCATGTCACCGTACCAATTAGTCTATGGAAAGGCGTGTCACCTACCGGTTGAACTTGAACACAAAGCATATTGGGCCATCAGAAAGTTGAACTTCGATCTCGCAGCAGCTGGGGAAAAGAGGCTACTTCAGCTTAACAAACTCGATGAGTTCCGGTTACAAGCATATGAGAACTCAAAGCTTTACAAAGAAAAAGTCAAAAAGTGGCATGATCGAAAAATCATAGACAGGACGTTTGAGCCGGGACAAGCAGTGCTTTTATTCAATTCTAGACTAAAGTTATTTCCAGGGAAGCTCAAGTCGCGGTGGTCAGGTCCTTTTATCGTCAAACAAGCATTCCCTCATGGCGCCGTTGAAGTTTTTGCAAATAATCCGGAAGAGTTGTTTAAAGTCAATGGTCAAAGATTAAAACATTATTGGGGTGGTGGTGTTGATCGCCATAAAACCTCGATCACTCTTGCCGATTGAAATTGAAATAGGGAGTAGGCAGCTGAAAGACTTTAATTCAAGCGCTAGTTGGGAGGCAACCCAATTTTAATTGTTTTCTAGTTTAAATTTTGTGATTTTTAGGACTTCGTTTTATTTCTATTTTTTTTCATCTTGTCATACTTAGATGATTTGTACTTAATTGTTATTGCTTACAGGTCATACATCAAGGTTTGCACAGGAAGAAATAATCTAGACAAGCTTCACAGTGAAATTCCAGATTTGTAGTTCAGCGCGGCCGCGCTCAAATTATGCAGATGAACAGCGAGCCCGCGCCCTTCCCCAGATTTCAATTTCTCCGCACTATCAAACTGCGCGGACGCGCCGCTATTAAGCTGTAAAACTGCGCGGGCGCGCCTCAATCAGTATTTTTTTTCCCTGCGCGGGCGCGCCGCTTTTAAGCTGCAAAACTGCGCGGGCGCGCCGCGATCAGTACCCAGTTTTTTTACCCAGTCTTGGAACCCGACCCGGAAGCTACCTTATATTCCTATTCCATCTTGGACTTTCATTCTTCAGAAACCTATTCATATTCGAACTACTACTTCCCCTCCTCTCTTCCTATCCTGAATCCAAATCAAATCCGATCAACTATTTAACCATTCACGTAATCATGTCCTACATTCCCAAAACCTAAATTTTGTTTCTACCAATAATTCCTTTCTTTCATACCCTAGAATTCGAATCGTTAACCATCTACGGGATATGGCTCCAAAGAGAACTCGCGTGGTCTCTTCTTCGAGTAGTAGCGACGAAGAAGTCGATGAAAGGGATGTGTTAGACACCCATCGGTTTGTCAATCTCTCCGCTCAACATAATTATTTAGATGTGTGGCTGGGTAAGAATTTTGTTCAAGAAAGAGGATTGAAGCCTGATGAAGACGATGGGATGATAAAGCGACAGATTAGGGGGCATGGTTGGACGTTATTTGTTGAAGCACCTATGCCAGCCCCGATGGCAATCGTTCGAGAATTCTATGCCAACGCACGGGAAACACAAAATGGTATCTCTTATGTGCGGGGCAAGGAAGTGCCATATAATAAGAAAGCCATCAATGATCTGTACCATTTGCAAACACGCCCTGAAGATGGTTCCGACTGGTTTGCTTATGAGCGTGCAAATATTGATTTGGATTTGATTGTTTCAGAGATATGCAAGCCAGATACTCAGTGGACCACTAAGGTTGGTACTACCCAGAAACTCCATTTCCCACACACGGCTCTCAATCGGTACGCGAAGGCGTGGTATGGCTTTATCTGTGCTAGTATGCTTCCTACGAGGCATATGAATGACGTTACAAAAGACCGCGCTATTCTGTTATATGGAATTATAAAGGGCAAACTAATTGATGTGGGAGCCCTCATTCACTCGTCCATGTTGCGATCCATGCGAGGGAGTACCTCTGGCGGAATCCTGCATGCTTCAATTATCAGTCGTCTTTGCATAGCAGTTGGGGTTACGTGGGACAATGAGACTTTACTGCTGCCAATGGAGGATATTGATCATAATCACATCCGGAAGTACGTTGTCTGGGATGGTGGCGAGTCTCATCCGCGAGGACTTGGATTCCTTACGGGTAGTGTTGCTGACGAAGAAGAGGAGGATGCAGGAGCGGATGGAGCAGCGGATGCCATGCCAGTGACTCCTACCATGTATGCCTCCCAGGAACGCGATCTGCGTCGTCTTCAGAGAAGGATGGATGCTCTACATGCATATTTCCGTACGTATTCTATAGACTTTTCTGGAGCGTTGGGACAGGCATTCAATCAGTTGGGTGTACAGGTCCAGTTTCCCACTTTTGGTTCCGTTAGTTTATACCCACCACCGGATACTCCTCCCGAGCCTACTGCGGGAGATGATGATGTAGCTATTTAGGGGAGTTTCTTTCTTTCCCCTTGTGCTTTTATTTTTACAATGAGGGCATTGTCTAACATGAGTTTGGGGGGTGATAGTTAATTTGGTGTTTGCATGATAGTTTTAATTTGGTGTTTGCATGATAGTTTTGTCTATTGTCTGTTAGTTACTTTGAGTTGTGTTTATGTAAGTTAGCTTGTGGTGCATTTAGTTTGTTGCATGAATCCAAGTAAGTAGTTGGTATTATTTTGACTCGGCCAATGATGAGTTTTGGTCTTATTGTGTTAACGTGGACAGTGTGATAGTCATTAGGAATGTTATAATTGAGATCATAAGAATAATTATGCCTGTCTTAACTTGAGTTATCGGATAGCACATGATTTGATTAATTTGACTGCTGAAGTTCAAGGTGTTGCATAATTAACTTTTAAATGAGAATTGAAAAGAAAAAAAAAACTTTAGGTAAATTTACAATGAGGCTGAAGTAGAGTAAAAGCTGAGTTTGGGGGTTTCTTTTTAAAGGCTAAAAAAAAAAAATCATCAATCAGAAAAATCCACAAATACAATAAATGCGTTGACTAGTTAGGTTCTGTGGCCTTTGTTACTCGGGTAATTAGATCCTTAGGGGTGTCTTAACACCTAGTGCCTTAAAGCCGACTGGTTTGGGAGCCACTGATTGAACGCTCGTTATATGGGTGACTTTGAAAAGCCTAAGAGAGCCTGGCATTGCACAGTTAAGCATAAATACGAGATGGAGCGTAAAACGTACTCGTAAAAGAATTAAGTTAGAAATAAGCCTTGTTAATACCTTCATGCTTAGTTTTTGCTTAATTTTGGTTGGATTTGTTGTATTTGCTTGAATCAAATGAACATAGTTTATTCTTGTTTTAGAGTTGGTTATGCGGTTATATTTTGAACTTTGGATAGTTAGAGTAATTAATGAACACACACTCACAACTTGGGTGTTGACAGGTGTATTGTGTTTGAGTGATTTGGATTATTAGTTCCTATTGACTGGATTTATTGTTCCAAGTTAGTTTTTGATATCTCTGAGGCTATCAGTTAAGATTCATACTGGTTATTGGTTGGATTCTTAGGCATGGTAGTTGTTAGTTGCGTTCATGTTATTGTTTTGCATTGCTTGAGGACAAGCAATAGTTCGAGTTTGGGGGTATTTGATGAGTAGGTTTTATACCTACGAATTGGATACCATTTGATTGCACTATTGTTAATTTCCTTAAGTCATAGTTACTTTTCATGTGTTGTTTTTGTGTTTTTGTAGGCATTTTGCATTTGGAACCAAAGTGGTGGGGATGGAGTGTTGAAGTAGGAAAGTTAAGAAAATTTTGCAAGTTGTTGAGCACCTGCGCGGGCGCGCAGGATTTACATTGGGAGGCAGCGCGGGCGCGCTTGATGTCAGGTTGAGTGTCTGTGCTGGGGTGCTGCGCGAGCGCGCTGGGTTTGTACTGTGGCTTGGCGTGGGCGCGCTAGTGCGCGTTGACTGAGTTAATTGTTAGTGTTTTTAAAACAGATTTTGATGTGTAATTGGATTTGGTTCTCTTTAATTAATTAGGATTTTTTATCAGATACTATAAGTAGGTGTTTTCTAGTTGGTAATGGGATTATCTATGATTAAGAAAACCCTAGTTTGGAGCAATTGGAGAAGACGGGAAGCGAGTTGAGAACGAGGAGAAAGCAAGGAGGAGCATGACAGAGATTGAAGGATTGCTTACAGTGTTTCTTCTCTTGACTCTCTATTCTAAACTTTTTGATGTTAATAAACTTGTGGATGATGAATTCTAGTTTATTTATGAACTAAATTTCTTTTAAGGCTATAATGGATCTTAATGCGTAGTTTTGAATAGCATGTTTCTTTGAATATTATGATTAGTTATTTCTGGATTGTCTATTATGGTTTGTGCTGAATTACTTAATTATCTGGCCAATAATTACCGGGTTATTCTATATGAATTTGAAAGATGAAGTATAGAAGTAGAACTGGCCATAGTAGCATGTGTTTGTGTCTTCTGCTGTCGATGGAATTCATAATTTGTGATTAGGATAGAGATATACCTATCACCGCATGTAATCAAAATAGGGAACTTGGGCTTTAAATCCTTTTTAATTGTAATTCACATAGAAATATAGTGAGTTAGTTATTTAGGATGATTAACTTGAATCTATCAATTGTGGATTTGAGTTAAGTTGTTTGTGAAACATTGAAAGATGATCATAAATTGTGATGTGTTCCTGGTTAACAATCTAGAATATCTAGCATAATCCAAAAGGGAGCATGTTAAGTAAAATAAAGCATTAAGTGAAGTTGTAGTCTTAAGTCTTTAAAAATCTGTTCTCAAACTAGTGTTATTAATTTAATTTAGAATTAATTAGTTAAATTCAAAATCTCAGAAATATAAAACCATTCGTTTGCTAAAAACTGATTTGATTTAAACTTGGAATTTGTCATTGTAGAATCAATTCTTCTCTGTGGGACGATACTCTACTTTCACTTTATTACTTGTGGACTGCGTATACTTGCGTATTTTTGCTAGTATAGATTTTGGCAAACACTCCTCTCCTCTCTCCTATTTTCTCCACCTTCTCTCTTGCTCTCTCCTCCTAGTCTTGCTCTTCCTTTTCTTTCTTTCTCTCTCATCTTCTTGAGTCTCTCTCTTCCCCTCTTCCTTCATTTACTTAATTAATTGTTATTTTAATATTTTATTTTAAATTGTAATAATTTTTTGGAGTATATATATATATGCATATATTTAAAATGTATAATACATAAAAAAAACTTCAATGGTAAGAAGACAAAATTAAAAACAAGATCATAACTTACTTATAAAAAAAGCAATTACAAAATAAATTTTTTCTCTTTTTTCTAGACATGGAACAAATAAAAAAGATAGTCAACTGATATCACTTTTAATCCTATTCTTTTCTCTCTGTTTTTACAATAGATCCCGCCCAAATTATATTGGGCTAATGACAAAACTGTCCCCCCAAGTTTGGACGAAAATTAATTTGATACTCAAAGTTTGAGAATATTCAATCAATACCTCTAAGTATTTTAAAACAACAAATGTGTCCTTTTTGGCCGGACCGACCAATTTTTCGCCGAAAATTACCACGTGTCAAAGAGAGAGGAGAGATAAAAGAGAAAAGGTAATTATCAAAAAAAAAGAGAAAAGGAGGAGCAAGAATAAAAAAACATATTATTTTTTCTTTTTTCTTAGTTTTTTTTATTTATCAAATTTCTCTCTCTTCCTTCTCTCTCTCCTCTCCTCCTCCTTATCTCTCTCCTTTCACATATTTCCTCCGCCTTCTCTCTTTCTCTCTCCTCCTATTCCTGCTCCTCCTTTTCTTTCTCTTTCCTCTTTCTCTTTCTCCTCTTCCTCGGTCTCTCTCCTCCCCTCTTCCTCTATTTACTTAATTAATTGTTATTTTAATATTTTATTTTAAATTGTAATAATTTTTTGGAGTGTATATATATGCATACATTTAAAATGTATAATACATAAAAAAAACATCAATGGTAAGGAGACAAAATTAAAAACAAGGTCATAACTTACTTATAAAAAAAAAGCAATTACAAAATCAAAAAATTAAATAGATTCTTTTTCTTTTTTCTAGACAAGAAATAAATAAAAAAGATTGCCAACTAGTATCACTTTTAATCCTATTCTTTTCTCTTTGTTTTAACAATGGATTTGGATGTTATTGATTTTAAAAAAAATTTAAGTTTCGTTTTATGTATAACGTTTGATTTGTCAACATATTTTTTGTTTGTCTAATTTAATATTACTTATTTTTTTATAATGTGATTCTGTATATACAATTGAATTACTGAGAACAATGATTTTTTATTTTTTTTACCAGTTTTGTAGTTGAGAGTTTTAGTTTCTTAATCTTAATGTTGCTTTGTAGCCTTTAAGCTTTTGTTCTGACATATAATTTGAATCTTTTGTTGGGTCTCCTTTTTTAAAGCTCTAAATTTGTTTGAACATTCCATAATTTGAAGCATCGATCAATATTGAAATCTCAACCTTTTTCAGTAGTTTGAAGCATATTTTGATCTTTTTTCTAGCATACCTTTCAAGTTGTTAAATTCAATATGCTATGAACAAACATATTACTATAGAACAATGTATTGGATGCAACTGTGGCTATGGTGTTTTATTTTTGCATCAAACAAAAACTTTATTATAATTATAATGTTGATAAATGGTTGGGTAGATAGTGTTTTTAATGCAACACTTTATTGTCATGTTACCTCACGTTGCTATATATACAAAGCGAAAAACGATACGATATACGTTAAATTAACAAAATAATAACTAATTCTTTATGAGTTTGTAAAGTTAAGTACTTATACATGATTATGATGATTTTGGGTATGGAATGATGGTTGTTTTAGTGGTTTGGATATATATTGATGATTGTAAGTTTTGTAGACATTTTTTAGATTTTTCTGGATATCTATTGTTAAAGGAAACTTTGTCGAAATTTCTTAAAATTAGTAGTGACTAGCTTGATATTTTGGTGGTTGGATATGTGTTGATGATTGAGTATGTATTATTTATTGTGGTTATATGGTGAATTATGATAATTATTATGTCTGATTGTAAGTTATTTTAGGTTACAAAGAATCTTTAGGTAATGTAGTATTTTTCGAATTTTAATCTAATTTTTCGTTACTCCGTGCCTTCAGGCACGGGCAATTACTAGTTAGTACCTAAAAATTTACGTTAGCTCTATTTGATTTGATGATGATTTTATATAAAGGTATATTTGTATACAAGTAGCTTTGTGAAGTCCTTGTGAAATGAATTTTATGTAAAATGACTTAGTTTAGGGATCAAACATGTTCGGTTAATCCAAATTTGTAAAGCTAAAACTCTATAATAGCTAAGTTCTCCTAGGCCAGAAGACGATCGTAGAGCTAAGGTGATGAGTGATTTTTATACCTATGATTTGAGTACTTTTGACTTGATGATTTGTGAGTTTTCGAGTATTTGTTATTCTTTTTATGTGTTTTTATGTTTTTATGTATGAAATAAAGTTGGAAGCTATTTGGTTGCATTTTAGTTAAATTGGAGTTATTTGGATGCATTTTAGTCAAAGTGGAGTATATTGCAATTTTCCCCTTTTTGGTGATTTGACCTCTGAAGCTTCAATAGTGTTTTGAATGGTGTTAGAGTTTTAAAATGAGAAAGTGGTCTTCTTGAAGTTTGTAGAGAACTTCTCAATCTTTCCAGAAAGGTGTAGTTTATAAAAATTCGAGTTCGTTTGGGCCTCCAAACAGTGTGTCAAAGTGAGCTAATCCGAACCTTGCTTGGATTGGATTCCTTTTTGGACCAGTACACTTCAAATGGGCATAACTTGAGCTTTCTAACTCCAAATGAGGTTATTCAAAAGCCTAAATTCATCTACATTTCTAGGGCTACAACTTTCATGAAGAGCTCAATCAAGATTCGGTCTTTATCTAATAGAAAAATAACTCACAAATTCCAGCACGAAAGTAGATTTTCCAGGTTCAGAATGTTAAGCGTCGGGGTGCCTTTTCCAATCCCGCGGCTCTAGGGGAGCGCCTAGGTGCTGTTTTATAGAGCCGCGATGCTAGGGCTTCTGCTGGGACGCGTTTCTACTAAGTTTTGCACTTCTAATTGGCTTGCGACTTGTCTCTTTGATTCCAAATTGAATTATGACTTTACCATGCTATGGAAGAGGCTATAAATACCAATCAAAGGCTGAACTTTAGAGGGGACTAACATCCTGAGGATGAACCTAGGGACTAACATCAAACATCAGATAATACACCACCAAAGCTAGGGGTTTGTAATCAAATTTCAAAGAGCGTGAAGGAAGCACACAAGGGAAGCATGACTTGAAGGCTGCACTTGGAGAACAAGGATACTGACAAATTTTATTCTCTAAACTCTTTCTTTTAATTTTTGTTTACCTTGAGGATTTTATTGATTATCTTTATGATGTTTCTTCGCTACGCTATGAACTAACTTCTCAATTGAGATTGCAATAGAACCCAATGATTAGTTTAAATTAATTTATTTTCTTATTGATTGCTGTTGATTATAATTGAATCGTTTATCATATTTTGTGCTTATTGAATGATTGTCTAGCTGGCAATTATATTTGATAACCTAGATGAAATTCGAAGATGAATTTTAGGGTTAAGATCTGAATATGATGACGTGCGGAAGTTTATTCTTCTTATGGTGATTAACAAGATTTGCCTACAGGATAGGAATATACCTATATGGTGACACGTGTCAAGTTAATTGTTCATGAGATTGAATAGCTTGCTAGTGTTTAGGATATGAGTATACCTAAATACCGTGTGTAGCCAATTTGGGAATCTGTTCTTAATGAATTTATTCTTAATTATTTCGCATAGGAATATAGTGAATTAATTGGAATAGATATGTTTATATAACTACTTGAAAAAGGGTTTTATAAATAATTATGAATTCTCGGTTAACGAGTCGGTATGATTAATTAATCGAAAGAGAGTGAAGAGATTTAGGCGAAGCATTAGGGAAATTATAATCTTAACTTTTAAATCTGATTTTAATCCTTCTTACTCATTTAGTTTTTATTTTAAAAAGTTAATTTGAAGCCCTAAACTCGTTTGTTTAAATAAGATCGAATTGATACAAAGTTAGTACTAGGATAATATTGTTAGCATATTCCTCGTGGGATCGACACTCTACTTATCAATTTATTACTTGTTCACCGTGTATACTTGCACGTAATTTGATAGTATAGATTTTGGCAAACAAGTTTTTGGCGCCGTTGTCGAGGAATATTTTTAATAATATTTTTTTTCCAATATTAATTTCAATCAATTTGATCTTAATTTAAACGTGTATTATTCTGTATTAATTTTTCTATTTTAATTTTTGCGCAAGTACAATGGTTGCATTTAATTATTAACGGCCATCTGAGAGGATGACACAACCAAGTGTGGCAAGAATAATTAAGCTATTGTAAGCACAAGCTACAACGCTTTTAAGAAAAATTGATGCTCTTGGGAGTCAGTCCATTCAGAAGGCCGACTATCAGCAACAACCCAGTACCAACCCAAACTACTATTATCCGGGTTGGTAGAATTATCCGAGCCTTTCATGGAGCAACAATCAAGATCAATTCTATACTACAAGTATATCATACCCTTCAGAATTTTCGTATCAACCTCCATCACAAGAAGAGGAAAAGTCTAATTTGGAGGAGATTCTTTCCAAGTATATAGAGTAACAAGAAGAAAAAGCTTTGGAAGATCTCCTTACTAAGTGCATATCTCAAAATGAGGTTAGAATGACGAATCTAGAAGCTTCAATGCGGAACCTCGAGAACCAAGTGGGACAACTTACCAATGCTATCATAAATCGCCCGCAAAGCACTTTACCTAGTGATACAAAGATTAATCATAAAGAGGAAGGTAAAAAAGCAGTGCAAGGTGGATACACAAGGAAGTAGCGAGGAGTTACACGAGGCTATTAGAGGAATTTTAAAGAGGGTACATCCTGATGTGGAAGATGATTATGAGGTTGAAAATAAGAGGAGCAAGAATAGATTTGATCACAAGGAAGATGAAGATCAAGAGGTCGCATTTAAGGTTTTCAAAGCCATCGAGTACCCAAAGGATCTTGAAGAATGTTTTCGAGTTAATCTTTTTAAAGGTTTAATAACGGATAAAGCGGATGAGGACAGTTTCTTTTTGCCGACGGATGAAGTTAAGTTTGGGGGTCGCCAATCATGAAAGAATGTCATGCAGTACAAGGAAAAGACAACGAGGCGGCATGATATGATTATTTTTACGATTAAACCAAATTAATAGAGATGAAGAAGTCAGGCTGACAACCATAAACCAAATGTTTATTGGCAGGCAACCTAAGTTTAATTTTCAGTTTTTGCGATTTAGTTGTTTAGTTCTCATGTAGTTGCATTTTAATTAGTTGTTTTAATTATTTTCAGGTACCAAGTATCGAACAAAATGGATTACCAAAATGGATTACACTTTCGACTTAGCGGACGAGAAGGACGCTGATGTGGCCAATCAACCGGTTCTCAGGGAAGTCCTCTGCTTTTACTTGTTATATTTTTGACATTAAGGACAATGTCTAATTTAAGTTTGTGGGTGTTTGTCCTTATGTTTGTTTGTTTATTTGGTATGTGATTTGTTGGCGTTGCATTTTAGTTAGTTTATATTAACTTGAGTAATAGATTGATTATAATTGATGATGGCTGGTGAAAAAAGGTGTTTAATTTCTAATTTTTGCGAAATTTGAGAAGCATATTTAGTCTTTATTTTGACTTATTAGTTGGTTTTACACTATTAGTGATCCTTTTGCACTTTAAAGCACACATATCCATCTGTTTAGCTAGTAAAAAAAAATTTGTTAAATGGTTGTGGGAGATATTATTGAAACTTAAAAAATTTGTTTGAGTATCAGTTGAAGCAAAATTTAGGCATTAACATAAGTTTGGGGAAAATCTTGGGTTAGTTGAAAATTTTAAAAAATTTTGAACCTTCCCGAGTTAAATAATGAATCATGTGGTGAGTTGAGATGGAGCGTAAAACGCACTCACTCATAAACACATGCAACGAGATGGAGCGTAAAACACACCTGTAGAATAGGAAGTCAGATGGAGCATAAAATATACTCACTAAAGAAATGTTTTTTTGAAATACTCAGGAAGGCGTGTAAGAACGTTAATATTGATTCAGGCGTGCTTAAATGTTTTAAATATCCTTTGGATTCTCTAAATTTATGTTTTGCCTTAATTTGCGGAGGTTGATGTGAAAATTATAGAGTTGATTTGAAAATATTTTATAAGTATTTGATTATATGAGCTTATTTGAGTCATGACTAGTTTGAATATTTGGATGCACACACGTACTTAAAGGATCATGAGTAGATGTGAAATTAACAAATATGTTGAAATTCTGGGCTTTGCATGTTCTTGAAATTTTGCTTGAGTTATCATTTTAAGAAAATCTTTGAGGCCATTGTTCAAATTCGTATTGATTCATTGCTTGAGTAGTTGTTTGTTAGAATTAGTTTTGTTCTTAGTGTTTTGCTTGAGGACAAACAAATATCCATGTTTGGGGGTATTTGATGAGTGGTTTTTATACGTATAATTTGAGTACTTTTGACTTGATGATTTGTGAGTTTTCGAGTATTTTCTATTCCTTTTTATGTGTTTTTATGTAGGAAATGAAGTTGGAAGCTATTTGGTTCCATTTTAGTTAAATTGGAGCTATTTAGATGCATTTTAGTCAAATCGGAGTATATTGCAATTTTCAGCTTTTTGGCGATTTGACCTCTTAAGCTTTAATGGTGTGTTTTGAATAGTGTTAGAGTTTTAGAATGAGAAAGTGGTCTCTTGAAGTTTGTAGAGAACTTCTCAAGCTTTCCAGAAAGGTATGGTTTTCAAAAATCCGAGTTCGTTTGGGCCTCCAAACAGTGTGTTAAAGTGAGTTAATCCGAACCTTGCTTAGATTGGATTCCTTTTTGGACCAGTACACTTCAAATGGGCATAACTTGAGTTTTCGGACTCCAAATGAGGTTATCCAAAATTCTAAATTCATCTACATTTCTAGGGCTAGAACATTCATGAAGAGCTCAAGTCAAGATTCGGTTTTTTCTAATAGAAAAATAACTCACAAGTTCCAGCACAAAAGCAGATTTTCCAGGTTCAGAATGTTGAGCGTCGGGGCACCCTTTTCCAGCGCCGCAGTGCTAGGGGGAGCACCTAGGCACTGTTTTATAGAACCGCAACGCTAGGGCTTCTGATGGGACGCGTTTCTACTGAGTTTTGCATTTCTAATTGGCTTAGGACTTGCATGTTTGATTCCAAATTGAATTATGACTCTACCAAGTTATGGAAGAGGCTATAAATACCAATCAAAGGCTGAACTTTAGACGGGACTAACATCCTGAGGATGAACCTAGGTGTAACGACCCCAAAATTCATACAATTCTAACTCTCGACTTCGGTCGTTAACAATACATCTATATTCTAAATTTACGTCATTAATCAATAATAAACTTAATAAAATGCGGAATAAATAAAAACTTTTTAGTTTTCTTTCTTTGTTTTCCCTGAATCATAACCTTTAATCATTTACATATTCTAGAATCATATTTGATTTGCTTCACCAGAGTTATAATAAAATAAAACTTCTAGATTCAATACCCTTTATACAACGGATAATATTAAATTTACAACTCAATATAAATTTAACAACTCTACATCTGTTACATTTAATACATTCTTAAATACATCATTTAGAATGGTTCAAAAACATAATTTGAGCTAAAACAATTAATCTGCATGCATTACATCTGAATCATGCCATTCAAGCAGCACTTAACTTTACCTTGTATCTTTAACCTGCAAAAGTGGTTATTTGCAAGAATGAGCTCGACAGCTCAGCAAAATCTAACAGTTTGCATGCATCACATAGCACATAGATAACATGCTCATTATTTAAATCATAAACATTTGGCTAAACATGTCATACATTATGATCAACATGTAACAATTAGAGATTGAGTTCCATAACTCAATCAACATTATCTATTCAACGAACGTAGTCATATTTTGACTTTGTCGTTTCATACTTGCAACATATATAAAGTACATCATGCTGCATACATCATAGTTTTAAACAGTTAAACATTTAGTTCACATAACAAATAGGAACTGAAAGACTTGCCTGGTTTGTAGATTATCAATTACCATAACCAGCTTAAATTTATCTGCACTTCATGTATCCTACACGATATATATATATATATATATATATATATATATATATATATATATATATATATATAATCATGTACATTATTCATTAGCCACATAGCAACACTTAGTATTAATTCTACTTAACAATTCATAATTCTTCATTTAACTTCGCTCCACTTTAATCGACACTTAACCCTTAGTTAGGCCTTAAACTTCGCTTTACATTAAATGTATAATGTTTATAAATAAACCTTGTATAGGGTAGCATAGCATGACCAAAAGAAAAGAATTAAAAACAAGAAAATTTTTCATTTATGCAATTCCCGTCGGGGCGAAAAAATTACTACTCAAAACTTTCGCTGGGGCGAGAAAACTTAGTACAAAACTCTCGCCGGGGCGAGAAATTTGGCTTGTTGAGCTCGCCGGGGCGACCTTCATGAATTCCAGATTCTGCAGTTCGCGAACTGCAGAATTTTCAGACCAAAATTTCCCAATTTCTTCATTTTAACAATAATTTAGACATACCCAAATATTATAATCTTTATAGAATCAATACCCAACATGTTTATAACAATTTTAACATCTTAAACATCTTAAACAACCAAATTAAAGGCTTAAAATCACAATTCATTCTAGTTTTTACAAACTTTTAAAATTTAGCGTAATCGATCACTACGGATTCGTTACTCAATCAATTTTGTTGATTGAACTTGCAACGTTTTCGTTTCTCAGAATACTAACATAATCCATCATCAATTATAGATTTTATACATGAATTAACCATCAATTTTAGTCTCAAAATAGACTAAAATATACATATTACTACAAAACTCAATTTTCTTCTTCTAATTCATGTTTACATGGATTTGATACTCCTAAAATCATTTATAAACAACATATATTAAATTAAGCAAACTCAATAACACTTGAACCCAATTTCCTCAACAATTTAACCCTATAAATTCAATTACAGAGAACTTAGAAAACAAACTAAGAATTAAAAAATTTTAAACTAAATTGCTTACCTTTAATTAGCTAGATAATTAAGGAAGCTTGATTAATCTTCTTCCTCTTCTTCTTTAATTTTTCACAGAGAATTTCTTCTCTCTTTTTCCCTCTTCCTCTATGTTCTGTCTTTTTCTTTTCTCCAGACTTCTGATAACTTACGTGCTTTTCATCGGTTAAGAAAGCCAAAGGCCACAAGGCCTTGTTTGGCTTGACACAATAGAACCTCCTACTAAATTATTTTTTTTTATATTCCCTTACTATAAAGTCACATGTCACACTCTAATTTAATTAAACTTATTATATCAATAAATCTAATTAAATCTTACTAACAAAATTTATAATCTCAAATTAGACAATTATAATTATAATTTCATTTAATAAATCATTATTCCTCTAATTTAATTATTAAATTAAATTAAAATATTACTCGCGTAATAAAAAACGCACAAATTATAAATTTATTTATCATCAATTTATTTAATATCATCATACTTAAACAAACGATTATATAATAATTTCCATCGAATATTTATTCCATAAATATTCCAAATAAAATATTTATACAAATCCATAAATATTCTTCACTAAAATCGTCATCAAATCTTCGTTTTAACACCTTTTTACTCGATTCCAGTTGGGTTAACTCTGTAACCCATGGAATTACAATACCATAACAACAAATAAATTAAACACACACGAAAACATAGCTACAAAGTCCTTTAAAATGGTTCAAATGTCCAAAGTCCATGTTTTATCCATTGTTCTTCATGTTCTTCATCCTCCTTAAGCATAGGTACGGATTTCTTGCGTTTTTGTTCCACTTTGATGTTATTAATAGCTTACAAGGTGTCTTGGTAACAATATAAACCAAACACAACCAACAATCATAGCAAAAATCTCAAGAAAACTCAAAACCCAACCAAGAAAGCTTCAAAGCTCAACAATGGAGGAAAAGATCTTGGAGAAGATGGTTACCTCTTGATTCTTGTTCTTGTAGGTTGTGAGGGTTTGCTAGAGCCCTTTTTCTTCTTCCTCTTACTCCCGTGCTCCTTCTTCTTCTTCTTCTTCTCTTCTACCGTAGCTTCTTCCTCCTCTCTTTGTTTTCCGGCAAGTTTCTTTCTTTTTCCGGCGAACTCCGGCGACCTCTTTCTCCTCCTTCTTTGCAGCTCTCTCTCTCTTTCTCTCTCTCTCTATCAGCTGATGGGAATGGGAGGAATGTGGAATGCAAGATAGAAATGAAATGGTTGCATTATTTGGGAGAAGTGGAGTAAATTAGGGAGAAGTGGAAGAAAAATGGGAAAGGTGGCCAATTTTCTAACTTGCCGGCAATACTCCCCCCACTCACTCATTCCTAGCAATTTGATTGGTGGAAAATGGTTTGGTTGGATCCCACTTAGTATACAAGCCAAAATAAATACGAGAAAACACCAAAAATATACCCGAAAACTCCCACTTTTGTACCAAAACTGGTAAATAACTCTACCCAAAATTAAAATGGGTATTACCATAATTATTGGGATGGGTAAAAATAATTATTATGGGATTTATCCAAATATTCGGAACACCCATTTAATACGTTTCGAATACGGATAAAATCACGTATCAGCTCAAATAAAATTTCCGACACTTGAAAAAATTATTCGTACGTATACACGTATTTATGAAATTTATTAAAATTGAAAAAGACACAAAAATATTATGGCATGAATAGTGCCTCGAGAAACGTGCCCGTGAATAGTGATTTAGCGACGCTACGCGAAATCAATCATTCACTTAAACAAAACCATAACACGAAAAATTTCATGCATTCACATAATCCAGGTTGTCACACAACCTTTAAACATGCAGCACAAAAATAATATTAATAAAATATAATATATTCATTAATATTCAAAAATTCAAATTACAAGGCAATTTCAGAATTCCCGGTCATTACATCCTCCCCCCCTTATAAGAATTCTGTCCCCAGAATTACAGTATAGGTACGGAAAACTTAACACGGGTTCACTCAAAAAGATGCGGATAATTCTTCCTCATCTTCTCTTCTAGCTCTCACGTAGCTTATTCAACTGCATGGTTCCTCCAAAGTACTTTGACCGAATGAATAACCTTGTTTCTTAATGTCTACTCTTTCCTATCTAATATCTGGACAGGAATCTCTTCATATGACAAATCTCGTTCAACTTGAATTGGTTCGTACGATATCATGTGCTTGTAGTCAGGTTTATATGGTCGTAACACAGAAACGTGAAACACATTATGAATATGCTGCAGTTCAGGAGGTAAAGCTACCTCGTACGCCACTTCACCTACCCTTCTTAAAACTTCAAAAGGTCCTACGAACCTGGGACTCAATTTACCCTTCTTTCCAAATCTGATCTTCCCCTTCCAAGGTGATACCTTCAAAAACACAAAGTTGCCAACTTCAAAGTCTCGCTTCTGACGATGCAAATCGGCGTATTTCTTCTGTCGGTCTTGAGCTGCTACCAATCGAGCTCTTATCACTTTAATGACATCCACAGTCTGTTGTACCAATTCAGGTCCCAACAGTCTCCGTTCATCGACTTCGTCCCAACACAGAGGTGTTCGACACTTCCTTCTGTATAATGCTTCATATGGCGGCATGCCAATACTTGCATGATAACTGTTATTATAGGCAAACTCCACCAATGGTAGGTGCTCGTCCCAGCTGCCTTTAAAATCCATCACACATGCTCTAAGCATGTCCTCAAGCGTCTGAATCGTTCGTTCACTTTGCCCATCCGTTTGAGGATGATACGCCGTACTCAATCTCAACTGAGTTCCCAATCTTTCTTGTAAGCTCTTCCAGAAATTCGATGTGAAGCGCGGAACTCTGTCAGATACAATAGATACCGGTACTCCATGTCGCGACACAATCTCTTTCACATATAACTTTGCTAGCTGCTCCAGCTTGTACCTTATCTTGATCGGTAGAAAATGTGCAGATTTAGTTAAACGATCCACGATCACCCAGATCGCGTCGTAACCCTTCTGAGTTGGTGGAAGCCCCGTTACAAAATCCATAGTGATATGCTCCCACTTCCACTCCGGAATCTCCAGCGGTTGTAGCAGTCCACCCGGTTTCTGATGTTCCGCTTTTACCCTCTGACATGTTAAACATCGCCCAACACATTCCGCGACCTCCCTCTTCATGTTCGGCCACCAGAAGTGTTGGCGCAAATCCTGATACATCTTGGTACTACCAGGGTGTATCGAATACTTTGTAGAATGAGCTTCTTGCAGAATCTCTTCCCTTAACTCCAGAACCATCGGTATCCAGATCCTCCCCTCAAATCTTAGCAGTCCCGTGCTATCAGACTTGTACTTTAATTCCTCTCCTTCTGAGATTCGCTTCTTTATGGCGACACATTCATCATCCTTTTCTTGAGCCTCTTTTATCTTGTCTAATAAAGTCGGACTCACCTCCACTACGAACAGTTTCTCACCTACATTCGTCGGATATTTGACTTCCAATTCCAGTCTTTCCATATCTTTGATCAGTTCCTCTTGAGCTGTCAACATCATCAACTTATCTCTGCCCTTCCTACTTAGAGCATCAGCTACTACATTGGCCTTGCCGGGATGGTATAAAATCTCACAATTGTAGTCCTTGATCAACTCCAACCATCGTCGCTGCCTCATGTTTAGTTCCTTTTAGGTGAAGATATACTTCAGACTTTTGTGGTCTGTGTATATCTCACACTTCTCCCCATACAGATAGTGTCTCCAAATCTTCAGAGAAACACCACTGCCGCTAGTTCCAGATCATGAGTCGGATATCCTTTCTCATAGTCTTTCAGTTGTCGTGACGCATACGTAATGACCCTCCCATGCTACATCAATACGCACGCAAGGCCTTTGTGTGACGCATCACTGTACACCACAAATCCCCTTGTATTATCCGGTAGTGATAACACAGGTGCTTTGCTAAGTTTCTTCTTCAACTCCAAGAAACTCTCTTCGCACTTATCCGTTCATACAAACTTTACAGTCTTCCTTGTCAAATTTGTCAACGGTGTCGCTATCTTTGAAAAGTTCTGAATAAATTTCCGATAGTAACCCGCTAATCCCAAGAAACTTCAAACTTCTGTCGGCGTCCTTGGCTGCTCCCAGTTTATTACTACTTCTACCTTGGCAGGATCTACTGATACACCATCCTTGTCAATTACGTGCCCCAAAAACTGCACCCTTTGTAGCCAAAATTCACACATGGAAAACTTTGCATACAGTTTCTCCCTTCTCAGCATTTCTAGGGCGATCCTCAAATGCTCGACGTGTTCCTCCTCCGTCTTCGAGTAGACTAAAATGTCATCTATGAAAACGACAACAAATTTATCTAGGTATTGCTTGAATACTCTGTTCATCATGTCCATAAATGTTGCTGGCGCGTTCGTCAGCCCAAATGACATCACCAAAAACTCAAAGTGCCCATATCGAGTTCTGAATGCTGTCTTTGGAATATCCTCTTGCCTCACTTTCAGTTGGTGATATCCCGTCCTCAAGTCAATCTTCGAAAAGTATTTCGCTCCCTCCAATTGATCGAACAAATCATCAATTCTGGGCAACGGGTACTTGTTCTTAATCGTGACTTTGTTCAACTCCCGATAGTCAATACAAAGCCTAAGCGATCCGTCTTTCTTCTTTACAAATAGTACCGACGCTCCCCATGGAGATACACTCGGACGAATATATCCCTTATCTAGTAACTCCTGCAGTTGAACCATCAGTTCTTTCATTTCCACTGGTGCCATCCTGTACGGTGCCTTTGAAATCGGTGCGGTTCCCGGTACCAAGTCGATCACAAATTCCACTTCTCTATCCGGCGGCAATCCCGGTAAATCATCCGGGAAAACATCTGGAAATTCCCTTACTACAGGTATCTGACCCAGCTCACCCTCTACTCTTCGGGTATCAACCACGTGAGCCAGATAACCTATACAACATTTCCTTAGCAATTTCTTCGCTTGCATCATCGTCAGACAACAAGATTGTCTCGGCGATTTACTACCGTAGAATACGACCCTCGACTTATCTGGAGTCTTCAGGTGTATACATTTCTTCTGGCAGTCAATCACAGCCTCGTGACTAGATAACCAATCCATCCCAAGAATTACATCAAATTCTCCTAGTCGTATCGGAATTAAATTTATGCTCAGTTTATACCCGTTTATCTCAGCACAACAATTTCTATGGATGTATTCCACAGGAATAACTTCTTTATTAGCTACTTCCACATTCATAGGATTCTCTAATTTCTCACGAGGTAAATTTAACCGTTTAGCAAAATCTTCGGAAACAAAGGAACATGTAGCACCCGAATCAAATAACACATATGCACTGATATTATTGATTGAAATAATACCTGACACCACCACGTCTTTCGATTCCATCGCATCCTGCACAGTCATGTTGAAGGTGCGTGCTACTGGTCTGTTCTGCTGTGCTGGTCCTCCGATAGTCAGCTTACTGTTGTTCCCTTGGTTAGCACTGCCTGCATCGCTCTTCCTCTTTGGGCAATCCTTCTTCAGATGATCTGAAGCGCCACAAGAAAAACAACTTCCTGCTTTCGCCTTTGGGCATTGTGGGGCAATGTGCCCCGGTTGACCACAGTTGAAACAAACTCCTTTTCCTTTCATACATTCTCCAAAGTGATTCCTTCCACATTTCTCGCATTTATTGCCCTTCTTTGCATCCCCTCCGGACTTGCTTCTTGACATCTGACTATCGTTCCATTTTCTCTTATTTGGGTTACTTTCCCCACTGCTACCTTCCTTATGACCATCATGGCTCTTCTTCTTTTTCTGATCTTGGTTGTGCCTTGCCAAAGCTTTGCTTCCTCCCTCAGCAATGATTGCTTTCTCAAGTAACGTAGAAAATGTGTTGATCTGCAAAACCGCAACCTTACTATACACCCAAGGTTTCAGTCCTTGCTCAAATCTCTTCGCTCGCCTAGCGTCGGTGTCCACCTGATGTGGAGTGAACCTAGCTAACTCGTTAAATTTTGCGGCATACTCCGTAACTGACATTCCTCCTTGCTTTAGTTCCAAGAACTTTATCTCCATGCTTGCCTGCATGCTTGCTGGAAAGTAACTTTCGAAAAACAGCTCCTTGAAACGAGCCCATGCAATCGTGCTTTCCCCAGCTCGACCTTTGTTCGCCTTCCACCAGTAATTTGCCTCACTTTTCATCATGAAAGTGGCAAACGACGTCTTCTGCTCTTCGGCCACCCTTACGACCTCGAACACCTTTTCCATTTCTTCCACTCATGTTTGGGCTTCTATCGGATCTGTAGTCCCGTGAAACTCCGGCGGTCCTACTAGTTTGAAATCCTTAAAGTTCGCCATGTGACTTCCTGCCTGATCAACCGCAGCGGCTTGTCTGCCCTGCATTGCTTCGGCTAACAAGTTCACAAAAGTCCTCATAGGGTCTGCCTGACCCCCCTCGTTATTCACTGACTCTTCCACCCTTGTGTATCGGGGTTGTCTCCTCGGCGGCATTGTCTGTTCAAAAGAGAACAGTCGGCTTTTACTAATAGATTTATGCCATGTGCAAAAAGTCATTTAAGTCAACAATCAAAAGTAAAAGCATCTATCAAACACATTTGATTTAACTAAAGCAACTGCATTTATAACCATATGTCACTGTTTTAATACAACCAGACTCAACATGTGGCATACTTCTATAAACGCTAAATGACATAGCCTGCCAATCATTTACTATCCCCTAACAAACAAAAGTGGGGAATAATAACCTTCCACCCCTCTATCAGGAACAAAATTGGAGTTCAACCACTATCCCATGCACGCTACAAGCATAGGGATCTACAACATAATGAAGCCCCTATCATAACAAAAGTGGGACCTACTGCAAATATACTGCTAAAATAACACATCACCGCCTGCTGCGGCGAATTGCAACCCTAAGCTCCCATCAAGCCAGCCTGTCGACCACTCGGTGCCTAATCACGCGCCTGCTACTCCCCTCATCCCTGGGGTACCTCCTCACCTTGTCCCTCAGTCTGCCGATGGAAGTGGTTAAGCCTAAATGGAGGGAATCAATCTCTGCAGTCCGGGCTGCCAACTGCCCTATAGCCTCATCTCGCTCCAGACGAGTAGTCTCCAGCTGATCTTCTACCCACTATATCTGTCCTACCAGCATCACATTCCTCTCTAAGAGGTCATAAACCATCACACCAAGTTGAACAGATACCCCACGCCGACCGTGAGCCACTGCCTCTAGCTCGGCAATCCGCTGGTCCTTTTCCTGCAGCTTCTGGGTTAACTCAGTCTTTTCTTCTAAAGTCTGATATGCCAATGACCTGTACTGCTCCTCTCGGTCCTGGTTATCCTGATTTTGCTCCTCTAAGTGTGCTACTCGATTCTCGAGCTCTCCGTTCTTATTTGTTAGCTCTTCTATGATGTCACTAGCAGTAGTGCCCATGCCATATACATACTCAGGAGGCTCCTCATCCTCCGTCACTGGGTCCTCCTTGGGGTCCTCCTCAGAACCATACTCGGCCTCAGACTCAGCCCTAGTGTCCATCATTTCTGGCTCACTCGGCTGCACCTCCACTAACTGCCCTGCGTCCACATGAATGTCTGTGAACTCTACCTCTCCAACGGGACTGTACTCTCCCGTCTCAGACATCCTACAGCCACAAACAGAAACAAATAGACAGCAAGATGTCAGTGCCACAATAAAATATATTCATTGATGAAATGAAATGATATTTTATCATGCACAACTCGGCTCGATGGATTTCCATAATCCACCTCTAGACATGACCATCAAATGAATCTCCTCGATCCATCACCTACCGTACTCAATACGAGTTTAATACTAAGGTTATAACCTAGGTTTCGCATTCCTAAAGTTTATAACCTAAAGCTCTGATACCAACCTGTGACACCCCCCAAATTCAGGTACCAATACCTCGAATTTGGTGCTCACGATAAAATACATCCAAACACCTCTAAACAACATAAATTAACTAATGCAGAATAAATAAACATATATTGTTCATTACAAAAGGCTTACTACGGTCCCAATGTCTATAACCTTAAATAAATACATCGCAGAATACATTAATAATACAAAACTATTCCACGATTACATAACGGGATAGTGCATATAACTATTCCTTAAGCTTTCCTTTGCCTTTGCCCGCTTTGGAACTCTCCGGCTTAACTGCAATGGGTTCATGATATAGCAAGGGTGAGCAACTACTTTGCTCAGCAAGTTTAAAAGCAAGAAGAAGATATATCATGAATGAATAAGAATAATAGCTGCATAGATCAACAATTTATGAACATTGATGAAATAGCTGAAATGACATAATCAAAGTCCAAATGAAACAATAAATAATGATTATTTACTGCTGAGTGGTCCAACCGACCATGAACTTTTGGCCAAAGAGTCAATTATTCAACTAACTCTTTTAAAACCTGGCCCCGTCAGTTGTACTCGAGGGGATCAGCCTCTCGTACACTATGTATATGCATAACATTTAACTCTGACTACATCGAATAACCGACACATTATAATCCCCTAATAAGGGTTGCTCTCTCAGTCCAAGAATCCGTACCAACTACTGGTTTGGATAGCTTTTAAAATAATAACCTGTACATGTCTAGCCGAAACGAATGGCGTAGACTATCTCCTTAAACAGTTTATGAATGAAGAACTTAAATATTTCACAGTCCAATAACAGATAATGAATTCAAATGCACAAGGTGCGAACATCAATAATTTATCCTTGATGTGGAATAATTAACAATAATCAATCCACTAACATAGCTTGAAAGAAATAACTTGATTTGAGTCATGAAACCTGCAACAATATACAACATTTGTATAAAATAGGAAACTTGCTCAATAACAACAATTGAGTAAGGGACTTGCAATAACATAGAATGGTTGCTCAATTAATAAACAACTCGCACAATAATAAAAGTTGTACGGGTTAGGAAACTTGCCCAACACAAGGGTTAGACAAGGGTTAGAGAACTTGCATTCAATATATAGAAAGAATGAAATTAGGGAACTTGCCTGAAGCGCTGCTACAATATTACAACACACGCTCCTTAATATCCTACACAATTAGGTATGTATTCACATACAATTAGTCACATACGGGATACCAAATATTTGTTTACAACTCTATAATGTCCCATTCAAATAAGAAACAAAATATTAAACAAGGTTATTCCCACTAGTCACGGCGTTACGACGCTTGTTCGTCTATACGCCCAACTTGCCTATTCGAATGCCCAAGCGACACGCAATTGTGTACGCCTAACACGCCCATTCGATTCATCTAATACTCATTGGTTAATGCTAAGTATCATAATAAATCATAACATTCATGTTTTAGAACTTAGAACAACATTTTACATTGTCGAGAGCATTACATGTGCTTACGCGCATGCTCGACGCCCTCCGATTGCCCCTGATTTCATATCAGTCCTATAAATGGCCAATTTCTACCATGCTACAGACCTCAAATTGAAAAACGTAAAGAACGAAAGTTGTAGGTATACTCGTTCTCTTTCCGAATCATCTTGAATCACCTCAATACGAGTTCGTATGAGAAAGTTATGCCCATTTTACTAAAGGACGTCGAAGTTGTTTGCACAGTCTCTTGTCCAGCGCCGTTGGCGCTCACAATGGCCTATGACCAGCGCCTACAACGCTCTCATGCAGTAGCTGGACTCATGGCCAGCGCCTACCCAGCGCCGTTGGCGCTAGGCCTGAGTCCCCAACTCGTTTTGCTTCACGGAATGTTCTGTTTTGGTGTTCTAGACCTATCTTGCTTCCAATGACCATAACTCCCTCAATACACGTTCAAATTGGTCCGTTCCGGACTCTATGGACTCCTAAGACATAGGGCTACAACATATCAAAAATTTAGAGCTATCCATTAAAATTAACATGTTGAAATCTTTGACCAAAGTATCAAATCACGTTTTATTTTCGTGTTCTTGGTGTTCTTGGTGTTCTTCACTAAAATCGTCATCAAATCTTCGTTTTAACACCTTTTTACTCGATTCCAGTTGGGTTAACTCTATAACCCATGGAATTACAATACCATAACAACAAATAAATTAAACACACATGAAAACATAGCTACAAAGTCCTCTAAAATGGTTCAAATGTCCAAAGTCCATGTTTTATCCATTGTTCTTCATGTTCTTCATCCTCCTTAAGCATAGGTACGGATTTCTTGCGTTTTTGTTCCACTTTGATGTTATTAATAGCTTACAAGGTGTCTTGGTAACAATATAAACCAAACACAACCAACAATCATAGCAAAAATCTCAAGAAAACTCAAAACCCAACCAAGAAAGCTTCAAAGCTCAACAATGGAGGAAAAGATCTTGGAGAAGATGGTTACCTCTTGATTCTTGTTCTTGTAGGTTGTGAGGGTTTGCTAGAGCCCTTTTTCTTCTTCCTCTTACTCCCGTGCTCCTTCTTCTTCTTCTCTTCTACCGTAGCTTCTTCCTCCTCTCTTTGTTTTCTGGCGAGTTTCTTTCTTTTTCCGGCGAACTCCGGCGACCTCTTTCTCCTCCTTCTTTGCAGCTCTCTCTCTCTTTCTCTCTCTCTCTCTATCAGCTGATGGGAATGGGAGGAATGTGGAATGCAAGATAGAAATGAAATGGTTGCATTATTTGGGAGAAGTGGAGTAAATTAGGGAGAAGTGGAAGAAAAATGGGAAAGGTGGCCAATTTTCTAACTTGCCGGCAATACTCCCCCCACTCACTCATTCCTAGCAATTTGATTGGTGGAAAATGGTTTGGTTGGATCCCACTTAGTATATAAGCCAAAATAAATACTAGAAAACACCAAAAATATACCCGAAAACTCCCACTTTTGTACCAAAACTGGTAAATAACTCTACCCAAAATTAAAATGGGTATTACCATAATTATTGGGATGGGTAAAAATAATTATTATGGGATTTATCCAAATATTCGGAACACCCATTTAATACGTTTCGGATACGGATAAAATCACGTATCAACTCAAATAAAATTACGTATTTATGAAATTTATTAAAATTAAAAAAGACACAAAAATATTATGGCATGAATAGTGCCTCGAGAAACGTGCCCGTGAATAGTGATTTAGCGACGCTACGCGAAATCAATCATTCACTTAAACAAAACCATAACACGAAAAATTTCATGCATTAACATAATCCAGGTTGTCACGCAACCTTTAAACATGCAACACAAAAATAATATTAATAAAATATAATATATTCATTAATATTCAAAAATTCAAATTATAAGGCAATTTCAGAATTCTCGGTCGTTACATAACACCAATCAATAATTCATGTTTATAATCATGTCAATCAACAGTTCATGATCATAATCATGCTGATCAATTCATCTTTGCACCAAAGCTAAAGCCAGTTAATTATAACATCAATCAATAGTTCTTGTTCATAATCATGCCAAACAACAGTTCTTAGTCATAATCATATTGATCAATTCATCTTTGCACCCTGGCCAAAGAGAATTGTAACCCAATGGTCATGATCATACCAATCAACAGTTCATCTTTGCAACCCTAGCCGAAGAGAACTTTCACCCTGTGTCATTGCCACAAAGACTAAAGACACCCAATAATCATACTGTTTATGCACTACGGGCCAAAAATAGTCAACTGTAACACAAATGGTCATGATCATTCCATTCCACAATTACTCTTTGCACCCAAGCCAAAGAGAAATTTCACCACAATGATTATAATGATGATATATAAGATGAATAGAAATAATAATAAGAATAATAAGATCAAGAATAAACATTAGAGATTTGCAATTTAATTTATCCACAGTCCAAATTGTCAACGCGATATCCAGAAAATCGATTAGAGTTCTTGATAGAATATAAGGTTCAAGAAATGTACGATTCATAGTTCAAATATAACGATTAAAATTTCAATAGGAAGATTCAGGTCAACAGATATTAGATCAAGCACAAACTATTAAGGATATTTTAATTATCATTGGAATTTTCACCGCTTAATGATAAAGCTGTAAAAATGAATAATAATCTCTTATCATAGTATGGAGTAGGAAAGAAAATGATAATCCTCTACGGGTATGAAAGAAATGATAACTCTTTACGAGTATGAAAAAGTGATATCTCTTACGAGTATGAAAGAAAATGTTACCCCTTATGAGTATGAAATAAAATGATATCCCTTTTACGAGTAAGAAAGAAAATGATATCCCTTTTACGAGTAAGAAAGAAATGATATCCTTTACGAGTAAGAAAGAAAATGATATCCCTTTTATGAGTAAGAAAGAAATGATATCCTTTACGAGTATGAAAGAAAATGATATTACTTACGAGTATCAAAGAATGATAACTCCTTATGAGTATGAAATAAAATAATATCCCTTTACGAGTATGAAAGAAATGACACCCTTTACAGGTATGAAATAAAATGATATCCCTTTACCTTGATATTGTGAAACACAAAATTAATAGCCGAACAAATCCTTCCATGTTCGTCTTTGCAGCAGTAAAGAATCTGATTTTCAGATCTTTTAGAGCTTTTAAAATCTATTTATGTTTTCACTAAATTTGTAGCTCTCGAAAAGATATCCGAAATAGACTCAAGAATTACTCCATTCGGAGTTAATAGGACTAAGTTATGAATTTTCTAGATTTGGGCTAAAAATAGTGACGAAAATCTGAACATGTTACGGTTTTTAGCATTTTAAGGTATGAAGATGGCATCAAATGACTTTTTTTCCTTCTTCAAATTTGTAGAGCACGAAAAACTGAAGAAAATAGGTTTTGATTTACTCAATTCTGACAAAGGATGAATTTACTACGATTTTTCTAAAATGCTATTGAACATAAGAAAATTCCACTCGGGAATTCAAAGAAGAATGCAATAAAAGATTTCAAAACTAGAAATGGCTTAGAATATAAATGTAGCACTCTACTGATATTTACTAACACTTAAGGTAGCTTAGCATACTTAGAGAAAAACTTACATTAAGAAATCTTTAGTGAGTTGAAGAAAATGTAAGTAAGGAAGTTATGAAATTCCTTATGCTAAACCTTTCTATTTATAGCCAAAATTCACCATATTTAATAAATATATTATTAATCTATTATCATTATCTATTCAAAAAGATTAATCCATTATCAAAAAGATTAATCAATTATCAATATTTATTCAAAAAGATAAATCCATTATCAATATTTATTAAAAAGATTAATCCATTATCATTATTTATAATTTCTACCATTCATAACAAAAATATCTTTAATCTACCACATATTAATTACCTCACATATTCACATTTCAAGATTATATTTTTTGTTTCTTTACTATTCACAATTATAGTGACAATAGTATGAAATGCTATGACAATTATTGTGACAACCCCAAATCTATGTATTTGCTACAATAGATTGGTGCTCACTATCCATCACTAAATCCTTATAAGTATATGTAGACACCCAAATTTTGCACTTCGTATACTAACCCTGACAGGAGGGCAAATCCGTCAAATGAGCCGGCCTGCGAGAGCAAAGGATGGACAAGTACGAACACTCGACGCCACCGCGACGATTTACAACCGAAACCGACGTGACAACAGGGCTGTCCGATTTGAGCATTTCTGAATGATGTGGCCCGTCTCCCAGTAATTCCCGGACTGCAAAATACGAACATGTCGGCGAAAACCGACGTCACGACACGAGAATTGAGGCGTAGCACAAAAATCGAGAAAGTCAAGCCAGCCAGCCGCGGATTGATCTGCGGCCAATGAGTGCGCCTTTTGAAAACACGGAACTCGAAACCAGGCTGAGTGGCTGGTGGGCCAGCCAGCCTATTTCAGCTCAGTTTCTTCATTTCATCCAGGGGGTTGAGCAGATTTGGAGGAAGAAGGAATCAACAGTAGCCAAAAAGCTCGGAAATTGAGGGAGAAATAGCAAGAATTTGCAAGGAAAATAGAGAGAAAAGAGAGAAACGAAGTGAGGAATTATATCTTTTATGTAAGATTATATATCATATATCTTCTATTCTACTCAATACATAAATTCATACCTATTGTGAGGATTATTTGCAAGGTGAAAAGATTATTTCCATAGCAATTTTTGTATACCATTTTGTTAATCTTCTTGTCAATTGGGTTGTGTGAGATGTAGTTTTTCTTGTATATTGTTGTGGATCCATGGATTGAAGACTATTAGTGAGGGTTCCAAATGGAACGAAATTCTTCCTAATGGCCCGATGATATCTATTTGGCGATTTTAGCTTGTTTAATTTTTGTAGTATCCATTGCGTGGGTGTGTATAAATTGTGGATGTGAGCCTAGGAAAGCGACCCCGTGGTCCGAATCTGATGATGGACGTCTTTTGATGTAGATCGTAGAAACGATGTAATCTTCATTGTGAACATGTAATCTTCGGGCCTTAAAACGACGCCAAGGCGAGAATCGTGTTTAAGGCCCCGTAATAGTGAAATATGTGATTGTGGGCGTTGGGGTTATTCGGATGGCTTACATGCCCATGAATAGCTCCACGCATTTTAATACTTGATTTGATTTATGACACGAAATTGATTTCAAAGCTAAATGATAAGATTTTCATAAAATCAATCAAACTAGGCTATTAGCATCGCGAGGTTAATAAATGGGAAGTGCTAATGAATGTCGATTTCTATTTCAACGAGAAAGATAAAGAAAATCGTTTTCAAACATCACAAGAAATGGTTTTGTGAAACAAATGACGTTTTATTAAACCGTTGTGCATAGGGTTAAAGAGATTTTAGATGTTGCCAATTATTTGAGTTACGAAAGCAACGTATAGATCTCGATTCCTATTTTGACGAAGGTTTAAAAACTCTTATTTGCCGAAATGACACATAATGAAAATCTTGCAGTTTTGACAATTAAAATCAAACCTTTCTCATAAAGCTTTATCGTGTATGCCGAAAAGACATTCTGAAGCGTTCTCAAATTAAAGCACGACTTTCCCTAAAAAAATCCAAATGATTCTTTCATACAAACTCACCACAATATTCACATAGGCACACACACACACACGCGCGCACGCACACATTCAAGAATTAAAAGGATAGGAAAAGCATCAAGATTGCGGTAACCGTGTTTCACGGAAGTCGGGGGGTGCCTAACACCTTCCCCTCGCTTAAGCAAGCCCCCGAACTCTATGAATCTCGGTTCGCAGACCAATTAATTCGGAGTCACGTATGAGCCATCGATTTATAGAAAAACGAAAACTCGGATGAGTTGGTACATCCATTTCAAATATACCAACTGGCGACTCTGGTTAATTGGCTCATCATAAAAATGATCTTTCAAAACCCCGTCGACATCAATGCCGACCTTTTCCAAAATCATCTAATAACAAAGGCTAAAATCGGAAAAGGACAAGCAATCGCATCAGAGACGAAAACCCGGCGTCGACAGCTGGCGACTCCGCTGGGGAGATTAGAGGGCTTAAGCCGCGTTTAAATCTGGATGCTATCCTATCCTTTAAAAAATTCATGAATGTGTATGTGCGTGCGATATTTTGATTTTTTTTACCTTTTATTGTGTGAATGTGTGTTTTGTCCAATAAATGAATGATTGAATGGAATTGCTTTATTTTAAAGTAATCATTTGCATACGGTGAGGACGATGAATGTGAATGTATGTTGAGAGAGTACCTCCTCCTGAGGCGAACCTGTCGGTTGCTTATTACTGGACTCGAAGGGGCTGCTCCCCGGAGATGGCTCAGGAAACGCACCACCCAAATCCGCTCCAACCGAAAGGATTCAGACGAGTAGATTGCGAAGATTGGGGACCTTCATGCCGAAAGCCCGTGAGAGTAACCCTAGGATAGGTCAGCCTCAGATTAACCCAACGCAGGAAAAGTCTCTTCATGCCTTTTTACATTCACGCGTAAATGTCATGATTCCATTCATATATGCCTCCCTTTCTATCAGGAGAAATTACTAACCTCTATGTTTTACAAGGAACGGCTGGGGAAGCATAATAAAGTCATGTTAGCATTTGTTATTGCATTAAGGGACTACTAACTTTTTGTTTTACAGGGAAAGATTAAAAAACCCAAAACTCAAAGTTACAGCTTTAGCATGCATCCATATCCTTTCATTTCCTCGGACTAAACTTCGAACCATTGTCTCTGTAGGATTGCTCCTCAAACACGTTCGCAATCTAAAAGAGCCCAGAACTCTACATCTGAAATGGCTGATATTCCATCCACTAATTCCGGTTCCATATCTAGGGAGGAATTTGACGACTTTAAGAAGCAGATGTTAGAAATGGCCATAATGCTGAAGGGGCAATTGATGCCCAGACAGGATCCCCCTAAGGAGGATCCACCTCAACTTAAGGGCAAACCAGCCGTCCCAAAAGCCATGCCCGTACCAAACAAGACAGTGAGTACTATCCCGGAAGAGGGAGATACGGATGACCTGCGAAAGAAAATGAGACAAATGGAGGAAACCATCCAATCTATGAAGGGCATAGGGTCCCTAGGCAGGGTTAACTATTCAGATTTGTGTGTCTTCCCCGGAGCCAGATACCCGGAGAAATTTAAAATCCCTGAATTTGAAAAATACAATGGAAAAGGGGATCCTTACACACATCTGAAAATCTACATCGGGGAGCTTGGATCTTACGCCGAGGATGAGGGTCTGAGGATGCAACTTTTCCAAAAGAGTTTTGACGGGAGAGAAGAAGCGAGAATCTGGTATGCCCGTCTTGACAATGCCCGGATTCATAATTGGGAAGAGTTGGCCCATACCTTCTTAACACAGTATAGCTTCCAGGCACAAATGGCCCCAGATAGATACCAAATGACAAAAGTTAAGAAGCAACCCAGGGAATCCTTCAGGGATTATGCACAACGATGGAGGGGTATGGCCGCACAGGTGAATCCCCTGATGAGCGAATCGGAGATGGTGATGACCTTTGTAGACATTCAGGAGGCACCGTATTATGAACGGGTCATATCAGGGATTGGAAGACCCTTTGCTGAGATGATTAAACATAGAGAGATGGTGGATATGGGGTTGAAATCTGGCAAAATCTGGGATCTCACGGCTTTGGAAGCGGTTGCGGAGCAAATCCGAAGCGAAAACTATGGCAGCACTTCCCGTAGGGTCCAAAACAAAAAGGAGGAAGACGTTTCCCTTATCCTGCAGGGATCATCTAGAAAGGCAAAAAACAATCCTCCAGTACAGGTGCAGAGAATGGGGCCCTCCCGACAACCTAACTTCATTGATCAGAGGGCGGATGGGCGAAGAAGATTCGAGACCTCGAAAAATCGAGTATTTACCCCACTCGGGGATCCTCTTGAGCAGGTGTTGGCCGTATTGATAGCTCAGAGGAAAATAGTCGATTTGCCACCCCCAAGTGACCCGAATGGAAGAAGATTTGACCCAAGCAAGCGATGCGCCTATCACTCAGGTTCCCCTGGTCATGATACGCAGGAATGTTGGACGTTGAAGCACAAAATTCAGGACTTGATTGATAGTGGGGAAATCGTGGTGGAACAGCCAGGGTCACCAAATGTTAAATCCTCTACCTAAGAATGATGGGGAAAGGGGTAAATCCAGAAGTATGGCAGTGAATCCCGGCCAGTGGAAGATCATTGGGTTTTAAAATTCTGAGTTTTATTTCAAGTCCCTGCACGCTCATGTCATTTTGTCATGTTATCCAAAAGGAAGATCATGTGCTGAAATGTGTTATATATATGACAAGCATTTTTTTGTTTTAATGGCCGCACCCCGATTTGAAGCATTCTAGCCTGACAAGCAATATGGCCAAATTTGAAGGAGGATCACGATTTTGGTATAAAGTTAGATTTCGATCTGATGGCGATTGAGCAAAACGAGACAGATATCGACAATACGCCTGACAAGATCGAGGGATGGGTCGAAGATAAACCCAAACCCGACTTAAACCAAACCATCGCCATCAAACATCATAACCTCCAAACGATCTCGAAGAACCCGGAGTAGGGGCAAAAAAAAAAAAACTTAACACTGGATCAAAAATCCTCCAAACCTTTCAACAGGTCAAAGGACCGGATCTTTTGTCAGCCCAGTGAGATGCCGATGCAACCAGTACGAGGGAGATCACAACAAAAGCAACTCAATGCTGGGGCATTTGTCAACTACCCAGGAAATGACGGCGTGCAAATTGGCACCCATGCAACAATCTCGTCAACATGCACCATCATCATCAAATGCTACGATCATCTGGCATTTGTCATGCATAGTTTTCCCGGGATACGGTGACCCGCGTGAAAGGGGATTTTATTTGACTTGATAGGAATCGGATTAATTCTGACAAGCATCCGTGGAGCACAATCGTGAGTATGATTAGAAGGCTATTCAACCTTTTGATCGGGTACAAAGCCTTAATTCAAAGCAACGTTTACGACAGGATCGACCTCATGTGCCAGTCTTCACTTTGCATTGCATAAACTTTCAGTTGTGGGGTATAAAACTATGACGACGTTGATGGCAATTAAACACGTAGTCAGACAGTCAATAATTATCAAGCTAATATCAAGAAGTCAGACGATAAATGATTATCAAGCTAATGTCTCGAATCGTGGCCTGGGTTATTCGAGTAATTAAGCCCGAGGGGTGTCTCTACACCTGGTGCCCTAAAGCCATCTGGTTTGGGAGTCGCTGGCCCAACACTTGTTACATGGGTAACTCAGAGCCTAAGAAAACGAGCATTACAGTAGAGGAGGCCCGAGCAGATTCGAATCGTGGCATGGGCTACTCGAGTAATTAAGCCTAAAGGGTGTCTCTGCATCTGGTGCCCTAAAGCTGTCTGGCTTGGGAGTCACCGGCCTAACACTCGCTACATGGGTAACTCAAGCCTAAGAAAACGAATCTTGCGCAAGGTCAAGCAACGAATGAATGGGGCAAACTACCAGCTTGTCTCGAACCGTGGCCTTTGTTACTCGAGTAAATAAACCCGGAGGGGTGTCTGCACACCTAATGCCCCAAAACCGTCTGGTTCGGGAGTCATTGGTCCAAAACTCGTTAAATGGGTGACTTTGAGTAGCCTAAGAAAACGAGACAAGTGAAGTGGGCTAATAAAAAGAAAGGATAATATGAAAAAAAAACTCTCGGCCTTAAACAAAAAGTCAGGAAAGAGAAACCCCTACTGAATGCTGCATCGCATAGTGCATTTGTCATATGACGTCAATCCTGCTAAGGACATTGTCGAGAATGGAGACAGAGTGCCTTTGACGAGGGAAGGTAGTGCTTTTGAGTTCGACCTTACTCACCTACAATGACCATGAATGCTTGAAGGTGTTCTTACGATTTCATAACTCGTCAAATAGAAGATCATCAACTCACGAGGGATTGAAAAAAAAAAAAAAAAAAAAAAAACTTCCAATCTAGTACATTCACGGTTCACAACTTGCTAGATTGTGCGATCAGTAGATATTCAATTTCATGTGCTTTAACTGCATTTTGGTCGAGATTATAATATCTTTGTGTTGAACTAACACTAACGGCTCGAGCCTTCAAGTTGTGGCATTTGTTAGTCATATGATATGCAGGATCTTGCAGAGCTGTGGATAACTCAGCACGGTCAACATCGCGAGTTTTCGATATAAATCCTTGGTAACAACACGTGCCAAGGCTGGGGCAGTTAAGAATCGTGAAATGGAAGGAAGCTGAGGCTGCACAAAACTTCTCGTCATTGGGCTTCTCCCCAATCCTGACTATCACTGCCTCGATATCCCAAATGATCCACGCGCATGAGCATATAAAGGATGATATAATGCGGGACAACAGCATATCGGCCAGCAGAAACGATCGAAAGGCCGAGGAGCCCAACATAGCTGTCAATCATCACAAAGAACGAAACAGACTGCCTCAACTCAAGACGACCAAGAACAGGCAGAATACCACACCAATGTTGAAGTCTAGAAACAACACTTCACGATGAGGCGTGATCCAATCAAATGTTGGCAAGCAACAACGACTGTCGAATCGTATCATTTGACTGAACAGGGGTCATTTCTATCTGAACATATGTGTGCACATGCATCTGTCCATAACATATCTGCCAGATCATGCATAAACATCCGTTGCATGCATATATGTACGATCAAAATGAAAATCTTCAGGGGAAAGTACAAGCACGTCGCTTTCAACCTCACAAATGATCAGATCGTGATGGCTTTTACGGCATGGTACGTGGACGATGTTGGTGGGAGATCTAGGACAGAAGCCGATCACACATCCCACTTCAAGAAATCACTTAAATCAAGTTAACGATCCTTGGGAAGGGCTGGTATCCAAAAATCAACAATCCCTGGAAAGGGCTGGTATCCAAAAAAATTAACAATCCCTGGGAAGGGCTGGTATCCAAAAATCAACGATCCCTGGGAAGGGCTGGTATCCAAAAATCAACAATCCCTGGGAAGGGCTGGTATCCAAAAAAATCAACAATCCCTGGGAAGGGCTGGTATCCAAAAATCAACGATCCCTGGGAAGGGCTGGTATCCAAAAAAATCAACAATCCCTGGGAAGGGCTGGTATCCAAAAAAATCAACAATCCCTGGGAAGGGCTGGTATCCAAAAATCAACGATCCCTGGGAAGGGCTGGTATCCAAAAAAAATCAACAACCCCTGGGAAAGGCTGGTACCCAAAAAAAAATCAAAAAAAACCCTGGGAAGGGCTGAGATCCAAACAACTGACACCCTGGGAAGGGCTGAGATCCAAATCAACTAACACCCTGGGAAGGGCTGATATCCAACCAATCAACTAACACCCTGGGAAGGGCTGAGATCCAAATCAACTAACACCCTGGGAAGGGCTGGTATCCAACAAATCAACTAACACCCTGGGAAGGGCTGGTATCCAACCAATCAACTAACACCCTGGGAAGGGCTGGTATCCAACCAATCAACTAACACCCTGGGAAGGGCTGAGATCCAAACAACTAACACCCTGGGAAGGGCTGAGATCCAAACAACTAACATCCCTGGGAAGGGCTGGTATCCAACCAATCAAAGACCCCTGGGAAGGGCTGGTATCCAAACAATCAGTGACCCCTGGGAAGGGCTGGTATCCAAACAAAAAGTGATCCTGGGAAGGCATCCAAGCAAACCACAACAAGGTGGTGAGCAAACCTGGGAAGGCATCCAAGCAAACCACAACAAGGTGGTGAGCAAACCTGGGAAGGCATCCAAGCAAACCGCAGCAAGGTGGTGAGCAAACCTGGGAAGGCATCCAAACGAACCACAACAAGGTGGTGAACAACCCCTGGGAAGGGCTAATATCCAAAAAGTGAGCGATCCCTGGGAAGGGCTGAGATCCAAGCAAACCCCGACAAATGATGACATCTGTAGAACAGTATCAAGAGACTGTACAGGGGTCATTTTTCATCAAATTTGCATTTTAAATGTTGTTTCACATGCATTGAATAGATGATAACTCTGTACGTGATCCATGCAGGTTAGGTATCAAGGTCCTAACCTATCTGAGTCAAAAGTAATGGCTGCCAAGAACGATGTACGAGGACGAATTCCAAGGATGCCTTTCAAGCTAGTCAGGAGAATAACTTCCTCTGATGACAATGCGATGGAATAAGGTGATTACGAGATGGATGACCGGATACGAGACCCGGCCCCGACCAGACGAGCGACCGGATACGAGACCCGGCACTCACAAGACAATCAACCGGATACGAGACCCGGTGATCATGAGACGACCGATTGGAAGATGAAACCCGTCGACTAACAAGGCGGGCGGGGATTGATGCATTGACACCTTTACGAATGTTTTGCATGCCTTACATCTCGTGTTGCATCATAAGTTGCATTGCTGCATCATGTATGTATTGTCATTCTTGTGAACTGTCATTCATGCGTCGGGTCTCTATTTCTTTATCATGTTCATTTCATTTAAGATTTCATAAACATGATAAAGAGCGGCAGTTGTAGACACCCAAATTTTGCACTTCGTATACTAACCCTGACATGAGGGCAAATCCATCAAATGAGCCGGCCTGCGAGAGCAAAGGATGGACAAGTACGAACACTCGATGCCACCGCGACGATTTACAACCGAAACCGACGTGACAACAGGGCTGTCCGATTTGAGCATTTTCGAATGATGTGGCGCGTCTCCCAGTAATTCCCGGACTGCAAAATACGAACACGTCGGCGAAAACCGACGTCACGACACGAGAATTGAGGCGTAGCACAAAAATCGAGAAAGTCAAGCCAGCCAGCCGCGGATTGATCTGCGGCCAATGAGTGCGCCTTTTGAAAACACGGAACTCAAAACACGGAACTCGAAACCAGGCTGAGTGGCTGGTGGGCCAGCCAGCCGCAGATCAATCTGCGGCCAAGCCGCAGATCAATCTGCGACTGCCCTAGGCCAGCCTATTTCAGCTCAGTTTCTTCATTTCATCCAGGGGGTTGAGCAGATTTGGAGGAAGAAGGAATCAGCAGCAGCCAAAAAGCTCGGAAATTGAGGGAGAAATAGCAAGAATTTACAAGGAAAATAGAGAGAAAAGAGAGAAAAGAAGTGAGGAATTATATCTTTTATGTAAGATTATATATCATATATCTTCTATTCTACTCAATACATAAATTCATACCTATTGTGAGGATTATTTGCAAGGTGAAAAGATTATTTCCATAACAATTTTTGTATACCATTTTGTTAATCTTCTTGTCAATTGGGTTGTGTGAGATGTAGTTTTTCTTGTATATTGTTGTGGATCCATGGATTGAAGACTATCAGTGAGGGTTCCAAATGGAATGAAATTCTTCCTAATGGCCCGATGATATCTATTTGGCGATTTTAGCTTGTTTAATTTTTGTAGTATCCATTGCGTGGGTGTGTATAAATTGTGGATGTGAGCCTAGGAAAGCGACCCCGTGGTCCGAATCTGATGATGGACGTCTTTTGATGTAGATCGTAGAAACGATGTAATCTTCATTGTGAACATGTAATCTTCGGGCCTTAAAACGACGCCAAGGCGAGAATCGTGTTTAAGGCCCCGTAATAGTGAAATATGTGATTGTGGGCGTTGGGGTTATTCGGATGGCTTACATGCCCATGAATAGCTCCACGCATTTTAATACTTGATTTGATTTATGACACGAAATTGATTTCAAAGCTAAATGATAAGATTTTCATAAAATCAATCAAACTAGGCTATTAGCATCGCGAGGTTAATAAATGGGAAGTGCTAATGAATGTCGATTTCTATTTCAACGAGAAAGATAAAGAAAATCGTTTTCAAACATCACAAGAAATGGTTTTGTGAAACAAATGACGTTTTATTAAACCGTTGTGCATAGGGTTAAAGAGATTTTAGAAGTTGCCCATCATTTGAGTTACGAAAGCAACGTATAGATCTCGATTCCTATTTTGACGAAGGTTTAAAAACTCTTATTTGCCGAAATGACACATAATGAAAATCTTGCAGTTTTGACAATTAAAATCAAACCTTTCTCATAAAGCTTTATCGTGTATGCCGAAAAGACATTCTGAAGCGTTCTCAAATTAAAGCACGACTTTCCCTAAAAAATCCAAATGATTCTTTCATACAAACTCACCACAACATTCACATAGGCACACACACACACACACGCGCACGCACACATTCAAGAATTAAAAGGATAGGAAAAGCATCAAGATTGCGGTAACCGTGTTTCACGGAAGTCGGGGGGTGCCTAACACCTTCCCCTCGCTTAAGCAAGCCCCCGAACTCTATGAATCTCGGTTCGCAGACCAATTAATTCGGAGTCACGTATGAGCCATCGATTTATAAAAAAACAAAAACTCGGATGAGTTGGTACATCCATTTCAAATATACCAACTGGCGACTCTGGTTAATTGGCTCATCATAAAAACGATCTTTCAAAACCCCGTCAACATCAATGCCGACCTTTTCCAAAATCATCTAATAACAAAGGCTAAAATCGGAAAAGGACAAGCAATCGCATCAGAGACGAAAACCCGGCGTCGACAGTATAAATATTATAGATTCATAATACTGACAACCAGATTGTTCCCAGGAAAGAGGGGGCCTTCCGTATAAACGACGCACAATTAAATAACCCCTTTCCTCGACAGAATTTTCTAGACATTATTGTCAATATGTTAATTGGTCTAATTATATCATATAAAATAATATGAATTAATGTGCCATGATAATTATTGATGAAATAATATGAAATACTGTGCTGTAACAATTATTGAGTTAAAATACTATGCAATTGCTACTATAACAATTATTGAATCAATAATTATGAAATACTATGGAATACCGTGTGCTACTATGTAACACCACGTGCTACTGTAGAGTACCGCACGGGTGTTGCTGTACTTTGATCTCCAAGTATTTAAACAGTAAAAGTGATAGTACCGTTGATATTTTTTATTTAAAAAAGTTATCTTTGTCGTTTTCTATATCCGACAATTATGAGAACCACCAATGATTAGTTGTTTCGGTGTCGTCGTACTTTACCGAATATAATATTCCCAAACAGAAAGAATATTCCCCAATAGAACGAATATTACCAGACAGAAAGAATATTGCCCGACAGAACGAATATTCTCTGACATACTTTTTATAATATATTGCACATCTCACCTGTAACTTTATCATTATCAATTTAACACCTTACTATTTAGAATAATAATTATAAGAAAATTAAATTCTCTTTATTAAAAATTCGGGGTCTTACATATTTCTCGTGGGATCGACACTCTACTTATCACTTTATTACTTGTTGACCGTGTATACTTGCACGTAATTTGCTAGTATAGATTTTGGCAAATATCAGGCAATGTTACTCTAAGATCCCAAAGTAGACTGAAGACAATTAGATATCGTAGAGTACAAGCCATATCGTAGAGCCAAAATCGCAGAGTCACCACCATTCATTGAGCAGAACAATCACTTTACGTTTTCACTCTAAGGAAGCCCAGATCGTAGAGTACAGTCGTCTGACAAGTTAGTGATAGGTTATGACAAGTTCATCAACTTTAACACTCGACCCTCTGAGGTAATCATTAGATGATTTTGCGAGAAGGACAAGTCAACAAAGCTTCTATCTAATATCTATTTTGGCAAAGTCAAAGAACACATGGTTGTTACTGTACTGTTCACAATACTGAAGAAAGTGACTCAAAGTGGTCCAAACAGGTAGCAATTTGAAGTTAAACAATGGAAGAATGATAAGTGTCCAAGCTAGAATGTAGCAACGGTAACTCTCCAACGAGAAGATCCTTAGAAGAACTCTATATAAGGACAACATTTTCAATCTCAAAACACATAACAAATCGATAAAGTCCAAGTGCTGAAACTTTGAGTTCATACAAGCTTCACTCTATAATTCAAAGAAACATTGCTGCTAAGTCATTTGAAGAGAACCTTAAAGCAACTTAGCAGCACCTTAAATCATACAACTTCTCTTAGTGATTAGCCAGATCTAAGTGATCTTTTATAAACCAAGTATGTATGACTTGAAGGATTTTTTGTGAATCATTTGTGTAAAAGTGTTTAGTGAACTATAATCTTGGTGATTACCCTCCTTAATGGAATATCCCTACTCGCGAAATAAAAGAGAGTATTAGGAAACTTTTGTGCTCTGAACCTCTTAAAAATCTCTTGTGTCCTTTAACTTTCTGCATTTCATATTCTGTCACTCTACGTTTTTATATCTGTGACTTATTTCTATAATTGCTCACTAAATTTAGAACTGTGTATTTTCTTATAATCTTTGAAGGTTTTTTTAAACAATTCCGTTGTGCTAAAATCAATCTATTAACTTGCTTAATTGATCTGGTAACATATCTTTAAAAAGAAATTTTAAAGAATCTATTCAATCCCCCTTTTAGATCTTTTTGTGCCTTTTTGGGAATAACAAAATTTTTAAATATTAATATTGATATCAGAAGGAGTAATATTTGTGACGACCTAAATTTTTGGGAATTGTTATAATAAGAATTTAATAAATAAAATTCTTATTATGCGGCGTAATAGGTAGCTGGGTAATTGAGCCTATGGATATTATTATTTAATAAAATAGATATTTTTATTTATAATATTACGAGTTAAGTGTTTAAAGGTTATATTGCGACCTAGATTATGTGTATGCGATGATTGGTAAGTATGAAAGTCTTCATATAAGTGAATACGGTGATTTCAAGTATTGTTGATGTGAGCACTAGGTACGCCCAAAAATGCTATTTATTGGATTAAATAAATAGTTGAAGGATATTATTATTGAACGAGTTATTTGGTGTAAAGGCAGTAACCCAAATATGGGTGGGATATATGTACGTTGATGTATATGATTATGGGGAGTTAATCGGGAAGAGTAGCGGTCGCGAATCGTGAATACCTTTGTAATTTGGGTTTATTAATATTATTAAATGGATTAAATATTATTTTTCTGAGAGGTATTTTAAGGTTATTTTATAACTTGAATTATGTGTATATGTTGGTTTTAAGTGGTATTATCGAGTGGGAGCGAATAGATTGATTTCGCGAAAAACCGCTAAATCACTATTCACAGAGCACGTTTCTAGAGGCACTATTCACGATACTATTCACGCCAGATATTTACGTCTTTTTTGACTTTAGTTATTTTGTTAAGACGCTGTGCGAAGGAATAATTTTTTCAAGCGTCAGAAATTTTATTTGAGCTTATTCGGGATTTAGTTATATCTGAAAGGTTTAATATAGGTTATCCGAATAAATGGACAAACCCTGTATTTATTATTTTTGTGTATCCCAATAATTTATGGAAATACCCATTTTAATTATGGGTAGAGTTATTGAACAAATTTGGTACAAAAGTGAGAGTATTCGGGTATATTTTGTGTATATTCGGACTAAATAGGGAGGCATTTTAAGCGTTGAACCAATAGATTTATGCCAAGTGTGTGAACTAGCCAATAAGGGAGGAACATGAGGGGTGTGCCGACAGTATGTTGGCCACTCTCACTAACCAAGACATGGAACTTCCAAATAAGTAACATTTTTTATCAACACCCGACCAAGAGGGCTCGGGTACTACACTTCTTCCTCCCAATTCATTCTCCTTGTTCTATTTCATTTTCATCAGTTTATTTGCTAAGGGCGAAAGAAAGGAGTTGTTTCAGAAAAGAAAGAACAAGAAGGAGAGAGAGAGTTAACGGGAGGCAAGAAGTGAAGAAGAAAAAAATTTGTAGAGAGAGAAAGAGAGCTACGATAGAAGAAAAGAAGAAGAAGAAGAGAGAAGAGAAAGCAAGAGGAAGAAGAAAAAGGGTTCTAGCAAACCCTCACAACCTGCAAGAACAAGAATCAAGAGGTAACCATCTTCTCCAAGATCATTTCCTCCATTTTTCGAGTTTCTTGAGTTTTCAAGCTCATCCTATGGGTTTTGATTTTTCTGGCGATTTTTGTTATTGTTGTTGGTTGTGGATGCTTAATAAGGTTGTTAAGAGACTTTGTAAGCCATTAACACCATTAAAGTGGAACAAAAATGAAGAAAATCATTACCTTTGCTTAAAGGATGAAACTTTGGACATTTTTGGATAAATGGACGTTCGGACCATTTTAGAGGACTGTAAAGCTATGATTTCATGTTTGTTTAGTTTATTTGTTGTAATGATGTTGCAGTTCCATGGGTTATGAGAATATCCCAGTTGGACTAGAGTAAAAAGGAGCTAAAACGAAGTTTTGGTGAAGAGATTTGTGAAGTATGTCAAGAACACTCAAGAACAGAGTATGAACTTGAGTTTTTGCCTAATATTTGGCCATGTTTATGTTAATGGGTAGCTCTGTATTTTTGATATGTTGTAGTCCCATGTCTTAGGAGTCCATAGAGTCCGAAATGGACCTATTTGAACGTGTATAGAAAGAGATATGAAGATCAGAGTCGGAGAGGGTCGAAATCGTGAGCTGGAAGAAACCCAGCAAATTCTGGGTCTAATGAATGGCGTTGCAGCGCCGTTCATAAGACTAAAATGGGCGTTGCGGCGCCAGACACGTGTCAGACGTAGAAGTGTCCGAGTGGACTATTTTAACCTCCTGTAGTAAAATGAGCATAACTTGCTCATACGAACTCAAAATTGGGTGATTCAAGATGATTCGGAATGAGAAGAGTAGACCTACAACTTTCTTTTAATGAGCTTTAAGATTTGAGGTCGGCATAAATTTCAAAATTGGCCATCTTTAGGGTTGTTGTGTAATTAAAGGCAATCGGAGGGTGTCGGACATGCGCGTAAGCACGTGTAATGCTCCCGACAATGTAAAATGATGTTCTAAGTTTTAAAACATGAATATTATGTATTATAATGATACTTAACATTAATCAATGATGAATTAGATAAGAGAATGAGCATGCTAAGCATATGCAAAAGAGGCGAATTAGGGGTGTGACGTATAAACGTCGAAATGTCGTGTAAAGTGTTAATGAACTTAAATAGTGTTTCGATTCAAATGAAACGAACATTAAAAGATATGGAATGGGGTTAATATAAACCAATATATATGGATAATGATAAGCGTCGTAACGTTTCCGAACGACGCGACGCTGAGAGATATTTTGGGCTTAATCGCGTTTATTAATTTATAAAACGCGAACAATATGAAATGAAAGTTATAATTTTAGTTTCTAAACCAATATGAAGTCTATATTTGGCTAATTGGTATGTTTTTATAAATAAATTGTGTAGGATATTTGAAGGACGAGCCATCATAATTTGGCAAGGAATGCTTAAGGCAAGTTCTTTCAGTAACTTGTTGACTTATTAAAATGTATTGGTGTATATGAGTTGATTACTAAATCTTTCTCTGTTATATGAATTATATGCGAGCATGATTAAAGTGTGCACGTTGTGCAACTACATGATTATGGTGTTCTATGTGGAACTTGAAATATTATAAATGTGTAGTATGAGATATATGATGCAAATGAAACTTGCATATTAAGAGATGTATGATGCATATGTAGATGCATTGCATATAACTTATGATGCATTAGTAAGATGCATAGTATGAGAACCACGGTGCATGAATAAAATACAAACTTATGTGTTACGTGATACATGAAATATGAAAATTGTTAGTTCTTGCTGAGCCCTCGTACTCATACTTGCAAAAATAAAACTTTTGCAGATTCTAGATGCAGCGAATTCTCTTGATATCACGTTGATAAGGATTAGAGGAGAAGGTAAAAAGGAAAGTTGTATTATTTCCTCATTGTAGTTATTTGGTCGTGATGACAGTATATGATATATGTGAATTTGATTATGTAAACCTTGAGTTACAAATGGAGGTTATCCATTATAGTAGTTAAGATGAGATTATGTAATTTACTTGTTCAGTAAACTAGAAGGATGATGATGTTGTATAAAGGTCATTATATAACGAATGTTTGGTTATTGAATAACTCTACGAATATTCAGAAAATGACTACAGTCAAAGACTAAATCTTATGTTTACTTATAAATTTTCGAAAAAGGGATCATGGTATTTTTTTCAACCTTGATCATAAGTGTAGAATTTAAGGTTACAAAATCTGGAATTGAGAAAAAGAGTGTAATAGTAAGTTTTAATACTTATTGTTGTAAACTGTTATGTACAGTGTGAATAGAATTTTTTTTTGTAATGATTATTAAATGATGTATTAGTATAGGTCTTCGTACCTGGGATTAGATGAGAACATACTATAATAATATCGTAATTACATTCATGTAGTAAGACTATGTTGTATGGGTAGTACCATAACGCACCGAAACCGGCTTAAAGGCAAGACCTGGATTTCGGGGTCGTCACAAATATTATGTATTAGTTGTTGTGTACTAGTTATGTCATGTTTTAGTTATGGTTTCGAGACTTGGGACGACAATATTTATATTATACCAATGTAAATATTTTTATTATTCCGCAATGAGTTGTTGATAGTATGATGTATGAGTTGCATAGTGATGCACCAGACCCGAGATTAAGGTAACCCAGATTTGGGGGCATCACAATATCTATAAACAATAATCTAACTAAAACTAGATGAATTTAAGTTTAAATTTACAAATATATTAAACTGACTTCAAAAGGCAAAATGATTCTCTCAATTCTTAGATTTCTTATTTCTCCCATTCTCTAATTCTCCATATATCATATGTAACGACCGGGAATTCTGGATTTACCTTGTAATTCGAATTTTTGAATATTAATGAATTTATTATATTTTATTTATATTATTTTTGTGTTACGTGTTTAAAGGTTTGTGTGACAACCTGGATTATGTGAATGCATGAAATTTTACGTGTTATAGTTTTGATTAAGTGAATAATTGATTTCGCGTAGCGTCGCTAAATCACTATTCACGGGGCACGTTTTTCGAGGCACTATTCACGCCATAATATTTTTGCGTCTTTTTCAATTTTAATAAATTTCATAAATACGTGTACGCGTAGAATAATTTTTCCAAGTGTCAGAAATTTTATTTGAGCTGATACGTGATTTTATCCGTATCCGAAATGTATTATATGCGTGTTCCGAATATTTGGACAAATCCTATAATAATTATTTTTATACATCCCAATATTTTATGGGAGTACCCATTTTAATTTTGGGTAGAGTTATTTACCAGTTTTAGTACAAAAGTAGGAGTTTTCGGATATATTTTTGTGTATTTGGGTTTTTATTTTGGCTTGTTACACCAAGTGGGAACCAACCAAACCATTTTCAACCAATCAAATTGCTAGGAAATGAGGAGAGACAAGGGAGGTTGCCGGCAAGTTTGAATTTTGGCCTCCTTGAGCCACAAACCCATTTTATTCCCTAAATTCCTCCTCCACTTCTCCTCTTCCATTTCATTTCCTCCCACGCCACTTCCCTTGCTTTTCCATTCCAAGTTAGCCCATCAGCTGATAGAGAGAGAGAGAGGGAGAGAGCTGCAAAGAGGAAGAAGAAAGAAGGAGAAGCTCGTCGGAGAAGTCGCCGGAAAAAGAGAAGAAGGTCGCCGGAAAAAGAAGAAAGTCGCCGGAAAAAGAAAGGAGGAAGAAGAAGAAGGCACGGGTGGAAGAAGAAGAGAGTCCAAGCAAGAAAAACTCAAGCCAAGCAAGCCTAACAAGCTTCTTAATCATCTAGGAAGGATTTACAGAGGTAAACAATCAATCAAATCCATTCCATTCGATTTCTTGTTAAGTTTTCAAGTTTTTCTTAGTTTTTGAGCTCTTGAGCTTGTGGATTGATTTTCTAGCGATTTTGGAGGTTTTTGCTTGTTCTAGAAGTTTATATATGTTGTTAAGAGACTATGTAAGCCATTAATAACATCAAAGTGGAAAAACAACGCAAGAAATCCTTACCTTGGCTTAATGGAGCAAGAACAATGGACTTTGGACATGAACTTAGACATTCGAACTTTTTAGAGGACTATAAAGTTATGATTTCGTATTTGTTAATTTTATTTGTTGATATGGTATTGTAGTTCCATGGGTTACGAAGCTAACCCAGTTAGAATGGAGTAAAAAGGAGTTAAAACGAGTTCGTAGTAATGATTTTTGTAAAACTTGTCAAGAACTCAAAGAACAGCGTATGAACTTTCCACTTTGGCCTAAGATTTGGCCATGTTAATGTTAATGGGTAATTCTAAATATTTGATATGTTGTAGCCCCATAATAGGAGTCCATAGAGTCCGGAATGGACTAATTTTCTTGAGTATTGAAGGAGTTATGGAGGTTGGAGTGGCCGGAGGTCGGAGTCGCGAACTGGGAACAAACCCAGAATTCGGCTACTACAGAATGGCGCCGCAGTGCCACTCATAAGCCCTACAGCTCACGCTACAGCGAGGGGCAAGATAGGGAGAGACCGGGACTCGCGCTGCAGCGTGACATCCAAGCTCTAAGGCTCACGCTGCAGCGTGAAGCCCTGTCATTGAGAAGACGCGGGACTCGCACCGCAGCGTGAGATCCAACACTAAGGCCTGGCACTGCAGCTCCAGTGCCGTGTCCGGCTTGGATCGGGTCGATCAGACCGAATCGGGTCGGGTCGAATCTAATAAGTTCCTTTCAGCGGGCCCAACACTTATATTTTTCTTTGTACTAAATGATTTGACAAGTTATTTATTCATATCTGGTTAAGGCCTTACGTGCTTAATTTGATGTTAAATGTCAACCATGTAGGATATTAAGGAGCGTGTGTTATAATATTGTAGCAGCGCATCAGGTTTTCTCAACTGTACAACTTTTGTTTATTGTGCGAGTTATTTCTTGATTGAGCAAGCATTCTATATTATTGCAAGTTTCCTTAACCTTACTCGAATTATACTTGAGTAGGTTTCCTATTTTATAAAAATGTTATATATTGTTGCAAGTTTCATGACTCAAATTGAGTTATTACTTTCAAATTATACTAGTGGATTAATTATTGTATATTACTCCACATCAAAGATAATTATTGATATTCGCACCTTGTGCATTTGAATTCATTATCTGTTATTGGACTGTGAAACGTTAAGTTCTTCATTCATGAACTGTTTAAGGAAATAGTCTACGCCACTTGTTTCGGCTAGACACGTACAGGTTATTACTTTAAAAGTTATCCAAACCGATTGTTGGTGCGGATTCTTGGACTGAGAGAGCAACCCTTATATAGGGGATTTTAATGTGTCGATTATTCGATGCAGTCAGAGCTAAATGTTATGCATATACATACATAGGGTACGAGAGGCTGATCCCCTCGAGTACTACTGACGGGCCAGGCGTTTAAAAAGGTTAGTTGAATAACTGATCCTTTGGCCAAATAGTTCATGGTCTATTGGACCACTCAGCAGAAATAATCAATATTCATCATTTCTTTTGAATTTTGATTATATTGTCAGCTATTTCTTCAATGTCTTAAATTGTTGAATTATGCGATTACTGTTCTCATTCATTCATGATATATCCTCTTTATTCATTTTAAACTTGCTGAGCAAAGTAGTTGCTCACTCTTGCTATATCATGAACCTATTACAGTTAAGCCGGGGAGTTCCAAAGCGGACAAAGGCAAAGGAAAGCTTAAGGAATAGTTTTATGTACTATCCCGTTATGTAATTGTGGAATCGTTTTTTATTATTATTGTATTATGCGATGTAATCATTTAAGGTTATAGACCTTGGGACCGTAGTAAACCTTTTGTAATGAATAACATATGTTTATTTATTCCACATTAGTTGATTTATGTTGTTTAGAGGTGTATGGATATATTTTATCGTGAGCACCAGATTCGAGGTATTGGTACCTGAATTTGGGGGTGTCACAGGTTGGTATCAGAGCTTTAGGTTATAAACTTTAGGATTTGCGAAAGCTAGGTTATAACCTTAGTATTAAACTCGTATTGAGTACACTAGGTGATGGATCGAGGAGATTCAGTTGATGGTCATGTCTTGAGGTGGATTATGGAAATCCATCGAGCCGAGTTGTGCATGATAAAATATCACTTCATTTTATCAATGAATATATTTTATTGTGGCACTAACATCTTGCTGTCTATTTATTTTGTCTGTGGGTGTAGGATGTCTGAGATGGGAGAGTTCAGTCCTGCTAGAGAGGTAGAGTTCATAGACATTCATGTGGACGCAGGGCATTTAGTGGAGGTGCAGCTAAGTGAGCCCGAGATGATGGACACTAGGGATGAGTCTGAGGCCGAGTATGATTCTAAGGAGGAGCCAGTTACTGGAGGAGTGCTGAGGTTGTTAAGCAATGAGGGGGAGGATGAGGACCCTGAGGAGGATCCAGTGACGGGGGATGATGAGCCACCTGAATATGCAGATGGCATGGGCACTACTGCTAGTGACATCATCGAGGAGCTGACAAATAGGAATGGGGAGCTCGAGAATCGAGTAGCCCACTTAGAGGAGCAGAACTAGGATCACCAGGACCAAGAGGAGCAGTACAGGTCATTAGCTTATCAGACTTTGGAGGAAAAGGCTGAGATGGCCCAGAAACTACAGAAAAAGGGCTAGAGGATTACTGGGCTAGAGACAGAGGTTCACGGTTAGTGTGGGGCTTCTGTTCAGCTTGATATGATAGTTTATGACCTCTTAGAGAGGAATGTGGTGCTGGTAGGACAAATAGAGTGGGTAGAGGATCAGCTGGAGACTACTCGTTTGGAGCGAGATGAGGCTATGGAGCAGTTGGTAGCCCTGACTGCAGAGATTGATTCCCTCAGTTTAGGCTTGACTACTTCCATTGACAAGCTAAGGGACAGGGTGAGTTGCTAGCAGAAGCCTTGTGAAATAGACCCCCACATGTTGGAGACCAGCCAGAGCGGTAGCCTGCGCAGCATTTGGCTAATTTCAAGGACTTTAAAGTAGTAGGACCTCCTGAGTTCAAGGGAACACTAGACCCGCAACAGGTGGTAATGTGTTATTTTTAGCATTATGTTTACACTATGTCCCACTTTTGTTTTAATAGGGGCATACTTATGTTGTAAATCCCTATGCTTGTAGCGTGTGTGGGATAGTAGTTGAACCCCAATTTTGTTCCTGATAGAGGGTGGAAGGTTATTATTCCCCACTTTTGTTTGTTAGGGGATAGTTAATGATTGGCAGGCTATGTCATTTAGCGTTTATAGAAGTATTAAGATAGTGACATATGGTTATAAATGCAGTTGTTTTATTTAAATCAAACGTGTTTGATAGATGCTTTTACTTTTAATTGTTGACTTAAATGACTTTTTGCATATGGCATAAATCTAGTAGTAAAAGCCGACGGTTTCCTGTTAGCAGATCATAGCGCCAAGAGGACGACCGCGTAACCAAAAGATTGAGGAATCGGTTAATAACACTCAGGGTCATCTAAACCCAATGAGAGCGTTCGCTGAGTTGCTAGCAGAAGCCTTGTGAAATAGACCCCCACATGTTGGAGAACAGCCAGAGCGGTAGCCTGCGCAGCATTTGGCTAATTTCAAGGACTTTAAAGTAGTAGGACCCATTGAGTTCAAGGGAACACTAGACCCGATTGAAGCCCAAACCTGGATCGAAGAGATAGAAAAAGTGTTCGAGGTTGCCAGGGTGGCCGAAGAACAGAAGACAGGGTTCGCCACTTTTATGATGAAGGGTGAAGTGAACTATTGGTGGAAGGCAAAAAAGGACGTGCTGGAGATGGTGTGATACCATGGGAACGTTTCAAGGAGCTATTCTTTGAGAACTATTTCCTGGCGAGTATGCAGCAAAACATGGAGGTGAAGTTTCTAGAACTCAAGCAGGGGAGCATGTCAGTCGTAGAGTATGCGGCTAAATTTAATGAGTTAGCCCGATTTGCACCTCACCAGGTAGACACTGAAGTCAGAAAGGTAAGGAGATTTGAATTAGGCCTGAAGTCGTGGGTGTACATTAGGGTGGCAGTGTTAAGGATTGACACATTTTCTACGCTGTTGGAAAGGGCCATCATCACCGAAGGAGGCAACGAGGCTCTAGAAAAGTTCAATCAAGACAAAAAGAAGGGTCAAAAAGGAAGCAAGGGAGGAAGCAGCGGGGGAAGTAACCCGAATAAAAGAAAATGGAGTGATAGCCAACCTTCTTGTGGTAACAAGTCCGGATGAGAGGTTAAGAAGGGTAATAAATGCAATAATTCTGGAAAGAATCACTCTGGAGAGTGCATGAAAGGAAAAGGAGTTTGTTTCAACTGTGGGCAGCAGGGGCACTTTGCTCCTCAGTGTCCAAAGGGAAAGAAAGCAGGATGCTTCTCATGTGGAGCACCAGATCATCAAATCAAGGATTGCCCGAAAAGGAAGGGGGATGCAACAAGTGGCAATAGGTACAATAATAATAGCAACAACAACAATAGGTTGAACATTGGAGTGCCAGCTAGCCAAACCAACAGACCAACGACATGCACTTTCAACATGACCGTTCAGGATGCGGTGGAATCAAAGGATGTGGTGTCAGGTATTATTTTGATCAATAATATTAATGCATATGTATTATTTGATTCGGGAGCTACCTGTTCATTTGTGTCGGATGAATTTGCTAAACGGTTAAACTGACCTCGTGAGAAATTAGAGAATTCTATGAGTGTGGAAGTAGCTAATAAAGAAATTATCCCCGTAGATTTCATTTATAGGAATGGTTGCGCGAATTGAGAGGGTTTAAGTTTGACGTGAATTTGATTCCGATACGGTTAGGAGAATTTGATGTAATCCTTGGAATGGACTGGTTGTCTAGTCACGGGGCTGTGATTGACTGTCAGAAGAAATGTATACACCTGAAGACTCCAGATAAGTCGAGGGTTGTATTCTACGGTAGTAAATCGCCTAGACAATCTTGTTGTCTAACGATGATGCAAGCAAGGAGATTGCTAAGAAAAGGTTATATAGGTTATCTGGCTCACGTGGTTGATACCCGAAGAGTAGAGGGTGAGCTGGGTCAGATACCTGTAGTAAGGGAATTTCCAGATGTTTTCCCAGATGAGTTACCGGGTTTACCGCCGGATAGAGAAGTGGAATTTATGATCGATTTTGTACCGGGAACCGCACCGATCCCAAAGGCACCATACAGGAAGGCACCGGTAGAGATGAAAGAACTGATGGTTCAACTGTAGGAGCTGCTAGATAAAGGGTATATTCGTCCGAATGTATCTCCATGGGGAGCACCAGTGCTGTTTGTAAAGAAGAAAGATGGATCACTGAGACTTTGTATCGACTATCAGGAGTTGAACAAAGTCACGATTAAGAACAAGTATCCGTTGCCCAGGATTGATGATTTGTTCGATCAATTGAAGGGAGCGAAATACTTTTCAAAGATTGACTTGAGGACGGGTTATCACTAGCTAAAGGTGAGGCAGAGAGATATTCCAAAGACAGTATTCAGAACTCGATATGGACACTTTGAGTTTTTGGTGATGTCATTTGGGCTGACGAACGTGCCAGCAGCATTTATGGACATGATGAACAGAGTGTTCAAGCAATACCTAGATAAATTTGTTGTCATTTTCATAGATGACATTTTAGTCTACTCGAAGACGGAGGAGGAACACATCGAGCATTTGAGGATAGCCCTGGAAACGCTAAGAAGGGAGAAACTATATGCAAAGTTTTCCAAGTGTGAATTCTGGCTACAAAGGGTGCAGTTTTTGGGGCACATAATTGACAAGGATGGTGTATCAGTGGATCCTGCCAAGGTAGAAGCAGTAATAAACTTGGAGCAGCCGAAGACGCCAACAGAAGTCCGAAGTTTCTTGGGATTAGCAGGTTACTATCAGAGGTTTGTTCAGAACTTTTCAAAGATAGCGACACCATTGACAAATTTGACGAGCAAGACTGTGAAGTTTGTATGGACGGATAAGTGCGAAGAGAGTTTCTTGGAGTTAAAGAAGAAACTTAGTGAAGCACTTGTGTTATCCCTACCGAATAATACAGGGGGATTTGTGGTGTACAGTGATGCGTCACACAAAGGCCTTGGGTGCGTATTGATGCAACATAGGAAGGTCATTGTGTACGTATCACGGCAGCTGAAGGACTATGAGAAGGGATATCCGACTCATGACCTGGAACTAGCGGCAGTGGTGTTTGCTCTAAATATTTGGAGACACTATCTGTATAGAGAGAAGTGTGAGATATACACAGACCACAAAAGTCTGAAGTACATCTTCACTCAAAAGGAACTAAACATGAGGCAGAGGCGATGGTTGGAGTTGATCAAGGACTACGATTGTGAGATTTTATACCATCTCGGTAAAGCCGATGTAGTAGCCGATGCTCTGAGTAGAAAAGGCAGGGATAAGTTGATGATGCTGACAGCTCAAGAAGAACTGATCAAGGATATGGAAAGACTGGAGTTGGAAGTCAAGTATCCGACAGATGCAAACGAGAAACTGTTCGCAATTGAGGCGAGTCCGACTTTATTAGACAAGATAAAGGAGACTCAAGAAAAGGATGATGAATGTATCGCCATAAAGAATCGAATCTCAGAAAGAGAGGAATTAAAGTACAAGTCTGATAGCACGAGACTACTAAGGTTTGAAGTGAGGATCCAGATACCGATGGTTCCGGAGTTAAGGGAAGAGATTCTGCAGGAAGCTCATTCTACAAGGTATTCGATACACCCTGGTAGTACCAAGATGTATCAAGACTTGCACCAACACTTCTGGTGGCCGAACATGAAAAGAGAGGTTGCGGAATGTGTTGGGCGATGTTTGACATGTCAGAGGGTAAAAGCAGAACATCAGAAACCGGGCGGACTGCTACAACCGCTAGAGATTTCGGAGTGGAAGTGGGAGCATATCACTATGGATTTTGTGACGGGGCTTCCACCAACTCAGAAGGGTTACGGCGCGATCTAGGTGATCGTGGATCGTTTAACTAAATCTACACATTTTCTACCGATCAAGATAAGGTACAATCTGGAGCAGCTAGCAAGGTTATATGTGAAAGAGATTGTGTCGCGACATGGAGTGCCAGTATGTATTGTATCTGACAGAGATCCGCGTTTCACGTCGAATTTCTAGAAAAACTTGCAAGAAAGGTTGGGAACCCAGTTGAGGTTGAGTACGACATATCATCCTCAAACGGATGGGCAAAGTGAACGAACGATTCAGACACTGGAGGATATGCTTAGAACATGTGTGATGGATTTTAAAGGCAGCTGGGATGATCACCTACCATTGGTGGAGTTTGCCTGTAATAACAGTTATCATGCAAGTATTGGCATGTCGCCATACAAAGCATTATACAGAAGGAAGTGCCGAACACCTCTGTGTTGGGACGAAGTCAGTGAACGGAGACTGTTGGGACCTAAATTGGTACAGCAGACCTTGGATGTTGTCAAAGTGATAAGAGCTCGATTAGTAGCGGCTCAGGACCGACAGAAGAAATACGCCGATTTGCATCGTCAGAAGCGAGACTTTGAAGTTGGCAACTTTGTGTTTTTGAAGGTAACTCCCTGGAAGGGGAAGATCAGATTTGGAAAGAAGGGCAAATTGAGTCCCAGGTTCGTAGGACCTTTTGAAGTTTTAAGGAGGGTAGGTGAAGTGACGTACGAGTTAGCTTTACCTCCAGAACTTGAGCATATTCATAATGTGTTTCACGTCTCCGTGTTGCGGCCATATAAACCCGACTACAAGCATGTGATATCCTATGAACCAATTCAAGTTGAGAAGGACTTGTCATATGAAGAGATTCCTGTCCAGATATTAGATAGGAAAGAGCAGACATTAAGAAATAAGGTCATCCGTTCGGTCAAAGTACTTTGGAGGAACCACGCAGCTGAAGAAGCTACGTGGGAGCGAGAAGAGAAGATGAGGAAGAATTATCCGCATCTTTTTGAGTGAACCCATGTTCAGTTTTTCGTACCTAGACTGTAATTCTGGGGACATAATTCTTATAAGGGGGGGGAGGATGTAGCGACCGGGAATTCTGGATTTACCTTATAATTCGAATTTTTAAATATTAATGAATATATTATATTTTATTCATATTATTTTTGTGTTACGTGTTTAAAGGTTGTGTGACAACCTGGATTATGTGAATACATAAAATTTTACGTGTTATAGTTTTGATTAAGTGAATAATTGATTTCGCGTAGCGTCGCTAAATCACTATTCACGGGGCACGTTTTCCGAGGTACTATTCATGCCATAATATTTTTGCGTCTTTTTCAATTTTAATAAATTTCATAAATACGTGTACGCGTAGAATAATTTTTTTAAGTGTCGAAAATTTTATTTGAGCTGCTACGTGATTTTATCCGTATCCAAAATGTATTATATGTGTGTTTTGAATATTTGGACAAATCCTAGAATAATTATTTTTATACATCCCAATATTTTATGGGAGTACCCATTTTAATTTTGGGTAGAGTTATTTACCAGTTTTGGTACAAAAGTGAGAGTTTTCGAATATATTTTTGTATATTTGGGTTTTTATTTTGGCTTGTTACACCAAGTGGGAACCAACCAAACTATTTTCAACCAATCAAATTGCTACGAAATGGGGAGAGAGAAGGGAGGTTGCCGGCAAGTTTGAATTTTGGCCTCCTTGAGCCATAAACCCATTTTATTCCCTAAATTCCTCCTTCACTTCTCCTCTTCCATTTCATTTACTCCCACGCCACTTCCCTTGCTTTTCCATTCCAAGTTAGCCCATCAGCTGATAGAGAGAGAGAGAGGGAGATAGCTACAAAGAGGAAGAAGAAATAAGGAGAAGGTCGCCGGAGAAGTCGCCGGAAAAAGAGAAGAAGGTCGCCAGAAAAAGGAAGAAAGTCGCCGGAAAAAGGAAGGAGGAAGAAGAAGAAGGCACGGGTGGAAGAAGAAGAGAGTCCAAGCAAAAAAACCTTAAGCCAAGCAAGCCTAACAAGCTTCTTAATCATCTAGGAAAGATTTACAGAGGTAAACAATCAATCAAATCCATTTCATTCGATTTCTTGTTAAGTTTTCAAGTTTTTCTTAGTTTTTGAGCTCTTGAGCTTGTGGATTGATTTTCTAGCGATTCTGGATGTTTTTGCTTGTTATAGATGTTTATATATGTTGTTAAGAGACTATGTAAGCCATTAAGAACATCAAAGTGGGAAAAAATGCAAGAAATCCTTACCTTAGCTTAATGGAGTAAGAACAATGGACTTTGGACATGAACTTGGACATTCAAACTTTTTAGAGGACTATAAAGCTATGATTTCGTGTTTGTTAATTTTATTTGTTGATATGGTATTGTAGTTCCATGGGTTACGAAGTTAACCCAATTGGAATGGAGTAAAAAGGAGTTAAAACGAGTTCGTAGTAATGATTTTTGTAAAACTTGTCAAGAACTCGAAGAACAGAGTATGAACTTTGCACTTTGGCCTAAGATTTGGCCATGTTAATGTTAATGGGTAATTCTAAATTTTTGATACGTTGTATCCCCATGAGTTACGAGTCCATAGAGTCTAGAATGGACCAATTTGCTTGAGTATCGAAGGAGTTATGGAGGTTGGAGTGGCTGGAGGTCGGAGTCGCGAATTGGGAACAAACCTAGAATCTGGCTACTGCAGAATGGTGCCGCAGCGCCACTCATAAGCCCTGCAGCTCACGCTGCAGTGAGGGGAAAGATAGGGAGAGACCGGGACTCACGTTGCAGTGTGAGATCCAAGCTCTAAGGCTCACACCGCAGCGTGAAGCCTTGTCATTGAGAAGACGCGGGACTCATGCCGCAGCGTGAGATCCAGCACTAAGGCCTGGCGCTGCAGCGCCAGTGCCGTATCCGGCCTAGGTCGGGTCGATCAGACCGGATCGGGTCGGGTCGAACCTAATGAGTTCCTTTCAGCAGATCCAACACTTATATTTTTCTTTGTACTAAATGATTTGACAAGTTATTTATTCATATCTGGTTAAGGCCTTACGTGCTTAATTTGATGTTAAATGTCAACCAAATTGGTATTGTCTTAAGGCGGAAATTGAATAATCTAATTGCAACTTATGCTTAGTTTCTAGGGGCAGCCACTCGCTCACCGGGGAGCGAGACCCCCGACTAGGTAGTCGTAGGGCAATCAATGTGTTTTAATGATGCAGCGTCCGTTTTGAACCATTATTTGGAATGTGACTAATTGTTATGTAAATATATACTTAATTGTGTAGGATATTAAGGAGCGTGTGTTATAATATTGTAGCAGCGCATCAGGTTTTCTCAATTGTACAACTTTTGTTTATTGTGCGAGTTATTTGTTGATTGAGCAAGCATTCTATATTATTGCAAGTTTCCCTAACCTTACTCGAATTATACTTGAGCAGGTTTCCTATTTTATACAAATGTTATATATTGTTGCAAGTTTCATGACTCAAATTGAGTTATTACTTTCAAATTATACTAGTGGATTAATTATTGTATATTACTCCACATCAAAGATAATTATTGATATTCGCACCTTGTGCATTTGAATTCATTATCTGTTATTGGACTGTGAAACGTTAAGTTCTTCATTCATGAACTGTTTAAGGAAATAGTCTACGCCACTTGTTTCGGCTAGACACGTACAGGTTATTACTTTAAAAGCTATCCAAACCGATTGTTGGTGCGGATTCTTGGACTGAGAGAGCAACCCTTATGTAGGGGATTTTAATGTGTCGATTATTCGATGTAGTCAGAGTTAAATGTTATGCATATACATAGGGTACGAGAGGCTGATCCCCTCGAGTACTACTGACGGGCCAGGCGTTTAAAAAGGTTAGTTGAATAACTGATCCTTTGGCCAAATAGTTCATGGTCTATTAGACCACTCAGCAGTAAATAATCAATATTCATCATTTCTTTTGAATTGTGATTATATTGTCAGTTATTTCTTCAATGTTTTAAATTGTTGAACTATGCGATTATTGTTCTCATTCATTCATGATCTATCCTCTTTATTCATTTTAAACTTGCTGAGCAAAATAGTTGCTCACTCTTGTTCTATCATGAACCTATTGCAGTTAAGCCGGGGAGTTCCAAAGCGGACAAAGGCAAAGGAAAGCTTAAGAAATAGTTATATGTATTATCCCGTTATGTAATCGTGGAATCGTTTTGTATTATTATTGTATTCTGCGATGTAATCATTTAAGGTTATATACCTTGGGACCGTAGTAAACCTTTTATAATGAACAACATATGTTTATTTATTCCGCATTAGTTGATTTATGTTGTTTAGAGGTGTATGGATGTATTTTATCGTAAGCACCAGATTCGAGGTATTGGTACCTGAATTTGGGGGTGTCACATCATATGTATATTGTATATTATGGGTTCCCCCCAGTATTTGTCTATATAATTATTACATAAGTGTGCATTTGATATATATAATGATAAATTGTGTTAGTACAAATATGTTGATTAATTATGGTTTATGTCTGCTTAATTTGATTTGATACTGAACTAATATATATTTGTAAAGATAACTTTTATACAGTCCTTTGTATAGATTAACAATTGAAGTAAAATAGTTTAGATAAGGATTTAAGTAGATCTAAATTTTGTATTGATCGTAGAGCATATTGTACTTAGAGATCGTTTTGTCCAAACTCTATTGAAGATCGTTTTGTTAGCAAATTGTCATAAAAAAATACTCTGAGGTCATAAAGTCTAAGATCTTAATAGTAAAGGATTGACAAAAGGGATTATAAGATCAAGTTAGCTCCTGATCGTAAAACAAGGTCACTCTACTAAGCCAGTCACTAAACGAAGCAACTATACTTTTGTAAATTCAAATCGTTTAGTGATGTTAACTAAACGATATGAGACCAACACTAAGATTTTGTGAAAAAAGTTCGTTTAGCTAAAATCATAGAGTCAGAAGGTCTGACATCAAGTGATAGAGGTCCTCATATTTGGACTCCCAATCTCAAGTTTGATTATATCTCTGTTCAAGTCAACACAAAGGGACAAAGGGAATAAGACAACTTTGCAACAATTATTTGCTCAGAGCCTGAACACGCGTCATTTTCTGCACTATCTAGTACGCTAATGGATAGTGACATTTCATTGTACAATAGACAATGTTTCAGGTCAATAAATTGGAAGCGGTTAGATGTTCTTAAGGGATTTGAGCAACGACAACAAATTAACGCAAATCTAACGAGCAGAATTCTAAGATGAGCTATGAAAGGATCAGATCTACAATACTTGAAGGTTACTGACTGATTGATCAAAGCTTCCTAAGAAAAGAGAAAAAACTCAAGCAGTGGTTACTCTACGATCTGTGATACATTTACCAGCTGCTATATAAGTCAATCTTTTCTAAAAGCTCAAAAAGAAACATAGCAGCACTTCAAACAACATTATTTCATTCTTAATGATTCTTTCTAATATTAATGATTAGAATTTATAAGTCTTTCTGACTTAAAGTTTCTTAATGTTGTAATAGTTTTTAGTGAACTTGTACTTGGTGTAATTTCATCCTTAATGGATCATCCCTAGTAGAAGAGAGGACTAGGAGATATTTGTGCTCCAAATATCTTAAAAATCCTTATGTCTTTTACTTTCTACATTTAATTTCAATATCTACTTGGGGTTTCACTCTACATTTCACTAAACTCTTAACCAAAACTTTTTAATATCTTTAAGGGGTTTTCAAATTAACTTATTCCTTTTTTTTGCTAAATCAAATTAACTTATTCCACTATAATATAATCTGTGTTATTAAAATTATATGATAATATGTCAAAAAAGAAATTTTTTAGAATATCTATTCAAACCTCCTCTGTAATATTTCAGATATTTCAGAAATTTAAAATAAGAATTTAATAAATAAAATTCTTATTAATGGATGAAGTAGATTTGGACATATGTATATATGTGTTTCATATAATGTGAAGTATGTGATTTTGTGTAATGGACTAAATGTGTATATATGGATGTGAAATATATACATATATTGGAAAAATGAGATTTAATATTTAATTAAATCATTAAAGAAAGTGGATAAAATTAATTAATTAATATTAATTGATTGAGATTAAATTGAAATTATATTATGAAATAATATAATTTGAATATTGAGCCTTGGACGGTGATAGAATTATTATGAACTAAATTTCATATACGAGTTAATTCTCTATTTGAAAATTAGTGGGTTAAAATATTTGTTTTAATTAATTGAATAAAGAAACTTATTTAGTTAAATGATGATAGTTGTATTTATATTACAATAATTAAATGTAATATGAATAATGGTATAATATTTAATATTATGCCAAAAGGATGTGAATTAATAGTTGGTCAAAACTAATTAATTTAATTAGTATGAACTAACTAACGAAGCGTATAATTGTAATCTGAGTTCGGAGTGGAATTTGGAGATGTGGACTGGACGGTTGAGTCTGGAACGTCGGAATTAGTAAGAATGGACTGTAAGTTCGAAAAAAATTGATTTTTAGAATCTGAAATGGTCAAATGGACAATTAATCGGATAAGTGAGTAAATAAATTTTGGGAGAAATTGGGCCCCTAGGGGAGTGTCGGCAACCCTAATTGGAGGGTGAGAATGCTGATTATTTGAGGAGAGAATGGGATGTGATGGGTGTGGGTAATGGGGGGACAAGTGGGAAACAAAGAGAAAAATGGGGAAGAAAATGAGGAGGGTTGTTAGCCATATGTTGGCCATCTATTTTGGCCTAATAAGGCAAATGTTCAGCATTTTCATTTTCTTTACCTCACAAACTCCCTCCCGTAGCAATTCTCTAGAGAAAGAAAGAGAAAGAAGGAAAAAGAAAGGAAAAGAAAAGAAAGAATGAAAGGGAAAGGTAGAGAAAGAGGAAGAATAATAACTCTCTGCACCTCTCATTCTCTCACTTGGCTGAAATTTCAGCAGAAAATAGAAGAGAATGAAGAGTAAGAGGAGAAGGAGAAGAAGAGAAAAAGAAGAAGGAAGAAGGAAGAAAAATAGAAACTAAGAAAGGTAATTCCCAAACTCTAAGCTATTCCTTTTGGTATTCATGTATTAATTGTTATGAAATTGGTTGTGGGAGTTTGTTATGAGTAAGGAATCATGAAGGATTCTGTTATAAGGATGGATTGGTTGAAGATTGGATGTTAACATGTTCAAATTAGCATACAATCTGAAATTTTAAGCTATGCACATCACATGTTTGATAAATTGCCTAAAAGAGGTTGTTTTGCTAAAACATGAGAATTGGCTAGAGTTTGATGCTAGATAATATGTATATATGAGTTATGAGTTAACTCAAGTGAAAGTAGTATGCACACAAGCCAATCATATTTGATATGATGTAGCATATACTTTGTAATCTTATTCAGTTATAAAAGGCATTTTACATTATCTACATAGTGTTATTATATTAAATGTGATAAACCCATAGTTTTGAGCAATGTTTTTAGAATCATGATGGTGATCATGCTAATGAGATCTAAATTCGAGATAGCTCAAAAACTAAAATCGTTCCTAATCGTTAGATTACTAAAAAGGGGATTAGTGAATCCGGATAGATTAGTACATACGTTGCTTGCTCTTAGGAAGAGGATGATTGATCTCATAATCATTTGTGTGGAGACACTAAAGCAAGTATGTAGGTGCTTATTGGAGAATAAGTTCACTGAACGTGGCTCGCTAAGGAATACCTAATGGAGTTTTACTCGGCTGTCAATAGGAATTCCTCTAGTGATAGTAGTACAAGTGATCCTTAGGCTTGAGATCATCATAGTATCTTGTGTATGATGAGTTATACTTTGACATGTCCCTTAAGACCTTTGGGGTATATCAAAGGGTATGATTGGGTATAATAAGCTGTGCATAGAGATAGGTGAATGATCAACAAAGAATCTACCACGTCTAGTAAAAGATGTGAATGTCCTATGTGATTCGATAAATGACAGCTCAGTAGTCCTTGGCCAAGGCAGAATGAAATTAGAAAGGAGTTTCTAATTTGCATTATTTAGAGTTGTGCATTTGGGAATCGAAATACATATAATTAAATAAAATAAGACTTGCAGTAAATCCATGTCTTATATTTAATTGGGATATTGTATGGTAGAAGGATTGAATTGTACGGTAACTATTCACTGAAAGGTTCTTTCATGATTAATGTTGAAATCTATATTATCTGGAAAGTCGTTGATCGCTAAGGGGGCTTACCCTTATTGTAGAATAAATATTATTTATTTAAAGGGTATCAATCCATGGCAACCGGTTGTCATGGATACTATTTGAGCAACCAATATCTCCACCGTTGATCACCAAAATGGATGGCTTAGAATGATAAAAAAAAGTCTTCCCTGCCGCTACAGGCTGTAGTGGCAGTAATATGGCTTGTAGCGGCACAAGAAATTACTCATTTGTCCCTCATTTGCCCATGTGCTACAAGCTCTAGCGGCAGTGTAGTAAAACAATAATTTCAAGTGGCGCAGCGGTAGCTCAGTGACCCAATATTTCCCTTGGACTTGGGATCAAATCCTAGCGGAGGCATAAATATTTTGCTTCAAGTGCTATTTTCTTTTTTAAATTTCTTATCAAACTAAATAAAATACAAAACAAATCTCAACATTAAACTAAATATATATATATTTATATTTATAAACAAATATTCATATAAATAATTAGAGATAAATATAGTATTTATAAATTTATATCTAAATATTCATATAAATATTTATATTTATCTCTAAATATTTATATATATATATATATACATATATATTAATTTATATGAATATTTAGAGATAAAAATTTATAAATATAAATATTTATATGAATATTTGTTTATAAATATAAAAATATATATTTAGTTTAATGTTGAGATTTGTTTTGTATTTTATTTAGTTTGATAAGAAATTTAAAAAAGAATATAGCACTTGAAGCAAAAATTTATGCCTACGCTAGGATTCAATCCCAAGTCCAAGGGAATATTAGGTCACTGAGTTACCGCTGCGCCACTTGAAATTATTGTTTTGCTACACTACCGCTAGAACTTGTAGCGGCAGGCATTGTAGCACATGGGCAAATGAGGGGCAAATGAGTAATTTCTCGTGTCGCTACAAGCCATATTACTGTCGCTACAACCTGTAGCGGTAGGGAAGACTTTTTTATCAATCTAAGCCATCCATTTTGGTGATCAACGGTGGAGATATTGGTTGCTCAAATAGTACCCATGGCAACCGGTTGCCATGGATTGATACCCTTATTTAAATGAATTAAATAGTTTAATTTATTTATTTAAATAAGATTAGAATTGTTCTAATTGATTTATTCACAACCGGTTTAATATGGAGAACCTAAAGGGTCACACTGCAAAAGGAAAATATTTATTTAAGAAGTAAATGGCATAATTGTAATAATAAGTTATGTGTATTTAATTTAGTTTATGGAGATAGAATAAATTAAATAGCTTAATATTTATTATTTAAAATTTTGAAAATATTAAATATAAATTAATAAGAGGAGTCTTATTATTATTATTACTATTACTATTATTTAATTCCTAATAGGGATTGAGAATTAATTAATAGAAGTACTCTCTCATGAATTCTTAATTGGATTAGGAGCAGAATTAATTAAAGGAGTTTAATTAGAATAGAAACCGTAATCCTAAATAGTTTAGGGAAGGGTTTTCTTACATCTATAAATAAGAGAAGTCTTATCATAGATTAGGGTTACACACTCTTGCATAAGAATTGTGGAGAGTACTTACAATTTCTATAGAGATAGAAACTAGGGTTTTGCCAAGACCCATCTTCTTGAATAGATATTATTCCTTGGTGGATCACCTCTAGAGGCCAAACACTTGGGTGGCTAACGTTGATCAAAGGAAGGAATTTAATTGGTGGAATTCAAGGAGAACGCGAAAGAATTGGAAGTGAACTTGTACCTGAGGAAGCTAGAATTCTACAAGGGTATAATTCTTATTCTCCATCTCTTTCGTTTAATTAATAATTGTGCATAAAGAAAGATCATGGTGATGGTTTGTATAAAATTTTTAAAATCTGATTTTATCGCGCTTCCGCTTTATTTATGTAATTTGATTGTATGTTCACGTTATAAAAACCTAACATCAAGTTGGTTGGAGGATTTAAAACGAATTCAAACTAGTTAAAACTAAAAACTATGTTGAACACAGACTTTTGAGCCTCTAAAAATCTGTCTTGAAGAATCCTTTTTGGTCATGTGATAATTTTCTAAAATACCATGTAGTATCATCTCAAACATATCCGAATTTAAAAACAATCCGATGTGTAGGTTGTGAGATATAAAATCGTTAAGTAGCTATGAAAATAACAAAGTTGTTGGAAATTTCGAAATCTGCAGAAAATCTGGAATTTTGGTCAAGTATGAAAACTGTTCTGAGTAGGCTATTTTCGCCTACTGTTTCGAAGCCTTACCAAACTATTTTCGTGAATGTTATATTTTTTAAAAATACTACGTAGTATGAGGTCTAACATATCCGTAAATAGATGTAATCTGATTTGTAACAAATGAGATAAAAATTCGCAAAACTAGCACAAAAATCATGAAATCCAAAATTTCCAGATTTTTGTCGAGAGCCTGGGCAGTGTGTAGGCTGTCCTGGGCAATTTATATACTGTTTTTGGCACGCCGAGCCATTTTGGTTCGCCGAGTCAATTTTTGGGCATTACGTAATTTTTTGATATGTTGCTCAGTTTTTCATGTAAAATCCAAATATGTAATCGTTGCGTAGCACTTTTTGGACAACCCAAAAAGTGTAGAATAATTCTTTTAATCAATAGGGTCTTGATTGAAATATGAAATGTAGTAAGATTGCATAATTAACCCATATGTGGGATGATAATCCAAGATTGGATAATTAAGTAAAGATTCATAAATTAATTTAATTATGTATCAAGTCTCGAATGAGATTATTTAGCATGTTATAACCCAATGAGTTATATATAGATTATACAAGGATGGTTGGAGTTCAGATGAGGTAAACCGATGAATAAGGTTATGCAATGGATATTTGATTTGCGTAAAATAGTAACCGAGACAAGTTTCCTAACTTACACAAATTTTATGTTGTGAAAGTTTCTTGAACTTACTCAATTTTTATTTGAGCAAGTCTTCTTAGTTCATTGATTATATTCTCTTGAAAGTTATATGATGTATTGAAGCTTTAATTTACGCAATGTTTGTGTTGTGTGAATTTTAAACTTATGCAAATCTTTAATATTTGTACAAGTTGTTCGAGCTATGTTAAATTGCAAGATCCTATGTTTGGTTATGGAATTTCATTTGTTATATGGCATTCATCTTATTATGTGAAATGATGTATAAAAGAGAGTTATTTGTCATTTGATTCGGCTTTACTCGATTTGTGAGCTATTCAAGTCGGAATGTTTATTGTTGTGATATTGAATTATAATAATTCTTGAATTGTGATAGTTGATTGTGCCAAGTCAAAATTAAATAAATCTTGGGCAATTAATAATATAGGTTGCACCTCGTGTAACAATAAGTTTTATATGAGTAAATGTGGTTATGATTGCACCTCGTGCAATGATGTATTTGTTAAGCGTTAAATTCAATAACGTGTTAGACCAATATTAGCACTTATGTGCTAAACTAAAGAAGAAATGTTCTAGAATTGAACTGTTGATGTGTTTAAGATTATGTTTATTCATGAAAAATGTTTAAAGCAAAAGCAAAAAAAAAATAATTAATTCCTATTTATTTGAGATGTTTCACAATTATTGTTCAATTGTTGAAGTTTTCAGAAAGATTATTCTATTCATGAATGTTGTTTATTCACTGTTTATACTTGTTGGGGAAATTAAATGCTCACTCTTGCAAATTCTAAAATTTTTGCAGCTACAACGGAAGGACCAGAATGGTCAGAAGAAGATAAGAGTTATTAATTATTAAGGTGGAATAGTTAAAGTGTAGACACCCAAATTTTGCGTTCCCTATACTAACCGTGACAGGAGGGCAAAATCATCAATTGAACCGGCTTACGGGAGCGAAGGAATGGGCACAAGTGCGAACGCTCAACACCACCGCGATGATTGGCAACCAAAGCTGACGTGACAATAAGGCCGTCCGAAACGAGCATTCCCGAATGAGGTGGCACGTCTCCCGGAAATTCCCGGACTGCAAAATACAAGCCTGTCAGCGAAAATCAACGTTACGGCACGAAAGTCGAGGCGTGGCACGAAAATCGAGAAAGTCAAACCGTCCAGCTGCGGATTGATCTGCGGCCAATAAGTGCGCCTTTTGAAAACACGGAACTCGAAACCAGGTGAGTGGAAGGCAGGCGGCCAGCCAGCCTATTTTAGCTCATTCCCTCTTCAGCATACAGGAGGTTCAGCAGATTGAGAGGAGAAGAGAATTCAGCATAGCAGCAGCACGGAAATAGAAGGGAAAATAGCAAATTTTGCAACCAAATAGGAAGAAAAGAGAGAAAAAAGGAGAGGATTTATACTCTTTTGATTTTGATTGTATCAAATATACTTCTCATCCTATTCAAATACACAAGTTTGCATCCATTTGAGATCATTTGCAAGGTGAAAATTCCCTTTGTTATAGAAATTTATATCATGTTATTTGGTTAAATTAAATGTAATTTTCATGAATATTGTTGAGCTATCATGGATTAGGGATTATTAGTGAGGGTTCCATCGGAACAAAATTCTTCCTAATAACCCGAGGATATCCAATTGGTGAAATTTCTAGCTTGTTTAGGGTGATGTATCGGGCGTAAATTATTTAGATTATCATTTTCGGATATCATGGTGTATTAGATAAATCCGGGTTGGTTAGTTCTGTAGTATTCATTTTGTGGGCATGTAACAATCTCGGGTGTGAGCCTAGGAACGCGACCCCGTGGTCCAAATCCGATGATGGACGTTTTGATGTATGTAATAGATTCGAGGTGCTCATTTTTGTAACATGTAATCGTCGGGTCTTAAAACGACGCTAAGGCGAGAATCGGGTTTAAGGCCCCGTAGTAGTGAAATATGTGATTGTTGGCGTTCGGGGATATTTTGATGGCTTACATGCCCGTGAATAGCCCCCTACGCGTTTTGATATTTAATTTGATTTGTAACACCAAACAAAAGATTTCAAAGCCAAAACAATAAAGATTTTTTCTAAAATCAATCAAAGTAGGATATTAGCATCACGAGGCTAAGAATTGGAAATGCTAATGAAAGTCGATTCCTATTTTACGAGAAAGCTAAAGAGAAGTTGTTTCCAAATGTCACGAAAAAATGGTTTTATAAAAAGAAATAACCGTTTTACTAAACCTTGATACATAGGGCGAAAGAGATTCTAGAAATTGCCCATCATTTGTGAAAGCAACGTATAAATCTCGATCCCTATTTTGGCTAAGGTTTAACAAATTCATGTTTTGTCAAAACAACACTTAATGAAAAATCTCATAATTCTTGCCAATTAAAATCAAACCTTTCTCATAAAGAAATGAAGCTTCCTCGAATAGGCCAAAAGACATTCTAAAGCACTCTCAAAATAAAACACGTCTCTTTCATAAAACACCAAAAGGAATTCCTTTTTATACAAAACTCACCACAACAATTCATTAGGCACACACACACGCACACATACACATTTCATGAATTAAAGGATAGGAAAGTATCAAGATTGCGGTAACCGTATTTCACGGAAGTCGGGGGGTGCCTAACACCTTCCCCTCGCTTAAGCAAGCCCCCGAACTCTATGAATCTCGATTCGCAGACCAATTAATTCGGAGTCACATATGAGCCAGCGATTTATAAAAAACGAAAACTCGGATGAGTTGGTACATCCATTTCAAATATACCAACTGGCGACTCTGGTTAATTGGCTCATCATAAAAAACGATCTTTCAAAATCCCGTCGACATTAAGGCCGACCTTTTCCAAAAAATCATTCTATCAAAAGGCTAAAAATAGGAAAAGGACAAAAAAACGGCGTCGACAACTGGCGACTCTGCTGGGGAACATTAGAGGGCTTAAGCCGCGTTCAAATCTTGATACTATCCTATCCTTTAAAAATTCATAAAATGTGTGTATGTGCGATATTTTGATTTTTTCTTTTTTGTTGTGTGAATGTGTGTTTTGTCCAAATGGATGATTGAATGGAATTGCTTTACTTTTAAGTAATCATTTGCATACGGTGAGGACGACGAATGTGAATGTATGTTGAGAGAGTACCTCCTCCTGAGGCGAACCTGTCGGTTGCTTATTACTGGACTCGAAGGGGCTGCTCCTCGGAGATGGCTCAGGAAACGCACCACCCAAATCCGCTCCAATCGAAAGGACTCAGACGAGTAGATTGCGAAGATTTGGGGACCTTCATGCCGAAAAGCCCGTGAGAGTAACCCTAGGATAGGTCAGCCTCAGATTAACCCAACGCAGGAAAAGTCTCTTCATGCCCTTTTACGGTCGCGCATATAAATGTCATAATCCCATGCGATATTCATATATGCATCGCATCCCCTTCTGTCGAGAGAAATTACTAACCTCTATGTTTTGCAGGGAACAGCTGGGGAAGCATAATAAAGTCATGTTTAGCATTTGTTATTGCATTAAAGGACTACTAACTTTCTGTTTTACAGGGAAAGATTAAAAAACTCAAAACACGAAAGTTACAGCTTTAGCATGCATCCATATCCTCTCATTGCCCAGGACTAAACTTCGAACCGTTGTTTCTGTAGGATTGCTCCTCAAACCCGTTCGCAGTCTAAAAGGGCCCAAGACTCTACATCTGAAATGGCTGATCTCCCACCTACTAATCTTGGTTCCATATCTAGGGAGGAATTTGATGACTTTAAGAAACAGATGTTGGAGATGGCCATAATGCTGAAGGAGCAATTTATACCTAGACATGATCCACCTAAGGAGGATCCACCCCAACCTAAGGGCGAGCCAGTCGTCCCAAAGGCCATTCCCGTACCTAATAAAACAGTGATTACTATCCCGGAAGAGGGAGATACTGATGACCTGCGAAAGAAAATGAAACAAATGGAGGAAACTATCCAATCTCTGAAGGGCATAGGGTCCCTACGCAGGGTTAATTACTCAGATCTTTGTGTTTTCCCCGGAACCAGATATCCGGAGAAATTTAAAATCCCCGAATTTGAGAAGTACAATGGGAAGGGGGATCCTTATACACATCTGAAAATCTACATTGGGGAGTTGGGATCTTATGCAGAGGACGAGGGTCTAAGAATGCAACTTTTTCAAAAGAGTTTGACGGGAGAGGCGAGAATCTGGTATGCCCGTCTTGATAATGCCCGGATCCACAATTAGGAAGAGTTGGCCCACACCTTCTTAACACAGTATAGCTTCCAAGCACAAATGGCCCCTGATAGATACCAAATGATAAAAGTTAAGAAGCAACCCAGGGAATCCTTCAGGGATTATGCACAACGATGGAGGGGTATGGCCGCACAGGTGAATCCCCCGATGAGCGAGTCGGAGATGGTGATGACCTTCGTAGATATTCAAGAGGCCCCTTATTATGAGCGGGTTATATCAGGGATTGGTAGGCCTTTTGCCGAGATGATTAAACACGGAGAAATGGTGGATATGGGTTTGAAGTCTGGTAAGATTCGGGATTTCACGGCTTTGGAAACGGCTGCAGAACAAATACAGAGTGGAAATTATGGCAGCACTTCCCGTAGGGTGCAAAAGAAAAAGGAGGAGGATGTTTCCCTCATCCTTCAGGGGTCATCTAGAAAGGCAGAAAACAATCTTCCAGTACAGGTGCAGAGAGTGGGGCCATCCCGACAGCCTAACTTCACTGATCAGAGGGCGGAAGGGCGAAGGAGATTCGAGGCCTCACAAAATCGAGTATTCACCCCACTCGGGGATCCTCTTGAGCGGATTTTAGCGGTATTGATAGCCCAAAAGAAGATAGTCGATTTGGCACCCCCAAGTGACCCGAAGGGAAGAAGGTTTGACCCAAGCAAGCGATGCGCATACCACTCAGGATCCCCTGGTCATGATACGCAGGACTGTTGGACGTTGAAGCACAGAATCCAGAACTTGATTGATATTGGGGAAATTGTGGTGGAACAACCAGACTCCCCAAATGTTAAAATCAATCCCCTGCCTAGACATGATGGAGGGGGGGGTCAATGTGGCAGAAGCCAGTGAAGCCGAGGGGCCATCAAAACTAAATTATGTGAAGAAAATTGATGAAATAATCAACATGATAAGTGATCACGGGAGTGCACGGGGAGCGCCCATTAGGTTGATGGGTGTAAGTAGAAATACCACGGAGGGACCTGTCAAGCTGGCAGCTCCGAAACCCCTCATCCTTGCAGCGAGATCGCAAATCCCTGTCAGCAGTCTAAAGACGGTACCATGGAATTATGGGGGGGTGTCAGAGGAATCGGCCAGTTGTGCTTCTGTGACAACAAGGGGGAATCCTTTGTATCTTCCTGGACGAGTCCTTGAGAACAAAACGAAGAAAAATGAAGAGATCTTTGAGGAGAAAGCCATAGAATTCTTGAAGAGGATGGATCATCCGGAAGCAAGAGGGATCCAAATATTAAGCGAGGAGTCGACCCTGACATCAATCATGGACTTGGGTGTTATCATCCAATGATCACTGCAAAACCCTGGCGAAAGTCCTGGAGGAGGCATACGTTCCCAAAGAAATTAGCAAGGAAGGTTTCGGCCATCTGGTGGACCACCTGTTGGAGAGTGATGTAATATCATTTACAGATGACGATATCCCCAAGGAGGGAAGGGTTGGGATATCGTGAAGGCATAGCACGGAGACACCGGTAGGGCGTGGCCCCGATTCGACTGGCTGGCAGTCCGGTGACCAAGGTCAACAATGAGCGGGGGACTAGCGAGCCTGTGATTGAGTCAGGGGATGAAGAATTAACCCCCGCAAGTGATAGGTCGACCAAGAGGGAAAGTTTCCTACAGGAGGTCGCACAAAAGTTTGAAACCAGGTGCTATATTCCCGGACAATTAACAAGCAATGGAAAGGGGACAAATGTTATCACGCCACCGGGAGCCCAACAGGAGGTGCCTGTCATCGATTGGGTAGGGCTACTTATTCCCGAAGAAGGTAGGAAAAGGGACTCAGGCGATGTAGCCGTAGTCATCGGGGAAGTGTCCGATGTGAAGCCACCTTTTATCCAGCGCATTTCATCTGACCTGACCGTCGACAACTGGACCATGAAACCAGTTATATCCAAACAAGGGTAAAAAACTGACATCACGGTGGTAGACCCCAGAGGATGGGAGGATGAGGAAGTTTATTTTTTGTTGTTGTTTTGTATTTTGCATAATTATGTCGTTTCTTCATGTTATCTGAAAATGTGGTCGTTGTGGAAAATAACTTATATATGACAAGTATTTTGTTTCATGTCAGGTGTACCAATTTGAGTAATCCTTGCCTAACAAAACGGTCTTTCAAATTTGAATGATGATTATGATTTTGACATTGAGCTGGATTTCGATTTAATGGGCATTGAGCAAGACGAGACAGATTACGACGACGCGCCTGACGAGATCAAAGGATGGGTCGAGGATAAACCCAAACCCAACTTGGACCAAACCATCACCATAGATATTGGAACCCCTGACAAGCCAAAAGAACTCAAGATAGGGACGGACCTTACCCCTAGCCAAAAAGCATAAATGATTGAGTTGCTAAGCCAATATGAGGATGTCTTTGCCTGGTCTCATGAGGATATGATCGGATTGTCCACCGACATTGTGGTACACCGGTTGCCCATCAAGGAGGGTTTCAGGCCTGTCAAGCAGAAACTAAGGAAGTTGAAACCTGAGTGGAGCTTAAAAGTGAAGGAAGAGATCATCAAGCAGTTCAGGGCGGGAATCATTATGGTGTCCACTTACCCCGAATGGTTGTCCAATGTAGTCCCGGTGGCTAAGCCTGGAGGGAAGGTGAGGGTATGTGTAGATTATAGAGATCTAAATAAGGCCAGTCTCAAGGATAACTTCCCGGTACCTTTCATACACATCCTGGTGGATAACACAGCCCAGTACGAGATATACTCTTTTGTTGATTGCTTTGCGGGGTATCATCAGATAATGGTGGCGGAAGAAGATCGGGAAAAGACCGCATTCATTACCCCTTGGGGCACCTTCTGCTATAGACGATTGGCTTTCGGTCTCACAAATGCGGGGGCTACTTATCAGAGAGCCATGATGGCCCTGTTCCACGACATGATGCATAAGGAGATAGAGGTCTACGTGGAAGACATTATCGTGAAGTCAAGGGTAGAATCTGACCATATAACCCATCTTAAAAAGCTATTCGATCGGCTCAGAAAGTATAATTTGAAGCTCAATCCAGCAAAGTGTGCTTTCGAAGTGCAGTCGGGCAAGCTCTTGGGATTCCTGGTTAGTGATCGGGGCATTGAGTTAGATCCAGCAAAGATTAAGGCCATTGTGGATATGCCGGCACCTCACACGGAGAAGGAGATAAGAGGATTCCTGGGAAGAATAAACTTCATCAGCCGTTTTATATCCCACTTGACGACTACATGCGAGCCAATTTTCAAATTGTTAAGGAAAGGTGCTTCCCAAGAATGGAATGAGCAATGTCAGAAGGCTTTTCAGACCATTAAAAAGCAGCTGACAGAGGCACCAGTGCTGGTACCATAATACCTGCATCGACACACCCTCCCCCCCTCAACATCACCCGAAGGATGGGATCCCTCTGTTTATGTATATATCGGTCAATGCCATCGCGATGGGATATATGCTGGGACAGAAGAATGAGGCCGGTAAAGAGCAGGCCATCTATTACCTCAGCAAGAGATTTAGCCAATGTGAACAGAATTACACTCCCATCGAGAAGACCTGTTGTGCTCTGGCCTGGGCTGCAGGGAGATTACAGCACTACCTCCATGGGCATACTACGTACCTGATATCGAGAATGGATCCCTTGAAATATATCTTTGAAAGGCCCATGCTGAACTGTCGACTCTCAAGATGGCAGTTAATCTTACAATAGTTCGACATGGTATACGTAACTCAGAAAGCCATGAAAGGGCAGGGAATTGCAGATCAGTTGGCAGAAACCCCATCAGGAGGGATGGAGCCATTAGAAACTCCTCTGCTGGGCGAGGATATATTTTGGGTATTACAGACGAAATGTGATGACGAGGGGCAGTTCTGGAAGCTGTATTTTGATGGTGCCATGAATGCTGAGGGGGCAGGGGCCGGAGCAGTACTGGTCTCTATCACCGGAGAGCAATACCCTGTGGCTACTAAATTGCAGTTCAGTAATTCAAACAATACAGCTGAGTACGAGGGGTGTATATTGGGACTCCGTTTTGCCCGCGATATGGGAGTGAAGAGATTAGCGGTGTTTGGGGATTCAGAACTGGTAATCAGACAGGCGATCGGGGTGTACAACACCAAAGAGCTCCGGTTACTTCCATACCATCGTTGTGTTACCCAATTGATGCAAGAGTTCAAAGATATCGCTTTTCGACATATTCCCCGGGGACGGAATGATTTTGCCGATGCATTGACAACTCTGGCTTCCTTAATCCACGTAATCAAGAGCCGGGACGTTCCACAGATTGAGATAGCAGCACAGAATGCCCCGGCATACGAGGAACATGTTGCAGTATTATCAGACGAGGTGGTTCTACCAAAGTAGCCTTGGTATCACGACATAAGGGAGTACTTGAGGGATAGATCCATTCCCGACCAGGCAAGCCGAACTGAGAGGATGAGAATTCAAAAGATGGCAATGAAGTTTTACCTGAGTGGGGATTCACTCTACAAGAGGGATGCTGGTTTGGGACTGTTACAATGCGTAGATGAGACGCAGGCCCAAAGGATTATGAACGAAATACATGGTAGAGTGTGTGGGCCACACATGAGTGGGCCGATGCTGGCCAAAAAGATCTTGAGAACGGGGCATTATTGGTTAACACTAAAAGCCGACTGCGACGATTATGTCAAACGGTGTTACCAATGTCAGGCGCACGGTAATGTGATCCATACGCCTCCCAATGAACTGCACTGTATGACCTCCCCGTGGCCATTTTCAATGTGGGGAATGGATGTAATCGGACCAATAGAGCCCAAAGTAAGCAACGGACACCGATTCATTTTCGTCATGATCGATTACTTCACCAAATGGGTAGAAGCAGCTTCTTTCCCCAAAGTAACTCAGGAGGTCATCGTCGGTTTCATCAGGAATAATGTCATTTGTCGATATGGGTAGCCTGAGGTCTTGGTCTCCGACAATGCCAAGAATTTGAACAACGCCCTCATGAAGGGATTGTGCGACCAGTTTAAGATCAAACACCTCAATTCCGTCATTTACCGTCCTAAGATGAATGGGGCAGTGGAGGCTGCAAATAAGAACATCAAGAAGATCATGGCGAAAATGTCTGCTAATCATCGGGGATGGCCGGATCTGCTACCCCTCACCCTGCTGGCATACCGAACATCAACGCGTACTTCTACAGGGGAAACCCCTTACGCTTTGGTGTATGGAATGGAGGCCGTTCTGCCAATTGAGGTTGAGATGGCGTCCCTCAGAATAATGATCGATGCTCAGATAAGCGAGGACGATTGGATGCAAAGTCGATACGACCAATTGGCCCTAATTGATGAAAGGAGGGTGGCTGCTGTTTGGCACGGTCAGTTATATCAACAAAGGATCTCTCGATCATATGACAAAAGGATAAGACCTCGGAAGTTCAAGGAAAATGATTTGGTGCTAAAAAGAGTAATGTCTTGTCAAGACGAAGCCAAGGGGAAGTTCGCCCCGAACTGGGAAGGACCATTTGTGATTAAGAAAGTGCTATCCGGAGGAGCCCTCATATTGCAAGAAATGGATGGTGAGGTATTTCCACAACCCCTCAATTCCGATTCGGTGAAGCGGTTCTACGCTTGAATCATCAGTTCTCCCTTTTCTTTGAGGAACGAACTACGTAGGACCTGATCTCCCAACTTGTGGAGGTACGTAGGCAGCCATTATGGCGCGGTCCGATCCCTTAAAAAAATAATAATCCTTTCCCTAAAACAAAACCAATTTCCAACAGCCAGATAAACCTTCCTACACCCTCAAAACCTTCCCGAAACCAGCCGACAAATTAGCTTCATCCCAGATGGCATAACCCTGATCTAACCAAAACAGTTGGCCAAAGATCTAAGACCCAATCCGATGAAATCGACAGGGGTACGACAATATCTGTCAGATCTCTATCAAGACTTGAGAAGAGAAGGAAAGTGAAATGTCAAAATCGTGGTCAACTGGATAAATGAGGATCCAATGAAAGGCAACGATACGACAAAAAGGGAAAATGACTAAATTTAAATGCATGTCTGTATATATAAGTCATTTTATTACAAGGTTTCTCTTTTGATAACCGATGAAACTAACATAGTCTATGCAGGAAATAAAAAAATCTACAAATCTGAAACTAGCTGAAGCAGGATGGACAAAGTGGTGGATAGATCTGAAGCATTAGCATCCCCTGCAATCTGCTGCCCCACCATATCGGTGCGATCCAGTAAAGCAGTGGCTCGGCTGACAGTCCCAGAATGAGCACCTATAACTGCCCTGGTCTGAAATACAATGGCGTCCCTATCAGCAATGGCAGCGTCTCTAGCCAGAATCGCGTCATCTCTTTCAACAAGAGCGGCATCCCTCTCAACTTTAGTGGCACTCAAGGCCAGGCGGAGTAGGGTATCCTCAGTAACCCGACTAGGGGCAGAATCAGCTGAGAGGGAATGATCTATGGTATTATCTGGGAAAATCACTCCAGAGTCATCAAAGGCCCCAGTCTGACTCAAACCAACCGGATCCGAGTCTCCGCGCAACCACTGCACGTAAGCAAATGTCTGGATGTGGCAGCTCTCACTATATTCGGCAAGGATCCTACGAGACCAAAGATCGTACACCCGCAGTAGATCCCTTTCTATCTGGGATGATATAAGGAATCGGTAGGCGGCTGCATCCGTAAAAGGGTAAAAATCCTGTGTCTGATCAAACTGCCCTGTAACCGCCAAGGGATGATAAGTCGTCACGCCCCTCAAGCCAGCAATAGGGATGAAATCCAGGTTGGGCACGTGAGTCAAGAAGCTCATAAAGGAGCAATAACCCGAGTAAATCAGGAGATGAAAAGGGTCCTCAATAACCGATAAGAATTCTACCCAGGAAGTCGCATCAGTACAGCTCATGGGACGAAATGAAAACTGCGTGGATATGTCATGACTGAAACAAAACCCTTGGCGACGGAAATGGCCGATGGGACTAAGATGACTCATGAACCACACGTACAACAAAGTCGAGCTCCCTCTGAATACTCTGCCTCGGAAAGCCTGGCAATATGAGGCTGACATGTAAGTATCTGCCAATATCATGGGAAGAACGGTGTGATCCTCCTAAAGGGCTCTAACGGCCGCGACAATTCGCATATCCAACTGACCGGGTCCGGCTAGCAAATACAAAACTGAAATGACACAAGCCATCAGAACGTCTACTCTCAAAGCGCCCCAGCGCTCCTCGGACACGGAAAAATCACCGAAGAAAAGACGAAAGCTATCGGGTGAGCCAAATCGGTCAATCAAGAACTGAAGGGGAACCATATGGTCTGATGTGATCACCGATAACAAAACTGTCCTCCGCAACCCGGTGAAAGTCAAGAATTGACGGCGCATGGAACCAGCTGTGACCCTGGCACAAGGACCGTCCAAATGCAGGCCGGTAAAGCGAGCATACTCCTCGAGAGTGGGGGTCAGCTCTACTGTCCCTAATCTGAACACCTGACGGTCAGGGGCCCAATAGCTCAGAATACCCTCCACAAAGCCCGCTGGCACCTGAAAGGATAATAAGGACCAAGAATGTCCCAAAAGGCCATCTGTGATAACCCTATCGGCCGGCGATAAACTGTCCAACCAACGGAGGAGACTGCCGACCAACCCTGTGGGAGGAATGGAATCCAAACGTACCACGACATCTGAGGACGACATCTGTGAAAAAATAGTATCAAAAAGACTGTACAGGGGTCATTCTCTATCCATAAATAAAAAAGCATGCATCATACAGTTAATAATAAAGCAAATGAATTTCATAGAGATAAAAGATAAAAAACGGTGCATAAATAAAACAAATGAGTTCAGTACATAGTGCATGTAATAATGATAAAAAAGGAAAAAATAAATCTAAACAGGTGCAGGTACAAAAGCCCTATCCTATCATGATCTAAACACAGTCAATGTCATCTATGAAAGCGGGATCCTCGAACTGATCCCCTGGGGTCGTCGAAGTCGGAGGACCAAAATTCATGTCAGGAATGTATGGCTGCGCTGTGGCATCAGATGAGCTCGGGCCTGCATCATAACCCGCACTGTCAGGATCGTAGGCGTAAGCATCCTCTGGGGTCCGGCCTAACACCCGAAGATACAGCGATAGCTGCTCCACCTGGCGGGTCAAAGTGGCAATCTGCTCGGCATGAGTGGGAGTCCGAACGCAGGTAGCCCAATCAGTCATCATCACCGAGCCGGGAACCATGTCTCCAAGAAAGAAAGTGGCCTGGGTCTGAGGACCGATGGTGCGAGGCACCCACCAGGTCCGGAAAGCCTCGCTCGTACTGGGACCCGTAGACAGCATCCGACCGTCCTCCCCGGCTAGCATGATCTCCGAAGGCTAAGAATCCAACGGCCAGGAGGTAGTGAAGGGAAGGGAGTGCGGTATGCGGATCTCTCCAATAACGCATCTGAATGCGCGCTCTCCCAGGTACATCACCCATCCTCCAACACTCTGCAAGGTGAGGCGACGGGTGGAAAGCTCGAACTCCGGGCCAGAAGGATGCCCATCGGCAAACCCCACAGTCAGATGCTCGGAGAGGTAGGGAACCCAGACGACATCAGCGACCGTGATCAGCTCCAGCTGAATACGACAATGTGCAAAGCTGCCCGACACCGGGACCTCCTCCAGAGTGCTGTGATGCCACCGCCGACCCCGGGGATAAGTGTCCAGGCCAAGAGTAGTGACGGGCCTCAGGCATGGAAGACGCTCGTAGGCCCAGAACTGCGAACAGAAATAGTGAAAAGCATGAGTAACCGACAAATGCAAAAAAGAGAAATAAATGAAGGAAAGTCCAGTAAGAAGAGAGGAAGAGAAACCTCACCAGCAAAAAGTGATAGAATCTGAGCCAAGCGTCTGTCTGTCCCTCCGAACGTAGACGCAGACCGTGGAGGAAATAAGCAAAGGTGAACGACCCCCAATCGTAGTCACCGATCCGGTCTACGTCTCTGACAGCTCCTACGACGCTGAAATGAATGGTAGAGGAGTTGTTCCCTAGGAAACAACCCCTCATAATGGTCAGGAACAAGCGCCGTAGCAGAATGTCACGAGTGCCCTGATCCGCTGGAATAGGCAGTGCGTATATACCCCCGACAGCATTGACAGCCAAAGCACCGGACCAAATACTACGGGCCTTAAAGACCCGGTCCTCAGCAGCGAAGCCCAATAAAACCCGGACCTCCGCTGGAGTAATGTCAAGATCCAGAGGGACACGGGACCCGGCAAACTCTATACCCGTGATGTACCTCCAATCCCAGGGGGTCAGCACCACCTCGCAGTCAAGAAGATGAAGAGACTGCGTCTGGTGGAACCATCGCTCGGATAAGGCCCTCATGTAACCCCAGGGGCACTAACGGGGGATGATAGTGAAAAAGTGACGGAAGCCCCAGGAATCCACCACCGCCCGGTAGTCGCTATGCAAAGCAGTATAGAGGGAGTAAATGTTGAACCAGTTACCCCTCGGCTGGGTAAACTCGGGCACCTACGACAAAAAATGAATGGATCAGTCCAGATCTAAACAAAATTTGGGAATAAGTTCAGAGGAGTACTTTAAGCATACCTCATTAGCTACAAGAGATGCCGAGGGGTGACGACTGAGATCCCGACCCAATAGATCGGGTATCTGCACAGAGGCGCCATAAAGGGCGCGGTGAGGAGATGGGGCCGGTGTGCTGGAGGATGGCCCCTCTGCCGCAACCTCCGGAAGAACAACCTCCTCAACATCAGGGTGATCAGGCCGAATGACAGCCTCCGCCAATTAGTGAGCCTGGCGGGTCCGAGGCAAGGCAGGGGCAGGTGCAGCCCTACGACGGCGAACGCCCGAGGTCCGAGACGCAGAAGAGCTACTAGGAGCGTCGGGATCCATAGCTGGAATAGAACAGGCAAGGAGGAACGTAAGTTACCTTTTTTTTTTGAATTATGTCACAAATATTCCAATACTCGTCTTAGAATTAATGCAACATGATGCATGTTTATTATATATACAAAAAAAAAATCGGCAGAGTTCTGTCTGTAAAATGGACATCCCATGCATAGCCAAGCATGTTTTTCAAAGAACCCAAGCCACAACAGATTCAAAATTGCATGTTATATGGATAATTGCTACATGAAAGGACCCTAATGCATGATTTTCTTCAAAAAAGAAACAACAAGTATGTGGGACCGCATCACGAGCATAAAATAGGACTCACACAGTTGATACATAGTATGTATATACAATAATACATAGCATAGCATTATAAAGCATACATTTTTATCTCTAAGCATGTAAATAGCCAAATGTATAGCAAAATATTGACGAAATTGAAAAAACAAACGGTCAAAGTGTTACCTGTACCGCGTAGATCGATCCTACCGGAGCAGTTTTTGCAAAAAGGGTGAAAAATTCGGAGGAAAAGACGCGTAAAGGTGCAAAAGTCGTATGGGGTACGAATGAAAGTGACAGATCTGGGAAGCGGCTGGCCGCTCTTATGCCCGATCTTGGCCGCAGATCCATCTGCGGCTGGGCCCAGTGCTCCCCCCTTGGTCCATTGCAAGCTTAATCGATTCTAAAGCCCATTTGACTCATAATGTGATAATAAAATACGAGATTTTGATGAATCAGGTGTCGAACACGGCTTCCCAATTCAACCGAGTGACCGGATACGAGACCCGGCATTCACAAGACGATCGACCGGCGACGATAACCGGCGATTACGAGATGGATGACCGGCGACGAAACCCGGCCCCGACGAGACGATCGACCGGCGACGATAACCGGCAATTATGAGATGGGTGACTGGCGACGAAAACCCGGCCCCGACGAGACGATCGACCGGCGACGATAACCGGCGATCACGAGATGTGTGACCGACGACGATACCAGGCCCCGACAAGACAACCAACCGGCGACGATACCCGGGGGTTACAAGATGGGTGACCGGCGACGATACCCGGCCCCGACGAGACGATCGACCGGCGACGATACCTGGCGATCACGAGATGGGTGACCGGCGACGATACCTGGCCCCGACAAGACAACCAACCGGCGATGATACCCGGGGGTTACAAGATGGGTGACCGGTGACGATACCTGGCCCCGACAAGACGATCGACCGGCGACGATACCCGGCGATCACGAGATGGGTGACCGGCGACGAAAACCGGCCCCGACGAGACAATCGACCGGCGACGATACCCGGCGATTACGAGATGGGTGACCGGCGACGAAACCCGGCCCCGACGAGACAATCGACCGGCGACGATACCCGGCGATTGCGAGATGGGTGACCGGCGATGAAAACCGGCCCCGACAAGACGATCGACTGGCGACGATAACCGGCGATTACGAGATGGGTGACCGGCGACGAAACCCGGCCCCGACGAGGTGATCATCCGCATTGACACCTTTTTTTTTGCGAATATCTTGAATGCCTTACATCTTACATTGCATCATAAGTTATATGTGTTGCATCGTGTATGTATTGTCATTCTTGTGCACTGTCATTCATGCATCGGGTGTCTATTCTTTATCCTATTCATTTCATTTAACATTGCATAAACATGATAAAAAGGGGCAGCTGTAGACACCCAAATTTTGCGTTCCATATACTAACCGTGACAGGAGGGCAAAATCGTCAATTGAACCGGCTTACGGGAGCGAAGGATTGGGCACAAGTGCGAACGCTCGACACCACCGCGATGATTGGCGACCAAAGCTGACGTGACAATAAGGCCGTTCGAAACGAGCATTCCCGAATGAGGTGGCACGTCTCCCGGAAATTGAGAACTGCAAAATACAAGCCTGTCAGCGAAAACCAATGTTACGGCACGAAAGTCGAGGCGTGGCACGAAAATTGAGAAAGTCAAACCGTCCAGCCGCGGATTGATCTGCGGGCAATAAGTGCGCCTTTTGAAAACACGGAACTCGAAACCAGGTGATTGGAAGGCAGGCGGCCAGCCAGCCGCAGATCAATCTGCGGCTGGCTTTGGCCAGCCTATTTTAGCTCATTCCCTCTTCAGCATACAGGAGGTTCAGCAGATTAAGAGGAGAAGAGAATTCAGCACAGCAGCAGCACGAAAATAGAAGGGAAAATAGCAAATTTTGCAACCAAATAGGAAGAAAAGAGAGAAAAAAGGAGAGGATTTATACTCTTTTGATTTTGATTGTATCAAATATACTTCTCATCCTATTCAAATACACAAGTTTGCATCCATTTGAGATCATTTGCAAGGTGAAAATTTCCTTTGTTATAGAAATTTATATCATGTTATTTGGTTAAATTAAATGTAATTTTCATGAATATTGTTGAGCTATCATGGATTAAGGATTATTAGTGAGGGTTCCATCGGAACAAAATTCTTCCTAATAACCCGAGGATATCCAATTGGTGAAATTTCTAGCTTGTTTAGGGTGATGTATCGGGCGTAAATTATTTAGATTATCATTTTCGGATATCATGGTGTATTAGATAAATCTGGGTTGGTTAGTTCTGTAGTATTCATTTTGTGGGCATGTAACAATCTCGGGTGTGAGCCTAGGAACGCGACCCCGTGGTCCAAATCCGATAATGGACGTTTTGATGTATGTAATAGATTCGAGGTGCTCATTTTTGTAACATGTAATCGTCGGGCCTTAAAACGACGCTAAGGCGAGAATCGGGTTCAAGGTCCCGTAGTAGTGAAATATGTGATTGTTGGCGTTCGGGGATATTTTGATGGCTTACATGCCCGTGAATAGCCCCCTACGCGTTTTGATATTTAATTTGATTTGTAACACCAAACAAAAGATTTCAAAGCCAAAACAATAAAGATTTTTTCTAAAATCAATCAAAGTAGGATATTAGCATCACGAGGCTAAGAATTGGAAATGCTAATGAAAGTCGATTCCTATTTTACGAGAAAGCTAAAGAGAAGTTGTTTCCAAATGTCATGAAAAAATGGTTTTATAAAAATAAATAACCGTTTTACTAAACCTTGATACATAGGGCGAAAGAGATTCTAGAAATTGCCCATCATTTGTGAAAGCAACGTATAAATCTCGATTCCTATTTTGGCTAAGGTTTAACAAATTCATGTTTTGTCAAAACAACACTTAATGAAAAATCTCATAATTCTTGCCAATTAAAATCAAACCTTTCTCATAAAGAAATGAAGCTTCCTCGAATAGGCCAAAAGACATTCTAAAGCACTCTCAAAATAAAACACGTCTCTTTCATAAAACATCAAAAGGAATTCCTTTTTATACAAAACTCACCACAACAATTCATTAGGCACACACACACGCACACATACACATTTCATGAATTAAAGGATAGGAAAGTATCAAGATTGCGGTAACCGTATTTCACGGAAGTCGGGGGGTGCCTAACACCTTCCCCTCGCTTAAGCAAGCCCCCGAACTCTAGGAATCTCGATTCGCAGACCAATTAATTCGGAGTCACATATGAGCCAGCGATTTATAAAAAACGAAAACTCGGATGAGTTGGTACATCCATTTCAAATATACCAACTGGCGACTCTGGTTAATTGGCTCATCATAAAAAACGATCTTTCAAAATCCCGTCGACATTAAGGCCGACCTTTTCCAAAAAATCATTCAATCAAAAGGCTAAAAATCGGAAAGGACAAAAAACCGGCGTCGACATAAAGTATATGACGGGTTGTAATATTATATAATAATGTTGTAATATTATTTGAGGTAGTTATGTAAAGGTCTTTGTACCTGGGAGTAGGTTGAATTATATTGTAATATTTTAATATTTACTCTGATGTTGTAAGAATATGTTGAGTAGGTAGTATCTTGACAACACCGGACTCGGGTTTAAAGATAGACCGAATTTTTCGACTGTCACATCATCTCCTTTCTAGATTTTTTTGTGCCCGGTAAACCTAACAAATTGTACCATAACAAAAGAAATATAATCACTTATACTGGGATAAATGAATATATATTTAACATTTAATAATTGTATCATATGAAAGAAAGTTATATATATATATATATATATATATATTATTTTCTTTTTGATATATTCTCAAAATATGTAATTAGAAGTTACTCTTCACCTGTCTTATATTTCTTTTCTCGACCCTAGATTTCTTTTTCTATGAGATAATTAGACTAATTTATATGAGATGGTTAATATAACTAAAAATTATAGTAATCGATTTTATTTTATATAAAACTTGATTATTAAGCTCGAGATCAAGTTCGTATAGGATCGCGAACAGCCGGACCTAACTAGGGGCATGGGAAATTAATCACCCATAATGTTTTACAATATATATATATATATATATATATATATATATATATATATATTATTTCCTTTTTGATATATTCTCAAAACACGTAATTAGAAGTTACTCTTCCCCTGTCTTATATTTCTTTTCTCGACCCTAGCTTTCTTTTTCTATTGAGATAATTAGACTAATTTATATGAGATGGTTAATATAACTAAAAATTATAGTAATCGATTTTATTTTATATAAAACTTGATTATTAAGCTCGAGATCAAGTTCGTATAGGATCGCGAACAGCCGGACCTAACTAGGGGCATGGGAAATTAATCACCCATAATGTTTTACAATATATATATATATATATATATATATATATATATATATATATATATTAACTCCCTCGGTTTTATGCAAAAGAGTTATATTTACTAAATAATTTATTTTTTTAAAAAAAGAACCTCATTTTTCTTTTGTATAGTAGTATAGAATGAGATCATGTCTTTAATTTTATCAACATAATTTTATTATCTCTGTCTTCACTTAAATGCTAAATCAATTTAAAGGTAAATATGGTGCAAAATATATCCTCAAAACATGTAAATCTTGTAAATAAAATTATTTTTGTGAAACGAATGTAATAATTTTTGAAGGGTAATGTTAGTTTGACAATTACACTTAACTAAATAGAAGATAATCAAAATCAATTAGCTCTCTCACTTTATCTTTCTTTCAAATTTTTATTAGGTCTATTGTCGGTCTGCAAACAAATTTTACTTTCTTATTGTAACTTATTCCGTCTGAAGCCTCTAAAAAGTCATAACCTCAAAGGTAGTTAAACCCTAAGTTATCCAATACATGATAATAGGGTTTTAGTCTAATAGTTAAGATTGAGACTTTGTGACCACTAAGTCTTAAGTTCCATTCTCACTTGTGTAAATTTAATATTTCTTATTTTGTGCGAAGTGTATTTCTTTCTTGATTGCTATGCTTGATAAGTTATTGATGTTATAGTAATGTGATTTGAACTTGATTATACGATTATATTGTACTCTCCAAAATAAGACTTTAAAAAAAAACAAAAAAAAAGAAGAAGAGAGAGTATCCAATTATATTATGAAAGATGTATTTGATACAACTAAAGCAGGAGATTCAAAAACAATTTCAACAACTCAAATAATTTTGTATAATTTATTAAACTCAATTATTTTTTATATTTTTTTTTACTTTGTGAATAGGGGGGTGTGTGTGTGTATATATATTCATCTAATATGTTTTATCCTGTTTATATTTTAAGTTTTTATAAATATTTTTTAATAGTTTAAAACTTGTCCATCGTCAACAAAATTCTTGCATTCATCACTGCCAACAACTTTCTAATAAATTTGAGTCGAATTTGGTTAAGCTTTTGAAAACTCAACTCAAATTCAAAGCTTGAGCTCCTAAAAGATAAACGAATTCGAACAAGTAAAATTCAAAGTCGACTCGACTTGTTACACCTAGTGCAAGGGCCCTGCAGTAATGGCCGATACATTTTCTTTGGATTCGGTTAGGTTGAAGTTCTCACCAACTTCACTCTAATAAGTTCTATAACTTGTTATTGAATTTGTTATAAAAAAATATTTTATTGCTACGTTCAATAGCTTTTTATTACATTGGTTAATGCAACATTTTCAATAACCAATGCAATAAAAAGTTATATGAGTGACAACTTCATCGTAACGGATCCATTTTCTTGGCATACATAAAAGATTCATTAATAAAATCAATAAATAGCTAATGGTCAAAGTGGAAGTCATATACAATAAGGCTTCGGTTGACTACATAAACTAAAATGATAAAAATCCCTTATCCAGTGGAAGGGCGAAAAAGATACAGTGAAAAATCCTTGTCGGGTCAAACTAACAACCCTGACGACAACAATGATCTAATTGCCATTTAACGGTTTGAGGTATTGCGTGACCCAAGCAATTAGACCGAGGAGTTAGGAACCTTCGTTATGCAGCAAATTGTGCAGAACTTGGGCAGGATTATCTGGACAAACAAAAACTCGGCATGTTCAGGCCCTACCAAATCAGGATCTGAATCTTGTCAAAGTATTGTTTTATATTTTTAAAAAAAAATTTTATTGTGAAATCTTGCCAACAAAGTATATATATATTTTTAAAAGCCCCGCTTTTTATTGTGAAATCTTGCTAACAAAGTACGTTTAGTTTTCGATGAGGTATTAGCTTAGTGATTAAGACTGAGATACTGAGACCTTTAGGTCTTAGGTTTGATTTTTATTTTGGGTGAATTTATTTCTTCTATTATAAAAAATTTGTTTTCTCTTTATGTGAGACTTGTTGAGTTGGTGAGTTTATTTCTTCATCTTTTAATGAGGTTTGATCAATTCTTGAAATTGTAATAGTGATGATGTACTTGATTATGAAATTATATTATATTCTCCAAAAGGTGGGGCTTTTAAAAAAAAAAGTTGAAAAGTTCTATATCGAGTCTCAAATTTATTGCAACATGTTTTTAATATTTTTGACAAGAATTTTAATACTCCATCCGTTCCGAAATTAGAGATATAATTTGACTTTTGAGATTAAACAACGACATATTAAACTTCAAATTGATGTGTATTTAATTTTAATTAATACAATTATTATAATTATATAGTATATAAAAAAATTATAAATCAAAAAATTTATTTCATTCTAAACTTTTATGAATTATACATTTAATTTTAGTTGATACAATTATAATAATTGTATAGTAGATTACAAAAACTATAAATTAAAAAAAATATTTTATTCTAAACTTTTATGAGTTATACCAATTTTGAAGTTTAATATGCCATCATTTGACCTAAAAAATCAAATTGCATCATACAATGAGGCGTTGTTTATGTTATTTATAATAAGTAATAGAAATAATATATACTACAATTCAATTAAGAATTAAATTTAATCACCTCTCACAAAATACTAATTTTAGTACCAACGCATTAGGTTTTTTATTTTTTGTTTAAATTTGACTATACTTAGTTTGACTATACTTGTTTTTATAAATTTTCAAACTGAAAATCAGTTTTACAATAAAAGCAGACGACCAACAAGAAATACCAGAAATACGGTAGGAGTAGGACTGCTGAACAAACTAATTCAGCAGTAGAATATTTTTGGTTGTCTGCTTTTATTGTACAACTGATGTTTAATTTTGAAAGCTTTGTAAAAATGAGTATTTATTCAAAATTAATCGGTTCTTCATTTCAAACTATTGAATCGTAGGTAAAGACCACATGCATTAAATTCCAATAAAGGTAGGTGTGCGAACAACTCAATGCGCGCGCATATATATATATATATATATATATATATATATATATATATATATATATATATATATATATATATATATATTCAATTGTTTAGTTGGGCAAAGAATGAAAACTGTCTAGGTGGGATGAATCAACATCTCTCTTTGATCCAACATATACTACCATCCGTTTCAAAAGTAAAGAGATAATTTGGCTTTTAAAATCAAATCGCGACATATTAAATTTTAAATTAGTGTAAATTTATTAAATTTTAATTAATATAATTATTATAATTATATAGTATATGACAAAAATTATTAATCACAAAATTTATTTTATTTTAAATTTTTAAATTTTTAAATAGTAGTATTTTAAAGATTTATAGGGAAAGTTGATATACTTTGATTTTCTTCCGGCATGGACATTGTTGTCCTAAATATTTAATTTGTAGTACTTAAAATATGAGAAAAATTGAATAACACACACCATTAAGTCATTAAGTAAAGATGATTTAGTGGGAGGGAACCGACCAAACAACGGTGATGTAAGACCTTTTTTTTAATAAAGGTAAAGCTTAACTGGTACTCTCTCCGTCTCTTAATATATGTCGTTTTAGAGTTGTGCACAAATATTAACAAAATAATTGTATAATATTAAATATAATATTAATTGTCTATATTGTTCTTATATTAAAAAAAGAGTATTATTTACTTCTTCCGTCCCATAATATATGACGTTTTAGAGTTGTGCACAATAATTAAGAAAATAATTGTATAGCATTAAATATAGTATCAATTGTCTATAATACTTTTTACCATACTTATCTCATACTCTCTCTCATCTGTAACATTTTCCCATGATTTGCTCTTTAAAAAATGGGTCCTCTTAACATGTGCCCTAAGGGCACATGTTAAGCACACAATTCAAGGGTATATTTTCTTGATATGTGTGCATATTCCCTTGAATTTGGTGCAAATACAAAAATCAAGGAAATATGCACACAGTTCAAGAGAATAAACCCTTGAACTGAGTGCTTAGCATGTGTCCTAAGGGCACATGTTAAGAAATTCCTAAAAAAATTCATTGGTCTCATTTACTCTTATTCTTTTTCTCTTAACTCCATAACTAATCTGAGGAGAGGAAGAGATCAAAAATTGCTGAAAAAGGAGAGTATACACGATAAACAAGAGAAATAGAGAAAGGGAAAGAGAAAAAGGTGAAAAGAAAAAATGGATGGAACTGTAATGAGAATTATTAGGAGTGAGTTTTGTTTTGATAAGGAGAGAGAAAGAGTTAAAAGCATTTGAGAATTGTGAATATATATCTCAAAAAAGAGTTCTCTTAACATGTGCCCTAAGGGCACATGCTAAGCACACAATTCAAGAGTATATTCTCTTGAACTGTGTGCATATTCCCTTGAACTTGGTGCAAATACAGAAATCAAGGGAATATGCACAAAATTCAAGAGAATATGCCCTTGAACTGTGTGCTTAGCATGTGCCCTTAGGGCACATGTTAAGAAATTCCCTCAAAAAATTAGGAGGAGTAATGAGGGGTAATTTTGAAAAGATTGTGGCTAATTCTCTTAAATTATATAAAACGTCAAATAATTTGAGAAAAATAAAATCATCTAAAACGTCATATATTAAGGGGCGGACAGAGTACTTGACGAAATCAAATACTCCCCACATCCCATAATATATGACGTTTTAGAGTTGTGCACAAAAATTAAGAAAATGATTGTATAGCATTAAATATAGTATCAATTGTCTATAATACCCTTTACCATACTTATCTCATACTATCTCTCTCATCTGTAATATTTGCCCATGATTTACTTCTAAAAAAACTCATTGGTCTCATTTACTCCTATTCTCTTTCTCTTAACTCCATAACTAATCTGAGGAGAGGAAGAGACCAAAAATTGTTAAAAAGGAGAGTATACACGATAACAAGAGAAAGAGAGAGAGGGGAAGAGAAAAAGGTAAAAAGAAAAAATGGATGGAACTGTAATGAGAATTATTAGGAGTGAGTTTTGTTTTGATAAGGAGAGAGAAAGAGTTAAAAGCATCTGGAAATTGTGAATATATATCTTGTTGTTTCCCAGAGACACAATAGAGATCTAGAAGGGGGGATTAAATAGATCTCTAAAACTTTTGGTTTATTTAAAGGATATTACCAAGTAGTTCATATGACGCCCCCAAATTCAGGTACATCTACCTTGAACTCGGTGCTTCACGTTACTACCCATATCACAACTAATTAACATCTCACAGCGGAATAATAAAGGTTTTTATAAATATTTAATAACATAATCCTAGGTTTTCTCAACCTCCACTATTACAAAACATACATAAGTTAATACAAATAACTAATCATAAGTCTTCGTAAAATCAGCTCACAATCTTCTTAAATAGTTAACAAGCTAAAGTTAATCCATGACCTTGCCCTTTCCCTTGTCCTTCCCAGAGCCACTGCCCTGCTCAGTCTTTACTGTAAAATTTATAGGAAGTAAGGGTAAGCAACGAGTTTGTTCAACAAGCATAACGCCAATAATGGATAGATATACTCAAGGTTCAACGATAACAAGGTTAAATCGATGATAAACAAATTATGGATAACTGCAGAGTATAAGGGCAAATGAATATCATAGTTTCAACTCACAACACTTTTCTTACTGAGTGGTCATAAAGGACCATGAACACATAGAAGAATAAGTAGTTGTTCTACTGCAGAACCTCTGAAACAGGCACATGAAGTGATCAGACCCGTAGCACCCACATTATGCATAACGTTCAAACATAGCGCGCGAGTCGGTTCCCCAACACAAATAAAATACCCCTACTGTGAGGATTGTTCATCTCAGCACAATTGTAGGAGTCCATATCAAGGCAATTGAAATGGACAACATTCTCAAAGAATATAAGTGATTAGCATTTTGTCTAATTTCTTTGTCCAGCCGAATCTAGTGGCATAGACATATACTTCAAAATGGCTCAAACCAGTTATAGCTTTGATTATCATCATAGAAGGTTTAATGCAAAAGCATATGTAGACAGTTAAGTTTAATATGAAGTAGCCTTCTAGGATCATAGTACTGACGTAACAAAGATATACAAGTTTAGTGGTCTTGCAATATATCAAGGGTTTTGCATGTGTAAATCAGTTAATACCACTTAAAGAAATTGCACAATAGGCAGAGTTTATACAACAATAGTTAGTTTGCTCGAACGAGGGAAACTTGCATGATATATGAAGTTGTGTGAGTTAGGAAATTGCCTGATCTGCTGCTATAATTTACTCTACGATTTTGTTCTTCGGATAACCTACATTAACCATAAGTCATTCTAATAATTAATCTCTGTTAACATTACACAAAGATATAACTGTCTAACTGTATGACTCACACAGTTGTCTTAACTACTTATTCAACCATCTGTTTAACTTACAGTTCTCATTAATGACAGGTGTAAACCCGCTCTAAGTTCTTCCTTTAACCTGGTTATGACACTGTTGGGTTCGTTCTTTAATGGTTACTCATCTCTATCATTTCAATTAGTCAAATACATTCGGAACATGTATCCATTTATTTTAGGAAGAATTGGGGAAGTGATTTAGCGAGTGCGGAGTAAGAGGTGTAGCTTCTGGTCATTCTGCAGAAGTGTTCTACGATTTCCATACTCACTCTACGATCTGGTGAGACAACTCTACGATCGGTGGGTAAGACTCCACGATTGTACAGTCTTGGCATTTTACGACTTAATGGGGTGACCCTGGAATTATGCCCAGTCACTCTATGATCATATGGAAGTGTTCTATGGTCTGTGGGTTACTCTATGATCAATGGGGTCACACCATGACTTGGTTAAGTGGTGTTCTGTAATGACTCTACGTTCCATATAGAAGTACACTACGACTGGTGAGTGAGACCCTTCGGTCCATTCTATGACTGGCGAGTAAAGCCCTACAATCAGGTGAGTTGCCCTACGATCGTAGAGTTTACTCTACGATTCTACTGCTTGACAGAGTAGTTCACTATACGATTGGAATGAAGTATTCTACGATCGTATGGTTCATTCTACGACTGGTTAAGTTACCTCATGGTCCGTGAAGGTATTCTGCGATCAGTAGAGTCACTCTACGATTAGTGGAGTAACTCTACGATCAACGGATGAGAATCTACGATTTACTAAGTAACCCTACGATTTGATCAAATACTCTGCGATTGACCTAAGGCATTCTACGTTCGACTTACTCATTCGTCGATCGACCAGTCCAGTTACTCAACGATCTACAAGTCTAGCCACTCTATGACTGGGGTTCACTCTACGATTTCTAACTAAGAAAGACTTTATGACCTCCATTTGGAAAACATTATTTGGTGGGTCATTCAGAGACTATACTCAGTGGTCTAGATTATCTTATTAACATAACATTAGGTCTGACTTTGAATATTAGTTTACACTTTGAACTTACTTAGTGCTTGGGTTATTAATAGTAGTTTAAGCTAGCAAGTTGACAGTCAGTCTAGGCTGTCTTGGTAAAACTGTCACTGCACATGACAAGGTTTCATATGATTTATAGGTCTATTATTAGAGTTCATAGTCAGCATACAATGTGGGCACAGAGCACTGTGCTCATTACTATTTCCATTATGTTTTCAAGGTTATCTCATCAAAAGTGTTCTTTTTGTTATTCTTTTCATTCAACTCTAGTTGGTTCATACATTTTATCATACATTAACATGTGGTCTCCCTTAATAGTCACCTTACAACTTCAGAATCCACCATGATTCCAACACATAGTCCTCCCACAACCAAGCATGCAAAATACTCTATATCAGACTGATATTTACATTAAATTAAAGGTCTTGTGGTTAAGGGATTATACATTCTCGAAGCAAAGAACTCAACAACTGTTCACTCCCTTTTCCCTTCCTAGACTCCTCTGAGTTATCGAACTGCAGAGTTCCCCTTGAGTTATCCTTTTTAATCTCTCAACCCCTTCTCTCTCTCTCTCTTCTTATTCGGTATATATAGCAGATGATAGCAACTTTGTAAACTGAATTGGAAGTCCCTATTTATAGGGAAACTTCTCTACGTATATTACCCACATATAAGTATTCATACGAGTATTAGTCCAGCATGGGTTGGCTTTACCTAATGGTTAGAGAAGATTTGGTACAAAGCACCTTACCAACCCACTCAGCCATGCTGCAGGACAGTCATTTCCTTACTTTTCTCGAGATTAAGCGGCATAGAGTGGTTATAGGCCATTGGCCTAACTCGGCTGGAAGTATTATCAGTACTATATATCTATTATAATTATTATATAATTGCAATTGGTCTCTCAATTCGGGTCAATAGATTAGGCTCCCTTCTGGGCTCACTACTTAAGTTCGCAGTGGACTTATCATCAATACTAATAAGTTATATGTAGAGATAGATGAATGATCAATAAAGAATCTGCCACATCTAGTAAAAGATGAGAATGTCCTATGCGATTCGATAAAATGACAACTCAATAGTCCTTGGCCAAGGCAGAATGAAATTAGAAAGGAGTTTCTAATTTGCATTATTTAGAGTTGTGCATTTAAGAATCGAAATGCATATAATTAAATAAAATAAGACTTGACAGTAATTTCATGTCTTATATTTAATTGGAACATTAAATTGTAGAAGGATTTAATTGTATAGTAATTATTCATTAAAAGGTTCTTTTGTGATTAATGTTGAAATCTATATTATCTGGAAAGTCATTGATCACTAAGGGGGCTTACCCTTATTATAGAATAAATATTATTTAATTAAATGAATTAAATAGTTTAATTTATTTATTTAAATAAGATTAGAACTGTTCTAATCAATTTATTCACAACCGATTTAATATGGAGAACCTGAAGGGTCACACCGCAAAAGGAAAATATTTATTTAAAAAGTAAATGACATAATTGTAATAATAAGTTAAGTGTATTTAATTTAATCTATGGAGATGGAATAAATTAAATAACATAATATTTATTATTTAATATTTTAGAAATATTAAATATAAATTAATAAGAGGAGTCTTATTATTATTATTACTATTATTATTATTTAATTTCTGAAAGGGTTTGTGAATTAATTAATAAGAAGTACTCTCATAAATTTGTAATTGAATTAGGAGTTTAATTAATTAAAGGAGTTTAATTAGAATAAAAAAACTAATCCTAAATACTTTAGGAGGGTTCCCTATATCTATAAATAAGATGAGTCTTATCATAGATTAGGATTACATTCTCTTGTATTAGAATTGTGGAGAGTACTTACAATTTCTATAGAGATAGAAACTAGGGTTTTTCCAACACCCATATTCTTGAATAAGTATTATTCCTTGGTAGATCACCTCTAGAGGCCAAACACTTGGGTGGCTAACGTTGATCAAAGGAAGGAATTTAATCGGTGGAATTCAAGGAGAACGTGAAGGAATTGGAGTTGAACTTATACCTGAGGAAGCTAGAATTCTACAAGCATATAATTCTTATTCTCCATCTCTTTCGTTTAATTAATAATTGTGCATAAAGAAAGATCATGATGATGGTTTGTATAAAATTTTAAAATCTGATTTTATGGTGCTTCCGCTTTATTTATGTAATTTGATTGCATGTTCGCGTTATATACAAACCTAGCACTTATGCCATTCCTACAAACATAACCACAAAACGGACCACTCTATTAGTACTCCTGAAGTAAAATATAATCTCATTGTATGTAATGGAAGTATATTCCTCGTCTCTACTGACTTTCTATGACAAGTATGCCTATGATCATCTCATAAAACTCTATATGAGTCTTATCTTCTCTACTCCCTCTATTTCTTCTAAGGTTATAGCCTAATGCTGTGTTTGGTTCCCATTCCTTGACATGTATGGAATGAAATGATTTAAGGAATGGAATGACTTAAGGAATGGAATGGGAATGGAATGGAATGGTCATTCTCATTTTTGTGTTTGGTTTGTACATTGATTCCTTCAGGAATAAAATCACCATTCTACTTTAGGTATTTGGTTTACATAAATTACATTATGAATAGAATGTGAAATGATCTTTTTTGTTTTTTATATACTACCAACTTATAAAATGAATGAAAAAATAAATTAAATAGAACTAAAAGAATATCTTCACTAGAAAAATATATATTTTAAATATTTTTATGCATTTAAAATTCAAATAAACCCCTTCATGAAAAAAATTTAAAATAAAGCCTTAAAGCCAATACAAATCATATATAGAAATAAACAAAAATTAATATAGTATGCACTAACAAAAAATTATTCAAGCTAAGGTATATATATAATTTTGAATCAAGCACCACACTTTTGAGACAATAGTTTTTGAAGTATTCAAGTAATAATTCTATATAATACTATGACATGATATATGTCCTATGAGAGGAAAATGTACAATTATTACCATTAATATAATAGGCCTAAAAGTTTAAATTCACTACATTTTCAAATGTCTCCACTGTGATACCCGAGAATTTTAAATAATATTATTATTGACTTTTCTATTTAAGTTGAATATTTATTCAAATATGAGTATATGTGATATGTCACCATAATAGTGATGCAATAAAATGATCTCTTGATTATTTAATAGAGGAGTGATTTAATAAGAAAAGAAATTATTAATGTATCTTAATTAATTATGGTGTGGCTAATAATCTCCTTTCATTTAATTAAATGTTATGTGTCATGATATTATTTTTGTGACATTAGCATGTGTGAATATTCATATAGTCATTAAATAAGGTGGAATATGTGTGACATTTAAATTGCATGAATGTCCTATGTGACATTTTGCTGTGTGATGTACATTTAAATTATATGGAGTAATTAATATTTGCTACATGATAATTATTTCCATACTTAAATGTTATTACAATAAATGTATTATGAAATAATAATGTATATTGAATATTTGGGTGTTAGCGATTAATTAGATTTCGTTGTAAATTAATGTACATGGATTATATGATATAGGTATATGTGAATATTGATATAATATGGTAACATTTAATTTTAACACACCTTATGACTAAATTGCATTATTAAACCTAAATGTACTAGTGGTCTCTATTGCAAAGTCTGAGTTCCTTGTCCCAAATTGTTAGTCACTTGCCCCATTTCCTTCATTTACGTGAATAGCTAGAACCTTGTGACTGATAATGGGAAAAGGCTACAAGCCTATACTTCTTCTTCTTCCTTGCAAACCTTGGTTTCATGATGGTGGGGGAGGTGGTCCAAATAGTGCTCCACCACTATTCCACCAAACCTCCATTAACCAAGGATCTTCTTCTTCTTCCAATGGGTGAAACCCTTGAGCAAAGCCATGAACCAGATTTTGAATTCTCTATAAATTGAAGCCTCCTCTACACAAATCTTGTTGCTAGAAATCTGAAGTTAAGCTTCCATTTGAGAGTGAGATTGAGTGATTTTCAATTAGTAGTATTGGAGAGTACTCAATTAGCTTCAAGAGGTAATTTCTCTTTAATTGTGTTCTTGAGTTCTATATTTAAATTTCTAGAAATTTTGCCATGAATCTCTTGTTAGTTGGTTAGTAGTTGATGTATATAAGTTGTCAAGTTCATATATACGTGTTAATCATGTTTTATGCTATCAAACTTGAGTTTTATGAATTCTCGGAAAATAACATGTATACATGCTTATAATGTACCAAAAATGGTTAAGCTAAGTTGTGATAATTTGCAAATGGTTGTTATACATTGTTAGTATAGTCAAATACGAAGACAATGAAAGTTAAACGAACCATTTTGGTTCAGAAACGAATTCGTAGCATGATCAATCGCTAATTATGCGAAAATATGAAGAAATAGCATGAATGATGAATTAATTCTTGAACTTAGTTAATTACTTGTTTTAAGTTGTTAAAATCATGCTAGGTATGTTTAATATCATGGTTATAGACTTTATGTTAGATGGGTATGCTCAGATGATTGTTTGAATTGGTTTTGGTTTTGCAAATTTCGCCATACAAGGAGTTACCTGGTTTTGTCGAGGAGCAGCGCGGCCGCGCTACTCCCCAGGCAAAACCAGGCGCGACCGCGCCGTGCCTCAGAAGGAAATTCCAACTTTTGATTCTTCTGATATCATGAGCATGTTAGTTTAGCTTAAATAAGCCTATGTGTGTATCTGGTATGTGATCTAAGTATGGTCTTGCATGAAATGTGTTGGGTTTATGAGATTTTGAAGTAAAACTTAGAATTTGAAAACTAAACCTTATGAAAGTGATGCCTTTTTGACTCTAATCCTTTGAGCATATGTAACTAGCTTAGACATGTATGAAACAAGTCTAATGTATTACCTAGGGTTACCTTGCATGATATGAGTTGTGTTAGCTCGGTTCCAACGACTTTTTAGAAGAAAACTTGAAGTGTTGGAAGTAAAACTTAGTGAACCTTGTATCTTTAATGTTCTGAGCTTACAAGCATGTATATATGATCTAATTATATGTGTGAATGCATACGGAGAGTGTAATGTCCAGGAATTTTTAAACATTGTATCGAATTTATTTTAATAAATAAAATTCATTTTATATATATTTTTTACGAATTTAATTGGATCCATGTAGGTATTTTTATTTAATTATATAAATACGTGGTCCAATAATTTTCTTTGCCTTAAGGGGGCTCACTAATAGTTTGAGTAAATTAATGAGTTAACTCTAACATTTGATTGACAAGAAAATTGGGGAAATTAATAAATAATTTTACTATTATCGAATTTAAATAATTCGCACGAGGAATTATTGTTGAAATAAATATTATAAATAAGTAATTAATCGAATTTTTATTCAATTTAAATATTAGGAGTATAGTGTTAATAATGTTAATAAACAAGTTGGGCTACCTTATCTTATTCCAATTAACCCAAATTTAATAGGGTTGAGCCCAATTTCTTTTTAGTTCTCTATTGGGCCATTTTCCTAATCAATTCAGCCGGCCCAACCCTATTGGGTTGAGCCCAAAACCCTTCCAGCCCAATCTGAGCCCATTCCTTATTTTTTTTACCGGTCGGGTCGTACCCATTTGTAATCGGGTTGGATCCAAATAATTTGGGGAAACAAAATTTGATCGGTGGGATTAATTAGAGATAACCGAGCGACTGAGGGATCCTAAGCCTAACATCTCGACTCAGACAAACGGGAAGCATGAATAGGGGAGCCGAGCCTACCAGACCTAAACCGTCACATCAAACCTAGCCTCTCAATCGAGTGGAGCAAAGGGAGCGGGGAAAGGGGCGTGACAGGTCGGCGGGTGTGGGGAGGCGAACGATTTGGCAGCACGATAGTGGGAGAGGACCGGCGGCACAACTAAGAATGGGCAAGAACCGAGCGTCGATTGAAGGGACCAGAGGATTTAGGCGTCGAGCGACCAATCGACGGGAGTACGTGGCTCGAGGATCTACCGGCAAATCGCAGCTGGGCTTGATGGGGCTTGAGGTGAACGATCGACAGCCTACTTCCCTCAAACCGCTAGGTATTGTCCTGTTCAATTAGGATATTAACCAACAAACTGGGCAAGCGGTGCTCTATAAATTGGGAACCAAACCCTAAACCGAATCCCAGTTTTGGTGAGTCCAAAAAAAAATTTGGGAGCATGTCAAATAGAGAGAGAAATCGCTGAGAGGAGTGGCGGTAAATGTCCGGATTCGTCGAGTACTTTGGAAGGAGAAGAAGGAGGGCGATCTGAGCGAACCCAAGGTACATCAGAGTGGCTGAGTTGTTTAAATTTCCATTTGGTGTTGGTTTGTATTATAATACATTGTGTTGACACATTGGGTTGGTATTGTTTATATTTCTCTCTTTTCTCTTTCTGTATTGGGATATTTTGTTTCTTTGTATTGGATTAAATTGTTCTTTGTATTGCTTTGAATTGAAACTCGAACCTTGTACTATATTGATTGGGTTGAAAATCTGGTATGGTACTGTGTAGTTCCTTGTTTGGTTTGTACTGCTTGGTTGGAACTCTGTATGTAAAGAACCATAAGGTTCGGCAGCTTGGTCTTGCACATTTAATGGGTCAATAATATGTTTTAGGTTGCACGACAGGTGTTTGTTGAAATGTCAGTGAGAATCCGCTTGTTAGCTGCCTAGTTAGTAACCTGTTAGGCTTAAAATTTCTAGTGCCTTGTTGCGGCTCATGTATTAGGCCAACTGTGGTATTGAAAATAATTTGCAGGAGCTTGGTACATCTCTAGTGACTGTGATACAGCAATTAAACTAACTGTGCTATCATTGGCTCAAATATTGGTTATTAATTTGAAGCTAATAATGCACTTGCAAATTGATTAGTTATTATAACTAATAAATAAAATTAATAAAGTAATTATTTATTATTTATCAATAAATAATAAATAATAAATAAATTATTATTTGTCTAATATTAAAAATTAGTAAATTAATTAGATTAATTATTTATCAATAAATAATAAATAAAGATAGTAAATATTTAATTATTGTTTAATTAATATTAAATAATAATTAAGCATAAATAAAGTGAATAATTTAATTATTTATTACTTATCTTTCAATAATAAATAAAGCTAATAAAGATTTGATTATTGCTATTAAATAATAATCAAGTATGAATAAAGTTAATCATTTAATTAATTATCATTAAGAAATAAATTAAGATAATAAATATTTAATTATTATTTAATTAACATTAAATAATAATTAAGTATGAGTAAATTAAGATAATAAATATTTAATTATTATTTACTTAATAATAATTAAGTATGAATGAAGCTAATAAAGTAATTATTTATTATCTATCACTAAATAATAAATAAAGATAATAAATATTTAGTTATTATTTAATTAATATTAAATAATAATTAAGTATGAACAAAGCTAATAAATAATTATTTATTATTTAGCAATAAATAATAAATAAAAATAATAAATAGTAAATTACTATTTAATATTAAATAATAATTAAGTGTGTGTAGAATTAGTACCTTAAGTATTTAATTAATGTGGAATGAGGAACAAGGATAATGATTACTCAATTACCCTTGAGGTGAATAGTAATTAAGTGTAAATAAATTAAATAAGTGATCAACTATTATTTAGTTACTATTAAACTATGATAAGTTTATTATTTATTTTATAGATAATAAATAAGGATTGTTAACCCATATTTAGAGACAGATAAGGGTAATAAATCTGAGTAATCAAAGAATAGTAATCATGATTAGCTACCATTATTTTAATAGCTAAAGATCATTAATTAATTTCTGTTTAGCTAATGTTAAATAGTAATTAAATGTAAATGGTGAATTGTTACCTGCTAAGTAAATGGTATAGTAAGGTGTGCCAATATACAACTATGCCATATTAATTGATAAGTCGACTTTATCCAATGATAGGTCACTCAAGATCAATTAATTAAAGCTAAAATTTATTGTAGCTGAGCAAACAGGCAAGTTCATCTTACTCAACTTCTACATTGAGTAAGTTCTTTATATCGAAACTTTAATTGTTGCAAGTTTCTTTTCATTCGAGCGGGCTACTATCGTATTTGTAGCTTGAAATTTTATTCTAAGAATGCTTAAGTGGTTTAATTAATTTACAGTTATTCCACATCTATGATATAATTGGCAATCGCATTCGATGCATTTGAATTCGTACATTTATTAAAGTTCCAAAATTCACGAACTTTTCATGATTAAGTCTGAACCCTTGTTCGGTCAGGCAAGTGTGTGGAATTTATAAAAGCTATCCGAACAAATCAATGGTAAGGATTCTTAGACTGAATGAATACCCCTTTTATTATAGGGGAGTACCTCAGGTACCGTATATAAGGTACAAACAGCAGAGTTAAATGTTATGCATATACATAGCGTACGCGAGGCTGATCCCCTCAAGTGCTTATTCTGTAGCCAGTAACCAGAGGGTCGACTAGCTATTGACTCCTTTGAAAGTTATTGTTCAAAGTCTACTCGACTATCAATTGTTCTAAAAGCATTTATTATTCTTACTTCTGATAATTATATTGCTGAATTTTCTTTCTATGTTCCCTTCATCATGATATATCCTTTATTGTTATACTTCAAACTTGCTGAGCAAACTCGTTGCTCACCCTTGCTATATCATGACTCCATTGCAGCTAAACCCGAGACATCAGGAAAGAGCAAAGGGAAAGAAAAGATGAAGTGATAGACTTCACGTAGCCGATTTCATTATATGTGTAGTTAATTACTATTAATGTAATTTAACCCTGACATTTATTTGGGGCATGGATTTGTGTAAGTATTTAAGGTTATTGTATCCTGGGACTAGTAACACCTTTCTAATGAACAACATATGTTTATTTCCGCATTTTAGTCAATGTATGTTGTTGGAGGTGAATGATGTATTGGATCGTGATGACCGGATCCGGGTATTTGGAGACCCGAATTTGGGGGCGTCACAGGTTGGTATCAGAGCTGTAGGTTATAAACTTTAAGAACGCTAAACCTAGGTTATGACCTTAGTTTAAACTCGTATTGAGTGCGCTAGGATTTGAATCAAGGAGATTCGAATAATGGTCTTGCCTGGGGGTGGATTGTGGAAATCTGCCAAGCCAAGTTGTACATGATAAAATATCTTTTCATTTTATCAATGAATATATTTTATTATGATACTGATATCATTGTCTCTGTCTGTGTTTGTAGGATGGCTGACAGGGAAGGGACTAGTGGGACCCAAGAGGAGGAGACATTCATAGATATACCAGTAGTTGCTGAGCAGTTGGTGGGGTATGCTCCTATTGCCCCAGGAGTACCGCTGGAGGAGTCCGAGCCAGGGGAGGACTATCCGGAGGAGCGGGTAGAGCCGGTCGTAGGCCGAGTCATGAGGTCCGGAAGTCAAGACCCGGATGCTGAGGAGGAGGACCCCGAGACCGAGGGAGAGGAGCCACCTGCTTATGTTGATGGCATGGGGTCCACTACCGACGATATCATCGAGGGACTGACCAGCAGGAACGAGGAGCTGGAGGATCGGATAGCTCATTTGGAGGAGCAGAATCAGACCCACCAGTTCAGGGAGGACCAGTATAGGGATCTGGCTTACCAGCTTGAGCATGACCTGGGAGTAGCGAAGATACAGCTGTAGGGATACGAGTCCTCAGCGCAGCAGATCGGACCACTGCTACATCAGCTGGTGGCCCGGAACGCTGAGCTGAGAGAGAGGCTGGGGCAGAAGGATATGGAGATCGCCCATCTGAAGGCCAAAGAGGAGGCCATGAAGTTCGAGTTTGGGCTGGAGACTGCGGAGAGGAGGCGGGTCAGAGATGCTTGGGTTAGAGAGGCGAGAAGGGTTGACCAGTTGGAGGACCAGTTGGAGGCCAGAGCAGTGAGGATCGAGACCTTAGGTTTTGCCTTGGATGCTGCCTACAGGAGGCCCCAGATTGAGGTAGGGGAGTCTAGCCGCTCTGTTCGTCGAAGAGTCATGGGTGGGGCATTCTCTTCTAGTCAGTAGGCACGGATTCGTCACGACATGCAGTGACGTACTATGATGGTTGTTTTGTCTTTAGTACAGTCAGTCCCACTTTTTGTTATATTAGGGACGTATTCATGTTTGTCTTGTGAAACTCTATATTTGTTTTCATGTTTGGGGTAGCAGTTAAACCCCAACTTTTGTGGTCTTGAGGGATGAAAAGTTAGGATTCCCCACTTTTGTCTTATGGGAATGTTTAATGATGGATAGGGCATGTAATGGCGCATTTATAGAAGTATGCCACATGTTTAGTCTGAATATAACAAACTGTGGTATATAAATATAAATGCAGATGTTTCACTTAAATCAAATGTGTTTGATAGATGTTTTTACCCTTGATTGCTGATTTTAATGACATATTGTGTAAAATATAAAACTATAGGTAAAAGTCGGCCAGAATTCAAATTTTGCCGCCAGGAGGACGACCACGTAACCGGCAGGTTGAAGAGTCAGAAAGCGAGGTTGGAAATCAATCCAATCCAATGAGAATGTTTGCAGAAATGCTGACAGAAGCCATGCAATCAAGACCGCCACCTGTAGGGACCCAAGCAGCCCCCGGGCCAACACATCATTTGGCAAATTTTAAGGATTTTAAACTGGTCAGACCACCCGAGTTCAAGGGAACTCTTAACCCAATCGAAGCACAGACCTGGATCGAAGAAACAGAGAAGGTCTTCGAGGTCGCACGGGTGGCCGAGGAACAGAAAACAGGATTTGCCACGTTCATGCTGAAGAGCGAGGCTAACTATTGGTGGAAGGCCAATAAGGGTCGAGAAGGTGAGGGAGTCATTCCATGGGATAGATTCAAAGAACTAATTTTCGAAAATTACTTCCCGGAGAATACACAGCAAGATATGGAAGTAAAGTTCCTGGAACTGAAACAGGGGAATATGACTGTCGCCGAGTACGCGGCAAAGTTCAATGAGTTGGCCCGATTTGCCCCACATCAAGTGGACACCGAGGCCAAGAAGGCAAGAAGGTTTGAATTGGGACTAAAACCCTGGGTGTAGAAGTCAGTTGCAATATTGAAAATTAAGAACTTCGCTGAACTGCTGGAAAGGGCTATCATTGCGGAAGGGGGCAATGAAGCGGTGACACGGTTCAACCAAGACAGGAAGAAGAATTAGGAGGTTGCCAAAGCGGGGAGCAGTGGAGGCAGTAACCCCAATAAGCGCAAATAGAATGAAAGCCAATCGTTCGGGAGCAATAAACTCGGAGGAGAAGCTAAGAAAAGTGGCAAGTGCAACAACTGCGGGAAGAATCACTCGGGGGAGTGCATGAAGGGAAAAAGTGTTTGTTACCGGTGCGGACAACCGGGGCACATGGCTCCGCAGTGTCCGAACAAGCAAAAAGGAGGATGTTTCTCTTGTGGATCACCCGACCACCAGATTAAGGACTGTCCGAAGAGGAAGAGCGATGTCGGGAGTGGCAACAGGAGCAACAACAACAGCGGAAACAGCAACCGGCCGAGCTACGGGGCACCAGCCAGTCAAGACAACAGGCCAATGGCACGCACGTTCAACATGGCCGTTCAGGATGCAATGGAATCTAAGGACGTGGTGTCAGGTATCATCCCAATAAATGATATAAATGCATATATGTTATTCGATTCGGGTGCTACCTGCTCTTTTATTTCCGAAGAATTTGGTAGTCAGTTAAATTTACCTCGTGAAAAATTAGAAAACCCTATGAACGTAGAAGTAGCAAACAAGGAAATTATCCCCGTAGAATGCATTCATAGGAATTGTTGTGCTGAATTGCGAGGATTTAAGCTCAATGTGGATTTGATACCAATTCGGCTGGGAGAGTTTGATGTAATCCTAGGAATGGATTGGCTATCAATTCACGGAGCAGTTATTGACTGTAAGAAGAAATGTGTACACCTGAAGACTCCTAACAAGTCAAAGGTGGTATTCTATGGTAATAAATCACCAAGACAATCTTGTTGTCTTACTATGATGCAAACCAAGAAATTGCTTAAGAAAGGGTGCGTATGTTATTTGGCCCATGTGGTTGATACTCGTCAGGTCGGGGATGAGATGAGTCAAATACCAATCGTGAGGGATTTCGCCGATGTCTTCCCCGATGAACTTCCAGGACTGCCGCCGGACAGGGAAATTGAGTTCGTTATCGATTTGGCACCAGGGACCGCACCAATATCGAAGCCGCCGTATCGAATGGCACCTGTAGAAATGAAAGAGTTGATGATTCAACTGCAGGAACTGTTGGACAAGGGTTATATCAGACCGAGTGTGTCCCCATGGGGAGCGCCAGTTCTGTTTGTAAAGAAGAAGGATGGTTTGATGAGGCTTTGTATCGACTATCGGGAGTTGAACAAAGTTACGATTAAGAATAGGTATCCGCTTCCTAGGATTGACGATCTATTTGATCAACTTAAGGGAGCGAAATACTTTTCAAAAATCGACTTAAGAACAGGCTATCATCAGCTGAAGGTGAGGCAGGAAGATATCCCGAAGACGGCATTCAGGACTTGTTATGGGCATTTCGAGTTTCTGGTAATGTCGTTTGGATTAACGAATGCACCAGCAGCATTTATGGATATGATGAACCAAGCGTTCAAGCAGTACTTGGACAAGTTCATAGTCGTATTCATCGATGACATCTTGATTTATTCAGGGACAGAGGAGGAACATGCTGAACATTTAAAGATTGTATTGGAAGCTCTCAGGAGGGAGAAGTTGTACGCGAAATTTTCTAAGTGTGAGTTTTGGTTGCAGAGGGTACAATTTTTGGGTCACGTCATCGACAAAGACGGTGTTTCAGTGGACACAGCAAAAGTAGAAGCGATTATCAATTGGGAACAACCGAAGACACCTACAGAGATCCGGAGTTTCTTGGGATTAGCGGGATACTATCGGAGATTCATCCAGGATTTTTCAAAGATAGCATCGCCATTGACCAATCTCACCAGGAAAACAGTTAAGTTCATTTGGTCAGAGAAATGCGAGGAAAGTTTCATGGAGTTGAAAAAGAAACTTAGCCAAGCACCGGTGTTGACCTTACCAGACAACACTGGGGGTTTTGTAGTGTATAGCGATGCGTCACACAAAGGTCTTGGCTGTGTATTGATGCAGCACGACAAGGTTGTTGCGTACGCATCACTTCAGCTGAAGGACTATGAGAAGGGTTACCCGACTCATGACCTGGAGCTAGCCGCGGTAGTTTTCGCCTTGAAGATTTGGAGGCACTACCTATACGGGGAGAAGTGCGAGATATATACAGATCACAAAAGTCTGAAATATATCTTCACTCAGAAAGAGCTGAACATGAGGCAGCGCCGATGGTTAGAATTGATCAAGGATTACGACTATGAGATTCTGTACCATCCGGGCAAAGCAAATGTAGTGGCTGATGCCTTAAGCAGGAAGGGCAAGGCGAAATTGATGCAATTGACAATTCAGGAGGAATTGATAAAGGACTTTGAATGTCTGGAATTGGAGGTTAAGTATCCGATGGAGACGGACGAAGTACTGTTTACCGTAACAGCAGGTCCCACCACCTTACTGGATAAGATAAAGGAGGCTCAAGAATTTGATGAAGAATGCATTGGCATTAAGAAGCAACTATCGGAGGGAAAAACGTTGAAGTTCATGGTTGACAGCACAGGGCTGCTGAGATTCGAGGGAAGGATCTGGATACCGTACGTACCTGACTTAAGGGAAGAAATATTGCAGGAGGCCCATAATACGAGATTTTTGGTACATCCAGGTAGCACCAAGATGTATCAAGATCTCCGTCAGCATTATTGGTGGCCGCATTTGAAAGGAGAAGTTGCAGAATTAGTCAACCGGTGTTTAACTTGCCAGAGGGTCAAGGCAGAGCACCAGCGGCCGAGCGGATTGTTGCAACCTTTGGAGATTCCGGAATGGAAGTGGGAGCACATAACAATGGATTTTGTGGTAGGACTTCCGGCAACACAGAAGGGTCTAGACGCTATCTGGGTGATCGTAGATCGTTTGACCAAGTCTGCCCATTTTCTACCGATCAAGATCAGGTACAAATTGGAGCAGTTGGCGAAACTTTACGTAAAGGAAATATTATCGCGACATGGAGTGCCGGTGTCTATTGTATCTGACAGAGATCCGCGCTTCACGTCAAATTTTTGGAGAAGTCTACAGGAAAGAATGGGAACACAGTTGAGAATGAGTACGGCGTATCATCCTCAGACTGATGGTCAGAGCGAGCGAATAATTCAGACCCTAGAGGACATGCTCCGGGCAGTTGTGATGGATTTAGGGGGCAGCTGGGATGATCATTTGCCACTGGTAGAGTTCGCCTACAATAATAGTTACCACGCTAGTATCGGTATGCCACCGTACGAAGCATTATATGGAAGAAAGTGTCGAACGCCGTTGTGTTGGGATGAGGTTGGTGAACGGAGATTGATAGGACCAGAATTGGTGCAACAAACCGTGGAGATCATTAAAGTAATAAGACAGCGATTAGTAGCAGCCCAGGATCGTCAGAAGAAGTATGTCGACTTACATCGCGAGAAACGGGACTTTGAAGTTGGTAGCTTTGTGTTTTTGAAGGTATCTCCTTGGAAAGGGAAGATCCGTTTTGGGAAGAAGGGCAAATTGAGCCCTAGGTTCATAGGACCTTTTGAGATATTAAGGAGAATAGGCGAAGTGGCGTACGAGGTAGCATTACCCCCTGAGCTTGAGCACATTCACAACGTGTTTCATGTATCAGTGTTACATCCATATAAGCCAGACTATAAGCATGTCATCTCCTATGAACCAATTCAAGTCGAAAGGGACTTATCGTACGAGGAGATTCCTGTCCAAATACTTGATAGGAAGGAACAGAGGCTGAGGAATAAAACCATTCATTCTGTTAAAGTTCTCTAGAGAAACAACGCGGTGGAAGAAGCTACGTGGGAACTCGAAGAGAAGATGAGAGCAAATTACCCCCAGTTATTTGAGTAACCTTAGATTGAAATTCCGAGGACGGAATTTTTATAAGGGGGAGAGGATGTAATGTCCAGGAATTTTTAAACATTGTATCGAATTTATTTTAATAAATAAAATTCATTTTATATATATTTTTTACGAATTTAATTGGATCCATGTAGGTATTTTTATTTAATTATATAAATACGTGGTCCAATAATTTTCTTTGCCTTAAGGGGGCTCACTAATAGTTTGAGTAAATTAATGAGTTAACCCTAACATTTGATTGACAAAAAATTGGGGAAATTAATAAATAATTTTACTATTATCGGATTTAAATAATTCGCACGAGGAATTATTGTTGAAATAAATATTATAAATAAGTAATTAATCAAATTTTTATTCAATTTAAATATTAGGAGCATAGTGTTAATAATGTTAATAAACAAGTTGGGCTACCTTATCTTATTCCAATTAACCCAAATTTAATAGGGCTGAGCCCAATTTCTTTTTAGTTCTCTATTGGGCCATTTTCCTAATCAATTCAGCTGGGCCAACCCTATTGGGTTGAGCCCAAAACCCTTCCAGCCCAATCTGAGCCCATTCCTTGTTTCTTTTACCGGTCGGGTCGTACCCATTTGCAATCGGGTTGGATCCAAGTAATTTGGGGAAACAAAATTTGATCGGTGGGATTAATTAGAGATAACCGAGCGACTGAGGGATCCTAAGCCTAACATCTCGACTCAGACAAACGAGAAGAAGGAATAGGGGAGCCGAGCTTACCAGACCTAAACCCTCACATCAAACCTAGCCTCTCAATCGAGTGGAGCAAAGGGAGTGGGGAAAGGGGCGTGACAGGTCGGCGTGTGTGGGGAGGCGAACGATTTGGCAGCACGATAGTGGGAGAGGACCGGCGGCACAACTAAGAACGGGCAAGAATCGAGCGTCGATTGAAGGGACCAGAGGATTTAGGCGTCGAGCGACCAATCGACGGGAGTACGCGACTCGAGGCTCTACCGGCAAATCGCAGCTGGGCTTGATGGGGCTTGAGGTGAACGATCGACAACCTACTTCCCTCAAACCGCTAGGTATTGTCCTGTTCAATTAGGATATTAACCAACAAACTGGGCAAGCGCTGCTCTATAAATTGGGAACCAAACCCTAAACCGAATCCCAGTTTTGGTGAGTCCAAACAAAAATTTAGGAGCAAGTCAAATAGAGAGAGAAATCGCTGAGAGGAGCGGCGGTAAATGTCCGGATTCGTCGAGTACTTTGGAAGGAGAAAAAGGAGGGCGATCCGAGTGAACCCAAGGTACATCAGAGCGGCTGAGTTGTTTAAATTTCCATTTGGTGTTGGTTTGTATTATAATACATTGTGTTGACACATTGGGTTGGTATTGTTTATATTTCTCTCTTTTCTCTTTCTGTATTGGGATATTTTGTTTCTCTGTATTGGATTAAATTGTTCTTTGTATTGCTTTGAATTGAAACTCGAACCTTGTACTATATTGATTGGGTTGAAAATCTGGTATGGTACTGTGTAGTTCCTTGTTTGGTTTGTACTGCTTGGTTGGAACTCTGTATGTAAAGAACCATAAGGTTCGGCAACATGGTCTTGCACATTTAACGGGTCAATAATATGTTTTAGGTTGCACGGCAGGTGTTTGTTGAAATGTCAGTGAGAATCCGCTTGTTAGCTGCCTAGTTAGTAACCTGTTAGGCTTAAAATTTCTAGTGCCTTGTTGCGGCTCATGTATTAGGCCAACTGTGGTATTGAAAATAATTTGCAGGAGCTTGGTACATCTCTAGTGATTGTGATACAACAATTAAACTAACTGTGCTATCATTGGCTCAAATATTGGTTATTAATTTGAAGCTAATAATGCACTTGCAAATTGATTAGTTATTATAACTAATAAATAAAATTAATAAAGTAATTATTTATTATTTATCAATAAATAATAAATAATAAACAAATTATTATTTGTCTAATATTAAAAATTAGTAAATTAATTAGATTAATTATTTATCAATAAATAATAAATAAAGATAGTAAATATTTAATTATTGTTTAATTAATATTAAATAATAATTAAGCATAAATAAAGTGAATAATTTAATTATTTATTACTTATCTTTAAATAATAAATAAAGCTAATAAAATATTTGATTATTGCTATTAAAATAATAATCAAGTATGAATAAAGTTAATAATTTAATTAGTTTATCATTAAGAAATAAATTAAGATAATAAATATTTAATTATTATTTAATTAACATTAAATAATAATTAAGTATGAGTAAATTAAGATAATAAATATTAAATAATAACAAAATTAATAAATAATTATTTATAATTTCCCAATAAATAATAAATAAAGATAATAAATATTTAATTATTATTTACTTAATAATAATTAAGTGTGAATGAAGCTAATAAAGTAATTATTTATTATCTATCACTAAATAATAAATTAAGATAATAAATATTTAGTTATTATTTAATTAATATTAAATAATAATTAAGTATGAACAAAGCTAATAAATAATTATTTATTATTTAGCAATAAATAATAAATAAAAATAATAAATAGTAAATTACTATTTAATATTAAATAATAATTAAGTGTGTGTAGAATTAGTACCTTAAGTATTTAATTAATGTGGAATGAGGAACAAGGATAATGATTACTCAATTACCCTTGAGGTGAATAGTAATTAAGTGTAAATAAATTAAATAAGTGATCAACTATTATTTAGTTACTATTAAACCATGATAAGTTTATTATTTATTTTATAGATAATAAATAAGGATTGTTAACCTATATTTAGAGACAGATAAGGGTAATAAATCTGAGTAATCAAAGAATAGTAATCATGATTAGCTACCATCATTTTAATAGCTAAAGATCATTAATTAATTTCTGTTTAGCTAATGTTAAATAGTAATTTAATGTAGATGGTGAATTGTTACCTGCTAAGTAAATGGTATAGTAAGGTGTGCCAATATACAACTATGCCATATTAATTGATAAGTCGACTTTATCCAATGATAAGTCACTCAAGATCAATTAATTAAAGCTAAAATTTATTGTAGCTGAGCAAACAGGCAAGTTCATCTTACTCAACTTCTACATTGAGCAAGTTCTTTATATCGAAACTTTAATTGTTGCAAGTTTCTTTTCATTCGAGCGGGCTACTATCGTATTGTAGCTTGAAATTTTATTCTAAGAATGCTTAAGTGGTTTAATTAATTTACAGTTATTCCACATCTATGATATTATTGACAATCGCATTCGATGCATTTGAATTCGAACATTTATTAAAGTTCCAAAATTCACGAACTATTCATGATTAAGTCTGAACCCTTGTTCGGTCAGGCAAGTGTGTGGAATTTATAAAAGCTATTCGAACCAATCAATGGTAAGGATTCTTAGACTGAATGAACACCCCTTTTATTATAGGGGAGTACCCCAGGTACCGTATATAAGGTACAAACAGCAGAGTTAAATGTTATGCATATACATAGCGTACGCGAGGCTGATCCCCTCAAGTGCTTATTCTGTAGCTAGTAACCAGAGGGTCGACTAGCTATTGACTCCTTTGGAAGTTATTGTTCAAAGTCTACTCGACTTTCAATTGTTCTAAAAGCATTTATTATTCTTGCTTCTGATAATTATATTGCTGAATTTTCTTTCTATATTCCGTTCATCATGATATATCCTTTATTGTTATACTTCAAACTTGCTGAGCAAACTCGTTGCTCACCCTTGCTATATCATGACTCCATTGCAGCTAAACCCGAGACATCAGGAAAGAGCAAAGGGAAAGAAAAGATGAAGTGATAGACTTCACGTAGCCGATTTCATTCTATGTGTAGTTAATTACTATTAATGTAATTTAAACCCTGACATTTATTTGGGGCATGGATTTGTGTAAGTATTTAAGGTTATTGTATCTTGGGACTAGTAACACATTTCTAATGAACAACATATGTTTATTTCCGCATTTTAGTCAATGTATGTTGTTGGAGGTGAATGATGTATTGGATCGTGATGACCGGATCCGAGTATTTGGAGACCCGAATTTGGGGGCGTCACAGAGAGTCACGTAGAGATATTAAACAAGTTTAGTTAGTCTAATGTGAACTTTTCAAGAAAAACTTAAGACGTGAGGACTATTGTTGTTAAACGTTGTGTTAATTTCGTTCCAACCTTGCAAGCATGAATAACATTATGCCTCTAGAACATGTTGACATGAGCACCATCTGCTAAACATGGATTCTACCTATATTCGCATGTTCAAGAAAGTGACATTCCAATTGTAAACTACGTGATTAATGTGTACACGTGTTATATATACACGAGCATGCTTATTAAGTATGGTCTAGTCTCTTTATGCGGTATCATGACTATAATAGTTGACCTTTTGCAAGATGGATTTGATTGGCTTAAAATATAGAAGTTTCTAACATAACACCTTATAACCTTGGATTGCATTTAGCATGAGCATGTTAAGTTTTAAACTCAGACTAATAACTTTATGAGTATGTGTATTTGAGTTATATCAGTAGCCTATGTGACACCCCCAAATCCAGGTACTTAACTCCCATAGATTTGGTGTTCACTATCTCATTCATTCACATCTAACTGCCCATAATTAAGAACAATTAAATAAACTTAGAGAAACATTTACCCAAAATGGGTTACATCTCCAAACTATTAAATATTCAAATCCCAGGTTATCTTAGCCTTAATACATCAAATGCGGAATAAACATAATTTAAATAACTCTTATTACAATCAATCATCAAATAAATAACAGGACTTTAGCTATTTATGCATCTTGCCCTTGCCTTTGCTCGTGGACGGCTCGTCCGACTTCTCAGCCTTAGCTGCAATGATTAGTGCAAGAGTGAGCAAACAATTGCTCACAAGTACGATAACAATAATATTTAAACGAAATGATTTCAACTAAGGAATAATAGTTTTATGATTCTCAACCAATAAATGATTAAAGTCTAAAAGCTCGTTAGAATGCTCGATTCAAGGAAAGATAGATTTCAAGATTTAGAAATAATATCTGAGAGTCACAAGACCTCGAACTATGTCCTAGGTTGACAAGTATTTCTACTGTAACCTTTAACAGTCATATAGACTATGGACCAACATCTCGTACTCAGGGGGATCAACCCTTTGTACAATGTATTGTGCACAAACATTTTAACGATGTCGCGTAAGTAATCCCCTATATTAGGGTTGTTCATCTCAGTTTATCGTCTGAATCCATACCAAAAAGAAAATTGGCTTGGAACAAGTATAGAAAACATTCTAAGTCTTTGAAACGCACATCAACTAAGGACTAGCTGAATCAATAAGGGTTTGCTAGTCTAAATCATCAATAGAATTTGCTCAATAGAAACTGTACTCGAAGTTTGAATAACAAACAATGATTGGAATAAAACTTGAGTATATAATCATGATAGTAACCTTGCTTGAATATCAATAAGCTAAGGTCAATAAGCTTGCTCAATATAAATAAACTTGCTTTAAATGAGATAACAAGTTTAAGATAGGAAAACTTGCTCAACATAAAATAATAAGTTGAGATAAGGAACTTGCTATAAATAACTTTCAAGTTTAAGGGAGGAAAACTTGCCTCAAGCGTAGATTACAAATTTAAGTAATTCACGATCCTTAAACAACCTAAACATTTAATTATAAAATGGTAACATAATTAGTCACAAAATTAAAAGCATTTAAGGCTTGCTCTTTATCTCATTTAGCATACTATAGTCAACAAATACTAGTTTAGCAACCATCTTGGTAATACATTAGTCACATTAATATAAGTTTAATTATGCATCATAACTTCCAAGAAAAGTAAATAATAATTTTAATTAATTTTTTTTTAAAACAGTAGTGTTTCTCGCCGGGGCGAGAAAAAGCTTAACAAAATTGTCGCCGGGGCGGCGTTATGCTTAACTATTTTGTCGCCGGGGCGACGATGTCGCTGGGGCGAAGAAATCAGTTCATTTCTATCGCCGGGACGATAGACTTGACTGTCGTCTTCCCCAGCTCGCGAACCAGTGAAAACTTAGGCCAAATTTGGCCAAAATTTTCCGAATTTTATCATCCATTACACAAACTAAATATACCCAGACATCAAATATGCTAGAAAACAAATAACCAACATGTTTCTAACTAATTTAACTATTATAAAACACATAATCAACCAATTTAAAACCAAAAATTCACTGTCAAACAATTTATTCATGCTTTGACCATTTTCATGAAATCAAACTCTGTAAATTCATTTTTCAACCAATTAAAACAATTCTTTTCGCATTACTTATGCTTTTCATCATACAATCACAAACACTTATCAATTTACCGATTAATAACCAATTAGAGCATCAATTTTATACAAATATGCCATACATGAAATAAAGCTCTGTAAAAACTAAAAACTCAATTCTAAAGCATGTTTTCATAAATTAATACCTCTAGATTAATCTATAATTAACACATAATCATCTAACACATGCTTTCTAACATTTATCACCAAGTAATTCATATATTTGGCATATAAATTTATATACAGTGAAATAAAAATCATATTCAGAGAAGTAAAATATTAAGGATATAATGAAGAACAAAACTAAAAGAATTATACCTTCAAGCTATATGATTCTTAGTTAAGCACTTCTTTTCCTTTTCACTCACAATTCTCAAAGCTCTCAAACTCCCAATTTTTTTCTCTCTCTATTTCTCTCTTCTTCTCTGCATATTCTTCCTTCTCTGTTCTTTCTCTTCTTTCTTTTCTTTTTACAACTGACGTAGTATAAAATATAAAACTGATGAATAAAATAAAAACTGATAACTTAAAAAATATAAACTGATGTTTTAAATAATAATAACGTAAAATTCATAAATTGAATCATCAGTTAGGATTTTCAAAAGCCATAAGGCTTTGTTTGGCAAACTAATTAAAAAAATAACCCATTATTCTAACTAAAGGCTTGTTTGGTAAAACACAAATAAAATAACCCATTATTTTCAAACAAAGATCATAGGGCCTTGTTTGGTAAAAACTAAATTAAACACTTTCTCATAAATCATCATAACATATAGTTTAAAATGTCACACATTTAATTTAATTGAACTTATTATTAAATAAATTCAATTAAACCTTACTAACTCAAATAATAAATTTACTTAACCATTAACAATAACACCAAATGAATTATATTATTCAAATAAATTATTTATTAACATAAATCATTTATTCAAATAATTCTTTTCATCATCTAATTTAATTAACAATTAAATTAGGATAATCATCACAAATCATATTCAAGTAACAATTAACACAATTAACTCAACATAAACTTATTTCACAATAGCTTAATAAATTATATATTAACTCAATAAATTAACAAAAATATTTATACAATTCAATAAATATTTTTATTAATTCTCAAAAATTGCATTCGTTACAGCCTGAATGTTGGGGAATAAACCCAGATTGCCACCTAAATCAAGTTACATTTTTGGTCTGCCCAGAGAGTGGCGCGGCCGCGCCACTCCTAAGGCAAAAACCAGCACGGTCGCGCCGGTCGCCAGAACTGCCCAGTTGTTTTAATTTGTAAGTAGAGTCTTGCAGCATATATGTATGAATGTTTTAAATGGTATTGCATGATTTGAACTGATATACCATGTGTTTGAGCTTATGTTGATGCTTAGAGTCGAGGTATTCTAGGTTTGCTTACTCATTTAGCTAAGATGAGAAATTACGAATATGGACTTAGTAATCATGATTCCACCTACGTGACTGTGTATTAAAACTATGTGGTGCGTAACCACTTGTAAGAATGTTATACTAATTAAGGAACCGACTTATTAATGGTTAGGTCGTTTCAACGCAATTTAAATTAAAGATAGAGTATTTGTAGCTGAGCAAATAGGCAAGTTTCCTTTAACCCTGCTCAATTTACATTCGAGCAGGATGTGGTATATTGTCCAAGTATTCGAACCCTTTCTCTTTATTGAGCAAGCATGTAAACTTGTCTATTCATGTATCGTACAAGTATGTGACAATGACTCTTATGCTTTATAAACTGTCATTCATATCCTAAAGTTTGGTTTAAGATTAATATCCCTTAAACCTCATTGCGAGTATTGGTATTCATTAAATCATTGAATATGATTATAAAAGTTGTCTAAACCATTGTTTCGGTTAGACTAGTATACATGTGTTAGAAAGCTATTCCAAACCCATTGTCTTGGTAAGGACTCTTATCTACTGAGATGAACAACCTGAAAAAAAAGGAAAAAATTATATATTGTCGGGGAACCGACGTGCGCACTTATAAGCATGTGACAATTATGCATAATCTGGGGTACTACAGGCTGATCACCTGTGTACTTGTTTTTATTGGATTTTCAGTATAAAAACTGTTAATTCTAGCAGGAGTTCTTAGTCCTTTGGGACTACTCAGTGTTTTGCATCTCGAACTTTGCTAGGATTATTTCTTGAATCTTATTGAGATTATCCGTTCATAACAACCTTATTCGAAATGATTGATAATTTATAATATTCTCGAACTATCCCTTATATTCTCGAGACATCAAACTTTTAATTGTTTACCCTTGTTATTACATCACTTGCTGGGCAAATTTGTTGCTCATTCTTGCTTTCTTTAAATCTTTCAGTTAAGGCAGAGCGAGGTAAACCTTCAGGCAAGGATAAGGGAAAGGGCAAAACTACGGAGTAACTTTTGTTCTCCCTTAGGCAGGAGATTATTTTACTATGTTATTTTAAGTTTCTAGATTTGGTTATGTAATAAGCTTAGGTATGGATTATGTATTAGTACTATGTTTCAGTTAAATTAAGACTTTTGGATAGTATTGTGGTATCGGTTGCGAGACCTTGGGACGAGAATAATTATATTAAATCAATGTAATTTATTCTATCTTTTCCGCTGCATTAGTTTTATGTCATTATTGTGTTAGAACGTGATGAACCAAATTCGAGACAGTGACGTCAGAATTTGGGGGCGTCACTGGTTGGTATCAGAGCATTAGGTTATAAACCTTAGGAGCAAGAATCCTTAGACTATAACCTTAGAAAAATTTAGGAACTAGGAGGAGATAAAACTTATATAGAGTTTTTGTGAAGACTTAGTAGCATTATGAAATATAATTTCATTCCATACAATGAACTTATGTTCTGTTTTACCTTCTGATGGAGTTTGTTGTTTTGTCTTGTGTTTGTGGGTGTAGGATGTCAAGCGTGGGAGGTAATGGTTGGATTGTCGAGGAGGAGCCACGTGATATACACGTGGTGTATGAGCACCGATGATAGATGAAGAGGTGGAGTCTGACCTTGAAGAACCAATAGAGATAGAGTCTGACCCCGAGGAAGAACCCATGGAGGAGGAGCCTGAGACAGACCCTAACGAGACTCCTATCGAGGATCGCATATTAGGAGAGACCGAAGCTCAGGATCGAGAGGCAGAAATCCAGAAGTTGAGGGAGGAGAACGATCAACAAAAACTAAAGATGCAGGAGATGGAGGTGGAGCTTGCACATCGCAAGGAAGCCGGTATTCAGATGGGAGCCCTTTTTCGCCGTTCGGTAGCTAGAAGCGTAGAATTGGTGGGAAAGCTGGAGGAGTTCGAGCAGAGGGAGTTTTCCGAGAAGCCAGAGAATGAGGCCCTTCGTGCACAGTTAGAGATGGAGGTGATGGATAGGATCCACTTCCAAGAAAAGTGGGAGGAAGCCAATGACAGAACTAACGACCTAGAGGATGAGGTGAGATGCAAGAAAAGGAAGACGAATAAGATGAGCTATGTTTTTCGCACAGCTATGGAGAGGTTAGTGGATGGTGTGTACCACTACCCGGCAGAGCAGGGGCAGACACGATACACTGTGAGTCGGGATTTGGTAGCACATATCACGCAACAGGAATTTATCTATGCAGTAGAGCGCGGGATGTTGGGATGAAATCTAGCGATTAGTAGTGGTAGTAGTATGTCTAGATGTACATCGTTATGTAATCTCCGATCTACTGTGTGAGATACGGAATTGTTATGTGAACCCTTTTTGATGTTAAGGGTAGTATGTTGATGTTTTCCCCACCTTTTGTAATATTAGGGGATAGAGGTAACATTTATAGCAGTATGCAAGAAATCATCATGATGTAACAACTTGGCATATAAATATAAATGTTTTTGTTTCATCATGGTGTTATTAAATTTCTGCATTAGAGAAATACCTGAGTTATATGCTTAGAAAATAAGAGTAAAATCTTGTGTTGCAGAAAATGCCGCCTAGACGTAGAATCGCCGAGTTGGATGAGTCAGTCAATAACGATAGGAACCAAGCGGACCCCATTCAACGACTAGTAGACTTGCTAGGAGAAGCCCTGCGGGGAAGGAACAACGAACCAGTACACCCCAACCCCCTAGCTGTACCAGTAATGAACTTCAAAGATTTTAAGAGTGTAGGACCGCCCGAGTTTAGGGGAACTACCGATCCCATCGAAGCACAAACCTGGATCAAGGAAATGGAAAAGGTGTTTGCTATTGCTCGAGTGGGGGAAGATCAGAAGACGATATTCGCCACGTATATGATGAAGGGTGAAGCGAATTACTGGTGGGAAGCCAATCAACAAAGAGCGGGTGAAGGAGTGATAGCCTGGGATAGGTTTACCACTCTGTTCTTCGAGAATTACTTCCCGAAGAGCATGAAGAATAAGATGGAGATTAAATTCTTGGAACTGAAGCAAGGAGAGATGACGGTAGCTCAGTATGCGGCAAGATTCAATGAGCTCGCACGATTCGCTACACACTATGTCGACACTGAAGAAAGGAAGGTTAGACGCTTTGAGTTAGGGCTGAAACCTTGGTTATTCAACAAGGTGTCAGTTCTCCAAATCGATTCGTTCGCCACACTGTTGGAAAAGGCGATCATTGTTGAGGGAGGTAGTGAGGCGTTAAGTCAGTACAACAAGGAGAAGAAGAATAAGAATTCTGGAGGAGAAAGTCGTGGGGGAAGTAGCAGTGGAGGAAGCAATTTAGGAAAAAGGAAGTGGGATAACAACAACAACAACCGAAGCAACCAGTCGGGAAGTTATCAGGGAGGGTTTAAGAAAAGGGCTGAGGTATGCTCTAAATGTGGAAAGAACCATCAAGGGGATTGCTGGAAAGGGCGCAGTGTCTATTTCAACTGCGGCCAAGAAGGGCACATTGCACCCCATTATCCAAAGCCGAAGAAAAACCGAGGATGTTTCGGTTGCGGCTTGACTGAACACCAGATCAAGGACTGCCCGAAGAAGGGGAACACCGGGGGAAACGACACCTAAGGGGGGAAGCAAGCTAATGATAGGTGGACCAGCATAGCCCAATCGCTCGACGGCCCGAACTTTTAACATGACCGTCCAAGATGCATTTGCTGCAAAGGACGTGGTGTCAGGTATTGTAGCAATCAATAATATAAATGCATATGTATTATTTAATTCGGGTGCTACCTGTTCCTTTGTGTCTGAAGATTTTGCTACATGTTTGAACTTACCCCTAGAACGTTTAGAGAATCCTTTGAACATAGAGATTGCAAATAAGGAAGTAATTTCTGTAGAGTTCGTTTACCGAAATTGTTCTGCAAGAATTAGAGGTCACGAACTCAGTGTAGACTTGATTCTGATAAGACTAGGAGAGTTTGACGTGAAATTAGGAATGGATTGGTTATCCAGCCACACTGCGATGATCGATTGTCGAAAGAAAAGTGTGAACCTTCAAACTTCAAATCGATCTAAGGTAGTATTTTATGGTAGCTCATCGCTTAAGCAATCCTGTTATCTTACGATGATGCAGGCCAAGAAATTGTTAAAGAAAGAATGTGTGGGTTATTTAGCCTATATTGCGGATACTCAAAAGAAGGGAGTAGAAGCAAAAGATATATCAGTAGTGAGAGAATTTCAAGACGTGTTTCCTGATGATCTGCCTGGCCTTCCGCCAGACAGAGAAATCGAATTCGTAATAGATTTAGCGCCGGGAACTGCACCGATTTCGAAAGCTCCATATCATATGGCACCGGTGGAAATGAAGGAATTGATGATAAAATTACAGGAATTATTAGATAAGGGTTATATTCGGCCAAGTGTGTCTCCTTGGGGAGCACCAGTGTTATTCGTCAAGAAGAAAGATGGATCGATGAGGCTTTGTATCAACTATCGAGAGTTGAACAAAGTAACGATTAAGAATAGATATCCATTACTAAGGATAGATGACCTTTTCGATCAATTGAAGGGAGCAAAGTGGTTCTCTAAGATAGATCTACGAACGGGTTATCATCAACTAAAGGTACGAGAGGAAGATATTCCAAAGACGGCGTTTCGAACCCGATATGGACATTATGAATTTTTAGTGATGCCGTTCGGTTTGACCAATGCCCCAGCAAGGTTCATGGACTTGATGAATCGAGTTTTTAAGCCATACTTGGATAAGTTTGTAGTAGTTTTCATCGATGACATCCTAATCTACTCAAAGACCAAAGAAGAGCACGCCGAACATTTAAAGATGGTGTTGGAAGCACTAAGGAAGGAGAAGATGTACGCAAAATTTTCTAAGTGTGAATTCTGGATGGAGAAGGTCCAATTCTTGGGACACGTGATAGACAAGAATGGGATTTCAGTGGACCCTGCGAAGGTGGAGGCTGTTAGTGGTTGGGAACAACCGAGGACGCCGACAGAAGTAAGAAGTTTCTTAGGGTTAGCCGGGTACTATCGAAGATTTATCCAAGATTTTTCTAAGATAGCAACCCCGTTAACCAATTTAATAAGGAAGACGGTGAAGTTCGTGTGGACGGATAAATGCGAAGAGAGTTTTCAAGAACTGAAGAAGAGGTTAAGCTAAGCACCTGTATTATCCTTACCAGATGGTACAGGAGGATTTGTGGTGTATAGTGATGCGTCGCATAAAGGACTCGGTTGTGTGCTTATGCAACACGGCAAAGTCATTACATACGCGTCACGACAATTGAAGGATTACGAAAAACGATACCCTACCCATGACTTGGAACTAGCAGCAGTAGTTTTTGCATTAAAATTTTGGAGGCACTACCTGTACGGAGAAAAATGTGAGATATATACAGACCACAAAAGTCTGAAGTATATTTTCACAAAGAAGGAGCTAAATATGAGACAAAGGAGGTGGTTGGAATTAATCAAGGATTATGACTGCGAAATTCTTTCTCACCCGGGAAAGGCCAACGTAGTAGCTGACACGCTGAGTAGGAAAGGAAGGGAGAAACTGTTCACATTGACAACTCAGGAGGAGTTAATAAGAGATATGGAAAAATTGGAAATAGAAGTTGGGGAACCTCGAGGGCCCAGTGAGAAGTTGTTTGTAGTGGAAGCTCGTCCAACATTATTGGATCGAATCAAAGAAGCACAACAAACGGATGAGGAGTGCGAGAAGATAAAGAAGCGGATAACAGGAAGTGAGGAAGAAAAGTTCCGAATGAATAAGGATGGTATTTTGAGATTCAAAAATCGAGTGTGGGTGCCAGCTATTGCTGAACTAAGGGAGGAAATTTTGCGCGAGGCACATAGCACGATATATTTTGTTCATCCTGGAGGAACGAAGATGTATCGGGATCTACGACAACATTTTTGGTGGCCCAATCTGAAGCGAGAGGTTGCAGAGTACGTTAGTAGATGTCTCACTTGCCAACGAGTCAAAGTAGAACATCAGAGACCGAGTGGCCTACTTCAACCGCTGGAAATACCAGAGTGGAAATGGGAGCACATTACGATGGATTTCGTGGTGGGACTTCCAGTCACACAAAAGGGTTTTGATGCCATTTGGGTTATCGTGGATCGACTAACAAAGACAGCTCATTTTCTACCGATCAAGATTCGTTTCAACCTTAACCAATTAGCAAATTTATACGTGAAGGAAATAGTGTCGCGACATAGAGTGCCGGTGTCAATCGTTTCCGATCGAGACCCGCGCTTCACGTCAAATTTCTGGAAGAACCTACAAGAGAGAATGGGAACACAACTGAGGTTGAGTACCGCTTATCATCCTCAGACAGACGGACAAAGTGAAAGAACCATACAGACACTCGAAGATATGCTTCGAGCTTGCGTAATGGATTTTAAGGGAAACTGGGATGACCACGTACCCTTAGTAGAATTCGCTTACAATAATAGTCATCAGGACCGAGACTTTGAAGTCGGTAGTTTCGTATTCTTAAAAGTATCTCCCTAGAAAGGAAAGATCAGATTTGGCAAGAAAGGAAAATTGAGTCCGAGGTTCATAGGGCCATTCGAAGTTTTGAAGCGGGTGGGCGAAGTGGCGTATATGGTAGCTTTACCGCCTGAGCTGGAACACATCCACAACGTGTTTCACATCTCCGTGTTACGTCCGTACAAACCCGACTATAAGCACGTGATATCCTATGAGCCGATTCAAGTGGAGAAGAATTTGACTTATGAGGAAATTCCTGTCCAAATACTAGATAGGAAAGAACAGACCTTGAGAAACAAGAGTATATCTTTTGTAAAGGTGGTTTGGCGAAACCACGACGCCGAGGAGGCTACGTGGGAGTTAGAGAGTAAGATGAGGAGGGACTATCCCCATTTATTTGTGTAACCTTGTATCAATTCCGAGGACGGAATTTTTATAAGGGAGGGAGGATGTGATACCCGAGAATTTTAAATAATATTATTATTGAATTTTCTATTTAAGTTGAATATTTATTCAAATATGAGTATATGTGATATGTCACCATAATAGTGATGCAATAAAATGATCTCTTGATTATTTAATAGAGGAGTGATTTAATAAAAAAGAAATTATTAATGTATCTCAATTAATTATGGTGTGGCTAATAATCCCCTTTCATTTAATTAAATGTTATGTGTCATGATATTTTTTTGTGACATTAGCATGTGTGAATATTCATACAGTCATTAAATAAGATAGAATATGTGTGACATTTAAATTGCATGAATGTCCTATGTGACATTTTGCTGTGTGATGTACATTTAAGTTATATGGAGTAATTAATATTTGCTACATGATAATTATTTCCATACTTAAATGTTATTACAATAAATGTATTATGAAATAATAATGTATATTGAATATTTGGGTGTTAGCGATTAATTAGATTTCGTTGTAAATTAATGTACATGGATTGTATGATATAGGTATATGTGAATATTGATACAATATGGTAACATTTAATTTTAACACACCTTATGACTAAATTGCATTATTAAACCTAAATGTACTAGTGGTCTCTATTGCAAAGTCTGAGTTCCTTGTCCCAAATTGTTAGTCACTTGCCCCATTTCCTTCATTTACGTGAATAGCTAGAACCTTGTGACTGATAATGGGAAAAGGCTACAAGCCTAGACTTCTTCTTCTTCCTTGCAAACCTTGGTTTCATGATGGTGGTCCAAATAGTGCTCCACCACTATTCCACCAAACCTCCATTAACCAAGGATCTTCTTCTTCTTCCAATGGGTGAAACCCTTGAGCAAAGCCATGAACCAGATTTTGAATTCTCTATAAATTAAAGCCTCCTCTACACAAATCTTGTTGCTAGAAATCTGAAGTTAAGCTTCCATTTGAGAGTGAGATTAAGTGATTTTCAATTAGTAGTATTGGAGAGTACTCAATTAGCTTCAAGAGGTAATTTCTCTTTAATTGTGTTCTTGAGTTCTATATTTAAATTTCTAGAAATTTTGCCATGAATCTCTTGTTAGTTGGTTAGTAGTTGAGGTATATAAGTTGTCAAGTTCATATATACGTGTTAATCATGTTTTATGCTATCAAACTTGAGTTTTATGAATTCTCGGAAAATAACATGTATACATGCTTATAATGTACCAAAAATGGTTAAGCTAAGTTATGATAATCTGTAAATGGTTGTTATACATTGTTAGTATAGTCAAATACGAAGACAACGAAAGTTAAACGAACCATTTTGGTTCAGAAACGAATTCGTAGCATGATCAATCGCTAATTATGCGAAAATATGAAGAAATAGCATGAATGATGAATTAATTCTTGAACTTAGTTAATTACTTGTTCTAAGTTATTAAAATCATGCTAGGTATGTTTAATATCATGGTTATAGACTTTATGTGAGATGGTTATGCTCAGATGATTGTTTGAATTGGTTTTGGTTTTACAAATTTCGCCATACAGGGAGTTACGTGGTTTTGTCGAGGAGCAGCGCGACCGCGCTACTCCCCAGGCAAAACCAGGCGCGGCCGCGCCGTGCCCTAAAAGGAAATTCCAACTTTTGATTCTTCTAATATCATGAGCATGTTAGTTTATCTTAAATAAGCCTATGTGTGTATCTGGTATGTGATCTAAGTATGGTCTTGCATGAAATGTGTTGGGTTTACGAGATTTTGAAGTAAAACTTAGAATTTGAAAACTAAACCTTATGAAAGTGATGCCTTTTTGACTCTGATCCTTTGAGCATATGTAACTAGCTTAGACATATATGAAAACAAGTCCAATGTATTACCTAGGGTTACCTTGCATGACATGAGTTGTGTTAGCTCGGTTCCAATGACTTTTTAGAAGAGAACTTGAAGTGTTGGAAGTAAAACTTAGTGAACCTTGTATCTTTGATGTTCTGAGCTTACAAGCATGTATATATGATCTAATTATATGTGTGAATGCATACGGAGAGTCACGTAGAGATATTAAACAAGTTTAGTTAGTCTAATGTGAACTTTTCAAGAAAAACTTAAGACGTGGGGACTATTGTTGTTAAATGTTGTGTTAATTTCGTTCCAACCTTGCAAGTATGAATAATAGGATTCATTATGCCTCTAGAACATGTTGACATGAGCACCATCTAGCTAAACATGGATTCTACCTATATTCGCATGTTCAAGAAAGTGACATTCCAATTGTAAACTACGTGATTAATGTGTACACGTGTTATATATACACGAGCATGCTTATTAAGTATGGTCTAGTCTCTTTATACGGTATCATGACTATAATAGTTGACCCTTTGCAAGATGGATTTGATTGGCTTAAAATATAGAAGTTTCTAACATAACACCTTATAACCTTGGATTGCATTTAGCATGAGCATGTTAAGTTTTAAACTCAGACTAATAACCTTATGAGCATGTGTATTTGAGTTATATCAGTAGCCTGAATGTTGGGGAATAGACCCGGATTGCCACCTGAATCAAATTACATTTTTGGTCTGCCCAGAGAGTGGCGCGGTCGCGCCACTCCTAAGGTAAAAACCAGCGCGGTCGCGCCGGTCGCCAGAACTGCCCAGTTGTTTTAATTTGTAAGTAGAGTCTTGCAGCATATATGTATGAATGTTTTAAGTGGTATGGCATGATTTGAACTGATATACCATGTGTTTGAGCTTATGTTGATGCTTAGAGTTGAGGTATTCTAGGTTTGCTTACTCATTTAGCTAAGATGAGAAATTACGAATATGGACTTAGTAATCATGATTCCACCTACGTGACTGTGTATTAAAACTATGTGGTGCGTAACCACTTGTAAGAATGTTATACTAATTAAGGAACCGACTTATTAATGGTTAGGTCGTTTCAACGCAATTTAAATTAAAGATAGAGTATTTGTAGCTGAGCAAATAGGCAAGTTTCCTTTAACCCTACTCAATTTACATTCGAGCAGGATGTGGTATATTGTGCAAGTATTCGAACCCTTTCTCTTTATTGAGCAAGCATGTAAACTTGTCTATTGATGTATCGTACAAGTATGTGACAATGACTCTTATGCTTTATAAACTGTCATTCATATCCTAAAGTTTGGTTTAAGATTAATATCCCTTAAACCTCATTGCGAGTATTGGTATTCATTAAATCATTGAATATGATTATAAAAGTTGTCTAAACCATTGTTTCGGTTAGACTAGTATACATGTGTTAGAAAGCTATTCCAAACCCATTGTCTTGGTAAGGACTCTTATCTACTGAGATGAACAACCTGAAAAAAAAGGAAAAAATTATATATTGTCGGGGAATCGACGTGCGCACTTATAAGCATGTGACAATTATGCATAATCTGGGGTACTACAGGCTGATCACCTGTGTACTTGTTTTTATTGGATTTTCAGTATAAAAACTGTTAATTCTAGCAGGAGTTCTTAGTCCTTTGGGACTACTCAGTGTTTTGCATCTCGAACTTTGCTAGGATTATTTCTTGAATCTTATTGAGATTATCCGTTCATAACAACCTTATTCAAAATGATTGATAATTTATAATATTCTAGAACTATCCCTTATATTCTCGAGACATCAAACTTTTAATTGTTTACCCTTGTTATTACATCACTTGCTGGGCAAATTTGTTGCTCATTCTTGCTTTCTTTAAATCTTTCAGTTAAGGCAGAGCGAGGTGAACCTTCAGGCAAGGATAAGGGAAAGGGCAAAACTACGGAGTAGCTTTTGTTCTCCCTTAGGCAGGAGATTATTTTACTATGTTATTTTAAGTTTCTAGATTTGGTTATGTAATAAGCTTAGGTATGGATTATGTATTAGTACTATGTTTCAGTTAAATTAAGACTTTTGGATAGTATTGTGGTATCGGTTGCGAGACCTTGGGACGAGAATAATTATATTAAATCAATGTAATTTATTCTATCTTTTCCGCTGCATTAGTTTTATGTCATTATTGTGTTAGAACGTGATGAACCAAATTCGAGACAGTGATGTCAGAATTTGGGGGCGTCACATCCACGAAGTAAAGCTTGTACAAATCATCCTTTTCATCATCTGGTGCAACAAAGAATAATATCATGAGGTTCTTATTATCGGCCATCTTCTTCACAACTTGATACCTTTCCACTTTGGAAATTCCAGAAATATTGGAGAGCTCCTCATTGAGTTTCTTTTTTTGCTCTATCAGATTGTCTTCACAAATTGCTTGACTAAACATTTTGGCGGTTTCATGAAGTTGAGTAGCTATAATCCTTGAAGCATTATAAACAACCTCTGCAACTGGATCCATACTTCTACTTCTTTTCTTTGAAGGTTTCTTGCTTGTAGACTCATCAGAATTAGTGCCATGCAGCATGGATGAGCTATCAAAATTAAGATCCTGCCCATCTTCAGCACCTTGAAGGCTAGCATCTTCTTTATCAAATTCCTCAAGCACATCAGCTGCAGTTTGGGCATCATGACCAGTTGCCCTATCTTTTCCAAAGATTATAATAAGATCGTCAAAAAATGAAAAACGATTGTATCTCCACTTAGTAGCCTTTTCATGAACCTGCATACCAAAGTTTTACGTAACATCCATGCATATATTTTGTACAAACAAAGTGTTTAATGTGAAAAAGAAATATGAGATGTGTCATGTAATAACCCAAGATTTTTAAAATTATTTAAATAAGAAATTTTGCGTATAATTGTTTTGTAAAATAATAAAATTATTTTTATTATTTATCAAGGTAAGTATAGGAATACGTGCAAGGAATGTATATGTGTAGATGTGATAAATATATATCATTTATTATATGAAAGATTGTAAATGAGTTTTTCAGAACAGAAATTGTTAATTATTTGAAAATTTATATTCTTTTAATAAATTAATATTTAGTAAAAATATATTATTATTTATTTTTCATAAGAATATGATTAATATATTATTTTCATGATAAATGTATATTTTAAGAATGATTATTAATATTATTATTATTACTTTGACTATTTCTTTATAATATGAATATATAAGATTAGTCAGTTTATTTTAAATTGACTAAGTGTGGTAAATGTGGTAAAGTGACATTACGGATCAATACCCTAATTTGATCTATGGTCATGTATTTTAATTTTAAATATAATTATTGTTGTAGTTATATTTAAAAGGATTTATGTTTATATAATGGATGAAATAAATATGTAATAGTTCTAGTAATATAAATTATTAGTGGACTAGCTCAATTGATTTAAATAATCAAGCCCATATAATTAATTTATTATGGACTTGAATGATTAGTGTGTGTGGATTTATTAAATTAACCCATTAGAATTTAGTTAAACTACATGTAGAGAGCCCAATAATTTATTAAATTAGTAGCCCAAATTTGGTAGAAAGTAAACTTGATTTTCAAGTAGCCTAAACTAGTGTACTAAAGGCCCAAATTTTTGACCCACTTAAGTAGGGACTTTTTAGTCTTTTGCTAGCATAAGTTATAAAAAAAAACAAAAATGGGATTAAATCCCTTAAAGTGGGCGGGTAGAGAAAAAAAAAGTGTCTCCATCTTGCCTAAACACATGTTAGCTAATTAATAAGTGGGGTCATGTGGCATTCAAGAAGGCAATGAGGTGTATTGGTTAAAAACAAATCTTCCCTCATTCCTAGCAAGCTAAGTACACTAGAAAGAAAGAGAGAGAGAAAAGGCACGAATTGGAGAAGGAAAAGGAGAGCAAGATCAAGGTTCATCAAGATTAAGAAAGAAGAAGAAGAACAAGAACAACAAAAGGTAAGAACGCTAATTTATTTATTTTTTTCATCTCTTGGATTTTATTTCATTGGTGTTGATTAGTTGTTGGTGGTTGTTGATAAATGAAGATCATGGTGGATCTTGAAGTTATAAGGTGGATATGAAGGAGTAAACCTTGTTAAATCACCTTGAGCATGCATGTTTAGTTAACAAAATGATTAAAAATCAAAACCTATGCGAAAAGGATGAAATTTAAATTAGTGGACTGTTAATGGATTGATTTGGGACTTTTTGTTGTGATGTTCCGAATCTGAAAATTTTGGTTCCAGGGTGTTATGTTATACTCTTATGAGTTATGAACATCACCCAATTGGAATGGAGGAAAAAACTTAAGTAACGAAGTCATGATGAATTATTTTTATAAAACTAGTTAAAAGTTAAAAAATCAGTTAGTATACTGACTTTAGAGTCAGTTTTTCAGGTAGTTAAAGCTTATGGAAATGGAGTATTTTCTATGGGTTTTGTAGTTTGTTGTATAAGGAAGCCGTAGGCTCAAGAATGAACTTATTTCGATAAGAAATGAGCAAGTTACGAAGTTGCAAAGTAGGTACCACAAAAACGAAACTGCCGAGATAATAAGGCTGTATGCAGTGAGTTTTGTTCTAATATGGACACCTGAAAACGGACGGGTTGACCTGTCCGATTGGGAACGAAAATTTTTGTCTAAAGCAGACACCTGAAACAGACGGGTTATACTATCTGGATATTAACTGAAGAAGAACTTGGCCTAAAGCAGACAGTCTTAACTGTTCGGATAGATAATCAAAATGAAATTTGTTCTAAAGCATACAGTCTTAACCGTCTTGATAAGACCTGTAATGTAGAATCTAAAAAATATATATTTTAAGTTATAATAAATAACTTTTAATATTTTGATAAGAATTTCATTAATATTTTAATATTACTGATAATAAATTTATTTAATAATTGTATTAAATAAATTATTTAAAAATGATTTTAATGTTTTTTAAAAAAATTATTTAAAGGTGAAATAAATGTTTTAAATATTTTGACATGAATTATATTAATATTTTAATATTAATAGTAATCATTTAGAAATGATTTTAATACTTTAAAAATCATTTAAAAGTGATATTAAAGTTTGAAAAATGTTACATAAGTTTTAATATTTTGAAAAAGATTTCATTAATATTTTAATATTAATGATAATGAAATTATTTATTAATTAAATCTTATAAATGAGTTTAATGTTCGCAAAAATGTTATAAATGATAATTAAATTATCTAATATAATATTTAAGTTCTTGAAAAAAAAGTTTTATTGGTAATAAATTCATTAATTATCCGATAATGCAATCCGGATGCCGAAACGATTCCAAACTCAAACCAAATCGACATAGTTTGACTAGATATACGTTCTTATGTGTCCTAATGACTGAAATGAATATGTGACAATACGTTTAAGTTGTATAATGACTGCAATAGCAGTGTTATGTGTTAAGGTGTATTATTCTAATCAAAAGAATAATCCTATTATTGATAGGTCTACGTGTAAAAGTTTAAACTAAACTGTGTAGCAGTAGACAACGATCAAGACAAGTATCTAAACCTTATGCAATATTTTTAATTCGTGCAACAGGTATATAATGTGCAAGTATCCTGTGACGAACGAGAATTTTGTAACTTAATTTGAATATTTATTGATTGAATAAATATTTTCGATGATTTGATTGTTGAATTAATTGATTAATAGATGAATTTGTAGTAGATTAATTTAATTATATGTGTTACATTAATTAAATTAATGTAGAGAATTTTTATATTTAAAGTATGTGTTTAATTGAATTTATTTGATTAAATACATTATTTAAATGAGTATAATGTTATTTCTAATTAATTTAATTATTAATTAGAGATTTAGTAAATTGTCATTATTAATAAATGAGAATTTTATTTATATGACTATATGATTTAATGTAGAATTATTCTATTTTATTTATTGATTTTAGTAAGATTATTTAGTTGATTAAAGTGTGACATGATACTATATAATAAGCTATTTATTAAAATAAACTAGAAAGGAGAAATAGAGTGCTAAACAAACGAAGCCTAAGTGGGGGTTGGTGTCAGTTAACCCATGATGGGATTAACTGATACCCACTCATCAGATTAAACTCATGTATTTTATTATCATTATTTCCTAAGTCTAATCAGAGAAATACAGAGAAAAAGAGAGAATTTGTGAGGAATTAAAAAATTGAGAAGGATCCCATTCAATTCTTGCATAGTTTAAGCATCTAATTGAAGGTAATTCTTCTAATTTAAGTTTTAATTTATACTTTTGAAGTTCTTCCATGAATGTCTGTTTTGAGTTCTCTGTATTCTCTGTAAACTAAATTTTTGTGGCTAAATTTTATAAATTAATGATTAGATGTTTGAAAGCATGCATAAATGTGTTTTATATGATTTAAATATGATTTAGAGTAATTTAATCTGTGAAATTTCGTTTATATGAGAATTCAGAAAGTTACAGAGTTGTACAGTGTACGAACATAGTTTGAATGTATGAAATTAATACTTGTTTTGCATGTTAATTGGTTAAATTGATAACTTATTTTGTTTATGCATGTATAAATGAAGAAAACAAGATTTAAACGGTTCAATTTGGTTGTATAACGAACCTGTTATGTGTGATTTTATGCAAATTGTAGAAACTTTGATAAACTGATAAGAAACGTCAAATTTGATTCTTAGATTCATGATTTATGTGATTTAAGTTGCTAGAATTATGCTAGAAGGCTTGGGTAACAATTATTTATGAATTATAGTGTTTGGGTATGTTTAATTTGACGATTAGAATAACAAGATTGGAAATTTTGGCCTGTTTCTGCGTTCTTCGCGAACTGCAGAAACTGGAATTTGTGATTCTCGCCCAGGCGAGAATTTTGTAAAGGAATTCCTCGCCCCGGCGAGAATTTTGTGAAGAAATTCCTCGCCCCGGCGAGAATTTTGTGAAGGAATTCCTCGCCCCGACGAAGAATTAAAAAAAAAGTGTAAAAAGACGAGAGTAAAAATTTTCTTCTTTCTTTGAGATCATGTTATGATATCGTAGACATACCTAAAACTTAGGCTAATGTATAAAATGAATACTGAAATACTGTAATGGGTGGTAAGCATAAACCCATTGATTGTTCGATGTCAACTGAGCTATCAAAATAGAAATTTTGGATGAGAATGAATCCTAACGTGTTTATAATATTGTAACTAATTATTGTTACTGTTTTATAAACGGAATTTATAGGTTGATTAGAGAAACGTGAGTCTTAAATTTATAGTCTACGCATGAGGCAAGTATCTTATCCTTACTTTTACATTACGCAAGTTTTCTACCTTGATTTCAATCACGCAAGTTCCTGAACTTAATTCTCTTACCATATATGTTTCATGATGCTACTATTTACTCGAGCAAATTGTTATTTCTATTCCATTCAATTTCATGGATTCAATGAGACGTTTTAAATCCCTCTTTGTAATGCTTCAGTTATATAGAACGTATTCAATCGTACCTTTTGTGAGATTTAGTTTTGATTCTCGAATTATACCTTTTGAACCTTGATTGACTAGCGAACCCTTATTGATTCGACTAGTCCATAGTTGATGAGCGTTCTAAATTCTAGAAACGTTATTGAAGTAAATCCAAACCAAACTTCCTTTGGTGCGGACTCCGATGTCAAACTGAGATGAACAACCCTTATACAGGGGATTTTATTTACGCAATAGCGTTAAGATGTTGTGCACATACATAGTACAAAGGGCTGATCTCCCTGAGTACGAGAAGCAAGGTCCATATAGTCTTACGACTGTTAAAGGTTTAAAGTAGAAATACTTGATAACCTGGGACATAGTTCGTGGTCTTAAGACCCTCAGACGTTCTTTTGAATCTTGTCTTACATTTCATGAGTGAGTTTTATACCTACGAATCAGGTCTTGTTAGACTTAATTATTGCGGTCTTTAAGTGTTTTTAGTATTGTTTTATTCGTTTTTGTGTTTGTTTATTGTAGGATTGGAGATGGAGGGGCAAAAGAGTCATTTTAGAGCTTAAAGGATTAAAATCAGACTTGGTGGCATTTTTGTAAATTTGAGGACATGACCTAGCGCCAGAAGCGCTAGGAATTACACTAAGATAGCGCCAGAGGCGCTAGGGCATGAATTTTGTTGCTGATGTGCATATGGATGAGGGAAAAAAGAAGCCAATTTGGAAGAGGATTGAAGATTATTGATGAGATAGAGAGAAGGAAAACCCTGAGAAGGAAGAGAGAGACTTTTGTTATTATTATTCTACTTTTCTAGAGATATAGCTTCTGGAGTTTTACTGTGGTTTTATTACTCAAGCGCTGGATTTTGATGTGGGTTTGAGCTTACTTTAGATTTTTGTCAACAATTAGGTTTGATCAATCTACTTCTTCTTCTTTTCAATTGATTGTTGATTTTCCAATGTGTAGTTTTGATCCCATAATGGCTTTTGGTTCAGTCATGAACTAATATCCATTATGAGATTCTAACGGATTTTAATATGTAGTCTAAATATAAGCTTGACTGTTAGATTGTGTTGCATATCATAAGGAACTTCTATCATGGTTGTTTTACATATATGAATGATTGATAACCATTCGATTTCAGTGCTTGTATGGAATTGAGAAATAACATATGAGTATGGATTGTAATTATGATAGCTTGCGAATATGAGGCTTAATCGGATAGCTTAATATTTTATGAATCAGATAGAAATATACTGTTTCACAGTAAGAGTCAAAATAAGGGCTTATGCTTTAAATCAATATAATTGCAATTTCACATAGAAATATAGTGATTTTGGTTATAGTGGTGATTACATGGTGTCTATTGAGTATGGATATTATGTGAGTAGGTCATAATACATTGACAGATGGTTATGTCTATATTAGTGCCCTTGGCTATTTTTCTGTGATATGTGAACTCTTTAGCATGATGGTGGTAATTAGATGAACTATTGAATGAAGTTAGGATCCCATTAATTCCAAGTTTGATATATTTTGTTAGTATTCGCATCTTTAGTTGTTAATTTGTTTAGAAATAATTTTGTCACCAAAATCATATCATTAGTTTAGGCAAATAAATATAGTGATAGAACTGATGCATAGTGATTTAATTTAGCACTTTCTCTGTGGGACGATACTCTACTTCTTCTGTATTACTTGTTGACACATGTATGCTTGCATAAGTTAGAGCTCTTTTGTTAAAGATTAAAAAAGAGGCAACAAGTTTCTGGCACCGTTGCCGGGGAAAGACGTTTAGATTTTTATTATTATCATCAGTGTTAAGCTATATTGTTTGACTTAGACAAATCTAATCTTTTCTCATTTCTATTTTTATTTTTGTTTTGGTTTCAGGTACTTGTAGAATTTTATGCACACGCAATCATCCAACTTAGAATTGACACCAGCACAGGATAATATTGACGGCAGAGATTGGAAAGCAAGAGTGCGTAGAAATTTACAAGCACAGTTGGAAGGAACTATACCGAATATGGCGGAAGAGCGAAGAGAGGAGCATAAAGCTTTGCGGGACTATTCTATGCCGAATATTAATGAACTGCAGTCTAGCATAGTCAGACCAGCAATAGCAGCAAATACCTTTGAGATAAAACCGGGAACCATTCAAATGGTGCAGAATTCGGTGCAGTTTGGGGGTTCTGCTACAGACGATCCTAATGAGCATCTATTGAGCTTCATTGAAATATGCGATACATTTAGGTACAATGGGGTGACGGAGGATGCTATCCGACTAAGACTATTTCCATTCTCATTGAGGGATAGAGCGAGAAGTTGGCTTCATTCTTTGCCTTCAGGATCAATTACTACATGGGAGGACCTAGCATAGAAGTTCTTAGCCAAGTTTTTCCCAATGGCTAAAACTACAAAAATGAGGACAGCAATTTCTCAGTTTGAGCAACAACAGGGTGAATCCTTATATAAGGCTTGGGATAGATACAAGGAGATGCTAAGGAAGTGTCCGCACCATAGGATGCTAGATTGGATGGTGATCAACACATTTTATAATGGTTTGGGATGGCAGTCGAGGCAAATGGTAGACGCAGCTGCAGGAGGAGCTTTAGGGACGAAGAGCTATGACGAAGCTTATAACCTGATTGAGACTATGGCAGCAAATGATTTCCAGAATCCTATAGCCAGAATGCCACAGCCCAGAGTTGCAGGTTTGTTGGAAGTGGATGCTATTACTCAGTTGTCAGCACAGATGGCGGCTATGGCGAAGAAAATAGATTCGTTGTCAGAAAGCAAAGTCAAGTCAGTTACCTTCATATGCGAGATTTGTGCGGGGTCACACTCAACAGATCAATGTGCTATCAGCTCGGAGTCGGTGCAGTACGTGAACAGTTATAGGAAAGACCAAGGTCAGTTTCAGAACACATACAACCCCAACAACCGCAATCATCCAAACTTTAGTTGGTCAAATAATCAAGGAAATCAGCAACAACAGTTTCAGCAGAATCATCAGTTTCTATCTCAGCCAGTGCAGCAACAGTTTGCTCCACGACCACCTTTTCCACCGGGATTTTCTCAACAACAACAACATCAGACTCCAAATGCACCTCAGCAAGAAACGAAATCAGAAATGGAGGAGATGATGTTAAAGTACATGGCAAATACGGAGGTGATGATCAAAAGCCAGGCAGTGGCTATTAAAAATCTGGAAACTCAAATGGGGCAAATGGCAACTATGCTTAACAACAGGCCCCAGGGTCCATTGCCAAGTAACACAGAGGCAAATCCACGGAGAGAGGGTAAAGAACAGTGTCAGGCTATAACACTAAGATCTGTACCTGGCACTGTAGCACCTAGTTTACAAGGGGATGACACTGGGGTTGAAACTGAGAAAGAAATTGAGGCTGATCAGAAAAAGAAGAAGGATGAGTCCGAGTCGCAACAAGTGGAGAAGGAGAAAGTGAGTTTAGATAAGAAGCCCGTGAATACAGTACCACAAGTTCACCCTGCGGTTCCATATCCGCAGAGATTGAACAAACAGAGGGAAGATAAACAGTTCAGTAAGTTTTTGGAGGTTTTTAAGAAACTGCATATCAACATACCTTTCGCCGAGGCATTGGAACAGATGCCAAGTTATGCAAAGTTCATAAAGGGTATACTGTCAAGGAAGAGAAGATTAGACGAGTTTGAGACAGTGGCCTTGACGGAGGAATGCAATGCAGTACTTCAGCGTAAACTACCTCCAAAGCTGAAAGATCTGGGCAGTTTCACAATTCCATGTACGATCGGAAAGATGAACTTCAATAAATGTTTGTGTGATCTTGGGGCAAGTATCAACCTGATGCCTTTATCTGTACTTAGTCAGTTGGGATTGCCGGAGCCAAGGCTAACAAATATTTCCTTGCAGTTAGCTGACAGATCTATCACGTATCCACGGGGGATAGTGGAGGACGTATTGGTGAAAGTGGACAAATTTATCTTTCTGGCGGACTTCATCATCTTGGACTATGAGGAGGACAAGAGTATACCAATCATACTGGGGAGACCATTCCTAGCCACGGGGAGAACTTTGATAGACGTGCAAAAAGGGGAGCTTACAATGCGTGTACATCATCAGGAGGTGAAGTTTAATGTTTTCAAAGCAATGAAGCTCCCAACCGATGAAGAGGAATGCTTCAGAGTTGACTTGGTGGATAGTATAGTGAATGATGAAGTTGAGAGTTTGTTGGGACATGAACCACTACAAAGAGTAATTGCTGAAGATTCAGATTTGGAGGATGAAGAATATGCCGAGCTTGTGCACTATCTGGATATTACCCCCAAATTCGAAAAATTCAGAACACCTGTCAAGCCACTTACGAAAGCTGGAGAGACGTCGGTAAAGTTGAAACTATCTCTTGAGACACCGCCCGAACTTGAATTAAAACCACTTCCAGATCATCTCAGGTACGTATTTTTAATTAAAGATTCAAAGCTACCTGTAATTATTTCTTCTGCACTAACATCTTTTCAGGAGGAAAAACTGCTACGAGTGCTTAGAGAGTTCCAATCAGCTATTGGATGGACCATAGCAAATATCAAGGGGATAAGCCCTTCTTTTTGCATGCATAAGATCCTGCTGGAAGATGGTAGCAAGCCAACGGTTGAGCAGCAAAGAAGGCTCAATCCTATAATGAAAGAAGTGGTCAAGAAAGAGATACTAAAATGGCTGGACGTGGGAATAATCTACCCAATTTCGGACAGTTCATGGGTGAGCCCCGTGCAGTGCGTACCAAAGAAGGGCGGAATGACCGTTGTCACTAATTAGAATAACGAGCTGATCCCAACGCGAACCGTAACAGGGTGGAGAATCTGCATGGACTACCGCAAGCTTAACAAAGCTACAAGGAAGGACCATTTTCCACTTCCGTTTATCGATCAGATGTTAGACAGACTGGCGGGTCATGAGTATTATTGCCTTTTGGACGGATATTCAGGCTACAATCAGATTATGATAGCTCCAAAAGACCAAGAAAAGACTACTTTTACATGTCCATACGACACTTTTGCCTTCAGAAGGATGTCTTTCGGGTTGTGCAATGCTCCAGCCACCTTTCAGAGATGTATGACAGCAATTTTTTCAGACATGGTCGAACAGAATGTTGAGGTATTCATGGACGATTTCTCGATATTTGGTGATTCTTTCGATTTATGCCTTGAAAATTTGGTGATGGTCTTAAAGATATGTGTTGAAACAAATCTAGTACTGAATTGGGAGAAGTGCCATTTTATGGTACAAGAAGGAGTCATACTAGAACACAAAGTTTTGAAGAAAGGAATTGAGGTGGACAGGGCAAAGCTGGAAACTATTGAGAACTTACCTCCACCTACTTCAGTAAAAGGTGTCCGCAGTTTTCTTCGACATGCAGGTTTCTACCGCAGATTCATCAAGGACTTCTCCAAGATAACTAAACCATTGTGCAGTTTATTGGAGAAGGATGCACAGTTTAACTTCGACGAGGCTTGCATGAGAGCATTTGAGCACTTAAAGAGTAAATTAACTTCAGCGCCAGTTATCACAGCACCAGATTGGGAATTGTCGTTTGAGCTGATGTGTGATGCCAGTGACTATGTCGTGGGGGCTGTTTTGGGGCAAAGGAAGGAGAAGATGTTTCATGTGATATACTATGCCAACAAGACCCTTACGGATGCATAGTTAAATTACACTACCACAGAAAAAGAGTTATTGGCAGTGGTGTATGCCTTCGATAAATTTCGGTCATATCTGATAGGCACAAAGGTGATAGTGTACACGGATCACTCGGCAATCCGACATTTAGTGGCAAAGAAGGATTTGAAGCCCAGGCTAATCAGGTGGATATTATTACTGCAGGAGTTTGATTTGGAGATCAAGGACAGGAAGGGTACCGAAAACCAAGTGGCAGATCACTTATCTCGGCTAGAGCACCCGGAAAGGGAGATAAACGGCAAAGTTGTAATTAATGAATCCTTTCCGGATGAGCAGTTGTTTGTGGTGCAAGGGGAAGTGCCATGGTTTGCTGATTACACGAACTATTTGGTGAGTAAAATGATACCTTCTGACTTGGTGGGGCACCAAAAGAAAAAGTTCCTGCATGATGTTAAATGGTATATATGGGATGAGCCGTATTTGTTTAAACAATGTGCAGATCAAATGATAAGAAGGTGTATCCCATATAGTGAGACCGAGGGGATTTTGCAGGATTGTCATTCTTCTGTATATGGAGGTCACTATGGAGGAGAGAGAACAGCGGCTAGAGTACTGCAAGCAGGATTCTATTGGCCGACAATCTTTAAGGATGCTTATAGTTTTGTCCAGCGCTGTGATAGATGTCAGAGAGTGGGTAATATTTCAAAGAGGAATGAAATGCCTTTGAATACAATCCTCGAAGTGGAAGTTTTCGACGTATGGGGGATTGATTTCATGGGTCCTTTGTGTCTTCGTGCGGTAATCTCTACATCTTGCTAGCAGTTGACTATGTGTCAAAATGGGTAGAAGTGGCAGCGCTCCCGACGAATCATGCCAAGGTAGTTCTCAAGTTTTTACATCGAAGTATTTTCACTAGATTTGGGACTCCGAGAGCGATTATTAGTGATGAAGGTAGTCACTTCTGCAACAGGCAGTTTATAGCTTTGTTGGCCAAGTATGGGGTGAATCATCGTATTGTTACAGCTTACCACCCACAGACGAACGACCAAGCTGAAGTATCCAATCGGGAAGTCAAAAGAATCCTCGAAAAAATTGTGAATCCGACAAGGAAGGATTGGTCTTTGAAGCTGGATGATGTTGTGTGGGCATATAGGACTGCATACAAAACTCCGTTGGGCATGTCACTGTTTCAGCTTGTTTATGGAAAAGCTTGTCATCTTCCTATGGAGCTAGAGCACAAGGCGTATTGGGCAATTCGGAAGTTGAACTTTGATTCGACAGCTGCAGGGGAGAAACGCTTACTTCAAATCAATGAGTTAGATGAATTTCGACTACGGGCATATGAAAACTCGAAGCTGTACAAGGAGAAGGTGAAGAAATGGCATGATCGTAAGATCATAGATAGAACATTTGAACCAGGTCAAAGGGTTTTACTTTTTAACTCCAGACTTAAACTTTTTCCCGGGAAGCAGAAATCAAGATGGTCAGGACCATTCACAGTGAAGATAGTTTTTCCGCATGGTGCGATTGAAGTGTATGATAAATTCCTGGACCAGTCGTTCAAAGTGAATGGACAGAGGTTGAAGTATTACTTTGGGGATGAGGTGGACAGACAGAAAGTCACCTTAATCCTTTCTGAGACATGAGATTCAGAGACAGTCAAGCTAATTGACTATAACTTAGCGCTATCTGGGAGGCAACCCAACGTTTTAATTTTTTGTTTTTCTTTTGTTTATTCAATTATTTTGTTTTTTTTTAAAAAAAAATTGCAACTAATTTTGGATTTTGGGTTGATGTGTGTGCAGGTAGAAGCTTAAATTAGACAAAAAATTGGCTAAGTAAAGGCTCAAGCGCCTGAAGCGCTCCAACATGTGCAACTTCAGTGCCTGAGGCGCTACATCAAGTTCCAGCTACTACCACTCAGCGCTGGAAGCGCTCGACCATGCACAATGTCAGCGCCTGCAGCGCTAGACCCAACACCCAGTTTCTGTATATCAGCGCTCTAGGCGCTCATCAAGGCCAAAATACAGCATTCTAGGCGCTAGCACCCGCATCAGCTTCTGCATAGTAGCGCCGTTGGCGCTCATTCCCTATCTAAGCACAGCGCTCTAGGCGCTCGGACAAGGCTCAGCATATACACTCCAGCGCTAGAAGCGCCCGACTCTATACAAAATCCAGCGCCAGTAGCGCTCAACAGGCGATTTGAAAAAAAAAGGGGGGGGTTTAAACCCTAAGTCGGGCTATAGGAGTTTGTCACACCAAAATTCAAGTTTTCTTCTCCTAGCTACTTCAAGCCGCCGCTTTCTCCATTGTTGCTGATTGCAGCTACTTCCTCCCACCCAAACACCAACAAATCGTCACCCACACTTAAGTCTATCGCCGGCACTACATCTTTTGCAATCAAGGAACTTACTTCTCATAGCCTTAAAGGATTGAAGATTCTACATATGGGTGCTTTCAATTTCAAGTAAGTTTTACATTATTGAGCAATTAGAACTTGAAATTGTTGGCTAGCGATTGAATTGCCAGTATTTGGAGAAAGTTCTTAGTTTTGATTGTGAACCTAATTGAGTTTGTGTTGGCTCAATTGGGATTGGGTTAAAGCTTCAATTTTCTATCTATATGTTTGCGATTTATGGGAGATTACATTGTGCCAAGATTGGGTTACTCTAAGTTTAGGGGAACCATTGTAAAGGGGTTTTTCAAGTGTTGCCTACCAAGTATTCGACAGTTTGCCCCAACGAAGTTTTGAAGTGTTTTGGGTTGTGATTGTGCTTAAGTGATCACTTATGGCTCCTAAAAGACATAGAGGGGAAAGCTCAGGGTCGTCAGCTGCTGTTAAGTATGATAAGAAAAAGTTTCTTAGCCCTCAAGCGTACGACAGGTATAAAAACTGGTCGTCAGGGAAGTCCCTAATTCCTGAGCGCGGGTTGTTACCGATTGAGCGGGTAGATGGGGAATTAGCTCACATGATACGCAGCCGAAATTGGATGACATTCACAGCGCAACCTGAGCCAGCTGCAGTTGAAATTGTAAAGGAATTTTATGCCAATGCTAAAGAAGCTAATGGGAATCTGGTGATGGTTCGTGGTAAGGAAGTCAACGTGGGGCGAAAAGCATTTAACGCGTATTATGGGTTGCAAAAGATTCATAGTGATGGATATACGAAATACATGCAATAAGATTTGGACTATTCTGAGATCATAGCAGTCCTCTTTAAGCCAGGGACAGAATGGAAGTTGACTGACCAACAAGAAGCCGTGCATTTTCCTTCATCCAAGTTGAGCAGATATGGTAAAGCGTGGCATGCTTTTATTTGTGCTAAGTTGATGCCGTGCCGCCATATGAGCGATGTTATTAATCAGCGGGCGGCCCTATTGTTTTGCATAACCACAGGAAAACAGTGGATGTTGGGGAGGTAATTCATGAATCTATTATGCACGGGCTTGAGGGTAGCACCACAGGTGGATTGCCTCATCCTTCATTGATCATCGATTTATGCTGCCGTGCTGGGGTCCAGTGGGATAAGGATGCACTAATGCAGGCCTCATTGCCTCTAATTGATCATGCTACAATGGTACGGTACAGAGTATGGGGTGGAGGTGAATCGCACCCGAGGGGCTTAGGCTTCATTATACCACAGCAGCAGCCGCAGGAGCAGCCACCACCTGTTGAGGATCCGGTTCAAGCCCCCAATGTAGTTGAGACTATCCGTCAGGACCTTCGTCACCATACTAGATGGATAGACTTAGTGGCAGGAACGATTCAGAGGGGTTTTGATCGCATGACTCGTCAGCAGAGTCGACTTGCTCAACACCAAGCAGAGATCTATGCTTACAATGTTAATTGTTCTACATCGTTGGCATGTTTGAGCGGTTGAATCCTTTGGCAGGGCCCTTTCAGTTTCCACCAGCTCATCCTCTTTCTATTTACCCACCACCTGACTCGCCTCTTGATGCAGATGATGATGATGCCGCCGATGGTAGTGATGACGAGTAGCATTTTCATCAGGGGAGTCCTCTGTTTTTAATTTCTTTTAATTTTTCAATGAGGACATTGTTTTGTTCAGTTTGGGGGGGTAGTTTTTTGTTTTCATGCATATAGTTTGTTATGTTTTATTGTGTTTATACTTGTTGCATGATAGTTACATTGCATTTTAGGGTGTGTCAAGCATTTAGTTGCATGAATCAGATAACAAATGACATAGTTGAACCATTATGACCAATGATAAGATTCTAGTGTTAAGTAAAAGCGTGTTAGTGATTGAAATCTAGTGTTGAGCGATAACTTGAACGGGGAAGTCGAATATGCTTGTCTGAATTTCATGTTAACAAGGAAAGCATTTAGTCAACTGTTTAATTAATTAGATTCAAATTCTTTTATAATATGTGTCTAGTAAGAAACTTGGGACAAAAAGTGTTAGAATAGTGAAACTTCTATGAAGGCTCTAGTAAGAAACACATAAGTTTGGGGGAGTTTTAAAAAAATGAATGAACAAAAAAACTTTCTTGGCTATTTTAATTTCGTGGTCATTTCTACTTGAGTAATTAGATCCTTAGGGGTGTCTTGACACCTAGTGCCCTAAAGCCAACTAGTTTGGGAGTCACTAGTTGAAAGCTCGTTACATGGGTAGTTTTGGTAAGCCTAAGGAAGTTAGACATTGCACATGCCAAGTAAAAAAAAGAAAGAAAGTGATTTAAAAAAAACGAGATGGAGCGTAAAACGCACTCGTAAATGAAGAAAACATGTCGTAACTCCCCTTGTGCTAAATACATGTTTACATGAGTTGGATTAGTTGTTTTACTGATAGAGATGTGAAAAATTTTTGAGTTTCTTTCTAAGATGTTGATTATATGAGTAATTTGGGTTGTGATTGATTATAACAGTTGATTTACACACACAACATGAATGATGACAAACATGGTTTGATTAATCAGTTTGCGTTGGAGCTGTACATTAGATAGTGGGTTGAAATTGTTTTATGGATATTTGAGGCCTGATATGGATTACTATGTTGTTTCAGTTATATGATTCGTTTGCATTATAGTTAGTTTGCATTTTTCTTGTTGGTATTATTGCATTGCTTGGGGACAAGCAATTGGTTAAGTTTGGGGGTATTTGATGAGTGAGTTTTATACCTACGAATCAGGTCTTGTTAGACTTAATTATTGCGGTCTTTAAGTGTTTTTAGTATTGTTTTATTCGTTTTTGTGTTTGTTCATTGTAGGATTGGAGCTAGAGGGGCAAAAGAGTCATTTTGGAGCTTAAAGGGTTAAAATCAGACTTAGTGGCATTTTTGTAAATCTGAGGACATGACCTAGCGCCAGAAGCGCTAGGAATTACACTAAGATAGCGCCAAAGGCGCTAGGGCACGAATTTTGTTACTGATGTGCGTATGGATGAGGGAAAAAAGAAGCCAATTTGGAAGAGGATTGAAGATTATTGATGAGATAGAGAGAAGGAACACCCTGAGAAGGAAGAGAGAGACTTTTGTTATTATTATTCTACTTTTCTAGAGATATAGCTTTTGGAGTTTTACTGTGGTTTTATTATTCAAGCGCTGGATTTTGATGTGGGTTTGAGCTTACTTTGGATTTTTGTCAACAATTGGGTTTGATCAATCTACTTCTTCTTATTTTCAATTGATTGTTGATTTTCCAATGTGTAGTTTTGATCCCATAATGGCTTTTGGTTCAGTCATGAACTAATATCCATTATGGGATTCTAACGGATTTTAATATGTAGTCTAAATATAAGCTTGACTGTTAGATTGTGTTGCATATCATAAGGAACTTCTATCATGGTTGTTTTACATATATGAATGATTGATCACCATTCGATTTCAGTGCTTGTATGGAATTGAGAAATAACATATGAGTATGGATTGTAATCATGATAGCTTGCGAATATGAGGCTTAATCGGATAGCTTAATATTTTGTGAATTAGATAGAAATATACTGTTTCACCGTAAGAGACAAAATAAGGGCTTATGCTTTAAATCAATATAATTGAAATTTCACATAGAAATATAGTGATTTTGGTTATAGTGGTGATTACATGGTGTCTATTGAGTATGGATATTATGTGAGTAGGTCATAATACATTGACAGATGGTTATGTCTATATTAGTGCCCTTGGCTATTTTTCTGTGATATGTGAACTCTTTAGCATGATGGTGGTAATTAGATGAACTATTGAATGAAGTTAGGATCCCATTAATTCCAAGTTTGATATATTTTGTTAGTATTCGCATCTTTAGTTGTTAATTTGTTTAGAAATAATTTTGTCACCAAAATCATATCATTAGTTTAGGCAAATAAATATAGTGATAGAACTGATGCATAGTGATTTAATTTAGCACTTTCTCTGTGGGACGATACTCTACTTCTTCTGTATTACTTGTTGACACATGTATGCTTGCATAAGTTAGAGCTCTTTTGTTAAACATTAAAAAAGAGGCAACAACATTCTTAACTCAAAAGCTAAATCTTCGATTATTCAATATCCATTAATTATTTCACATGTTATTATTACTGTTGTTGTTATACTTGCTGGGCAATCATTGCTCACCCTTGCATAATAACATTGCAGCTAAGGTTGAAAGAACTGATGAGCCATCTACTAGTAAGGGCAAAGGAAAAGCAAACAAGTGATGAAGACTTGTTGTACTTATTTTAATGATGTTATGTAATAGACTTAATTTATGTTTCCGCACTGATGTTATGTTAAGGTTAGATGACCTGGGATTTATTTATGAATGATGTTGTAACCCTTAATGGGAGATTTCTATTTTTATTAATAGTATTTCCATTATGAATGAATGAGTAGTTAGATGTGATGTGATGTATATGGATAGTGAACACCAAATCCTGAGGAAACGAAGTACTCGGATTTAGGGGTGTCACATATCCTATCCTCTTCATTTACTTTATGAAATGAATTCCGGTTTATGCAAGCTTTTAACTCAATCTATTATTGAGCAATTATTCTATCCTTTCATTTATATTATGAACTAGATCCATATGATGTGCAAGTATTCTTAAACTTTATTCAAGCTATCTATTGATTTCAAGCATCTCGATATTGTTTCATGTGATGCGTTTATAATAAAAATTATTCTGTTCTTTGTGCAAGTGTCCTCACTTGTACAAATTGTTATAATTATTATAAATTTGAATTTCCTTCGATTGTTTAGTGTTAAAAGTATCTTATTACTGAATTGCTATGACTCATATCGAAAATTGGTATTCTACGTTTGGTGATGCAAGTGTCCCCACTTATATGAACTATTGTACATTATCAATTACCCTTGAATTCAAAATTCATTGACAAGTTATGATACATACTATAAAATTTCGGTATGTATACCTAGTTTAAAGATTGTCTAAGCTATTTGACCAGCTAGACCTAATTTAAAAAGCATTGTTGAACATTATTGGTTATGATAGAGTCGTCCAACTAAATTGTTTTAGTTAGCACTCCAGACTGAGGATGAACAACCCTAAATGGGAAATTTTTTTTTATGCGCTAATAGCGGTGATGTAGTTTATATGCGCCAATGGCGGTGATGTATTATATAGTATTGATCAATACAGGGCACAACGGGACTGATCATCCCCCGTGTCTGTAAGACTAGACGGTTTACAGATGAATTTCTGTTTAAACCTTTTCGAAAATAAAAAATGACAGTTCATGGTCTTTTGACCACTCAGTATTCAAAAGTCACTCTATTGTTTCAAAAATCTTAAAATAATTTGATATGTTATTAAGAATGGTTTCAAATGACTTCACCACTATTGATTCGTGGTAGAAGTAGTCCTCAAAGAAAATATTTACTTCTTAAGCGCATTATTATAATTGTTATTACTTGCTGAGCAATTGAATGCTCATTCTTGCTTCGACTTAAATGTTTTCAGCTAGGCGTGAATGTTCAGAAGGCTCTGGCAAAGACAAAGGCAAAGGAAAGTTCAAGGAATAGGTTTTAAGGTGTTATCTATAATAATTTTTTTTTTTGTGACTATATATACTATATAACATGTAAGGAATGTAATTAAAGGTTACCATACCTGGGGAATGAAAGTAGTATGCACGCAAGCCAATCATATTTGATATAATGTTGCATATACTTTGTAATCTTATTCGATTATTAAAGGCATTTTACTTTATCAATATAGTGCTGTTATATTAAATGTGATAAACCCATAGTTTTGAGCAATGCTTTTAGAATCATGATGGTGATCATGCTAATGAGATCTAAATTCTAGATAGCTCACAAACTAAAATCGTTCCTAATCGATGGATTACTAAAAAGGGGATTAGTGAATCCGGATAGATTAGTACATACGTTGCTTGCTCTTATGAAGATGATGATTGATCTCATAATCATTTGTGTGGAGACACTAAAGCAAGTATATAGGTGCTTATTAGAGAATAAGTTCACTGAACGTGGCTCGCTAAGGAATACCTAATGGAGTTTTACTCGCCTGTCAATAGGAATTCCTCTAGTGATAGTAGTACAAGTGATCCTTGGACTTGAGATCATCATAGTATCTTGTGTATGATGAGTTATACTTTGACATGTCCCTTAAGACCCTGAGGGTATATCAAAGGGTATGATTGGGTATAATAAGTTATACATGGAGATAGGTGAATGATCAACAAAGAATCTACCACTTCTAGTAAAAGGAGAGAATGTCCTATGTGATTCGATAAATGACGACTCAGAAGTCTTTGGCCAAAGCTGAATGAAATTAGAAATGAGTTTCTAATTTGCATTATCAGAGTTGTGCATTTGAGAATCGAAATACATATAATTAAATAAAATAAGACTTGACAGTAATTCCATGTCTTATATTTAATTGGGACATTGTATGGTAGAAGGATTGAATTGTACGGTAACTATTCACTGAAAGGTTCTTTTGTGATTAATGTTGAAATCTATATTATCTGGAAAGTCGTTGATCGCTAAGGGGGCTTACCCTTATTGTAGAATAAATATTATTTATTTAAATGAATTAAATAGTTTAATTTATTTATTTAAATAAAATTAGAATTGTTCTAATTGATTTATTCACAACCGGTTTAATATGGAGAACCTAAAGGGTCACACCGCAAAAGGAAAATATTTATTTAAGAAGTAAATGGCATAATTGTACTAATAAGTTAAGTGTATTTAATTTAATCTATGGAGATAGAATAAATTAAATAGCTTAATATTTATTATTTAATATTTTGGAAATATTAAATATAAATTAATAAGAGGAGTCTTATTATTATTATTACTATTACTATTATTTAATTCCTAATAGGGATTGGGAATTAATTAATAGAAGTACTCTCTCATGAATTCCTAATTGGATTAGGAGTTCAATTAATTAAAGGAGTTTAATTAAAATAAAAACCCTAATCCTAAATAGTTTAGGAGGGTTCCCTATATCTATAAATAAGAGGAGTCTTATCATGATTTAGGGTTAGACAATTTACACACTCTTCCATGAGAATTGGAGAGAGAGAGTACTTGCAATTTCTATAGAGATAGAAACTAGGGTTTTGCCAACACCCATCTTCTTGAATAACTATTATTCCTTGGTGGATCACCTCTAGAGGCCAAACACTTGGGTGGCCAACGTTGATCAAAGGAAGGAATCTCATTGGTGAAATTCAAGGAGAACGCGAAGGAATTGGAGGTGAACTTGTACCTGAGGAAGCACGGTTCTACGAGGTATAATTTCTTAATCTCTATCTCTTTCGTTTAATTGATAATTGAGCACATGGATGATCATGGTGATGGTTTGTATGAAAAATTTTAAAATCCGTTTTATCGCGCTTCCGCACTATTTATGTAATTTGATTGCATATTCGCGCTATGTACAAACCTAACACAAAATACATTTTGATAATTTCAAATCATTTTTGTCTAGCTGAAACAATTAGCATAGACATATAAGTAATAGTTTTTTTAAAAAAACTTATTGGTTCAAACATTGACCCAATATAGTTTTTGAGAACACAAAATTGCGAATATCAGCACGATGTCAATAAATTTTGAAAATCTAGCATAGCTAGAAGATTTAGAATATCCAATTCTCCTTCATCAAGTTCAATTTTTTTACTCCATTACTTCATTAATTAATCATTCTATTAATCTTCAATACCATCAATGCTCTCTACACCATAACTTTGCTATACCCAATATAGTTCATCAAACTTACCACACTTTGGTGGAACCCCTCAGCGAATGAACTTTGCTATACCCAATCGTCCATTCGCTGAGGGGTTCCACCATACGATTATGAGTCACGAACTTACCATACGTATGAGTTTAAAGAACTCGCACCTAATCTTAATATTCTGTAACTATCAAATATAAATATGAGAAAAAAATCACCTTCTCGTCATATGTATATCGATAGTGCGACACCAATATTTCAATGATTATCAATATAGGAAGCTAAGTGGTTGTCGAACCAATTCGACCACTAATCAATATAGGAAGCTGAGCGGTTGTTAAACCATGGACAAATCCCGTCCCATACCAGGATTTGTTCAACTCAACCACTATATTAATATAGGAAGCTAAGTAGTTTTCAAACCAAGCACAAATTCCAGTCCCATACCAGGAATCGTATAACTCAGCCACTAACATGAGTCCTCAATTGAAATCCCACCTAATTTCATCTTGCTCTTAACTTAACTCTTTGCTTGATACGAATTCCTCATATTCCATCATCCATAACTCCTCGTGAGTTTATCTCGTACTATTTCATAGTACCATCTCTTTATAGCATCATGCTACAACTATTTAATCATTTAAGATCCTCTGACATTTTACAACTTTAACAGATCACGTCGTGATCTCGTTCTATCATCAACTCTTCTTACGATTCTTTCTTGTCTTATGATCGTCTCATCCTACGATCTTCTTTATTCATCTCTTTAATCACATTATCTTATGATTAATCAACTCAGGTATTCCCTGTTCTTTTAGCTCTTCAGGTTCTTCTTTGAACCTAATCATTTTATCATAATCTTGTCTCACTTGAATTCTCTAACCTCTATTTGAGTTCATCCTTATCATTATATCATTCTCATCTTATAGATATCGTCCATTTATTATCACCATCTTTATTACTGAAGTCAGGTAACTCCTGGTTCTCATCTTATATAACTCTTCAAGATTCTTTTTTGAATCTTCTTGTTTATATATCAATTCTTCCTTTAAGAATCTCTAACTTCATTCATATTATTCAATATTTTATTCGAGTTCACTTTGCGTCATTCGCATCTTCTTCTTGTAACGTTTCTGAGACTTAACTTATCTCATGCATCTATCTATATGATAAGAATCACGTCTTAATCATACGCATCGATAATTCTATACTCGGTACACCTCGAGTCTCTAACAGTGTTCAGTACAACACCTAAGTGGTTTTCCACAAACAACCAACAAACTAGTTCTCGTCTCGTCTACACTGTCTTTCATAGCGAGTTAGATCGGTTGCTAGTTCGTATTAACCTCCTCTCTCTGAAGGAATCGTTTAGCCCAGATACCATACATCAACCATTAAAGAGTACGATTGTACCATAACTTATATTTAACTTCTTATTCTTTACACTCTATCATCTTCACCTCTCTTCCCTAAGGTTATAACCTAAGGTACTCGTACCTAAGGTTTCTAACCTATCAGCTCTGATACCAACTGTAATGATCCCAAAATTCATACAATCCAACTCACAACATCGGTCGTTATCAATATATCCTCATTCTGACTTTACAACAATATTCAGTGTTAAACTTAATAAAATGCAGAATAATTTAAACTTTTCAGTTTTCTTTCTTTGTTTTCCCTGAATCATAACCTTAAATCATCTACATATTCTAGAATCATACTTACTTTATGATTCGCTTCACCAGAGTTATAATAAAATAAAAACTACTTCTAGATTTCTTAATCTTTTATACCGCGAATAAAATTAAGTTACAAGTCAATACAAATTTTACAACTCAATATCTGTTACATTTAATTCATCATCAAATACATCATCCAGAGCCTTAATCATGGTTTGAAAACATAAATTTAAGCTAAAACAATTAATCTTCATGCATAACATCTGAATCATGCCATTCAAGCAGCACATAACGTTACCTTGAATCTTTAACCTACATAAGTGGTTATTTGCAAGAATGAGCTCGATAGCTCAACAAAATCTAACAGTTTGCATGCGTCACATAGCACATAGATAACATGCTCATTATTTAAATCATAAATATTTGGCTAAACATGTCATACATAATGATCAATACATATCAAATAGAGATTGAGTTCCATAACTCAATCAACATTTTTTTTATTCAACGAACGTAGTCATAATTTGACTTTGTCGTATCATACTTGTAACAAATATATAATGCATCATGCTTTTACATCATAGGTTTAAAACAGTTAATCATTTAGGTCACATAGCAAATAGGAACTAAAAGACTTGCCTGGTTCGTAGATTACCAATTACCACAATCAACTTATACTTATCTGTACTTCACGTATCCTACACGATATATAATCGTGCACAACATTTATTAGACACATAGCAACACTTAGAAAATAACCTATACATTTCGTTTATAAAGCAGTAACAATGATTGGTTACAGCATTATAGACACTTCAAGATTCACTTTCATTTGATTTCATCTTAATATCTCAATTATTATATCAGTCTAATATTTAAACATGTATATGGTAACATAGCATGTCCACAAAGAAAAAAAAAATTTCCTGTTCCACCGCCGGGGCGACAATTTCAATTCATTTTGGGCGCCGGGGCGACAAAAATAGTTTATTTCTACCGCCGGGGCGGTGAACCTAAGACTCAACTTCTGCAGATCGCGAATTGCACAGTTCCAAAGCCAAAACACGAAATTTCTTCATTTTAACAACAAATTAAAATTACCCAATCACTTATAACTTATATATGATCATTACCCAAACCCTCTAGCACGATTTTAACATCTTAAACAACCAATTCAAAGGCTTAAAAATCACAATTCATACTAGTTTTTCATATTTCACAACTTTTAGCGTAATCAACTGCTACAGATTCGTTACTCAACCAAATTGGTCCGTTCAACCTCTGTTGTTTTTGTTTTTTAACGCATAACAACAATCCATCATCAATTTACAGTTTCATGTACGCATTGACAATCAATTTTAAAGTAAGCCAAAATATACATATTCAACCAAAAACTAAATTCTTTATTTTAAACATGTTTTCCATGAATTAATAACTCTAAAATCATATATAAACACTATATAACCGATTAAACATGTTTATAAATATATATAACCAACATCTCATTAAATCATTAACCAAAAATCTATTTTAAAGAAAATTCAAGGAATAGAAAATTAAGAACTTAAAGCTAGGTTTTTACCTTTGATTCTTGCTTAGATTATCTAGATACATGATAAGAATTGCTTACTTGCTCTCCTTCTTCTTTGATTTTCAGAATTTTCTTCTCAATTTCCCAAGAACTCTCTCAATTTTCTCTCTTCCTCTCCTCTGTTCTTTGTTTTCCAACTCCTGATAACTTACGTGACTTTTAGTGGGGAATTTCATCAGTTAAGAAAGCCAAAGGCCACAAGGCCTTGTTTGGTTCTTCTTTAAAGAGTTAATCCATTTTTGTTATTATTATTATACTATATGCTTCCCATTTAAAACAAATCATTGTCACACTTTAATTTAATTAAACTTATTATATTAATAAATTTAATTAAACTTATTAATAATTCCAATCAAAACCTTTTTGACAAAATTATAATTCAATTTAGTCGAACTATAATTTATTAAATAAATTATTTTATTCAATAAACCATTAATCGTCGAATTTTATTATTTACTTAAATTATAATATTCTCACCACATTAGCGTACTAAAATACGCACCAACACTTCACACACAAATATTTTCATATCAATTCACTATTTTAATTAAGTGAATTACTCACATTATTTATAAAACTTAATTCATAATAATTTTCACTGTCCACAAGACATAACAATCAAATTATATTATCTCACAATATAATTTTAACTTAATTAAATTAACTAATATTATTCAACTAATTTCCTGTTCATGACAATTTCATTTAATCTTTTCAATGGTTTAATTAATTATTAAACCATTTCTTCCCAATTACAAAAATATATAATTTCCTTCACATCAAACCACATATTTTATAATATGAAACACATATATACACATACTCAAACTCAAAATGTCTCATAATAAGAATTTTTTATTTTATTAAATTTTTATTTAATAACTTCTGAAAATTCGGGTTGTCACATCCTTCCCTCCTTATAAGGATTCCGTCCTCGGAATCAACGAAACCTCCTTTACTCAGTTTTCACTAAATCTCTTCATAATTATTGTTGAATAACTTAACGCATTACTTTAGTGTAGGTTTTATTTCATCACCTTCACTTAAACCTGGAACACTTCGAGTGTTATATATTTTTTTAACCCTTTAACACATTCATTGCATATCATACTCGTAGTAATCATTTAATATCTTGATTTAGCATCGCATAAATATTCAGGATATCACACTAAATAAATAAATACATATTCAAATAATATATATTTATTTAATCATTTACATAATTCACCAAAATCATAACCTATTTATCATCATCATTCCTCTTGCTACAATATATATAGTGTGACAATCCAAAATTTTCAAAAATTATTTTATATATTTTATTTAATTTATATTACTGGGATATGCTGAGTTTGACTGTATAAATGTATATGTGTTGTGAATTACGTGAAATTTTATGTGTGAATATTTAAATATTTAAATAAATGTAGAGAATATGCATTTAGTTGAACATTTATATTTAATAGTTAATAAAACTATTAAATATATTTGTTTGAATTAGCTGTAATATTAAATGAGTAAATTAATATGCTAATTGAAAGTTAGTAAGTTAAATGTTTGTTTTAATGAAATTTATTTAATTAAATATGATCATTATATTTGTGTATAATATTAAATATAACATGAATAGCGGGATAATATTTAATATTATGCCGAACAAATGTATATTAAAAATATGAAAACCAATATGTATATTGGTATCAAATTAGAAACTTAAATTCATATTTTTTTTAATAAGTGATGAAATATATTAAATTATATATTTTATAAATTTTTGAAAACAATTTATGGGACGACAGAGATATTTAATTTTAATTAGTTGAAAATATTAAATTTACATATCTAGATTGTTTGAAGACAATTTACAAAAGGAATGAGATAATTATTTTAATTATACAAAATTAGTTGTATATTTTAAATAAATGAGTTAAAATAATTACTTGAATATTAATTATTTTAATTGGTCTGTTACGTTAAATAAGTGAATTAGAATAATTAATTTAATATTAATTATTTTAATATAACGGGTCCGTTCCACCAAATGTATTATTTTATTTAACACATTAATTCCATTTTGATTGGAAGATTATATAATTTTAATATATTAATTGATATATGTACTAAAAGTGTTATATGTAGTATGTGTATACTGATATGTAATGTATGTAAGTACGTACTTATATGCTATGTAATATACTAGTGTTGCTGAGTATTAGAATTAAGCATGAGGTGGGAATATTAAAGATGTTGAGTATTAACATGTAAGTTGGAGCTGGAGCTTCTAAATTAAGTTGAGGGACACTAAGCAAAGCTAAGAGGACACTAAGCTAATCTAGGAGTCTTGGCAAATCCTAATAAGGCTCAGCCGAGCACTTCTCCATCCCTCTCCTTACCCACTGCTCAGTCCACCTAACACCCTTTCCCTCTAAATTTCTTTCCATCCGTTCGGTTAAAGGAGAAATTGAAGTTTCAGAAATTAAAATTTTGATACAGTGGGATTAAGAGAATCATTAGCAAGCGAAAAGGTAATTCATTTTTAGATTTTATTATGGAATCTATATAAATTCAGTTAGTATTATGTTTCTTTAAGTTTACATAATAAATTGGATAAATTAGTTAGTATATTATAAATTCATGAATGGTTTTTGTTGAAAATTTGTTTGTTGTGGACTGAGGTAGAACCTTGGTGTATAGTAGTTGTTGTGCGGAGCAATAAGGTGGCGAAAATGGTTTGAATATGTAGCCCCAACCCTTAGAAATTAGTCCACAAATAAGTCGCACGCATTATGTTCATAAAATTGCTTAAAAGAATCATTTTGGCTAAAAACCCAAAATTTCGCGAAGCCGAGACCCAAGTTAGGTTCGTATATCCTAACTAGAATTACTTCAAGAGCCTCGTTGTATTAAACCATGATGGAACGCGTTTTAAACGAAAAATGAAAACTTAAAAATTAGTGCACGCACCCATTTTTGACGTGCTATTCGAACTGATTACCGGACCCAAAATGGGTGACTAGAATTTTTTAAAAATAGTCTGATATGACATGCATAACATATTTAAAAATGAAAGTGATCCAATAAGCGAACTAAAAGATAAAAATGCGCTAAGTCGCTACGTGGAGAAAGAACTGGCTGCCAGCAGCAGCGGCGGCATGGCTGTGCAGTGCAGCAGCCGACTGACCAGTTTTGGCTTGCTCTCGGTTCGCGTGGTTTATCCAAAACGCATAACTTATATTTTACAAAAATAGGTGGATATACCACCTAAAATATATTCAAAATTAAATGAGACTGAATTTGTAGATTGGAAATTAAAATTCGCAAAGTAGCATCGTGGCAAGGAGGGGCTGCTGCATAGCAGCAGTGGTATGCAGCAACATTAGCAGCGTAGCAGCATTTGCTGTTGGGATGCGAACTTAAGAATTTGGCTATTTTAAACTTATAAAGTAAATCAATATGAAGGTGTAATAAAATATAAAAACTATATAAAATATAGTTTGTTCTAATACGAAAAAGAAATTATGAATGCAATATGAAACCTTAAATTTAATATACGGAATAGAAAACGTCTACGTATTATGCCACAGATAATGTATAAACTAAAAACGTAATATGTTGACGTTTCTAAAACTATATTGAAACGTATGGAATGAAAAATTAATATATCGAATGAGAGTTGTTAAAAAAAAAAGATATACATCGAAGACAAATGATACGAAGCAAAGGCTATGGAAACGAAATCAAGAGTCCGTTAAGTGGCATAGGTAGGTACATGGATAAATAATTATATATATAAATATATAATCGTGGCTATGTACAAACTAAGCAATAGGAAAAATGACCTTGTTTTTCATTGGAGGTGTATATATATATATATATATATATATATGGCATATAAATACGTTAAGCATATAAGCTAATATACAAGCAAAACAAGAATTCAATCTACTCGCGGAAGCAAAGCTACGCTATAAATACACAAAAGAAGACACGAATATACAACATAGATGCAAGTTATATATAAATGTATACGATGTATGTGAAATGCGTTGTAAATAGTTAGTAACTATAAATGCAACGTACTTGGCATTCTAAAAGCCATATTAGAACTTTTTGAGCAATTTATGGCTATAGTTAGCCAAATCTTCAAAGATTTTAAAGGAATACAGAAGTTTTTCGAAAAGGAAAACAACAAATATTGATATGGCTTGTGTGAATGTTTAATAACTATACATGTTATGTGATATGGATATGTGGCTAATATGTGTGTACATGTGAACATAACTGTGTAGGATTTGTGAAGAGAAGTTAAACTAAAACTTATACCAATAATCACCGAACAAGACAAGTATCTCAATCCTATGCATTACTTTTATAATATGCAAAAGGAGCTTTGATTTCGCAAGTATCCTAATTTGTTGCAAATTCTTTAACTTCATTCGATTTATACATTGAATGCAAGTATTCTAATTCATTTCAAGTTTTCTAATTATATTCGATGTATTTGTTGATAAGTTTTGATATAAGAAATATCTTCCAGTCATAGTCTATGCTATTGTTTTGGCTAGACTAGAGTAAAATAATTCTTTATTATCCATTGCAAGTCTTGAAATATTATTGAGATTAGATAGAGCGTTTCAACCGAATTGTTTTGGTATGGAATTCAAGTCTGAGATGAACATCCCTTATTTGGGAAAATTTTTAATTGTGCCGAAAGGCAGTGAGAATAACGCAAGTAGTGTTGATCAACACAGGGCATAAAGGGCTGATCACCCACCGTGCCCGTAAGTTCAGTCGATTCATAGATGAATTTCTGATAGAACATTTTTAGCAAATAAAAATAAAGTTCATGGTCTTTTGACCACTCAACATCTGTAGTCAATATGTAGTTTCAAAAATATAAATGATTTAATAGATTATTCAGAATTGTTTCAGTACTTCATAACTATTGATTCGTTGTAGAAATATCCCTCAATGAAAATATTTACTCCTTTCGTATAATGCTTATTGTCTGTTACTACTTGCTGAGCACTTGAATGCTCATTCTTGCTTTGATATTAAATGTTTTCAGCTAAGCAGGAACGTATCGAAGAGTCCAGCAAGGATAAAGGAAAAAAGGAAGCTAATTGAATAGTTGGAAGTTGTTGCTTGTAAAAATTAGAGTTTGTAATATGATAATACATTATCTATCATGTAATGAAGTATTTAAAGGTCTTCGTACCTAGGATAACGAACTCTGATGTAATCTTTTTAATTATTTAATATATTAAGCAGTTTAAATGAATAGTATCGTGGAGCACCAAGTACGGATTTCAGGTATTCGGATTTGGGGGCGTCACATATAGCACATCACTAAGTATATATATGTACCAATACATATTTTCTTTAACCTTATAGCATCTCTTCATTTGAAAATTTATTTTCTTAATAAATTTTGCACTTGTATCATTATAAAATTTCTTACACCACATTTAGTTCACATCAAATTTTATAGGTATTGTAATACCTTATCCATAATATTCTTTCAAGTATATAAATTCATTTCTAGGGTTTTAAAATTTTATAACCCATATTTTCTCTATTCTCTTTCAAAGAGTAAACCATATAGGTTTTTCTTAAAAATTTTAAATAAATTCACAAATTCCCATTTAGGTTTTATTCTTTAACCTTTAATTTAATCATTCAAGATCTTATAAATTTTCGGGTTGTCACATTATTCCCCCCATATAAGGATTCTGTCTCCGGAATCACTATCGCACCAAAAGTATATATATTTAATCCCTTCTGCTAAGAATTTCGTTCTCGAAATTACAGTCTGCTAATCTCTACTCCTTTTATTCATCAAAACTAGGTTTTCAATTTAACCTTTATGTGATTTCATTCTCTATTTAATGTGTACAAACTGATTCGTTCTATGAGGATTTCTTCTATCATCATATTCTACCATGACTTCTCTTTAAGGAGTTAAAACTTTTCATATTATGCTGAGGGGTCATAAAGACCATGAACTCTCAGGTTTAATGGTATTCACCGCAACCAAATCTAAAAACATGTTGTACTAGGTATGTTTATAATCACGAAGAAGGTAAACTACCTAGTCGGGTACGTTAGGTGTTCAACCTATTGAACCTTAGTTTTTGGAACGACTATATGCGTTCTTAAATTGGAATATTTTATCCAATTAGTATATCCCGATTTTTCGGGGTTGTTCACCTCAGTCTTAGCACAAGATTCCTCACCAAAACAATTTGGTTCGGGATAAATTCTCAAAGAGGTTACTTGAATTTTCATAAACATTTGTCTAGATGAATCAATTAGCTTAGACATATACCAATAATTCGAACATCAATCGAAATATTTGTCTAGCCACTTAAATTGGCATTGACTTTTTTTTAACTGGTTCAAAATTCTGAAAATTATTTTATGACGTCATGATACCGCACTATATTTACAGTTCATTGAGGATTCCGTTATTTGTGACTTTGTCATACTACATCATACCATAGTAAGCTGACGATCCTTAGATCACAAGCAACACTAGGTTAATCTACATTGATGACTCCATCATCTGTCATTCTACACCAGGTTCCATGATACATTGATGACTATTTAAAAATACATTTGATATATTTCAAATCATGTTTGTCTTAGCTGAAACAATTAGCATAGACATATAAATAATAGAACTTTTAAAAACTTATTGGTTCAATAATCTGACTCAATATTTTTCAAAAATGCTTTTATCAGCACGATGTCAATAAATTCGAAATCTAGCATAGGTAGAAGATTTGGAATACCTATGTTTTTTCCATCAACTCTAATTTCTCCCATGATCCATTGCTTAATAATTCTATCTATTTCTATCATCCTTAAATTTTACTACACTGAAATTCCTCAGATCTCAATACACAACTTTTCTATACCCGAGTATTGTTAATCAAACTTATTACACGTTATGAGTTTAGGAACTTTACATAATAATATAAGTTTAGGAACTTGTTCTAGCAATACGTAGTCCAAGAACAGATCAAGGACTATCTATATGCTTGGGGTACCATATGATTATGAGGCACAAACTTACCATAAGCATGAGTTTTAAGAACTCGCTCCTAACCTTACATCCTCTACCTATCCGTTATACATATGAGAAAAGAATCACCTTCTCAACATACATTTAGCAAACAACGCGACACTAGGTTCCAATGATTATCAATAAAGGAAGCTAAGTGGTTGTCGAACCAAACAGAATCCCCTGCCCATACAAGGAATTGGTCAACTCGGCCACTAATCAATATAGGAAGCTAAGCGATTATTAAACCAAGCACAAATCTCCTGCCCATACAAGAGATTGTTCAACTCAACTACTATATCGATATAGGAAGCTAAGTGGTTCACAAACCAAGCACAAATTCCCCGCCCATACAAGGAATCGTACAACTCAGCCACTAACATGAGTCCTCATTGAAAACCCACATAATCCTAATCTTATCTTGTTATTTGCTTAATACGAACTTTCAATCCGTATTTCATCATTTATAACTCCTTCTGAGTTTTATCTTCGTATTATCTTCTAGTACCCTTTTTCGTGCAACAATTCTACTATAAAGTTTTTAATCATTCGGTTGATCATCTATCATTCCATGTCTTAATCAGATCACGTTGTGATCTTTCTTATAATCGTGTTATATTACGATTCCTTTCTATCTCATGATCGTTTCGTTTTTGATCTTCTTATTTTTCCCTTTAATCATGTTATATTATGATTTTCTTTATGCTTTTAGTATTATAGACTTTGTCTATTCATCATTACTCGTCATCTTTATTATCAAAGTCGGGTAACTCCGGATTCTTATTTTTATAACTCTTTAAGATTCTTCTTTGAATCTTCTTCATCTTCTTCTAATCTTAATAATGAATTTCCTAAATTCATCTCTTAACACTTTAAACTCTATTTTGAGTTTATTCATTATCCTTATCTCTGTGGTTATAGCCTAAGATACCCATACCTAAGGTTTATAACCTACAGGTCTAATACCAACCTGTAGCGCCCACAAATCCGGATCCCTTGAACCTCGGACCTGGTACGTTATGGTACATCGTCTTCAAATATAATCTATAACTAATGCGGAAGATATAAACATAAATTGTTTATACAATTAAATTTATAACATAACCCAAGGTTTCTAACCTTAACTTAATACATACCTTCAGTAACTTAAAAGGTTTACAATATCATTTACATCAGATAACTAAATAGTTAACGTGCATAACTATCTAATCTTGTCCTTTGCTTTTGTATCTGTCTTTGCTCGAACATTCGCCTTAAATCTGAAATTTGTTATCATGATATAGTAAGGGTGAACAACTACTTTGCTCAACAAGTTTAAATACAAGAAAGATATATCATGATTGAAAGAAGAGTATAGCTTCTAAATTTTTCAATAATATAATATTTGTGAACGAGCATGAATCATAATTTCAATAATTGAATGACTAAACCAATAATGTTGGGTGTAAAAAAAAACCATGAACAAGTTTAATTGAACCTTAAGGTAATGAAGGTGATCAACCTTTCATACCTGATGAACATATGCAACATGCACTAAGTGTGAATCAATAATAAGGTTGTCCATTAACCTCACAATAAATGACACGTGTTTTGTATTAACTTGAGTTCAAAATAATGTGGTGTTTGATAAAATTAAGTAATTAAGATCTAAATGGTTAATATATCTCAATAAATTAGATCATCTGAGTGAAATAACATCTGAACGTAAAAAGTTGTTTGGTAACTAAAAGCGTCAAACATTTGAATGACTTTTAAATTTAAAAAATATCTCAAATTAATTTTTCAAAAATTAATAATGATCTTAAAATTTGGAATGGAGGAAGTACAATATTTATTGTGGAATAATTATAAAGAATTAAACCACTAGCATGCTTGAAACATAACAACTCAAGTTTGAGTTAAGAGGAACTTGCAATACCATAAGAAGTTTAGGGTTAGAAACTTGCTCAATATAAATTTGAGTAAGAATAGGGAACTTGCCTGTACCGTCGATTACTGCTACGCAATCTAACTTAATCTCTTATGAAAGACATATCAGTTATAAGATTGATCTTTTAATTAGCATATTATATTATACCTCATAACACTACTTGTAATATTTAAGCACATAATCAAATATTAGATAACACCTTAACACCATACGTATTCATAATTCTAAAACTAGCACACATCGAGTCTTTAACAGTGTTCAATATAGTATGCTGAGTGATTTTCTACAAAAAACTAACAAACTAGTTTCTGTCTCGTCTACACTGTTTTCGCAGTGAGTTAGATCGGTTAGTAGTTCGTATATACCTCCGCTCCCTGAAGAAATAGTTTAGCCCAACTACTATACATCAACTATTAAAGAGTACTACTGTACCACTACTTTATCATATACCTTATGAAGTAACACTAAGTCTTTCATTTTATAAGTTTTCTTTATAATCCATTAAGCCTGAATACCTAATCCAGCAAGTTAGATTATCTAAACATACCAATCCAGCAAACTAGATTCAAACTGACATCCAATCCAGCAACCTAGATTCAAACTATCCTACAATCTAACAAACTGGATTCACTACTTCAATAAACCATATTCACCAATTCAGCAAGCCGGATTCAACAATTCAGCAAGTCAAATACCACAATCCAGCAAGCTAGATTCAAATTGTAATCCCTTTTTAAACGTATTGAATTTTTAATTCAACATACTATTCAATATAGCTTATTGAATGTCCAATCAATAACTTAACTCCTATTTTAAACGCATATTTAATATTATTAATTATTTAATAACATTCAAATCACTTACTAATATTTATTAATTATTAAATAATATTTTAAATTAATGATTTAATAATACTTTAATCTCAATATTATTAATCACTTGATAATATCTTAATCTAATATTATTAACATCTTAATAATATTTTAATCATTTATTAAACCAATTAAATAATTTATTTTAATTGTTTAATCATTACTAATTCATTTATTTAATAACCATAAAAGGCCATAAACATAATATCTCATCAGTAATGACCAACTCGCCCTTCAAAAATCCGCATATAGCATATCTAGGGTTCTCAAGCCATAAAACCCTATTTTCCAAATTTTTAACATCACATAATTAATTTAATTCATTTATTCATAACTAGATCATTTCCATGAAAAATATCAAATCCGTTCCAAAAATTTTTGTTTTCTGGAATTTGATAGAATATGTTACCCTTATAAACATATATTATTCCTGGAATATTTGAAGATCATTTACTATATTTAAATATTCCAAAACGGCCAAATTTTGCTACATTTATCATAAATCGAAATTGTAACCGACAATTCTGAAATTTACGAGGTATGCTCCTGTTATATATATATACTCCCAGTATTTATTTCATAATTTTTGAAGTTAACCACAGACAGTTATTCGGGTATAATTTTGAAAGTAGTCTTTCACCATAACAGCCATAACTTTCATTGTACTAGGCCAAAAATTCTCAAATGTTTACATGACTCAGTTAATTTCCCATATTATCACTTTAAAAATTTCTAGAATTTTTAGAGCACAAAAATTTGACGAAACTACCCCCGGAACGGACTAACTTGTAGCAGCCTTTTTCCCCTTTTTGAAAAATCTGGACTGTTTTTACCAAAACAGTCCCTACGAATTTTGTACTCATTATTTTTGAGTTCTACCATTTGAGTTTAATACTTAACTTATATATCTAACACACCTCTTTGACGGATCGCAAAAAGAGTGTATAGCTTTCAAATGGTAACTATATAAAGTAAAAGAAAACTAGGGTTTTCTAACTTTTTTTAAAACGAACTAGTTTTCTTTTCTTTTCTTTTCAACAGATCAACACTCAAACTTATAAGATCTATGCATAATACACTTATTAACATGAAAATCTAAGGTTTCTTTATACATATAACTCAAGAACATTATCATAGTCATGGAAATGAAGAAAATGGAGGAAGTTAAGGTTTTTAAAGCTTACTTCTTGAAGTTAACTCCATTTAGATGCTAGATGATAATCTAAAGCTTGCTAGGATGCTCTCATCTACTTCCTTGATCCTTCCCGTAGCTCAAATCAAACTTTTTCAACAAACCCATTCCTTTCTCTCCCTAGGATTTTCAAAGCTTCAAGGTAGGAGATGATGAATAGTGGTTATGGATGTTATATAAAAGATGTTTAAATTTTATAAACTTGCTAGAACTTACCTAGAGTTTGATTTTTATGCTTCATGAGCTCTCCCGTACGTTTTTCTTCAAGCTTCTCCATCCACCCATTTCCTTCTCTCACTATTTTCCCTTTCTCTCTCCACATCTCTTCTTTCTCTTTCCTTATCTAAATAAATCTTCCATATCTTTGAAAAATAATTTCACATGTGCCAAATCTATAATAAAGATCCGGTACTTCCCCCTTGGTTTTTGACCATTTTTGCTTTATTTTTAAATGCAATATATGCTTAATCAAGTGACCATAATGCCCCTCTTCCATTGGGCTAAGAATAAGCCATTCCTTTAATTCTTTTGAGCTTGAAATTAATTAGTTTGAGCTACTAATTAAAATGGTTTAGGCGATATTAAAATAGCATGGTCCAATACATTAATTTTACCTTACCCTAATTATTTAATTAGGGTTTCTAATCCACTCATTTTAAATTTTAAATAATTAATTCAACTATTCATTTAATGCTTTTGTTAAGTAATTTAATTACCCAATATTAGTAACTTAATTTAATCAAATAAGTTACTACATAAATCTCCTTAAACTATTTTACCCTCATGAAATCTTATAATTTATATAACCCATCTTTAATATATAAATTATATAAAACATAACATAACATACTTAAATTACACATTTATTTTATAATTGCAAAATAAATATGCTACACATAATTTCTCATGTACATTTAATTATTTACTTACTTAAGATATTATAATAAATATAATATCCTTACTTTTGTAAATTTAATTTCTTAACCCAATTAGACTTACTTTAATTAGGTTATAAAATTAATTAGTTGAGATATATAAAATAAATCTCTTAGAATTAGTATTTATTTTAAATACTATTATTCTCTCATACCATAAGGTTATTTAATTTTTATATCTAATATATAATGATTAGGTTACACTAGTTTCTTTTTATTTGTTTATTATATAATAAACAAATATAAACAATCACATAAATTTTCATATTCATTTACTTACATATTCATACAAAATAATTTAATACATTGAGATAATAAAATAAATATCTTAGATTAGGTCACTAGTATATAATTAAAATACTAAGACTACTAATTAAAAATAATCCTTTAGGTTATTTAAATTGAATACCTAATTTAGAACATTAGGCTACCAAACTTTCTTTAATTCTCTTTATATGCTAAATAAATAAATACACATTCAAATAATATATATTTATTTAATCATTTACATAATTCACCAAAATCATAACATATTTATCATCATCATTCATCTTGCTGCAATATATATAGCACATCACTAAGTATATATATGTACCAATACACATTTTCTTTAACCTTATAGCATCTCTTCATTTGAAAATTTATTTTCTTAATAAATTTTTCACTTGTATCATTATAAAATTTCTTACACCATTTAGTTCACATCAAATTTTATAGGTATTGTAATTCAAGTACATATAAATTCATTTCTAGGGTTTTGAAATTTTATAACCCATATTTCCTCTATTCTCTTTCAAAGAGTAAACCATATAGGTTTTTCTTAAAATTTTTAAATAAATCCACAAATTCCCACCTAGGTTTTATTCTTTAACCTTTAATTTAATCATTCAAGATCTTATAAATTTTCAGGTTGTCACAATTTCAGCATTATAACTGCATATAAAATAAATATTCATCAACTATATTTAAAATAAATTAAGCATTATAACTGCTTATAAAATAAATATTTGGCTATTATATTTTAAATAATTCAAGCATTATAACTGTTTATAAAATGAATATTCTTACTAAATATTTGAAGAAAATCGGACATAATAACTAGTTATAAAAGTATATTTTCAACTTTATAAGAGAAATAAATCGGACATTATAACTGCTTGTAAATAGGACTTTTGTACTATATACATAAAATAATTTGGGCATTATAACTGCTTGTAAAATGCATAATTAGCCATAACTACGAATTAAAATCGAACATTATAACTACTAAGATGATTACCTCTTGAAGTTGCAAGCTTTAACTATTTCTTTGCAAGGCTTTAACACTTTAACTCATAAGAACTCTCTCTAAAGATTATAATAGCTTCTTAAGCTCTTAAAATACTTGTGAATTATTAAAAATGACTTGCTATTTATAGAAAACCAAGAGTTATGACATTTTGGTCATTTTCCATCTCAACCATGGTTTATTACTATTTTGCCCTAACATATTCTTAGAATATTCTTGGCATATTCCCTCAAAATATCTACCAAGCTCGACAATACATCTTGCAACTAAAAATATCTTCTAAGCTCGACAATGCAGCTTGCAACTAAAAATATCCTCCAAGCTCGACAATGCAGCTTGCAATTGAACCTATCTTCTAAGTTCCTCAATGAAAATATCTTCCAAGCTCGACAATGCAGCTTGTCACCGTAAGCACGACAAAGCAGCTTATCACCGTAAGCACGACAAAGCACTATCTCAGTTTAAGTTCGACAAAGCAGCTTTTTGTAAATATACCGAGAAGCTTGTCGGTGAAAATATTCTAAGCTTGACGTTTTTATTTTTAAGCTCGACGTTTTTCCCGAAAAATATTTTCAGATATAATTCATCGTTATACCATGAAATCACATAATACACAGTTTTGGGTCACTAAATTAACCTCTAACCATATACGATCGTATTTATAAACCTCATAAATATTCGAGGTATTACAGCATCCTGCACCGTCATGTTGAATGTTCAGGCAATTGGTCGATTTGATGACGCTGGTCTGTGATAGTCAAATTACCACCGCTGATGTTTTCCCTACCTCCACTTACTCATAATGATGCTTTCTTAGGACAATCTCGGGATAAGTGTTCCTCCGACCCGCAAGTAAAACTTGCTCCCTTTTTTGGACTAGGGCAGTTTGGTGCAATGTGGCCTTCCAACCCGCAGTTGAAACATACCCTTTTTCCCTTCAAGCACACACTTACGTGATTCTTCCCACACGTAGCACAAGCCTCGATCTTCTTCTTCTGACTTCCTTGCTGATTCCCAGCAGTGACACTATCATTCCATTTCCTCTTTTGACCACTGCCACCATGGCTATCACTTGCTCTGTTCTCATTTTCACTCTTCTTCTTCTTCTGCTCCTGGTTGTACTTTGTCAGGGCATCACTTCCCCCTTCTGCTATAATTGCGTTTTCTAGCACAATTGCGAACAATTAAGTTGAAACATAGAGACTCAGCTATACAGTCAGGGCTTCAGTCCCTACTCGAACCTCCTCGCTTTTCTCTGGTCGGTATTGACTTGATATGGTGCAAACCTTACCAATTCATTAAATTTTGCGGCATACTCAGGAACCGTCATCGTACCTTGCTTTAACTCTAGAAATTGAACCTCCATTTGGTCCTGCGAACTTGGCGAAAAGTATGTCTCAAAGAACATCTCCTTAAATCTTTCCCAAGGAATTACTCCCTGACCGCCTTGGCTCCTATTCGCCTACCACCAGTAGCTAGCGTCCGACTTTAACATAAACGTCACGAAGGCAGTCTTCTGATCTTCACCAACCCTTGCGACATCAAAAACCTTCTCCATTCCCATGATCCATGTCTGAGCTTCAACTGGATTCATAGACCCTTGATATTTCAGGGGCCCTACCGCTTTAAAATCCTTGAAAGTCGTGGCTTAAGCCTGGGGCTGATTTGTAAACGCTCCCGCCAATAGGTTCACCAGTTCTTGCATTGGGTTAACTTCAGCTTCGTTATTATTCGTAGACCCCTCGGGGGTTTAACGAGTTTGTCTTCTTCTTGGCAACATCTTTCTGTTTAAGGTATTCGCCATTAGATTACTATTCATTTACTCAAACATTTAAGACTTAACTTAAACATTTTTAAATAACACATAGCACATAACACATCTGACAAACTTTTGTGTTTTATTCATTCACTGCTTTAAAACATAACATAGTTAGCACCATTATTATTTACATCATCTATCCTGTAAATTATAAAATTCCAGGATTACCTCACCATCATATCCCATTATTTATTTCAAAAGTTGGGATTTACATCATATTAATAACTCATAAGTGTTTATTTATCATACTACTACTCGCGACTTATAAAGACATTCCACGTCACACAACTTCTTTGCACTCTTGCTCCATGATACGAATCATTGTCCTGCGATCCATCATATACCATGGTAATGCACTGGATAGTGAAAAACTCGATCCTGAGCTCTAATCATCGTTGTGTGAAACGCATAGTCCATCTCATCCATTATGGCCTTCTTTGACCGAACCTCGTCCTCAACACGATCTGCACGATCAGCAGCCTTCAACCACGCATCCTCGGCTCTCGCCCGTTTTGCTCACTCCTCCCTTAATTCATCCTTCACGTCTTTATTCTCAACCATTATTTCTGCTCTTTGATATTCTAACTGAGCTAGTTTTTGATCAAGTTCCGCAACTCGAGCAGTGAGATCCTAAATCTTTAAATCCCTTTGTTCTAGAACAATCTGACGGTCTGCTGCCTGCTCCTCTAATTCCTCAACCCTATTCAATGTTGTGATCATACACCTCATCACACATCACAGCTCCCAACGGGGAAAGTGGTATCTCAACCGGATCCTCCTCCTCATCTTTTATCTCTAACTCCTCGGGATCAAATTCAGGCTCATACTCAAGGCCATCAACTGTGATCAATGGGGATGGCTCCCTCGGCACTAACTGCTCCCGGACTGTATGAATGTCTTGGGGCTCCTCCTCTCTAGCCTGGCTAGATCCTCCTATCTCAGTCATACTGACATCAAAATATTTTAAGTTGTAAATACTACTCGATACTACTCGCGAGCACATAAGTTATTAATAAATAAGCACATAAAGTCTTTAATTATCTATCTTCAACAAATTCCTCAATTCATTCCTTAGAACTCGATAAAAGTTTTATCACTACTATGTTTTCGATCTTCTATAAGGTTATAGCCTAAGGTTTCCCCGCCTAAGGTTCATAACCGAAAGTTCTGATACCAACCTGTGATACCCCCAAATCCAGGTACTTCAAACCAACAGATTTGGTGCTCATTGTCGAAAACATACACATCTAACTACCCACAATAAAGAATAATAATAAACTTTATAAACCATCATCCCACTAAAGGGTTACATTTTAAATAAATCCCAGGTCGTCTAAGCTTTATAACATCATTTGCAGAATAAACCTAATAATAAATAAGTTTGATTACATAAGCTCTTTCAAATAAAAGTAAACTATTCTTCATTGTTTGTTCATCTTGCCCTTGTCCTTGCTCGTGGACGGCTCATTAGACTTCTCAATCTTAGCTGTAATTGTAACGACCCCAAAATTCATGTAATCCAACTCTCGACATCGGTCGTTAATAATACATCAAACTTTTGCTATTTTATCATTATTCGATGACATAATCATTAAAATACGGAATAATTAAAACTTTTCTATTATAAACCGTTCTCGTTTCCAAGACTTTCAACCTTTACATCTAAATATCTTAGAATCATGTTAATATTATAATTCGCCTTGTCGAATTTATTATAAAAGTTTACATCTCAATAGAAACTTCACAACTCAACATAAATACATTTATCAAAATCTTAACATAGTTCAAGTAATAACTTCAACTAAAACATTTAATCTTTATGCATCATTTTGATCCATGCCATTCAAGCAGCACATAACGTTACCTTGAATCCTAAACCTGCAAAAATAGTTATTTGCAAGAATGAGCTCGACAGCTCAACAAAATCTAACAGTTTTCATGCATCACGTAGCACATAAACAATCTACTCATCGTATACATCATAAATATATAACTAAACATATCATGCATGTTGTATATCACATATCAAGTAATGATTGAGTTCCATAACTCAATCAGCATTCTTTACTCAACGAATGTAGTCATAAATTGACTTTATCGTTTCATACTTACAACATATGTAACACATCATGCTATTTACAATACAGATTTAAAAAAATTAATCATCAAGTTCACATAACAAATAGGAACTGAAAGACTTGCCTGGTTCGCGGATTACCAATTAAAAGTAGTATGCACACAAGCCAATCATATTTGATATGATGTAGCATATACTTTGTAATCTTATTCATTTATTAATAAAAGAATTGATTTTCTTAAAAGGCATTTTATATTATCTACATAGTGCTGCTATATTAAATGTGATAAACCTATAGTTTTGAACAATGCTTTTAGCATCATGATGGTGATCATGCTAATGAGATCTAAATTCTTGATAGCTCACAAACTAAAATTGTTCCTAATCGTTGGATTACTAAAAAGGGGATTAGTGAATCCGGATAGATTAGTACATACGTTGCTTGCTCTTAGGAAGAGGATGATTGATCTCATAATTATTTGTGTGGAGACATTAAAGCAAGTATGTAGGTGCTTATTGGAGAATAAGTTCACTGAATGTGACTCGCTAAGGAATACCTAATGGAGTTTTACTCGCCTGTCAATAGGAATTCCTCTAGTGATAGTAGTACAAGTGATCCTTGGACTTGAGATCATCATAGTATCTTGTGTATGATGAGTTATACTTTGACATGTCCCTTAAGACCTTTGGGGTATATCAAAAGGTATGATTGGGTATAATAAGTTGTGCATGGAGATAGGTGAATGATCAACAAAGAATCTACCACGTCTAGTAAAATATATGAATGTCCTATGTGATTCGATAAATGACAACTCAGTAATCCTTGGCCAAGGCAGGATGAAATTAGAAAGGAGTTTCGAATTTGCATTATTTAGAGTTGTGCATTTAGGAATCGAAATACATATAATTAAATAAAATAAGACTTGACAATAAATCCATGTCTTATATTTAATTGGGACATTGTATCGTAGAAGGATTGAATTATACGGTAACTATGCACTGAAAGATTCTTTTGTGATTAATGTTGAAATCTATATTATCTGAAAAGTCGTTGATCGCTAAGGGGGCTTACCCTTATTGTAGAATAAGTATTATTTATTTAAATGAATTAAATAGTTTAATTTATTTATTTAAATAAGATTAGAATTATTCTAATTGATTTATTCACAACCGGTTTAATATGGAGACACTAAAGGGTCACACCGCAAAAGAAAAAATATTTATTTAAGAAATAAATGGCATAATTGTAATAATAAATTAAGTGTATTTAATTTAATCTATGGAGATAGAATAAATTAAATAGCTTAATATTTATTATTTAATATTTTAGAAATATTAAATATAAATTAATAAGAGGAGTCTTATTATTATTATTACTATTACTATTATTTAATTCCTAATGGGGATTGAGAATTAATTAATAGAAGTACTCTCCCATGAATTCTTAATTGGATTAGGAGCATAATTAATTAAAGGAGTATAATTATAATAGAAATCCTAATCCTAAATAGTTTAGGGAAGGGTTATTCCTACATCTATAAATAAGAGGAGTCTTATCATAGATTAGGGTTACACACTCTTGCATTAGATTGTGGAGAGTACTTGCAATTTCTATAGAGATAGAAACTAGGGTTTTGCCAATACCCAACTTCTTGAATACCTATTCTTCCTTGGTGGATCACCTCTAGAGGCCAAACACTTGGGTGGCTAACATTGATCAAAGGAAGGAATCTCATCGGTGAAATTCGAGGAGAACACGAAGGACTAGGAGTTGAACTTGTACCCGAGGAAGCTTTGATCTACGAGGGTATAATTCTTATTCTCTTTCTCTTTCGTTTAATTGATAATTGAACACAAGGATAGATCATGGTGATGGTTTGTATTAAAATTTTAAAATCCGTTTTATCACGCTTCCGCTCTATTTATGTAATTTGATTGCATGTTTGCGTTATATACAAACCTAACAGTGGTATCAAAGCCTAATCCTTATGTTAATTATTGATTTTGATGATTCCATGTATGAATTGATATGCGATACGATCAGATTTTTGGGCTGGAAAAAATTTTCTGAATCAGCATCGCGGCGCGGCCACGCCGCTTCCAGTTCATTCTGGAGCGCGGCCGCGCCCTAACCCAGAAAACGTTTCTGGGGGTGCAGCGCGGCCGCGTCGCTCCTAGTTCAATTTGGAGCGCGGCCGCGCTGGTGTGCAGACTTTGAAATTTTTTTATTTTTCTCAATTAACGTAAATGATTTATTTAATTGATTAAAATTTAAAATAAAATTGTTTATTTTATCTGGAATAGGATTTCAGATTAATAAAATTAAAGGAGTTTAATTTGGATTTGGTTTTGATTAAAATAAAAGAGTATATTTTGTTTCAAAATTAAATATTAGCAAAACTTTTGCCCATTAATTAATATCAATGCATATATGGAATGGTTTTATTATTCATGGGATGAATGTTATTTATTGATACATATAGATATATGTATGATAATAAATAGGGATTGATTATGGACTATTGACCAATGTGTGATTGAATTTATTTTATGGATGCTTGAATGTATGGGTTTTTATAAATAGGGTCTGCGTACCTCGTCTTCTCTAATTTTTCTTAATGTAAATTCTATCTCCCCTCCTATGTTACTTCCCCTTGACTGACTGATTCAAGGTTTTCTATTTATTAAAAATAGTTTTTTCTAATAGGACTAGTTAGGAATTAATTTTGAAGAATTGGAGACAAAGGAGCAAGGAGGCGCTTGAAGACCCGTTTGTAATGGAACCCGGGTTTAAATGTAATAGTTATATTTAAATTTAATTCTTGCACCCTAGGTTTGACCTTTTGGTTCACTTGGTGGCTCTAGTGAACCAAACTAGAATAAAAGTCCATAATCAATCCGGGTAGAATATAGTATTCTATATGTGCATGTTTACTATATATATTATATATTATACAACATGCTTTGCATGTGAAATAATATGACGCGTATTTTATATATATATGTGCATGCGCGCTAAACAAGATGAGACTAATAATTACAAATCCCTCAACGAAATTATATTAAGTCCTAAGCGTTCAAAGATATTTGGAATATCGAACGTCGCCTTCTAGCATGGTAAAGAAATAGAGTATTAAATGTTTAATATGAGGTTGTTGTGTCACCACAAGGCAAGTATTAAATATTTAAGATGTTGCAATATCAGATTTGATGCTTATTAAGGAATTGAACATTATTATTTTGTTGTGTCACCACAAGGACGGTATTTTTCTTTTCACATATATGGAAGTGCTAGGATGGACTTAACTTGGATAATTTTGATTCCGATGTGTCACCACTTGATCAAAATAATCTAAGAGGCAAAATACAAGGAGTTACATAGTGATATAATTGACAATAGTTGTCTACCTATTTATTTATATATCGTTTGTTGTGTCACCACAAGGCTATATACATTTGAAATGGGATCCTTAATCTCACAAGCAAATCTTTAATTAGAATTGCCGAACTATATATTGAGGGTAATATAGTTTGATGAAAAAGTGAGAGATACCAATTTAAAATAAAGACCCAATTTATTTTGGTAATTAATTAAATGAATGTATGCTAAAATGTTGTCTATTTCACATGCAGAATTTAAAAATGTCAAACTCACTATCACTGCGTAGCATACTTGATGCTAACAAACTGACCGGACCGAATTACACGGACTGGTTAAGGAATCTGAGAATTGTTCTCACTGCTAAAAAGATTTCTTATGTCCTAAATTCACCAGTCCCTGCAAATATTGCAGAAACAACCTCTGAAGAAGAGATTGCTACTTTCAGAAAGTGGCAAGATGATGCAATCTTAGCTCGATGCATCATGCTCGCATCCATGAGTAACGAGCTTCAGCATCAGCATGAAACTATGGATGCTCCTACTATATTGTTGCACCTCAAAGAGTTGTATGGTGAGCAAAGTAGGACTGCTAGATATCAGATATCTAAGGAGCTCTTTCGATCTCGTATGACCGAGGGCACTGTTGTTGAGACTCATGTCCTTAAGATGATCAATCTGATTGAACAACTTGGACAGCTTGGGTTCGTGATGGATGGGGAGTTAAGTCAAGATTTGATCTTGCAGTCACTCCCGGACACCTTCTCATAATTTGTTGTGAATTTTCACATGAATAAGTTGGACCTCAGCTTTGGCCTGAGTTACTTAACATGTTGAAAAACTGCTAAAGGTCACTTCTCATCCAAACAAGAACCAAGTCTTACTAGTGGATGATTCTTCCAAGAATAGGAAGAGGCCCAAGGTATCTTCTGAAAAGAAGAAAAACAAGAAGGCTAAGGGCAAGGCGAAGAGAAAGGATAAAAAAGAAAACCTGATCCAGATAGCAAAGGAATTTGCTACAATTTGCAATAAGCAGGGGACACTGGTAAGAGGAACTGCAAGGAGTATCTTGCGGACCAAAAGAAGCTTGGAGAAGCTTCGACTTCCGATCTAGGTTTGTTCATGATTGAAATTAATTTTTCTGAAAGTCAAAATTCTACTTGGGTATTGGATACCGGCTGTAGTTCTCACATATATAATAATATGCAGGGACTAAGCAGAAGTAGAAAGCTGAACAAGGATGAAGTTGTCCTACGAGTGGGAAATGGAGCAAAGGTTGTTGCATTAGCTGTAGGGACTTATTGTTTAGCACTGCCTTCGGGCAAGTTCATTACTTTAAATAATTATTATTATGTTCCGACACTCATTAGAAATATTATTTCAATTTCTGTATTGGATATGGATTGTTTTGATATTATAATAAAGAACAATAGTTGGTCTATTTATAATAAAAATGTTTTATATGGTGTTGGCAATCTACTGAATGGACTTTACATACTTGACTTGCATGAAAATATACTTCAAATTGAACAAACTAAGAAAAGAAAAAGAGATGATGTTAATTATACCTTTATGTGGCACTGTAGACTCGGTCATATTAATGAAACAAGATTAACCAAGTTGCATAAAGATGGGCTTTTAGAGATATCTGATTACGAATCATATCCAACTTGTGAATATTGTCTCATGGGTAAGATGACTAAATCTCCTTTTAGTGGAAAAGGAGAAAGAGTTACAGAGTTGTTAGCATTGGTACACACAGACGTATGTGGACCTATGACAACGAATGCACGAGGAGGGTATTCTTATTTTAATACTTTCACTGATGATCATTCTAGATTTGGATATGTGTATTTAATGAAATACAAATCTGAATCGTTTGAAAAGTTCAAAGAATTCAGAAGTGAAGTAGAGAAGCAAACTGGTAAGAGTATCAAGGTTCTTCGATCGGATTGAGGAGGTGAATACTTGACCAATGAGTTTCTAAATTGTCTCAAAGAAAATGGTATAATCTCACAATGGACTCCAACAAGGACGCCACAGTTGAATGGTGTATCTGAAAGGAGAAATCGAACCTTGTTGGACATGGTTCGTTCCATGATGAGTTATACTGACCTTCCAGTATCCTTCTGGGGTTATGCCCTAGAAACGGCTGCATACCTGCTTAACAAGGTACCTACCAAATCCATCCCAAAGACCCCATATGAGATATGGACAGGGAGGAAACCTAGTCTTAAGCATGTTAAGACTTGGGGTTGTCCAGCTTATGTCAAAAGGTTTGAGCATGATAAGCTGAAGACTAGATCCGACAAGTGTAGATTTGTGGGATATCCTAAAGAAAGTTTGGGATATTATTTCTATCATCCTACTGATCAAAAGGTGTTTATAGCAAAACACGCTGCCTTCTTGGAAAAGGAGTTTATCCTCGAAAGGGTTAGTGGGAGTAAGATATATCTTGAAGAAGTTCAAGAACCACAAAATACTCCGGATCAAAGTCAGGTACCTGACCAAGTAGAAAAACCTATTGTACCACTACCTATTCGTAAATCTGGAAGAGTACCGAAGATACCTGAAAGGTATGGATTCATCATAGAGGATGATGATGAGGTACGCATCATAGATGATGATGATCCATTGACTTACGAAGAGGCTATGAGTAGTGAAGACTCAGAGAAATGGCTAGAAGCTATGAAATCCGAGATGGACTCCATGTATGAAAATCAAGTATGGACTTTGGTTTCACCACCTGAGGGCATTAATCCTATTAGGTGTAAATGGGTCTTTAAGAGAAAGACTGGAGCAGATGGCAAGGTAGAGACCTATAAGGCCTGACTGGTTGCAAAAGGTTTCAAACAAAGACAAGGAGTTGACTATGATGAAACCTTCTCACCAGTAGCTATGTTCAAATCCATTCGGATTTTGCTTGCAATTGCAGCTTATTATGACTACGAGATCTGGCAAATGGACGTGAAAACGGCCTTCCTCAATGGAGAGCTTGAGGAAAATGTATATATGATACAACCAGAGGGTTTTGTTTCAACGGTTGGGACAAACCAAGTCTGTAAGCTACAACGATTCATTTATGGATTGAAGCAAGCTTCTCGAAGATGGAACATCCGTTTTGATGAGATAATCAAAAGGTTTGATTTTATCAAAAATGAGGATGAACCTTGTGTGTACAAGAAGGTTAGTGGGAGCGCTGTTTCATTCCTTATAGTATATGTTGATGACATATTATTGATAGGGAATGATGTTCCTATGTTACAGTCGATCAAAATTTGGTTATCTAAACACTTCTCCATGAAGGACTTGGGTGAGGCATCCTATATTTTGGGGATAAAGATCTATAGAGATAGATCTAAAAGGATGCTGGGCTTGACCCAAGGAAAGTACATTGACTCTGTGACGCCCCCAAATTCGGGTTCCTTGAACTACGGATCCAGTGCTCACGATCCAACTTAACAAACATTCTAACTACCCATTAAAATGCGGAATATAATTATTGGTAACAACTTACAATCATCCCAGGTTTTCTAACCTTAATACATCGAAGTAATAACACAAAAGAGTTTACAACATAGGTAAACTAAATAAACTGAGCATAAGTCAAACACGGACTTTGTCTTTTTCCTTTATCGTCCTTGGCGTCTTGTACGAACTCAGACTTAACTGAAAATGGTTCACGATATAGCAAGGGTGAGCACAAATTGCTCAGCAAGTTAAAATAGACAATAGAGATATATCATGAATGAAAAGAATACAATTCTTTGGATTTCACAATATACAATAATTGTGAATAACTGTTAACAATAATGCTGCTAGAAGATTAACTGAAAAACTGATAATCTTAATAATATTAATTTCTAGAGCGATATTAATAATGATAATTTCAAATAACACTTGCACGATTGAATAACTTTAAGAATTGATATTCGAAATCAATGGTAAAGAGTATTTACTGCTGAGTTGGTCACTATAGACCCTGAACATGGTTGAGGGCTTAACCAGGCGTTTCACCTAGAGCACCTCGTGAGAAACTTACCCAGGTCTTAGCTGAGCATCTCGGAGTAGTGTAACAGCTAATGCTATTGTAAACACTCAGGAGTAGTATAACAGCTAATGCTACTGTAAACACTCAGGTGGATACGCGAGGTGGCCAAACCTCTTGTACCCAATGTATATGCATAACATTAACTATCTTGGGTGCGCGCTAAGTCGAATAAATCGACATCAAACCCCTTTTATATGGGTTGTTCTGCTCAGTCTGATTAGAAGAGTCCGTACCATCAATGGTTTGGACAACTGCAACAATATTCAATCAAATGAATTTAAATATACAAATGTCTAACCGAAACAATTGGCGTAGACTACATTTTTAAAATAATTCTTATGATCTCATGCATAAGACTAGCCGAACTAGTGGCGTAGCCTCCTATTCAAACAGTTTAGGAATAAAGAACTTCAAGTAATAGATGTTCGATAATGAATAGAAATGCAAATGCACTATGTGCGAATACCAATAATCGTCAATGAGGTGGCTAATTAACAATAATTAAACCACTAGTATATTCAGATAATTTAGAGTTTATAAATAATTGTACGATTTAAAGTACAAGGTTAAGAACGATCTATAAAGAGACCGACAATTTAGGTTTAGAGAACTGGTCGTAATATAACAATACAACCTGCTCGAATATACAATGAGTAGGATTAGCGAAAGCTAGCAAACAATTTATGAATTCAAAATTCATGCTTCAATACTTGGTCTAACCGAACAAGGGTATAGACCCATACTTATGATGCAATTTATGCGAAATAAAACTATTGGGTTCAAGCGATTCAAGAATCTGACAATATCTCAAATGCACATGAGTTGGGACAAGGCATAAATTTAGAATGTGTAGAATCACAAGATATAGTTCAAATAGGGAACTTGCGATAATAATAGAATACTTGCTCAATAAACAAATCGAGTAAGATAGAACCCGCTGAATAATAATTTCAGTTAGATTAGAGAACTTGTAAATAATAATAAGTTCAGAAATTTGTAATAGTACGGAGTACTTATGTACTACCAAATTCAACCGGGATTAGAATTTTACTAAAAGTACAATGGAGTAAGATTAAAGAAAACTTGTCTGTCAATAACAACTTGCACAAGGTGTGAATATCATTAATTATCAAGGATATGGAATAATTGTTAATAATTAAACCACTGACATGTTTGTAATATAATAATCTCGAGTTTGAGTTAGGAACTTGCAATACTATAGAAACCTTGTCTAATATTTAAGTAAACAAGAGTTAGAACTTACTCAATAATGAAAGGAGTAGGATAAGAAACATGTACAATGATAATACTTGCTTGAATAAAAATGAGTATGGTTAAGGAATTTGCATTATAAAAATAAATACAAGATTTGGTTCAAGGAAACTTGCAATAAAGTAAAGTTTCGGTATAAGTAACTTGCCTGATTTGCTGCTAAGTTATTCTACGATTCTGCTGTTTAAATAACCTACAATAACCATAAGTCATTTTAATTAATCCCTGTTGGGTTCACATAACAGTCCATGCAGACTCAATGGTACGACTCTCTCATTTACAATCGTTCACCAGATTTGATTTGGTTTATGTGACCAGTTGTTATGAGTACATGACTCATCTGCTAAGTTATTCATACTGTATCAGTACATGACAGTGTATCCCAGCTACCTAGCTCTATTTGATTAACCCATTAGCCTCTTTTAACTTATGTTCAACATGGACTACTATGGTCGGACCTGTCTCGGTATTAAAAAGGTTTTGTAAGTGATTAACTAAGTCTAGAGTAAGATCCCAACACTTTCTGATTCTGCAGAAGTGTTCAACATTTTACATCCATGCCAAACGATTTAGTGTGGCCGTTCTACGATTTGCATCTCTGCTAAGCGATTTGGTCTATCAGTTCTACGATTCCGAAGGAACCGTTCTACGATGGTCGAGAAAAGGTCGTTCAACGATTTTCATCTCTGCTAAATGATTTGGCTATCAGATTTTGGTCTGATGTGTGTACTACGATTTCGAGGAAAGTCCCTCGACGAACGCCGAGTGGGTTCTACGATTCTATGGTCAGGGACTAAGACATTTATTTTGATTACAACTTTAGGCATGCATATTCGCTTGACTGATTCCAAATCATACTCCTTGCATTTGAGCAGATTCAAAACTTGTCTTGGGTCTGACTTGGTCTGTTCATTTGGACTACACGGTCATGGTAAGAAAATATCAACAGACCTAGAGGTCTGATATAAGGACTAGTTCAGATCTGACTTATTGTTGTAGATCCCAAAGGTTTGGTCCTGGTTCTAGTCAGGTTACTGATATAGATAGATAGACAGACATCATGGACTGTCTTAACGGAAATGCAACATACAAGTCAAGGTTAACCTTATTCCCTCGTTTTACCCAGATTAGTCCACATGTTCAACTGTCTATGCTTATGGTCTGCAGAAACGTGATCACAGAGCACAGGTCTCGTGTGTCACTTTGGTTCTGACTGCAAGGTTTGCACAACCTAAGGTTCCACTTTTATCTCATTCTAAGTTGGTCATACATCTTAACATGCATCAGTTTACATTACATTGTTATTCACCATTTTGACAGACTCCACATAACTAGCATGCATTATTACACTATAGCTGATTTCACTTAAATATAGTAAGGTTCAGGGTATTTACCTTCTTTAGCAACTCAAGGAAGCTGTTACTTCTAGGTAGGCCGAACTGCAAGAGTTCCTCCTAATTCCCTCTGTGGTGCCGAACTGCTACCCCTTTCTAATAGTCTCGTGATCTCTCAACCTTACTGCTATCTTCTCTATATTGGCAACTATCAGCTCGGCAAGCTTTGTAAGATATCTAAGGGTCTCTATTTATAGAGAAATTATTACTCAAGCACTGGTTATTACTCCAATCCTACGGACTGATCCCAACAGATTTATTTCACTGGTTAAGGGTGGTTGTGTGGAACAGTTCCCACCAACCCACTGCTAATCTGCTGTAGACACTCAACCAGCCCACATGGAATTAGCTTAATTTAAAGTAACATGTAAAGTGGCTGTAGACCATTGACCTAGCTCGACTGAGTGCTAACTGGACTGAATCTATATACATATATTTACTTATAAGGCTGCAGGTGAAATAGTCCAGTTGTTTCCCCCTCTTGGATTACCAAACCAACTCTGTGACTGAATATCACAGGTCATGGATTAAAATTTGCTGGGCTAATACATGGATAGACCTAGCCCAGTTAATTGGGTTGGGTCGGAGGCATTGAGTTCCTTGTTCTGTTTCTTTTTCTCCTCTGCTCTCAAATTCGCACGGCACCAAGGTGTATTGGACTTAAGATTTCAGCAACTTGTTAGGTTATCATGGAGTCTCTATTTATAGGGGAAAGTCTACCCCGATCGTTGGTTAATACCCCAATTGACAGAACATAACCCAGGGGTTAGAAGTGAGTAGGTGGGACTGTCAAAATCAAACCCCATCCATGCTCTGCTAGGTCGGCCGACTGGCCTTTGCATGCCGGTAGGGGGTAGACCCTTTCGCCTCACACGAAAAATTGGGGTTTCAAATTGCTTGATTCCTTCCTGTAGTGCCTGCACCCACACCCCTAATTATCCTCTAGCTCGGCGTGACAGTCCGCAATCCTTGCCGGTCGCCTACACTACTTTGCCCGTACCCAGGTAATTCCATTGACCCCAGGTAGTTAGAGTTTTACCCCCCAGTCCGAAAGGCCAGAGCTTAATTGTTATCCACCCTGTCCCTTCGCGCGATTTAAGCCAGACTTGCCAATCCCTCTGCCGTGAACACCAACCTCACTAAGTCACTTAGGCTTTATTAAAATAACCGAGCCCCTTCCCTTATTCAGTTAAGACTAAAGGCTACAAGTCCAAAAATTGTTCAGCCAAAAAAAAAAGGAGAAGGGGTCCAATCAAAAATATCGTTCACTATAAACCACTATAGTAAAAATAGTTTAATTAATAAATTAATTAACTTCCCAATTTTATTTATTTTTTTTTGGCAATATTGCACATATTCAAATTACTAAATTTAATAAATTTAAAAAAAACACCAAGATTTATTATAGTGAATCTTTTACTGTTTAATATCCTAGGTTAGTCCACTAATTTAGTCAGACCATTAGTGAACTCCTTAAGCTAGAATTAAATTACCATCATAAAATAAAAATATCCCACACATAGGTTTAAGATAAGCACACAAAAATTAACTCATTAGAAATTAAATACTATATTTAATTAATAATGGAGTTTTAAAATTCTCAGGCATTACATCCTCTCCCCCTTATAAAAATTCCGTCCTCGGAATTGTAAAAATAAGAATACTAGCCGATTTGAATGATTCATACTCAAATCTTCCCTAAAGTTTATATGGTCAACTTGTGACTCATTTTAATACCAACGTGTAGTTCATATGCGATAACTCCACGTATAACACACCTATGACTCTAACCCTGCGTTTCCATTATTTCTAAAAGTTAATCGCGTAACCCGATTCTTCACAATCTTCTTCACTTACTATCAAATTACTTAGTTAATGGATCATTCTCTTAATGCAAATCTTAGCCCGATAAACGCAAAAATCTTCTCTTCAATTTCAATATTTCACTAGAAAGTAGCCTCAAAATTTCATCTTAAAGCGATTAATCCACTTACCTCGAATATTTACACTTACAAGAAGTCATCAATACTTATATATTATTCACCTTATTCTATCTTCAAATTCTCAAATTTGGCCTTAAACCATACGAATATTTTTCTATATCCGACTTCAAATTCTTAAATTCCGTCAAAACTATACCCACAGCTAACTCATGAAACAATCAGTAACACTGCATTAATAGGGCACTGCCCAAAAAATACTTCATAATCATAATCATAATCATGGACCTAATTCTGGCTGACATATTACATTCCTGAGCACAATACTACTACCATTTAGCTATCTCACTATGATGAGTGTATTTTATACACACAATTTGGGTACTTTTGGCCTTGATAATTTGCAAGTCTTTAGGTATTTTATGTAGTTTTTATGTATTTTTATCTTATTTCTACATAAATTAGTTTTTAGTTATTTTTACATGTTTTATGTTGCTTTGATGCATTTTCATTATGTTTGTAGGAATTGAAATAAAGACTGCTCGGATCGTTGTTTGTATTGACTTAATGTCCGTGCCTGGACGTCTGTGCCCGAATGGTAGTATGATGAAAATTTGTGCTTGGCGACGCTCGGTGCTTAATTTGACAACATTTGGTAGTTGGGCGTGCACGGTGTCGGAAAGCGTGCACGGCGTGCGGCGTCGGCCAAGCCACGAGGGCAAACCCGTGCTTAGATATCCGTGCCCGAATGATAACACGGTGAAAATTTATGTTTGGCGATGCTTGGGGCTTAATTTGATGACATTTGGAAGTTGGGCGTGCACGGCGTTGGAAAGCGTGCACGACGTGCGGCGTCGACCAAGCCGCGGGCACGGCGTGCGGCAGACGGGGCGCCAGCGTGCGGCCCAGGCGCTAGGCGCGGGCGCATGGGCGCGCGCTGGGCGTGCGGGCGTGTTGGGGCGCTGGGCGTGCGGGCGTGTGCGGCGGGCGCTGGGCGCATGGGCGCGCGGCGTGGGCGTGCGACATTGGGCGCGCGAGGGGCCTCGGCAGCGGGCGTGGGCGTGCGGCCAGCGTGCGGCCCAGGCGCTGGGCGCGGGCGCGCGCGCTGGCGTGCGGGCGCGCGGCGGGGGCGTGCGGCCAGCGTGCAGCCCAGGCGCTGGGCGCGGGCGCGCCAACGCCGTGCTTAGTACGATCTGACACAGTTTTAGTGCGATCTGAGCTCCATTTTGTCCGATGTTTGCTAGGGTTTCTTGATGGAGGCTATATATAATCTCTTCTAAGCTTCATATCAGACAACTAGGGATTGAGAGGCTACACTAAAACACCAATTTGAGAGCAAAAGTGCTGCAATACAAGGAAAAACTCAGCACAAGCCATAGAACCAATAAGGAAGGGATTGTCAAGGCATATCTAGACCTTGGGAGGCTGCACATACATCATCAAGAGGAGCTTGAGGGCTACAAATCAAGAAAATTCCAGCAACAAGCTCAAGAGCAAAAAGAGAAACGAATGCCAAATGAAGAGGAAAAGCTAGAGATTGACATCAACCAAGCAAGCAACATATGAATATCTTCTAAATGGGTTTTATCATCTCTTGCTTTCCTTTGAATTTGTATTTCAATTTTATGATGAACACCATGTGTTTGATGTTTTGCTTAGCTACCATGAACTAAAGCTTGTATTCTAAGATTTCAATGGAACCCAACACATAGTTTGAATTGATTTCTCTCTATTTGCTATTAATTACTCATTTGTGAATTGTATATCATAATTTATGCTTCATATCTTAATTGCCTAGCTAGTAATTACCGTGGGAACCTATATGAACTTGACGAACGGATTATAGTGTTTAGACCTTGTTATGATATCATGCGAAAGTTAAAGATTGTTGTGGGTTATTAATTGAGATTAAGTGACATGTGTCTTGTTGATTATCCTCAATGATAGGTAACTTGATAGTATTTAGGATAGATATATACCTAGATACCGTGTGCAACCAATGGAGAATCTACTCTTAATGACTTCCTATGTGAAAGTTGGTAATTGAAGGGACGGTAAATGAGATTTAGTGACACGTGTCTTGTTATTGTTCTTGAAATTAGTCTCTTGATAGTGTGTAGGATAGACATATACCTACATGCCGCATTAGGAAGATTCGAATTTGACCATCGACAGAGGCTTATAAGTAGCTTTGATTTCTCGGTTGGCAAACTCTATGTTTGTTAATTAATTCAAATGAGAGAGTTAGGATATTCAAATGAAGTGTTGGGGGAAATTGCAATCTTAGACTTGTTAACATTAGATTTCATTATTTTAACGCTTTCCATATCCCTTATTATTACAAAACAACAACAAATTCAAATCATCAATTGTCTAAATAAAATCGAGACGATATATAGTTGGTACTTGGGATACACTAGAACAATTCCCTGTGGGTTCGACAACTCTCTTATCACTTTATTACTTGTTGACCGCGTATACTTGCGCGTATTTTTCGGTTGCGAAATACACCAACAAGTGTTTGGCGCCGTTGCCGGGGAATTGTTCTTCTAGTGTTTTCCAATATTAATGACAATCGAATTGGTTTTAATTTAGATTTGTAAATAATTTGCTTATTATTTATTTTGTTTTGTTGTGATTTTGTTTTCAGTTAATGGATGAGCATAACTATCAATGGGATTATGAAGGGACGACGCAACCAAGTTCATCAAAACTTCTTGAGCAATTGCAAGAACAACTTGCAATGCTTTCAAGGGCTATTGACACTCATAAAGGCCAGTCCACTCAAAATGCCTACAGTCAGAATCAAGCTGACTACTATCCAAACTACTATCAACCGGGTTGGCAACATCATCCAAGCTTTTCTTGGGACAACAGTCAAGATCAATGCTTTGATCCAAGTCTCTCATACCATTCAGAATTTTCATTCCAACCTCCACCATACCATGAGGATACATCTAATGTGGAGGAGATTCTTCCCTTGTTCATTGAGAAACAAGAATTGTTACGAAGCGTTGAGAACCAAATGGCACAACTTCTCGAGGCAGTGCTTATTCACCCGCAAAGCACCTTACCTTGTATTACACAAATTAACCCTATAGAGGAAGGTGAAGAGCAATGTTTGGTGAATTCGCAGAGTTGTGACAAAGCGGAAAGAAGGAGGGAGGAGCTCATGGCTCATATCTCTCAAAATGAGGTTAGGTTGGCAAATATACAAGCTTTAGTGCAGAGCATCATGAACTATGTTGCCAATTCTTACATTATTCACCCGCAATGCACCTTACCTAGCGATACTAAGATTGACCCTATGGAGGAAGGTGAAGAGGGGTGCTTGGTGGATGATCAAGGAAATGGCGCGGAGTCGCACGAAGCTATTAGTGAAAATTTTGAGAGTGTACATCTTATTGTGGATGAGGATTCTGAGGTTGATGAGACGAGGATCATGAATGGGGATCATGAAAAAGAAATTGAAGACCAAGAAGTCACATTCGAGGTTTTCAAACCCATCGAACACCTATTGGTTCATGAAGAAGATCTTCATGTCGATCTTGACACAAGTGCAATAATTAATGATGCGGATGAGGAAAGCTTCTTCTTGCCATCGGATGATACAAAGTTTGAGGGTCGCCAATCTGGCATGCATGCCATGCAAATCAAAGAAAGAACAACGAGGCGACATGCAATGGTCAATTTTGCAATTGAGCCGGATTGATGGGAAATAAAGGAGTCGGGCTAACGACTTTGAACCAAGCGCTTCTTGGGAGGCAACCCAAGTTTACTGTTTTGCTTTTATTTTTGTTTGATTGCATTTTAGTGGTGTAATTGCATTTTAATTTCTTTAGTCATTTGCTTTCAGGTACGCTCCCAACTTTGAGGTATTGAAAGATGATATCAATGGTGCTTGACACGGTTTCAGGGAAGTCTTCTATTTTAATTTTTCCTATATCAGACATTGAGGACAATGTCAAGTTTAAGTTTGGGGGTAGTACTTCGTATTTGTGTGTTTTTAATTTAGTTTTTGCGTGATTTAAGTATGTTTTTCTTTTTATTCAAAAAAAAAAATTATTTATTTTTAGGATGTGTCCCTTGAGCATTGTTTTAATTTGATTTGAACTATAATCCATGGTCTATGATAATGACTTGTTTGAAGAGATTCTAACTCATGAGAACTAGACAATTGTTGCTTAGTCTTTGTGCTTATCGTTTATTGGTTATTATTTTGCTTATGCGTCCTTTCACTTTCATGCACTTACCCATGAGTATTAAGCTAGTTGTATGCTTAGTGAAGGCTTTTATAACCGAATGCTTGTGAAAAACATCTATAAACTCTAGAACTCGTTTAAACATCACTCGAACCAAGGTGTCCAAATTTGTTATGTTTGAATTGATGGTCGTGTGGTGAGTTGAGATGGAGCGTAAAATGCACTCACTCATGGACACATGCGTAGGAGAGATAGAGCGTAAAACGCACTCTCTTTGTTTTGTGATTAAAAAAAAAATTGTTTATTGCAAATTTTGCATGGGGGTTGAGGTTGAGCGTAAAACGCACTCGCCCATATGAGCGTGCTTAAGGATTGAGATGGAGCATAAAATGCACTCACCTAGAGCTCTTGGTTCTCAAAATTTTTGGAATTGTGATTTGTACACCTTTGTATTGAGTGATGTGTTAAGCATGTTGTTTTGGGGTTTATTTTGATTATTTCATAAGGTAATGTGGTTGCATTGTTTCATTCGAGCTTGATTGGTTTAATGCTACTGGGTACTCACACACATACATACGGAAGAGGCCTTAAGCAAAGTATGACTAGCTAACTGAAATTTTAGACTTGCAACACTTTGTTTGTTCTCTTGAGTTCTTTGTGTTGATGCCTTTGAGACCATTGTCGGCTTATTAATTCATTGCTCAAGTTAGGTTATATTAGTAGTTTTTGAATTGTTTAGTTTATGTTTGTTTTGCTTGATGACAAGCAAAGATTTAAGTTTGGGGGTATTTGATGAGTGTATTTTATACACACAATTTGGGTACTTTTGGCCTTGATAATTTGCAAGTCTTTAGGTATTTTATGTAGTTTTTATGTATTTTTATCTTATTTCTACATAAATTAGTTTTTAGTTATTTTTACATGTTTTATGTTGCTTTGATGCATTTTCATTATGTTTGTAGGAATTGAAATAAAGACCGCTCGGATCGTTGTTTGTATTGACTCAATGTCCGTGCCTGGACGTCTGTGCCCGAATGGTAGTATGATGAAAATTTGTGCTTGGCGACGCTCGGTGCTTAATTTGACAACATTTGGTAGTTGGGCGTGCATGGCGTCAGAAAGCGTGCACGGCGTGCGGCGTCGGCCAAGCCACGAGGGCAAACCCGTGCTTAGATATTCGTGCCCGAATGATAACACGGTGAAAATTTATGTTTGGCGATGCTTGGGGCCTAATTTGATGACATTTGGAAGTTGGGCGTGCACGGCGTTGGAATGCGTGCACGGCGTGCGGCGTCGACCAAGCCGCGGGCACGGCGTGCGGCAGACGGGGCGCCAGCGTGCGGCCCAGGCGCTGGGCGCGGGCGCGCGCTAGGCGTGCGGGCGTGTTGGCGCGCTGGGCGTGCGGGCGTGTGCGGGCGTGTGCGGCGGGCGCTGGGCGCCAGGCGCTGGGCGTGGGCGCACGGCGTGGGCGCGGCGTGGGCGTGGCGTGGGCGTGCGGCGTTGGGCGCGCGTGGGGCCTCGGCAGCGGGCGTGGGCGTGCGGCCAGCGTGCGGCCCAGGCGCTGGGCGCGGGCGCGCGCGCTGGCGTGCGGGCGCGCTGCCTCGGCAACGGGCGTGGGCGTGCGGCCAGCGTGCGGCCCAGGCGCTGGGCGCGGGCGCGCGCGCTGGCGTGCGGGCGCGCGGCCTCGGCAGCGGGCGTGGGCGTGCGGCCAGCGTGCGGCCCAGGCGCTGGGCGCGGGCGCGCGCGCTGGCGTGCGGGCGCGCCAACGCCGTGCTGAGTGCGATCTGACACAGTTTTAGTGCGATCTGAGCTCCATTTTGTCCGATTTTTGCTAGGGTTTCTTGATGGAGGCTATATATAATCTCTTCTAAGCTTCATATCAGACAACTAGGGATTGGGAGGCTACACTAAAACACCAATTTGAGAGCAAAAGTGCTGCAATACAAGGAAAAACTCAGCACAAGCCATAGAACCAAGAAGGAAGGGATTGTCAAGGCATATCTAGACCTTGGGAGGCTGCACATACATCATCAAGAGGAGCTTGAGGGCTACAAATCAAGAAAATTCCAGCAACAAGCTCAAGAGCAAAAAGAGAAACGAATGCCAAATGAAGAGGAAAAGCTAGAGATTGACACCAACCAAGGAAGCAACATATGTATATCTTCTAAATGGGTTTTATCATCTCTTGCTTTCCTTTGAATTTGTATTTCAATTTTATGATGAACACCATGTGTTTGATGTTTTGCTTAGCTACCATGAACTAAAGCTTGTATTCTAAGATTTCAATGGAACCCAACACATAGTTTGAATTGATTTCTCTCTCTTTGCTATTAATTACTCATTTGTGAATTGTATATCATAATCTATGCTTCATATCTTAATTGCCTAGCTAGTAATTACCGTGGGAACCTATATGAACTTGACGAACGGATTATAGTGTTTAGACTTTGTTATGATATCATGCGAAAGTTAAAGATTGTTGTGGGTTATTAATTGAGATTAAGTGACATGTGTCTTGTTGATTATCCTCAATGATAGGTAACTTGATAGTATTTAGGATAGATATATACCTAGATACCGTGTGCAACCAATGGAGAATCTACTCTTAATGACTTCCTATGTGAAAGTTGGTAATTGAAGGGACGGTAAATGAGATTTAGTGGACACGTGTCTTGTTATTGTTCTTGAAATTAGTCTCTTGATAGTGTGTAGGATAGACATATACCTACATGCCGCATTAGGAAGATTCGAATTTGACCATCGACAGAGGCTTATAAGTAGCTTTGATTTCTCGGTTGGCAACTCTATGTTGTTAATTAATTCAAATGAGAGAGTTAGGATATTCAAATGAAGTGTTGGGGGAAATTGCAATCTTAGACTTGTTAACATTAGATTTCATTATTTTAACGCTTTCCATATCCCTTATTATTACAAAACAACAACAAATTCAAATCATCAATTGTCTAAATAAAATCGAGACGATATATAGTTGGTACTTGGGATACACTAGAACAATTCCCTGTGGGTTCGACAACTCTCTTATCACTTTATTACTTGTTGACCGCGTATACTTGCGCGTATTTTTCGGTTGCGAAATACACCAACACACTACAACAACAAAAGTTGAGATAACTATTACATACCCCATACATTCCAAGAGGTGGGACTTTACTAGCACTTATACAAAAATTTTGCGATTAGCTTGCATCCGTACCGATACGCTAATAGACTAAACATACAGCTAATACATAATTACTACCGAAGCGTGTTACTCTTCCACAATGACGCAACACTCCTCAACTTCTTCACAATTATTTGATGTCGACTTGACTGGTCGAGTTTGAATTTCTTCCGACTACCTTCCTCTTAGGACAATTCTTGATTTGGTGATCCTGTGCTCCGCATTGGAAACACCCACCCTTCTTCTGTTTAGGGCATTGGGGAGACATATGCCCTTCTTGATTACAATTGTAGCATACTCTTTTTCCTTTTAAACACACTCCCGCATGTTTCTTACCGCAGTTAATGCAGGCAAAAGCCTTTTTCTTTCGTGGCTGACTAACTTCTGGTTCATACTTGTCGTTCTTCCATTTTCTTTTGGAGTTCCTGTTGCTGTCACTGTTGTCCTCTTCAGTTTGGACGTTCTTTTGATTAGCCTCTTCTTCTTTTGCTGAAGCGATTGCTGTTTCGGCTTGATCGTTCCCTGCCAGACTGTTCCTACCCGCATTGATGCCTTCTTCGTATGCTTTTAGAACCAGCTTCACCAGTTGTTGAAAGGGATCTTGGTTTAGTCCCCCAAGTTCGTTCTTGACTTCTTCCACCGCTTGTGGAGCTTTCTTATTGCGTCGAGGCGGCATCCTATAACACAAATAACCACCAAAATGGCTTAATTCTCTTTTACTAATCGCAAGTAAAAGTTATAATTACTTTACTTTTACTACTACACAACTCTACCCATACTACTGTTCATCAAATCTACCACACAATATGAGTTCAGGACTTACAACGATCATATGTGATGAGGACATCCTTAGCTCACAAGCCCTTGACAAAACACAAGTGGATCCATTGCATATGCCACTTGGACCCATTACGAGAACACGAGCTAAACGCTTCAAAGAAGGACTTAACGGGATGATTCATAAATTATGGACCGAGGTTGGATCGAGCATAGAGGTTATAGAGACGGGTTACAAGCACGCGAAGTTCATAAACACATTGGAAGCAAGCATACCCGAACCGACACAAAAAAATTAGCATTTCCGTACTTTTGGACTAGTTTGACATCAGTTCATATTTTGGCCATAACTTGAGTTTCCAAACTCCAAATAAGGTGATTCAAAAGCCTAAATTTGCCTACACTTCTAGGGCTACAACTTTCATGCTTTGCCCAAGTCCAAATTTGGTGGTTTTCAAATGCAAAAATAGCTTGCAATGTGCTGATCATTAGTTGTCAGATTTGGACTTTTTAGCACATCACATGGACATGTTTTTGGGGTGATAAACTCTTTGGATGGCTGATGCATGTGATGTGATTAGTTGTTAGATCTTGACTTATGGTGATGGGTTAGCACACCATGAGTTCCTATAAATACCAAGTGATGCTAGGCTTGTACAACCAACTTCATACCAATTTCCAGCATTATCAATATTATTGTGAGTTTGTTTCTCTACTTGTGGTTCTTTGAGAATTCCTAAGTGTTCCTTAGTTCTTCTTTGAGATTCATAATTGACTTATCATACAACCAATCATAGTTGTGTGTGGCGTCTTCTACCGCATCAATCGTCGATTGTACCGAGGTTACCGCTTCAATATAAGCGAGGGGTCGAGGTGTCGTTGGTGTTCACCCTACGCAAATTTCCTAAGCAAGCAATTGTACCAAGATTACCGTCTACATATAGGCGAGGGGTTAAGGTGTTGCAAGCTATCCATCCTATCAACTTGTTAGAAACGATCCGGGCGACGACCACCTCACGCAAGCATGCCGTGGAGTCTATCAATATGGATCTAAGAACTTATCCTAGTCAGACCAAAATTGTCCGTTCGCTGAGGGGTTCCACCATACGATTGCGAGTTTCGAACTTACCATAAGTGTGAGTTTTAGGAACACGCATCTAACCTCAACATTTTATATTTATCCGATATCTTATGAGAAAAGAATCACCTTCTCGCCATAAATACATCGAACAATGCGACATAAATTTTTATTGATTATCAAAATAGAAAACTAAGTGTATGGTTTCCCCGCCCATGCAAGGAATCGTACAACTCAACGCTGTGATGAATCCTCAGTAGAAATCTACAACCTTACACTTCCTAAATCTTTTAACAGATCATTTGCTATCCCAAGATTTCACTATGATCACTCGGTGACCTCATTCTATAATTAATTTCATTATCAATCATGTTACACATGATCTTACTACACCATTATCAATCTTTAATAATGATTCACTACTCATAAGGACATTTCATAAATACTGTATATTCATATGCTTCTTCTTGCACCACAATTAGCATTATGCTATCCCATCACACACAATTTCCCATTTATCTTAGGGATTACTACATACCACCTACCCCAAAAGTTAGAATTAACAAAAGTCATTCCACCTGCTAACAAAAGCTGAGACTACTAGTCTCCCTTACCACAGAGTACGAACACACCTTAAACATCCATCAATCCATTTCCTTCAGACATTCTACAACAACAACAAAAACTTGTTATCAACTCATGAGTGAAATCTATAAATCATATAACACATAGAATTCCTAAACGGGATGAATTTTCTCAATTCACCTCTTAAACTCTATATAAGTTTTCTTAACTTCTCTACGGTCATAATCCTAAGGTTTTTCCCCCAACCTAAGGTTTTATAACCTACAGCTCTGATACCAACCTGTGACGCCCCCAAATCCGGGTTCCTTGAACCACGGATCCAGTACTCACGATCCAACTTAACAAACATTCTAACTACCCATTAAAATGCGGAATATAATTATTGGTAACAACTTACAATCATCCCAGGTTTTCTAACCTTAATACATCGAAGTAATAACACAAAAGAGTTTACAATATAGGTAAACTAAATAAACTGAGCATAAGTCAAACACGGACTTTGTCTTTTTCCTTTATCGTCCTTGGCGTCTTGTACAAACTCGGACTTAACTGAAAATGGTTCACAATATAGCAAGGGTGAGCACAAATTGCTCAGCAAGTTAAAATAGACAATAGAGATATATCATGAATGAAAAGAATACAATTCTTTGGATTTCACAATATACAATAATTATGAATAACTGTTAACAATAATGCTGCTAGAAGATTAACTGAAAAACTGATAATCTTAATAATATTAATTTCCAGAGCGATATTAATAATGATAATTTCAAATAACACTTGCACGATTGAATAACTTTAAGAATTGATATTCGAAATCAATGGTAAAGAGTATTTACTGCTGAGTTGGTCACTATAGACCCTGAACATGGTTGAGGGCTTAACCAGGCGTTTCACCTAGAGCACCTCGTGAGAAACTTACCCAGGTCTTAGCTGAGCATCTCGGAGTAGTGTAACAGCTAATGCTACTGTAAACACTCAGGAGTAGTGTAACAACTAATGCTACTGTAAACACTCAGGTGGATACGCGAGGTGGCCAAACCTCTTGTACCCAATGTATATGCATAACATTAACTATCTTGGGTGCGCGCTAAGTCGAATAAATCGACATCAAACCCCTTTTATATGGGTTGTTCTGCTCAGTCTGATTAGAAGAGTCCGTACCATCAATGGTTTGGACAGCTGCAACAATATTCAATCAAATGAATTTAAATATACAAATGTCTAGCCGAAACAATTGGCGTAGACTACATTTTTAAAATAATTCTTTTGATCTCATGCATAAGACTAGCCGAACTAGTGGCGTAGCCTCCTATTCAAACAGTTCAGGAATAAAGAACTTCAAGTAATAGATGTTCGATAATGAATAGAAATGCAAATGCACTATGTGCAAATACCAATAATCGTCAATGAGGTGGCTAATTAAAAATAATTAAACCACTAGTATATTCGGATAATTTAGAGTTTATAAATAATTGTACGATTTAAAGTACAAGGTTAAGAACGATCTATAAAGAGACCGACAATTTAGGTTTGGAGAACTGGTCGTAATATAACAATACAACCTGCTCGAATATACAATGAGTAGGATTAACGAAAGCTAGCAAACAATTTATGAATTCAAAATTCATGCTTCAATACTTGGTCTAACCGAACAAGGGTATAGACCCATACTTATGATGCAATTTATGCGAAATAAAACTATTGGGTTCAAGCGATTCAAGAATCTGACAATATCTCAAATGCACATGAGTGGGGACAAGGCATAAATTTAGAATGTGTAGAATCACAAGAAATAGTTCAAATAGGGAACTTGCGATAATAATAGAATACTTGCTCAATAAACAAATCGAGTAAGATAGAACCCGCTGAATAATAATTTCAGTTAGATTAGAGAACTTGTAAATAATAATAAGTTCAGAAATTTGTAATAGTACGGAGTACTTATGTACTACCAAATTCAACCGGGATTAGAATTTTACTAAAAGTACAATGGAGTAAGATTAAAGAAAACTTGTCTGTCAATAACAACTTGCACAAGGTGTGAATATCATTAATTATCAAGGATATGGAATAATTGTTAATAATTAAACCACTGACATGTTTGTAATATAATAATCTCGAGTTTGAGTTAGGAACTTGCAATACTATAGAAACCTTGTCTAATATTTAAGTAAACAAGAGTTAGAACTTACTCAATAATGAAAGGAGTAAGATAAGAAACATGTACAACGATAATACTTGCTTGAATAAAAATGAGTATGGTTAAGGAATTTGCATTATAAAAATAAATACAAGATTTGGTTCAAGGAAACTTGCAATAAAGTAAAGTTTCGGTATAAGTAACTTGCCTGATCTGCTGCTAAGTTATTCTACGATTCTGCTGTTTAAATAACCTACAATAACCATAACTCATTTTAATTAATCCCTGTTGGGTTCACATAACAGTCCATGCAGACTCAATGGTACGACTCTCTCATTTACAATCGCTCACCAGATTTGATTTGGTTTATGTGACCAGTTGTTATGAGTACATGACTCATCTGCTAAGTTATTCATACTGTATCAGTACATGACAGTGTATCCCAGCTACCTAGCTCTATTTGATTAACCCATTAGCCTCTTTTAACTTATGTTCAACATGAACTACTATGGTCGGACCTGTCTCGGTATTAACAAGGTTTTGTAAGTGATTAACTAGGTCTGGAGTAAGATCCCAACACTTTCTAATTCTGCAGAAGTGTTCAACGTTTTGCATCCATGCCAAACGATTTAGTGTGGCCGTTCTACGATTTGCATCTCTGCTAAGCGATTTGGTCTATCAGTTCTACGATTCCGAAGGAACCGTTCTACGATGGTCGAGAAAAGGTCGTTCAACGATTTTCATCTCTGCTAAACGATTTGGTCTATCAGATTTTGGTCTGAGGTGTGTACTACGATTTCTAGGAAAGTCCCTCGACGAACGCCGAGTGGATTCTACGATTCTATGGTCAGGGACTAAGACATTTATTTTGATTACAACTTTAGGCATGCATATTCGCTTGACTGATTCCAAATCATACTCCTTGCATTTGAGCAGATTCAAAACTTGTCTTGGGTCTGACTTGGTCTGTTCATTTGGACTACACGGTCATGGTAAGAAAATATCAACAGACCTAGAGGTCTGATATAAGGGCTAGTTCAGATCTGACTTATTGCTGTAGATCCCAAAGGTTTGGTCCTGGTTCTAGTCAGGTTACTGATATAGATAGATAGACAGACATCACGGACTGTCTTGACGGAAAGGCAACATACAAGTCAAGGTTAACCTTATTCCCTCGTTTTACCCAGATTAGTCCACATGTTCAACTGTCTATGCTTATGGTCTGCAGACACGTGATCACAGAGCACAGGTCTCGTGTGTCACTTTGGTTCTGACTACAAGGCTTGCACAACCTAAGGTTCCCCTTTTATCTCATTCTAAGTTGGTCATACATCTTAACATGCATCAGTTTACATTACATTGTTATTCACCATTTTGACAGACTCCACATAACTAGCATGCATTATTACACTATAGCTGATTTCACTTAAATATAGTAAGGTTCAGGGTATGTACCTTCTTTAGCAACTCAAGGAAGCTGTTACTTCTAGGTAGGCCGAACTGCAAGAGTTCCTCCTAATTCCCTCTGTGGTGCCGAACTGCTACCCCTTTCTAATAGTCTCGTGATCTCTCAACCTTACTGTTCTCTTCTCTATATTGGCAACTATCAGCTCGGCAAGCTTTGTAAGATATCTAAGGGTCTCTATATATAGAGAAATTATTACTCAAGCACTAGTTATTACTCAATCCTACGGACTGATCCCAACAGATTTATTCACTGGTTAAAGGTGGTTGGGTGAACAGTTCCCACCAACCCACTGCTAATCTGCTGCAGACACTTAACCAGCCCACATGGAATTAGCTTAATTCAAAGTAACATGTAAAGTGGCTGTAGACCATTGACCTAGCTCGACTGAGTGCTAACTGGACTGAATCTATATACATATATTTACTTATAAGGCTGCAGGTGAAATAGTCCAGTTGTTTCCCCCTCTTGGATTACCGAACCAACTCTGTGACTGAATATCACAGGTCATGGATTAAAATTTGCTGGGCTAATACATGGATAGACCTGGCCCAGTTAATTGGGTTGGGTCGGAGGCATTGAGTTCCTTGTTCTGTTTCTTTTTCTCCTCTGCTCTCAAATTCGCACGGCACCAAGATGTATTGGACTTAAGATTTCAGCAGCTTGTTAGGTTATCATGGAGTCTCTATTTATAGGGGAAAGTCTACCCCGATCGTTGGTTAATACCCCAATTGACAGAACATAACCCAAGGGTTAAAAGTGAGTAGGTGGGACTTTCAAAATCAAACCCCATCCATGCTCTGCTAGGTCGGCCGACTGGCCTTTGCATGCCGGTAGGGGGTAGACCCTATCGCCTCACACGGAAAATTGGGGTTTCAAATTGCTTGATTCCTTCCTGTAGTGCCTGCACCCACACCCCTAATTATCCTCTAGCTTGGCGTGACAGTCCGCAATCCTTGCCGGTCGCCTGCACTGCTTTGCCCGTACCCAGGTAATTCCGTTGACCCCAGGTAGTTGGAGTTTTACCCCCCAGTCCGAAAGGCCAGAGCTTAATTGTTATCCACCCTGTCCCTTCGCGCGATTTAAGCCAGACTTGTCAATCCCTCTGCCGTGAACACCAACCTCACTAAGTCACTTAGGCTTTATTAAAATAACCGAGCCCCTTCCCTTATTCAGTTAAGACTAAAGGCTACAAGTCCAAAAATTGTTCAGCCGAAAAAAAAGGAGAAGGGGTCCAATCAAAAATATCGTTCACTATAAACCACTATAGTAAAAATAGTTTAATTAATAAATTAATTAACTTCCCAATTTTATTTAATTTTTTTGGCAATATTGCATATATTCAAATTACTAAATTTAATAAATTTAAAAAAAACACCAAGATTTATTATAGTGAATCTTTTACTGTTTAATATCCTAGGTTAGTCCACTAATTTAGTCAGACCATTAGTGAACTCCTTAAGCTAGAATTAAATTACCATCACAAAATAAAAATATCCCACACATAGGTTTAAGATAAGCACACAAAAATTAACTCATTAGAAATTAAATACTATGTTTAATTAATAATGGAGTTTTAAAATTCTCGGGCATTACAGACTCGATGGGTCTGAATTGAAACTAGAGGACTATACAGACTCAAGTTTTCAAACGGACCAAGATGACAGTAAATCCGTTTCAGGGTATGTGTTTACCTTAAACGGTGGCGCGGTGAGTTGGAAGAGTTCCAAGTAGCAAATAGTTGTTGATTCAGTGACAGAGGTAGAGTACATAGCTGCAAGTGAAGCAGCAAAGGAAGCTGTTTGGATGAAAAAGTTCATAACTGAACTTGGAGTGGTTCTTAGCATTAGAGGAGCCGTACCTTTATTCTGTGACAACAATGGAGCTGTTGCGCAGGATAAGGAACCCAGGTCGCATCAGAAATTCAAAAACGTGTTGCGGCGGTTTCATTTGATTAGAGAGATCATTGAAAGAAGAGATGTCACCCTGGAGCGTGTGGACTCTCAAGACAACATTGCAGATCCATTTACTAAAGTTTTAACTTAACAGCAGTTTGATCGTCACTTAAAGAATATGGGTATTAGATACCAAGGCGATTGACTTTAGTGCAAGTGGGAGATTGAAAGTAGTATGCACACAAGCTAATCATATTTGATATGATGTAGCATATACTTTGTAATCTTATTCATTTATTAATAAAAGAATTGATTTTCTTAAAAGACATTTTATATTATCTACATAGTGCTATTATATTAAATGTGATAAACCCATAGTTTTGAGCAATGCTTTTAGAATCATGATGGTGATCATGCTAATGAGATCTAAATTCTAGATAGCTCACAAACTAAAATTGTTCCTAATCGTTGGATTACTAAAAAGGAGATTAGTGAATCCGGATAGATTAGTACATACGTTGTTTGCTCTTAGGAAAAGGATGATTGATCTCATAATCATTTGCGCGGAGACACTAAAGCAAGTATGTAGGTGCTTATTGGAGAATAAGTTCACTGAACGTGACTCGCTAAGGAATACCTAATGGAGTTTTACTCGCCTGTCAATAGGAATTTCTCTAGTGATAGTAGTACAAGTGATCCTTGGACTTTTGATCATCATAGTATCTTGTGTATGATGAGTTATATTTTGACATGTCCCTTAAGACCTTTGGGGTATATCAAAAGGTATGATTGAGTATAATAAGTTGTGCATAGAGATAGGTGAATGATCAACAAAGAATCTACCACGTCTAGTAAAAGATGTGAATGTCCTATATGATTCGATAAATGACAACTCAGTAGTCCTTGGCCAAGGCAGGATGAAATTAGAAAGGAGTTTCGAATTTGCATTATTTAGAGTTATGCATTTGGGAATCGAAATACATATAATTAAATAAAATAAGACTTGACAGTAAATCCATGTCTTATATTTAATTGGGACATTGTATGGTAGAAGGATTGAATTGTACGGTAACTATGCACTGAAAGGTTCTTTTGTGATTAATGTTGAAATCTATATTATCTGGAAAGTCGTTGATCGCTAAGGGGGCTTACCCTTATTGTAGAATAAATATTATTTATTTAAATGAATTAAATAGTTTAATTTATTTATTTAAATAAGATTAGAATTGTTCTAATTGATTTATTTACAACCGGTTTAATATGGAGAACCTAAAGGGTCACACCGCAAAAGGAAAAATATTTATTTAAAAAGTAAATGGTATAATTGTAATAATAAGTTAAATGTATTTAATTTAATCTATGGAGATAGAATAAATTAAATAGCTTAATATTTATTATTTAATATTTTAAAAATATTAAATATAAATTAATAAGAGGAGTCTTATTATTATTATTACTATTATTATTATTTAATTCCTAATGGGGATTGAGAATTAATTAATAGAAGTACTCTCCCATGAATTCCTAATTGGATTAGGAGCATAATTAATTAAAGGAGTTTAATTATAATAGAAACCTTAATCTTAAATAGTTTAGGGAAGGGTTATTCCTATATCTTTAAATAAGAGGAGTCTTATCATAGATTAGGGTTACACACTCTTGCATTAGATTGTGGAGAGTACTTGCAATTTCTATAGAGATAGAAACTAGGGTTTTTCCAGTACCCAACTTCTTGAATACCTATTCTTCCTTGGTGGATCACCTCTAGAGGCCAAACACTTGGGTGGCTAACGTTGATCTGAAGAAGGAATCTCATCGGTGGAATTTGAGGAGAACACGAAGGACTAGGAGTTGAACTTGTACCCGAGGAAGCTTTGATCTACGAGGGTATAATTCTTATTCTCTTTCTCTTTCGTTTAATTGATAATTGAACACAAGGATAGATCATGGTGATGGTTTGTATTAAAATTTTAAAATCCGTTTTATCAGGCTTCCTCTCTATTTATGTAATTTGATTGCATGTTTGCGTTATATACAAACCTAACACCAATTACCATAAACAGCTTATACTTATCTGCACCTCGCATATCCTACACAATATATAATTATGCACATCATTTATTAGTCACATAACAACACTTAATATTTATTTCAGTTAACTCTACTTTACATTTCAGAATCCTTTATTTTATTCTCTACACAATTCTTAACTTAGGGATTAAGTCCCATTAAGACTCTTCATAATCCTTTCGGTATGTTACGTTCAACTTTCTTTTCCTTCTCATTACATTCTACTTTAATTGACACTTAACATTTAGTTAAGTCTTAAACTTGGTCTTTACATCACGTTAGATATATAGTGTTTATTAACATTGCTTAAGTTAATCTTCAGCTCATTACATTTTTTTTATGCTTGAGTCTTATAACTCACTAAATCCTAACGTTTAATCACCAACTGTGTGATTACAATGTGTTATTAAGTCTAATAACATGTTTTATATTTCATTATAATCATTTATTAAAGTTACATAAGCATTCCTAGAATTGTACAATTAAAATCTCATTTCTGGGCAAAATTGGCTACCGACGCTACTGCGCCGGTTTTGTACTGGGACTCGGCATAGCTGCGCCAGTCCGGGTTTCCAGTTGGTTGGGTAGGGTCGGCGCTGCTGCGGCCAATTTGTACTAGCAAGCGGCGCAGCTGCGCCGCTCATCAGACTCAGGTACTGACCTCGCGAATTGAGCACAGAACATCCCAAAAACTTCCAATTTCTTCATTATATCAATAAATTAAACACACCCAACTATTATAAACTTTATGAAACTTAAACCCAACATATACTCAACAATTTTAACAACATAAATTGCATAAACAACCAATTTAAAGACTCAACAATCACAGTTTATGCCTTATTTTTCATATTCTACCACTTTTAGCGTAATCAACCCCCACGGATTCGTTATTCAACCAAATTGATCCGTTCAACTTCCGTTGTTTTTGTTTTTTAACGCATAACAAACAATCCATCTTCCATTTACAGATTATTACTCAAATTCCTAGCCAATTTTGACTCCAAAACAAGCCAAAACATACATATAACAAAAAAACTCAATTTCTTCACTTTAAAACATGTTTTCATGGATTTGATACTCCAAAAATTATCTATTGACAACATATATCAGATTAAATAAATCCAATAAAACATGAACCCAATTTCTCAACAATTTAACCCTAGAAATTCAACTACAGAAAACTTAGATAACAAACCTAAAACTAGAAATCTAGAGTTTTACCTTTAATTAGTTAGATGATAAAGAGAGCTTGACTAATCTCCTTCTTTCTCTTGATTTCTTCTTTGATTTTGTCTCTCAATTTCACAGAGAGTTTCTTCTCTCTGAATTTCTCTCTTTCTCTACTCTTTGGCTTGCAAAACCAACTGATGCAAATAACTTACGTGACTTTTAGTTGGAGGTTTTCAGAGGTTAAGAAAATCAAAGGTTTAGGCCATGTTTGGCCAAACCCATTTAAAATTCCATTCTAATTTATTTCAATAATATTCTTATTATAAGATACTTTGCCACACTTTAATTTAATTAGACCTATTTTATTAATAAATCTAATTAAATCTTACTAGCAAAATTATAACTTCTATTTAATAAATCATTTTATTTAATAAACCATCAATCCTCTAATTTAATTATTCAATTAAATTAGAATATTACTCGTGTAATAAAATACGCCCCAATTCTAAAATTGTTTATCATCAATTTACTTAATATTAACACGCTTAATTAAATTATTCTACAATAATTTCCATCAAATATTTATTCGATAAATATTTTAATCTACGAAATTCACAATCATACTACATTAACATGTTACATTTATATGTAACACATCACTTTCTCATTTTATTAAAACAAATATATATATATATATATATATATATATATATATATCTACATTTAAGTGAATTACTCTCATTATTTATGAAATTTAATTCATAAAAATATCATTGCCAACAAAGCATAATAATCAAACTATATTATTTCATAATATAATTTTTAACTTAATAATATTTAGTTAGCTTCCTTTTCGTAACAATTTCATTTACTCTTTTCAATGGTTTAATTAACTATTAAACCTCATTTCCTTTTCGCAATATATAAATATATATTTCTAAAATATATTCACACCAAATCACATAACCAAAATACATCGCACATAAATATAACTCGAACTTGACACATAACAAGAATTTTATTTATTTATTTATTAAATTCTCATTTTAATAGCTTCTCGAAAATTCGGGTTGTTACGTCCTTCCCCCCCTTATAAGGATTCTGTCCTCGGAATCACCGAAACCCTCCTTACTCGGTCTTCGTTAAATCTCTTCAAAATTTTATCATTGAATAACTTTAACGCATTACCTTAATATAGGTTCTATATTTTTCTATTCCATTTGTTCCTCAACAATTCTTGAAGGTTTTTATTTCATAACCTTTACTTAGACTCAATTATAATTAAGTATTACATATTCTTTAACTCGTTCATTACCTTTTCTAAGAATCATTATCATATACTCAACTTATAAACACTCGGAATATTACAGTAATGGTTTATGCAATGGTGAACAAACAATTGCCCACAAGTATAGCAACAATAAGAATACTAATAACATATGGAAATCAGTGAATTAAGCTCAACTGGACAATGTAGTCTTTCGGTTTAATGATGTTCAAGAACTAGAAGTTCAATAAGAATGCAACTTTTGAATCAAGATTAGAAAACAAGATCAAATGTACATCTGAGGGTCACAAGACCATGAACTATGTTCTAAGTTAACAAGTATCTCTACCATAACCTTTAACAGTCTTAAAGACTATATGGACCATCCATCTCGTACTCCGGGTGATCAGCCCTTTGTACAATGTATTGTGCACAAACATTTTAATGATATTGCGTAGTATAATCTCCTACATTAGGGTTATTCATCTCAGTTTTGACATTAAAGTCTGTTCCAAAGAAAGTTTGGTTTGGAGTAGCTTCAATAGAAATTTTAGATTTTAGAACATTCATCAACTAAGGATTAGTTGAATCAATAAAGGTTCAACATCATTCGAGAGTTCAATAACAATAGAATATTGCAAAAAGGAATTCTTTAACAATAGTAGAATATCAATGAATCATAAATGAATAAGCATCATGTAACAAAGTCATGCTTTCATATGAATTAAAAGGCTTAACAAAACATAAGCGTTGAACATTATAAGAAACCTTGTTTGAGTAACGATAAACCAAGGTTATGAGACTTGCTCAATACAAGAGTAAAGTTAAGGAAACTTGAGTAATAATAAACAAGTTAGAGATAAGGAACTTGCACAATAAAGGAGTGAAGTTCAGAAACAAGCCTCATGCGTAATCTACATAATCACAACTTACGTTCACCAAATGTCCTACATACCATTAGGTTCACAATATAAATTAATTTCATCACAACTATGATTAACGGTTTCACTTTTCATTTTAGTACAACTTAACAACTTAGTTCATGATCTGAACTTCCTAATTAACCACATAGCACGAATCAGAAATTTTTACAATCATACAACATAAGTCTTAGCATTCAAATTCTCACAAACAACAAGTTAAAGTCTCCTAAAACTTACCAAATCATAGCTTACAATTCAAGTTTGTGACTATATACTCTTGATACAACTTAATACATGTTTAAAGCTTCTTCATATTAATTAAGCTAGGTTACATTGGTTTCTAAGGACTGAACAGATAAAAAAAACATCCATCTCTATTCCAGTGCAGGCGCGGTCGTGTCCTGTTTAGCCTTAGCACTAGCGCGGTTGCGCTGGTGTGAAGACACTGGTACTGCAGGCTGCTTTTCCCCTGCTGCGAACCAAACTCCTAAATCTCCACACAACAACAATTAGGCATATCAAGACGTTATAAACTCAACCAAAACAACATAACATATATACTTAACCATTCTAATAACACAAACAACACTAATAACTAATTTAGAGTCTCCAAAATCAAGGTTCATGCTTATTTTTCATATTTTGACATCCTCAGCGTAATCAAACACCACAATTTCAATTCTCAACCAAATTGGTTCATTCAACTTGCATTGTTTTTGTTTCTTAACATATTAACATAAACAACTAACACTTTACAGATTATTACATGAATTAAACATTAATTTTGACTCCAAAATAAGCCATTTTGTACATATTCAACCAAAACTAATTTCTTCCTCTTAAACAAATTTTTTATGGATTTGATTTTCTGAAAACTCAATTATAACAATATAGAATAGATTAAGTAATTCCAATAGCACATATAACCAATTTCTCAATATAAACCCTCAAAACCATTTATAGTGAAGAACTTAAAGAAATATAGATAAAGAAATTTAAAGTTTAGTTTATACCTCTTAATTCCTTCTTAGATTAGTTAGATGATGACAATTATTTGGTTCCTCCTTGACGTTCAAAGTTCTTCCACCAATCTAAGTTACAGAGAACTCTCCTCTCAATTTCTCTCAATGAAGAACACTGCTCTAAGAATAAACTGAAAACTTTCACGTAACTCTTATTTTGATTTAACAGTTACTAAAAGTTCTAAGGTTTCATCAGTTAAAAGAAACAAAGGGTTAGGCCATGTTTGGCAAACCTAATTAAACAATCCTTGTTTATTTACATATTTTTATTACTTTATTATACTATATGATATATCTTCTAATGTCACACTCAAATTTAATTAAACTTATTTTATTAATAAATCTAACTAAACCTTACTAATAAAATTATAATGCCTATTTAACCAGCCATTATCATAATTTTATTTAATAAATCATTAATCCTCTAATTTAATTATTTAATTTAATTAGAATATTATCACTTGCATTAGCGTAATAAAATACACATCGATTATAAAATAATTTAACACAATTTACTTAATATTAACACGCTTAAATAAATTATTTCACAATAATTTCATCAAATATTTATTTTATTCCATAAATATTTTAATTATGTACAAAAATCATATTCGTTACATGCACAGTGTCGCTTGGCGTTACTCGACATGCCCTGACATGCTCAATGTCGCTCGACGTCGCTCGACACGCCCCGACATACACAATGTCGCTCAGCGTCACTCAACACACCACGACATGCACATCGTCGCTCGGTGTCGTGACGTTCGGGAATGACACGACCCACTTAACGACCCTCTATGATGGTTTACTTTCATTAGTTTTCATTTTATAATGTTCGCCTTTTTTTAATTTGGAACAATTTAAAGCAATGTCAGAAACATTGCATGGGGACATGCCCATGGCACGCCCTGGTAGCCAGCCAAACGCCCATCAGCAGTGCCTAGTGCCTTCACGTTGCGCGTGCCAGCACGCCCCACTGCGCCCTAATCTGCCACCCAGTATCGCGCGCGCCCAGCAGTGCCCAGACAGCCACTGCTCATGTAGTGTGCTTCTTGCCTTAGGCAACTTTGACACCCAACCTTCCGAGCCTCATAACTCGCTCATTCCAAGTCGGAATGAGTCCGTTCTTAAGCCTACGACTTTCTTATACTACGAACTACAAAGTCACTAAAAATAACAATTTTTCAGAAGTGTTAACTACCCACAAAAATGACTCAAAAGTCAGTACACAAACTAGTTTTCTATCTTTTTACATGTTTTACTAGAAATTTCGTCATAACTTCGTTACAAATTTTCCTTTCGTTCTAATTGGGTTATTTACGTAACTTATGGAAATACAAACCCATCTTTCCAGATTTTCATCTCAAGCTTTGGTCTATTATTTATTTTGGTCTGAAAATAGTCCACTATTAGTCCTTTGTTCATCCTTATGCTTAGGTTTACATTTTTGTTTTTGTTCGCTTGTCATCCAATTTACCAGTAGTTTAAACATATATAAACCACCTTATACCTCCTAGATCCTTCATGATCCACCATAACCAACAACCACAATAACACAACAAGCATAATAAAAGCTTGAAAAGAAAAAGAATTGGAAGCTAGGGTTTAGGTTTACCTTCTTATTCTTACTTCTTCTTACTTAGATGATCAAAGCTTAAAGTTAGACAAGGCTTGATTGCTCCTCTTCTTCCTTTCTCTTACCCATCCACTCTCTCTATTAGCTCTCTCAAGCTTTTTCTCTTACTTTCTCTTAGCTTATAATGAAATGAAATGAAGGCTTGCAAGGAATATGGAATGGGAGTTTGTATAAAGCATGCTAACTCTCCCCCTAGTCAACTTAACCAACTCACTTAATCAAGCTAACTAGGGTTAAATGCTAGACATAATAAGTGTTTTAAGAGACTTTTGGGCTAAGAGGTGGTTGTGCATTTAATATCTTTCTTGCAAGAGCAAAACTTACCATAAATGGTAAGTTTTAGCTCCCCCCTTTGGCCCTACACCAACTTGGTCGGGTATCCCCCCTCCCCTAGCCCCTTTTCTTGCTTTGTTTTATGCTACTATTACCGGCTTGGGGAGTTCTAAATCCCCCCCCCCCCCCACCTTGACCAATTTTGACTTTCCACCAAATTAGACTTAGTTTTAGGCTTAAATTAATAAATGTTTGGGCTTCAATTTGGGCTTCAAACAATATTCATTTGGGCCATAATTAATCATACTCCTGAACTCTTTAATTCCTACACTTGGGCTTCTTCATTTCCTTATTGGACTTTATCAATTAAGTTAGCTACTAACTTAGCCAATTAGCTTAAGTTTTTTTAGTTAGTTTTCCTAACTCATCCGATTAGCGAAAAAGTTGATTTTCTTTCGTACATTTTATAACAGATTACGTCTCTGTTTTCCAAATAAACGCTACGACGTAAGGTGAAAAGTTGAAAAAATGAAAAAGCATTTTTTACGTGAATAGTGTTTTAGTGTTTTTTCTCGAAATTTTTTTATTTCTTATTCCAAACGACAACACTTAATATCACTTACATAACATAAAACTATATCACTAATTTGACCTTTAATCATATATACACATAATAATATCAATAAAAACTCATTTTATTAGATAATTATTCAGAAACCTAATTAAAAGGTTACTCGACTTCTTGGGTCATTATATTTCCCCCCCTTACAAGGATTCCATCCTCGAAATCACTACTACAAGGTTACACCAAAAAGATAGATAAAATTACTTCATCCATCCACTGAGTCCCCACGCAGCTTCTTCGGTATTGTGGTTTGTCCATACTACCTTCACCGAAGGTATATCTTACTCTAAAATTTTGGTTAACGCTAGTTTACCAGCGCTATTTCCCCTACTTCCACTTCCTCCACTTGTCCTTTTTGTTGACGCTGGGGAAATCCTTCCTAAATGGATTTACCTACCCTTTTTATATTTTGATTCATTTACTTAACTAAGGGTGAATTTTAAGAAAAGACCAACATAAATGTCGACGGGGTGTTGAAAGGTTGATGTTAATGATGGGCCAATTAACAAAAGTCGCCAGTTGGTAAAAGTTTAAATGGATGTACCAACTCATCTGAATTTTAAGGTTTTCGCAATCGAGATGCCCCAAATGTGACTCCGAAGAATTGGTCTGCAACCGAGATTCATAGAGTTCGGTGGCTTGCTTAAGCGAGGGGAAAGTTTTAGGCATCCCCGGACTTCTGTGAAAACACGGTTACCGTTTTCTTAATGTTCTCCTTTGATGCTATAATAAGAATGTGTGTTTGTGCATGTGTGGGTGTGGGTGTTTCTTAGAAAAAATCTAGGATATACTACCTAGCTTGGCAATCGTGAGACGTGCATTATTTTGAAAGCCATTTCGAGCCTCTTCAAACCTATGTACGAACGGTTTGATTTGGGAAAAGATTCAATTAAATGTTAATTTTGATAATGCCTTTTTTGGGTTGATATTTTGGAAATCGAAATTGTACAAGGAAAGAGTCAAAAATGGCATGATCAGAAAATTATTGACAGGAAATTTAAGCCAGGCCAAGCTGTGCTTCTATACAACTCTTGACTGAGGCTTTTCCCAGGAAAGCTCAAATCAAGGTGGTCCGGGCCATTCACTGTCAAACAGGCATTTCCTCATGGCGTTGTTTGTGACGCCCCCAAATTCTCTACACTCCCTATAGCAGATTTGGTGCTCACGTGAAACTATACAACTATAAATATTCAATAATATATGACTTCTATCTATCCAAGGTTCACAGTATCCCATAACAGATAATAGTTCTCGTTAGAACGTTAACTATGTTTGGATACCCTCACTTGGATGTATAGATTCATATCTCATGAATACCTCTTTCATATCGATATTCCCTATCTATTTAACATTCACAGTATTAACGATAAGATTGTCCATAGAACTGAGGGGCGCATTCTGGTAAAGGTGGCACCTTACCGGCGCTCATTAAGTGTAACCTCAGAGCTTATAGGACTTTCAATATCATTCAAATACCCTCATTCAGATGTATAGTTCATATAGATACTGTATTTACTTAGTACAACTATGCTAAACAATTTAAAGATCAGAGTATAACGCATTCGATATAATAAAGGATAATAATATATTTTATATCATTAAGTTCAGTTACTTTTAAAACAGATCAAACGACTAATTTAAGCCGATCAAAATGTCTGACAAAGTAGCCTATCAGACCATTCTCGGCTGCCAAAGTCAGTTCATGTTTTTCATCAATTTCGATCATTTAAATGTTATGGATCCTTGTTTAACCAACCCAGATCACTAAATAACATGTTATTACATATCCTTAAACATTTAAACATAACATCTAACAAAGTTTTAAAGATCTAGTGTAAAATTAGGGTTTTTGCACCTTTTTGACAAAATTTTGATTTCTTCTTTCTGATTCTGATCTTGCTACTATAAAGGCTTGTTTTGGCTTGATTAATAAGTGTATAGGTTATAAATTTTCGTGGCTTAAAGGATCAGATTGGTCTTCTATTTATAGGACTTTGCAAGTTAGGGTTTTTAGGTCATTTTTCCACATTTTGTCTTCACAAATATCCTAGCCTTGTTACTTGTGTTGCTTGAAATCTGATCTTACTCACCTACTTGTGTTGGAGTGTGTTGAGCACAAGCTTGCACACTCCTAGCTCAATTTCTATTGGTTAAGCTTTTAATTTTGATTTATTTCCTTACTAATTAAACTTAGATTTTTGTTAATCATGTTTATGATGTTTAATTATGTTTAGTAATACCTTAATTAAGCTTATATATCATAATTAAGGTTTAACATTTCATAATTTAAAGTTTAAATAACATAATTAGAATTAGGGTTTCATAATTAGGGTTTAGGGTTTCCTAATTCATGAATTAGGGTTTAAATCTTTCAATTAGGATTTTAATCTAAGTTAAATAATTCCTAATTAATGTTATGATTTATTACTTAGAATCTAATTATATCTGTGACACCCCCAAATCCAGGTTTCCAAACCTCGAATTCGGTGCTCACGATAATTCGACGACAAACATACTATCTAACTAAATGCGGAATAATAAACATACATTGTTTATCGAATGGAAATAAAGTCTTACAATTCTGGTCCCAAGGTTCTTTAACCTTAACATAAAACGTACTCTTAATACAAATAAGGGTTCACTTAATCAAACCACATTCGGAAATAGCTAGTACATAGGCACTAACGGGCATCTACTCTTGCACCTTCCCTTTTCCTTTGTCTCCCCTAGACGTTTCTACCTTAGCTGAAATAAAGATCATGATATAGCAAGGGTAAGCAACTAATTTGCTTAGCAAGTATATACACAAAGAGATATATCATGATAGAAGGAAATTTCGCTTTCAATGTTCAACAACAGTATAAAAGTGTGGAGGAGCATTGAATTAATAAACAACAGTTGAATATTCGAATAATTGAATGACAATTACTGAGTGGTTTGAAATAACCAAGGACGTTTTCCAAGGTTCTCAGCATGTAAGCTGGACCTCTTAAAAAGTTTTGGTAATCGAGGGGATCAGCCTCTCATACCCCGTGATTTATGCATAAAACACTTAATAACCAGCATTGATATCATGCCTTAAACAAGTTTATCCTTTTCTCAGCCAAGAGTTCTTACGATAGCAATTTAATAAGAACAGCTTTTAAAATACCATTGTCTTAACCAATTTAGACATGCTGGATCTAGCTGATACAAATAGCATAGATCTATCTCATAAACAATTCATGCTTGAAAGAACTTTAATTAAATTTACAGTTCAATCATAATAGGATAGGAATTCAATTGCACCAGGTGCGAATCTCAATAATCAGTATAGATGTGAATAATCAACAATAATTATTCACTAACATGCTTCGAAAATAATAACTCGAGTTTGAGTTAGGGAACTTGCAATAATGTAAGAAGTTTAGGGTTAGGAACTTGCCTGTCTGCTCAGCTACAAATAATTCTAGCTTTAACTAATTGGCCTTGAAGAACCTAACATTGATAATGTTGAGCTATCAATTAGTACTGCGTAGTTGTATATCGATACGCTTACTTATGCTATTTATTTAACAATTAAGCAACTCACATAGCACACATAAGTTAATAAACTATCATAAATCCTATAAGGCACTTTAATGGATCTCTAGGTTGATGGTTTAATTAATTAATTATGTTTCCCTTAAGTGATAATCACTTATTAACCTTTAAGCAATTTATTATAATTGTTAAATTAATTAACATTACTCTTTCTTAAGTAATATTCATTTATTAAACCCTTAAACAATTTGTTATGATTGTTTAATTAATGGGTTATTAAACTCTCTCTATTTTATTAACTCTATCTTCATTTAATTACTATTAAATAGTAATTAATTAATTATCTTTAGTTATTATTAATAGTAATTAATAACTAATTACAGTTACTTATTATTTAATTATTAATTAAATAATAATTGAATTATAAATTTTAATTGTCTCTAATTATTATTTAAGATTTAAATAATAATTAGTTAGGTTTATTCATTATTTAAAGTTAATCAAATAATAAATAATTAATTAGTGAGTAATAATTATCTTTAGTTATTATTTAATAATAAATAATAACTAATTAGGTTTATTTATTATTTAAAGTTAATCAAATAATAAATAATTAATTAGTGAGTAATAATTATCTTTAGTTATTATTTAATAATAAATAATAACTAATTAGATTTATTTATTATTTAAAGTTAATCAAATAATAAATAATTAATTAGTAAATATGAATTATCTTTAGTTATTAATAAATAATAACTAATTAGATTTATTTATTATTTAAGGTTAATCAAGTAATAAATAATTACTTAGTGAATAAGAATTATCTTTAGTTATTATTTAATAAATGATAACTAATTAGGTTTATTTATTATTTAAAAGTTAATCAAATAATAAATAATTAATTAGTGAGTACTAATTATCTTTAGTTATTATTTAATAATAACTAATTAGGTTTATTTATTATTTAATGTTAATCAAATAATAAATAACTAATAATGGAGTACTAATTATCTTTAGTTATTATTTAATAATAAATAATAACTAATTAGGTTTATTTATATTTTAAAATTAATCAAATCATAAATAATTAATTTACAATTCTTAATTATCCTTAATCATTATTTAATAATAATTAATCAATTACTTAACTTTATTTATTATTTAAACATAATTAAATAACAAATAGTTAATTTTTTTTTCTAATTTTCGTTCTTGATTTCCAGATTTGGGGTCTCTCACCAAAACCTTCATAAAACGAAATCTACAACTTCGATTTACGATCCGTCGATTTTGTTGGATTCGTATCTTCCTGAATACACTTTTCACTTATCAAACATCAAATTTGGTTAAGTTTAGGTCTCAGAAAACAGGCTCAAAGTCAGGGGTCAGCAAGGTTGTTCAACAGTTGGCATGCTTTGGTAATAAATTCATGGTTTGCTCATTTTTCAACATATTTGAGTGATTCAAAAGGGATTTTGTCCCTAACCTATGGATCTAGCATATAAAGAAAGAAAATCACAAGATCCCTTTATAGATTTCAAAATGACAAGCGTATAACAACCTTTTTCAAATAAAATTTCCGGAAATCTCCTTTACTTCCTTTCTTCTAAATTTTTCCAACATAAACTCACACATATGAACAAGCAAAACATTATATATTCAAGATCTAGCCTTATCATAAGGTTCTAGCCATCAAGAACATAAAACTTCAAGGATCTATGTCCAAACACATTAAAATAGCTTAAAGTTTGGAGTTATACCTTTTCGATTTCTTCTTCTTCTTTTCCTTCCCAAAATAGGTTGTGAATGGGGATGACCTAAACAATCAAGACCCTCTTCTTTCTCCCACAAGATTTGTTCTTGCTTCTCTCTTCCAACTCACAAACTCTCTCTACACTTGGTGAATAATAAGTGAGCCAACCCTTGTTAACTTTGGTGAGGGGTCCTATTTATAGGAAAGTAGAGACCATGGGCAAAATAGTCATTAATCATGACTAGGCAAAGGCAATTTGGTCAATTCATCAATAGTAGGAAGTTTCCTAGCAACTTCCTCAAGGGTATTTTAGTCCTTTCCCAACCTCTTTCAAGGTTAAAATAGTCTTTTCGCAAAATCTTAATTATCCATTAGTTATTACCCATTCTTCATTGGTTATTAGACATTGGTTATTATCTTGCCATCATTACATTGGTTAAACACAATGGTTATTATCCCGCCATCATTTCATTGGTCATTAACCACTTGGATATACAATGGTTATTGCCCTTACATAATTACCTTGGTTATTAACCACTCTTGGCCATTTTAGTCATTACCCACCAATTCCTACACTTGACTCACCTATGGTTATCTCTTAACCATAGTTATATCATACCTGCCAATACGAGTATAGACACATCTTATACATCTCTCACCAATTAACCCAAGCTGGTTTAAATAGAACACAACGTTAACTCATTGAATTAAATTAGATTTAATTAATAAGGACGTTCAAAATTCACGGGCATTACAATATCAATTAAGATTCTTGTGTAACAACTAGTGTTTTGATTTACCAATTTGGATAACTTTTACCAATTAGGGTTTTCTAATTAGTGTTTCTAATTCAGTTTATCATTTTAAACCCTACTTAACTTATTTTAGATTTTTATAAGTTAATATAATATTATACTAAGCACGACACAGCAGCTTACAAAAATAATTTACCGAGATGTTTCTCGGTGAATTCGTTGGAAGCACGACACATCATTTTGTCCGTGTAAGCACGACTAAGCAGCTTCGAAAATATTTTTATTTGACCTAATTCTTTAATAAAATATAAAATCACATCACACAAAGTCGGAACAAGAAATTCCATTTAATAAACACATAATTTACATATACAAATCTTATTAGGGTTCAGAATATTACACTGTCGAAGTATATGGTCATAATCCGGGTGAAACATTTAAAGTTAACGAACAGCGTTTAAAGCACTATTGGGGTGGTTGCTTCGATCGCCAGAAAACCTAGATCACTCTTGCCGATTGATGAGCGAGTTTATACCTGTGAATTAGATATATCTTAGGCTGATTTCTTTACTATCTTTGAGTATTTTTAGTGTCATTTTACTTGTTTATGCATTGGTTTTGTAGGAAATAAAGCAAAGCCATACGTCAACGCTTGGGTGTCTTGTTTGCCATTGTTGAGCTTCCGATTGACATAGCAGCTGCTTGCGGCTCAATTTCACCCATGATCCAATCCGATTCTCTCAAAACTCAAAGAACAAAAGTTGTAGATCTTGATCTCATCTTTCGGGAACATCTTGAATCATCCAATTTAAAGTTCGCATGAGACAGTTATGATCATTTTACCATCAGATTTGGCATGCATTTTACATAGCAGCTGTTTCCTGGCCATTTTGGACCTTTCTCTGTCCAGTATCTCGACGCGCTCCAGTTATGAAAGTTGTAGAGCTACTTCTTATCTTTCCGTAGCCTCTTGAATCGCATTAATCCGAGTTCGGACAAAGAAGTTATGGCCATTTTTCCAACAGACGTGGAGGCTGATTCGGGCAGCAGAAGTTTTCTCGCCGGTGCGAGAATCTTAGGCTTAAATTTCTCGCCGGGGCGAGAATGCGCGGAGAGAAAAAAATATTGGAGTTCAGTTCTTTTGGAAAATTGATTTGGAATTGGATTCTTTCTATTGATTTGATTCAGAAACTATAAAAGAGATAGGGAGAGATGGAAATAGAGGGGGAACATACATAGATACACACATACATGGTACATTCATAGTTACATACTTACACAAGGATTGAGATACAGCGCTGAATTAGAAGATTGGAGACTGAGGAAGCATCGCAAGAAATTCAGATTAGAGACTTGAAGATTGAAGAACTTCTACTGAGTTTTTCTTATCCTCTATCTTAGATTTGTAATTTAATTGTGATGACTTATTTGGGATTCATGATTTCTATTTTCAGTATGAACTAAATTTGCAATTAAGGCTACAATTGAATCTTTTATGTTTATGGATTAATTATCTATTTGATTCCAATTATTATCTAATATTGAGTTGTCTATCATATTTTGTGTTTATTGAGTAATTGTCTGATCAACAATTAGCGGGATACTTTAGATGAATTCGGGAGATGAAATCTAGGGTTAGATCTGAATGTGATAGCATGTATTCTTAATTATTTACATGGGATGAATAATTGGGGTTGTGAAGTGAATATGGATATCTCTTTGCTGCATGTAACTATTGGGAATTGGTGCTTAATGAATTTAATTCTTTAGTTTTGCATAGGAATATCGCAGAATTAATTGAGTTAGATAATTTTATTTGATCACTTGGGAAAGGGCTTATGAATAACTTTGAATTCCTGTTAACAACTCTATTGAAGTTAATAATTGGATGAATTGGATAATTAGTTTGTATTGCATAATTGGGGATATTGTAGTCTTAAGCCTTTAAAAATCTGAATTTCAACCTTTGTGTTAGTTTTTATTCTTAGTTTTAATTTAATTAGTTTTAATCGTTATACAAATTGTGATTGTTTAAATAAAATTGAATTGATATAGTACTAGTAGTTGGAAATTATTGAACAGAGATTCCCTGTGGGTTCGACACTCTATCTTATCACTTTACTACTTGTTGATCGTGTATACTTGCACGTAATTGTTGATTATGAAATCTGACAACAAGTTTTTGGCGCCGTTGCCGGGAAATCTTTTTGTTTCATATTTATTTCCATATTAGTTATAATCAATTCAATCTTAATTTAAACGTTTTATTTTTATTTTTATTTTATTTATTTCTTTTTCTGTTTTACTTCATTGTGAGGTACACCATGACCAACTATGACTATCAGTGGCCGTATACGAGAATGACGCAACCAAGAGCGGCAATGATTTATGAACTCGATGAATTGTCAGCACAGATTGAGATATTTTCGAGGATGTTTGACACTTTAGGAGTACAACGTATTCAAAGTGTGGTGGTAATTTGTGATTATTGTGCTGGAAATCATCCGAGTCATCAATGTGCCATCAATTTTGAGTCGATGCAGTATGGTGGCAATTTCGGCGATTATCCCAACAATTATGCTTATCCCAACAACTATCATTAGGATTGGGGGTATCACCCGGATTTTTCATGGAGCAATAATAATCAAGTCCAAATCTTTACTCCAAGCCAATCATACACTCTAGAATTTCAAGATTCAGCCTCGCCACATGAAGAAGAAAGAAAACTGAGTTTGGAGGAGGCCTTGGCGAAGTTTATTAGAGCTATGGACAAAAGAATGAGTAATCAAGATCAGCTGTTGAACTTAGTGGATTTAAATATAAAAAGTCAAGCAGTGTCGATTCAAAATCTTGAGAATGAGATGGGATGGCTTTTCAACACCCTCCACAATTGCTATCATTGTGTATGTCCCAGTGATATGGTTCTCGAGACTGATGGATTGCCCGCGCCAAAGCTGCTACCGGACGTGCTAATTGATGATGATCCTAATATGGAGGAGAATAGTGGGGATCAAGAAAATACAGCCATAGAAGATTTAGTCTTGAGTTTTCACGCTTATGAGCCGATTTTGTTAGTGCCCCATGCACCTTCTTCGCCAAACCTCAAAGATCCGGGTGGTTTTGCAATCCTGTGCCCGATTGGTAGTCATGTCATCGACAAATCTCTATGTGACATCGGAGCTAGCATGAATCTGGAGTCATGGCGGGATGAGAAAGGGGTCCATGAGAACTTAGTTAAAGATCCAGTTGTGTTCAAGAAGCTTCAATGCCACAGTTCGTTCACAAACACAATGGAGCATATGCCTAGCTATTTGAAGGTTATAAAGGAGATTTTCTTAGAAAAGAGCATGCTAGGTGATGTTGATTCAATGGCCCTTACAGAAGCAAAGCCCTCAAACACTTCATTATTACTAAAGGATGGAGGGTTCCTCAATTTTCGAAGGGGAATTGGATAGTAAAACATGGAGAAGTCGGGCTGACGACTATAACCCAAGCGCTTGATGGGAGGCAACCCAATCACTTTATTTTATTGTTTTAGTTTCTTTTAACTCCATACTTTTGCAAGAATTTAGTATCTTTGGTAGTTAGTTTTAGGTTTTTCAGTACTTTGCCAGTCTCTCATGCTCTAAAAAAGTTGTGCTAATCCATGCTATGTTGATTTGAACAGGTAAAAGGTTTTGGGAGTGTAGCAATTGAAGAAAGGAGGAAAAATTAAAATTTCAAAATCAGAGTTCTCGCCCCGGCGAGAAAAATGACCTTGGAATCCTTGCCCCGGCGAGAATCCCTCTACCAGTTTTCGCCCCAGCGCACAAATTTCTCGCCCCAGCCCAAACTTCTCTGGACTTTCTCGCCCCGGCGAGATTCCAAGGCAAAAATCTTTGCCCCGTCGAAGATGAAGTATTTTAGTTTTTAATTCCTTTTCAAAATTAGATCCTATTCATTCCAAAACTCTCCCAACCAAGTCAAATTCAACCTAAACCCTCTCCTACCCTAAACAAACAATCTTAATCATTTCTCCTAATACTTGGGCTTAATTTTCTCCTCTCTCATTTGGATTTGCCAAACATTCACACGGTTTCATCAAGCAAGTTTGGGAGAGTAATCAATTGAGCAAGGCATTCATGAACATCAAGAATCAAAATCAACTGAATCCGAGTGCAGTTCCAGTTTTCCGAGCCTCTACCGCTGCAAGCATTCTCACTTTCAGATTTGGATAATGGGCAAGGTCAAGCACGCCGCTTGACCAGTCAGGGAAGTCCTTCGTTTTAATTTCTTTATTTTGCAAACAATGAGGACATTGTTCATTATGAGTTTGGGGGTGGATTTGCTGTCATTATTACATAGTCATGTCATATTGCATTACATAATTGTTTAGCTCACGTACATTGCATTTGTTAGTTATTTTTGCATACTGTAGGAATAAATTTTTTTTTTTAAAAGTAAAAATTTAAAAAATCACAAAAAATATTTTCTTTTTATTGCATTCTCTTATAGCTTTAGGATCATATAAAATTGCATTTAGGATAGTTTGAGCAGTAAATTGATGTAGAGTATTTAGGGAAGGCCGATGATGAAATTCTGATAAGTTAGCTAATTAGTTTAGTGAGACGGATAAGGTGTGCTAAATTATGAATGTTGATTGTTCCTGATTTTGTCAAGCTTGAGACCCTTTTAATTCTTTTATGCACTTATCCATTTGGTTGAGCTAGTTTTAACTTTGAGGAAGTTTATATGTTAAATGCTTGTGGAAGAAATTTATGAACTCTATATCTTGTCTGATCATAACTTAAAGTGTAATATGAGGATGAATATAATTTGGGGGAAATCTTGGTTAATTTGAAAAAAATTAAAAATTTTGAACCGTCCCCAATTGAAAAAATGGATCATGTGGTGGGTTGAGATGAAGTGTAAAACGCACTCACTCATAAACACATGCAGCGAGATGGAGCGTAAAACGCACTCGTTTAATTGGAAGTGAGATGAAGCGTAAAACGCACTCACTAAAAAAAAAAGAAAAGAGAATGAAAAGAGAAAAAAAATTGTTGAATTTTCTGGGGAAGGGTTTAAAAAGGGGCTTAAATATTTTAAATAACCTTGTGATCCTTTAGTTATGTTTTTCTATATTCTCTTTGAGTTGTGGAAGATAAGCATGTAGACTTCTTGTTGTTATACTAACCTTTTTGATATCTTTAATGATACATTTGACTTCATGAGCTTCTTTGAGTGTTTTTTTTCGCTAGCTTGATACATTTGGATTCACACACACACACGAAAGGGAAGAAAGTAAGATGATATTGGTGATAAGTTGATTTCAGATGGTGAATAAATTTGAAGTCTTGTTGAATTGTTAGTTACTGATCTTTGAGGCCTGAAATTTATAATCTATATTGATAGATTGTTCAGTCGTAATACATCATGCATCTGCATTCATTTAGATAGGTTTGTTTATTTTTATTTTTCTTGTGTTTTTGCTTGAGGACAAGCAAAGTCTTGAGTTTGGGGGTATTTGATGAGCGGGTTTATACCTGTGAATTAGATATATCTTAGGCTTATTTCTTTACTATCTTTGAGTATTTTTAGTGTCATTTTACTTGTTTATGCATTGGTTTTGTAGGAAATAAAGCAAAGCCATACGTCAACGCTTGGGTGTCTTGTTTGCCATTGTTGAGCTTCCGATTGACATAGCAGCTGCTTGCGGCTCAATTTCACCCATGATCCAATCCAATTCTCTCAAAACTCAAAGAACAAAAGAAGTACATCTTGATCTCAGCTTTCGGGAACATCTTGAACCTTCCAATTTAAAGTTCGCATGAGAGAGTTATGATCATTTTACCATCAGATTTGGCATGAATTTTACATAACAGCTGTTTCCTGGCCATTTTGGACCTTACTCTGTGCAGTATCTCGACGAGCTCCAGTTATGAAAGTTGTAGAGCTACTTCTTATCTTTCTGTAGCCTCTTGAATCGCATTAATCCGAGTTCGGACAAAGAAGTTATGGCCATTTTTCCAACAGACGTCGAGGCTGATTCGGGCAGCAGAAGTTTTCTCGCCGGTGCGAGAATCTTAGGCTTAAATTTCTCGCCGGGGCGAGAATGCGCGGAGAGAAAAAAATATTGGAGTTCAGTTCTTTTGGAAAATTGATTTGGAATTGGATTCTTTCTATTGATTTGATTCAGAAACTATAAAAGAGATAGGGAGAGATGGAAATAGAGGGGGAACATACATAGATACACACATACATGGTACATTCATAGTTACATACTTACGCAAAGATTGAGATACAGAGCTGAATTAGAAGATTGGAGACTGAGGAAGCATCGCAAGAAATTCAGATTAGAGACTTGAAGATTGAAGAACTTCTACTGAGTTTTTCTTATCCTCTATCTTAGATTTGTAATTTAATTGTGATGACTTATTTGGGATTCATGATTTCTATTTTCAGTATGAACTAAATTTGCAATTAAGGCTACAATTGAATCTTTTATGTTTATGGATTAATTATCTATTTGATTCCAATTATTATCTAATATTGAGTTGTCTATCATATTCTGTGTTTATTGAGTAATTGTCTGATCAACAATTAGCGGGATACTTTAGATGAATTCGGGAGATGAAATCTAGGGTTAGATCTGAATGTGATAGCATGTATTCTTAATTATTTACATGGGATGAATAATTGGGGTTGTGAAGTGAATAGGGATATCTTTGCTGCATGTAACTATTGGGAATTGGTGCTTAATGAATTTAATTCTTTAGTTTTGCATAGGAATATCGCAGAATTAATTGAGTTAGATAATTTTATTTGATCACTTGGGAAAGGGCTTATGAATAACTTTGAATTCCTGTTAACAACTCTATTGAAGTTAATAATTGGATGAATTGGATAATTAGTTTGTATTGCATAATTGGGGATATTGTAGTCTTAAGCCTTTAAAAATTTGAATTTCAACCTTTGTGTTAGTTTTTATTCTTAGTTTTAATTTAATTAGTTTTAATCGTTATACAAATTGTGATTGTTTAAATAAAATTGAATTGATATAGTACTAGTAGTTGGAAATTATTGAACAGAGATTCCCTGTGGGTTCGACACTCTATCTTATCACTTTACTACTTGTTGATCGTGTATACTTTCACGTAATTGTTGATTATGAAATCTGACAACACCGATCAAGCTTGCAGCGATGAGCAGTCAGGCCGAGGACTGTAAACCAAGCGCTGGATGGGACGCAACCCATTATATCTATCCGTATCCTTTATGTTTAGTTGTTATATTTCAATTACGCAAGTTTCAAATTTTCAAGTTTCTAAGTTTTCAATGCATGTGTTTTTGTTAGTTTAGCTTGTGAGTTGGATTTTCTCTAAAGGCCCATTCTTCGCTCAAACTGTCTATTGTATGCTTGGTATGCTGCATTGTATCAGGTTAGGTATTTTGAGGTTGGTTATTGCTTTGAATTTTAAAAAATCAAAATTTTTTGGAAACTAGGGGAGCTCGCCCCGGCGATAAAATTCAGTACAATTTCCCGCCCCGGCGCCGAGCTCGCTCCAGCGGCAAATCCAGGCATTTTTTCGAGCCCCGACGCAGAACGCGAAAATCAGTTTTTAAAAATTCTTTCTAGGCAGTCGATTTTCACTCTTTCTTTCATCTCCTTCGCATCCCAAACTCGGTATCCTCTCCAAATCCATCCGCAACCTAACCAAAATTAAACCCACACCCAATTTCACTACCCATTCAGATTACAGTACTCAAACCCACACGAATTCCTCCCGCAATTGCAATTGGGAACTGTCAATTGGGGATTCCAACTAGGGCTTCTACTCGGTTGCAGTGAGCACAATTGGGGTAAATCTTCATCCTTGCGAGGCAATTGGTAAGTGCAGTGGATTTCTATTAGGGTTTGTAAACATTGTTCAACCGACCACTGCTCTAATCTGAATTTCTTTCATTGTTGGGTTATTGTTCATACATTGTGTTTACTGCTTGCATTGGTTGAATTAGATTCCTAATTGAGTTTGTGTTGGCTCAATTGGATGAGTTGGGATATATATTGCTTGTATTGAGTGATTATTGCAGAAAATTAAAAATTTTGGTTTGAACTAAGTTTGGGAGAACTGTTGAAAGTGATTTTCTGCTAGTGCACGCCAAGTGCTTGTTTTATTGCCCCAAGGAGAAGTTTAGCGGTTTGAACACTATTTGGTAAAAACTTTGGGCACAATTTGCTATACTTTGTTGGGTTTGTAATCATGCCACCCAAGAGATATAGAGGTGAGGGTTCTACCCCAATCCTAGCATGGGCTTATGATCACAGCAGGTTTGTCAGTGCTGAGGCGGCTGAGAGGTTTGAATCGTATATAGCGGGTAAAGCTCTAACTCCCGAGCGTGGCCTCAGGCCTGATAGGTTGGAAGATAGGGAAATGGAACACTTTCACTGATCTCCCTGACCCTGCAGTTGTGGCTATTGTCCAGGAGTTCTATGCTAATGCACAAGATAGGCCACGTTACACTGTTACTGTATGGGGCAGGGCAGTCTCATTCAGTGCCCAATCCATCAACGACTATTACATTGTGGCGGCTCCTGAGGTCTGCCAATATTCATAGTTCCTTCACTCCAACCCCGATTATGACAAAATTCTAGCTGACTTGTGCAAACCAGGAACCACTTGGGTATCTAAGGGCAACAGGGGGGCTACACTTTTCCACAGCAAGGATCTAAGTTTATATGGGATGATCTGGTACGCTTTCCTATGTGCGAAGCTTATGCCCTCCCAGCACGTCAGCGATGTGACTAAAGAAAGGGCAGCACTGCTATATGCCATTGTTATGGATTATTCTATCGATGTGGGTCGCATCATCGAGAGCAGTATCTGCAGGTTTCTGAGGAGCCATATTCAGGGAGGGTTACCTCACCATCCCTTATCTGTGGATTATGTTGCACAGCTGGCGTTTAGTGGGCTGATGATGAGGTAGTTCAGCAGCCATTGCAGCTCCTAGACCACAAACTGATTGAACGATACAAGGTCTGGGATGGAGCCGAGTCACACCCGAGTGGGCGAGGTTTTATCCTCAATACTAGTTCAGATGACGAGCAGGATCGTGATGCACCTGTTGCTTCCAGCTCACAACCTAAGGCTCGTTTCAGCAGTCAATTCAGAAATTTACAGTTCCTCACTGACCAACGGGCTAAGCGGCTATAACGGTAGAACAAAAGACTAGCGGAGCGACAGGAGCATATGTTTAACTACAGCACGAGCTTCAATGCAGTATTGGTCGAGCAGTTTCCTAGGTTGAACCCCGGTGCCCCTCTTATCCAGTTTCCAGTGCCCCAGCCTTTGCCTCCTTTTCCACCTTCAGACTCTGATGCTGATGATGTCGGTCAAGCATGACACTTGACCTATCAGGGAAGTCCTCAGTTTTCAATTCTGTATTTGATAGACAATGAGGACATTGTCCCATTTAAGTTTGGGGGTAGATTTGTTTCTTATAGTTAGTCGTATCATATAGTTAGGCATGTTTAAATGATTTATCATGGTAGTTGCATTTATTTTCTATGTTTTTAAGTATTGACATTTGTAGAAATAATCATGTGAAATATCATCAAAATGACTTTTCTTGCTTTAAATTTTCATATTCGATCTGTGCATTACATTTTGATGATCATTTATAAAAAAAAATAAAAAATAAAAAAAATTATTATTATTTTTTTTAGTTAATTGCATTTAGGAGCATTGTTGCAGTGTACTTTAGGAAGGCCAATGATATGATATTGTTCAATTTACTAAGGCATTCAGTACTACAGATGAGGATTGCAACGTTAGGAATGCTAACTGTTGCTAGTCTCGTTAAATTTGTGACCCCTTTGATCTCATATTGCACAAGTCAATGCTTTGAACTGGTTAGATTTTAGTCCAATCATATGAATCTAGTGCTCATTAAGGATATGAAAACCTCTATCACTTGTTGGAACACATAAAAAAAGGAATAAGTACTGCTTCGATGTCTGTCTATTTTGCAAGAAAAAATAAAAATTGACAAAATGTGAATAATAGACAGATATGAGCAAATCTTGGCTAGTTTATTTTTGTGACCTTTGTCATTCAAATGAGTAAGCCCTTTGGAGTGTCTCTATGCTCGATGCCCTAAAACCATCTAGTTTGGGAGTCATCGGTGGAAAGTTTGCTACATAGGTGACATTGAATAGCCTAATAAAGATAGACATTGCACAATCAAGAATAAGGATTAATAATCAATGATATGGAGCGTAAAACGCACTCGAATTGAAAAATATAAATAAAAAAAATAGTGAAAGTAAGTGCATAAGAGGGGTGCTAAGAGTTGTCTATTTATTGCCTTATCTTTATTCGAACACTGTGGTTTATGGATTGGAATGAGATCTTGATTGGTTTGATCTATTGACTACACATAATCATGTAAAGGTTATATATTTGATGAGATTGGTGTGTTGTTATATTTTTGACAGACATGAATTTGATGTTTTGCTGAAATGCTAACTCTTTTTGATTGAGGCCTGATATCCATTTCCTATTTTGGTCTGCTGCTTTAGGTTTATAGATCATACATGTGCATTCATGTAGTTAGGTTACTTTGTGTATTTTTATTTCTCTTGTTTTACTTGAGGACAAACAAAGTCTTAAGTTTGGGGGAATTTGGTGAGTGGGTTTTATACCTACGAATTGGATATCTTTTAGGCTCAATTCTTTACTATCTTTAAGTATTTTTAGTATTATTTTACTTGTTATTTCATTGGTTTTGTAGGAAGCGGCTTTGGATGGGCTTTTGCGGCAATATTGGACTTTAGTGGCATTTTGGTAATTCTGCAGGAAATGGGCCCGCGCCGGGGCGAGCTCGTCGGATTTCTTCAGCGGTTGGCTTTGTCTTGTTCTGCGATAGTGGGATTTCTTAGGAGGATTTTCAGTAGCTTGATTGAGACTAGAAGAGAGAGAATGGTCAATGTATTGGGCATCCAGGGAGTGAAAATCGGAGAATGCAACCAAGGTTTGAAATTAGAAAAGCTAGGGTTTGAACTAATAAGGAGAAGAACAAAAAGAAAAGGAAGAACCACCATAGCACCACCAAGGAGCATGGGATTACCAAATTAGAGAAGGAAAGCTAAAGAGAAGGAAGATACTACCAAGCATCAATTCGAGAATCAACCAAAAAAGGGGTTTTATCATTCTATTTTCTAGCATTTCATTCTTATTTTGTAATTCCAAAACCATGTTATGTAAATTGAATATGGTGTTATTTAGAGCTATCATGAACTAATCTTTTCATTCTAAGATTCCAATGGAACCCAACTCATAGTTTGTATTGAATTCTCTTTTTGAATATTAGTTAGACTCTTGTGAATTGGATTTCATAACCTATACTTATGGATTAATTGCTTGGCCCGTAATTACCGTGGTAACCTATATGAAATTGAGAAATGGAATCTAGTGTTAAGACCTAGTTATGAATTCATGTAAAAGTTGGATATTCTTATGGATAATTGATGAGATTGTGTGACGTGAGTCTTATGTATTAATCTCAAGTTTAGATAATTTGATTGTATTTAGGATAGACATATACCTAAATACCACATGTATCCATTTGAGAATCCATGCTTAATGATTTCTATTGTGAAAGTTGGTAATTGATAGAGTGGTTAATGAGATTTTATGTGCCATATATCTTGTTAATTATTCTTGATATTGGATTCTTGTTAGTGTGTAGAATAGAGATATATCTATACACCACAATAGGAAATATGTATTTGACCATCGAGAGAGGCTTATATATACTTGTGATTTCTCAAATAACAATTCTTGTGTTCTAACTAGTTGAAAAAGAGAGAGTTGTGATATGCAAATGAAGAGTTGCGGGAAATTATAATCTTAGATCTTTCTATCTTGAATTCTATACGTGTTTCGTTTAATCCTTGCTTTCTTACTTGTCTTCATTTAGTTTTAATTATCAACAAAATCAAATCATATAATCATTGTTTAAATAAGATCAATTTGTCATGCGATTGGTAATTGGTAGTTATTTGACATAATTCCTCGTGGGTTCGACACTCTACTTACTTTATATTACTTGTGGACCGCGTATACTTGCGCGTGTTTTATTGATTGTGAAATCGATCAACAAATCCACTATAACGAGGCCTTAAATCTGGTTTTCATGGGACAAGACCCTTAATATCGTTTTAAGTCCCGAATGTTCTTATACAAATGGTCACATCTCAATATTACAATTGAAAAGCGCGTCCATTGTGAGAATTACGTCAAGATGCAATAAACACGAGGTTTAAGGCATTGACTCCATTCCTAGGCTCGCATGCTCAAAATCACAACAGGGGTGTGTGTGTGTGTGTGTGTGTGTGTGTGTGTGTGTGTGTGTATATATATAATAGACAATGATGATTTAGGAAAGGGTTCTTGTAGACCTTATCCTTTTAATCAAACAATCGAAACCAACATTTCGAGGGACTACTACGTATCAACAAGATTTAGCCAAAAGGATCTAAGATATAGGACATATAATCCTTATATTTACATTCCTACGAATCTAGTGGTAACGTGGACAAGATTAAACCAAAATGTAACCCAAATTAGCTATTAGGCGATTCAATTTGTTAGAAACCGTTGATGGCCAAAAGGTGGGACCCCCTCACCACTAGATATGGATCTAGGATTGTACATGGTAAACCATACCCAAATAATCAACTTCCCGACAGAGGCAGATTCAGCCTCGTAATTCAGTGGGGTCAAATTCAAAATAAATGGTGGTCTTTTACCGAGATCCCCCTCAATATTAAGGGAAGGAGATACCGGTGTATGAGTTTGGAACTGGATATTTTAGGCAAAAGATTCTTGTACTTGGGTTTGGGGGTTTACATTTTGCGGGTGAGTTTCTTGGTAAATATCAGTAGTGATAGGTTTGTCACTAGTCCCTTCAGCTTGGACATTTTCAGGAATAAATTCAAATTTTGTACGTTTATGTCTGACAATCAATAAATATTTAAAAACTAATTCAACATCAAAATAAGATCAATATACAATATGAATAGTCAAGTATAATTAGCATCAACAATAAACAATCTCAATTAAACCATTAACAAGTAACAAGTAACATTACAAAATAAATTACAAAATTTAAAGAAAGTAAAAATAGAATAGAATAGATACTTGAAGAACTTTTATTTGATAGAGTTCTCTTCATTGTTGTAGTGTTGTTTTAAGAAGTAAAAAACCCTAATTTTATAAAAGTACAAAAAAAAAGAATCTATAAATAATTACAAAAATTTCTAAAGTAATTGTTAAATTTGTGAAATTAAAAAACTAAAATTAAATAACCTAAACACTTAGAGTTGCTCTGTGCCTCACTGCTTTTGTTGCTCTGTGCCTCACTTTTTCTGTTGCTCTGTGCCTTACTTGGCCGTGATGGGTAGCTGAGGGACTTGGTAGTGGATGTCGTTACGACCCTAGAAAAGTAGGACAGAACTTTAGCAAATATGTCGACTAAAATAAATATTATAAGTTTTCACGAAAAGTATATAATTTCATTATAAAGAGTCAATAAAGGGATTTCCCACATACATGTACATTGCACAATATATAAAGTACAAGCTAGATAAAAGGCGCACCTATAACCAAATAACCAGAGTCCCACCTTGAACAAAGAACCTCCCAAGAAATTTCAGTGGGGGCAAGTGCCCCCCTACCCCAGCCTTAGGTCCGCCCCTGCTTCCCGATAAAACAATCGATAAAAAGGGAGTTAATTCCAAGATAAAACAATAAATTATTAAAGAGACATCATCGGGTGGTTAGGAGGAAATTACATTTGTGAAAAATCCTCTAACCACCCTAGTCTAGGAATTATGCTCTAATGTATTATGGAAATCTCAAATGATAATATATTTGTAATATAAAGGAATTCCAAATACAATATGCTAGATCCAAGCAAAATCTACACAACTAATGCAAAAAGATTGGATTTTTCACCTTGGGGTGAGAGAATAATGCCTCCTTGAGCCTTGAATTGGATGAAATCACACCAATCTAGCTACAAATTTAGTAAGATCTACTAGATCTAGACTCAATTTTTTGTTTCTCTTTCTAAGATTCTCCCACTTCTTTCTAAATTCTCTTCTTTTTCTCTCAAAATTCCCAAAAATCTCATTAAAAAATGCTAAAAACTGTCTTATATAGGCCCCGGGCTTGGCCGCAGGTTTACCTGTAGCTGGCCCAAGTGGGGCCCACCTGTCTCGATTTTCGTGCCACGACGTCAATTTTTTGTGTCGTGCGCTGAAACGTCCATAACTTTCAATCCGGGAACAGTTGGGAGAAGTGTCATACCATTCTGGAAAGATCTTTCTGAGAGCTACGCAATGACATAAAGTTTGGCCAATTCCGGATCCAGGAAGATAGAGCAAAATGCATAAATGTATCTTCCTATAGATGTCAGCCAGTCAACCGTCATGGCTTGCGTAGTTCGGCACTCGGTAGTCATCGTGATAGCTTTGTGTGCTAGTTCTAGGTCTTGCAATCCTTTGCTCGGATGTCCTATCGTCGGGGCAAAATGACATTTTTGCCCTCCTACCATGGTTAGATAACAAGTGTAAAATTTCGAGTGTCTACAGATGCCCCTCTTTGTCATGTTTCTACAATGCAATGAAATTAACTCGACAAAGATATAGACAGCCGATGCATGACAAGATATATCGATGGTGCGAGTTAATGTATAATGATGCAAGACACTTATAACATAAGGCAAAAACGTAAGTTATTAAAAAAATGAGATAACAAAAGAGATATTGAACCTCATTATCGAGTTGCTCCGCTGGGGATAACCGTTATCATATGGCTATTATCGGGTATCATTGTCGATGGCATTATTGGGTTTCGTCTCCAACAGAACTGAATCACCGGGTATCGTCTCTGATGTCATCGTTGGGTATCAACTCCAATGGACACATCACCGGGTATCGTCTCTAGTGTCATCACCTGGTATTGTCTCCGATGCCATTGTTAGGTATTGTCTCCAACGGACACATCATCGGGTATCGTCTCTAACGGACATATCACCAGGTATCGTCTCCGATTCCATCGCTGGGTATCATCTCTAACGGACATATCAATGGGTATCGTCTCCGATGCCATCGCTGGGTATCGTCTCCAATAAACATATCAACGGGTATGGTCTCCGATGTCATCACTGGGTTTCATCCCCAAAGGACACATCACCTGGTATCGTCTTTAATGCCATCGCTGGGTATCGTATCCAACGGACACATCACCGGGTATCGTCTCTGATGCCATCGCTGGGTATCGTCTCCAACGGACACATAACTGGGTATCGCCTCTGATGCCATCACTGAGTTTCGTCTCCAATAGACACATTGTCATGCCCCCAAATCCGGGTCCTTTGAACCTTGGGTCTAGTGCGTCACGATACAACCTTAATCTCAATATATACAATCTTTATTCATAAATTAATGAACACAACATCGCTTTGATACCAATCGATACCTAAATTTTTTTCATTTCAGAATCCGCAACCTTTACAATCGATTAATTACATTTATAGATCGTTTTGATCTGATTTATACATCTCAAGTTATAAACAATATGTTTCTTTTTGATAGACTGATTGTAAATATTCATGATCTCACAATCAGATTTAATTATCGTTCCGTACATAGTTCACTGGGTACGCAATTACAAATATCATATTAACGTTCATCTAACATAGCTAGGTACTATGCAAACAACTTCAATCACTATTTCTTCTTTTTTCTTTATCTATCCCTAATCCTTCGATCTGCTCTCGTGTAGTTGAAAACAATTATTTATAGCAAGGTAAGCAACTATGTTGCCCAGCAAGTTTAACAGATAGTCAAACAACACATAATTCATATTTAAAACATACTTTACCTTTTTCATACTTTGCATTTCTACATGCTTCATGTTTCTCATGCTTGACATATATTCATGTCTCACACTTATCAATCTTTGCATTTATATATGCTTCATGCTTATCATGCATCTCAAATCACAAATATCGTGAGTTCTTATAACTCAGTCAGTTCCAATCATCAAAATAATTCAATATAATTGCATCACCGTATAACACATAGTGCACATCTCAATTCATTCGCAAGGAGTTCACATAACGCATAAAATAAAACTTTCATATAACATTTAACAAATTCATATATATAACAACAAGTTCTAAAAAACTTGCATGTACTGACGTTCGTCATCTACATCATTCACATTTACAATTCCTTCCTTCAATCGGTAACCTATATCATCCATAAGGATTTACTTTAATTACACTCAATCGTTATCCTTGAATAATAACCGTTGATAATTATCGTAATGTAACTCGATAATCGTTCTCCCGACTTAATACAAACATAATCGTTCCCTCACATTATACTTATAATATTTTCATAAAAATATACACTTGACAACCATATAGACTCACCTGTCACATATGAGCATATTCCAGTCGGTAGGAATTATTTCGGTAATTCCTGACTTTACGATAATTAATAGTTTTTAATTCGTTGAAAGCCTAATTCCCCCATTAAGCTTCCTTAACTATTTTATTATTTTTTTTCTTTTTTGGACACACATATATCCATATATTCTATACAAAAAAAATAATTTTTTTAATAATTTTTCTTTTTATTAAGTATTTTCCAAAAAGCCATTTCGAGTTCGTAACTTGTCAAAATTAACTATATTGTGCTAAACTTCAAAATTTCCTAACTCTTGCGAGAATCTTATACATGTTATCATGAAGTTCCATTTTAAATTTCTTGGTCATCGGAGTTATAGAACTCAAGTTATAGCAGGTTCTGTTTTTAAAATCCAAAAATTGAAATGGCCATAACTTACTTGTCCGAAGTCGGAATACGTTCATCTTCGGACCAGAGCTTCTTTATACCATCTAGTTTCAATCCCCAAAAGGGATTAATTTATTTCAATACTTAAGTAGCCCAAATAGGGCACGGAAAAATTAGGACAAGAGGTTTTGTCAGTTTTTCAGATTTGTCCTGTTTTGGTAAAAACTGTCAACAGGAAAATCTACAAGGTATTTTTCAGAAATTCCAATTGGAGTGTTTAGAGAACTTCCATATCTAACTCAGAACTTAGCCACACTCAAAAATTCAAAATAGGCTAGGAGTTATGCTTGTTTGAATTTCAGGTTCCGTTCTAAAATAATTTAATTTTCCGTCGTTTAGGCTTTCTTAAAAGCTTTGGTATTTTCATGACTTTCCATACACAAAACAAATAACAAGATTATATACTCCTTCATAGCCTCCATTATAACCTAAGATCCACCATGATATACCATATATACAAAACTCCCACAACAACCAAGCAAAACAAGTTCTAGGCTAAGAAAAATTTAAAGTTAAGGTTTTAAAAAACTTTTAAACCTTCTTTGCTTAGATGATGGATGATCTTTCTTGGTAGCTTAGCTTGCTAGCACCACTCCTTCTCAGCCATCTTCTTAGCTGTGGGTCTCTCTTTCTTAGCTTCCCAAGTTCCCTAGCTCTTTCTCTCTCTAAGTTACTCATTTTCTATATTGCAAAAGTGAAGAAAATGAAACAAAGGCTTCCATTTCTTTTTGTTGCCTTCTATTTATAGACCCATACTAATGTTGCTTAGACCTCCTTAATCATCCAACATATTGCAGAACATGCTTTCAAGGCTTAATCCATGAGTTTACTTACACACAAATTGTTAACACAAATGATAACTTTTATAGCAATGGAGTAAAGAAATAGGTTAAACCATTTTACAAGTAACCATCACCCATTTTTCATTTCTTTCTTTTCATTTTTTCTTCATGTGGGGCCCACAAGTTGACCATCATCTACCCCCATGTGGGGCCCCCAAGTGGCCGGGTATCCCCCCCATTTTCCTTCCAAATTTTGCTTTTCTTTTTGCTTATTTATTACATCATGTACTTTTTGAATGTCATCATTTTCATTTTGGGCCACCAATTTGGGCTTGGTCTTGGGCTTGACTTGGGCTTACTACCAAGTTTGCTAGGGCTTGTTATGGGCTTTGGTTTGGGCTTTAATAATTCCTCTCTTGGATTCTCCCATTTGGCCATATGCTTGGGCTCGTAAACTAGGTTAATTACTTAACGTCTTTTGGCCCCGTTTACTTCAAACATCAACTTTTCATGTTTACAGTTGATTCCTACTAAATTTGACGTTCCTTATATCATAGAACTATCCGTTTCTTCAAATTCCTTTCCGAATTTCAAGTTTAACTTTTCTCCGTAAAAGTCAACCTCGACACATTTTATGTTTATAGTCTATTAATACTAATTTCGACGTTCCGAACTCAACCGAGCAGTCCGCGTTTTAAAATTCTACTCTGAACTCAAATTTGAGTTTTGAACTATATAGTTCCCTTATTGGCATTTTCATGGTCATTCTCTTTTAAATTACATACTTGCACATATTCATCAATACCCGCATATATTTACACCACATCCTTTGCACATGGAAACTTCTAAAGGAAATTCCTCTCATTAATACACCACTACGTGATCTTCTTAGTCATTACATTCCTTTCCCTCTTTTTAATGATTCCTTCCCCTGAACCACTATTATCATAACATTCTAATTGGGTTTACTTCCCACTTTCGCATAATCTTTTCATCGACCACTTAATCAAATTACCTTAACATAGGTATTACCTTACTACCTCTTTCATTTATCTTTCTCTATCCAGTTCATGGACAAAAATCTATTCTTAGCCCAAGTCTGATCTGACTTGCTTCGGCTCATGACTACCTACTATTTTCAGGTATTAACATCTTCGTCATCATATCTCGTATACTCGTATGTAAATTTTATTCTTTAATACTCTTTTATTCACATTCAACCATAGTAACTTATACCTTATTATTAACTAATCGTCCATCGAGTCACTAAAACACCTTGCTTTAATGATCGATGTGATACCCCCAAATCCGGGTACTTCGTTTCCTCAGGATTTTGGTGTTCACTATCCAAATACATCACATCACATCTAACTACCCATTCAAATATAAATGAAAACTCTTAATTAAAATAGAAATCTCCCATTAAAGGTTTACAACATCTTTAACAAATAAATCCCAGGTCATCTAACCTTAATAAAACATCAATGCGGAAACATAACATAAGTCTATTACATAAACATCATTTAAACAAATAAAACAAGTCTTCATCACTTGTTTGCTTTTCCTTTGCCCTTACTAGTGGATGGCTCATCAACTCTTTCAACTTTAGCTACAATGTTATTATGCAAGGGTGAGCAATGATTGCCCAGCAAGTACAACAACAACAATAATAATAACATGCGAAATAATCAACGGATATTGAATAATCGAATATTCAGCTTTTGAGTCAAGATTATAAGACAAGATTCAAAAGAACATCTGAGGGTCTTAAGACCACGAACTATGTCCCAGGTTATCAAGTATTTCTACTTTAAACCTTTAACAGTCGTAAGACTATATGGACCTTACTTCTCGTACTTAGGGGGATCAGCCCTTTATACCATGTATGTGCACAACATCTAAACGCCAACACGTAAAATAATCCCCTATAAAAGGGTTGTTCATCCCAGTTTGACATCGGAGTCCGCACCAAAGGAAGTTTGGTTTGGATTTACTTCAATAACGCTTCTAGAATTTAGAACGCTCATCAACTATAGACTAGTCGAATCAATAAGGGTTCGCTAGTCAATCAAGATTCAATAAAAATGTAATTGATATTCAAGAATCAAAGATTGAATCTCACAAAAGATACAATTGAATGAATTAGAATTAAGAACTTATTCAAGTAAGTAATAGCATTATAAAGCTTGCATGATAAAAGGATGAAGTTCAGGAACTTGCGTAAAAATAATTAAATAAGGATAAGATACTTGCTTTCAACGAAATAAAAAGATTAGTAGTAAACTTGCCTCGTGCGTAGATTACAAATTAAAATTCACGTTCTTTAATCAACCTATACATTCGGTTTATAAAGTAGTAACAATAATTAGTTATAGTATTATAAACACTTCAGGATTCATTCACATCCAATTTTTAATATCTCAATTATTTTCTGGTTATCAGTCTCACTTCAGAAGTTGTAAGCCTAATTCTAGCAATATCATACTTAAGACTTCTTAAACTCAATGCTAAGTTAGGGTTCATCGATCTTTATATTTATAATCAGCAAGTATATGCTTAGCATCCAACTCAATATCTTAGTATTCGTTCAATACATTAATCTAAGCTTTAAACATGTATAGGGTGACATAGCATAACTACAAAGAAAGAAAAAAATTTAACATTTCCTGCAATGAGCTTGTCAGGGCGAGAATTTCTTCACAAAATCTCTCGCCGGGGGGCATTCTCTTCTGGTCAGCAGGCACGGATTCGTCATGACGTGCAGTGACGTGATATGGTGGTTGTTTTATCTTTAGTACAGTCAGTCCCACTTTTTTGTTATATTAGGGACATATTCATGTTGGTATTATGAACCTCTATATTTGTTTTCATGATTGGGGTAGCAGTTAAACCCCAACTTTTGTTGTCTTGAGGGATGGAAAGTTAGGATTCCCCACTTTTGTCTTAGGGGAAATGTTTAATGATGCGTAGGGCATGTAGTGGCACATTTATAGAAGTATGCCACAGGTTTAGTCTTTGTAACAAACAGTGGTATATCAATATAAATGCAGTTGTTTCATTTAAATCAAATGTGCTTGATAGATGTTTCTACCCTTGATTGCTGATTTTAATGATATATTGTGTAAAATATAAAACTATAGGTAAAAGTCAGCGATTTTCCTTATCAAAACATGCCGCCGAGAGGAAGACCACGTAACCGACAGGTTGAAGAGTCAGAAAGTGAGGTTGGAAACCAATCCAATCCAATGAGAATGTTCGCAGAAATGCTGGCAGAAGCCATGCAATCAAGATCGCCACCTGGAGGGACCCAAGCAGCAGCCGAGCCAGCGCATCATCTGGCAAATTTTAAAGACTTCAAATTGGTTGGACCTCCCGAGTTCAAGGGAACTCTTAACCCGATAGAAGCACAGACCTGGATCGAGGAGATAGAGAAGGTCTTCCAGGTCGCACGGGTGGCCGAGGAACAAAAGACAGGATTTGCCACGTTCATGCTGAAGGGCGAGGCGAACTACTGGTGGAAGGCCAATAAGGGTCGAGCAGGTGAAGAAGTCATTCCATGGGAAAGATTTAAAGAGTTGTTCTTTAAAAATTACTTTCCAGAGAATACACAGCAGGACATGGAAGTGAAGTTCCTGGAACTGAAGCAGGGGAATATGACTGTCGCCGAGTACGCGGCAAAGTTCAATGAGCTGGCCCGATTTGCCCCACACCAGGTGGACACTGAGGCTAGGAAGGCAAGAAGGTTTGAGTTGGGACTAAAACCACGGGTACAGAAGTCAGTCGCAATATTGAAGATTAAAAACTTCTCGGAGTTATTGGAAAGGGCTATCATTGCGGAAGGGGGCAATGAAGCAGTAGCCCGATTTAATCAGGACAGAAAGAAGAACCAGGAGGCTGCCAAGGCAGGGAGCAGCGGAGGCAGCAACCCCAATAAGCGCAAATGGAATGAAAGCCAATCGTTCGGGAGCAATAAATCCGGAGGAAACCAATCTGGAGGGGAGGCGAGGAAAACTGGCAGGTGTAGCAATTGTGGGAAAAACCACACTGGGGAATGCATGAAAGGGAAAAGTGTTTGTTACCGGTGTGGACAACCGGGGCACATGGCTCCCCAGTGTCCGAACAAACAGAAAGGAGGATGTTTCTCTTGTGGAGCACCCGACCACCAGATTAAGGACTGTCCGAAGAGGAAGGGCGACGTCGGGAGTGGCAACAGGAGCAACAACAACAGCGGGAATAACAACCGGTTGAGCTACGGGGCACCAGCCAGTCAAGCCAACATGCCAACAGCCCGCACGTTCAACATGACTGTTCAGGATGTAATGGAATCCAAAGACGTGGTGTCAGGTATCATCCCAATTAATGATATAAATGCATATGTGTTATCCGATTCGGGTGCTACCTGCTCTTTTGTTTCCGAAGAATTTGCTAGTCAATTAAATTTACCTCGTGAAAAGTTAGAACACCCTATGAACGTAGAAGTTGCAAACAAGGAAATTATCCCCGTAGAATGCATTCATAGGAATTGTTGTGCTGAATTGCGAGGATTTAAGTTCAATATGGATTTGATACCAATTCGGCTAGGAGAGTTTGATGTAATCCTGGGAATGGATTGGCTATCAATTCACGGAGCAGTTATTGACTGTAAGAAGAAATGTGTACACCTGAAGACTCCTAATAAGTCGAAGGTGGTATTTTACGGTAGTAAGTCACCAAGACAATTTTGTTGTCTGACTATGATGCAAACCAAGAAATTTCTTAAGAAAGGGTGCGTATGTTATTTGGCCCATGTGGTCGATACTCGTCAGGTCAGGGATGAGATGAGTCAAATACCAATCGTGAGGGATTTCGCTGATGTCTTCCCTGATGAACTTCCGGGACTGCCGTCGGACAGGGAAACCGAGTTCGTTATCGATTTGACACCGGGAACCGCACCAATATCGAAGCCGCCGTATCGAATGGCACCTGTAGAAATGAAGGAGTTGATGGTTCAACTGTAGGAACTGCTAGACAAGGGTTATATCAGACCAAGAGTGTCCCCATGGGGAGCGCCAGTTCTGTTTGTAAAGAAGAATTCTATGCGACCTTGTATCGACTACCGGGAGTTGAACAAAGTTACGATTAAGAATAGGTATCCGCTTCCTAGGATTAATGACTTATTTGATCAACTTAAGGGAGCGAAATACTTTTCAAAAATCGACCTAAGAACAGGCTATCATCAGCTGAAGGTGAGGCAGGAAGATATCCCGAAGACTGCATTCAGGACTCGTTATGGGCACTTCGAGTTTCTGGTAATGTCATTTGGATTGAGGAATGCACCAGCAGCATTCATGGATATGATGAACAGAGTGTTCAAGCAGTACTTGGACAAGTTCGTAGTTGTATTCATTGATGACATCTTGGTGTATTCAGAAACAGAGGAGGAGTATGCTGAACATTTAAAGATTGTATTAGAAGCTCTCAGGAGGGAGAAGTTGTACGCGAAGTTTTCTAAGTGTGAGTTTTGGTTGCAGAGGGTACAGTTTCTAGGTCACGTCATCGACAAAAATGGTATTTCGGTGGACCTAGCAAAAGTGGAAGCGGTTATCAATTGGGAACAACCGAAGACGCCCACAGAGATCCGGAGTTTCTTGGGATTAGCGGGATACTATCGGAGATTCATTCAGGATTTTTCAAAGATAGCATCGCCGTTGACCAATCTCACCAGAAAAACAGTTAAGTTCGTTTGGTCGGAGAAATGCGAGGGAAGTTTCATGGAGTTGAATAAGAGACTTAGCCAAGCACCGGTGTTGACCTTACCAGACAACACTGGGGGTTTCGTAGTGTATAGCGATGCGTCACACAAAGGTCTTGGCTGTGTGCTGATGCAGCACGGCAAGGTCGTGGCGTACGCATCACGACAGCTGAAGGACTATGAGAAGGGTTACCCGACTCATGACTTGGAATAGCAGCGGTAGTTTTCGCCTTGAAGATTTGGAGGCACTACCTATACGGGGAGAAGTGCGAGATATATACAGATCACAAAAGTCTGAAATATATCTTCACTCAAAAGGAGCTGAACATGAGGCAGCGCCGATGGTTAGAATTGATCAAGGACTACGACTGTGAAATTCTGTACCATCCGGGCAAAGCTAATATAGTGGCTGATGCCTTAAGTAGAAAAGGCAAGGTGAAATTGATGCAGCTGACAGTTCAAAAGGAGTTGATAAGGGACTTTGAACGTCTGGAACTGGAGGTTAAGTATCCGATGGAGACAGACGAAAAATTGTGTACCGTAACAGCAGGTCCAACTCTACTGGATAAGATAAAGGTGGCTCAAGAATTTGACGAGGAATGCATTGACATTAAGAAGCAACTATCGGAGGGAAAAACGTTGAAGTACAAGATTGACAGCACAGGATTGCTGAGGTTCGAGGGAAGGGTCTGGGTACCGTATGTACCAGACCTAAGGGAAGAGATATTGCAGGAGGCCCATAATACGAGATTTTCGGTACATCCGGGTAGCACCAAAATGTATCAAGATCTTCGTCAACATTATTGGTGGCCGCATTTGAAAGAAGAAGTTGCAGAATTCGTCAGCCGGTGTTTAACTTGTCAGAGGATCAAGGCAGAGCACCAGCGGCCGAGCGGATTATTGCAACCCTTAGAGATTCCCGAGTGGAAGTGGGAGCACATCACTATGGATTTTGTGGTAGGACTCCCGACAACACAGAAGGGTCTAGACGCCATCTGGGTGATCGTAGATCGTTTGACCAAGTCTGCCCACTTTCTGCCGATCAAGATCAGGTACAAATTGGAGCAGTTGGCGAAACTTTACGTGAAAGAGATAGTATCGCGACATGGAGTGCCGGTATCTATTGTGTCTGACAGAGATCCGCGCTTTACGTCAAATTTTTGGAGAAGTCTACAGGAGAGACTGGGAACACAGTTGAGAATGAGTACGGCGTACCATCCTCAGACTGATGGTCAGAGTGAGCGAATAATTCAGACCCTAGAGGACATGCTCCGGGCAGTTGTGATGGATTTAGGGGGCAGCGGGGACGATCACTTGCCCTTGGTAGAGTTTGCTTACAACAACATTTATCACGCTAGCATTGGTATGCCACCGTACGAAGCGTTATATGGAAGGAAGTGTCGAACGCCGTTGTGTTGGGATGAAGTTGGTGAACGGAGATTGTTGGGACCAGAACTGGTACAACAAACTGTGGAAATCATTAAAGTAATAAGACAGCGGTTAGTAGCAGCTCAAAATCGTCAGAAGAAGTACGCCGACTTACATCGTCAGAAATGAGACTTTGAAGTTGGTAGCTTTGTGTTTCTGAAGGTATCTCCCTGGAAAGGGAAGATCCGTTTTGGGAAGAAGGGCAAATTGAGTCCTAGGTTCATAGGACCTTTTGAAATATTAAGGAGAATAGGTGAAGTGGCGTACGAGGTAGCACTACCTCCTGAACTTGAGCACATTCACAACGTTTTTCATGTATCGGTGTTACGTCCATATAAGCCAGACTACAAGCACGTTATTTCCTATGAGCCAATTCAAGTCGAGAAGGACTTATCATATGAGGAAATTCCTGTTCAAATGCTGGATAGAAAAGAGCAGAAACTGAGGAATAAAATCATTCACTTTGTTAAAGTTCTCTGGAGAAACCACGCGGTGGAAGAAGCTACGTGGGAACTCGAAGAGAAGATGAGAGCAAATCACCCTCAATTATTTGAGTAACCTTAGATTGAAATTCCGAGGACAGAATTTTTATAAGGGGGAGAAGATGTAATGTCCAGAAATTTTTAAACATTGTATCGAATTTATTTTAATAAATAAAATTCAATTTATATAATTTTACGAATTTAATTAGATCCATGTAAGAATTATTATTTAATTATATCATTATATGATTCAATAATTTTCTTTGCCTTAAAGGGACTCACTAATAGTTTGAATAAATTAATAAGTTAACCCCAACATTTGGTTGACAAGAAAATTGAAGAGAATCTAAATAAATAATTTCATTTTTACAACTATCGGATTTAAATAATTCGAACGAGAAATTATTGAGCAAATATTTTAAATAATTAACTAAATTAATTAATTATTCAATTTAAATATTAGAATATAATATTGCTAATTTAATTTGGGTCATTTCGGATTTGGGCCTAAATTCCATTTATTTTCCTACTGGGTCACTTTTGTTCAGTCGAGCCAATTCTATTTTGGATAACCCATTTCCTTCTCCTACCAAGTCGGATCATTTCGCACCGGTAAATCAAATTGGGGGACTTAGCAGACCTAGCCTTTAATCAGATAGGAACGGGAGAAAGGGGAGGGGTTAAGCCGAGCAAGGTGGAAATCCTAGCCCTATGCGCAACAGACCTAGCCACTCAATCAAATTGGACGGGCGAAAGACGGACGGAAGGGACACCAAGCCATACGCCGGCGTGTAGAAGACCCGTGCGTTGGCACGAGCGACCGACCGATCGGACTAGAGCAAGAACTCGCCGACCTCTGGACTAATCAAGGAATCGGTATGGGCGACTGAGCGATTTTCGAACGGACCAAAGGGTTAAAAGAAAGGCGATTTGACCGGTGGGGAGAACGCAAGGCTCGAGGTGCCGGCCGAACCAACGGGGAAATGATGGGAACCGTCAGTCGCTGCCTCTTTCCTACCGACAGTCAAAGGGGCGATCAATTTGGGTAATACCCGGTCTATTGGGTAACCAATTCCCTCTATAAATTGAAACCTCCACACCCTAAACCGAGTTGCTAGGAATTTCAATTAGGGAGAGAAAAGCAAGTCGCAGAGAGGAGGGAGCAGGGGAGCCAACGGCGGTGAATGTCCGGCTGGGTCGATTACTTTGAGAGAAGAAGGAGACAGGCAAATCGAACGGCAGGAAGGTATACGAGCTGTGATAGTTTTCTATTTAGGTTTTTGTATAAATTTTCCTTCTTCTGTAATTGGACTTGTGATTGCCGATTATTTTGTGTTGGTTGTATCACTGTGATTGGTTTAGTAAGCTACTTAGATGGTTTTACGTTTAGGTTTTAGTGTAAATTTCCTCCTTTTTCTTCTATCTGTATTTGGGAATTTTATTGTTACTTGATATTGGGTGTGATTTTTGGGTTTGAAACTCTGTATTTTGAAGGACCTTCAGGTCCTGACAACTTGGTTTTGAACTGAGCATTGGCCACTGTCGAATGTTAGGATTGCCAACCATGTGTTTGTTGAAATGTCTGAATAAAAAAAAACTATCCTTCCTTTGGTATTTAAATTGTTCTATCGGCATATAATCACAAATCAAACCTTGGTATTCTCTTGGTGTGATAATGTTGGGCTGTGAAATCAGCAGTATATATTTTGTTAATGCTAGCCGTGTATGAGTTCCAACTGTGGTATTGGGTGTGATTTTGCTTTGCAAACCTTGAAACAGGGGAATGTACACCCCATACGGCAGCAACTCTGCATAACTTTTCTCTTTGAATGGCTTATGTGCCTGGAACCAGTTGTTGGGTAGTAAACTGTTGGGTCATTTGGTTGAGCAAGCTACTAACAATAGTATAAATTTTTTTATTATTTAATAATAAATAATAAATAAGGTAATAAGTATTTAAATTATTATTTAGTTAATAATAAATAATAATAAGGTTAACAAGATAATTATTATCTACCAATAAATAATAAATAAAGTTAAGAAATATTCACTTAAGAACGAATAAGGTTAATAGAATAATTATTTAATTATTATTTAGAGTTAATAATTTATTTATTATTTATCCTTAAATAATAAATAAAGCTACTAAATATTTGATTATGGTTGAACTGCTACTAATAATAATCAAGTATGAATAAAGTCAATAAAATAAATATTATTTAATAATAAATAAAGAGAATAAATACTTAATTAGGGTTATTGTTAAATAATAATTAAGTATGAAAAGGGTTAATAAAATGATTATTTATTATTCACCAATAAATAATAAATAAAGGTAATAAATATTTAATTATTATTTAATCCTAAATAATAATTAAGTATAAGTGAAGATTAATAATTATTTATTATTTATCCATAAATAATAAATAAAGGTAGTAAATATTTAATTATTATTTTATCCTAAATAATAATTAAGTATAAGTAAAGTTAATAATTATTTATTATGTATCAATTATTAATAAATAAAGGCAATAAATATTTAGTTATTATTTAATTAATATTAAATAATAAATCAGATATGAATAAAGTCAGTAAATAATTATTTATTATTTAGAAATAAATAATAAATAAAGGTAATAAAAATATGACTAACATTAAATAATAATAATAATAATAATAATAATAATAATAGTAATAATAATAATAAAGTATGAGTATTATTATGAAGATAATAAATACTTATTGATTTTTTTTAATAATTAAGTGTGTGTAGAATTAATATAGTAAGTATTTAATTAAGGGTGAATACGGAATAAGGTTAATAATTACTCAATTACCCCTAAGGTAAATAGTAATTAAGCGCAATAAAATTGAATAAGTGATCAACTATTATTTAGTTGCTATTAAATCATGAAAAATGTATTATTTATATTATAAATGGTAAATAAGATTTGTTAACCCATATTTAGGGACAAATAAGAGTAATAAATCTGAGTAATCGAAGAATAGTAATCATGATTAGCTACCACTATTTTAATAGCTAAAAGTCATTAATTAAATTCTGTTTAGCTAATGTTAAATAGTAATTAAATGAAAGTGGTAAGTTATTTATCTGCCAAATAAATGGTATGGTAAGGTGTGCCAATATACAATTATGCCATATTAATTGATAAATCGACTTTATCCAATGATAGGTCATTCAAGATCAATTAATTAAAGCTAAATTTTATCTGTAGCTGAGCAAACAGGCAAGTTCTATCTTACTCAACTTTTACATTGAGCGAGTTTCTAAACCTTATGCATCATTGTTAATTCGTGCAAAAAGGTATATATTGTTGCAAGTTATTCTTTAAGCTTGAATCTTATCTCCAAGCATGCTTTAAGTGGTCCAATTACTTGTAAGATTATTCCACATCTATGTATTTATTGACATTCGCACTCGTGCATTTGAATTCATACACTTATTAAAGTTCCGAAATTATAACTATTCATGGTTAAGTCTGAACCCTTGTTCGGTGAGGCAAGTATGTGGGAATTTATAAAAGCTATCCGAACCAATCGACGGTAAGGATTCTTAGACTGTATGAACACCCCTTTTATTATAGGGGAGTACCTAGGTACCGTATATAAGGTACAACTAGCGGAATTAAATGTTATGCATATACATAGCGTACGCGAGGCTGATCCCCTCAAGTACTTATTCTGTAGCTAGTAACCAGAGGGTCAACTAGCTATTGACTCCTTTGGAAGTTATTGTTCAAAGTCTATTTGACTACCAATTGTTCTAAAAGCATTTATTGTTATTGCTTCTGATAATTCTATTGTTGAAATCTCTTTCTATATCCCTTCCGTCATGATATATTCTTATTGTTGTACTTTAAACTTGCTGAGCAAACTCGTTGCTCATCCTTGCTATATCATGACTTCATTGCAGCTAAACCCGAGACGTCAGGGAAGAACAAAGGGAAAGAAAAGATGAAGTAATAGACTTCATGTAGCAGATTTTAAACTTATGTGTAGTTAATTACTGTTAATGTAATTTAAACCTTGATATTTATTTAGGGTATGGATTTGTGTAAGTGTTTAAGGTTATTGTATTCTGGGACTAGTAACACCTTTGTAATGAACAACGTATATTTATTATATTCCGCATTTTAGTTACCATATGTTGTTAGAGGTGAATGGTTGTATTGGATCGTGATGACCGGATCCGGGTACTTGGAGACCCGAATTTGGGGGCGTCACACCGTACATCTTCCATCCTTACCTTCAACTGATGATAACCACTCCGCAAATCTATCTTTGAGAAATATCTATCTCCTTTCAATTGATCAAACAAGTCGTCGATTCTTGGCAATGGGTATTTATTTTTAATCGTGACCTTGTTCAACTCTCTGTAATTAATGCAAAGTCGCATCGATCTGTCCTTCTTTTTAACAAATAACACCGGCGCTCCCCACGGTGATACGCTCGACTGAATATACTTCTTATCTAAAAGTTCTTGCAATTGTACCTTCAATTCTTTCATCTCTACTGGGGCCATACGGTACGGAGCTTTCGATATTGGGGCAGTTCCTGACGCCAAATCGATTACAAACTCAACTTCCCTATCTGGCGGAAGTCCTGGCAAATCGTCTGGAAAGACGTCTACAAAGTCCCTTACGACAGGTATCTCTTCTAATTTCGGACTCTCTTTTCGAGTATCAACTATGTAGGCTAAATATCCCACACAGCCTTGTCTCAACAACTTCCTGACCTGCATCATCGTCAGACAACTCGCTTGCCTTGACGACTTGCTGCCGTAAAATACTACCTTTGACGGAGTCATAAGGTTAATACGTTTCTTTTGGCAATCAATTATTGCTCCATAATTGAATAGCCAATCCATACCCAAATAACATCAAATTCCCCAAGTTTGATTAGGATCAGATCTACTGTCATCACGTTTCCCTTAATGTTCACTCTACAGTTCTTATGTACGTACCTAATAGGAATTACTTCCCTATTCGCAATTTCTATATTCAAAGGGTAATCTAATTCCTCCCTAGGCAATTCTAAGTTCTTAGCAAAGTCATCGGATATAAATGAACAAGTAGCACCCGAATCAAACAATACATAAACATCTATATTATTGATCGGAATGATACCTAACACCACATCGCGAGACTGCACGACGTCTTGCATGGTCATGTTGAAAGTCCTGGCAGTAGGTCGGTTTGTTGATGCTGATCCGGTTATAGTTAACGTGCCACCACCACTGTTTCCCTTATTTCCTCTTGTTCCCGTTCCTGTTCCTCCTACTGCCTTCTTGGGGCAATCTCTAGCCAGATGATCTTTTGATCCGCATGTGACAAGCACCCTTCTTTGGATTCGGACAATTCGGTGCTATGTGGCCTTTCTGACCACAATTGTAGCAAACCCTCTTCCCCTGCAGGCATATCCCTATATGATTCTTCCCGCATGTAACACACACCTCCACCTTCTTCTTTTGACCTCCCTGTTGATTTCCAGCAGATCCATTGTCATTCCATTTCCTCTTTTGATGGTGACCACCACTGTTACTACCACTCGCCTTGTTATTCTCATTTTCACCCTTCTTCTTCTTCTGCTCCTGGTTATACTTAGTTAGAGCATCACTCCCACCTTCGGCGATAATCACCTTTTCCAAAACTCTGGCAAAAGTGTTCAATTGGAACATTGACACCTTGCTGCACAACCACGACTTCAATCCCTATTCGAATCTCCTTGCCTTCCTTTCATCGGTGTTCACTTGGTAAGTTGCGAACCTAGCCAACTCGTTAAATTTCGCAGTGTATTCCGGTACAGTCATGGTACCCTACTTCAGCTCCAGGAATTAAATCTCCATTTGATTTCGCGAGCTAGTCAGAAAATACATCTCAAAGAACATCTCCTTAAACCTTTCCCACGCGATTACACCCTGACCTCCTCGCACCTTATTCGCTTGCCACCAGTAACTGGCCTCTGACTTAAGCATGAACATTGCAAAGGCAATCTTTTGATCCTCACCAACCCTAGCAACGTCAAATACTTTCTCCATTTCCATCACCCAGGTTTGGGCTTCGATCGGGTTCAGGGAACCCCTAAATTCTGGCGATCCTACCACTTTGAAATCTTTAAATGATGTCACTAGTGGAGTTTGCGGCTGATTTGCAAGTGCTCCAGCCAAAAGGTTCAGCAACTGCTGAATATGATTAGCATTGGCATCGTTGTTGTTATTGGTAAAGCTCTCCTGAGCTTGTTGACATGGTTGGCGTCTCGGCGACATTTTCTGTTCAAGCATATACGCTTATTAGATCATCACTCAATTTCTTAAGTGTTTAATATTTAACTCAAACAATTCAGGTTAAACATTTAACACATAACATTTTCAAATAAAACTGATATTTCATTCATTCAAAAGTCTTAAACATAGAAAGATAGCATCATTGCTATTTACATCAACTATCCCAAGATCAAACAATCTTTAGGATTAAATAGTCATATTCCATTATGTATAATTACGCTGGAATTTACATCATTAACTACCATAAATATTTACACATATACTTCAATATATCTCCTATCATGGCCTATAAAGGCGTCCAACCGCCTTTCTACGTTCTTCCTCCATGATACGGAGCATCGTCCTGCGATCCAACATGTACCATGGCAAGTCTTCGAACTGAACTGGATAGTGGAGAACTCGATCCTGGGCCCTATCAATCGCTGTCTGAAAAGTATAGTCTATCTCCTCAATCTTAGCCTTCTTTGCCCGTTCGCCTTCTTCGAAAATCTCTGCACGTCGAGCGGTGTTCATCCAAGCATCCTCTACTCTAGCACGTTTCGCTGACTCCTCACTCAGATCATCCTTCAGTTTCTGAATCTCAAGTTTCATCTTCTCATTCTCAGGTAAAAAGTTTTCCTTTTGGCTTTCTGCCTGAACTAACTTCCATTCCACGTCTCCAAGACGTGTATTAAGATCCTCAATTTTCTCGTTCTTCTGGTCTATAAGAGTCTGGCGTCTATTTGCCAGTCCCTCCAAGTCTCTGACTCTATCGTGCAACTCTATGGTATGATCATATAATGCATCGTACATCTCAACATCGACAGAGGTAAGGGGTACCTCCTCGGGATCCTCATCATCCTCCTTAGCCTCTGTCTCAACATCCTCAGAATCCTCCTCTGAATTAATCTCAGGCTCATACTCCTGACCCAAAACAGTGATCAATGGAGATGGCTCTCTCTCTATCAACTGCTCCCGGATAACATGGATATCACGGGGCTCCTCATCTCCAGTCACTCGGGGCTCAACATCCCTAGGCTGACTGAATCCTCCAACATCCGACATCCTGACAACAAAGTTTAAATTTTAATTAATACTCGGTACTAGTCGCAACACATAGGTTGTTAACACATAAGCACATAGCACATAAAGTCTTTTATTATCTTTAATGAATTCTAATTCATTCCTTAGAACTCGATAAGAGTTTATCACCACAATGTTCTCTATCTCTTAAAAGGCTACTACCCTAAGGTTTCCCCACCTAAGGTTCATATCCTACAACTCTGATACCAGCTTGTAACACCCCCAAATTCGGGTACTTCGTTTCCTCAGGATTTGGTGTTCACTATCCAAATACATCACATCACATCTAACTACCCATTCAAATATAAATGAAAACTCTTAATTAAAATAGAAATCTCCCATTAAAGGGTTACAACATCTTTAACAAATAAATCTCAGGTCGTCTAACCTTAATAAAACATCAATGCGGAAACATAACATAAGTCTATTACATAAACATCATTTAAACAAATAAAACAAGTCTTCATCACTTGTTTGCTTTTCCTTTGCCCTTACTAATGTATGGCTCATCAACTCTTTCAACTTTAGTTGCAATGTTATTATGCAAGGGTGAGCAATGATTGCCCAGCAAGTACAACAACAACAATAATAATAACATGCGAAATAATCAACGGATATTGAATAATCGAAGATTCAGCTTTTGAGTTAAGATTATAAGACAAGATTCAAAAGAACATCTGAGGGTCTTCAGACCACGAACTATGTCCCAGGTTATCAAGTATTTCTACTTTAAACCTTTAACAGTCGTAAGACTATATGGACCTTACTTCTCGTACTTAGGGGGATCAGCCATTTGTACCATGTATGTGCGCAACATCTAAACGCTAACATGTAAAATAATCCCCTATAAAAGGGTTATTCATCCCAGTTTGACATCGGAGTCCGCACCAAAGGAAGTTTGGTTTGGATTTACTTCAATAACGCTTGTAGACACCAAAGTTTTGCACTTCGTATACTAACCTTGACAGGAGGGAAAATTCGTCAAATGGACCGGCCTGCGAGAGCAAAAGACAGAAAAGGTACGGACGCTCGACGCCACCATGACAATTTGCAACCGAAATCGACATGACAGCAAGGCTATCCGAATTTGGCATTCCCGGAAGGTGTGGCATGCCTCCCAATTATTCCCGGACTGTAAAATACGAACCTGTCAGCGAAAAGCAGCGTCACAGCACGAAAATCGAGGCGCAGCACGAAAATTGAGAAAGTCAAGCCAGCCAGCCGCGGATTGATCTGCGGCCAAGTGGGTGCGCCAGCACGGAAACCAGGAAATCAGCACTATCAGCTGAGTGCGATGGGAGATGGGCCAGCCAGCCAGCCTATTTCAGCCCAGTTTCATGCAGCATACAGGAGTTCAGCAGTTTTGGTGGAAGAAGAAGAAAAACAGCAGCAGTTTTAGCTCGAAAATAGAGAGAAATAGCAAAAATTCTTGTAACAATTGAGAGAAAAAGGGAGGAATTTTCCCTTATTGTGGGATTCTATCAATACATCTCATACTTCACTCAATACACAAGTTTCTACACAATTTTGGTATCATTTGCAAGGTGAAAATCTCCTTATTTTTGCAACTTCTATCATGTCATTTGGTTCAATTAAATTGAAATTTTCAAGAATATTGTTGAACAATCATGGATTAGGGATTATTGGTGAGGGTTCCATTGGAACAAAATTCTTCCTAATAACCCGATGATATCCAATTGGTGAAATTTCTAGTTTGTTCATGGATATATATTAGGCGTAGTTTAATTGATTGTAATTTCTAGGATGTGTTAGGCAATCCACGTTGTTATTATTGTAGTATTCCTTTCGTGAGCGCGTGGTAATCGTGGTTGTGAGCCTAGGAAAGCGACCCCGTGGTCCAAATCCGATGATGGACGTTTTATGTAAATAGTAAGAATGATGTAGTTTCCGTAGTAAATCTGTAATCGTTGGGCCTTAAAACGACGCTAAGGCGAGAATCGGATTTAAGGCCCCGTATTAGTGGAATATGTGATTGTTGGCGTTCGGGGTATTTTGATGGCTTACATGCCCATGAATAGCCCTTACGCGTTGTGATGTTTAAATTTGGTTTGTAATATCAAACAAAAGATTTCAAAATCAAAACAATAAAGATTTTTTCTAAAATCAATCAAAGTAGGATATTAACATCACGAGGCTAAAATTTGAAAATGCTAATGAAAGTTGATTCCTATTTCACGAGAAAGCTGAAAAGAAATTATTTCCAAATGTCACGAAAAATGGTTTTATAAAAGGAAATAAACGTTTTGTCAAACCTTGATACATAGGGCGAAAGAGATCTTAGAAATTGCCCATCCTTTATGAAAGCAACGTATAAATCTCGATTCCTATCTTGGCTAAGGTTTAGCAAATTCATGTTTTGCTCAAACGACACCTAATGAAAACCTTGCAGTTTTGACAATTAAAATCAACCCTTTCTAATAAAGAATAAAGCTTTCTCGTAGAAGCCGAAGGACATTTCAAAGCACTCTCAAAGCACGACTTTCCCTCAAAATCCAAAACGATTCTTTCACAACATTCATATAAGCACACACACACACCCACACATACCCGCACCTATACACAGGTCAAGAATTAAAGGATAGGACAGCATCAAGATTGCGGTAACCGTATTTCACGGAAGTCGCGGGGTGCCTAACACCTTCCCCTCACTTAAGCAAGCCCCCGAACTCCATGAATCTCGATTCGCGGACCAATTAATTCGGAGTCACATATGAGCCAGCGATTTATAAAAAAACGAAAACTCGGGTGAGTTGGTACATCCATTTCAAATATACCAACTGGCGACTCTGATTAATTGGCTCATCATAAAAGGCGATCTTTCAAAACCCCGTCGACATTAATGCCGACCTTTTCCAAAAATCATTAAATCAAGAAGGATAAAATTGGAAAAGACTAAAAGGACCCGCGAAGGGAAAAAACCGGCGTCGACAGCTGGCGACTCTGCTGGGGATAAGTAGAGGGCTTAAGCCGCTTTCAAATCTTGATGCTGTCTTATCCTTTAAAATTCATGAATATGTGTGTGTGTGCGATATTGTGATCTTTTGAACGTTTTCTTTTGTGAATGTGTGTTCTGTCCAATAAATGAATGGTTGAATGAAATTGCTTTACTTTCAAGTAATCATTTGCATGCGGTGAGGACGATGAATGTGAATGTATGCTGAGAGAGTGCCTCCTCCTGAGGCGAACCCGTCGGTTGCTTATTACTGGACTCGAAGGGGCTGCTCCCCGGAGATGGCTCAGGAAACGCACCACCCAAATCCGCTCCAATCGAAAGGGCTCAGACGAGTAGATTGCGAAGATTTGGGGACCTTCATGCCGAAAAGCCCGTGAGAGTAACCCTAGGATAGGTCAGCCGCAGATTAACCCTACGCAGGAAAAGTCTCTTCATACCTTTTTTACATTTCACGCATAAATGTCATGATATTATTCATATTCGCTTTCCTTTTGCCGAGAGAAATTACTAACCTCTATGTTTTGTAGGGAACAGTTGGGGAGCTTAATAAAGCCATGTTTGGCCTTTGTCATTGCATTAGAGGATTACTAACTTTCTGTTTTGCAGGGAAAGATTAAAAAACCCCAAAAACACAAAAAATTACAGCTTTAGCATGCATCCGCATTTTTATTCCCCACAACTAAACTTCGAACCTTGGTTTCTGTAGGATTGCTCCTCAAACCCGTTCGCAGTCTAGGAAGGCCCAAAACTCCATATCTGAAATGGCAGATATTCCATCTACCAATTCCGGTGCCATATCTAGGGAGGAATTTGACGACTTTAAGAAGCAGATGTTAGAAATGGCCATAATGCTAAGAGAGCAGTTGATACCCAGGCAGGAACTACCTAAGGAGGATCCACCTAAGGGCGAGCCAGTCATCCTAAAGGCCATTCCCGTACCAAACAAAATAGTGATTACTATCCCGGAGGAGGGAGATACAGATGACTTGCGAAAGAAAATGAGACAAATGGAAGAAACCATCCAATCTATGAAGGGCATAGGGTCCCTCGGTAGGGTTAACTATTCAGATTTATGTGTTTTCCCCGGAGCCAGATACCCGGAGAAATTCAAAATCCCTGAGTTTGAAAAATACAACGGGAAGGGGGATCCCTACACCCACTTGAAAATATACATTGGAGAACTCGGGTCTTCTGCCGAGGACGAGGGGTTGAGAATGCAGCTGTTCCAGAAAAGCTTAACGGGTGAGGCAAGAATTTGGTATGCCCGCCTTGACAACGCCCGAATCCACAACTGGGAAGAATTGGCCCATACATTCTTAACCCAATACAGCTTTCAGACCCAGATGACCCCTGACAGGTATCAAATGACAAAGGTTAAGAAACAACCTAGGGAATCCTTCAGGGAATATGCGCAACGATGGAGGGGCATGGCCGCACAGGTGAACCCCCCGATGACCGAGTCGGAGATGGTGATGACTTTTGTAGACATTCAAGAGGCACCGTATTATGAACGAGTCATCTCGGGGATTGGAAGACCCTTCGCTGAAATGATTAAACATGGAGAAATGGTAGATATGGGGTTGAAATTGGGTAAAATCCGGGATTTTACTGCTTTAGAAACGGCTGCCGAGCAAATACAGAATGGAAACTATGGCAGCACTTCCCGAAGGGTCCAAAAGAAGAAGGAGGAGGATGTATCCCTCATCCTATAGGGGTCATCCAGAAAAACAGAAAGCCATCTCCCGGTACAGGTGCAAAGGGTAGGGCCATCCCGACAGCCAAACTTCGCAAATCAGAGGGCAGAGGGGCGAAGGAGATTTGAGGCCTCGCAAAATCGAGTATTCACCCCACTCGGGGAGCCTCTCGAGCGGATTTTGGCGGTATTGATGGCCCAAAAGAAAATAATCAATTTGGCTCCCCCAAGTGACCCGAAGGGAAGAAGATTTGACCCAAGCAAACGGTGCGCCTACCACTCGGGTTCCCCGGGTCATGATACACAAGATTGTTGGACATTGAAACATATAATTCAGAACATGATCGACAATGGGGAAATTGTGGTGGAACAACCAGACTCTCCGAATGTTAAGGCAAATCCCCTGCCAAGACATGATGGAGGGGGAGTCAATGCGACGGAGGCAAGTGAAGCTGGGGGGCCGCCAAGGTTGAACTATGTGCAGAAAATTGAGGAAATGATCAACATGATACATGATCATGGGAGTGCACGGGTAACGCCCATTAGGTTGATAGGGGTAAGTACGAATAGCACGGAGGGACCGGTCAGGTTGACGGCTCCGAGGCCCATCATCCTTGCGGCAAGGCCGCAAATCCCTATCAGTAGTCTAAAGACTGTACCCTGGAATTATGGGGGCATGCCAGAGGAAGCGGCCAGCTGTGCTTCGGTGACGACAAAGGGGAACCCCTTATATCTTCCCGGGCGAGTCCTTGAGAGCCAAAAGAGAAAAAATGAAGAGGTTTCCGAGGAAAGGGCCATAGAATTTTTGAAACGGATGGATCACCCAGAAACAAGAGGGATCCAGATTTTAAATGAGGAGTCAAACCTAACATCAGTCATGGACTTGGTGTTGTCATCCAGTGAGCATTGCAAAACCCTGACGAAGGTTCTGGAGGAGGCATACGTGCCCAAAGAAATTAGTAAGGAGGGTTTCGGCTAGCTGGTGGGCCACCTATTGGAAAACGATGCAATATCCTTTACGGATGAGGACATTCCCAAGGAGGGAAGGGGACACCGAAAACCACTCCATATTGCGGTAATCTCCTCAGGATATGTCATGAATGGGGTGCTGATCGATGGGGGATCGGTATTGAATATATGCCCTCTCAGTACGCTAAAGAAAATGAACATCAGTTCCAAGCGCCTACGGGCCAGTCATGTGGTGGTCCGGGCTTTTGACGGATCCCGGAGGGATACCATTGGAGAAATAGAATTGTCGGTGGAGATAGGGCCCTGTACTTTTGACATCTCTTTCCAAGTTCTTGACATCGCGGCCAGCTACAACCTGCTGTTAGGGAGGCCATGGATACACATGGCCGGGGCAGTTACCTCCACGCTCCACCAACAAATCAAGCTAATCATCGATGGGAATCTGGTAACAATCTCGGCCGAACGTGATGACCCTTCTCCTCCTAGGAGTGACTTGCCAGTGATCAATGTGGATGAGTCGGCAGCACCTGCCAGCTTTCAAGCACTGGAGATCAGCACTCCCCACTATAAATGCCTGGGAGCTCCAACTGTGAAACCTAGGGTCTCTCCCGAACTTACCTTTGTGGCAAAGGAAATGATAAAAATGAACTTCCAGCCTGGGCAGGGGTTAGGAAGGAGCAGTCAGGGAATCACCGAGCCCATTCATCTACCACAGCAGATAGGCAAAGCAGGGCTGGGATACCATGAGGACGCAGCACGGAGACACCGTCGGGGTGCGGCTCTGATTCGACTAGCTGGCAGTCCAGTGACCAAAGTCGACAATGAGCAGGGGATCAGCGAGCCTGTGATTGGGGCAGGGAATGAAGAGTTAACCCCCGCACGTAATGAGTCGGCCCGGAGGGAAAGTTTCCTGCAGGAGGTCGCAAAGGAGTTTGAAACCAAATGCTACATCCCCGAACAATCAACAAGCAGTGGGGAGGGGACGAATATTATCGCCCCACCCGGGGCCCAACAAGTTGTGCCTGTCATCGATTGGGCAGGGCTGATCATTCCTGAAGAGAATAGGAGGGAGGACTCAGGCGACGTAGCCGTAATTATCGGGGAAGTGTCCGATGTAAAGCCCCCTTTCATCCAGCGCATTTCATCTGACCTGACTGTCGACAACTGGACCATGAAGCCAGTAATATCCAAAAAAGGGTAAAACTCGACGTCAGGATGGTGGACCCCAGAGGATGGGGGAATGAAGAAGTTTTATTTTTGTTGTTGTTTTATTTCTGCATAATTATGTCGTTTCTTCGTGTTATTTTGAAAATGCGATCGTCGTGAAAAATGATTTATATATGACAAGTATTTTGTTTCATGTCAGGTGTACCAATTTGAGTAATCCTTGCCTAACAAATGGTCTTGCAAATTTAAATGATGATTATGATTTTGACATTGAGCTGGATTTCGATTTAATGGGCATTGAACAAGACGAGACAGATTACGACGATGCGCCTGACGAGATCAAAGGATAGGTCGAGGACAAACCCAAACCCAACTTGGACCAAACCGTCACCATTGATATTGGAACCCCTGACAAGCCAAAAGAACTCAAGATAGGGACAGACCTTACCCCCAGCCAAAAAGCCGAAGTGACTGAGTTGCTAAAACAATATGAGGATGTCTTTGCCTGGTCTCATGAGGATATGATCGGATTGTCCACCGACATTGTGGTACACCGATTACCCATCAAGGAGGGTTTCCGGCCTGTCAAACAAAAATTAAGAAAGTTGAAACCGGAGTGGAGCCTAAAAGTAAAGGAAGAGATCATCAAGCAGTTCAGGGTGGGAATCATTATGGTGTCCACTTACCCGGAATGGCTGTCCAATGTAGTCCCAGTGGCTAAACCTGGAGGAAAAGTAAGGGTATGTGTAGACTACAGAGATCTAAACAAGGCCAGTCTCAAGGATAACTTCCCGGTGCCTTTCATACACATCCTGGTAGATAACACAGCCCAGTACGAAATGTACTCTTTTGTGGATTGCTTCGCGGGATATCATCAGATAATGGTGGCAGAAGAAGATCGAGAAAAGACCGCATTCATCACCCCTTGGGGCACTTTCTGCTATAGGCGATTGGCTTTTGGCCTCACAAACGCGGGGGCTACTTATCAGAGAGCCATGATGGCCTTGTTCCATGATATGATGCACCAGGAGATAGAAGTCTACGTGGATGACATTATTGTGAAATCGAAGGTAGAATCCGATCATATAACCCATCTCAAAAAGCTATTTGATCGGCTCAGAAAGTATAATTTGAAACTCAATCCAGCCAAGTGTGCGTTCGGAGTGCAGTCGGGTAAGCTCTTGGGATTCCTGGTGAGTGATCGGGGCATTGAGTTGGACCCAGCAAAGATTAAGGCCATTGTGGATATGCCGGCACCTCACACAGAAAGGGAGATAAGAGGATTCCTCGGGAGGATAAACTTTATCAGCCGTTTTATATCCCACTTGACGACTACATGTGAGCCGATTTTCAAATTGTTAAGAAAGGGTGCTTCCCAAGAATGGAATGAGCAATGTCAGAGGGCTTTTCAGATCATTAAGAAACAACTGACGGAGGCACCAGTGCTGGTACCCCCGAAGGATGGGATCCCTTTGTTTATGTATATATCCGTCAACGCCATCGCGATGGGATGTATGCTGGGACAAAAGAACGAGGCGGGTAAAGAGCAGGCCATCTATTACCTCAGCAAAAGATTTAGCCAATGTGAGCAGAATTACACTCCCATCGAGAAGACCTGTTGTGCTCTGGCCTGGGCTGCAGGGAGATTACAGCACTACCTCCATGGGCATACAACGTACTTGATATCAAGAATGGACCCCCTGAAATATATTTTTGAAAGGCCCATGCTGAATTGTCGACTATCAAGATGGCAGTTAATCTTACAACAGTTTGACATGGTGTACGTGACCCAGAAGGCCATGAAAGGACAGGGAATTGCAGATCAGTTGGCAGAAGCCCCATCAGGAGGGATGGAGCCTTTGGAAACTCTTCTTCCGGGCGAGGATATATTTTGGGTATCACGCGAGAGATGCGATGACGAGGGACAGTTCTGGAAGCTGTATTTTGATGGTGCCATGAATGCCGAGGGGGCAGGAGTCGGAGCGGTCCTAGTCTCTATCACCGGAGAACAATACCCCGTGGCCACTAAACTTCGTTTCAGCAATTCGAACAACACCGCTGAATATGAGGGGTGTATCTTGGGACTCCGCTTGGCCCGTGACATGGGAGTGAAGAGACTAGCGGTGTTCGGGGATTCAGAATTGGTAATCAGACAGACAATCGGGATATACAACACTAAGGAGCTTCGGTTACTTCCATACCATCGTTGCGTCATCCAGCTGATGCAAGAGTTCGAGGATATCGCCTTCCGCCATATTCCTCGGGGACGAAATGACTTTGCCAATGCATTGGCGACTCTGGCCTCCTTAATCCACGTGATCAAGAGTAGGGACAGTCCACAGATTGAGATCACCGTACAGAATGCCCCGGCATATGAGGAACATGTGGCAGTGTTATCAAACGAGGTGGGGGTACGTAGGCAGCCATCATGGCGCGGTCCGATCCCTTAAAAAATAATCATTTCCCTAACCGAATCCAATTTTCAATAGCCAGATAAAACCTTCCTACACCCTCAAAACCTTTCCGAACAGTTAACCAAAATCTGAGATTCAATCCGATGAAATCAAAAGGCGTGCGGCGATATCTGTCAAATCTCCATCAAGACTTGAGAGGAGAAAGAAGGCGAAATGTCAAAATCGTGGTCAACTGGATAAAATGAGGATCTAATGAAAGGCAATGATACGGCAAAAGGGAAAATGACTAAATTTAAATGCATGTCTATATATATGAGTCACTTTATTACAAGATTTCTCTTTCAATAACTGATGAAACTAACATAGTCCATGCAGGAAATAAAATAATCTACAAATCTGAAACTAGCTGAAGCAGGATGGACAAGGTGGTGGATAGATCTAAAGCGTCAGCATCTCCTGCAATCTGCTGCCCCATCATATCAATACGATCTAGTAAAGCAATAGCTCGGCTGACAGTCCCAAAATGAGCATCTACCACTACCCTGGTCTGAAATACAATGGCCTCTCTGTCATCAATGGCAGCATCTCTAGCCCGAATGGCATCATCTCTCTCGACAAGGGCGGCATCCCTCTCGGCTTCAGTAGTAATCAAGGCCAGGCGGAGTCGGGAATCCTCAGTAACCCGACTCGGGGCAGAATCGGCTGAGACGGGGTGGTCTGTGGTATCCTTTGGGGAAATCACTCCAGAGTCATCAAAGGCCCCAGTCCGACTCAAACTAGCCGAATCCAAGTCTCCGCGTAACCACTGTACGTAAGCAAATGTCTGGATGTGACAGCTCTCACTATATTCGGCAAGGGTCCTGCAATCCCAAAGCTCGTATACCTGCAATAGATCCCTCTCTGTACAGGATGATATAAGGAATCGGTATGCGGCTGCACCCGCGAAGGGGTGTAAATCCTGTGTCTGATCAAACTGCCCCATAACCGCCAGGGGATGATAGGTCTCAACGTCACCCCCTCAAACCAGCGATGGGGATGAAATCCAGGTTAGACACATGAGTCAAGAAGCTCATGAAGGAGCAATAGCCCGAATGGACCAATAGGTGAAAGGGATCCTCAATGACAGACAAAAATGATGTCCAGGAGGCCACATCAGTACAACTCACGGGACGAAACGAAAACTGCATGGTTATGTCATGGCTAAAGCAAAACCCTCGGCGACGGAAGTGGCCGATGGGACTAAGATGACTCATGAACCACATATACAACAAAGTCGAGCTCCCTCTGAATACCCTGCCTCGGAAAGACTGGCAATATGAGGCTGACATGTAAGTATCCGCCAATATCATGGGAAGGATGGTGTGATCCTCCTGAAGGGATCTAACGGCCAGCGATAACCCGCATATCCAACTGATCGGATCCTGCGGGCAAGTACAAAACTGAGACGACACAGGCCATCAGAACGTCTACTCTCAAGGAACCCCAGCGCTCCTCGGACACGGAAAAATCACCGAAGAAAAGACGAAAGCTGTCGGGTGAACCAAATCGGTCGATCAAGAACTGAAGGGGAACCATATGGTCTGATATGATCACCGGTAACAGGACAGCCCTCCGCAAACCGGTAAAGGTCAAGAACTGACGGCGCATGGAACCAGCCGTGACCCTGGCACAAGGTCTATCCAAAGGCAAGCCGGTGAAGCGAGCATACTCCTCCAGGGTGGGGGTCAGCTCTACTGTCCCTAGCCTAAACACCTGACGGGCAGGGGCCCAATAGCTCAGAATACCATCCACGAAGCCCGCTGGCACCTGAAAGGTCAATAAGGACAAAGAATGGCCCAAAAGACCATCTGCGATAACCCTGTCTGCCGGTAATAAACTGTCAAAACAGCGGAGGAGACTGCCAACCAACCCTATGGGAGGAATGGAATCCAAACGTACCACGGCATCTGAGGACGACATCTGTGAAAAATAGTATCAAAAAGACTGTACAGGGGTCATTCTCTATCCATGAATAAAAAAGGGCATGCATCATACATTAAAAAAAATAAACAGAACAAGTGAACTCCATAAAGATAAAAAGGGAACTGTGCATAATAGATAAATGAGTTCAGTACATAGTGCATAAATGAAAAAGAAATCTAAACAGATGCAGGTACAAGAAGCCCTATCCTAACCTGATCTAAATAAAATCAGTATCATCTATGAAAGCAGGATCCTCGAACTGATCCCCTGGGGTCGTCGAGCTCGGAGGACCAAAGTTCATATCAGGAATGTATGGATGCGCTGTGGCATCAGATGAACTCAGTCCTGCATCATAACCCGCACCGTCTGGATCGTAGGCGTAAGCCTCCTCCGGGGTCCGGCCCAGCACCCGAAGAAACAACGACAACTGATCTACCTGACGGGTCAATGTGGCGATCTGCTCAGCGTGGGTGGGGGTCCGAACACAGGCAGCCCAATCAGTCATCGTCACCGAGCCTGAAACCATGTCTCCAAGAAAGAAAGTGGCCCGAGTCTGAGGACCGATGGTACGGGGCACCCACCAGGTACGGAATGCATCACTTGTACTGGGACCCGTAGAAAGCATCTGACCGTCCTCCCCGGCGGGCATGATCTCCGAGGGCTGAGAATCCAGCGGCCAGGAAGTAGTGAAATGAAGGGAATGCGGGATGCGAATCTCTCCGGTCACACATCTGAAGGCGCGCTCCCCTAGGTACATCACCCAACCTCCAACACTCTGCAGGGTGAGACGACGGGTGGAAAGTGCAAACTCCGGGCCGGAAGGATGTCCATCGGTGAACCCCACAGCCAGATGCTCCGAAAGATAGGGAGTCCAGGCGACCTCCGCAGCAGTGATCAGCTCCAGCTGAATGCGGCAATGGGCAAAGCTGCCCGACACACTGGGACCACTCCTCTAAAGTGCTGTGATGCCATCGCCGACCCCGGGGATAAGTGTCCGGGCCAAGGGTGGTGACAGGCCTCAAGCATGGAAAACGCTCGTAAGCCCAGAACTGTGAACGGAAACAAGGCAGGGCGTGAGTAACTATTAAAATGCGAAAAAGAGAAATGAAATAAAGATAAGTGCAATAAATCAAAAGGAGGAGAAGACTCACCAACAGGAAGTGATAAAAACCGAGCCAGTCATCGGTCTGTCCCTCTGAACGTAGACGCAGACCATGGAGGAAATAAGCGAAGGTGAACGACCCCCAGTCGTAGTCACCAATCCGGTCTACATCTCGAACAGCCCCTACGACGCTGAAGTGGATGGTAGATGAGTTGTTCCCTAGGAAACAACCCCTCATGATAGTCAGGAACAAGCGCCGTAGCAGGATGTCACGAGTGCCCTGATCCGCTGGGATAGGCTGTGCGTATAGACCTCCGACAGCATCGACAGCTAATGCTCCGGACCGGATACTACGGGCCTTGAAGACCCGGTCATCGATAGCAAAGCCCAAAAGAGCGCGGACCTCTGCTGGAGTAATATCGAGGTCCAGGGGGACACGGGACCCGGTGAACTCGATCCCCGTGATATACCGCCAATCCCAAGGGGTCAGCACGACCTCACAGTCCAGAAGATGAAGGGACTGGGTCTGATGAAACCACCTCTCGGATAAAACCCGCATATAACCCCAGGGGCACTGGCGGGGAATGATGGTGAAGAAGTGGCGAAAGCCCCAGGAGTCCACCACCGCGCGGTAATCATTGTGCAAGGCCGCGTAAAGGGAGTAAATGTTGAACCAGTTACCCCTCGGCTGGGTAAACTCAGGCACCTGTGAAAATCACCAATGGTTCAGTCCAGATAGAACAGAAATTGAGGAATTGAGAGCAAATTTAGAGCAGAATTGAATATACCTCATTAGCAACAAGGGATGCCGAGGGATAACGGCTGAGATCCCGACCTAATAGGTCGGGTATCTGGACAGAAGCGCCAGATAAAGCGCGATGAGAAGGGGGAGCCGGTGTGCTGGAAGACGGCTCCTCCACCGCAACCTCCGGAGGAACAACCTCCTCAACGTCCGGATGATCAGGACGGATGACAGCCTCCGTCAAGCGACAAGCCTGACGGGTCCGAGGAGGAACAGGGGCAGGTGCAGCCCTACGACGGTGAACACCCGAAGTCCGAGAGGCAGAAGAGCTAGTGGGCGCATCAGAATCCATAGCTGGGATAGAACAGGCGAAAAGGAAGGTAAGTTCCCTTTTAAAAAATTATGCAATGAATATTCTAAATGCCTATCCTCATCATATAATTAATGCAGCATGATACACATAAAAAAAAAAAAAAAATCGGCAGAGTTCCGTCTATAAAATGGACATCCCATGCATATCCAAGCATGTTTTTCATATGTGTAAATAAAGCATGTAAAGTGCCATAAATGCATGATTTTCTTTCAAAAAGGAGCAAACATATACGTGGGATCGCCTCATGAACATAAAATAGGACTCAAACAGTTAATACATAACATGTATATATGATAGTACATTGCATAGCATTGTAAAGCATACATTTTATCTCTAAACATGCAAATAGTCAAATGTATAACAAAACATTGACGAAATTGAAAAGTTACCGGTCAAAGTGTTACCTGTAGCGCGTAGATCGATCCTACCGGAGCAGTTTTTGCAGGAAAGTTGAAAAAATCGACAAAAGGCCCTTGCAAAAAAGCAAAAATCGAGAGAATCTATGTGAGTTGGAAGTTGAAAGTGACAGATCTGGAAGCGGCGAGCCGCTTATACATCCCGATCTTGGCCGCAGATGTATCTGCGGCTGGCCGCAGATCAATCTGCGGCTGGCCCTGGTGGGTCCCACCTTGCTCCCTTGCAGCCAATTGACGTGTTGAGTGAAAAAAGATCACGCGATGGGTGACCGGCGACGATACCCGGCCCCGACGAGACGATCGACCGGCGACGATAACCGGCGATCACGAGATGGATGTCCGGCGACGAAAACCAGCTCCGACAAGATAACCAACCGGCGACGATAACCGGGGGTTACGAGATGGGTGACCGGCGACGATACCCGGCCCCGACGAGACGATCGACCGGCGACGATAACCGGCGATCACGAGATGGATGTCCGGCGACGAAAACCGGCTCCGACAAGATAACCAACCGGCGACGATAACCGGGGGTTACGAGATGGGTGACCGGCGACGATACCCGGCCCCGACGAGACGATCGACGCCGGCGACGATAACCGGCGATCACGAGATGGATGTCCGGCGACGAAAACCGGCTCCGACAAGATAACCAACCGGCGACGATAACCGGGGGTTACGAGATGGGTGACCGGCGACGATACCCGGCCCCGACGAGACGATCGACCGGCGACGATAACTGGCGATCACGAGATGGATGTCCGGCGACGAAAACCGGCTCCGACAAGATAACCAACCGGCGACGATAACCGGGGGTTACGAGATGGGTGACCGGCGACGATACCCGGCCCCGACAAGACGATCGACCGGCGACGATAACCGGCGATCACGAGATGGATGTCCGACGACGAAAACCGGCTCCGACAAGATAACCAACCGGCGACGATAACCGGGGGTTACGAGATGGGTGACCGGCGACGATACCCGGCCCCGAACGAGATGATAGATTGGAGGAGTGAACCTAACGACCAACAAATACGGTCAGAGGGTTGCTGCATTGACACTCTTTCGAATGTTTGAATGCGCTACATCTTGTGTTGTACCATAAACTACATGTGTTGCATCGTGTGTGTATTATCATATCTGTGCACTGTCATTCAGACATCGGGTGTCTGTTTCTTTATCCTGTTCATTTCATTTAACATTTCACAAACATGATAAAGAGGGGCAGCTGTAGACACCCAAGTTTTGCACTTCGTATACTAACCTTGACAGGAGGGCAAATTCGTCAAATGGACCGGCCTGCGAGAGCAAAAGACAGAAAAGGTACGGATGCTCGACGCCACCATGACAATTTGCAACCGAAATCGACATGACAGCAAGGCTATCCGAATTTGGCATTCCCGGAAGGTGTGGCATGCCTCCCAATTATTCCCGGACTGTAAAATACGAACCTGTCAGCGAAAAGCAGCGTCACGGCACGAAAATTGAGGCGCAGCACGAAAATTGAGAAAGTCAAGCCAGCCAGCCGCGGATTGATCTGCGGCCAAGTGGGTGCGCCAGCACGGAAACCAGGAAATCAGCACTATCAGCTGAGTGCGATGGGAGATGGGCCAGCCAGCCAGCCGCAGATGGATCTGCGGCCAGCCTATTTCAGCCCAGTTTCGTGCAGCATACAGGAGTTCAGCAGTTTTGGCGGAAGAAGAAGAAAAACAGCAGCAGTTTTAGCTCGAAAATAGAGAGAAATAGCAAAAATTCTTGTAACAATTGAGAGAAAAAGGGAGGAATTTTCCCTTATTGTGGGATTCTATCAATACATCTCATACTTCACTCAATACACAAGTTTCTACACAATTTTGGTATCATTTGCAAGGTGAAAATCTCCTTATTTTTGCAACTTCTATCATGTCATTTGGTTCAATTAAATTAAAATTTTCAAGAATATTGTTGAACAATCATGGATTAGGGATTATTGGTGAGGGTTCCATTGGAACAAAATTCTTCCTAATAACCCGATGATATCCAATTGGTGAAATTTCTAGTTTGTTCATGGATATATATTAGGCGTAGTTTAATTGATTGTATTTCTAGGATGTGTTAGGCAATCCACGTTGTTATTATTGTAGTATTCCTTTCGTGAGCGCGTGGTAATCGTGGTTGTGAGCCTAGGAAAGCGACCCCGTGGTCCAAATCCGATGATGGACGTTTTATGTAAATAGTAAGAATGATGTAGTTTCCGTAGTAAATCTGTAATCGTTGGGCCTTAAAACGACGCTAAGGCGAGAATCGGATTTAAGGCCCCGTATTAGTGGAATATGTGATTGTTGGCGTTCGGGGTATTTTGATGGCTTACATGCCCATGAATAGCCCTTACGCGTTGTGATGTTTAAATTTGGTTTGTAATATCAAACAAAAGATTTCAAAATCAAAACAATAAAGATTTTTTCTAAAATCAATCAAAGTAGGATATTAGCATCACGAGGCTAAAATTTGAAAATGCTAATGAAAGTTGATTCCTATTTCACGAGAAAGCTGAAAAGAAATTATTTCCAAATGTCACGAAAAATGGTTTTATAAAAGGAAATAAACGTTTTGTCAAACCTTGATACATAGGGCGAAAGAGATCTTAGAAATTGCCCATCCTTTATGAAAGCAACGTATAAATCTCGATTCCTATCTTGGCTAAGGTTTAGCAAATTCATGTTTTGCTCAAACGACACCTAATGAAAACCTTGCAGTTTTGACAATTAAAATCAACTCTTTCTAATAAAGAATAAAGCTTTCTCGTAGAAGCCGAAGGACATTTCAAAGCACTCTCAAAGCACGACTTTCCCTCAAAATCCAAAACGATTCTTTCACAACATTCATATAAGCACACACACCCACACATACCCGCACCTATACATATTTCATGAATTGAAGGATAGGACAGCATCAAGATTGCGGTAACCGTATTTCACGGAAGTCGAGGGGTGCCTAACACTTTCCCCTCACTTAAGCAAGCCCCCGAACTCCATGAATCTCGATTCGCGGACCAATTAATTCAGAGTCACATATGAGCCAGCGATTTATAAAAAAACAAAAACTCGGGTGAGTTGGTACATCCATTTCAAATATACCAACTGGCGACTCTGATTAATTGGCTCATCATAAAAGGCGATCTTTCAAAACCCCGTCGACATTAATGCCGACCTTTTCCAAAAATCATTAAATCAAGAAGGATAAAATTGGAAAAGACTAAAAGGACCCGCGAAGGGAAAAAACCGGCATCGACAACGCTTCTAGAATTTAGAACGCTCATCAACTATAACTAGTCGAATCAATAAGGGTTCGCTAGTCAATCAAGATTCAATAAAAATGTAATTAATATTTGAGAATCAAAGACTGAATCTCCCAAAAGATACAATTGAATGAATTAGAATTAAGAACTTATTCAAGTAAGTAATAGCATTATAAAGCTTGCATGATAAAAGGATGAAGTTCAGGAACTTGCATAGAAATAATTAAATAAGGATAAGATACTTGCTTTCAACGAAATAAAAAGATTAGTAGTAAACTTACCTCGTGCGTAGATTACAAATTAAAATTCACGTTTTTTAATCAACCTATACATTCGGTTTATAAAGCAATAACAATAATTAGTTACAATATTATAAACACTTCAGGATTCATTCACATTCAATTTTTAATATCTCAATTGTTTTGTGGTTATCAGTCTCACTTCAGAAGTTATAAGCCTAATTCTAGCAATATTATACTTAAGAATTCCTAAAACTCAACGCTAAGTTTGGGTTCATCGGTCTTTTTATTTATAATCAGCAAGTATATGCTTAGCATCCAACTCAACATCTTGGTATTCGTTCAACACATTAATCTAAGTTTTAAACATGCATAGGGTGACATAACATAACTATAAAGAAAGAAAAAAATTTAACATTTCCTGCAATGAGCTCGCCGGGGCGAGAATTTCTTCACAAAATCTCTCGTCGGGGCGAGAATTTCCTTTAAAGTTTTCTTGCCGAGGCGAGACTTCGCTGGGGCGATAAAACTCAGTTTAATGAGCTCGGCGGGGCGAGATCCCGCGCGGGGCAAGAAAACGCAGGTCATTGAGCTCGCTAGGGCGAGAAACACGAATTCCAGATTCTGCAGTTCGCGAAGAACGCAGAAAAATGCCAAATTTGGCCAAAGTTTTTCATCGAATGACAAATCTAAGTCTACCCATTCATCATATGTGTTATAAAATCAAAACCCATTACATACACAGCGATTTTAACATTATAGACAGTCTAAACAACTAATTAAAGGCTAAAAATTTCGCTGTTCATACTTTATACTAATAATTAGATACAATTAGCAAAATCAATCGCAGTGAATTCGTTTGTTAACCTAATATATCCGTTTAATCTCTTGTTTTCTTCGTTTTTACATGCATAAACATAATTTGTCATCAATTTAACCAATTAACATGCAAAACAAGTATTAATTTCATACATTTAAGCCATATCCGTATATATAACTACTTTGTAAGTTTCTGAATTCTCATATAAATGTAATTTCATAGATTTAATTCTCTAAATCACTTATAAATCACATATAAAACACATTTATGCATGCTTACAAATATCTAACATCAATTTGTTAAAGATTTAGCCATAGAATTTACTTTACAGAAAACACAGTGTACGTTCATGGAATAAAACTTGAAAGAACATGAATCAAAGTTGAATTTAAGGAATTTACCTTGATTAGTAGTCTAGATTAAGCAACAAATGAACTAATTCCTTTTTCCCTTCTTTAATTCTCTCAAATTTCTCTCTTTTTCTCTATGTGTTAACTCTTAGAAATTGATGAACAATGATCGGTATAATAATAATACGTGAAAATTAAATGACAGAACATGGTGTCAGTTAATAACTGGCACCAACTCCCACTAAGCCCTCGTTTGGCTACTCATTTATTCCTCCCTTCTAATTTATTTTAATAACTTACTTATTATGTAGTTTAATGTCACATAATTAATCAATTAAATAATCTCATTTAAATCAATTAAATAAAATAGAATAATTCTACATTAAATCACATAGTCACATAAATAAAATTTTCCTTTATTAATAATGACAAATTATTAAATCTCTAATTAATTATTAAATTAATTAGAAATAACATTATACTTATTTAAATAATGCATTTAATCAAATAAATTCAATTAAACACATACTTTGAATATAAAAATTCTCCACATTAATTTAATTAATGTAACACATATAATTAAATTAATCTACCACAAATTCATCAATTAATCAATTAATTCAATAATCAAATCATCGAAAAATATTTATTTAATTTAATAAATATTTAAATTAAATTACAAAATTCTCGTTCGTCACAACCGATCTCCTAACCTCTCTTCATAACCTCCTTAGAGCATTTTGCACTAACAGTCTCGCAACATATCTGTTATTCCTAACACATAGATTGGATTAACATATTTAATCATTCCTCCACTCCTAATCAAGGTTTTAAACTCTAACCTTTATTTAATTATTCAATATCTTATTTATAAGTCTTATAAATATCCAGGATATCATACACATCACTGAGTATTGTCTCCGATGCCATCACTGGGTATCGTCCCCAATGGACACATCACTGAGAATCGTCTCTGATGTCATCGTTGGGTATCGTCTGACGAACGAGATTTTTGTAATTTAAATTAAATATTTATTGAATTAAATAAATATTTTTCGACGATTTAATTATTGAAGAATCCTTTTAAGGGGGGAAAGATGTGACGAATGAGATTTTTGTAATTTAAATTAAATATTTATTGAATTAAAAAATATTTTTCGACGATTTAATTATTGAATTAAATAATTAATTGCTGAATTTGTGGTAGATTAATTTAATTATATGTGTTACATTTGTTAAATTAATGTGGAGAATTTTATATTCAAGTATGTATTTAATTGAGTTTATTTGATTAAGTGCATTATTTAAATAAGCATATGTTATTCTAATTAATTTAATAATGAATTAATTAGAGATTTAATAATTTGTCGTAATCGATAAGTGAGAATTTTAATTATGTGACTATGTGATTTAATGTGGTATTATTTTATTTTATTTAAATAATTTAAATGAGATTATTTAGTTAATTAAATATGTGACATTAAACTATATTATAAGAAAGTTATTAAAATAAACTAGAAGGGAGGATAAAAGGACTAGCTAAACGAGGCCTTAGTGGGGGTTGGTGCCAATTATCAACTGACACCATGTTTTGCTAGTTTAATTATCACGTATTATCATTATTACTATTTTCCTAAGCAAGACAGAAAACTCAGAGAGAAAATTGAGAGAAAAATTGTGAGGGAAAGAAGAAGAATTAAGAATTGAGAAGAAATCCTTTCATTTGTTGCATAATCTAAGCACTAATCAAAGGTAATTCCTTGAATTCAAACTTTAATTTATGTTCTTTTAAATTTTATTCCATGAACGTATGTTTTAAGTTTTCCGTAATCTGAATTCTAAGGCTAAATTTTTAATACCTTGATGTTAGATGTTTGTAAGCATGCATAAATGTATTTTATATTATTTATATGTGATTTAGAGTAATTAAATCCATGAAATCATGTTTATATTAGAGTTCTGGAATTATAGAGTAGTAATACACGAATATGGCTTAAATGTATGAAATTGATGCTTGTCTTACATGTTAATCGGTTAAATTAATAATTGATTATGTTTATGCATATAAAAACAAAGAAAACAAAAGTTAAACGGATTAATTTGGTTAAGAAACGAGTTTATTGTGATTGATTTCGCTAACTGTATTAAAATGCGAACATAAAGCATAAACAGTGAATGTTTAATCTTTAAATTGGTTATTTAGATTGTTTATGATGCTAAAATCATTGTGTACATAATGGGTTTTGATTTTATATCACATATGATGAATCAGTAGTAATTAAACTAGTGAATTATGAAAAACTTTGGCCAAATTTGGCATTTTTTTGTGTTCTTCGCGAACTACAGGAACTGGGTTTCGAGTCCACTGCCCCGGCGGTGAAAATACACTAGGAATAGCGCCCCGGCAGTGTCCCCGCCCTGGCGGTCTAAATAAACTGGTTTTGTCGCCCCGACGGTGTCTTCGCCCCGGCAACAAAATTGAACTAATTTCTACCGTCCTAGCGGTATCCTCGTCCCGGCGGGCATTTTGTAAAGGAAACCACCGCCCCGACGGTGGAACAAGAAATGAAAATTTTCTTTTTCTTTGTACTCATGTTATATTGCCATATACATGTTTAAAGCTTAGACTAAGGTATTAAATGGATAAAAAGATACTATGATGGATGATAGCCTATACCTAATAATTATCCGGTGAGAATTGAGATATTAAAATGAATATTGGATGAGAATGAATCCTGAAGTGTTTATAATACTGTAACTAATTATTGTTACTGCTTTATAAACGGAATGTATAGGTTGATTAAGGAACGTGAATTTTAAATTGTAATCTACGCACGAGGCAAGTTTCTGAACTTTACTTTTATATTGAAAGCAAGTTTCTTAATTCTACTTTTCATTGAGCAAGTTCTAAAACCCTATCTCTCTTTTATGCAAATTTCTATACTCTATTTCATATTGAGCAAGTTCTTTACCATAGTTCATTCAAGTTCATGAATTCAAATGTGTTATTCTGATTCCTTTTAAGTAATACTTCAGTTATACAGAGTTATTCGATTGTACGCCTTTGAGATTCAATCTCTTGTTCTCGAATATCTTTCATATTAGATTATTGAACCTTGATTGACTAGCGAACCCTTATTGATTCGACTAGTCCATAGTTGATGAGCGTTCTAAATTCTAGAAACGTTATTGAAGTAAATCTAAACCAAACTTCCTTTAGTGCGGACTCTGATGTCAAACTGAGATGAACAACCCTTTTATAGGGGATTATTTTACGCGTTAGCGTTTAGATGTTGTGCACATACATGGTACAAAGGTCTGATCCCCTTAAGTACGAAAAGTAAAGTCCATATAGTCTTAGGACTGTTAAAGGTTTAAAATAGAAATACTTGATAACCTAGGACATAGTTCGTGGTCTTGTGACCCTCAGATGTTCTTTTGATTCTTGTTTTCCTAATCTTGATTCAAAAGCCGAGAATTCGATTATACGATATCCATTGATTACTCGCATGTTATTATTATTTTATTATGTTACTTGCTGGTCAATTGTTGCTCACCCTTACATAATAACATTGCAGCTAAAGTTGAAAGAATTGATGAGCCATCCACTAGTAAGGGCGAAGGCAAAGCAAACAAATGATGAAGACTTGTTATATTTGTTTAAATAATGTTTATGTAACAAATTTATGTTATGTTTCCGCATTGATATTTTATTAACGTTAGATGACCTGGGATTTATTTGTTAAAGATGGTGTAACCCTTTAATGGGAGATTTCTATTTTAACTAAGAGTATCATTTATATTTGATTGGGTAGTTAGATGTGATGTAATGTATTTAGATAGTGAACACCAAATCATGAGGAAATGAAGTACCTGGATTTGGGGGTGTCACAGGTTGGTATCAGAGCTGTAGGTTATGAACCTTAGGTGGGGAAACCTTAGGATAGTAGCCTTTTAAGAGATAGAAAACATTGTGGTGATAAACTCTTATCGAGTTATAAGGAATGAATTATAATTCATTAAAGATAATAAAAGACTTTATGTGCTATGTGCTTATGTGTTAACAACCTATGTGTCGCGATTAGTACCGAGTATTAACTAAAACTTAAACTTTGTTGTCAGGATGTCGGATGTTGGAGGATTCAGTCAGCCTAGGGAGGTTGAGCCCCGAGTGGCTGGAGAGGAGGAGCCCCGTGATATCCATGTTATCCGGGAGAAGTTGATACAGAGAGAGCCATCTCCATTGATCACTGTTGTGGGTTAGGAGCATGAGCCTGAATTTGATTCAGAGGAGGACTCTAAGGATGTTGAGACAGAAGTTGAGGAGGATGATGAGGATCCCGAGGAGGTACCCCTTACCTCTGTCGATGTTGAGATGTACGATGCGTTGTATGATCGTACCATAGAGTTATAGGATAGAGTCAGAGACTTGGAAGGACTGGCAAATAGACGCCAGACTCTTATAGATCAGAAGAATGAGAAAATTGAGGATCTTGATATACGTCTTGGAGATGTGGAGTGGAAGCTAGTTCAGGCAGAAAGCCAAAAGGAAGACCTGTTAGCTGAGAATGAGAAGATGGAACTTGAGATTCAAAAATTGAAGGATGACCTGAGTGAGGAGTCAGCGGAACGTGCGCGAGAGCAGAGGATGCTTGGATGAATACCACTCGACGTGCAGAAATTTCTGAAGAAGGCAAACGGACAAAGAAGGCTAAGATTAAGGAGACAGACTATACTTTTCAGACAGCGATTGATAGAACCCAGGATCGAGTTCTCCACTATCCAGTTCAGTTCGAGGACTTGCCATGGTACATGTTGGATCGCAGGACGATGTTCTGTGTCATGGAGGAAGAACGTAGGAAGGCGGTTCGACGCATTAGCAGGCCGTGATAGGAAACGTATTTGAACTCTATGTAAATATTTGTGGTAGCTAGTAATGTAAATTCCAGCGTGATTATACACGATAGAATTTGATTATTTAATCCTGTAGATTATTTGATCTCGGGATAGTTGATGTAAATAGTAGTGATGCTATCTTTTTATGTTTAAGACTTTTGAATGAATGAAATATCAAAAATTTATTTGAAGATGTTATGTGTTATATGTTAAATCTGAATTGTTTGAGTTAAGTATTGAACACTTAAGAAATTGAGTGATGATCTAATAAGTGCATATTCTTGAACAGAAAATGCCGTTGAGACGCCAACCACATCAACATGCTCAGGAGAGTTCTACCAATAACAACAACGTCAATGCTAATCCTATACAGCAGTTGGTGAACCTTTTGGCTAGAGCACTTGCGAATCAGCTGCAAGCTCCACCAGTGACGTCATTTAAGGATTTCAAAGTGGTAGGACCGCTAGAGTTTAAGGGTTCCCTGAACCCGATCGAACCCCAAACCTAGGTGATGGAAATGGAGAAAATATTTGACGTTGCTAGGGTTAGTGATGACCAAAAGACTACCTTTGCAACGTTCATGCTTAAGTCAAAAGCCAGTTATTGGTGGCAAGCGAATAAGATTCGAGGAGGTCAAGGTGTAATCGCATGGGATAGGTTTAAGGAGATGTTCTTTGAGATGTACTTTCCGACAAGCTCGCATAACCAGATGGAGATTCAATTCCTAGAGCTGAAGCAGGGTACCATGAGTGTACCAGAATATGCTGCGAAATTTAACGAATTAGCTAGGTTCGCAAACTACCAAGTGAACACCGATGAGAGGAAGGCGAGGAGATTTGAACAAGGGTTGAATCCATGGTTGTACAGCAAGGTGTCAATGTTCCAATTGAACACTTTTGTCAGAGTTTTAGAAAAGGCGATTATCGCAGAAGGTGGGAGCGATGCTCTGACTAAGTATAACCAGCAGCAGAAGAAGAAGAAGGGTGAAAATGAGAATAACAAAGCGAGTGGTAGTAATAGTGGTGGTCACAATCAGAAGAGGAAGTGGAATGACAATAGATCTACTGGGAATCAATAGGGAGGTCAGAAGAAGAAGGTGGAAGTGTGTGTTACATGCGGAAAGAATCATGTGGGGATATGCCTGAAGAGGAAGAGGGTGTGCTATAATTGCATTCAGGAGGGCCACATAGCACCGAATTGTCCGAATCCAAAGAAGGGCACTTGTTTCACTTGCGGATCAAAGGATCATCTGGCTAGGGATTGCCCCAAGAAGGCAGCAGGAAGAACAGGAACATGAGGAAATAAAGAAAACAGTGGTGGTAGCACGTTAACCATAACCGGATCAGCACTAACAAACCGACCTACCGCCAGAACTTTCAACATAACCATACAACATGTTGTGCAGTCTCGCGATGTGGTGTCAGGTATCATTTCGATCAATAATATAGATGCTTATGTATTGTTTGATTTGGGTGCTACTTGTTTATTTATATCCGATGACTTTGCTAAGAACTTAGAATTGCCTAAGGAGGAATTAGATTACCCTTTGAACATAGAAATTGCAATAGGGAGGTAATTCCTGTTAGGTACGTACACAAGAACTGTAGAGTGGACATTAAGGGAAATGTGATGACTGTAGATCTGATCCCAATCAAACTTGGGGAATTTGACGTTATTTTGGGAATGGATTGGTTATTCAATAATGGGGCGATAATTGATTGCCAAAAGAAACGTATTAACCTTATGACTCCGTCAAAGGTAGTATTTTACGGCAGCAAGTTGCCTAGGCAAGCGAGTTGTCTGACAATGATGCAAGCTAGGAAGTTGTTGAAACAAGGCTGTGTGGGATACTTAGCCTATATAGTTGATATTGGAAAAGAGAGTCCGAAATTAGAAGAGATACCTGTCATAAGGGACTTTGTAGACGTCTTTTCAGACGATTTGCCAGGACTTTCGCCAGATAGGGAAGTTGAATTCGTAATTGATTTAGAGCCAGGAACTGCCCCGATATCGAAGGCTCCATACCGTATGGCTCCAGTAGAGATGAAAGAATTGATGGTGCAACTACAAGAACTTTTAGATAAGAAGTATATTCAACTGAGCGTATCACCGTAGGGAGCGTTTAGATAAGAAGTATATTCAAGAAGTATATGCAACTACACCTAATGAACAGGGTGTTTAAGCCGTTTTTGGACAAGTTTGTAGTAGTATTCATCGATGATATTCTAATTTATTCCAAAACCAAAGAAGTGAAAGTAGTATGCACACAAGTCAATCATATTTGATATGATGTAGCATAAACTTTGTAATCTTATTCATTTATTAATAAAAGAATTGATTTTCTTAAAAGGCATTTTATATTATCTATATAGTGCTATTATATTAAATGTGATAAAACCATAGTTTTGAGCAATGCTTTTAGAATCCTGATGGTGATCATGCTAGTGAGATCTAACTTCTAGATAGCTCACAAACTAAAATCGTTCCTAATCGTTAGATTACTAAAAAGGGGATTAGTGAATCCGGATAGATTAGTACATACGTTGCTTGCTCTTAAGAAGAGGATGATTGATCTCATAATCATTTGTGTGGAGACACTAAAGCAAGTATGTAGGTGTTTATTGTAGAATAAGTTCACTGAACGTGGCTCGCTAAGGAATACCTAATGGAGTTTTACTCGCATGTCAATAGGAATTCCTCTAGTGATAGTAGTACAAGTGATCCTTGGACTTGAGATCATCATAGTATCTTGTGTATGATGAGTTATACTTTGACATGTCCCTTAAGACCTTTTGGGTATATCAAAGGGTATGATTGGGTATAATTAGTTGTACATGGAGATAGGTGAATGATCAACAAAGAATCTACCCCGTCTAGTAAAAGATGTGAATGTCTTATGTGATTCGATAAATGATAACCCAGTAGTCCTTGGCCAAGGCAGAATGAAATTATAAAGGAGTTTCTAATTTGCATTATTTAGAGTTGTGCATTTGAGAATCGAAATGCATATAATTAAATAAAATAAGACTTGACAGTAATTCCATGTCTTATATTTAGTTGGGACATTGTATAGTAGAAAGATTGAATTGTACGGTAATTATGCACTGAAAGGTTGTTTTGTGATTAATGTTGAAATTTATATTATCTAGAAAGTCGTTAATCGCTAAGGGGGCTTACCCTTATTATAGAATAAATATTATTTATTTAAATAAATTAAATAGTTTAATTTATTTATTTAAATAACCTAAAGGGTCACACCGCAAAAGAAAAATATTTGTTTAAGAAGTTAATGGCTTAATTGTAATAATAAGTTAAGTGTATTTAATTTAATCCATGGAGATAGAATAAATTAAATAGCTTAATATTTATTATTTAATATTTTGGAAATATTAAATATAAATTAATAAGAAGAGTCTTATTATTATTATTATTATTATTATTATTATTATTATCATTACTATTATTTAATTCCTAATAGGGATTGAGAATTAATTAATAGAAATACTCTCTCATGCATTCCTAATTGGATTAGGAGTATAATTAATTAAAGGAGTTTAAATAAAATAAAAACCCTAAACCTAAATAGTTTAGGAGGGTTTCCTATATCTATAAATAAGAGGAGTCTTATCATGATTTAGGGTTAGATAGTTACACACTCTTCCATAAGAATTGGAGAGAGAGAGAGAGAACTTGCAATTTCTATAGAGATAGAAACTAGGGTTTTGCCAACACCTATCTTCTTGAACAACTATTATTCCTTGGTGGATCACCTCTAAAGGCCAAACACTTGGGTGGCTAACGTTGATCAAGCAAAGGAATTTAGTCGGTGGAATTCAAGGAGAACGTGAAGGAATTGGAGGTGAACTTGTACCCGAGGAAGCACGGTTCCACGAGGGTATAATTTTTATCTCTATCTCTTTCGTTTATATCGTTAATTGAGCACATAGAATGATCATGGTGATGGTTTGTATAAAATTTAAAAAAATCCGATTTTATCGCGCTTCCGCTTTATTTATGTAATTTGATTGCATGTTCACGTCATATACAAACCTAACAGTGGTATCAAAGCCTAATCTTGTGCTAATTATCGATTTTGATGATTCCATGTGTGTATGGTATGCGATTGGATCAAAATTTTTGGGCAGAATCTGTTTTTCTGAATCTGCTACGCGGTGCAGCTGCGCCGTTTCCAGTTCATTTTGGAGCGCAACTGCGCCCAAACCCAGAAAGTCGTTTCTGGGGTTCAGCGCAGTTGCGCCGTTTCCCAGTTTATTCTGGGCGCAGCTGTGCCGGACAGCAGAATCCGAAAAAATAATTTTTCCTTCAATTAAAATAAATGGTTTATTTAATTGATATAAGTTTAAAATAAAGATGTTTATTTTATCTGGAATAGGATTTCAGATTGCTAAAATTAAAGGAGTTTAATTTAGATTTGGTTTTTGATTAAAATAAAAGAGTTTATTTTGTTTCAAAACTAAATATTAGCAAAACGTTTGTCCATTAATTGATATCAATGCATATATGGAATGATTTTAATATTCGTGGGATAAATGTTATTTATTAATACATATAGATATGTATGATAAAAAATAGGGATTGATTATGGGCTATTGACCAATGTCTGATTGGAATTATTTTAGAGGATGCTTGAATGTATGGGTTTTTATAAATGGGGTATGCGTACATTGTCTTCTCTAATTTTTCTTAATGTAAAATTCTATCTCCCTTCTATGTACTTCCCCTTGACTGCTGATCAAGGTTTCGATTTATTGTAAATAGTTTTTTGTAATAGAACTAGTTAGAATTAATTTTGAAGATTTGGAGACAAAGGAGCAAGGAGCTCATGAATTCCCGTTTGTAATGGAGCCTAGGTTTAAATGTAATAGTTATATTTAAATTTTATTCTTGCACCCTAGGTTTGACCTTTTGGTTCACTTGGTGGCTCTAGTGAACCAAACTAGAATAAAAGTCCATAATCAATCCGGGTAGAATATAGTATTCTATATGTGCATGATTACTATATATATATATATTATATATTATACAACATGCTTCGCATGTTAAATAATATGACGCGTATTATATATATATATATATATATATATATATATATATATATATGCATGCGCGCTAAACAAGATGAGACTAATAATAACAAATCCCTTAAAGAAATAATATTAAGTCCTAAGCATTCAAAGATATTAGGAATATCGAACGTCGCCTTCTAGCATGGTAAAACAATGGAGTATTAAACATTTAATATGAGTTTGTTGTGCACACACAAGGCGAGTATTAAATATTTAAGATGTTATTTTATCACATTTGATGCTTATTAAGGAATTGAACATTACTGCTTTGTTGTGCACACACAAGGGCGGTCTTTTTCTCTTCACATATATGGAAGTGCTAGGTTGGACTTAACTTAGATTATTTTAGTTCGGATATGCACACACTTGACCATTATAATCTAAGAGGCAAAATATAAGGAGTTGCATAGTGATGTAATTGATAATAGTTGTCTACCTATTTATTTATATATAGTTTATTGTCCACACACAAGGCTATATACATTTGAAATGGGGTCGTTAATCTCACTAGAAAATCTTTAATTAGATTTGCCGAACTATATAATGAGGGTAATATAGTTTGATGAAAATAGTGGGAGATACCAATTTAAATAAAGACCTAATTTATTTTGGTAATTAATTAAATGAATGAATGCTAAAATGTTGTCTATTTTCACATGCAGAATTTAAAAATATCAAACTCACTATCATTGTGTAGCATACTTGATGCTAACAAACTGACCGGACCGAATTACACGGACTGGTTAAGGAATATGAGAATTGTTCTCATTGCTGAAAAGATTTCTTATGTCCTAAATTCGCCAGTCCCTGCAAATGTTGCAGAAACAGCCTCTGAGGAAGAGATTGCTACTTTCAGAAAGTGACAAGATGATGCAATATTGGCTCAATGCATCATGATCACATCCATGAGTAACGAGCTTCAGTGTGAGCATGAAACTATGGATGCTCCTACTATATTGCTGCACCTCAAAGAGTTGTATGGTGAGCAAAGTAGGACTGCTAAACATCAGATATCTAAGGAGCTCTTCCGATCTCGTATGACCGAGGGCACTACCATTGAGACTCATGTCCTTAAGATGATCAATCTGATTGAACAACTTGGACAACTTGGGTTTGTGATGGATGGGGAGTTAAGTCAAGATTTGATCTTACAGTCACTCCCGGACACCTTCTCACAATTTGTTGTGAATTTTCACATGAATAAGTTGGACGTCAGCTTGCCTGACTTACTTAACATGCTGAAAACTACTGAAGGTCACTTCTCATCCAACAAGAACTAAGTCTTACTAGTGGATGATTCTTCTAAGAAAAGGAAGAGGCCCAAGGTATCTTCTGAAAAGAAGAAAAACAAGAAGGCTAAGGGCAAGGCAAAAAACAAGGATAAAAAGAAACCTGATCCTGATAGCAAAGGAATTTGCTACTATTGTAACAAGTCGGGACATTGGAAGAGGAACTACAAGGAGTATCTTACGGACCAAAAGTAGAAGAAGCTTGGAGAAGCTTCGACTTCCGATCTAGGTTTGTTCATGATTGAAATTAATTTTTCTGAAAGTTAAAATTCTACTTGGGTATTGGATACCGGCTGTAGTTCTCACATATGTAATAATATGCAGGGACTAAACAGAAGTAGAAAGCTGAACAAGGATGAAGTCATCCTACGAGTGGGAAATGGAGCAAAGGTTGCTGCATTAGCTGTAGGGACTTATTGTTTAGCACTACCTTCGGGCAAGTTCATTAGTTTAAATAATTGTTATTATGTTCCGACACTCATTAGAAACATTATTTCAATTTCTGTATTGGATATGGATGGTTTTGATATTATAATAAAGAACAATAGTTGTTCTATTTATAATAAAAATATTTTATATGGTGTTGGCAATACATACTTGACTTGCATGAAAATATACTTCAAATTGAACAAACAAAGAAAAGAAAAAGAGATGATATTAATTATACCTTTATGTGGCACTGTAGACTCGGTCATATTAATGAAACATCCAAGTTGCATAAAGATGGGCTTTTAGAGCTATCTGATTACGAATTATATCCAACTTGTGAATCTTGTCTCATGGGTAAGATGACTAAATCCCCTTTTAGTGGAAAAGGAGAAAGAGTTACAGAGTTGTTAGCGTTGGTACACACAGACGTATGTGGACCTATGACAACGAATGCACGAGGAGGGTATTCTTATTTTATTACTTTCACTGATGATCATTCTAGATTTGGGTATGTGTATTTAATGAAATACAAATCTGAATCGTTTGAAAAGTTCAAAGAATTCAGAAGTGAAGTAGAGAAGCAAACTTGTAAGAGTATTAAGATTCTTCAATCGAATTGAGGAGGGGAATACTTGACCAATGAGTTTCTCAATTATCTCAAAGAAAATGGTATAATCTCACAATGGACTCCACCAGGGACGCCACAGTTGAATGGTGTATCTGAAAGGAGAAATCGAACATTGTTGGACATGGTTTGGTCCATGATGAGTTTTACCGACCTTCCAATATCCTTCTGGGGTTATGCCCTAGAAACGGCTGCATACCTACTTAACAAGGTACCTACCAAATCCATCCCAAAGACCCCATATGAGATATGGACAGGGAGGAAACCTAGTCTTAAGCATGTTAAGACTTGGGGTTGTCCAGCTTATATCAAAAGGTTTGAGCATGATAAGCTGAAGACTAGATCCGATAAGTGTAGATTTGTGAGATATTCTAAAGAAAGTTTAGGATATTATTTCTATCACCCTACTGATCAAAAGGTGTCTGTTGCGAAACACGCCGCCTTCTTGGAAAAGGAGTTTATCCTTGAAGGGGTTAGTGGGAGTAAGATATATCTTGAAGAAGTTCAAGGACCACAAAATACTACGGATCAAAGTCAGGTACCTGACCAAGTAGAAGAACCTACTGTACCACTATCTATTCGTAAATCTGGAAAAGTACCGAAGATACCTGATAGGTATGGATTCATCATAGAGGATGATGATGAGGTACGCATCATAGATGATGATGATCCATTGACTTACGAAGAGGCTATGAGTAGTAAAGACTCAGAGAAATGGCTTGAAGCCATGAAATCCGAGATGGACTCCATGTATGAAAACCAAGTATGGACTTTGGTTTCACCACCTGAGGGCATAAAGCCTATTGGGTGTAAATGGGTCTTTAAGAGAAAGACTGGAGCGGACGACAAGGTAGAGACCTATAAGGCCCGATTAGTTACAAAAGATTTCAAACAAAGACAAAGAGTTAACTATGATGAAACCTTCTCACCAGTAGCAATGCTCAAGTCCATTCGGATTTTGCTTGCAATTGCAGCTTATTATGACTACGAAATCTGGCAAATGGATGTGAAAACGGCCTTCCTCAATGGAGAGCTTGAGGAGAATGTATATATGATACAACCAGAGGGTTTTGTTTCAACAGTTGGAACAAACTAAGTCTGTAAGCTACAACGATCCATTTATGGGATGAAGCAAGCTTCTCGAAGGTGGAACATCCGTTTTGATGAGATAATCAAAAGGTTTGATTTTATCAAAAACGAGGATGAACCATATGTGTATAAGAAGGTTAGTGGGAGCGCTGTATCATTCCTTGTATTATATGTTGATGATATATTACTGATAGGGAATGATGTTCCTATGCTACAGTCGATCAAAATTTGGTTATCTAAGCACTTCTCCATGAAGAACTTGGGTGAGGCATCCTATATTTTGGGGATAAAGATCTATAGAGATAGATCTAAAAGAATGCTGGGATTGACCCAAGGAAAGTACATTGACTCGATGCTAAAGAAGTTTAGCATGGAAGATTCCAAGAAAGGTCTCATGCCGATGAGCCATGGAATACATCTCTCCAAGAAACAGGCCCCAAAGACACCTGAGGAGAGAGATCGTATGAGTAAGATTCCTTATGCTTTCGCAATAGGATCTATCATGTACGGTATGATATGTACTAGACCAGATGTCCCTCATGCACTTAGTGTAACGAGCAGATATCAGTCGAATCCAGGAGAAGAGCACTGGAAGGCAGTGAAAAACATCCTAAAGTACTTGAGAAGAACTAAGGATGTATTTCCTGTCTATGGTGGGTCTGAATTGAAACTAGAGGGCTATACAGACTCAAGTTTGCAAACGGACCAAGATGACAGTAAATCCGTTTTAGGGTATGTGTTTACCTTAAACAGTGGCGCGGTGAGTTGGAAGAGTTCCAAGCAGCAAACAGTTGTTGATTCAATGATAGAGGCAGAGTACATAGCTGCAAGTGAAGCTGCAAAGGAAGCAGTTTGGATGAAGAAGTTCATAACTAAACTTAGAGTGGTTCCTAGCATTAGAGGAGCCGTACCTTTATTTTGTGACAACAACAGAGCTGTTGCGCAGGTAAGGAACCCAGGTCTCATCAGAAATCCAAACACGTGTTGCAGCGGTTTTATTTGATTAGAGAGATCATTGAAAGAGGAGATGTCATCTTGGAGCGTGTGGACTCTCAAGACAACATTGCAGATCCATTTACTAAAGCTTTAACACAACAACAGTTTGATCATCACTTAGAGAATATGGGTATTAGATACCATGGCGATTGACATTAGTGCAAGTGGGAGATTGAAAGTAGTATGCACATACGCCAATGTAATCTTATTCATTTATTAATAAAAGAATTGATTTTCTTAAAAGGCATTTTACATTATCTACATGGTGCTGTTATATTAAATGTGATAAACCCATAGTTTTGAGCAATGCTTTTAGAATCATGATGGGGATCATGCTAATGAGATCTAAATTCTAGATAGCTCACAAACTAAAATTGTTCCTAATCGTTGGATTACTAAAAAGGGGATTAGTGAATCCAGATAGATTAGTACATACGTTGCTTGCTCTTAAGAAGAGGATGATTGATCTCATAATCATTTATGTGGAGACACTAAAGCAAGTATGTAGGTGCTTATTGAAGACTAAGCGTCGACGCCGGGTTTTCGTCTCTTTGGTCTTTTCCGATTTTTGCCTTTTGATTAGATGATTTTTTGGAAAAGGTCGGCTTGAATGTCGACGGGGTTTTGTAGTATCGTTTTTTATGATGAACCAATTAACCAGAGTCGCCAGTTGGTATATTTGAAATGGATGTACCAACTCATCCGAATTTTCGTTTTTTATAAATCGCTGGCCCATATGTGACTCCGAATTAATTGGTCTGCGAATCGAGATTCATAGAGTTCGGGGGCTTACTTAAGTGAGGGGAAGGTGTTAGGCACCCCTCGACTTCCGTGAAACACGGTTACCGCAATCTTGATGCTTTTCTATCCTTTAATTCATGAAACGTGTGCGTGTGCGCGCGCGTGTGTGTGTGCCTACGTGAATGTTGTGGTGAGTTTGTATGAAAGAATCATTTGGATTTTTTAGGGAAAATCGTGCTTTGGGAGTGCTTTAGAATGTCCTTCGGCTTATACGAGAAAGCTTGATTCTTTATAAGAAGGGTTTGATTTTAATTGTCCAAAAACTATGAGATTTTCTTTAGGTGTCGTTTTGGCAAAACAGAAGTTTTAAACCTTTGTCAAAATAGGAATCGAGATCTATACGTTGCTTTCGTAACTCAAACGATGGGCAACTTCTAGAACCTCTTTAACCCTATGCACAACGGTTTAATAAAACGTCAATTATTTGACAAAATCATTCCTTGTGATATTTGAAAACGATTTTCCTTAGCTTTCTCGTTTGAAATAGAAATCGACATTCATTAGCACTTCCCATTTATTAACCTCGTGATGCTAATAGCCTAGTTTGATTGATTTTATGAAAATCTTATCATTTAGCTTTGAAATCAATTTCGTCTCATAAATCAAATCGAGCATAAACACGCGTCGGGGCTATTCATGGGCATGTAAGCCATCAAAATAACCTCGAACGCCCACAATCACATACTTTCACTATTACGGGGCCTTAAACACGATTCTCGCCTTAGAGTCGTTTTAAGGCCCGACGATTACATATTTACAATGAAAGGTACATCGAATTTATTACATATATCAAAAGATGTCCATCATCGGATTTGGACCACGGGGTCGCGCTCCTAGGCTCACATCCAAAATCGCTACACACCCACAAGATCCTAAAAATAACAATCTAAATAAACTATGCATAATACATCATTACAACTAGCTAAAATTCACCAAATGGATATCATCAGGCCATTACGAGGAATTTCGTTCCATTTGGGAACCCTCACTAATAGCCCTCAATCCATTGATTCACAACAATATACAAGAACAACTACATTTAATATAATTTGGATGACAAAAAGCTTAACAAAAAATGGTAAAACAAGATGCTAAAACAAAGGATTTTTCACCTTGCAAATAATCCCCACAATATGTATGAATTTGTGTATTGAATAGAGTAAAAAATATGAGATGTAATCTCACAAAATGGGTACAATTGCTCACTATTTCTCACTCTTTTCTCTCTTGATTTCTCTTATTTGCTTGCTGTTTTCTCCTTCTTTTTCTTTCTTTTTCCGCCGCTGCTGCTGCTGAACCTCCTTGTTCCTGTATGCTGGATGAGCTGAAATAGGCTGCATTAGGGCAGCCGCAGATTGATCTGCGGCTTGGCCGCAGATTGATCGGCGGCTTGGCCGCAGATTGATCGGCGGTTGGCTGGCCCACCGCCCATCGCACTCAGCCGTCTCGCGCACTACCATTATTTTAATCTTTTGGCCGCATATTGATCCACGGCTGGGTGCGCTGATTTTCTCGTTTTCCGAACCGCACCTCGTTTCTCGTGTTGTGACGTCGGTTTTCGCCGACAGGCTTGTATTTTGCAGTCCGGGAATCACTGGGAGACGTGCCACATCATTCGGGCATGCTCATTTCGGACGACCTTGCTGTCACGTCGATTTTGATTTGTAAATCGTTGTGGTGACGTCGAGTGTTCGTTCCGGTGCCCATCCTTTGCTCTCGCAGGCCGGCCCAATGGACGAATTTGCCACCCTATCATGGTTAGTATAGGAAGTGCAAAATTTGGGTGTCTACAGCTGCCCCTCTTTATCATGTTTATGAAATGTTAAATGAAATGAACATGATAAAGAAATAGACACCCGATGCATGAATGACAATACATAAGAATGACAGTGCATACATGATGCAACACATACAACTTATGATGTAACGCAAGATGTAAGGCATGCAACACATTTGCAAGGGTGTCAATGCATCAATCCCTGATCTGTCGCTCGTCTCGTAATCGCCGGGTGTCGTATCCGGTCGATTGTCCTGTGAGTGCCGGGTCTCGTATCCGGTCACCCCTCTCGTAATCACCTTATTCCATCCCATTGTCATCAAAGGAAGTTATTCTCCTGACTAGCTTTGAAGGGCATCCTTGGAGTTCGTCCTCGCACATCGTTCTTGGCAACCATTGCTTTTGACTTTGATAGGCTAGGACCTTGACACCTAACCTGCATGGATCACGTACGGAATTATCACTTATTCAATGCATGTGACACAACATTTAAAATGAAAAATGACCCATGTACAGTCTTTTGATACGATTCTACAGGTGTCACCGTTTATCGGAGCCGGTTTTCGTCGCCGGACATCCATCTCGTAATCGTCGGTTATCGTCGCCGGTCAATTGTCTCGTCGGGGCCGGGTATCGTCGCCGGTCACCCATCTCGTAACCCCCGGTTATCGTCGCCGGTTGGTTATCTTGTCGGAGCCGGTTTTCGTCGCCGGACATCCATCTCGTAATCGCCGGTTATCGTCGCCGGTCGATTGTCTCGTCGGGGCCGGGTATCGTCGCCGGTCACCCATCTCGTAACCCCCGGTTATCGTCGCCGGTTGGTTATCTTGTCGGAGCCGGTTTTCGTCACCGGACATCCATCTCGTAATCGCCGGTTATCGTCGCCGGTCGATTGTCTCGTCGGGGCCAGGTATCGTCGCCGGTTACCCATCTCGTAACCCCCGGTTATCGTCGCCGGTTGGTTATCTTGTCGGAGCCGGTTTTCGTCACCGGACATCCATCTCGTAATCGCCGGTTATCGTTGCTGGTCGATTGTCTCGTCGGGGCCGGGTATCGTCGCCGGTCACCCATCTCTTAACCCCCGGTTATCATCGCCGGTTGGTTATCTTGTCGGAGCCGGTTTTCGTCGCCGGACATCCATCTCGTAATCGCCGGTTATCGTCGCCGGTCGATTGTCTTGTCGGAGCCGGTTTTCGTCGCCGGACATCCATCTCGTAATCGCCGGTTATCGTCGCCGGTCGATTGTCTGGATCTCAGCCCTTCCCAGGGTTTGTTGTTTTTTGTCTTTTTTCTTTTTGTGGATATCAGCCCTTCCCAGGTTTGCTCACCATCTTGTCGTAGTTCGCGTGGATCTCAGCCCTTCCCAGGGTTTGTTGTTTTTTGTCCTTTTTCTTTTTTTGGATATCAGCCCTTCCCAGGGTTGCTCACCATCTTGTCGTGGTTCGCGTGGATCTCAGCCCTTCCCAGGGTTTGTTGTTTTTTGTCTTTTTTCTTTTTGCGGATATCAGCGCTTCCCAGGGTTGCTCACCATCTTGTCGTGGTTCGCGTGGATCTCAGCCCTTCCCAGGGTTTGTTGTTTTTTGTCTTTTTTCTTTTTGTGGATATCATCCCTTCCCAGGGTTGCTCACCATCTTGTCGTGGTTCGCGTGGATCTCAGCCCTTCCCAGGGTTTGTTGTTTTTTGTCTTTTTTCTTTTTGTGGATATCAGCCCTTCCCAGGTTTGCTCACCATCTTGTCGTGGTTCGCGTGGATCTCAGCCCTTCCCAGGGTTTGTTGTTTTTTGTCTTTTTTCTTTTTGTGGATATCAGCCCTTCCCAGGGTTGCTCACCATCTTGTCGTGGTTCGCGTGGATCTCAGCCCTTCCCAGGGTTTGTTGTTTTTTATCCTTTTTCTTTTTGTGGATATCAGCCCTTCCCAGGTTTGCTCACCATCTTGTCGTGGTTCGCGTGGATCTCAGCCCTTCCCAGGTTTGTTGTTTTTTGGTCTTTTTTCTTTTTGTGGATATCAGCCCTTCCCAGGGGTGCTCACCATCTTGTTGTGGTTCGCGTGGATCTCAGCCCTTCCCAGGGTTTGTTGTTTTTTGTCTTTTTTCTTTTGGTGGATATCAGCCCTTCCCAGGGGTTGTTGTTTTTTGTCTTCTTTTTTTTTTTTTTATGATTTCTTGAAGTGGGATGTGTGATCGGCTTCATGTCCTGGATCTCCCACCAACATCGTCCACGTACCATGCCGCAAAAGCCATCACGGTCTGATCATTTGTGAGGTTGAAGGCGACGTGCTTGTACTTTCCTGAAGATTTTCATTTTGATCGTACCTGCATGCATGAAAAAGATGTTACACATGATCTGGCAGATATGGTATGGACAGATGCATGTGCACAACATATGTTTTAGATAGAAATGACCCCTGTTCAGTCAAATGATACGATTCGACAGTCGTCGTCGTTTGCCAACATTTGATTGGGTCACGCCTCATCGTACAATGTAGTCTTTAGACTTCAACATTGATTTGGTACTCTGCCTGTTCTTGGTCGTCTTCATTTCATCGAGTTGAGGCAGTCCGTTTCGCTACCTATGATGATCGACAGCTATGTTGGGCTCCTTGGCCTTTTGATCATTTCTGTTGGTCGATATGCTGTTGTCCCGCATTATATCCTCCTTTTATATGCTCATGCACGTGGATCATTTGGATGTCGAGGCAATGATAGTCAGGATTGGGGAAAGGCCCAATGACGAGGAGTTCTGTGCAGCCTCAGCTTCCTTCCATTTCACGATTCTTAACTGCCCCTGCCTTGGTGCGTGTCGCTACCAAGAATTTCTATCGAAAACTCGCGATGTTGACCGTGCTGAGTTATCCACAGCTCTGCAAGATCCTGCATATCAGATGACTAACAAACGCCAAAACTTGAAGGCTCGGGCCCCTAGTGTTAGTTCAACACAAAGATATTATAATCTCGACAAAAATGCAGTTAAAGCACATGAAATTGAATATCTTTTGATCGCATAATCTAGCAAGTGCTGAACCGTGAATGTACCAGATTGGAAGGTTTTTTTTTTTTTTCATATCCCTCGTGAGTTGATGATTTTCTATTTGACGAGTTATGAAATCGTAAGAACACCTTCAAGCGTTCATGGTCATTGTATGTGAGTAAGGTCGAATTCAAAAGAACTACCTTCCCTCGTCAAAGGCATTCGGTCTTCATTCTCGACAACGTTCTTAGCAGGATTGACGTCATATGACAAATGCACTGTGCGAGGCAGCACTCAGTAGGGGTTTCTCTTCTATAACTTCTTGTTTAAGGCCGAGAGTTTTTTTTTTTTTTTTTTTCGTATTATCTTTTCTTTCTATTAGCCCACTTCACTTGTCTCGTTTTCTTAGGCTATTCAAAGTTACCCATTTAACGAGTTTTGGACCAATGACTCCCAAACCAGACGGTTTTGGGGCATTAGGTGTACAGACACCCCTTCGGGTTTATTTACTCGAATAACAAAGGCCACGGTTCGAGACAAGCTGGTGGTCTGCACCATTCATTCTTTACTTGACCTTGCGCAAGATTCGTTTTCTTAGGCTTGAGTTACCCATGTAGCGAGTGTTAGGCCGGTAACTCCCAAACCAGACGGCTTTAGGGCACCAGATGTGGAGACACCCCTTAGGCTTAATTACTCGAGTAGCCCATGCCACGATTCGAATCTGCTCGGGCCTCTTCTACTGTAATGCTCGTTTTCTTAGGCTCTGAGTTACCCATGTAACGAGTGTTGGGCCAGCGACTCCCAAACCAGATGGCTTTAGGGCACCAGGTGTAGAGACACCCCTCGGGCTTAATTACTCGAATAACCCAGGCCACGATTCGAGACATTAGCTTGATAATCATTTATCGTCTGACCTCTTGATATTAGCTTGATAATTATCGACTATCTGACTACGTGTTTAATTGCCATCAACGTCGTCATAGTTTTATACCCCACAACTGAAAGTTTGTGCAAATGCAAAGTGAAGGCTGTCACATGAGGTCGATTCTGTCGCAAACGTTGCCTTGAATTAAGGCTTTGTACCCAATCAAAAGGTTGAATAGCCTTCTTCATCTAATCATACTCACGATCGTGCTCTACGGTTGCTTGTCAGAGTTAATCCGATTCCTATCAAGTCAAACAAAATCCCCCTTTCACGCGGGTCATCGTATCCCGGGAAAACTATGCTTGACAAATGCCAGATGATCGTACCGTTGAAGATTGAATGAGGTAGCATTTGATGATGATGGTGCATGCTGATGAGATTGTTGCATGGGTGCCAATTTGCACGTTATCATTTCCTGGGTAGTTGACAAATGCCCCAGTGTTAAGTTGCTTTTCTTGTGATCTCCCTCGTACTGGTTGCATCGGTATCTTGCTGGGCTGACAAAAGATCCGGTCCTTGGACTTGTTGAAAGGTTTGGGGGATTTTTGATTTTTTTGATTTTTTTTTTGAATTTTTTTTTTTTTTGATTTTTTTTTTTAGCTCATAGAGTTGTTTCACAGAATCAGAATTAATGGGCTGGGGAACGCCTTCCCGTCCATTCCTTGTAAGATGAGGGCTCCCAGAGAAGATTTTTTTATCGCGACGACTCCTTTTAATTTAGAGCGAAATTCCCCATAGCTTCGTCTTGGCAGGGCGCGATCCTTTTGAGGACTAAATCGTTTATTTTGAATTTTCGGGATCGCACCCTCTTGTCGTATGCCCGGGAGATGCGTAAGGGGCTGCCCCTGCAAATGTGCGAACTGAGGTTCGATAGGCCAACAGGGTGAGCGACAATAAATCCGGCCATCCCGATGATTGGCGGACATTCTTCCCATGATCGTCCTTGTGTTTTAATTTCAGCCCCCACTGCCCCATTCATCTTGGGCCGATAAATGACTGAATCAAAATGTTTGACCTTGAATTTGTCATATATCTCCTCCTTGAGGGCATCGTTCAGATTTCTATAGTCGATGCGGCCCCTTACTTCTCCTCCAGGCTGCGGTACTGGGATTCTGTTGGAAAGTCATTCAGGGTAAATAGACACCGTGATGATTCCTGCTTTAAACCTGCTTGATAATCTCGTCCTTTACTTTCAACCTCCATTCAGGCTTCAACGTTCTCAACTTTTGCTTAGCTGGTCGGAAACCCTCCTTGATGGGCAGTCGATGTCTTAAAACGTTTGTCGACAATCCAATCACGTCGCCACGGGACCAAGCGAACATACCTCCATACAGGCTCAACAACTTGGCTATTTTTTTTTTTTTTAAATGTCGAATTTGCCCCTATTCCGGGTTCTTTGTGATCGTTAGGGGTTCTGATGTTTGATGGCGATGGTTTGGTCTAAGTCGGGTTTGGGTTTATCCTCGACCCCTCCTTCGATCTCGTCAGGCGTATTGTCGATATCTGTCTCGTCCTGCTTAATCCCCATCAGATCGAAATCTAGCTTTACACCAAAATCGTGACCCTCCTTCAAATTTGGCCTATCGCTTGTCAGGCTAGAATGCCTCAAATCGGGGTACCTGACATAAAACAAAAATGCTTGTCATATATATAAAACATTTCAGCACATGATCTCTCTTTGAGTAACATGACAAAATGACATGAGCGTGCAGGGATTTGAAATAAAACTCAAAATTTTAAAACCCATTGATCTTCTACTGGCCGGGATTCACTGCCATACTCCTGGATTTACCCCTTCCTGGATATCACCTGCTGCACGATCCAACTGGCCACGGTGAGGTCAAGCAATGGAGCTCATTAGGAGGTGCATGGATCGCATTGGCATGGATCTGACATTGATGGCATTTCTTGACATGAGCATCGCAGTTAGTTCTCATGGTTAGCCCGTAGTGACCCGTTCACATGATTTTCTTTGCCAAAAATGTTCTGCTCATATGGGCTCCGCACACATCGCCATGTACTTCGTTCATTTGTTTGTGGGCTTCTTCGACTTCCAGATATCTCAGCAGTCCCGTAGCTAGGTCCCATTTATGCCCTCTGGTGCTGTATATTCCCATGGCCTGTCGGACGACTAATTTGAGTCTCCAACTACTATCATCCTTTTGATTCCCATTCCCAGGGCTAACCTCAGTCCTAGGATGAATCCTTCATATTCGGTCGTATTGTTGGAGTGGCAAAACTGTAATTTCATGGCTATCGGCCTCTGTCATTTGGATGGATGGAGTATGGTCTTTACGGCCTCTTAGTTGGGTCGTAGGGGCAATCTCGCAAAACAAACAAAGGTCGTGGTTTAGTACTGTGCCAGTTACAAGTTGGCAGATGCATGTCAACACTGACGCATGATTATTATATTTTCTTTTCTTTTTCTTCTTTTCCTTTTTATTTTTCTTTTTCCCTTTTTTTTTGTGGTCGAATATGCCCCTACTCCGGGTTCTTTGTGATCGTTATGCCACGCTTTCACGGTTCTCTTAATCTTATCCTGCAAAACAAGGTCAATGTTTGATGACAGGATAGTATTTAGAAGTTTTTAGAAAACCTTGGTACGTGGCACAGATTGCCTTCCTGCAAAACCATGTCAGTATCCTCTTTATATGTGCAGGTGATGTAATCACATGATACAGGACATATTTATTACGATGATGCCGGTATGACAGTTATATGCCATTTACATGACATTTATTTATTTGACTGAATGATAAACGGGCATGAAGAAGCTTCCCTTTCGTTAGGTTTATCAAAGGCTGACCTACCCTAGGGTTACTATCGCGGGCTTTTCGGCATGAAGGTCCCCAAATCTTCGCAATCTACTCGTCTGAATCCTTTCGATTGGAGCGGATTTGGGTGGTGCGTTTCCTGAGCCATCTCCGGGGAGCAGCCCCTTCGAGTCCAGTAATAAGCAACCGACAGGTTCGCCTCAGGAGGAGGTACACTCTCAACATACATTCACATTCATCGTCCTCACCGAATGCATATGATTTACTTTAAAGTAAAAACAATCACATTCAAATCATTCATTTATTGGACAAAAACACACATTCACACAACAATAAGTAAAACAGGTCAAAATGTCGCACGCACATACACATTCATAAATTTTAAAGGATAGGACAACATCAAGATTTGAACGCGGCTTAAGCCCTCTAATGTCCCCAGCAGAGTCGCCAGCTGTCGACGCCGGGTTTTCGTCTCTTTGGTCTTTTCCGATTTTTGCCTTTTGATTAGATGATTTTTTGGAAAAGGTCGGCTTGAATGTCGACGGGGTTTTGAAGTATCGTTTTTTATGATGAGCCAATTAACCAGAGTCGCCAGTTGGTATATTTGAAATGGATGTACCAACTCATCTGAATTTTTGTTTTTTATAAATCGCTGGCCCATATGTGACTCCGAATTAATTGGTCTGCGAATCGAGATTCATAGAGTTCGGGGGCTTACTTAAGTGAGGGGAAGGTGTTAGGCACCCCTCGACTTCCGTGAAACACAGTTACCGCAATCTTGATGCTTTTCTATCCTTTAATTCATGAAACGTGTGCGTGTGCGCGCGTGTGTGTGTGTGCCTACGTGAATGTTGTGGTGAGTTTGTATGAAAGAATCATTTGGATTTTTTAGGGAAAATCGTGCTTTGGGAGTGCTTTAGAATGTCCTTCGGCTTATACGAGAAAGCTTGATTCTTTATAAGAAGGGTTTGATTTTAATTGTCCAAAAACTATGAGATTTTCTTTAGGTGTCGTTTTGGCAAAACAGAAGTTTTAAACCTTTGTCAAAATAGGAATCGAGATCTATACGTTGCTTTCGTAACTCAAACGATGGGCAACTTCTAGAATCTCTTTAACCCTATGCACAACGGTTTAATAAAACGTCAATTATTTGACAAAATCATTCCTTGTGATATTTGAAAACGATTTTCCTTAGCTTTCTCGTTTGAAATAGAAATCGACATTCATTAGCACTTCCCATTTATTAACCTCGTGATGCTAATAGCCTAGTTTGATTGATTTTATGAAAATCTTATCATTTAGCTTTGAAATCAATTTCGTCTCATAAATCAAATCGAGCATAAACACGCGTCGGGGCTATTCATGGGCATGTAAGCCATCAAAATAACCTCGAACGCCCACAATCACATACTTTCACTATTACGGGGCCTTAAACACGATTCTCGCCTTAGCGTCGTTTTAAGGCCCGACGATTACATATTTACAATGAAAGGTACATCGAATTTATTACATATATCAAAAGATGTCCATCATCGGATTTGGACCACGGGGTCGCGCTCCTAGGCTCACATCCAAAATCGCTACACACCCACAAGATCCTAAAAATAACAATCTAAATAAACTATGCATAATACATCATTACAACTAGCTAAAATTCACCAAATGGATATCATCGGGCCATTAGGAGGAATTTCGTTCCATTTGGGAACCCTCACTAATAGCCCTCAATCCATTGATTCACAACAATATACAAGAACAACTACATTTAATATAATTTGGATGACAAAAAGCTTAACAAAAAATGGTAAAACAAGATGCTAAAACAAAGGATTTTTCACCTTGCAAATAATCCCCACAATATGTATGAATTTGTGTATTGAATAGAGTAAAAAATATGAGATGTAATCTCACAAAATGGGTACAATTGCTCACTATTTCTCTCTTGATTTCTCTTATTTGCTTGCTGTTTTCTCCTTCTTTTTCTTTCTTTTTCCGCCGCTGCTGCTGCTGAACCTCCTTGTTCCTGTATGCTGGATGAGCTGAAATAGGCTGCATTAGGGCAGCCGCAGATTGATCTGCGGCTTGGCCGCAGATTGATCTGCGGTTGGCTGGCCCACCGCCCATCGCACTCAGCCGTCTCGCGCACTACCATTATTTTAATCTTTTGGCCGCAGATTGATCCGTGGCTGGGTGGGCTGATTTTCTCGTTTTCTGAACCGCACCTCATTTCTCGTGTCGTGACGTCGGTTTTCGCCGACAGGCTTGTATTTTGCAGTCCGGGAATCACTGGGAGACGTGCCACATCATTCGGGCATGCTCATTTCGGACGGCCTTGCTGTCACGTCGATTTTGATTTGTAAATCATTGTGGTGACGTCGAGTGTTCGTTCCGGTGCCCATCCTTTGCTCTCGCAGGCCGGCCCAATGGACGAATTTGCCACCCTATCATGGTCAGTATAAGAAGTGCAAAATTTGGGTGTCTACACTAAGTTCACTGAACGTGGCTCGCTAAGGAATACCTAATGGAGTTTTACTCGCCTGTCAATAGGAATTCCTCTAGTAATAGTAGTACAAGTGATCCTTAGACTTGAGATCATCATAGTATCTTATGTATGATGAGTTATACTTTGACATGTCCATTAAAACTTTTGGGTATATCAAAGGGTATGATTGGGTATAATTAGTTGTACATGGAGATAGGTGAATGATCAACAAAGAATCTACCTCATCTAGTAAAAGATGTGAATGTCCTATGTGATTCGATAAATGATAACTCAGTAGTCCTTGACCAAGGCAGAATGAAATTAGAAAGGAGTTTCTAATTTGCATTATTTAGAGTTGTGCATTTGAGAATCGAAATGCATATAATTAAATAAAATAAGACTTGACAGTAATTTCATGTCTTATATTTAATTGAGACATTGTATGGTAGAATGATTGAATTGTACGGTAACTATGCACTAAAAGGTTCTTTTGTGATTAATGTAGAAATCTATATTATTTGGAAAGCCGTTGATAGCTAAGGGGGCTTACCCTTATTGTAGAATAAATATTATTTATTTAAATAAATTAAATAGTTTAATTTATTTATTTAAATAAGATTAGAATTGTTCTAATTGATTTATTCACAACCGGTTTAATATGGAGAACCTAAAGGGTCACATCGCGAAAGGAAAATATTTATTTAAGAAGTAAATGGCATAATTGTAATAATAAGTTAAGTGTATTTAATTTAATCTATGGAGATAGAATATATTAAATAGTTTAATATTTATTATTTAATATTTTGGAAATATTAAATATAAATTAATAAGAGGAGTCTTATTATTATTATTATTACTATTACTATTATTTAATTCTTAATAGGGATTGAAAATTAATTAATAGAAGTACTCTCTCATGAATTCTTAATTGGATTAGGAGCATAATTAATTAAATGAGTTTAATTATAATAGAAACCCTAATCCTAAATAGTTTAGGGAAGGGTTATTTCTACATCTATAAATAAGAGGAGTCTTATCATAGATTAGGGTTACATTCTTGCATTAGATTGTGGAGAGTACTTACAATTTCTATAGAGATAGAAACTAGGGTTTTACCAACACCCATCTTCTTGAATAACTATTCTTCCTTGGTGGATCACCTCTAGAGGCCAAACACTTGAGTGACTAACGTTGATCAAGCAAAGGAATTTAGTCGGTGGAATTCAAGGAGAACGCGAAGGAATTGGAGGTGAACTTGTACCCGAGGAAGCACGGTTCTACGAGGGTATAATTTTTATCTCTATCTATTTCGTTTATATCGTTAATTGAGCACATAGAATGATCATGGTGATGGTTTGTATAAAATTTTAAAAAATCCGATTTTATCGCGCTTCCGCTTTATTTATGTAATTTGATTGCATGTTCGCGTCATATACAAACCTAACAAGAAGAGCATGTAGAGCATTTAAAGTCGACATTGGAAGCATTAAGAAGAAAGAAGTTGTACGCTAAGTTTTCAAAGTGTGAATTCTGGATAGAGCGAGTGCAATTTCTTGGACATGTGATTGACAAGGATGAGATTTCGATGGATCCGTCAAAAGTTGAAGCAGTGCTTAACTAAGATCAGCCGAAAACACCATCGGAAATAAGGAGTTTTCTAGGATTGGCAGGTCACTACAGAAGATTCATTCAGAATTTTTCCAAAATTGCGACTCCATTAACGAATTTAACTAGGAAGGCAGTGAAGTTCGTTTGGACGGAGAAGTGTGAGGAAAGTTTCCAAGAATTAAAAAAGAGATTGAGTACGGCGCCTGTGTTGTCCATACCGGATAGCATAGGAAATTTTGTGGTGTATAGTGATGCGTCGCATAAAGGACTAGGCTGTGTGCTTATCCAGAACGGTAAGGTCATTGCGTACGCGTCACGACAATTAAAGGACTATGAGAAGGGGTATCCTACCCATGATTTGGAATTGGCCGCGGTAGTGTTTAATATTTATTATTTAATATTTTGGAAATATTAAATATAAATTAATAAGAGGAGTCTTATTATTATTATTATTATTACTATTACTATTATTTAATTCTTAATAGGGATTGAGAATTAATTAATAGAAGTACTCTCTCACGAATTCTTAATTGGATTAGGAGCATAATTAATTAAATGAGTTTAATTATAATAGAAACCCTAATCCTAAATAGTTTAGGGAAGGGTTATTCCTACATCTATAAATAAGAGGAGTCTTATCATAGATTAGGGTTACACACTCTTGCATTAGATTGTGGAGAGTACTTACAATTTCTATAGAGATAGAAACTAGGGTTTTACCAACACCCATCTTCTTGAATAACTATTCTTCCTTGGTGGATCACCTCTAGAGGCCAAACACTTGGGTGACTAACGTTGATCAAGCAAAGGAATTTAGTCGGTGGAATTCAAGGAGAACGCGAAGGAATTGGAGGTGAACTTGTACCCGAGGAAGCACGGTTCTACGAGGGTATAATTTTTATCTCTATCTATTTCGTTTATATCGTTAATTGAGCACATAGAATGATCATGGTGATGGTTTGTATAAAATTTTAAAAAATCCGATTTTATCGCGCTTCCGCTTTATTTATGTAATTTGATTGCATGTTCGCGTCATATACAAACCTAACAAGAAGAGCATGTAGAGCATTTAAAGTCGACATTGGAAGCATTAAGAAGAAAGAAGTTGTACGCTAAGTTTTCAAAGTGTGAATTCTGGATAGAGCGAGTGCAATTTCTTGGACATGTGATTGACAAGGATGAGATTTCGGTGGATCCGTCAAAAGTTAAAGCAGTGCTTAACTAGGATCAGCCGAAAACACCATCGGAAATAAGGAGTTTTCTAGGATTGGCAGGTCACTACAGAAGATTCATTCAGAATTTTTCCAAAATTGTGACTCCATTAACGAATTTAACTAGGAAGGCGGTGAAGTTCGTTTGGACGGAGAAGTGTGAGGAAAGTTTCCAAGAATTAAAAAAGAGATTGAGTACGGCGCCTGTGTTGTCCATACCGGATAGTATAGGAAATTTTGTGGTGTACAGTGATGCGTCTCATAAAGGACTAGGCTGTGTGCTTATCCAGAACAGTAAGGTCATTGCGTACGCGTCACGACAATTAAAGGACTATGAGAAGGGGTATCCTACCCATGATTTGGAATTGGCCGCGGTAGTGTTTGCTTTGAAGATATGGAGGCACTATCTTTACGGGGAGAAGTGTGAAATATATACAGACCACAAGAGTCTGAAATATATTTTTACACAGAGGTGTTAAGTTTGTATATAGCGCGAACATGCAATCAAATTACATAAATAGTGCGGAAGCGCAATAAAACGGATTTTAAAATTTTTCATACAAACCATCACCATGATCATCCTTGTGATCAATTATCAATTAAACGAAAGAGATAGAGATAAAGTATGAGAATCATACCCTTGTAGAACCATGCTTCCACAGGTACGAGTTCACCTCCAAATCCTTCGTGTTCTCCTTGAATTCCACCGATTAAATTCATTCCTTTGATCAACGTTAGCCACCCAAGTGTTTGGCCTCTAGAGGTGATCCACCAAGGAATAATAGTTGTTCAAGAAGATGGGTGTTGGCAAAACCCTAGTTTCTATCTCTATAGAAATTGCAAGTTCTCTCTCTCTCCAATTCTTATGGAAGAGTGTGTAACTGTCTAACCCTAAATCATGATAAGACTCCTCTTATTTATAGATATAGAGAACCCTCCTAAACTATTTAGGATTAGGGTTTTATTTTAATTAAACTCCTTTAATTAATTATACTCCTAATCCAATTAGGAATGCATGAGAGAGTACTTCTATTAATTAATTCCCAATCCCCATTAGGAATTAAATAATAGTAATGGTAATAATAATAATAAGACTTTTCTTATTAATTTATATTTAATATTTCTAAAATATTAAATAATAAATATTAAGCTATTTAATTGATTCTATATCCATAGATTAAATTAAATACACTTAACTTATTATTACAATTAAACCATTTACTTCTTCAACAAATATTTTTCTTTTGCGGTGTGACCCTTTAGGTTCTCCATATTAAACCGGTTGTGAATAAATCAATTAGAACAATTCTAATCTTATTTAAATAAATAAATTAAACTATTTAATTTATTTAAATAAATAATATTTATTCTACAATAAGGGTAAGTCCCCTTAGCGATCAACGACTTTCTAGATAATATAGATTTCAACATTAATCACAAAAGAACCTTTCAGTGAATAGTTACCGTATAATTCAATCCTTCTACCATACAATGTCCCAATTAAATATAAGACATGGAATTACTGTCAAGTCTTATTTTATTTAATTTTATGTATTTCGATTCTCAAATGCATAACTCTGATTAATGCAAATTAGAAACTCCTTTCTAATTTCATTCTGCTTTGGCCAAAGACTTCTGAGTCGTCATTTATCGAATCACATGGGACATTCTCTCCTTTTACTAGAAGTGGTAGATTCTTTGTTGATCATTCACCTATCTCCATGTATAACTTATTATACCCAATCATACCCTTTGATATACCCTAAAGGTCTTAAGGGACATGTCAAAGTATAACTCATCATACACAAGATAATATGATGATCTCAAGTCCAAGGATCACTTGTACTACTATCACTAGAGGAATTTCTATTGATAGGCGAGTAAAACTCCACTAGGTATTTCTTAGCAAGCAACGGTCAGTGAACTTATTCTCTAATAAGCACCTACATACTTGCTTTAGTGTCTCCACACAAATGATTATGAGATCAATCATCCTCTTCATAAGAGCAAGCAACGTATGTACTAATCTATCCGGATTCACTAATCCCCTTTTTAGTAATCCATCGATTAGGAACGATTTTAGTTTGTGAGCTTTCTAGAATTTAGATCTCATTAGCATGATCACCATCATGATTCTAAAAGCATTACTCAAAACTATGGGTTTATCATATTCAATATAACAACATCATGTAGATAAAGTAAAATGCCTTCAATAAATGAATAACATTACAAAGTATATGCTACATCATATCAAATATGATTGGCTTGTGTGCATACTACTTTCAATCTCCCACTTGCACTAAAGCCAATCGTCATGGTATCTAATACCCTTCTTCTCTAAGTGACGATCATCCTGCTGTTGGATAAAGCTTCAGTAGATGGATATGCAATGTTGTTCTCGAGAGTCCACTATCTCTATAATGACTTTTCCTCTTTCAATGATTCCTCTAATCAAATGAAAGTGCCGCAACACTTGTTTGAATCCAAGATGAGACTTAGGAACTATTCCTAGTTCTGTAATGAACTTTTCATCCAAACAATCAACTTGCAGCTTCATTTACAGTTATATACTTTGTCTTTGTCACTAAACCAGCAACTCTTTGCTATTTAGAACTTTTCCAATTCACTGCACCACCTTTCACGGTAATGATTTACCTTAAAGTGGATTTGTTATCGTCTTGGTCAGTCTGAAAAACTTGAGTCTGTTTAGCCCTCTAGTTTTAATTCAGACCTACCATGAATCATGATCACATCTTCAGTACCGGTTAAGTGCTTAAAGATGTTTATCACTGTCTTACAGTGATCATCTCCAGAATATGACTGATCAACATCAAGCCTTGTATATTCATTGCATACATGATAGTAACTCATGCGATCTCTCTTTCAATTGGGGACAATTTTAGAGAGATACACTCCATGGCTCATCATCATGAGACCTCTCTTGGAGTTTGTCATGCTAAACGCCTTTAGCATCAAATGAATATACGTTCTTTGGGTCAAGCCGAACATCCTTTTAAATCTATCTATATAGATTTATATCCCCAATTTATAGGATGCTCCTCCCAAGTCATTCATGGAGGAATGTTTAGACAATTTTATCTTTACTAATTGTAGCATTGATGTGTTATTCCTTATCAGTAGTATATCAACATATAATACCAAGAATATCACAGCGCTCCCACTGACCCTTTTGTACACACTAGGTTCATTCTTGTTTTTGATAAAATCAAACTCTTTTGATTGTCTCATCAAAACGAATGTTCCATCTTTGAGAAGCTTGCTTCAATCCATCAATGGATCATTGTAGCTTAAAACATGATTTGCTTCAACCTTTGAAACAAATTCCTCTGGCTGTATCATACATACATTCTCCTCAAGTCTTCATTGAGGAAGGGCGTCTCCACATCTATTTTGCCAGATTTCGTAATAAGCTGCTATCACAAGCAAAATCCAAATGGACTTGAGCATTACTCGGTAATAAAGTCAACTCCTTGACTTGAAAAACCTTTTAAACAGATATGGTCTTATAGGTCTCCACCTTTCCATTTGCCCCAGTCTTTCTCTTAAAGACCCATATTCACACTCTAGGCACTATGCCCTTTTGTGGAGTAACTAGAGTCTATACTTGGTTATCATACATGGAGTCCATTTAGGATTTCATGGCCATCTGCCATTTCTGAGTGTCTTCTACTCATAGCCTCATCGTATATAACTGGATCATCATCCTCTATGATGCGTACCTCATCATCCTCCTCTATGATGAATCTATACCTCCCAGGTATCTTCGGTACTCTTCCAGATTTACGATTCGGTTATGGTACAATAGGTCTATCTACAGGTTCCTCGGTTCGACTTAAAGTGCTGAGTGGTTCTTGAACTCCTTCAAGATCTATTACCCTCCCACTAGCTCCTTCAATGATAAACACCTTTATCTAAGAAGGCAGCGTGTAGCATTATAGTAATAATAATACCCTAAACTTTCTTTAGGATATCCCACAAGTCTGCACTTGTCAGATTTTTGTCCCAAACTTATCTTTGAAACCTTTTCACATAAGCTGGACAACCCCTTATCTTAACATACTTAAGAGTAGGAATCCTTTCCTATCCATAACCTTTATGGAGTCTTGGGCTCGGATTTTTGAGGTTACCTTATTTTGTAAATATGCAGCCGTTTTTAGGGCATAACCCTAGATGGATACTAGAATGTCGATAAAAATCATTATGGACTGCACCATGTTCAACACGGTACAATTTCTCCTTTTAGATACACTAATCAATTATTGCGTATCAGGAGGTGTCCATTATGAGAAAATACCATTTTGAGATGATCTAAAAACTCATTGCTCAAGTATTCCTTCCTCGATCTGATCAAAGAATCTTAATACTTTGTCAATATGTTTCACTTCTAAATTCTTTGAACATTTTGATGAGTAGGTTTTATACCTACGAATTGGATACCATTTGATTGCACTATTGTTAATTTCCTTAAGTCGTAGTTACTTTTCATGTGTTGTTTTTGTGTTTGTGTAGGCAATTTGCATTTGGAACCAAAGTGGTGGGGATGAAGTGTTGAAGCAGGAAAGTTAAGAAAATTTTGCAAGTTGCTGAGCACCTGCGCGGGCGCGCAAGATTTACATTGGGAGGCAGCGCGGGCGCGCTTGATGTCAGGTTGACTATCTGTGCTGGGGTGTTGCGCGAGCGCGCTGGGTTTGTACTGTGGCTTGGCGCGGGCGCGCTAGTGCGTGTTGACTGAGTTAATTGTTAGTGTTTTAAAACAGAGTTTGATGTGTAATTGGATTTGGTTCTCTTTAATTAATTAGGGTTTTTATCAGATACTATAAATAGTTGTTTTCTAGTTAGTTGTGGGGGGGATGATCTATTAGAAACCCTAGTTTGGAGCAATTGGGGAAGACTGGAAGCAAGATTGATAGCACAAAGCAAGGAAGGAGGAGTAGGACAAAGATTGAAGGATTGCTTACAGTGTTTCTTCTCTTTTCTCTCTATTCTAAACTTTTTGATGTTATTAAACTTGTGGATGATGAATTCTAGTTTATTTATGAACTAAATTTCTTTTAAGGCTATAATGGATCTTAATGCGTAGTTTTGAATAGCATGCTTCTTTGAATATTATGATTAGTTATTTTTGGATTGTCTATTATGGTTTGTGCTGAATTACTTAATTATCTGGCCAATAATTACTGGGTTATTCTATATGAATTTGAAAGATGAAGTATAGAGGTAGAACTGACCATAATAGCATGTGATTGTGTCTTCTGCTGTCGATGGAATTCATAATTTGTGATTAGGATAGAGATATACCTATCACCGCATGTAATCAAAATAGGGAACTTGGGCTTTAAATCCTTTTTAATTGTAATTCACATAGAAATATAGTGAGTTAGTTACTTAGGATGATTAACTTGAATCTATCAATTGTGGATTTAAGTTAAGTTGTTTGTGAAACATTGAAAGATGATCACAAATAGTGATGAGTTCCTGGTTAACAATCTAGAATAACTAGCATAATCCAAAGGGGAGCATGTTAAGTAAAATAAAGCATTAAGTGAAGTTGTAGTCTTAAGTCTTTAAAAATCTGTTCTCAAACTAGTGTTAGTAATTTAATTTAGAATTAATTAGTTAAATTCAATACCTCAGAAATATAAAACCATTTGCTTACTAAAAATTGATTTGATTTAAATTTGGAATTTGTCATTGTAGAATCAATTCTTCTCTGTGGGACGATACTCTACTTTCACTTTATTACTTGTGGACTGCGTATACTTGCGTATTTTTTCTAGTATAGATTTTGGCAAACACATTTCAAATGATTCAGACTTGTATTTTATCAAATACACACATTCAATTCTTTGAATGACCGTCTCCTTTTCTTTTATTAGTTTATTCAATTTGCAAAATGTTTTTCATGTAAGTCAAATATACAAAGTCTATCAAGTTTTTTTCCAGTTTCAAACAAAACATTATCATTATAAATAGAACAACAATTGTTCTTAAATATAATACCAGAACATTCCTTGTCCAACAATGAAAGTTCTAATGTTTCTAATGAGAACTGGAACATAATAACAACTTATTAACTTAATAGACTTGACCGTAGGCAATGCTAAACTATAAGTTCCTATGGTTAATGCAGCAATCTTTATTCCATTCCCACATATAAGATTACTTACTCTTTGTTTAGCTTTTCTACTTCTACTTAGTCTTTGCATTGGATTGCATACGTGAGAACTACAGCCGGTATCCAATACCCAAGTAGAACCTTGACTTATAGAAAAATTTATTTTTAATCATGAACAAACCTGTATCTGTAACCGAAGCTTCACTAAGCTTCTTCTGGTTAGCCTCTGTAAGATTCTCCTTACAGTTTCCTTTCTAGTATCCAGGCTTATTGCAGTGGAAGCAAACTCCTTTGCTATTTGCATCAGTCTTGTTCTTATTGTCCTTTGTTTTTATCTTTCCATTTACCATCTTTGAATTGTTCTTCTTTTAAGAAGATCCTTTGGCCCTCTTCCGCTTCCTGGAAGAATCATCTACCAGTAAGACTTGGTCTTTCTTGGTTGGAAAGTGACTCTTTACAGTTTTTAACATGTTTAAGCAACTCAGGCAGGCTGACATATAGTTTGTTCATGTCGAAATTCACAATAATTTGTGAGAAAGAGACCGGAAGTGATTGCAAGATCAAATTTTGGATCAACTCTCCATCCATTAAAACCCACTTGTCCCAATTGTTCAATTATATTGATCATTTTAGGAAATATGTCTGTACTGTAGTGTCATCGGTCATTCTAGATTGGAAAAGCTCCTTAGATATCTGATATCTAATAGTCCTACTTTCCTCACCCTTCAACTCCTTGAAGGTATAGGAGTATAGTAAGAGCATCCATAGTTTCATGCTGACGCTGAAGCTCGTTACTCATGGATGCGAGCATGATGCATTGAGCCAACTGTGCATCATCTTTCCACTTTCTAAAAGTACCAATCTCTTCCTCAGAGGCATTGTCTGCAACCATTACAAGGATAGGCGTATTAAGGACATAAGATAGCTTTTTAGCCTTGAGAATTATTCTCAAATTCCTTAACTAGTTCGTGTTATTTGGTCCAGTTAATTAGCATCTAATATGCTCCGCAGTGATAGTAAAATAGATATTGTAAAATTCTGTAAATGAATTTGTAATTTAACAACATTTTAGCATACATTCATTTCTTAATTAATTACCAAAATAAATTATGTCTTATTTTAAATTGGTATCTCTCACTTTTTCATCAAACTATATTACCCTCATTATATAGTTCGGCAAATCTAATTAAAGATTTGCTAGCGAGAATAAGGATCCCATTTCAAATGTATATAGCCTTGTGTGACACAACAAACTATATATAAATAAATAGGTAGACAACTATTGTCAATTATATCACTATGTAACTCCTTGTATTCTGCCTCTTAGATTATTTTGATCAAGTGTGACACATCCAAATCAAAATTATCCAAGTTAAGTCCAACCTAGCACTTCCATATATTCGAAAGAAAAACACTGTCCTTATGTGACACAACAAAACAGCATCGTTCAGTCTATTTATAAGCATCAAATGTGATAAAGCATCATTTTAAATATTTAATACTTGTCTTGTGTGACACAACAAACTCATATTAAATGTTTAATACTCTATCGCTTTACCATGCTAGAAGGCGACGTTCGATATTCCAAATATCTTTGAACGCTTAGGACTTAATATAATTGCTTTGAGGGGTTTATTATTATTGGCTCATCTTGTTTAGCGCGCATGCACATATATATATAAAATACGCGTCATATTATTTAACATGCGAAGCATACTGGATAATATAATATATATATATATAGTAATCATGCACATATAGAATACTATATTCTACCCGGATTGATTATGGACTTTTATTCTAGTTTGGTTCACTAGAGCCACCAAGTGAACCAAAAGGTCAAACCTAGGGTGCATGAACAAAATTTAAATATAACTATTATATTTAAACCTGGGCTCCATTACAAACTGGTCTTCAAGCGCTCCTTTCTTCTTAGTCTCCAATTCTTCAAAATAATTCTAACTAATCCTATTACATAAACTATTTACAATAAATAGAAACCTTGATCAGCAGTCAAGGGGAGGTACACAGGAGGAAGATATAATTTACATCAAGAAAAACTAGAGAAGACGAGGTACGCAGACCCCATTTATAAAAACCCATTCATTCAAACATCCACTAAAATAAATCCAATTACACATTGGTCAGTAGTCCATAATCAATCCCTATTTATTATCATACATATCTCCATATGTATCAATAAATAACATTCATCTCATGAATAATAAAACCATTCCATATATGCATTGATATCATTTAATGGGCAATTAAAAGTTTACTACAAATCCAATTTTGAAACAAAAATAAACTCCTTTATTTTAATCAAAATTTAAATCATAATAAACTTATTTATTTTATTTTATCCAATTTTGTATAAAAATAAACTCCTTTATTTTTAATCAAATTTCAAATAAAAGTAAACTCCTTTATTTTAATCAACATGGAAACCAATTTCAAGTTCAAAATAAACTCCTTTATTTTAACTTAAAATTGCTTGGAAAAATAAAATATGTTAAATCATATTCCTTATCAAAATAAACATCTTTATTTTTAAGGAAACATGGAATTCTATTTCATATGTGAATAAACTCCTTTATTATAGGAAACATGGAATCATATTCCATATGTGAATAAACTCCTTTATTCTAGTTAACGTAGAATCCAAATCTAAGTTCATCAAACTTTTAATTTTAATTATATTCCAATTGAAAATAAACCTTTTATCTTAATCGAAAATAAATAAAATCAAAATAAAAAATTTTCAAAATCTGCAGACCGGCACGGCCACGCTCCAAAATGAACTAGGAGCGGCGCGGCCGCACCGCGTAGAAGACTTTGAAATTTTTTCCGTTGCCCAGAAAATCGATCCAATCGCATACCCATACATACATGGAATCATAATAATCGATAATTAGCACAAGATTAGGCTCTGATACCACTGTTAAGTTTGTATATAGCGCGAATATGCAATCAAATTACATAAATAGTGCGGAAACGCAATAAAACGGATTTTAAAATTTTTCATACAAACCATCACCATGATCATCCTTGTGATCAATTATCAATTAAACGAAAGAGATAGAGATAAAGTATGAGAATCATACCCTTGTAGAACCATTCTTCCACAGGTACGAGTTCACCTCCAAATCCTTCGCGTTCTCCTTGAATTCCACCGATTAAATTCTTTCCTTTGATCAACGTTAGCCACCCAAGTGTTTGGCCTCTAGAGGTGATCCACCAAGGAATAATAGTTGTTCAAGAAGATGGGTATTGGCAAAACCCTAGTTTCTATCTCTATAGGAATTGCAAGTTCTCTCTCTCTCTCCAATTCTTATAGAAGAGTGTATAACTGTCTAACCATAAATCATGATAAGACTCTTCTTATTTATAGATATAGGGAACCCTCCTAAACTATTTAGGATTAGGGTTTTATTTTAATTAAACTCCTTTAATTAATTATACTTCTAATCCAATTAGGAATGCATGAGAGAGTACTTCTATTAATTGATTCTCAATCCCTATTAGGAATTAAATAATAGTAATGGTAATAATAATAAGACTCTTCTTATTAATTTATATTTAATATTTCCAAAATATTAAATAATAAATATTAAGCTATTTAATTTATTCTACCTCTATATATTAAATTAAATACACTTAACTTATTATTACAATTAAGCTATTTACTTCTTAAACAAATATTTTTCATGAGAGAGTACTTCTATTAATTAATAAATTCTCAATCCCTGTAAGAATTAAATAATAGTAATAATAATAATAAGACTCCTCTTATTAATTTATATTTAATATTTCTAAAATATTAAATAATAAATATTAAGCTATTTAATTTATTCTATCTCCATAGATTAAATTAAATACACTTAACTTATTATTATAATTATGCAATTTACTTCTTAAATAAATATTTTTCCTTTTTGCGGTGTGACCCTTTAGGTTCTCCATATTAAACCGGTTGTGAATAAATCAATTAGAACAATTCTAATCTTATTTAAATAAATAAATTATACTATTTAATTTATTTAAATAAATAATATTTATTCTATAATAAGAGTAAGCCCTTTAGCGATCAACGACTTTCCAGATAATATAGATTTCAACATTAATCACAAAAGAACTTTTCAGTGAATAGTTACCGTACAATTCAATCATTCTACCATACAATGTCCCAATTAAATATAAGACATGGAATTACTGTCAAGTCTTATTTTATTTAATTATATGTATTTCGATTCTCAAATGCACAACTCTGATAATGCAAACTAGAAACTCCTTTCTAATTTCATTCTGCTTTCGCCAAAGACTTCTGAGTCGTCATTTATCGAATCACATAGGACATTTTCTCATTTTACTAGAAGTGGTAGATTATTTGTTGATCATTCACCTATCTCCATGTATAACTTATTATACCCAATCATACCCTTTGATATACCCTAAAGGTCTTAAAGGTCATGTCAAAGTATAACTCATCATACACAAGATACTATGATGATCTCAAGTCCAATGATCACTTGTACTACTATCACTAGAGGAATTCCTATTGACAGGCGAGTAAAACTCCATTAGGTATTACTTAGCGAGCCACGTTCAGTGAACTTATTCTCTAATAAGCACCTACATACTTGCTTTAGTGTCTCCACACAAATGATTATGAGATCAATCATCCTCTTCATAAGAGCAAGCAACGTATGTACTAATCTATCCGAATACAGTAATCCCCTTTTTAGTAATCCATCGATTAGGAACGATTTTAGTTTGTGAGCTTTCTAGAATTTAGATCTTATTAGCATGATCACCATTATGATTCTAAAATCATTGCTCAAAACTATGGGTTTATCACATCCAATATAACAACATCATGTAGATAAAGTAAAATGCCTTTAATAAACGAATAAGATTACAAAGTATATGCTACATCATATCAAATATGATTGGCTTGTGTGCATACTACTTTCAAGAAGGATCTGAACATGTGACAGAGGAGATGGTTGGAATTGATAAAAGAATACGACTGCGAGATTTTATACCATCCGGGTAAAGCGAACGTTGTGGCCGACGCCTTAAGCAGAAAGGGTCGGGAGAAACTGTCCATGATTACCGCTTAGGAGGAGCTAATTACAGCAATGGCGAAACTAGAATTGGAGGTGAAATATGTTAGGTTTGTATATAACGCAAGCATGCAATCAAATTACATAAATAGGGCAGAAGCATGATAAAACGGATTTTAAAATTTTAATACAAACCATCACCATGATCTATCATTGTGTTCAATTACCAATTAAACGAAAGAGAAAGAGAATAAGAATTATACCCTCGTAGATCAAAGATTCCTCGGGTACAAGTTCAACTCCTAGTCCTTCGTGTTCTCCTCGAATTACACCGATGAGATTCCTTCCTTTGATCAACGTTAGCCACCCAAGTGTTTGACCTCTAGAGGTGATCCACCAAGAAAGAATAGGTATTCAAGAAGTTGGGTGTTGGCAAAACCCTAGTTTCTATCTCTATAGAAATTGCAAGTACTCTCCATAATCTAATGCAAGAGTGTGTAACCCTAATCTATGATAAGACTCCTCTTATTTATAGATGTAGGAATAACCCTTCCCTAAACTATTTAGCATTAGGGTTTCTATTATAATTAAACTCCTTTAATTAATTATGCTCCTAATCTAATTAGGAATTCATGAGAGAGTACTTCTATTAATTAATTAATTCTCAATCCCTGTAAGAATTAAATAATAGTAATAATAATAATAAGACTCCTCTTATTAATTTATATTTAATATTTCTAAAATATTAAATACTAAATATTAAGCTATTTAATTTATTCTATCTCCATAGATTAAATTAAATACACTTAACTTATTATTATAATTATGCAATTTACTTCTTAAATAAATATTTTCCCTTTTTGCGGTGTGACCCTTTAGGTTCTCCATATTAAACCGGTTGTGAATAAATCAATTAGAATAATTCTAATTATATTTAAATAAATAAATTAAACTATTTAATTCATTTAAATAAATAATATTTATTCTACAATAAGGGTAAGCCCACTTAGCGATCAACGACTTTCCAAATAATATAGATTTCAACATTAATCACAAAAGAACCTTTCGGTGCATAGTTACCGTACAATTCAATCCTTCAACCATACAATGTCTTAATTAAATACAAGACATGGAATTTCTGTCAAGTCTTATTTTATTTAATTATATGTATTTCGATTCCCAAATGCACAACTCTAAATAATGCAAATTAGAAACTCCTTTCTAATTTCATTCTGCCTTGGCCAAGGACTACTGAGTTGTCATTTATCGAATCACATAGGACATTCACATCTTTTACTAGACGTAGTAGATTCTTTGTTGATCATTCACCTATCTCCATATACAACTAATTATACCAAATCATACCATTTTATATACCCTAAAGGTCTTAAGGGACATATCAAAGTATAACTCATCATACACAAGATACTATGATGATCTCAAGTCCAAGGATCACTTGTACTACTATCACTAGAGGAAATCCTATTGACAGGCGAGTAAAACTCCATTAGGTATTCCTTAGCGAGCCACGTTCAGTGAACTTATTCTCTAATAAGCACCTACATACTTGCTTTAGTGTCTCCACACAAATGATTATGAGATCAATCATCCTCTTCCTAAGAGCAAGCAACGTATGTACTAATCTATCCGGATTCACTAATCCCCCTTTTAGTAATCCAACGATTAGGATCAATCTTAGTTTGTGAGCTATCTAGAATTTAGATCTCATTAGCATGATCACCATCATGATTCTAAAAGCATTGCTCAAAACTATGGGTTTATCACATTTAATATAACAGCACTATGTAGATAATGTAAAATGCCTTTTAAGAAAATCAATTCTTTTATTAATAAATGAATAAGATTACAAAGTATATGCTACATCATATCAAATATGATTGGCTTGTGTGCATACTACTTTTAATCTCCCACTTGCACTAAAGCCAATCGTTGTGGTATCTAATACCCATCTTCTCTAAGTGATGATCATCCTGCTGTTTGGATAAAGCTTCAGTAAATGGATATGCAATGTTGTTCTTGAGAGTCCACTATCTTTATAGTGACTTCTCCTCTTTCACTGATTCCTCCAATCAAATGAAAGTGCCGCAACACTTGTTTGAATCCAAGATGAGACTTAGGAACTATTCCTAGTTCTGTGATGAACTTTTCATCCAAACAATCAACTTGCAGCTTCACTTACAGCTATATACTTTGTCTTTCTTACTAAATCAACAACTCCTTGCTGTTTGGAACCTTTCCAATTCACTGCACCACTATTCCAGGTAACGATTTACCCTAAAGTGGATTTGTTATCGTCTTGGTCAGTATAAAAAACTTGAGTCTGTTTAGCCCTCTAGTTTTAAGTCAGACCTACCATGAATCATGATCACATCTTCAATACATGGTTAAGTATTTAAGAAGTTTATCACTGTCTTATAGTGATCTTCTCCAGAATATGACTAATCAATATCAGGCCTTGTATATTCATTGCATACATGATAATAACTCATGTGATCTCTCTTTTATTAGAGAAAATTTTAGAGAGATACACTCCATGGCTTATCATCATGAGACCTTTCTTGGAGTTTGTCATGCTAAACGCCTTTAGCATCGAATGAATATACGTTTATTGGGTCAAGCCGAACATCCTTTTAAATCTATCTATATAGATTTATATCCCCAATATATAGGATGCTCCTCCCAAGTTATTCATGGAGGAATGTTTAGATAATTTTATCTTTACTGATTGTAGCATTGGTGTGTCATTCCTTATCAGTAGTATATCAATATATAATACTAGGAATGTCAAAGTGCTCCCATTGACCCTTTTGTACACACTAGGTTCATTCTCGTTTTTGATAAAATCAAACTCTTTTGATTGTCTCATCAAAACGAATGTTCTATCTTTGAGAAGCTTGCTTCAATCCATAAATGGATCATTGTAGCTTAGAACACGATTTGTTTCAACCTTTGAAACAAATTCCTCTGGCTGTATCATACATACATTCTCCTCAAATCTTCATTGAGGAAGGACGTCTCCATATCCATTTTGCCAGATTTCGTAATAAGCTGCAATCACAAGCAAAATCCAAATGGACTTGACCATTATCTAGTAATAAGGTTTTATCACAGTCAACTCCTTGACTTTATTTGAAACATTTTAAATAGGTCTAGTCTTATATGTCTCCACCTTGCCATTTGCCTCAGTCTTTCTCTTAAAGGTCCATATACACCCTTTAGGCACTATGCCTTTCGGTGGAGTAACCAGAGTTTATACTTGGTTCTCATATATGGAGTCCATTTCAGATTTCATGGCCATTTGCCATTTCTTTGAGTGTCTACTACTCATAGCCTCATCGTATATAACTGGATCATCATCATCTATGATGCGTACCTCCTCATCATCTTCTATGATGCGTACCTCCTCATCATCTTCTATGATGAATCCATACCTCCTAGGTATCTTCGGTACTCTTCCAGATTTACGATTCGGTTGTGGTACAATAGGTCTATCTACAGGTTCCTCGGTTTGACTGAAAGTTCTTTGTGGTTCTTGAACTCCTTCAAGATCTATTACCCTCCCACTAGCTCCTTCAATGATAAACACTTTTATCCAAGAAGGCAACGTGTAGGATTATAGTAATAATACCTTAAACTTTCTTTAGGATATCCCACAAACCTGCACTTGCAGATTTTGTCCCAAACTTATCTTTTGAAACCTTTTTCTCATAAGTTGGACAACTCCTTATCTTAACACACTTAAGACTAGGAATCCTCCCTATCCATAACTTTTATGGAGTCTTGCGGCTGGATTTTGAGGTTACCTTATTTTGTAGATATGCAGCCGTTTCTAGGGTATAACCCCAGATGGATACTGGAATGTCGGTAAAAATCATTATGGACCGCACCATGTCCAACAAGGTACAATTTCTCCTTTTAGCTATACAAATCAATTATTGCGTATCATGAAGCGTCCATTATGAGAAAATACCATTTTGAGATGATCTAGAAACTCATTGTACAAGTATTCCTTCTTCGATCTGATCAAAGAATCTTAATACTTGGTCAATTTGTTTCACTTCTAAATTCTTTGAACCTTTTAAATGATTCAGACTTGTATTTCATCAAATACACATATTCAACTCTTTGAATGATCATCTCCTTTTCTTTTACTAGTTTGTTCAATTTGCAAAATTATTTTTCATGTAAGTCAAGTTTACAAGGTCCATCAAGTGATCTTCCAGTTTCAAACAAAACATTATCATCATAAATAGAACAACAATTGTTCTTAAATATAATACCAGAACCTTCCTTGTCCAACAACAGAAGTAATAATATTTCTAAAGAAAACTGGAACATAATAACAACTTATTAACTTAATAGACTTGTCCGTAGGCAACACTAAACTATAAGTTCCTACGGCTAATGTAGCAACCATTGCTCCATTCTCTACACGTAAGATTACTTACTCTTTGTTTAGCTTTCTACTTCTGCTTGGTCTATGCATTGGATTGCATACGTGAGAACTATAGTCGGCATCTAATACCCAAGTTGAACCTTGACTTATAGAAAGATTTATTTCAATCATGAACAAACCTATATCTATAACTGAAGCTTCACTAAGCTTCTTCTGGTTAGCCTCTGCAAGATGCTCCTTACAGTATCCTTTCCAGTGTCCAGGTTTATTGTAGTGGAAGCAAACTCCTTTGCTATCTGTATCAGTTTTATTCTTAGTGTCCTTAGTTATTGCCTTTCCTTATACCTTCTTTAAATTGTTCTTCTTTTAAGAAGATCCTTTGGCCCTCTTCCGCTTCCTGAAAGAATTATCTACCAGTAAGACTTGGTCTTTCTCGGTTGAAAAGTGACTCTCTATAATTTTTAACATGTTTAAGCAACTCATGTAGGCTGACATATAGCGTATTAAGGTGGATATTCACAACAAATTGTGAGAAAGAGTCCGAGAGTGATTGCAAGATCAAATCATAGATCAAATCTTGGATCAAATTTTGAGCGAGGCTCATAATTCAAGATATTCGATTCATCCGGGAAGTACGAAGATGTACCAGGATCTCCGACAGCATTTCTGGTAGCTAAATATGAAGAGAGACGTTGCCGATTATGTAGCCAAGTGTTTAACATGTCAGAAAGTTACAGTTGGCAAAGTTGTACGTGAAATAGATTGTTTCGAAACACGGTGTTCCAGTATCTATTGTTTCAGATAGGGATCCGCGCTTCACATCAAACTTCTGAAAACGACTACAGGAATGCAGGGGAACGCAGTTACGTATGAGTGTCGACGCCTGGAGGAATCGCTTTCTTTGGTGATTGTTACCCTTTCCAATTTTAGCCTTTTATTTAGATGATTTTTAGAAAAGGTCGGCATGAATGTCGACGGGGTTTTGAAATATCGTTCTTTATGATGAGCCAATTAATCAGAGTCGCCAGTTGGTATATTTGAAATGGATGTACCAACTCATCCGAGTTTCCATTTTTTGTAAATCACTGGCTCATATGTGACTCCGAATTAATTGATCTGCGAACCGAGATTCATAGAGTTCGGGGGCTTGCTTAAGCGAGAGGAAGGTGTTAGGCACTCCCCGACTTCCGTGAAAACACGGTTACCACAATCTTGATGCTTTCCTATCCTTTGATTCATGAAATGTGTGTGTGTGGGCGTGTGTGTGTGTGGGTATGTGCTTATGTGAATGTTGTGGTGAGTTTTTTTTTCATGAGAGATGAAACATTTGGCTTTTATGAGAAATCATGTTTTATTTTAGGAATGTTTTAGAGTGTCGTTTCCGTTTGTACGAGAGAGCTCCTTTATTTATGAAAAAGGTTTGATTTTATTTGTCAAAAGCCATGAGATTTTTATTAGGTGTCGTTTTGGCAAAACAAGAGTCTTTTAAACCTTCGTCAAAATAGGAATCGAAATCTATACATTGCTTTCATAAAATGATGGGCAACGTCTAGGATATCTTTCACCCTACGCACCAAGATTTAATAAAAACGTTGTTTTATTTTATAAAACCATTTTTGTGACATTTGAAAACGACCTTCTTTAGCCTTCTCGTTTAATAGGAATCGACATTCATTAACATTTCCAATTTTTTCGCTACGTGATGCTAACCCCCTAGTTTGCTTGATTTTAATGAAAAACCTTCATCGTTTAATCTTTGAAATCATTTTTTCGTGTCAAAAAATCCAATCAAGCATAAACACGCGTCGGGGCTATTCATGGGCATGTAAGCCATCAAAATAACCCCAAACGCCTACAATCACAAGTTTCACTATTTCGGGGCCTCAAACCCGACCTCCGACTTGGTATCGTTTTAAGGCCCAACGATTACATATTTACAATGACGAATGCATATACCCGATTACATACATCCAAAAATGTCCATCATCGGATTTGGACCACGGGATCGCGTTCCTAGGCTCACATCCGAACTTGTTGCACAACCGCAAAATGGATACAACATAAATAAACAACCGTGGGATGCCTAATGCTCTAGGATATCTTACAATAACAATTGAAATACACTACGAATGACACATTACCGTAATAGCTAAAATTTGCACGAAACGGACATCATCGGGCTATTAGGGGGAATTTCATTCCGATGAAACCCTCACTAATAGTCCCTAATCCATGGTTTCACAATAACATGTAAGAAAGCTACATTCAAGATAATTCGGATGACAAAAAGCTTGGCAAAAATGGTATAACAAAATGCTAAAACAAAGATTTTTCACCTTGCAAATAATCCCCACAATATGTATGAATTTGTGTATTGAGTAGAGTAGAAAATATGAGGTGTAATCTCACAAAATGGGTACAATTTCTCACTATTTCTCACTCTTTTCTCTCTTAATTTTTGCTGTTTTCTTGCTGTTGTTTCTCCTTCTCCCGAATTGCTGCTGCTGCTGGATTCTTCTCTGTTTCTATATGCAAAATGGCCTGATAAGGCACTGCCAAGGGCAGCCACAGATCAGCAGATTGATTTGCGGCTGGCCCTTGGTTCTCCCCCCAGCCGTGCTCGAGTCCCGTGCGCTCGAGTTCCGTGTCGTCTCGAGTTCCGTCCTTGGCCGCGGATTGATCTGCGGCTGATTGTGCTGATTTTCTCGTTTTCCGTACCTCGTCTCGATTTTCGTGTCGTACCGTTGGTTTCCGCTGAAGGGCTTGCATTCTGCAGTCCGGGAACCGCCAGGAAACGTGCCATGACATCCAGGTAAGCGCAGTGATCATTAACTGACTCCCGACATTCGCTTGTTGTCGTGTCGGCTTCGATCTCGTCCCGTAGTGGTGGCTGTGAGTGTTCGTCTTTATGTCCACCTTTTATTCTCGTATGCTGGGTCAATTTAACGATTTTGCCCTCCTGTCAGGGTTAGTATAGGAAGTGCAAAATTTGGGTGTCTACAGCTGACCCTCTTTATCATGTTTATGAAATGATAAATGAAATGAACATGATAAAGAAATAGACACGTGATGCATGAATGACAGTGCACAAGAATGACCGTACATACATGACGCAACACATATAGCTTATGATGCAACACAAGATGCAAAGCATGCAAAACATTCGTAAGGGTGTCAATGCCTGACGCAATCGTCTTGTCCGCGCCGGGTTTCGTATCCGGTCGCTCGTCTCGTAATCACCGGAGATCGTCGCCGGTTGATTGTCCTGTCGGGGCCGGGTATTGTCGCCGGTCACCCATCTTGTAACCACCGGGTATCGTCGCCGGTTGGTTGGCTTATCGGGGCCGGGTTTCGTCGTCGGTCACCCATCTCGTAACCGCCGGTTATCGTCGCCGGTCGATCGTCTTGCGAGTGCCAGGTCTCGTATCCGGTCACTCGGTCGAATCGAGAAGCCGTGTTCGACAACCGATTCATCAAAAATCTTGTATTTTATTACCAAATTATGAGTCAAATGGGCTTTAGGATCGATTAAGCTTGCATTGGACCAAGGAGGGAGCACTGGGCCCAGCCGCAGATGGATCTGCGGCCAGCCGCAGATTGATCTGCGGCCAAGATCGGGGGCTTTAAGCGGCCAGCCGCTTCCCAGATCTGTCACTTTCATTCGTACCCCACGCGATTTTCACAGCTTTGCTCGTCCTTTTGCTAACTTTTCCAATTTTTTTGCAAAAACCACTCCGGTTAGATCGATCTACGCGCTACAGGTAACACTTTGACCGATCGTTTTCAAATTTCGTCAATGTTTTGCTATACATTTGGCTATTTGCATGCTTAGAGATAGAAATGTATGCTTTATAATGCTATGCTATGTACTATTGTATATACATGCTATGTATCAACTGTGTGAGTCCTATTTTATGCTCATGATGCGATCACACATATCTGTTGTTTCTTTTTGAAAGAAAATCATGCATTATGGTGCTTTTACATGTTGCAATTACCCATATGAATGCAATTTTGACCTGTTGTGGCTTGGATTAATTGAAAACATGCTTGGTTATGCATGGGATGTCCATTTTACAGACGGAACTCTGCTGATTTATTTTTTTTGCACATAAACATGCATTATGTCGCATTAATTCTATGATGAGTATTGGAATATTTGTGACATAATTCAAAAAAAGGAACCTACCTTCCTCCTCGCCTGTTCTATTCCAGCTATGGATCTCGACGCTCCTAATAGCTCCTCTCCGTCCCGGACCTCGGGCGTTCGCCGCCGTAGGGCTGCACCTGCCCCTGCCCTGCCTCGGACCCGTCAGGCTCACCGACTGGCGGAGGCTATCATCCGGCCTGATCATCCCGATGTTGAGGAGGCTGTTCTCCCGGATGTTGTGGTAGAGGGGCCATCCTCTAGCACACCAGCTCCCTCCTCTCATCGCGCCCTATCTGGCGCCTCTGTTCAGATACCCGATCTGTTGGGTCGGGATCTCAGTCGTCACCCCTCAGCATCTCTCGTGGCTAATGAGGTATATTCAATTCTACTCTGATTTTATTCTCCATTTCTCAATTCCCGTTCTATCTGGACTGACCCATTGGTGATTGCCACAGGTGCCCGAGTTTACTCAGCCGAGGGGTTACTGGTTCAACATCTACTCCCTCTACACCGCTTTGCACAGTGATTACCGAGCGGTGGTGGATTCCTGGGGCTTTCGTCACTTCTTCACCATCATTCCCCGTCAGTGCCCCTGGGGTTATATGAGGGCTTTGTCCGAGAGATGGTTTCACCAGACCCAGTCCCTTCATCTTTTGGACTGTGAGGTCGTGCTGACTCCCTGGGATTGGAGGTACATCACGGGCATCGAGTTCACCGGATTCCGTGTCCCTCTGGATCTTGACATTACTCCAGCGGAGGTCTGAGCTTTGCTGGGTTTTGCTGCTGACGACCGGGTCTTTAAGGCCCGCAGCATTCGGTCTGGAGCTTTGGCTGTTGACGCCGTCGGGGGCATATATGTGACGCCATTTCCAGCGGATCGAGCCACCCGTGATATATTGCTCCGACGTCTGTTCCTGACCATCATGAGGGGTTGTTTCCTAGGGAACAACTCCTCTACCATTCATTTCAGCGTCGTCAGAGCCGTTAGGGATGTGGACCGGATCGGCGATTACGATTGGGGGTCCTTCACCTTCGCCTACTTCCTCCACGGTCTTCGCATTCGCTCAGAGGGACAGACAGATGCTTGGCTTGGATTCTACCACTTCTTGCTGGTGAGCCCTCTCTTCCTCTTTTCTCACTGTATTCCTCTTCATTTTATTTCTCTGTTCTGCATTTTGACAATTACTCTTGCCTTGTTTCTGTTCACAGTTCTGGGCCTACGAGCGACTTCCATGCCTGAGGCCTGTCATGACCCTCGGCTTGGACACTTATCCTAGGGGTCGTAGGTGGCACCACAACACCTTGGAGGAGGTTCCGGTATCTGGCAGCTTTGCACACTGCCGCATTCAGCTGGAGCTGATCACTGCTGCAGATGTCGTCTGGACTCCTTATCTTTCGGAGCATCTGGCTGTGGGTTTTACAGATGGGTATCCTTCCGGCCCAGAGTTCACGCTTTCCACCCGTCGTCTCACTTTGCAGAGTGTCGGAGGATGGGTGATGTATTTGGGAGAGCGCGCATTCAGATGCGTGACTGGAGAGATCCGCATCCCGCATTCCCTTCCTTTCACTACATCCTGGCCGCTGGATTCTCAGCCTTCGGTCCTCAGACTCGGGCCACTTTCTTTCTTGGGGATATGGTCCCTGGCTCGGTGATGATGACTGATTGGGCCGCATGCGTTCGGAGTCCCACCCATGCTGAGTAGATCGCCACTCTGACCCATCAGGTGGAGCAGCTGTCCTTATATCTTCGGGTGTTAGGCCGGACCCCAGAGGATGCTTACGCCTATGACCCTGACGGTGCGGGTTATGATGCAGGCCCGAGCTCATCTTATGCCACAACACAGCCCTACATTCCTGACATGAATTTTGGACCTCCAACTTCGACGGCTCCAGGGGATCAGTTTGAGGATCCCGCCTTCTTGGATGACCTTACTTTTGATTAGATTAGGCTAGGATATGGCTTTTGTACCTGCACCTGTTTAGATTTCTTTTCCCATTTCATGCACTATGTATCGAACTTTTTATTCATTTATGCACAGTTTTTTTTTTATCCTTATAAAATTTACCTGCTTTATTATTAACTGCACGATGCATGCTTTTCATTTATGAATAGAGAATGACCCCTGTATAGTCTTTTGATACTATTTTCACAGATGTCGTCATCAGATGTCGTGGTACGTTTGGATCTCATTCCTCCCACAGGGTTGGTCGGCAGTCTTGTCCGCTGGCTAGACAGTTTGTCGCCGGCCAATAGGATTATCGCAGATGGTCTTTTGGGACACTCTCGGTCCTTATTATCCTTTCAGGTGCCAGCAGGCTTTGTAGATGGTATTCTAGGTCACTGGGTCCCTGCCCGTCAGGTGTTCAGGTTGGGGACAGTGGAGGTGACCCCTACTCTTGAGGAGTATGCCCGCTTCACTGGTTTGCCTTTGGGCGGTCCTTGCGCTAGGGTCACCGTTGGTCCCATGCGTCGTCAGTTCTTGACTTTCACTGGGTTGCGGAGGGCAGCTCTGCTATCGGTGATCACATCAGATCATCTGGTTCCTCTTCATTTTTTGATTGACCGATTTGGCTCACCTGATAGTTTTCGCCATTTCTCTGGTGACTTTTCCGTATCTGAGGAGCGTTGGGGCGCCCTGAGAGTAGACGTTTTGATGGCCTGTGTCATCTCGGTTTTGTATCTGCCCGTCGGACCTGATCTGTTGGATATGCGAGTTACTACGGTCGTCAGAGCCCTCCAGGAGGATCACACCATCCTTCCCATGATATTAGCAGATACTTACATGTCAGCCTCATATTGTCAGTCTTTCCGGGGCAGAGTATTCAGAGGGAGCTCGACTTTGTTGTATGTGTGGTTCATGAGTCATCTCAGTCCCATCGGCCATTTCCGTCGCCAAGGGTTTTGCTTCAGCCATGACATAGCCACGCAGTTTTCATTTCGTCCCGTGAGCTGTACCGATGCGGCCTCCTGGATGGCATTCTTGTCGGTTATTGAGGATCCTTTCCATCTCCTGATCTACTCTGGTTATTGCTCCTTTATGAACTTTTTGACTCACGTGCCCACCCTGGATTTCATCCCTATTGCTGGCCTAAGGGGCGTGACGACTTATCATCCCCTGGCGGTTATGGGGCAGTTTGATCAGACACAAGACTTTCACCTCTTCACGGGCGCGGCCGACTACCGATTCCTTATATCATCCCAGACAGAGAGAGATCTGGTGCGGGTATATGATCTTTGGTCTCGCAGGATCCTTGCCGAGTATAGTGACAGTTGCCCCATCCAGACATTCGCTTATGTGCAATGGTTGCGCGGAGACTCGGATATGGTTGGTTTGAGCCGGACTGGGACCTTTGATGACTCTGGAGTGATTTTCCCGGATGATACCACAGATCATTCCATCTCAGCGGATTCTGCCCCTAGTCGGGTCACTGAAGATAGCCGGATCCAACTGGCCTTGATTGCTATTGAATCTGAGAGGGATGCTGCCATTGCTGAGAGAGATGCCGCTATTCTGGCCAGAGATGCTGCTCTTGCTGACAGAGACGCCATTATATTTCAGACCAGGGCAGTTATAAATTCTCATTCTGGGACTGTCAGCCGAGCCGCTGCCTTATTGGATCGCATCGACATGATGGGGCAGCAGATTGCAGGGGATGCTGATGCTTCAGATCTATCTACCACCCTATCCATCCTGCTTCAATTAGTTTCAGATTTGTAGATCGTTTTATTTCCTGCATAGACTATGTCAGTTTCACCGGTTATCGAAAGAGAAATCTTGTAACAAAATGATTTATATATGTAGACATGCATTTAAATTCAGTCAATTTCCCTTTTTTGTCGTATCGTTGCCTTTCATTTGATCTTCATTTTATCCCGCTGATCATGATCTTGACATCTCGCTTCCTTTCTCTTCTCTAGTCTTGAGGGAGATTTGACAGATATTGCCGCACACCTGGTTGATTTCATTGGATTGAGTCTTAGATTTTGGCTAATTATTTGGTCGGGCTAGGGTTATGTTCCTTGGGATGAATCTGAATAGGGGCCGGTTTCGGAAAGGTTTTGAGGGTATAGGAAGGGTTTTTTTTTTTTTTTTTTTAGATACGGTTTTGGTTAGGGAAAATATTATTTTGTAAAGAATTGGACCGTGCCATGATGGCTGCCTACGTACTCCCACAGGTTGGGAAATTAGGTACTACGTAGTTCATTTTTTCAAGAAAGAGGAGAAAATGATGATTTTTCTTTTCAAGCGTAGAATCGCTTCACCGAGTCTGAATTGAGGGGTTGGGGAAACACCTCGCCGTCCATCTCTTGCAATATGAGGGCTCCTCCAGACAGTACTTTCTTAATCACAAAAGGTCCTTCCCAGTTCGGGGCGAACTTCCCCTTGGCTTCGTCTTGACAAGGCATGACTCTCTTTAGCACTAGGTCATTTTTCTTGAACTTCTGAGGTCTTATCTTTTTGTCGTATGATCGAGAGATCCTTTGTTGGTATAACTGACCGTGCCAAACAGCAGCCACCCTCCTTTCATCAATTAGGGCCAATTGGTCGTATCAACTCTGCATCCAATCTTCCTCGCTTATCTGAGCATCGATCACTATTCTGAGGGACGCCATCTCAACCTCAACTGGCAGAACCGCCTCCATTCCATACACCAAAGCGTAAGGGGTTGCCCCTGTAGAAGTACGCGTTGACATTCGGTATGCCAGCAGGGTGAGGGGTAGCAGATCCGGCCATCCCCGATGATTAGCAGACATTTTCGCCATGATCTTCTTGATGTTCTTATTTGCAGCCTCCACTGCCCCATTCATCTTAGGACGGTAAATGACAGAATTGAGGTGTTTGATCTTAAACTGGTCGCATAACCCCTTCATGAGAGCGTTGTTCAAATTTTTGGCATTGTCGGAGACCAACACCTCAGGTTGCCCATATCGACAAATGACATTATTCCTGATGAAACCGATGATGATCTCCTGAGTTACCTTGGGGAAAGAAGCTGCCTCTACCCATTTAGTGAAGTAATCGATCATGACGAAAATGAATCGGTGTCCGTTGCTTGCTTTGGGCTCTATCGGTCCGATTACATCCATTCCCCACATTGAGAATGGCAACGGGGAGGTCATACAGTGCAGTTCATTGGGAGGCGTATAGATCACATTACCGTGCGCTTGGCATTGGTAACATTGTTTGACATGATCATCGCAGTCGGCTTTCAGTGTTAACCAATAATGTCCCGTTCTCAAAATCTTTTTGGCCAGCATCGGTCCACTCATGTTTGGCCCACACACTCCACCATGTATTTCGTTCATAATCCTTTGGGCCTGTGTTTCATCTACGCATTGCAACAGTCCCAACCCAGCATCCCTCTTGTAGAGTGAATCTCCACTCAGGTAAAACTTCATTGCCATCTTTTGAATTCTCATTCTCTCCGTTCGGCTTGCCTGGTCGGGAACGGACCTATCCCTCAGATATTCCCTTATGTCGTGATACCAAGGCTGCTTTGGCAGAACCACCTCGTCCGATAAGACTGCAACATGCTCCTCATATGCTGGGGCATTCTATACTGCTATTTCAATCTGTGGAACATCCTTGCTTTTGATTATGTGGATTAAGGAAGCCAGAGTTGCCAATGCATCAGCAAAATCATTTCGTCCCCAGGGGATATGTCAGAAAGTGATATCTTTAAATTCTCGCATTAATTGGACAACACATCGGTGGTATGGAAGCAACCGGAGCTCCTTCGTGCTATACTCCCCGATTGCCTGTCTGATTACCAGTTCTGAATCCCCGAACACCGCTAGTCTTTTCACTCCCATATCGCGGGCAAATCGGAGTCCCAATATACATCCCTCGTACTCAGCTGTATTATTCGAATTGTTGAACTGCAATTTAGTGGCCACGGGGTATTGCTCTCCGGTGATAGAGACTAGGACTGCTCCGGCTCCTGCCCCCTCAGCATTCATGGCACCATCAAAATATAGTTTCCAGAATTACCCCTTGTCATCTCATTTCGTGTGTAATACCCAAAATACATGTTCGCCCGGCAAAGGGGTTTCTAACGGCTCCATCCCTACTGATGGCGTTTCTGCCAATTGATCTGCAATTCCCTGCCCTTTCATGGCTTTCTAAGTTACGTATACAATGTCGAACTGCTGTAAGATTAACTGCCATCTTGAAAGTCGACAGTTCAGCATGGGCCTTTCAAAGATATATTTCAGGGGATCCATTCTCGATATCAGGTACGTAGTATGCCCATGGAGGTAGTGCTGTAATCTTCCTGCAGCCCAGGCCAAGGCACAACATGTATTCTCGATGGGAGTGTAATTATGTTCACATCGGCTAAATCTCTTGCTGAGGTAATAAATGGCCTGCTCTTTACCTGCCTCATTCTTCTGTCCCAGCATGCATCCCATCGCAATGGTATTGACCGATATATACATGAATAGAGGGATCCCATCCTTCGGGGGTACCAGCACTGGTGCCTCTGTCAGCTGCTTTTTAATGGTCTGAAAGGCTTTCTGACATTGTTCATTCCATTCCTGGGAAGCATCCTTCCTTAACAGTTTGAAAATCGGCTCGCATGTAGTCGTCAAGTGGGATATGAAGCAGCTGATGAAATTTATTCTTCCCAGGAATCCTCTTATCTCCTTCTCTGTGTGAGGTGCCGGCATATCCACAATGGCCTTGATCTTCGTCGGATCCAACTCAATGCCCCGATCACTAACCAGGAATCCCAGGAGCTTGCCCGACTGCACCCCGAAAGCACACTTTGCTGGATTTAGCTTCAAATTATATTTTCTGAGCCGATCGAATAGCTTTTTGAGATGGCTTATATGGTCAGACTCTACCCTTGACTTCACGATAATGTCATCCATGTAGACCTCTATCTCCTTGTGCATCATGTCGTGGAATAGGGCCATCATGGCTCTCTGATAAGTAGCCCCCGCATTAGTGAGACCGAAAGCCAATCGTCTATAGCAGAAGGTGCCCCAAGGGGTGATGAACGCGGTCTTTTCTCGATCTTCTTCTGCCACCATTATCTGATGATACCCCGCAAAGCAATCAACAAAAGAGTACATCTCGTACTGGGCCGTGTTATCCACCAGGATGTGTATGAAAGGCACCGGGAAGTTATCCTTGAGACTGGCTTTGTTTAGATCTCTATAGTCTACACATACCCTCACCTTCCCTCCAGGCTTAGCCACTGGGACTAAATTGGACAGCCATTCTGGGTAAGTGGACACCATAATGATTCCGGCCCTGAACTGTTTGATGATCTCCTCCTTCACCTTCAAGCTCCACTCTGGTTTCAATTTCCTTAGTTTCTGCTTGACAGGCCTGAAACCCTCCTTGATGGGTAACCGGTGTACCACAATATACGTGGACAATCCGATCATGTCCTCATGCGACCAGGCAAAGACATCCTCATACTGGCTTAGCAAGTCAGTTATTTCTGTTTTCTGGCTAGGGGTAAGGTCTGTCCCTATATTGAGCTCTTTGGGTGTGTCAGGGGTTCCAATATCTATGGTGATGGTTTGGTCTAAGTTGGGTTTGGGTTTATCCTCGACCCATCCTTTGATCTCGTCAGGCGCATCGTCGTAATCTGTCTCGTCTTGCTCAATGCCCATTAAATCGAAATCCAGCTCAATGTCAAAATCATAGTCATCATTCAAATTTGAAAGACCGTTTGTTAGGCAAGGAACACTCAAATTGGTACACCTGACATGAAACAAAATATTTGTCATATATAAATCATTTTCCACAACGATCACACTTTCAGATAACATGACGAAACGACATAATTATGCAAAATACAAAACAACAAAAATAAATTTCTTCATCCTCCCATCTTCTAGGGTCTACCACCCTGATGTTGGGTTTTACCCTTGTTTGGATATCACTGGTTTCATGGTCCAGTTGTCGACGGTCAGGTTAGATGAAATGCGCTGGATAAAAGGGGGCTTCACATCGGACACTTCCCCGACGATTACAGCTACGTCGCCTGAGTCCTCCTTCCTACCTTCTTCAGGAATAATTAGCCCTGCCCAATCGATGACAGGCACACCTTGTTGGGCTCCCGGTGGCGTGACAACATCCGTCCCCTCTCCATTACTTATTAATCGTCCGGGAATATAGCACCTGGTTTCAAACTTTTGCGCGACCTCTTGTAGGAAACTTTCCCTCTTGGTCGACTCATCACTTGCGGGGGTCACTTCTTCATCCCCTGCCCCAATCACAAGCTTGCTAGTCCCTCGTTCATTGTTGACCTTAGTCACCGATTTTCCAGCCAGTCGAATCGGAGCTGTACCTTGACGGTGTCTCCGTGCTACACCTTCATGATATCCCAACCCTACCTTTCCTATCTGATGGGGTAGTTGAATGGGCTTGGTGATTCCTTGACTGCTTTTTCCTAACCCCTGTCCAGGCTGGAACTTCATTTTCATCAGTTCCTTTGCAACGAATGTAAGTTCTGGAGAGACCTTGGGTTTCACAGCTGGAGCTCCCAGGCATCTGTAGTGGGGAGTGCTAATTTCCAGTGCCTGAAAACTGGCAGGTGCCGCCGACTCGTCCACATTAATCACAGGCAGGCCACTCCTATAAGGAGAAAGGTCATCACACTCTGCCGAGATCGTCACTAGATTCCCGTCGATGATAAATTTGATTTGTTGATGTAGCGTGGAACGAACTGCCCCGGCCATGTGTATCCACGGCCTCCCCAATAACAGGTTATAACTTGCAGCAATGTCTAGGACCTGGAAAGATATAACAAAAGTACAAGGACCTATTTCCACCGGCAATTCTATCTCTCCAATTGTATCCCTCCGGGAACCATCGAAGGCTCGCACCACTACATGACTGTCCCGTAGGCGCTTAGGATTGATGTTCATCTTCTGTAATGTACTGAGGGGACAGATATTCAACGCCGATCCCCCATCAATCAGCACCCCATTCATAATATAACCAGAGGAGATCACCGCAATATGTAACGGTTTTCGATGTCCCCTTCCCTCCTTGGGGACATCGTCGTCGGTAAATGATATTACATTACTTTCCAACAGATGGTCGACCAGATGGCTGAAACTTTCTTTGCTGATCTCCTTAGGAACATATGCCTCCTCCAGGACTTTTGCCAGAATTTTGCAATGATCACTGGACGATAACACCAAATCCACGATTGATGTCAAGGTCGACTCCTCGCTTAATATCTGGATCCGTCTTGCTTCCGGATGATCCATCTTCCTCAAGAATTCCATGGCTTTTTCCTCGGATATCCCTTCATTTTTCTTCGTTTTGTTTTCAAGGACTCGCCCAGGAAGATATAAGGGATTCCCCTTTGTTGTCAAAGAAGCACAACTGGCCGCCTTCTCTGACACCCCCCCCCCATAATTCCAGGGTACCGTTTTCAGACTGTTGACAGGGATTTGCGGTCTTGCTGCAAGGGTGAGGATTTTCGGGGCCGGTAACTTGACAGGCCCTGCTAGGATATTTCTGCTTACACCTGCCAACCTGATTGGCGCCCCCCGTGTACTCTCCTGGTCACCTATCATGCCGATTATCTCATCAATTTTCTTCACATAATTCAGCCTTGACGGCCCCTCGGCTTCACTGGCTTCTGCCACATTGACCCCTCCTCCATCATGCCTAGGAAGGGGATTGACTTTGACATTTAGGGAGTCTGGCTTTTCCACCACAATTTCTCCACTATCAATCAAGTTCTGAATTATATGTTTCAGCGTCCAACATTCCTGCGTATCATGACCAGGGGAACCCGAGTGGTATGCGCATCGCTTGCTTGGGTCAAACCTTCTTCCCTTTGGGTCACTCGGGGGCGCCAAACCGACTATTTTCCTTTGGGCTATCAATACTGCCAACACCTGCTCAAGAGGATCCCCGAGTGGGGTGAATACTCGATTTTTCGATGTCTCGAATCTCCTTCGCCCTTCCGCCCTCTGATCAGTGAAGTTAGGCTATCGGGATGGCCCCACTCTCTGCACCTGTACTGGAGGATTGTTCTCTGCCTTCCTAGCCGATCCCTGCAGGATGAGGGAAACATCTTCTTCCTTCTTCTTTTGGACCCTACGGGAAGTGCTGCCATAGTTTCCACTCTGTATTTGTTCTGCAGCTGTTTCTAAAGCCGTGAAATCCCGGATTTTGCCAGATTTCAACCCCATGTCCACCATTTCTCTGTGTTTAATCATCTCAGCAAAGGGTCTTCCAATCCCTGATATAACCCGCTCATAATAAGGAGCCTCTTGAATATCCACGAAGGTCATTACCATCTCCGACTCGCTCATTGGGGGATTCACCTATGCGACCATACCCCTCCATCGCTGCGCATAATTCCTGAAAGATTCCCTTGGTTGCTTCTTGATTTTCGTCATTTGATATCTATCAGGGGCCATTTGTGCTTGGAAGCTATACTGTGTTAAGAAGGTGTGGGCCAACTCTTCCCAATTGTGGATCCGGGCATTATCAAGACGGGCATACCAGATTCTCGCTTCTCCCGTCAGACTCTTTTGGAATAATTACATTCTTAGACCCTCGTCTTCTGCATAAGATCCAAGCTCCCCGATGTATATTTTCAGATGTGTATAAGGATCCCCCTTCCCATTGTATTTCTCAAATTTGGGAATTTTAAATTTCTCCGGGTATCTGGTTCTGGGGAAGACACATAGATCTGAATAGTTCACCCTGCCTAGGGATCCTATGCCCTTCATAGTTTGGATAGTTTCCTCCATTTGTTTCATTTTCTTTCGCAGGTCATCAGTATCTCCCTCTTCCGGGATAGTAATCACTGTCTTGTTCGGTACGGGAATGACCTTTGGGACGATTGGCTCGCCCTTAAGTTGGGGTGGATCCTCTTTAGGTGGATCCTGTCTAGGTAGCAATTGTTCCCTCAGCATCATGGCCATTTCCAACATCTGTTTTTTAAAGTCATCAAATTCCTCCCTAGATATGGAACCAGGATTAGTAGGTGGGAGATCAGCCATTTCAAATGTAGAGTTTTGGGCCCTTTTAGACTGCAAACGCGTTTGAGGAGCAATCCTACAGAAACAATGGTTCGAAGTTTAGTCCTGGGGAATGAAAAATGTGGATGCATGTTAAAGCTGTAACTTTTGTGTTTTTGGGTTTTTTAATCTTTCTCTGCAAGACAGAATGTTAGTATTCTCTTATTGCAATAATAAATGCTATCATGACTTATTATGCTCCCCCAGCTGTTCCCTGCAAAACATAGAGGTTAGTAATCTCTTTTGTCAACAGGGGAGGCATATATGAATATTGAATGGGATCATGACATTTATACGCGCGAACGTAAAAGGGCATGAAGAGACTTTTCCTGCGCTGGGTTAATCTGAGGCTGACCTATCCTAGGGTTACTCTCACGGGCTTTTCGGCATGAAGGTCCCCAAATCTTCGCAATTTATTCGTCTGAGTCCTTTCGATTAGAGTGGATTTGGGTGGTGCGTTTCCTGAGCCATCTCCGGGGAGCAGCCCCTTCGAGTCCAGTAATAAGCAACCGACAGGTTCGTCTCAGGAGGAGGTACTCTCTCAACATACATTCACATTCATCGTCCTCACCGCATGCAAATGATTTCTTTAAAGTAAAGCCATTTCATTCAATCAATCATTCATTGGACAAAACACACATTCACACAACAATAAGTAAAACATAAAAAAAATCGCATGCACACACATATTCATGAATTTTTAAAGGATAGGATAGCATCAAGATTTGAACGCGGCTTAAGCCCTCTAATGTCCCCAGCAGAGTCGCCAGCTGTCGACGCCTGGAGGAATCGCTCTCTTTAGTGATTGTTACCCTTTCCAATTTTAGCTTTTTTCATTAGATGATTTTTGGAAAAGGTCGGCACGAGTGTCGACGGGGTTTTGAAAGATCGTTTTTTATGATGAGCCAATTTAACCAGAGTCGCCAGTTGGTATATTTGAAATGGATGTACCAACTCATCCGAGTTTCCGTTTTTTGTAAATCGCTGGCTCATATGTGACTCCGAATTAACTGGTCTGCGAAACCAGAGATTCTGGGTTCGATCCCAGCAGAGTCGCCAGCTGTTGACGCCTGGAGGAATCGCTTTCTTTGGTTATTGTTACCCTTTCCAATTTTAGCCTTTTATTTAGATGATTTTTGGAAAAGGTCGGCATGAATGTCGACGTGGTTTTGAAATATCGTTCTTTATGATGAGCCAATTAATCAGAGTCGCCAGTTGGTATATTTGAAATGGATGTACCAACTCATCCGAGTTTTCGTTTTTTGTAAATCGCTGGCTCATATGTGACTCCGAATTAATTGATCTGCGAACCGAGATTCATAGAGTTTGGGGGCTTGCTTAAGCGAGGGCAAGGTGTTAGACACCCCCCGACTTCCGTGAAAACACGGTTACCGCAATCTTGATGCTTTCCTATCCTTTGATTCATGAAATGTGTGTGTGTGGACGTGTGTGTGTGCGGGTATGTGCTTATGTGAATGTTGTGGTGAGTTTTTTTTCATGAGAGATGAAACATTTGGCTTTTATGAGAAATCATGTTTTATTTTAGGAATGTTTTAGAGCGTCGTTTCCGTTTGTACGAGAGAGCTCCTTTATTTATGAAAAAGGTTTGATTTTATTTGTCAAAAGCCATGAGATTTTTATTAGGTGTCGTTTTGGCAAAACAAGAGTCTTTTAAACCTTCGTCAAAATAGGAATCGAAATCTATACATTGCTTTCATAAAATGATGGGCAACTTCTAGGATATCTTTCACCCTACGCACCAAGATTTAATAAAAACGTTGTTTTATTTTATAAAACCATTTTTGTGACATTTGAAAACGACCTTCTTTAGCCTTCTCGTTTAATAAGAATCGACATTCATTAACACTTCCAATTTTTTCGCTACGTGATGCTAACCCCCTAGTTTGCTTGATTTTAATGAAAAACCTTCATCGTTTAATCTTTGAAATCATTTTTTCGTGTCACAAAATCCAATCAAGCATAAACACGCGCCGGGGCTATTCATGGGCATATAAGCCATCAAAATAACCCCAAACGCCTACAATCACAAGTTTCACTATTTCGGGGCCTTAAACCCGACCTCCGACTTGGTATCGTTTTAAGGCCCAACGATTACATATTTACAATGACGAATGCATCTACCCGATTACATACATCTAAAAATGTCCACCATCGGATTTGGACCACGGGATCGCGTTCCTAGGCTCACATCCGAACTTGTTGCACAACCGCAAAATGGATACAACATAAATAAACAACCGTAGGATGCCTAATGCTCTAGGATATCTTACAATAACAATTGAAATACACTACGAATGACACATTACCGTAATAGCTAAAATTTGTACGAAACGGACATCATCGGGCTATTAGGGGGAATTTCATTCCGATGAAACCCTCACTAATAGTTCCTAATCCATGGTTTCACAATAACATGTAAGAAAGCTACATTCAAGATAATTCGGATGACAAAAAGCTTGGCAAAAATGGTATAACAAAATGCTAAAACAAAGGATTTTTCACCTTGCAAATAATCCCCACAATATGTATGAATTTGTGTATTGAGTAGAGTAGAAAATATGAGGTGTAATCTCATAAAATGGGTACAATTTCTCACTATTTCTCACTCTTTTCTCTCTTAATTTTTGCTGTTTTCTTGCTGTTGTTTCTCCTTCTCCCGAACTGTTGCTGCTGCTGGATTCTTCTCTGCTTCTGTATGCAAAATGGCCTGATAAGGCACTGCCAAGGGCAGCCGCAGATCAATCTGCGGCTGGCCCTTGGTTCTCCCCCCAGCCGTGCTCGAGTCCCGTGCGCTCGAGTCCCGTGTCGTCTCGAGTTCCGTCCTTGGCCGCGGATTGATATGCGGCTGATTGTGCTGATTTTCTCGTTTTCCGTACCTCGTCTTGATTTTCGTGTCGTACCGTTGGTTTCCACTGAAGGGCTTGCATTCTGCAGTCCGGGAACCACCGGGAAACGTGCCATGACATCCGGGTAAGCGCAGTGATCATTAACCGACTCCCGACATTCGCTTATTGTCGTGTCGGCTTTGATCTCGTCCCGTAGTGGTGGCTGTGAGTGATTGTCTTTATGTCCACCTTTTATTCTCGTATGCTGGGTCAATTTGACGATTTTGCCCTCCTGTCAGGGTTAGTATAGGAAGTGCAAAATTTGGGTGTCTACAATGAGTACGGGATATCATCCACAAACCGATGGACAGAGTGAAAGAACGATTCAAACATTGGAGGATATGTTAAGAGCTTGTATCATGGATTTCAAAGGAAATTGGGATGATCATCTACCGTTGGTGGAATTTGCTTACAATAACAGTTACCACGCAAGTATTGGCATGCCGCCTTACGAAGGGTTGTACGACAGAAAGTGCAGAACTCCATTATGTTGGGATGAAGATGGCGAATGTCAATTGCTAGGACCAGAACTGGTACAATAGACTGCAGAAATCGTCAAAGTGATCAGGGCAAGATTGATAGCAGCTCAGGATAGGCAGAAGAAATATGCCGATCAACATCGTAAGAATCGAGAGTTTGAGTCCGGTAGTTACGTTTTCTTGAAGGTATCTCCCTGGAAAGGGAAGATTCATTTTGGTAAGAAAGGAAAACTGAGCCCGAGGTTCATTGGACCCTTTGAAGTGTTACGAAGAGTTGGAGAGGTCACGTATGAGGTAGCTTTACCTCCGGCGTTAGAACACATATACAATGTTTTTCATGTCTCGATGTTACGACCATACAAACCCGACTACAAGCACGTTATAGAATATGAACCCCTGCAAGTTGAAAGAGATTTATCTTACGAAGAAGAGCCTGTTCAGATAGTTGACAGGAAAGAGCAAGTACTCAGAAATAAAATTATACCCTCTGTTAAGGTGATCTGGAGGAACCACAACGCTGAAAAAGCTACGTGGGAACTCGAAGATCAGATGATAAGAAATTTCCCTCAGTTATTTGCTTAGTCTATGTGTAGCGATTCTGGGGACATAATCTTTGTAAGGGGGGAGAATATAACGGGACGAGTTAATTAAGTCGTGATTCTGGGGACAGAATCCTTTTAAGGGGGAAAGATGTGACGAACGAGATTTTTGTAATTTAAATTAAATATTTATTGAATAATTAAATATTTTTCGACGATTTAATTATTGAAGAATCCTTTTACGGGGGGAAAGATGTGACGAACGAGATTTTTGTAATTTAAATTAAATATTTATTGAATTAAATAAATATTTTTCGATGATTTAATTATTGAATTAAATAATTAATTGATGAATTTGTGGTAGATTAATTTAATTATATGTGTTACATTAGTTAGATTAATGTGGAGAATTTGATATTCAAGTATGTATTTAATTAAGTTTATTTGATTAAATGCATTATTTAAATAAGCATATGTTATTCTAATTAATTTAATAATTAATTAGAGATTTAATAATTTGTCGTAATCGATAAATGAAAATTTTAATTATGTGACTATGTGATTTAATGTCGTATTATTTTATTTTATTTAAATGATTTAAATGAGATTATTTAGTTAATTAAATATGTGACATTAAACTATATTATAAGAAAGTTATTAAAATAAACTAGAAGGGAGGATAAAAGGACTAGCCAAACGAGGCTTTAGTGGGGGTTGGTGCCAGTTATCAACTGACACCATGTTCTGCCAGTTTAATTATCACGTATTATCATTATTACTATTTTCCTAAGCAAGACAGAGAACTCAGAGAGAAAATTGAGAGAAAAATTCTGAGGGAAAGGAGAAGAATTAAGAATTGAGAAGAAATCCTTTCATTTGTTGCATAATCTAAGCACTAATTAAGGTAATTCCTTGAATTCAAACTTTAATTTATGTTCTTTTAAATTTTATTCCATGAACGTATGTTTTAAGTTTTCTGTAATCTGAATTCTAAGGCTAAATTTTTAATAACTTGATGTTAGATGTTTGTAAGCATGCATAAATATATTTTATATGATTTATATGTGATTTAGAGTAATTAAATCCATGAAATCATGTTTATATTAGAGTTCTGGAATTTACAGAATAATAATACACGAATATAGCTTAAATGTATGAAATTGATTCTTGTTTTGCATGTTAATCGGTTAAATTGATAATTGATTATGTTTATGCATATAAAAACAAAGAAAACAAAAGTTAAACGGATTAATTTGGTTAAGAAACGAGTTTACTGTGATTAATTTCGCTAACTGTATCAAAATACGAATATAAAGCATAAACAGTGAATGTTTAATCTAAAATCATTGTGTACATAATGGATTTTGATTTTATATCACATATGATGAATAGGTAGTAATTAAACTGGTGAATTGTGAAAAACTTTGGTCAAATTTGGTATTTTTCTGTGTTCTTCGCGAACTGCAGGAACTGGGTTTCGGGTCCACCGCCCCGGCAGTGAAAATACACTAGGAATAGCACCCCGGCGGTCTAAATGAACTGGTTTTGTCGCCCCGGCGGTGTCTTTGCCCCGGCGACAAAATTGAACTAACTTTTACCGCCCCGGCGGTATCCTCGCCCTGGCAGGCATTTTGTAAAGGAAACCACCGCCCCGGCGGTGGAACAGGAAATGAAAATTTTCTTTTTCTTTGTACTCATGTTATGTTACTATATGCATGTTTAAAGCTTAGACTAAGGTATTAAATGGATAAAAAGATATTATAATGGATGATAGCCTATACCTAATAATTATCCGGTGACAATTGAGATATTAAAATGAAAATTGGATGAGAATGAATCCTGAAGTGTTTATATTACTGTAACTAATTATTGTTACTGCTTTATAAACGGAATGTATAGGTTGATTAAGGAACGTGAATTTTAAATTGTAATCTACGCACGGGGCAAGTTTCTGAACTTCACTTTTATATAGAAAGCAAGTTTCTTAATTCTACTTTTCATTGAGCAAGTTCTAAAACCCTATCTCTCTTTTATGCAAATTTCTATACTCTATGTCATATTGAGCAAGTTCTTTACCATAGTTCATTCAAGTTCATGAATTCAAATGTGTTATTCTGATTCCTTTTAAGTAATACTTCAGTTATACAGAGTTATTCGATTGTATGCCTTTGAGATTCAATCTCTTGTTCTCGAATATCTTTCATATTAGATTATTGAACCTTAATTGACTAGCGAACCCTTATTGATTCGACTAGTCCATAGTTGATGAGCGTTCTAAATTCTAGAAACGTTATTGAAGTAAATCCAAACCAAACTTCCTTTGGTGCAGACTCTGATGTCAAACTGAGATGAAAAACTCTTTTATAGGGGATTATTTTACGCGTTAGGGTTTAGATATTATGCACATATATGGTACAAAGGCTAATCCCCCTAAGTACGAGAAGTAAGGTCCATATAGTCTTATGACTGTTAAAGGTTTAAAGTAGAAATACTTGATAACCTAGGACATAGTTCGTAGTCTTGTGACCCTCAGATGTTCTTTTGATTCTTGTTTTCCTAATCTTGATTCAAAAGCCGAGAATTCGATTATCCGATATCCATTGATTATTCGCATGTTATTATTATTTTATTGTGTTACTTGCTGGGCAATTGTTGCTCACCCTTGCATAATAACATTGCAGCTAAAGTTGAAAGAGTTGATGAGCCATCCACTAGTAAGGGCAAAGGCAAAGCAAACAAGTGATGAAGACTTGGTATATTTGTTTAAATGATGTTTATGTAATAGATTTATGTTATGTTTCCGTATTGATATTTTATTAAGGTTAGATGACCTGGGATTTATTTGTTAAAGATGTTGTAACCCTTTAATGGGAGATTTCTATTTTAATTAAGAGTTTTCATTTATATTTGATAGGGTAGTTAGATGTGATGTGATATATTTGGATAGTGAACACCAAATCCTGAGGAAACAAAGTACCTGGATTTGGGAGTGTCACAATCGTCTCCAACGGACACATCACCGGGTATCGTCTTTGATGCCATCGCTAGGAATCTTCTCCAACAGACATATCATCGGGTATCGTCTCTGATGTTATCGCTGGGTATCGTCTCCAATAGACATATCACCAGGTATCGTCTTTGATGCCATCGCTGGGTATCGTCTCCAACAGATATATCACCGATAGTAATAACATCTTTTCTTTACTATTTGACAGTTTCTCATCATTTTTGACCAGTTTTTGCTTGTTTTTCTTGCTTTCAGATTTCAAGACCTCTCATTATCAGTTTTCAGATTCTCACAAATGTCATTGGTGATAAACGATAATTTATGATTCAAAAGTGCAACTTTCTTTGCGAGTACACCTATTTGGACCGAAAAGGACACGTTTTGACCTTAAGTGCACTAAAACGGGTGGGGTGGGACCCACCTGGCTTGGCCGCAGGTGCACCTGCGGTTGGTCGCAGGTACATCTGAGGCTGACCATGGTGGTTATACCCCACACAGGCCCTCTTATTTCCTCACTTATTTTGCCTTCTTTGACACCCCTCTTTCATATTCTCTTATATTCTCGTTTATATTCTCGCTCATTCGTCTTCTTAGAGTTTGATCTCGTAGATTCTGTCACCATAGATTTGTTCATTGCATTGTAGGTAATGTATTCATATATCATTTTCATGTTTTCATTTTTGTTTCGTTACACTATGACTTGTTAGTTAGTTTAAACATAATGTACATAAAATATATGCTTAAATGACTTGATAAAAATATTCTGACTTGATGCATGCATGTATTTCATTATGCTGAACACGTGGATGTAAGAATTTTCAGAATCTGAAATCGTTTTTTGTCGCACCTTTTTTATAAAAATTATCTGTTGTATTAGTGAAATTTATTTTATATTGCATGACTTGGTTTGATTTCTAGTGTCTTAATCCTATTGTATTGTGAACCGTGTATCTTTCTTGGATTATGCTTTGGGTGCCTATAAATGGCCACACATGCATGCCATCGTGCATGGGGATAGTCCATATTATATGGGAAGTTGTAGCAAAAAAATTTCGTAGGTCGGATAACTAAACAGATGTGTACAGTTTATATCACACCTAGGTGTAGAAAAATGATGTACACTCGTCATGATGCACATATATGATGTGATGACTTATATACTCGTGCTCCATGAATTCCCTATTGTCTATCGCCTTTTAGGTTAATATAGATGACATTTAAAACACATAGGATAAAATAGGATTGTACCTTATTCGTATCGTTTGATTCTCGTTTAGACATGGATCTGGATCTGCCGAGCAGCTCTACGTCCCATCGAGCTTCTTTCGAGGTTCGTCCCTGTAGGACGGCTTTGACAGCCCCATCTCCACGTGTTACGCGACAGGCTCGACGGCTCACAGAGGCCTGCATTCGTCCAATTCGTGTGGACCCCAATGATGCTGCTGACGTAGCTGATGACTTTCCCGATCCAGACGTTGTCGTTTTGCCTATTCGAGGTAGGGTATTTCCGGGAGTTCGAGTGGCTATACCCGACCTCCTAGGTTCCGATCTGAGCCATCACCCATCAGCATATTTGTGCTCTAACGAGGTATAGGAGAACTTAGATTATTTTCTTAGTCTCCCCTTTCGAGTAAAAGTGAACTTATCATTTATCTATTACAGGTCTCGAAGTTTACACAGCCTCGGGGCAACTGGTTCAGTGTTTATTCTCTTTATCAGACCCTTCATGCTGATTACCGAGAGTGGGTAGATTCTTGGGGTTTTGAGCAATTCTTTACCATTACTCCACATCGCTGCCCTTGGGGCTGCCTCCGAGCTTTGTCCAAGAGGTGGTTTCGTCAAAGATAGTCGCTTCATTTGCTGGACTGTGAGGTGATGATGACGCCCCTGGATTGGCGTTACATTAGAGTTCACTGCTTAGCGGGTGCATTTGGAGGCTGACATTTCACCCACGGTTGTTCGTTCTTTGTTAGGATTTTCTCCACGGGACAGGGTATTCAAGGCTCGTAGTATTCGCTCTGGTGCTTTGGCGTTTGATGCTATTAAAGGGATATAATTTGAGCCATTTCTTGATAACCTTGTCGAGTCTAATCGACTCCTATGACGTCTTTATCTGACCATTATGAGGAGTTATTTTTTGACGAATAACTCCTTTACAGTCTATTTCAGCATAGTTGGAGCCCTCTAAGATGTCAATCATATCGGGGATTACAACTGGGGATCGTTCACATTTGCCTATTTTCTTCATGACATACGCCTCCGTTTAGAGGATCAGACCAATGTTTGGCTCAACTTCTATCCATTTCTCCTGGTAAGTTTTCTTTTCGATCCTCCTTCTCTTTCGATCTATTTTTCTTCATCATTTTTTCTATTGATGTAGTTGTTGTTTGTATTTTAGTTTTGGGCCTACGAGCAACTTCCTTGTCTTCGGCCTGTCACCACTCTAGGTCTAGACACTTGCCCGTGGGGCCGTCGTTGGCATCAGACTACTTTGGAGGAGGTCCCGGTCTTTGACAGTTTTACCATTGCCGTCTTCAGCTAGAGTTGATCACTGTCGTTGATGTGACTTGGGTCCCATTTACCTCAGAGTACTTGATAATGGGACTTAATGATAGCTTCCCTAGTGGTCCAGAGTTTGCACTATCCACATGCAGGGTTCCTCTGTTGACATACAGAGGTTGGGAGTTATACCTCAGGGAGAGGGCTTTTAGATGTGTCTCGGGGAAGATTCGTATCCCTTTTCATTCTCCCCCTCGGAGATCCTGGCCCATCGATGTGCAGATTATAAAGATTCCCTTCAAAGGCATAGATGGTTTCTTATTGTCTGATGGTCCCAGCACCACAGAGGTTTTGGCTACTTGGTGGAGGCCTCGGACTATTGGCGCGCAAACCTGGGCTACCCATTTCTTGGGAGATCTTGTACCTGGGTCGGTGATGATGACTAATTGGATGATCTGCGTTAGAGAGCTGACATATCTGGATCAAATTGCTAGCTTAACTCACTAGGTGGATTAGTTATCCTTTTTTATTCGCCAGCTGGGTAGGGATCCATCAGAGGCTTATTCCTGTGATCCTGCTGGATTAGGTTCCGGTTCGACTGTCGGTCTTGAAGCCGCTGATGTTCTTGAGGCAGGTGCTCCGATTTTTTACAGCCCAGACTTGAACTTCGATGCAGACGCTCCGAGTCAGGAGGATTTGGCCAGGGTAGATCGATTTGATGATGCCACGACTTTTGTAGATGACATTGACTTTATATATTAGATTGTCTCATTCAACGGGGCATATGTGCCTATTTTCCCTGTATATTTTATTTTTTATGTATATATATAGAGATGATGCATGTATAAAAATGATGTATGGATCATAGATTTTATACATAGGTCAGCTATATATGTTTTCATGCTATTGCACAGGCTTGTTTGTCTCTTTCATCATGATGCATGCTTATTATATATGCTTGATAAAATTGACCCCTGTATAGTCTTTTATGAAACTATTTTTACAGATGGCATCGTCCTCGGTTACCCGTTTGGATCATTTTTCTTCAGGCAGTATCGCCTTTAGGTTGAGGGGGTGGTTTGATGATCTACCTGCTCTAGACCGTTTTACTGTACAGAGGCTTCTAGGGCACTCGATGTCTTATTTGTTGATGTGATAAAATTATGTAACTGCAAGTGCACAGTGTCAAATTGAAGAACTAGCAAGTACAGGTCGAACCCACAAAGACTGGATTAATTTTAATGTATCCTTAATATCTATTTTACGCGAATTAGAAATAAAGATTGAGAATCAATTAACTATAATTAAACTAACTAATAATAAGGAAGCAATCTAGGAATTCGAATTCATTAAATAATAAACATAACAAGTAATTCAATCTCTTCTATTTTTATAACTTAATAATGATTTTGATCTCCCTTCCCTTTAATTTAGTAATTTTATAATTAACGTGGGCAAGCATAGACTATGAAAATTTAAGGATTAACTATAACCCATCAAAATTTCTTTGAGCAAGCATGGATTATGATAAACTCATATCTTAACAATAATCTATCAAAACCTCTTAAGTAAGTTAAAATCACATAAGAAGTATAAAACTAAGGTATTTCAGTAATGAAACATGAAGGCAAAATCAATTAAACATAATAGCATAAATAATAGAAGAGATGAAAAATATTATCATGAATAATTATTTAATTTCATCTTCATCCTAGATTAAAGAAATTAACTAGACATGAAAATAACTATGCTAACTAAAATAAAGAAGAAGTAGAAAATTAAAAATAAAATAAGAAAACTCCCTTTAATTAACGATCCTCCAACAAGTGTACAATGAAAAAATAATTTAATTTACTCCTACTCCTAACCTAAACTAATCACGCCTCTCTAAAACAAGAAACCTATTTATAGGGAAAATAAATTTGTGCCCTAATTTACATTCATTGAACTTGACCTCTTTTGTTCCATTTTTTTCTCTTCTTCCCTTCTTGATTTCAATCTCTACATGGTAATCTCTCAAGAGTCCCTTTCCATGTAGGTTTCAACTTCCTAGTGGCAATCAACTTCTCAAAGATATCTTCTATATTGACTTTCCTTTCTCTCGCTGGATTTGACTTGCACATCAAGATTGTTCCACCTCCTAGTAGGATTCTTCTTGTATATTTCCTTACATGAATAAGAGCATTAAATACTGCTTGATCACCAAGATTTTGACTTTATTGAAACAAAATATTAAATCCTACAAAATAAAATAAAACATATTAATTTAATAAACTAATATAATTAAAAGGACAAAATTAGGAATAATAAAATGTATAAATTATGTGTCTATCAAATACCCCCATACCTAACTTTTGCTCGTCCTCGAGTAAAATAAAAATAAAATAAAATAAAAACTATACTATCCCATTTTCGTAGGAAACACGATTGTACTTAGCATGTGCAACAAGCCTTTAAACCCCAAGGTTACCCCAAGTGGACGAGTTGTATCTCGTGAGGGTTTGCAGTGAATATACCCACAAAATTCAAAATTCAAAATAAAATATTTTTGAGTTTAACCAATTATGAAATCGAAAGAAAACTTCTAAGTATACATGGACATTATACATAAGCAATATTAAATTCAAAATCACACTTTCACCATATCAAAAATACTCAATCTTCATTCTAGACACCATCCTTCATAAAATTTATTTCATGTGATGCATGCATTGTGTATGTGATGTAACTCTTAATAGGGAGTTTACCATGAAAATCAAGCAAATTCATTTTTTTCCTTCTTTTTTTTCATTTCTTTCTTTTCTCATTTTTTTCCCTTAACTTGTGCAATGTCTCATTTTCTTAGGCTTTTCAGAGTTACCCATGTAGTGAGCATTGGACCAATGACTCCCAAACCAATTGGCTTTAGGGCACTAGGTGTAGAGACACCCCTAAGGGCTTACTTACTCGAGTAACAATGGCCACAAAATTAGACTAGTCAAGCTGCTTATATTCATCACACTTTTCAGCATGAATATCGATGCTTCCTGAGACTTGGATACCCAGTTATTTCGTTCAATGGACATTGAAGCAGTTATTTATTTATTTTTTCAACTTTTTTTCCAACTTTTCTGTTTTTTTTTCTTCAAATTTTTTTTCTCTTGAAATTGCTCAAATCATAGTTTATACCTCACAACTAAGAGTTAGTGCGAACGTGAAATGCCAAAAATGCATAGGAACTTTATTTTACTCAAGATGGTGTTTTGAACTAAGATTTCGTATCTAATCTAAGGTTCAAGAGTTCTAAATATTTTAATCTTACTCATGAGTTTTAACTCCACGGACACTTCTTAGAATTAATCCAACTCATAAAAGGTTAAACAAATTTTTTTAATTTTTTTGAAAAAAAAAATTCAAAATCTTTTTCTACTTTTTTTTACTTGAATTTCCTAAATAAAATAAAATAAAATAAAAATTAATATAATAATACAAACTCCCCTTATACCTAAATTATGCATTATCCTCAATGTATACAAATGAAAAATAGAGAACAAAGAAATGAAAGAATTGTACCTTGTATGTGAGGCATTTATTCTGTAAGAAAATGTGGTGAGAACGAAAATAAATGTACATACCTACGAATTTCATAAATCCTAAAAAATATGTGACTATAAATGAATGATACAAATGGGTATGTGAGTGTGGTCTTTTCATGATTTTTCGGAGGCCTACGAAATTGAAAATAGTCACAATTTTCATCAGGAATGTGCTTAAAGTCTACCTTAGGAAAATATTTACTAATATGCTCAAAATATGGACGAATTGGTTCAAATGTATGTTTCAATTTGGGCGACTTATGTGAAATGGATCTCAACATCTCATTAACCTTATCTAAATATTCCGATTCATTCCAATTTTGGTCAAGATGATTTAAGAAAAAAATCAATTAGATCATCTTCAATCATAAGTCTATTTTCAATTACCTTTTGGGTCATGGACAATTCTTGGATCATGTTTACTTTTATGGGCTGATCTGCAAAATCACTCGGTTCTTTAGGAATAAGTCTTTCAGGATATGGAGCTTTAGACTTATAGACTCTTTCAACCGACTCATGAAATGTGACACGATCAATTTTAGGCACAGACTCATAATTTTTAGACTCCTCAAATTGGCTTGACTCAAAGTGTGTAGAATTAAATCCAAAATTTTCATTTTTCTCATCATTTCCACAGTCATCATGATTTTCAAAATTAACCTCAGAGTCACTAGAAAATTCACCCACCTCTTGTTCACTTATTATGGTGGCTAACCGACTTATTTGAATTTCTAGACGAGATATAGCTTGATTCGTGTTAAATTGATTTTCCATTAAACCTTGCATAATTTTCTCTAAGGTACTTAATCTTTCCTCTTCTTTTGAAAATTCTTGTGGATATTGAGGCTCTAAATCCGGATATGGATATGGATATAGATATGAACTTAGATAAGGATTTTCATAAGTTGGATAAAATTGATTTACTTGCTGTGTATTAAAATTTTCATAAGGTTCTTGATTCCAAACAAAATTATTATTCCAACTATAATAGGAGTCCATCTTTACACAAAACAAATAAACAACTAACCACGAAAGTCACACACAAAAAAATAAAATAAAATAAAAATCCTAATTTTACGGTTAACCTAAATAAAATCTAGACAACTCCTAACTGTTCCAAGTTACACCTTAAGGTCCACAAAATTTAAAATTAATCTCACCACTAGCTAGGTAAATGTAAGAACGGTGGGGAGTCTCTCCATAGGTACGGTGACTAATTGAATAACCACACGTTCTTTAGGTGTTTGCCTTTTAAACCACTTGCCTAGACACCAGTAGTTTGATTAAATAAAATTTCAGCCTCCTCTTGGAGTTTCTTGTCCTAATTAAACTCGAGAGTCCTAGGGGCTAACGTCTACTTAATTTTATTAGGTCAAGGTTATGCAAAATGCAGGTTGGGTTATTTGTGGGCCAAGGAAAGGTGATGAAATCCCCACCTTATCTTGTTACAGGTTTTTGCCCTTAAATTAAATTACAAATGAGAATGCACAAATAAAAAAAATTGTAAACAAATAAAGTGTCCTAAAACTATGTGAATTACGAAAGAAGGAGAAATTTGACGTACCTCGATCCTCCAGCAATCACCACAGTTTATAATTGACAAAAAAATAAAATAAAATAAAAACTTAAATAGGATGTGCTCTATGTGAATGAATGCATGAATGCAACAATTAAAAACTAAAAAAATAAAAAACTAAACTACAATTTTTTTATTTTTATAAAAAAAATATGGGGATACGAAGTACCAGAGAAAGCGCAACAACAAAATGATTATCTTTTCGCTCCTTCGATCCGCTTCGATAATCCTGAAAAAATAATATTAGAGTTAAAAACTAATTCGAATAAATAAAAATTAAGGAATAAACAAAATTAATTCTAGTCCCCGGCAACAGCGCAAAAAACTTGATGTGATAAAATTATGTAACTGCAAGTGCATAGTGTCAAATTGAAGAACTGGCAAGTACAGGTCGAACCCACAGAGACTGGATTAATTTTAATGTATCCTTAATATCTATTTTAGGCGAATTAGAAATAAAGATTGAGAATAAATTAACTATAAGTAAACTAACTAATAATAAGGAAGCAATCTAGGAATTCGAATCCATTAAATAATAAACATAACAAGTAATTCAATCTCTTCCATTTTTATAACTTAATTATGATTTTGATCTCCCTTCCTTTTAATTTAGTAATTTTATAATTAACGTGGGCAAGCATAGACTATGAAAATTTAAGGATTAACTATAATCCATCAAAACTTCTTTGAGCAAGCATGGATTATAATAAACTCATATCTTAACAATAATCTATCAAAACCTCTTAATTAATTTAAAATCACATAAGAACTATAAAACTAAGGTATTTCAGTAATGAAACATGAAGGAAAAATCAATTAAACATAACAGCATAAATAATAGAAGAGATGAAAAATATTATCATGAATAATTATTTAATTTCATCTTCATCCTAGATTAAAGAAATTAACTACACATGAAAATAAATATGCTTACTAAAATAAAGAAGAAGTAGAAAATTAAAAATAAAATAAGAAAACTCCCTTTAATTAACGATCCTCTAACAAACGTACAATGAAAAAATAATTTAATTTACTCCTACTCCTAACCTAAACTAATCACTCCTCTCTAAAACAAGAGACATATTTATAGGAAAAATAAATTTGTGCCATAATTTACATTCATTGAACTTGACCTCTTTTGCTCCCTTTTTCTCTTCTTTCCTTCTTAATTTCAATCTCTACATGGTAATCTCCCAAGAGTCCCTTTCCATATGTAGGTTTCAACTTCCTAGTGGCAATCAACTTCTCAAAGATATCTTCTATATTGACTTTCCTTTCTCTCGCTGGATTTGACTTGCACACCAAGATTGTTCCACCTCCTTATAGGATTCTTCTTGTATATTTCCTTAAATGAATAAGAGCATTAAATACTGTTTGATCACCAAGATTTTGACTTTATTGAAACAAAATATTAAATCCTACAAAATAAAATAAAATATATTAATTTAATAAACTAATATAATTAAAAGGACAAAATTAGGGATAATAAAATGTATAAATTATGTGTCTATCATTTGCTATTCCAACTACCAGATGGGTTTATTGAGGGTATGATTCATCATTGGATTCCCGATCGATACGTCTTCAAATTTGGGACTTATGAGCTTCCTCCGTCCCTTGAGGAGTATACCCGGTTCACAGGTTTATCTCTGCCGGGTCCTTGTGCTAGAGTTTTAGTTGGTCATATGCGTCGTCAGTTTATGACTACTACTGGATTGCAGTGCGCAGTTGTGTTGGCGGAGGTTACTGCTGGACATGTCGTGTCTCTGGATTTTTTAATTGATCGATTTGGTTCTTCTGATAGCTTTGCCGTTTTTCGAGATGATTTTGCCATTTCTGAGGATAGATAGAGAGCAACTCAGGTTGATGCTCTGATGATGTGCATTATCTCATATTTATATATGCCTATTTATATGGACCACATGGACGTGGGCGTCGTGATGGTAGTCAGGGCACTCCGGGATGACCACACTATTCTGCCCCTTATCCTTGTTGAGACGTACATATCCGCCTCTTACTGCCGGACTTTTGGAGACAGGGAGTTCCAGGGCAGCTCGATTTTGTTGTATGCTTGGTTTATAACCCACATGAGACTGATTGGGAGCTTCCGTCGCCATGGCTTCTACTTTGGTCACAGTGTTATTATGTCGTACTCTTTTTGACCATCTTCATGTGTTGACTCAGCTTCATAGACTGATTTTTTTTTGTCTATCGAGGAGCCATTCTCGATATTGATATATTCTGGTTACTGTTCACCTTTTAGCTTCATTACTCACGTAGCGGACTTTGATTTTATCCCCTTAATAAGTTTGAGGGGTGTGACCACTTACCACCCACTGGCGGTGATGGGCCAGTTTGATTAGAGACAAGAGTTGTACTTCTTTGCTGATGCTTCTGATTACTGGTTTTCAATTCTCTTATCCACTAAGACAGATTTGGCGAGAGTTTATGGGTTTTGGGCTCATCACGTTACAGCCGAGTTTAGGGATAGTTACCCAGGTCAGTCGTTTGAGTACTTGGCCTAGCTGGAGGCCAATTTGGCGACCAGTACTGCCGGTCATACAGAGATAGAGGATGACTCTTCTAGTGAGGAGCCCATGGAAGATCAAGAGGATGACCAGGTGGAGCCGTCTGAGGAGGAGTTGTTTATAGGATTAACAGAGGTACTAGTCGGGGATGTCCCTAATTCTGCTTCTACTTTTACGACCGCATCGAGGGCTAAGATGGAGCGCCATGTGCACAGTCTCACCTTTGAGCGGGATCAGGCACGGGCCCTTATGTTAACCGTTTTGGCTTGTAGGGACGTTGTGTATGCTGAGAGGGATGCTCATGTATCATATGCTGATGAGATCGCGAACCAGGCCAGGGTTGTTTTGGAGAGACGGGATGGGACCGTACGCACAACACTGACCTTTTTGAGGCGTTTTGATGCGGTGGAGCTGAAAGTAGTATGCATACAAGCCAATCATATTTGATATGATGTAGCATATACTTTGTAATCTTATTCGGTTAACTAAAGGAATCTTACATTATCTACATGGTGCTGTTATATTAAATATGATAAACCCATAGTTTTAAGCAATGCTTTTAGAATCATGATGGGGATCATGCTAATGAGATCTAAATTCTAGATAGCTCACAAACTAAAACCGTTCCTAATCTATGGATTACTAAAAAGGGGATTAGTGAATTCGGATAGATTAGTACATACATTGCTTGCTCTTATGAAGAGGATGATTGATCTCATAATCATTTGTGTGGAGACACTAAAGCAAGTATGTAGGTGCTTATTAGAGAAAAAGTTCACTGAACGTGGCTCGCTAAGGAATACCTAATGGAGTTTTACTCGCCTGTCAATAGGAATTCCTCTAGTGATAGTAGTACAAGTGATCCTTCGACTTGAGATCATCATAGTATCTTGTGTATGATAAGTTATACTTTAACATGTCCCTTAAGACCTTTAGGATATATCAAAGGGTATGATTGGGTATAAAAGGTTGTACATGGAGATAGGTGAATGGTCAACAAAGGATCTACCACTTCTAGTAAAAGGAGAGAATGTCCTATGTGATTCGATAAATGACGACTCAGAAGTCTTTGGCCAAAGCAGAATGAAATTAGAAAGGAGTTTCTAATTTACATTATCAGAGTTGTGTATTTGAGAATCGAAATACATATAATTAAATAAAATAAGACTTGACAGTAATTCCATGTCTTATATTTAATTGGGACATTGTATGGTAGAAGGATTGAATTGTACGGTAACTATTCACTAAAAGGTTCTTTTGTGATTAATGTTGAAATCTATATTATCTGGAAAGTCATTGATCGCTAAGGGGGCTTACCCTTATTGTAGAATAAATATTATTTATTTAAATGAATTAAATAGTTTAATTTATTTATTTAAATAAGATTAGAATTGTTCTAATTGATTTATTCACAACCGGTTTAATATGGAGAACCTAAAGGGTCACACCGTAAAAGGGAAATATTTGTTTAAGAAGTAAATGGCATAATTGTAATAATAAGTTAAGTGTATTTAATTTAATGTATGGAGATAGAATAAATTAAATAGCTTAATATTTATTATTTAATATTTTGGAAATATTAAATATAAATTATTAAGAGGAGTCTTATTATTATTATTACTATTACTATTATTTAATTCCTAATAGAGATTGAGAATTAATTAATAGAAGTACTCTCTCAAAAATTCCTAATTGGATTAGGAGTTTAATTAATTAAAGGAGTGTAATTAAAAATAAAAACCCTAATCCTAAATAGTTTAGGAGGGTTCCCTATATCTATAAATAAGAGGAGTCTTATCATGATTTAGGGTTAGACAGTTAGACTGTTAGACAGTTACACACTCTTCCATAAGAATTGGAGAGAGAGAGTACTTGCAATTTTTATAGAGATAGAAACTAGGGTTTTACCAACACCCATCTTCTTGAAAAACTATTATTCCTTGGTGGATCACCTCTATAGGCTAAACACTTGGGTGGCTAACGTTGATCAAAGGAAGGAATTTAATCGGTGGAATTCAAGGAGAACGCGAAGGATTTGGAGGTAAACTCGTACCTGTGGAAGCATGGTTCTGAAAGTAGTATGCACACAAGCCAATCATATTTGATATGATGTAGCATATACTTTGTAATCTTATTCATTTATTAATAAAGAATTGATTTTCTCAAAAGGCATTTTATATTATCTACATGGTGCTATTATATTAAATGTGATAAACCCATAGTTTTGAGCAATGCTTTTAGAATCATGATGGTGATCATGCTAATGAGATCTAAATTCTAGATAGCTCACAAACTAAAATTGTTCCTAATCGTTGGATTACTAAATAGGGGATTAGTGAATCCGGATAGATTAGTACATACGTTGCTTGCTCTTAGGAAGAGGATGATTGATCTCATAATCATTTGTGTGGAGACACTAAAGCAAGTATGTAGGTGCTTATTGGAGAATAAGTTCACTGAACGTGACTCGCTAAGGAATACCTAATGGAGTTTTACTCGCCTGTCAATAGGAATTCCTAAAGTGATAGTAGTACAAGTGATCCTTGGACTTGAGATCATCATAGTATCTTGTGTATGATGAGTTATACTTTGACATATCCCTTAAGACCTTGTGGGTATATCAAAGGGTATGATTGGGTATAATTAGTTGTACATGGAGATAGGTGAATGATCAACAAAGAATCTACCTCGTCTAGTAAAAGATGTGAATGTCCTATGTGATTCGATAAATGACAACTCAGTAGTCCTTGGCCAAGGCAGAATGAAATTAGAAAGGAGTTTCTAATTTGCATTATTTAGAGTTGTGCATTTGGGAATCGAAATACATATAATTAAATAAAATAAGACTTGACAGTAATTCCATATCTTATATTTAATTGGGACATTGTATGGTAGAAGGATTGAATTGTACGGTAACTATTAACTCAAACGTTCTTTTGTGATTAATGTTGAAATCTATATTATCTGGAAAGTCGTTGATCGCTAAGGGGGCTTACCCTTATTGTAGAATAAATATTATTTATTTAAATGAATTAAATAGTTTAATTTATTTATTTAAATAAGATTAGAATTGTTCTAATTGATTTATTCACAACCGGTTTAATATGGAGAACCTAAAGGGTCACACCGCAAAAGGAAAATATTTATTTAAGAAGTAAATGGCATAATTGTAATAATAAGTTAAGTGTATTTAATTTACTCTATGGAGATAGAATAAATTAAATAGCTTAATATTTATTATTTAATATTTTGGAAATATTAAATATAAATTAATAAGAGGAGTCTTATTATTATTATTACTTTTACTATTATTTAATTCCTAATAGGGATTGGGAATTAATTAATAGAAGTACTCTCCCATGGATTCCTAATTGGATTAGGAGCATTATTAATTAAAGGAGTTTAATTATAATACAAACCCTAATCCTAAATAGTTTAGGGAAGGGTTATTCCTACATCTATAAATAAGAGGGGTCTTATCATAGATTAGGGTTACACACTCTTGCATTAGATTGTGGAGAGTACTTACAATTTCTATAGAGATAGAAACTAGGGTTTTGCCAAATACCCAACTTCTTGAATACTTGTTCTTCCTTGGTGGATCACCTCTAGAGGCCAAACAATTGGGTGGCTTACGTTGATCAAAGGAAGGAATCACACCGTAGCATTCGAGGAGAACACGAAAGACTAGGAGTTGAACTTGTACCCGAGGAAGCTTTGTTCAACAAGGGTATAATTCTTATTCTCTTTATCTTTCGTTTATATCGTTAATTGAGCACATAGATTGATCTTGGTGATGGTTTGTATAAAATTTTAAAATCCGATTTTATCGCGCTTCCGCACTATTTATGTAATTTGATTGCATGTTCGCGCTATATACAAACCTAACAGGTTCTACAAGGGTATGATTGCCATACTTTATCTCTTTCGTTTAATTGATAATTGAGCACATGGATGATCATGGTGATGGTTTGTAAGAAAAATTTTAAAATCCGTTTTTATCGCGCTTCCGCACTATTTATGTAATTTGATTGCATGTTCGCGCTATATACAAACCTAACAGTGGTATCAGAGCCTGACCTTATGCTAATTATCGATTATTATGATTCCATGTATGTATGGGTATGCGATTGGATCAATTTTCTGGGCAAAGAAAAAAAATTCGAACTCTGCTACGCGGCGCGGTCGCGCCACTTCCAGTTCATTCTGGAGCGCAGCCACGCCTGAACCCAGAAAACGTTTCTGGGGGTGCAGCGCGGCCGCGCCGCTCCTAGTTCATTTTGGAGCGCAGCCGCGCTGGTCTACAGATTTTGAAAAATTTTTATTTTGATTTTATTTATTTTTCAATTAAGATAAAAGGTTTATTTTGAATTGGAATATGATTAAAATTAAAAGTTTTTTATTTTAACTTGGAATGAGATTCCACGTTAACTAGAATAAAGGAGTTTATTCTATTTTGAAATTGGATTCCATGTTAATTGAAATAAAAGAGTTTATTTTGATTTGGAATTTGATTAAAAATAAAGGATTTTATTTTTATTCAAAATTGGATAAAATAAAATAAATAAGTTTATTATGATTTAAATTTTTTATTAAAATAAAGGAGTTTATTTTGTTTCAAAAATTGAATTTCTGTAAACTTTTAATTACCCATTAAATGATATCAATGCATATATGGAATTTTATTTAACTTGGAATGAGATGAATGTTATTTATTGATACATATAGAGATATGTATGATAATAAATAGGGATTGATTATGGACTACTGACCAATGTGTGATTGGATTTATTTTAGTAGATGCTTGAATGAATGGGTTTTTATAAATGGGGTCTGCATACCTCGTCTTCTCTAGTTTTTCTTGATGTAAATTCTATCTTCCTCCTATGTACCTCTCCTTGACTGCTGATCAAGGTTTCTATTTATTGTAAATAGTTTATGTAATAGGTTTAGTTAGAATTACTTGAAGAATTGGAGACAAAGGAGCAAGGAACGCTTGAAGACCCGTTTGTAATGGAGCTCGGGTTTAAATGTAATAGTTATATTTAAATTTTGTTCTTGCACCCTAGGTTTGACCTTTTGGTTCACTTGGTGGCTCTAGTGAACCAAACTAGAATAAAAGTCCATAATCAATCCGGGTAGAATATAGTATTCTATATATGCATGCTTACTATGTATATATTATATATTATACAACATGCTTCGCATGTTAAATAATATGACGTGTATTTTATATATATATGTGCATGCGCGCTAAACAAGATGAGACAAATAATAACAAACCCCTCAAAGAAATTATATTAAGTCCTAAGCGTTCAAAGATATTTGGAATATCGAACGTCACCTTCTAGCATGGTAAAGCAATAGAGTATTAAATATTTAATATGAGTTTGTTGTGTCACCACAAGGCAAGTATTAAATATTTAAGATGTTGCATTATCACATTTGATGCTTATACATAGACTGAACGACGCTGTTTTGTTGTGTCACCACAAGGACAATGTTTTTCTTTCGAATATATAGAAGTGCTAGGATGGACTTAACTTGGATAATTTTGATTCGAATGTGTCACCACTTGATCAAAATAATCTAAGAGGCAAAATACAAGGAGTTACATAAAGATGTAATTGATAATAGTTGTCTACCAATTTATTTATATATCGTTTGTTGTGTCACCACAAGGCTGTATACATTTGAAATGGGATCCTTAGTCTCACTAGCAAATCTTTAATTAGAATTGCCGAACTATATAATGAGGGTAATATAGTTTGATGAAAATAGTGGGAGATACTAATTTAAAATAAAGACCTAATTTATTTTGGTAATTAATTAAAAATGAATGTATGCTAAAATGTTGTTAAATTACAAATTCATTTACAGAATTTTATAATGTCTAATTTACTATCACTGCGGAGCATATTAATGCTAATACCGGACCAAATTAAACGGACTAGTTAAGAAATTTGAGAATAGTTCTCAAGGCTGAAAAGCTATCTTATGTCCTTAATATGACTATCCCTGCAATGGTTGCAGACAATGCCTCTGAGGAAGAGATTGCTACTTTTAGAAAGTAGTATGATGATGCACAGTTGGCTCAATGCATCATGCTCGCATCCATGAGTAACGAGCTTCAGCGTCAGCATGAAACTATGGATGCTTCTACTGTACTCCGGCACCTTCAAGGAGTTGAATGGTGAGGAAAGTAGGACTATTAGATATCAGATATCTAAGGAGCTTTTCCGATCTAGAATGACGGATGGCACTACAGTACAGACAAATGTCCTAAAAATGATCAATTCGATTGAACAATTGGGACAACTGGTTTGAATGGATGGAGAGATGATCCAAGATTTGATCTTGTAATCACTTCTGGACTCTTTCTCACAAATTGTTGTGAATTTCCACATGAACAAGCTATATGTCAGCCTTCCTGAGTTGCTTAAACATGTTGAAAACTGTTAAGAGTCACTTTCCAACCAAGAAAGACCAAGTCTTACTGGTAAATGATTCTTCCAAGAAGCGGAAGAGGGCGGCCAAAGGATCTTCTTGAAAGAAGAACAGTTCAAAGAAGGTATAAGGAAAGGCAATAACTAAGGACACTAAGAACAAGACTGATGCAGATAGCAAAGGAGTTTTCTTCCACTGCAATAAGCCTGGATACTAGAAAGGAAACTGTAAGGAGAATCTTACAGAGGCTAACCAGAAGAAGCGTAGTGAAGCTTCGGTTACAGATATAGGTTTATTCATGATTGAAATAAATTTTTCTGTAAGTCATGGTTCTACTTTGGTATTGGATACCGGCTGTAGTTCTCACGTATGCAATCCAATGCAGAGACTAAGCAGAAGTAGAAAGCTAAACAAAAAGTAAGTAATCTTATGTGTGGGAATGGAGCAAAGGTTGCTGCATTAACCATAGAAACTTATAGTTTAACATTGCCTACAGGCAAGTCTATTAAGTTAATAAGTTGTTATTATGTTCCAGTTCTCATTAGAAACATTAGAACTTTTGTTGTTGGACAAGGAATGTTCTGGTATTATATTTAAGAACAATTGTTGTTCTATTTATAATTATAATGTTTTGTTTGAAACTGGAAGATTACTTGATAGACTTTGTATACTTAACTTACATGAAAAATATTTTGCAAATTGAACAAACTAGTAAAAGAAAAGGAGATAATCATTCAAAGAGTTGAATGTGTGTATTTGATAAAATACAAGTCTGAATCATTTGAAATGTTCAAAGAATTCAGAAGTGAAACATATTGACAAAGTATTAAGATTCTTTGATCAGATTGAGGAAGGAATACTTGTGCAATGAGTTTCTAGATCATCTCAAAATGGTATTTTCTTATAATGGACACCTCCTGATACGCAATAATTGATTGGTGTATCTAAAAGGAGAAATTGTACCTTGTTGGACATGGTATAGTCCATAATGATTTTTACCGACATTCTAGTATCCATCTGGGGTTATGCCCTAGAAACGGCTGCATATCTACAAAATAAGGTAACCTCAAAAATCCGAGCCCAAGACTCCATAAAGGTTATGGATAGGAGGGATTCCTACTCTTAAGTATGCTAAGATAAGGGGTTGTCCAGCTTATGTGAAAAGATTTCAAAGATAAGTTTGGGACAAAATCTGACAAGTGCAGATTTGTGGGATATCCTAAAGAAAGTTTAGGGTATTATTACTATAATCCTACACGCTGCATTCTTAGATAAAGGTGTTTATCATTGAAGGAGCTAGTAGGAGGGTAATAGATCTTGAAGGAGTTCAAGAACCACAAAGCACTTTAAGTCGAATCGAGGAACCTGTAGATAGACCTATTGTACCACAACCGAATCGTAAATCTGGAAGAGTACCGAAGATACCTAGGAGGTATGGATTCATTATAGAGGATGATGATGAGGTACGCATCATAGAGGATGATGATCCAGTTATATACGATGAGGCTATGAGTAGAAGACACTCAGAGAAATGGCAGATGGCCATGAAATCCGAAATGAACTCCATGTATGAGAACCAAGTATAGACTTTGGTTACTCCACAAAAGGGCATAGTGCCTAGAGTGTGAATATGGGTCTTTAAGAGAAAGACTGGGGCAAATGGCAAGGTGGAGACCTATAAGACCAGACCTGTTTAAAAGGTTTTTCAAGTCAAGGAGTTGACTGTGATAAAACCTTTTTACCGGGTAATGCTTAAGTCCATTTGGATTTTGCTTGTGATTGCAGCTTATTATGAAATCTAGCAAAATGGATGTGGAGACACCCTTCCTCAATGAAGACTTGAGGAGAATGTATGTATGATACAGCCAGAGAAATTTGTTTCAAAGGTTGAAGCAAATCGTGTATAAGATGCAACGATCCATTTATGGATTGAGGCAAGCTTCTCAAAGATGAAACATTAATTTTGATGAGACAATCAAAAGAGTTTGATTTTATCAAAAACGAGAATGAACCTAGTGTCTACAAAAGGTCAGTGGGAGCACTGTGACATTCCTAGTATTATATGTTGATATATTATTGATAAGGAATGACACACCAATGCTACAACTAGTAAAGATAAAATTGTCTAAACATTCCTCCATGAATAACTTGGGAGGAACATCCTATAAATTGTGGAAATAAATCTATATAGATAGATTTAAAAGGATGTTCGTCTTGACCCAATGAACGCATATTCATTCGATGCTAAAGGCGTTTAGCATGGCAACTCCAAGAGAGGTCTCATGATGATGAGCCATGGAGTGTATCTCTCTAAAATTGTCCTTAATTGAAAGAGAGATCGCATGAGTTACTATCATGTATGCAATGAATATACAAGGCCTGATGTTGATCAGTCATATTCTGGAGAAGATCACTGTAAGACAGTGATAAACATCTTTAGGTACTTAACCGGTACTGAAGATGTGATCATGATTCATGGTAGGTCTGAATTAAAACTAGAGGGCTAAACATACTCAAGTTTTTCAGACTGACCAAGACGATACCAAATCCACTTTAAGGTAAATCGTTACCTTGAAAGGTGGTGCAGTGAATTGGAAAGGTTCTAAACAGCAAAGAGTTATTGGTTTAGTGACAAAGACAAAGTATATAGCTGTAAATGAAGCTACAAGTTTGATTATTTGGATGAAAAGTTCATTACAGAACTAGGAATAGTTCCTAAGTCTCATCTTGGATTCAAACATGTATTGCGCCACTTTCATTTGATTAGTGGAATCATTGAAAGAGGAAAAGTCACTATAGAGATAATGGACTCTCGAGAACAGCATTGCATATCCATCTACTGAAGCTTTATCCAAACAGCAGGATGATCGTCACTTCGAGAAGAAGGGTATTAGATACCATGGCGATTGGCTTTAGTGCAAGTGGGAGATTAAAAGTAGTATGCATACAATCCAATCATATTTGATATTATGTAGCATATACTTTGTAATCTTATTCGGTTAATTAAAGGCATTTTACATTATCTACATGGTGCTATTATTTATTAAATGTGATAAACCCATAGTTTTGAGCAATGCGTTTAGAATCATAATGGGGATCATGCTAATGAGATCTAAATTCTAGATAGCTCACAAACTAAAATCGTTCCTAATCGATGGATTACTAAAAAGGGGATTAATGAATTCGGATAGATTAGTACATACGTTGCTTGCTCTTATGAAGAGGATGATTGATCTCATAATCATTTATGTGGAGACACTAAAGCAAGTATGTAGGTGCTTATTAGAGAATAAGTTCACTAAACGTGGCTCGCTAAGGAATACCTAATGGAGTTTTACTCGCCTGTCAATAGGAATTCCTCTAGTGATAGTAGTACAAGTGATCCTTCGACTTGAGATCATCATAGTATCTTGTGTATGATAAGTTATACTTTAACATGTCCCTTAAGACCTTTAGGATATATCAAAGGGTATGATTGGGTATAAAAGGTTGTACATGGAGATAGGTGAATGGTCAACAAAGGATCTACCACTTCTAGTAAAAGGAGAGAATGTCCTATGTGATTCGATAAATGACGACTCAGAAGTCTTTGGCCAAAGCAGAATGAAATTAGAAAGGAGTTTCTAATTTACATTATCAGAGTTGTGTATTTGAGAATCGAAATACATATAATTAAATAAAATAAGACTTGACAGTAATTCCATGTCTTATATTTAATTGGGACATTGTATGGTAGAAGGATTGAATTGTACGGTAACTATTCACTGAAAGGTTCTTTTGTGATTAATATTGAAATCTATATTATCTGGAAAGTCATTGATCGCTAAGGGGGCTTACCCTTATTGTAGAATAAATATTATTTATTTAAATGAACTAAATAGTATAATTTATTTATTTAAATAAGATTAGAATTTTTCTAATTGATTTATTCACAACCGGTTTAATATGGAGAACCTAAAGGGTCACACCGTAAAAGGGAAATATTTGTTTAAAAAGTAAATGGCATAATTGTAATAATAAGTTAAGTGTATTTAATTTAATCTATGGAGATAGAATAAATTAAATAGCTTAATATTTATTATTTAATATTTTAGAAATATTAAATATAAATTAATAAGAGGAGTCTTATTATTATTATTATTATTACTATTACTATTATTTAATTCCTAATATGGATTGGAAATTAATTAATAGAAGTACTCTCTCATAAATTCCTAATTGGATTAGGAGTTTAATTAATTAAAGGAGTTTAATTAAAAATAAAAACCCTAATCCTAAATAGTTTAGGAGGGTTCCCTATATCTATAAATAAGAGGAGTCTTATCATGATTTAGGGTTAGACAGTTAGACTGTTAGACAGTTACACACTCTTCTATAAGAATTGGAGAGAGAGTACTTGCAATTTCTATAGAGATAGAAACTAGGGTTTTTCCAACACCCATCTTCTTAAACAACTATTATTCCTTGGTGGATCACCTCTAGAGGCCAAACACTTGGGTGGCTAACGTTGATCAAAGGAAGGAATTTAATCGGTGGAATTCAAGAAGAACGCGAAGGATTTGGAGGTGAACTCGTACCTGTGGAAGCATGGTTCTACAAGGGTATGATTGCCATACTTTATCTCTTTCGTTTAATTGATAATTAAGCACATGGATGATCATGGTGATGGTTTGTAAGAAAAATTTTAAAATCCGTTTTTATCGCGCTTTCGCACTATTTATATAATTTGATTGCATGTTCGCGCTATATACAAACCTAACAGGAGCATGAGCTCAGATCTGCTCCTCAGACCTCAAAGACTGTTGGCTATCTTGCGTTTTTATCTCACCTTACTTCGGACTTATAGATCATATTTCATTTATTTTCTACATACACTATGTTACATTATCATTCATCATAGAGAACATTTGTATATCAAAACAGTTTTAAACATATATAAAGATTTACGTGTCAGTCAACTTCCCTTTCTGATGTAATCTCGCCTTTTATCTGACTACCATTTCATCCTGAAGATTACTCTTTCGATATATAGATATTTTCATCATTTCAAGTGCTCGTGTCAGATTTGATGCCTAATTGCTGAGATGCGGTCAGAATTCATTGGATTGGGTTGTCGACTTGGGTCAACTCGGTGCAATGGCTTGGTTTATTTTAAGAAGTTTGGGTTTCGGGTTTTGAATTGAGTGAGGGTAAATGTCTAGGTATAGGTTATGTTAAGATAATAGTTTTATGAATTCTAGTTAGTCACGAGGAGATCAGACAACCATTTTAAGGGTCTCACGATTGTCAAATCATTGAAAAGGGGTTTTTTATAAGTATTAGACCGCACCGCAAGTGGCTGTCTATGTATTCCTATTGAGGAGAGGAGATCGTGTCTTACGTTGTTTAGGCGAAGATACAAGATAACAAGTATTTTTTTTTTATTTTTTTGCAAAATTTCAAGCCGTTCTTCACGCATAATATCGTTTCACGGAATCAACATTAAGAGGTTGTGGAAATACCTCCCCATCCATTTCTTACAAGATCAAAGCTCCACCTAACAGGGTCATTTTAACAATAAAGGGCCCTTCCCAATTTGAGGCGAATTTTCTTTTGGCCTCGTCTTGGCATGGGATGATCCTTTTCAATACCAGATCATTTTCTTTTAATTCTTGAAATCACACTTTCTTGTTATATCGTGTAATTTTAAATATTAATATAATTAATGGGGGATCCAAAAATATAATAATTAATCGATTATTACTTAATTACTATTAGATACTAATTAAAAAAACAAGGTTAATAGTGAAATTATTTATTATTGGATTAATTTTAAATAATAAATAAACATAGTTAGTTATTACTCTCTCCGTCCCAGGATAAAAGTCTTTATTACTATTTTAGGTAGTCCCAAGTTAAATGTCTATTTACCTTAAATAATCTATTTTTTATAATAATTTGTCCATAATACCCTTAGTATTAATTGTCAAATTTCTATTCCCTGTGCATATTTATGGAGCATCACTACTCATGTGCAAAAAACTATGTAACTAAATGAGAATTTAAATATGGACAATTTTGTCATTTTATCCTCTTTTTTAATATGCGCAAAAAGTCAACCAGGACTTTTATCCTGGGACGGAGGGAGTAGTAAATAATAACTAAAGATAATTAATTACTTACTATTTAGTTAATATTAAATAGTAATTAAATGAATATAGAGTGAATAGAATAAAGAGAATTTAGATGACATATTAATTTAAACAATTATAATAAATTGTTTAAAGGTTTTTAGCATGTAAGAAAATACTATTAATCAAATAAATCATTAACCTAAGATTCATTGATGTCTTATATAATTAATGATAGTTTATTAAATTATGTGTGCTATGTGGTTGACTTATTTGCCAAATAAATAGCATAAGTAAGCGTATCCATATCCAATTATACGAAGTGCTAATTAATAGACCAACGTTATTAATGTTATGTCCATTGAAGAGAGTCATATAAAGCTAGATTATTTGTAGCTGAACAAACAGGTAAGTTCTCTATCCCGAAACTTTAATTGTTGCAAGTTCCCTATCCTTACTCATATTTTATTGAGCAAGTTCTCTATCCTTACTCATATTTTATTGAGCAAGTTTCCTATCATTACTCATATTTTATTGAACAAGTTCCTTAACCCTACTCAGCTTATATTCGAGCAGGATATTATTATATTGCAAGTTATTTATTTAAGCTTGAACCTTATTTCCAAGCATGCTTTAAGTGGTTTAATTATTCAACAATTATTCCACGTCGATTTTATGAATACTCGCACTTGGTGCACTTGAGTTCGTATAGTCTTGGACTTATGCATTATTTCAAGTTCTATAATTCATGAACTGTTTCAGATTAAGTCTAAACTCTTGTTCGGTCAGACAATTGCATAAACTTTTTATAAAGGCTATCTAGGCCAATTGATGGTATGCATTCTTAGACTGAAGTGAACACCCTTTTTATTATAGGGGAGTACCCCACGTATCTAATATAAGATACAAACAGCAGAGTTGAATGTTATGCATATACATAGCATACGTGAGGCTGATCCCCTCAAGTACATATTCTGTAGCTAGTAACCAAAGGGTCAATTAGCTATTGATTCCATTGGAAGTTTATTGTTCAAAGTCTACTTGACTACCGTTTATTCTAAAAGCAATTATTATTCTTGCTTCCGACATTTATATTGTTGAGTTCTTTTTATATTCCGTTCATCATGATATATCCGTTGTTGTTATATTTAAACTTGCTGAGCAAACTAGTTGCTCATCCTTGCTATATCATGACTTTTATTACAGTTAAACCCGAGACTTCAGGGAAGGACAAGGGTAAAGAAAAGATGAAATAATAGACTTCCAGTAGCCGACTTTGTTTTATGTTTAGTTTAATTTACTGTTAATGTAATCTGAACCCTAATTGTTATTCTAGGGTATAATTGTATGGTTGTATTAAGGTTCTTCGTATCTTGGGACTAGTAACACCTTTTGAATGAATGACATATGTTTATTTTATTTCGCATTTAATTATTGTATGTTGCTTAGAAGTGAATGGTTATATTGGATCGTGATGACCAAATCTGGGTGTTTGGGACCCGAATTTGGGGGCGTCATAGGTTGGTATCAAAGCCGTAGGTTATAAACGTTAGGATTGCGAAACCTAGGTTATAACCTTAGTATTAAAATCGTATTGAGTGCATTAGGAGATAAATCAGGGAGATTTATCATACTTGGTATTTGATGAATTGGGGAATTCATCGAGTCGAGTAGTACCCAATGAAATATAATTTCATTCCTTCAATGAATATATTTTATTGATGTACTAATGTTAGTTTTGTGTGTTTATAGGATGGTTGTCGTAGGAGAGACCAGTGGAGTTTGGGAGGAGGAGGTATTTACAGACATACCCATTGCCACGGAGCAGTTAGTGGGCTATGCACCCGTTGCCCCAGTAGTACCATTGAGTGGGTCCAGGCCAGAGGAGGACTACTTGATGGATTTGTTAGAGCCTGTCATGGGCAGGGTGTTGAGATCCGGCAGTCAGGACAAGGATGATGAGTCCGAGGAGGACCCGACTGATATAGAGTTAGGTGGAGCTGCTGAAGAGGTACCCAAGGAGGGATCTCTAGTGTTCCACACATTTTAGGATGACTTACTCGGAGACTATGCCGATCGCATAATAGAGCAGTAGCAGATAATCGAGTAACGGAATGCTCGTATTGCACACTTAGAGGAGGAGAATTCTATCCATCAAGAGATAGAAGAGCAGTATAAGGCAGAGGCGTACTCACTACAGTTCCAGATAGTTTAGCTGAAGGCTCAGATTTAGCAGTTAGAGGGTGCTACACCCCAGCTGAACCCCTCAGTGCAGCAGCTAATGCTGCAAAACAGTCAGCTGAGGCAGGCATTAGAGCAGTCGGATGTCAGAGAAGTGGAGTTGTAGTCAGTTCTACAGGCTGTCAGGGCTAGGCGAGACTTGGATCAGGCAGACATGATTCGGGTGCAGGAGTTTTGGATTCGCACAGCTACAATGGTGGATTTGCTAGAGGGAAAGGTTCGAGATGGATCCGCTAGGATCGATACCTTAGAGTATGTCATATATACGGCAGTGGCCAGACTGCAGGACCAGGTCAGAAGATACCCTCGGGAGGAGGGCAGTAGTCAGCACATGATCAGACGCCGAGTGGTTGATCGGTTAGCTCGACAGGCACTCCGTCGGGCAGTTTGCCGTAGCAGGTGTTGACTTGTTGGTTTAGTACCCTTGTGTTTACCTGGTCGTTGTAGTGAGTCCCACTTTTGTTTAATAGGGATAGATTTATGCTGAAAATTTAGGTGCTTTGTCGTATGCATAGGATGGTAGTCAACCCCAACTTTTGTTCTGGTAAAGGGGGCAGGTAGTAGTGAATCCTCACCTTTTTGCTTACTAGAGGATAGTTAGCAGTAGGCACTTTATACCATTGAGCATTTATAGTAGTATGTCAAATGTTGAGTCAGTCTGTATTAAAACATTGGTATATGAATATAAATGCAGTTGTTTCCTTTCAAATCGAATGTATTAGATAGATGCTTTTACTATTGAATGTTGACTTAATCGACAAAGTGCGAAAAGCGTAACATAATAAGCGAAAGTCTAAGACTTGCTCTTTAGCAGATCATAATGTCGGCCAGAGGTAGACCCCGCAATCAACGTGTCGCCGAGTCAGAAAGTGAGGTTGGAGATCAACCTGACCCAATGAGAATATTCGCTGAACTGCTGGCCGAGGCTATGCAGGCTAGACCCCCACCAGCAGCAGCACAACCAGCACCCTAGCCAGCGCATCACTTGGCCAACTTTAAGGATTTCAAACTGGTTGGACCACCCGAGTTCAAGGGAACTCTCGACCCAATAGAAGCACAAACTTGGATCGAAGAGATGGAGAAGGTCTTCGAGGTTGCGCAAGTGGTCGAGGAGCAGAAAACCAGATTCGCCACCTTCATGATGAAGGGCAAAGCTAATTATTGGTGGAAAGCCAATAAGGGACGAGCAGGCGATGGAGTCATTCCATGGGACAAATTTAAAGAGCTATTCTTCGAGAATTACTTCCTAGAGAATACGCAACAGGATATGGAGGTTAAGTTTTCGGAACTGAAACAGGGTGGTATGACGATCGCAGAGTACGCGGTAAAATTTAACGAGTTAGCCCAATTCGCTCCACATCAAGTGGACACGGAGGCCAAGAAGGCAAGAAGATTCGAGTTGGGATTAAAGTCATGGATGCAGAAAACCGTCGTTGTGTTGAAGATTAAGAATTTCTCTAAACTGCTGGAAAGGGCTATCATTGCGAAAGGAGGCAATGAAGCCATAGCACGATTTAAACAGGAAAAGAAGGCCGGTCAGGAAGGGCTGAAAGGGGGAAGCAGCGGAGGCAGCAACCCCAACAAGCGTAAATAGATGGAGAGCGAATCCTCCAGAGGCAAAAAGTCCGAGGGAGAGGCCAAGACAAGTGGGAAGTGTAGCAGCTGTGGGAAGAACCACTCAGGGGAGTGTATGAACGGGAGAAGTATTTGTTATCGCTGCGGACAACCAGGACACATGGCTCCTCAGTGTCCGAATAAGCAGAAAGGAGGGTATTTTTCGTGTGGAGCCAGACCACCAGATCAAGGACTGGCCGAAGAGAAAGGGCGATGCAGCTAGCGGCAACCGCAACAACAACAACAACAACCGGCTGAGATTTGGAGGGCCAGCCAGTCAAGCTAACCGACCAACAGCACGCACGTTCAACATGACCATTCAGGATACGGTGGAGTCCAAGGACGTAGTATTAGGTATCATCCCAATCAATAAAATAGATGCATATGTGTTATTTGATTCGGGTGCTAGCCGTTCTTTTATTTCTAAAGAATTTTCTAGAAGGTTAGACTTACCTCGTGAAAGGTTAGAGCACCCTATGAACGTAGAAGTAGCAAACAAAGAAAGTATTCTTGTAGAATACATTCATAGGAATTGTTGCGTCAAATTGCAAGGATTTGGGCTCGACGTGGATTTGTTACCAATTTATTTGGGGGAGTTTAATGTAAACCTTGGGATAGATTGGTTATCAAGTCACGGAGCTGGCATCGACTGTAAGAAGAAATGTGTACACCTGCAGACTCCAAATAAGTCGAAGGTGGTATTCTATGGTAGTAAATCGCCTAGACAATCTTGTTGTCTGACGATGATGCAAGCAAGGAAGTTGCTTAGAAAGGGTTACATAGGTTATTTGGCTCACGTGGTTGATACTCGACGAGTCGAGGTTATCCTGAGTCAGATACCTATCGTAAGGGAATTCGCTGATGTCTTCCCAGATGAAATTCTCGGACTACCGCCAGATAGAGAGATATAATTTGTGATTGACTTGGTACCAGGGACGACACCGATATCCAAGGCGCCTTACTGAATGGCACCAGTAGAGATGAAAGAACTAATGGTTCAACTGCAGAAATTATTAGATAAGGGTTATATCAGACCGAGCGTGTCACCGTATGGAGCGCCAGTTCTATTCGTAAAGAAGAAGGATGGTTCGATGAGGCTTTGTCTCGACTATCGTGAGTTAAACAAAGATACGATTAAAAATAGGTATCCCCTGCCCAGGATTGACGATCTGTTTGATCAACTCAAGGGAACAAAATATTTTTTAAAGATTGATTTGAGAACGGGTTATCATCAACTGAAGGTTAGGCAGGAAGATATCCCGAAGACTGCATTCAGAACTCGTTATGGGCATTTCGAGTTTCTGGTAATGTCATTTGGATTAACGAATGCACCAGTGGCATTCATGGATATAATGAACAGGGTGTTCAAGCAGTACTTGGACAAGTTCGTAGTCGTATTCATCGATGATATCCTAGTGTATTCGGAGATAGAGGAGGAGCATGCTGAACATTTAAGGATTGTATTGGAGACTCTCAGAAGAGAGAAACTGTACGCGAAGTTTTCTAAGTGTGAGTTTTGGTTGTAAAGGGTGCAGTTTCTAGGGCACGTCATTGACACAGATGGTGTTTTGGTGGATCCAGCAAAGGTAGAAGTCGTTATCAATTGGCAGCAACCGAAGATGCCAACAGAGGTCCGAAGTTTCTTGGGATTAGCGGGATACTATCGAAGATTCATTCAGGATTTTTCAAAGATAGCCTCGCCATTGACTAATCTTACCAGAAAAGCAGTTAAGTTCGTTTGGACGGAGAAATGCGAAAGAAGTTTTATGGAGCTGAAAAAGAGACTTAGTCAAGCACCAATGTTGGCTTTACCGGACAACACTGGAGGTTTTGTAGTGTATAACGATGCATCACACAAAGGTCTTGGCTGTGTGCTGATGCAGCACGACAAGGTCATTGTGTACGCGTCACGTCAGTTGAAGGACTATGAGTAGGGTTACCCGACTCATGACCTGGAGTTGGCCACGGTAGTTTTCGCCTTGAAGATTTGGAGGCACTACCTATGCAAAGAGAAGTGCGAGATATATACGGATCACAAAAGTCTAAAATATATCTTCACTCAGAAGGAGCTGAACATGAGGCAGCGCCGATGTTTAGAATTGATCAAGGATTATGACTGTGAGATTCTGTACTATCCGGGCAAAGCAAATGTAGTGGATAATACCTTAAGCAGACAAGGTAGAGAGAAGTTGTTGAAGCTAACCACTCAAGAAGAATTGGTAAGGGATTTTGAATGACTCGAATTGGAGATCAAGTATCTGAGGGAGTCAGATGAGAAATTATGTATAGTGACAGCGGGTCCGACCTTATTGGATAAAATAAAGGAGGCTCGGGAGAAGGATGAAGAATGCGATAGTATAAGGAAGCGAATTTCCGAAGGGGAAGCGCGCGAGTATAAGATTGATAGCACAGGGCTGCTAAGATTTGAAGGGAGGATCTGGGTACCGTTGAATTCGGAGTTAAGAGAAGAGATTCTCCAAGAAGCTCACAGTACGAGGTACTCAGTACATCCCGGCAGCACGAAGATGTATCAGGACTTGCGGCCATATTTTTGGTGGCCGAATATGAAGAGGGAGGTAGCAGAGTGCGTCAGCAGATGTCTGACATGCTAACGAGTTAAAGCAGAGCACCAGCAACCGAGCGGACTGCTGCAACCATTAGAGATTCCGGAGTGGAAGTGGGAGCACATCACCATGGACTTTGTGGTAGAACTTCCACTGACACAAAAAGGTTTAGACGTCATCTGGGTAATCGTGGATTGTCTAATCAAGTCTGCTCACTTTCTACCGATCAAGATCAGGTACAATCTGGAGCAGTTAGCTAAACTCTATATGAAGGAGATAATGTCACGACATTGGGTGCTGGTATCAATTATATCCGATACAGATCCGCGCTTCACGTCAAATTCTAGGAGGAGTCTACAGGAAAGAATGGGAACGTAATTGAGGTTGAGTACAGCGTATCATCCCCAAACTGATGGCCAGAGCGAGCAAACGATTCAGACTTTGGAGGATATGCTATGAGCCGTCATGTAGGACTTAAAGGGCAGCTGGGATGACCATTTGCCACTGGTGGAGTTCTCTTAGAAAATAGTTATCATGCTAGTATTGGTATGCCACCGTACGAAGCAGTATATAGTAGAACGTGTCGAACACCGTTATGCTGGGACCTGAGATGGTGCAGCAGACAGTAGATATGGTGAAGCTGATCAGGAACCGCCTGGTAGCAGCCCAAGACCGTCAAAAAAAGTACGCTGATCTACATCGCAAGGAGCGGGACTTCGAAGTGGGTAGTTTTGTGTTCCTGAAGGTATCTCCCTAGAAAGGGAAGATCCGTTTTGGGAAGAAAGGAAAGTTGAGCCCTAGGTTCATAGGACCGTTCGAGATTTTAAGGCGAGTTGGTGAAGTGGCGTACGAGGTAGCATTACCTCCTAAACTTGAGCACATTCACAATGTGTTTAATGTGTCAGTGTTGCGGCCATACAAACCAGACTACAAGCACGTTATATCCTATGAACCAATTCAAGTCGAGAAGGACTTATCGTACGAAGAGATTCCTGTCCAGATACTCGATAAGAAGTAACAGACGTTGAGGAATAAGATCATTCATTCGGCCAAGGTACTTTGGAGGAATCACGCAATTGAGGAAGCTACGTGGGAACTCGAGGAAAAGATGAGAGCGAATTATCCGCAGTTATTTGAGTAACCTTATTTTGCAATTTCGAGGACGAAATTTTTATAAGGGAGGGAGGATGTAATAACCGAGAATTTTTAAACTTCTTTATTAATTAAATATAAAATATAATTTTTATAAGTTAATTTTGTATGATTATTTAAAATCTTGTGTGATTAATTGGTTATGTGATTATATGATTGCGCGTAATTGCTAGGATTAATTAAAGGGAGTCACTAATGGTTGGATTAAATTAGTGGACTAACCCTAAGTTATTTAATATCAAGTAATTGATAAGTAAGTAATAATTAAATATTCAATTACATTGAATGTAGTAAATTAATTAATATCACTATTAATTAATGAGAATAATGAGAAATACGATTAATAATATTTAATAGTCCAGTTAGTAAATAAATACTAATTGACTAGTTTAATTAATTAATTAACCAAGCCAAATAATTTATTGATTATGGACTTGGGTAATTAATGTGCTAACCATTTAAACTAGCCCAACTGGTTGTAAATTTAATCCAAACCAGTATCTGTATTTTGCCAACTGAGTTAGTAAGTTAGGTGAGTTAGCCCAAAGCAGATTATCGGTATAGCGGGATAGGTTATCCCAGATTTTCAGCGTGCGCCGAGCTAGGCCAATGGCCTACCTCCCTACCTTACGTGCAAGGTTTATCAGCTGATTTCAGAGGGCATGGCTCGGACAAGCTTTCCCGCCCACTTCTTTTTAACTAGTGAATACTACCGTTGCATCTGGAGTTTGCAATCAGAGTAATAACCAACGACCGGTCCACAACTCGTCTATAAATCAGGACCCCCGACTTCCCTTTCAGAGCTGCTGAGTTTATTAATTTTACTGAAAGAGGGATATTGGGAGCTTGAGAAGGAAGGGCGATCTGAAGGGGGGAGTTGGCATGCGAATGATTTCTGACTTCGTTTTTTACTACGGAAAGAAGAGAAGGACTGCATCTAAGTCTAGAAGGTAAGCATTTTCTCCGTTACAGTAAGCATTGTTCACGAATACTCTATATCATGCTTGAAATTAATTACTTCAATTAGGCAGTTAATATTTATCATTGAGGGTAATAAGTGACAAGTTTTGAGTTATGCATGCTTGGTAAAATGAATTATTCTTAAAACTTCAAAAGAAAACTGCTGAAAAGAAACGAAGAAGACGACGCTGAACCAGAGTGCTGCAGCGCCGGTTTAGCCCAAGTAAGTGTCGTCGTAGCACCATAAAGGAAGGGCAGGACGCCGCAGCATCAGTTTGGCATCGCAGCACTATAAAGGAGGGACGTGACACCGCAGCGCCTGTCTCGCCATATTGATTGGCGCTGCAGCGCCATGTTTATGAGCTGGCTGGTTCGGTTCAGGATTCTGGTCAGTTCGGGTCAGGTTGGTTTACGTAACGGGTCGTCTATTTTAAATATTAATATAATTAATGGGGGACCCAAAAATATAACAATTAATCAATTATTACTTAATTACTATTAGATACTAGTTAAACAAACAAGGTTAATAGTGAAATTATTTATTATTGGATTAATTTTAAATAATAAATAACCATAGTTAGTTATTATTAAATAATAACTAAAGATAATTAATTACTTACTATTTAACTAATTTTAAATAGTAATTAAATGAAGATAGAGTGAATAGAATAAAGAGAATTTAGATGACACATTAATTTAAACAATTATAATAAATTGTTTAAAGGTTTTTAGCACGTAAGAAAATACTATTAATCAAATAAATCGTTAACCTAAGATTTATTGATGTCTTATAGAATTAATGATAGTTTATTAAATTATGTGTGTTATGTGGTTGACTTATTTGCCAAATAAATAGCATAAGTAAGCGTATCCATATGTAATTATACGCAGCGCTAATTAATAGACCAACGTTATTAATGTTAGGTCAATTGAAAAGAGTCGTATAAAGCTAGATTATTTGTAGCTGAGCAAACAGACAAGTTCTCTATCCCGAAACTTTAATTGTTGCAAGTTCTCTATCCTTACTCATATTTTATTGAGCAAGTTCCCTATCCTTACTCATATTTTATTGAACAAGTTCCTTAACCCTACTCAACTTATATTCGAGCAGGATATTATTGTATTGCAAATTATTTATTTAAGCTTGAACCTTATTTCCAAGCATGCTTTACATGCTTTACTTATTTAACAATTATTCCACATCGATTTTATGAATACTCGCACTTGGTGCACTTGAGTTCGTATAGTCTTGGACTTGTGCATTATTTCAAGTTCTATAATTCATGAACTGTTTCAGATTAAGTCTGAACCCTTGTTCGGTCAGACAATTGCATGAAATTTTTATAAAGGCTATTGAGGCCAATTGATGGTATGGATTCTTAGACTGAAGTGAACATCCCTTTTATTGTAGGGGAGTACCCCACGTATCTAATATAAGATACAAACAGCAGAGTTGAATGTTATGCATATATATAGCGTACGCAAGGCTGATCCCCTCAAGTACATATTCTGTAGCCAGTAACTAAAGGGTCAATTAGCTATTGATTCCATTGGAAATTTATTATTCAAAGTCTACTTGACTACCGTTTATTCTAAAAGTAATTATTATTCTTGCTTCCAACATTCATATTGTTGAGTTCTTTTTATATTCCGTTCATCATGATATATTGGTTGTTGTTATATTTAAACTTACTGAGCAAACTAGTTGCTCATCCTTGCTATATCATGACTTTTATTGCAGTTAAACCCGAGACTTCAGAGAAGGACAAGGGTAAAGAAAAGATGAAGTAATAGACTTCCAGTAGCCGACTTTGTTTTATGTTTAGTTTAATTTACTGTTAATGTAATCTGAACCCTAATTGTTATTCTAGGGTATAATTGTATGGTTGTATTAAGGTTCTTCGTATCTTGGGACTAGTAACACCTTTTGAATGAACGACATACGTTTATTTTATTCCGCATTTAGTTATTGTATGTTGCTTAGAGGTGAATGGTTGTATTGGATCGTGATGATCGAATCCGGGTATTTGGGACCCGAATTTGGGGGCGTCACATAATTAATATGGGCAAGCATAGGTTATGAAAAATTCATAGATTAACTATAACTTATCAAGACCTCGCAATCAATATAAGAATCATATGTAATTTGTGCGAAGGTAAATATGAAGGCGAAAATAATTAAGCACTAATTTCGGAACGAAAAGAAACTATTAATTATGAAATACCTAGTTTCATCATCATCCTAAGTATTTAAAAATTTAGCTAGCCATGAAATTCAAAATAAAAACAAATAAAATTATTATGACTATTAATTGCATGAAATAAGATAAGACTAAAAGAAAAGAATTAACAAAGCAAGTAGAGAACTAACCAACCTATACTGTTAATGTAAAGTGAAATAAAGAACAAAACAAACTAAAGTTACGGAAATTAAAGACACAACAATACTTTAAATGGAAAAACTGAATGAAAGCATGGAAAACAAAAACAATTTTACTGATGCTTCAATATTGACTTCCGTCCAAAACTAAGAGAATCTCTTGGCCCCAGCGGAGAGTACAGAAGAAAAATAAAAATACAAAGTGGTATCCCCTCTCTAAAACCAGAGACCTATTTATAGGAAAAATAAATTTGTGCCCTAATTTAGATTCATTGAACTCAATCTCTTTTGTTTCCTTCTTATCCTCTTCTTTCTTTCTTGACTTCAACCTCTATATGGTAATCTCCCAAGAGTCCTTTTTCATCTTTAAAAGCTGAAAAATTATCCATTACTTGATCACCAAGATAAATAAGATAAATCCTATAAAATAAAATAAAATATACTAGTTAAATAAAATAAACATATAAAATAATAAAAATGGAAATATTAAAATGTATAAAAACGTGTCTATCAAAATACAATCTCCAAAATTGGGCTTCGTTTTCGCGTCGCGTTTGCTGAACTGCCATCACGCCTTCATCAAGGAAGTAGGTTTCCAAAGGTTCGAATCCCATTGAGGGCGCTTCATATAGCTGTTATGTGGTTCCTTGACCTTTTATGGATTTTTAGGTTACATAGATGATGTCAAACTGTTGGACTGCCATCTTGATAACCTATAATTCAACATAGGCCTATTAAATATATATACTTTAGTGGATCCATGCGGGAGATCAGTTAAGTGGTATGGCCATGCAGGTAATGCTGTAATCTCGTGGCGACCCATGCTAACACGCAATAAGTCTTCTCAATCAAAGTGTAGTTGTGTTCACAACTATTGAACCTTTTACTAAGATAATATATAGCTTTTTCTTTGCACATGTTGTCTTTCTGTCCTAGCATGCATCCCATGGCATTGGAATTAACTGAGATGTACATGAATAAAGGAATTTCATCCCTTGGGGGTACCAGGATGGGTGCTTCAATTAATTGTTATTTGATGGCGTGAAAGGCCTTTTGGCACTCTTCATTCCACTTCCTAGAAGAAGTTTTCCTCAGTAACTTGAAAATGGGTTCGCAAGTTGTTGCCAACTAAGATATGAACCAACTGATGAAGTTGATTCTTCTTAAGAATTGTTGCCTCTTTTTTAAACTTTAGCAAACGAGCTCTAACTCATGCAAGCATACATGTGTCAACAAGTAATATAGAAGAAGTAGAGTATCGTCCCACAGAGAAAGTGTTAAATCAAATTACAATGCATCAGTTTTATCACTATATTTATATACTTAAACCAGTAGACTTGATTATGGTAACAAAATTTAATTCAAAATCAATTAACAACTAAAGAATGCGACTAATAATGCAATATATCAAAATTGGAATTAATGGGATCCTAACTTCATTTAATAGAACATTTAGTTACCACCATCATGCAAGAAAGTTCTCATATCACAGAAAAATAGTCAAGGACACTAATATAGTCATAACCATTTGTCAATGCATTATGACCTGCTTACATAATATCCATAAACAATAGACACCATACAATCATCACTATAACCAAAATCACTATATTTCTATGTGAAATTGCAATTATATTGAATTTAAGCACAAGCCCTTATTTTGACTCTTACGGTGAAACAGTATATTTCTATCTGGTTCACGAAATATCAATCTATCCAAATTAGCCTCATATACGCAAGCTATCATGATTACCATCCATGCTCATACTTTATTTTTCAATTCTATACAAGCACTGAAAACGAATGGTGATCAAGCATTCTTACATTCAAAACAACCATGATAGAGATTTCTCTTGATATGTAAAACAATCCAACAATCAAGCTTATAACTACACTACATATTAAAATCCGTTAGAATCTCATAATGGAAATTAGTTCATAACTGAACCAAAAGCCATTATGGGATCAAAATTACACATGGAAAATAAGCAAACAAATGAATGATGAAGGAATAGAACGATCAAACCCAATTGTTGATTATAATCCAAAGTAAAATTCAAACCCACATTAAAATCCAGCAATCGAACAATAGTAATCCACAGTAAATTCAATCCCCCAAAGAAAAAGTAGAATAAGATTCAATGATAGTCTAATCCTTTCTTCTTGGAGTCTCCTTTTCTCTCTGATTGAAAAAAAAACCTAATCCTATTCTTCATTGGCCTCCTCCTAGTCATTCAGCCGCAAATCAGCATCAAATTTCGTGCATGAGCGCCTCAGGCGCTACCTCAGTACAAATCCTAGCGCTCTAGGCGCTAGGTCAAATCCCTGGAATTACAAAAATGCCATCAAGCCAAATTTTTTAATCCTTTCTCCACCAAATTGACTCTTTTGCCCCTCCAGCTCCATCCTACAATAAACAAACACAAAAACAAGTAAAACAAAACAAAAAAAAACACTTAAAGACCGCAATAATTAAGGTTAATAAGACCTGATTCGTAGGTATAAAACGCACTCATCAAATACCCCCAAACTTAACCAATTACTTGTCCCCAAGTAATGCAATGATACCAACATATAAAATGCAAACTAACTATAATGCAAATGAATCAAATAACTAAAACAACATAGTAATCATATTAGGCCTCAAATATCCATAAAATAACCATCTCAACCCACCACCTAATGTAAAGTTCCCACTTAAGCTGTTTAGTCAAACCACGGTTGTCATCATTCATGCTGTGTGTGTGAATCAACTATTTTAATCAATCACAACCCAAATTACGTACTCACATAATCAACATCTTAGAAAGTAACTCAACTTTTACATATCTCTATCAGCAAAACAACTAATCCGACTCATTTAAACATTTAATTAACACAAAGGGGTATTACGGCATGTTTTATTATTTTACGAGTGCGTTTTACGCTCCATCTCGTTTTGAACTTGACATGTGCAATGTCTGATTTCCTTAGGCTTAACAAGACTACCCATGTAACGAGCTTTCAACCAGCGACTCCCAAACCAGTTGGCTTTAGGGCACTAGGTGTGAAGACACCCCTATGGATCTAATAACTCGAGTAGCAATGGCCATGAAACCAAACTAGCCAAGAAAGTATTTTTTTTTGAAGTCCCCCAAACTTATTTCCTTGCTTACTAGAGCCTACATAGATGTTTCACTGATGTTATTACTATTTATCCCAAGTTTCTTACCAGACGCAGATTATATAAGAATTTGAATCAAATTGATTAAACAGTTGACTAAATGCTTTCCTTGCTAACATGAAATTCAGACAACCATAACCGACTTCCCCGTTCAAGTCATCACTCTACACTAGATTTCAATCCTTTGCAAGCTTTTACTTAATACTAGAATCTTATCATTGGCCAACCTGGTTTAACTATGTCATTTGTTATTTGATTCATGCAACTAAATGCTTGACACACCCTAAAATGCGACTATCATGCAACATGTACTCTATCATACCATGCCTAATTAACATGAATAAACACAATGAAACAAAACAACTTATATGCACAAAAATATAAAACTACCCCCCAAACTGAACTGAACAATGTCCTCATTGAAAAATAATAAGAGATGAAAAACAGAGGACTCCCCTAATGAAAGCATTATCATCGTTGTCCTCATCAGGAGGCAATTCAGGAGGTGGGTAAATAGAGAGAGGAGGAGCTGGTGGAAACTGAAAAGGCCCTGCTGAGGGATTCATCCGGCCAAATATATCTGCCAAAGCTGTAGAACAGTTGACATTGTAAGCATAAATCTCTGCCTGGCGTTGAGCAAGACGACTCTGCTGACGAGTCATACGATCAAATCCCCGCTGAATTTGTGCGGCCACTAAGTCAATCCGTCTAGTATGATGCCTTAAGTCTTTACGGACAGTCTCAACTAAATTGGGGGTCTGAACCGGATCCTCAGCATGCGGTTGATCCTGCGGCTGATGTTGTGAAATAATAAAACCTAAGCCCCTTGGGTGTGATTCGCCCCCATCCCATACCTTGTACCGCACCATCAAAGCATGATCAATCAGAGATAATGGGGCCTGCATTGGTTCGCCCTTATCCCACTGTACCCCAGCGTGGCGGCATAACTCTGTAATCAACGAAGGATGAGGCAACCCACCTGTAGTGTTACCCTCAAGCTCGCGCACAATAGACTCATGTATCACTTCCCCAACATCTACCGTCTGTCTTTTGGCTATGCAAAACAATAGAGCCGCCCGCTGATTAATCACATCACTCATATGGCGGCATGGCATCAGCTTAGCACAAATGAAAGCATGCCAAGCTTTTCCATATCTGCTCAATTTAGACCCAAAATAACTTCAAAACTTCTTTGGGGCAATTTATCAAACACTTGGTAGGTGACACTTGAAAACCCCTTGGTGAATACTTCCCCCCAAACTTAGAGCAACCAAATCATGCAACAAATATAACCACCAACAATTCTCAAATATATGGATAGCAAATTAAGCACTAACCCAACCCCAATTGAGCCAACATAAACTCAATTGGGTCCACAATCATAATAGCTTAACCCAAGAACTAGCAATTCATAACAAAGCAAACCAATCTCCAACTGTATAATGGCTTACAAGTTTATACGTACCGGTAATTTACATTCGCATCACAAGTAGTTGCGCCTATTTAGTGGAACTGCAATTTGTATTGGCTATGGAGAAAACAAACCTTGATACTATGTATATGCCGGCAAATGGTTGGAAATTGTATGGAGATTGTTGAGTTTTGATGTTGGGGAGCTCAAATCAGCAACAATGGAGGAGGGAGCGGCGGTTGGAGGCTAATTGAAGAAAAGAAAGTTAAAATTTTTGGTGTGAACTAATGTGGCCCGATCTAGGGTTTAATTTTTTATTTTTTTTTAAAAGTTCCGGTATAGCGCTGTAGGCGCTGGACTTTGAGCAGGCACGAGCGCTTAAAGCGCTGACTTACAGTAGCTTAGCCCCGGCCAAGCGCCTGATGCGCTGGGTTTTGAGCGTGAAGAGCGCCTAGAGCGCTTGTTTGCAGAAGCGTGCCCAATGTCATAGCGTCGCAGGCGCTGAGGTTGTACTTGTTGGAGCGCTTTAGGAGCTTGAGCCTGTACTTAGCCAATTTTTCTCAGTTCATGCCTCTACCTGCAAACAAATCAACCCAAAGTCCAAAATTAGGTGCAGAAATTTTTATTTTTTTTTAACAAATGAAGTAATTGACTAAACAAAAGAAAAACAGGAAATTAAAACGCTAGGTTGCCTCCCAGATAGCGCTAAGTTATAGTCAATTAGCTTGACTGTCTCTGAATCTCATGTCGCAGAAAGGATTAAGGTAGTCCTGTCTGTCTGTCCACCTTATCCCCAAAATAATGCTTCAAATGCTGTCTATTCACCTTGAACGACTTGTCCGGAAATTTATCATACACTTCAATTGCACCATGTGGAAAAACCGTCTTCAGTGTGAATGGTCCTGACCATCTTGATTTTAGCTTACCAGGAAAAACTTTAAGTCTGGAGTTAAAAAGTAAAACCCTTTGTCCCGGTTCAAATGTTCTTTCTATGATCTTACGGTCATGCCATTTCTTCACCTTCTCCTTGTACAACTTCGAATTTTCATATGCCCGTAATCGGAATTCGTCCAACTCATTGATTTGGAGTAGGCGTTTCTCCCCTGCAGCTGTCGAATCAAAATTCAACTTCCGAATTTCCCAATATGCCTTATGCTCTAGCTCCATAGGAATATGACAAGCTTTTCCATAAACGAGCTGAAAAGGTGACATGCCCAATGGAGTTTTGTAGGCAGTCCTATATGCCCACACAACATCATCCAGCTTTAGAGACCAATCCTTCCTCGTCGGATTCATAATTTTTTCAAGGATTCTTTTGACTTCTCGATTTGATACTTCAGCTTGGCCATTCTTTTGTGGGTGATAAGCTGTAGCAATACGATGATTCACCCCATACTTAGCTAACAAAGCTGTAAACTGTCTGTTACAGAAATGACTACCTTCATCACTAATAATGGCCCTCGGAGTCCCAAATCTAGTGAAGATGCTTCTGTGTAAAAACTTGAGGACTACCTTGGCATCATTTGTCGGGAGCGCTACCACTTCTACCCATTTTGACACATAATCTACTGCTAGCAAGATGTAGAGATTACTGCACGAAAACACAAAAGGACCCATGAAATCAATCCCCCATACATCGAAAATTTCTACTTCGAGGATTGTATTCAAAGGCATTTCATTCCTCTTCGAAATGTTTCCCACTCTCTGCCATCTATCACACCTCTGGACGAAACTGTATGCATCCTTAAAAATTGTTGGCCAGTAAAATCCCGCTTGTAGTACTCTAGCTGCTGTTCTCTCTCCACCGTAGTGAGCTCTATATACAGAAGAATGACAATCTTGTAGAATCCCCTCGGTCTCGCTATACGGAATACACATTCGTATCATTTTATCAGCACACTGTTTAAACAAATACGGCTCATCCCATATATACCATTTGACATCATGCAGAAACTTTTTCTTTTGATGACCCACCAAGTCAGAAGGTAGCATCTTACTTACCAAATAATTCGCGTAGTCTGCAAACCATGGCACTTCCCCTTGCACCACAAACAACTGCTCATCTGGAAAGGATTCATTAATTACAATTTTGCCGTCTATCTCCCTTTCTGAATTCTCGAGTCGAGATAAGTGGTCTACCACTTGGTTTTCGGTCCCCTTCCTGTCCTTGATCTCCAAATCAAACTCTTGCAACAATAATATCCACCTGATCAACCTGGGCTTTGCATCTTTCTTTGCCACTAAATGTCGAATTGCCGAGTGATCCGTGTACACTATCACCTTTGTGCCAATCAGATATGATCGAAATTTATCAAAGGCATACACCACTGCCAATAACTCTTTTTCTGTGGTGGTGTAGTTTAACTGTGCATCTGTAAGGGTCTTGTTGGCATAATATATCACATGAAACATCTTTTCCTTCCTCTGCCCCAAAACAGCCCCTACGGCGTAATCATTGGCATCACACATCAGCTTAAACGGCAATTCCCAATCTGGTGCAGTGATAACTGGTGCTGAAGTTAGTTTAACCTTTAAGTGCTCAAATGCCCTAATGCAAGCCTCATCGAAGTTAAACTGCGCATCCTTCTCCAATAAACTACACAGTGGTTTAGTTATCTTGGAGAAGTCCTTGATGAATCTGCGGTAGAAGCCTGCATGAGAAAACTACGGACACCTTTTACTGAAGCCGGTGGAGGTAAGTTCTCAATAGTTTCCAGCTTAGCCCTGTCCACCTCAATTCCCTTCTTCGAAACATTGTGTCCCAATATAACTCCTTCTTGTACCATAAAATGGCACTTTTCCTAATTCAGTACTAGATTCGTTTCAACACATCTTTTCAAGACCATCACCAAATTCTCAAGGCATAAATCGAAAGAATCACCAAATACAGAGAAATCGTCCATGAATACCTCCACATTCTGTTCTGCCATGTCTGAAAAAATAGCTGTCATGCATCTCTGAAAGGTGGCTGGAGCATTGCACAACCCGAAAGACATCCTTCTGAAAGCAAAAGTGTCGTATGGGCATGTAAAAGTAGTCTTTTCCTTGTCTTTTGGAGCTATCATAATCTGATTGTAGCCTGAATAACCGTCCAGAAGGCAATAATACTCATGACCTGCTAGTCTATCTAACATCTGATCGATAAACGGTAGTGGAAAATGATCCTTCCTTGTAGCTTTGTTAAGCTTACGGTAGTCCATACAGATTCTCCACCCCGTTACTATTCGCGTTGGGATTATCTTGTTATTCTCATTAGTGACAACGGTCATACCACCCTTCTTTGGTACGCACTACACGAGGCTCACCCATGAACTGTCCGAAATCGGGTAAATTATTCCTACATCCAGCCATTTCAGTACCTCTTTCTTGACCAGTTCTTTTATTATAGGATTAAGCCTTCTTTGTTGCTCCACCGACGGTTTGCTATCATCTTCCAGCAGGATCTTATGCATGCAAAAAGAAGGGCTTATCCCTTTGATATCTGCTATGGTCCATCCAATAGCTAATTTGAACTCTCTCAGCACTCATAGCAGTTTATTCTCCTGAAAAGATGTTAGTGCAGAAGAAATAATCACAGGTAGCTTTGAATCTTTATTTAAAAATGCATACCGGAGATGATCTGGAAGTGATTTTAGTTCAAGTTCGGGAGGTGCCTCCAGAGATGGTTTTAATTTTACTGAAGTCTCTTCAGCTTTCGCAAGTGGTTCAACAGGTGTTCTAAATTTTCCGAATTTAGGAGTGGTATCTAGATATTGCACGAGTTCGGCACATTCTTTATCCTCCAATTCTGAATTTTCAGCAATTACACTCTTCAATGGTTCATAGCTCAACAAACTCTCAACTTCATCATTTACTATATGATCCACCACGTCAACTCTAAAACATTCTTCTTCATCTCTTGGGAACTTCATTGCCTTGAAGACATTAAATGTTACCTCCTGATCATGTACATGCATCGTAAGTTCCCCTTTTTGCACGTCTATCAGAGTCCTCCCCGTGGCTAGGAATGGTCTCCCCAGTATGATTGGTATACTTTTATCTTCCTCATAATCCAAAATGATGAAGTCCGCCGGAAAGATAAATTTCTCCACTTTTACCAGTACGTCCTCTACTATCCCCCATGGATACGTGATGGATCTGTCAGCTAGCTGCAAGGAAATATTTGTTAGCCTTGGGTCCGGCAATCCCAACTGACTGAATACAGACAAAGGCATCAGATTGATACTTGCCCCAAGATCACACAAACATTTATCGAAATTCATCTTTCCGATCGTACATGGAATTGTGAAACTGCCCGGATCTTTCAGCTTTGGAGGTAGTTTTCGCTGAAGCACTGCACTGCATTCCTTAGTCAAGGCCACTGTCTCAAACTCGTCTAATCTTCTCTTCCTTGACAATATACCCTTCATAAACTTTGCATAACTTGGCATCTGTTCCAATGCGTCAGCGAAAGGTATGTTGATCTGCAGTTTTTTAAAAACCTCCAAAAACTTGCTGAACTGTTTATCTTCCCTCTGCTTATTCAATCTCTGTGGATACGGAACTGGAGGGTGAACTTGTGGTTCTGTACTCATGGGCTTCTTATCCGAACCTGCTTTATCCTTTTCTACTTGCTGCGACTCAGACTCATCATTATTTACTTCCTGTTCAGCCCCAGTTTCTACCTTAGTTTGTGGCCGCGTGTCATCCCCTTGAAATCCAGGCGCTGTTATGCCTGGTACATTTCCTGCATATTGCTTTCCAGATCTGAGTGTTATGGCCTAACACTGTTCTTTACCTTCTCTTCGTGGATTTGCCTCTGTATTACTTGGCAATGACCCTTGGGGCCTGTTGTTAAGCATAGTCGCCATTTGCCCCATTTGAGTCTCTAGATTTTTAATAGCCACTGCCTGGCTTTTGATCATAACCTCTGTATTTGCCATGTACTTCATCATCATCTCCTCTATTTCTGATTTCTTCTCTTGCTGAGGTGCATATGGGGTATGATGTGGTTGTTGTTGAGAAAATCCCGGTAGAAAAGGTGGTCTTGGAGCAAACTGTTGTTGTGCTGGCTGAGGCTGAAACTGATTATTCTGCTGAAATTGTTGTTGTTGATTCCCTTGATTGTTTGACCAATTGAAATTTGGATGATTACGGTTGTTGGGGTTATATGTGTTTTGAAATTGTCCTTGGTCTTTCCCGTAATTGTTTACATACTGTACCGACTCTAAGCTGATAGCACATTGATCTGTCGAGTGTGACCCCGCACAAATCTCACATATGAAGGCAACTAACTTGGCTTTGCTTTCTGATAACGAATCTATTTTCTTTGCCATATCTTCCATCTGTGCCGACAACTGAGTAATAGCATCCACTTCCAACAAACCTGCAACTCTGGGTTGTGGCATTCTAGCTGTAGGGTTTTGAAAATCATTTGCTGCCATTGTCTCGATAAGGTTATAAGCTTCTTCATAACTCTTTGCCCCTAAAGCTCCTCCTGCAGCTGCATCTACCATCTGCCTCGATTGCCATCCCAATCCACTATAGAATGTGTTGATCACCATCCAATCTAACATCACATGGTGCAGACACTTCCTTAGCATCTCTTTGTATCTATCCCAGGCCTCATATAAAGATTCACCCTGTTTTTGTTCGAACTGAGAGATTGCTGTCCTCATTTTTGTAGTTTTAGCCATTGGGAAAAACTTGGCTAAAAACTTTTGTGCTAGGTCCTCCCATGTAGTAATTGATCCTGAAGGCAAAGAATGAAGCCAACTCCTCGCTCTATCCCTCAATGAGAACGGAAACAGTCTTAGTCTAATAGCATCCTCCGTCACCCCGTTATACCTGAATGTATCACATAATTCAATAAAACTCAAAAGGTACTCATTAGGATCGTGTGTAGCAGCACCCCCAAACTGAACCGAGTTCAGCACCATTTGAATGGTTCCCGGTTTTATTTCAAAAGTATTCGCTGCTATTGTCGGTCTGACTATGCTAGACTGCAATCCATTAATATTTGGCATAGAATAGTCCCTCAAAGCTTTATGCTCCTCTCTTTGCTCTACTCTTTATTCTTCCGCCATATTCGATATAGTACCTTCTAATTGTGCTTGTAAATTTCTACGCACTCTTGCTTTCCAATCTCTTCTGTCAATATTATCCTGTGCTGGTATCAATTCTGAGTTGGATGATCGTGTGTGCATAAAAATTATACAAGTACCTGAAACCAAGACAAAAACAAAAATAGAAATGAGAAAAGATTAGATTTACCTAAGTCAAACAATATAGCTTAAAACTGATGATAATAATAAAAATCTAAACGCCTTTCCCCGGCAACGGTGCCAAAAACTTGTTGCCTCTTTTTTAAACTTTAGAAAAAGAGCTCTAACTCGTGCAAGCATACATGTGTCAACAAGTAATATAGAAGAAGTAGAGTATCGTCCCACAGAGAAAGTGCTAAATCTAATTACAATGCATCAGTTCTATCACTATATTTATATGCTTAAACCAGTAGACTTGATTATGGTAACAAAATTTAATTCAAAATCAATTAACAACTAAAGAATGCAACTAATAATGCAATATATCAAAATTAGAATTAATGGGATCCTAACTTCATTTAATAGAACATCTAGTTACCACCATCATGCAAGAAAGTTCTCATATCACAGAAAAATAGTCAAGGACACTAATATAGTCATAACCATTTGCCAATGCATTATGACCTGCTTACATAATATCCATAAACAATAGACACCATGCAATCATCACTATAACCAAAATCACTATATTTCTATGTGAAATTGCAATTATATTGAATTTAAGCACAAGCCCTTATTTTGACTCTTACAGTAAAACAGTATATTTCTATCTGGTTCACGAAATATCAAGCTATCCAAATTAGCCTCATACACGCAAGCTATCATGATTACAATCCATGCTCATACTTTATTTTTCAATTCCATACAAGCACTGAAAACGAATGGTTATCAAGCATTCATACATTCAAAACAACCATGATAGAGATTTCTCTTGATATGTAAAACAATCCAACAATCAAGCTTATAACTATACTACATATTAAAATCCGTTAGAATCCCATAATGGAAATTAGTTCATGACTGAACCAAAAGCCATTATGGGATCAGAATTACACATGGAAAATAAGCAAACAAATGAATGATGAAGGAATAGAACGATCAAACCCAATTGTTGATTATAATCTAAAGTAAAATTCAAACCCACATTAAAATCCAACAATCGAATAATAGTAATCCACAGTAAATTGAAATCCCCCAAAGAAAAAGTAGAATAAGATTCAATGATAGTCTAATCCTTTCTTCTTGGAGTCTCCTTTTCTCTCTCTGATTGAAAAAAAAAACTAATCCTATTCTTCATTGGCCTCCTCCTAGTCATTCAGCCACAAATCAGCATCAAATTTCGTGCATGAGCGCCTCAGGCGCTACCTCAGTACAAATCCTAGCGCTTTAGGCGCTAGGTCAAATCCCTGGAATTACAAAAATGCCATCAAGCCAAATTTTTTAATCCTTTCTCCACCAAATTGACTCTTTTGCCCCTCCAGCTCCATCCTACAATAAACAAACACAAAAATAAGTAAAACAAAACAAAAAAAACACTTAAAAACTGCAATAATTAAGTTTAACAAGACCTGATTTGTAGGTATAAAACCCACTCATCAAGAATCCTCGTATTTGTTTTTTAGTTCACGACATTGGCATTTCAGTAATGGCCTTGATCTTGGCAGGGTCTATTTCAATGCCCCTATTGCTGACGAGAAATCCCAGGAGTTTGCCTGACTTAACGCCAAAGGTACATTTTTTTGGGATTAACTTCAGATTGTATTTGCGTAATCGGTTGAATAGCTTCTGGAGGTGAGCTGTGTGATCCCCTTCCTTCTTTGATTTTATAATAATGTCATCCATATAGACCTCGATTTCTTTATGCATCATATCATGAAATAAGGCCATCATTGCCCTTTGGTAAGTGGCACCGGCATTGGTGAGGTCGAAAGTTAAACATCTGTAGCCGAATGTACCCCACAGAGTGATGAAGGCCATCTTTTCTCTGTCTTCATCTGCGACCATAATCTAATGGTTGCCTGCAAAGCAGTTAACGAATGAATACATTTCGAATTGAGCGGTATTATCTATCAAGATGTGGATGAATGGTACAGGAAAGTCATCTTTGAGGCTGGCTTTATTGAGATCTCGATAATCCACACAGACTCGTACTTTCCCTCCTAGCTTTGGTACCGAGACCACATTAGATAACCATTTGAGATACGTAGATACCATGATAATGTCGGCTTTAAACTGCTTGATGATTTCTTCTTTTACTTTTAGGCTCTATTCTGGTTTTAGCCTTTTCAGTTTCTGTTTGACTGGCTTGAATCCTCCTTTGATTGGCAATCGATGAACGACTATGTTTGTGGATAGTCCGATCATGTCCTCATGTGACCAAGCAAATACGTCTTCATATTGGGTTAAAATCTTGATCATTTCATCCCTTTAGTTTTGGGTGAGATCTGATCCTATTTGGAGCTCTTTGGGTTTATCGAGGGTCCCAATGTTAATGGTGGTGGTTTGCTCGAGGTTAGGTTTAGGCTTGTCTTCGATCCATCCTTTAATTTCTTCGGACACCTGTTTGTCATCCATTTCCTCTTGTTCGATTCCCATTAAATCAAAATCCAATTCTATATCAAAATCGTAATCATCTTTCAAATTTGGTCAATCATCAATAGGGTTAAAATTATTCAAATCGGAATACCTGACAATGAAACGTAAATATTCATTATATAAAAACTGCTTTTTAATACATAAGTTTCCATTTGATGAATGATAAATATATCATGGACATGCATAGAAAATAAACAAGGCAGAAATGATAACATCCCTATATTCTTAGAAGTCTACAACCAATCTCTAGATTTTACCTTTTACAGACTATCTGAGATTCGATCGTACAATTATTGGTAATCATGTTGTCGTCAATGGTTCGAATGGAGGCAAAATTGTTGTTGGTGATGTCTTCAATGATTGCCACAATCTGACCAACTCCTAGGTTGCCACACTCCTTAGGGACGTCTACCTTAGTCCAGTCGATGAAGGGAATGATCTCTTGACTGGCGGGTTGACCGACATTCTTAGCTTTTTCCTTTTCTTCCTCGGGGATCCTTTTCTGATCCCGAGAGACATGGAACTGCTGCTCAAACTGTTGTTGTATTTCCTATAGGAATTCTTCCTTCTTGGCTTTTTCCTTATCCGACAAGATCAACGCATCTTCGTCATCACATAAATCAATGGTCAGGATGCCAACCTTAGGTATCAAAATGCCCGATAAGTGTGGGGGAATTTTCTTCATCGGATTCTTGGAATTTGCGCTACTTGATTTTGGCAAAAGGATAGTTGCCAATTGAGGTGGAACATTCTTGTAGGGATTGTTTTCGCCTTGAGCTACCACAGTAGCATAATCCTGCTATTCCCACTTACGTGGGTATCTGAATTGGATCTCTTATTCCTTGACCATCTTTTCCCAATCCTAGATCGGGTTGAAATTGTTTCGTGATCATTTCCTTAGCCACTGACATCACTTCAGATAACACCCTTGGTTTCAAGGCTGAAGAGCCCACAGGTCAATACTGAGTCGTACTAACTTCAAAAGCTTGAAAACTGGCCGGCTCGATAACCTCATCTAAACCAATCATAAGGATATCTCTCTTGGAATGAGAAGGGTATTATGGTTCTGCTAAGATGGTCACCAGATTCCCATTAATGATGAACTTCAGCTGCTGATGAAGAGTAGATGGAATTGCCCCGGCCATATGAATCCATGGCCTTCCCAGCAACAGATTAAAACCCATGGTAATATTCAATACTTGAAACGAAATATTGAAAGTGTAAGGGCCTATCTCCATAGGTAACTCAATCTCCCCCACAGTATCCCTCTTTGATCCGTCAAATGCTCTAACCACAATGTGGCTGCTTTTAATTCGATTGGGGTTGATGTTCATCCTCTCTAAGGGCAGATATTCTGGGTTAATCCTCCATCTATCAGTACGCTTCCCAATACATATCCTGATGAAATTACCGCAATATATAGGGGCTTGTTGTGCCTAGTTCCTTCGGCTAGTATATCGTCATCGATGAAAGAGATCACATTGTTATTGAGGATATTGGCCAATCAGATGGCTGAATTTCTATGTGTCCACAGTCTTAGGGAGGTGCGCTTCATCCAAGACTTTGATCAATATTCTTCGGTGATCTTCAGATTCCAATACCAAGTCGAGGATGGAGATTTGAGTAGGTGTTTCCTCAAGCTCATTCACAACCTTTACTTTGTTGTGCCCCGTCTTTTAGAGGAACTCAATCATTTTTTCTTCTGGTACTTTCCCAACAGGCTTCATCACAGATCTCGTCACTCGTTTCGGTAAATAAAAAGGATTATTCTTGGGTAAGACGATTGTGCATTCTAACATTTCTTCCAACTCCCTCCCGTAGTTCCAAGTTACTACCTTCAAGTTGGTGACGGGGTATTGGGGTCTGGCCATTAACACAATGTGTTCAAATGCTGTTACTTCCATGGGGGTCTTTGTTGTTTCACTTGCAACTCCCCGAACTACAAGGGGTCCAGTTTGTGCATCGTCAAGATGGGTGATCACGGCCACCACTTCGTCTGAGCTTTCCACTTCTAATGGGTATATCAAACCCTTCATTTGCATTGTATTTCCCCCGACGGTAATGACCTCGATATTACTTGCTATCTTTAGCTCCTCGTTCTCGATGAAATTTTGGTTTTTATGCAGGAGAGCCCAACATTCTTCTATGGCATATCTGGGTGGATTTGAATGATAAAGGCAGACATTCATGGGATCATATCTCTTGGCCCTTAGATTTAGAGGTGGCAACAATTTCGTGATCTTTCCTTTGCTTATCAAGAAGTGCAATACCTCTTCCTTTGATTGATTCAATAGAGTGAAATTTCGATTCCTAGCCAACTCATTATTCAGCTTTTCCTTATTCAAGAGTCTCGATTCTCTGGCTATCTTATCCACCCATCTTCTTGTTCTTTTAGTCTAACTTGGTCCTCCTTAGTGAGAGAGAGAGTCTTGGGAGGAATTGTGGTTGATTCGTCTTCATCCCCACTCCTGACTTTTGACATTTGACTGACCAGTTGTCGCGTGAGCTGGTGTTGATACACGATCAATTATGCCAATTGATTCAGCTGATGCTTAATCATTCCTACCTTATATTCCACCGGATGACTTCTTTCCGAACATTCCCATCCAAAGGCCCCTATTCCGAACCGTCGAGGGTATTCTTTAACTCTCTTCAGATATTTGTGGTTTAAATCACTTCCAACATTTCCTGCGCCAATCATATTCACACCTTCGGTATAAGATCTCAGTTTAGACATTGGGTTGTTCCGGTGGTTTCACTACAATCTTTCTGCTTTCTATCAAATTTTGAATCTTGTGTTTTAAGGACCAGCTATCTTGCATATCATGGCCGGGAGATCCAGAATGGTAAGCACATCTCTTGCTAGGATCGTACCCTTGGGGTCAGCCGGTGGAATGAGTTCAGTAATTTTCTTCTGAGATAATAACAAAGCTAGTATATTTTCAAGGGAATCACTAAGAGGAGTGAATTCCCGATTACGTCTATTCTCAAAGTCCTTTTGTTGGCCTTGATGCTGATAGAATGTTGGTTGTTGTTGTGGCGGATTATTGTCTTGCATTCGTATAGGTAGGTTGTTGCTATTTCTTCTGGACTGCCCTTGTAACACAAGAGAGACGTCTTCTTCCTTCTTCTTGTGGCTTCTTTTAGGCGCATTTCCGTAATTATCGGACTAAATGTGTTCAGCCACTGATAAGTGCATAATATTCATTTATTTTCATATATATTTAGTTTATTGCATGTTTTATTGTGTATATGCACTTATTAGGTTGTTTATTGATTTCAGGAGGATTCGGAGTCAAAAGTGGAGAAAGATGGAAAATCGAAGCTAAAACGAGAAAAAGACGAAAAACTCTAAATACTAGTATTCTCGCCCCAGCGAGCTTTTTGGCTTGATGATTCTCGCCCTAGTGAGGAAGCCTCTGCCCATTTTCGCCCCAGCGCATCGCCCCGGCGCAGACCTCTCTGGAGTTTCTCGCCCCAGCGAGAATTCGCCCCGGCGAGAAAACTAAGGCACAATTTCTCTCCCCGGCGAGGTTAGTCAGCGTTGACTAGAGTTGACCCGCGTTGACTTGGCATTGACTTTTAGGAATTTTGAGGATTTCTACTCCAAATTGAATTTTTATTTTTAGGAGACTTTAGGATAATACCTTAGGACTATAAATAGATATTATTAGTCAAATATTTAGGGATCTTGACAACTACAATTATAACCTTAATTGGAGGAGATTGAAGGCATGTCAGGCTAAACTCTTACTTTCAGTTCTAAGGGATGTTGAACCTTTTTCATAATTAATGGTTTAATCGGGTTTTATTTATTTATTCCTTCTTGCATGAGATTTATTCTGATAATCTGTTTTAATCGATTACAAGTTATTTAATCTTTTGATTTGATTTGGCCAATTGAATTAATTTGATTAATATCATCTACTAGATTAAGATATAGGATTAAGCAAACGATATTATATCTGATCATGGGTAGCAATTAATAGTACTTGATTTTGGACAAGTTTTTGAGTATTATTAAGATTATTAGAAGGCAAGTTAAATAATTCCTGATTGTGTAATTGTTGCTTGGAATAACCTAATTCTCTAATTCTTCATGCTGCTATTATATTAAATCTAGATTGATAGTTCTAGGTTATATGATAGTTAGGGTCTCTTAAGGCGATTGTCACATTGGATTTACACGTAAAGAGAATTTCGGATAATTAGCAATTGCGGTTATCTAGGGTTATTAATCTCATTGAAGAATAAATATTGTTAAACTTGACTTTTCCATAATTGTGATAGGGAGATATTGAACTGAAGAACTGAAGCTTTCTATTCATTGATTACTCTTAATTACTTTTGTTAGATTAGCTAATCAAACTCAAAACCCCCTCATCAATAAAAATATTAGAGTAGATAAAAGATTAATTCACTTCTCTATGGGATCGATCCTTGCTAGTCATTATACTAAGTTTTGTACTAGTAGAGTGTTGGTAAGGTATTAATTTTGGAGTGTAAAACGACAGCTCCCAAATTTTGGCGTTATTGCCGGAGAAGTGTTATTTATCTTTATTTATTCTTCATTTTATTTTATTTTATTTTATTTTTGTTTAATATTGTAGTTTATGACACGATCATCTCAATCCAGTGATTTGAATTTTGATCCAGAAATTGAGAAAACTACATGTAGGCTAAGGAAAGAAGCTCGTCAAACTCGAGGCATCACTGCAGATTCAGACGAAGTTCCATCACCGAGACTCAACATAGCACTTGAATTACTATCAAATACATCATCCACCGAATCAGAGGAAGAAGAAGAGATGGCGGTGCCAAATAACAATAGAACACTCAAAGAATTAGCCACTCTTAATCTCAATCAACAACCTTTATACATTGAATATCCTACCTTAACTGCTGTTTTTGAACTTAAATCGGGACTAATTCATCTTTTGCCTACTCTTCGTGGTCTCACAGGTGAGGATCCGTACAAGCACTTAAAGGAATTCCATGTGGTTTGCTCCACCATGAAGCTATATGGAGTAACTGAGGATCAAATCAAGCTAAGGGCGTTTCCATTTTCACTAACAGATCTAGCAAAGGACTAGTTGTACTATCTTTCTTCAGGGTCAATACATTCATGGAATGACATGAAAAGGTTATTCTTGGAGAAGTATTTTCCTGCTTCAAGAGTTACCAACATCAGGAAGGAGATATGCGGCATTCGACAGTTCAACGGAGAGACGTTGTATGAGTATTGGGAAAGATTTAAAAAATTGTGTTCCAGTTGTCCTCCCCCATCAAATAGACGATCAACACCTGATTCAGTACTTTTATGAGGGATTATCACCAATAGATCGGAGTATGATCGATGCTGCAAGTGGAGGAGCACTAGTAGATAAAACACTGAACGTTATAAGGGCTCTAATTGCAAATATGGCTGCTAATTATCAGCAGTATGGGACAAGGAATGACCGTACACTTGCAAGAGTGAATGAGATGACCACAAGCAATCTTGAACAACAAATTTTTGATGTAACTGCGATGGTTAGACAAATGGATACAGGAAATACACCAGCAACAAAAGTTTGTGGGATTTGTTTAATGGGTGGTCATAGTACTAATTCTTGTCCGACATTGCAAGAAGATGAAACCACACAACAAGCCAATGCGATGGGAAACTATCAGGCACAACCTCAGCGGAAGTATGACCTATATTCAAATACTTACAATCCAGGATGGAGGGATCACCCAAACTTTAGTTATGGAGGAAATAGGCCACCAGCGTAAGGCGTGTATCCAGTTAGACAACAAGGGTTCCCACAAGGCTCTCAACCAGCTCAATCCCAATATTAACCTAGACAGGCAGCTCCTGCAAATTCTGGAACATCTTTGGAAGACATGTTCAAGGCATTCATGAGTCAAACACAGCAGTTCCAGCAGGAAACGAAAAATTCTGTTCAAGACTTGAGAAATCAGATAGGTCAACTTGCCACCACAGTGGGGAGGTTGGATTCTCAAGTTTCAGGAAAGTTACCCTCCCAAACAATTGTCAATCCAAGGGAGAATGCTAGTGCGATTACACTAAGGAGTGGAAAAGAGTTGGAAGTACCCAAACCAGTTACAGAAATTGAAGAGGAAAAGGTTAAAGAGGAGACTGAGACACCGAGGGAAACTGTTACCCCATCTACTCCCGTTAAGACCCCACAATTGCCATTCCCACCTAGAACACACAAGATTTCAAAGAAGGAGGAAAAAGAAAAGGAAATTTTGGAAACCTTCAGGAAGGTAGAAGTAAATATTCCTCTTTTGGAGGCCATCAAACAAGTGCCTAGGTACGCAAAGTTTTTGAAAGAATTGTGCACTAACAAAAGAAAATTGAAAGATGATGAAAAAGTCACTGTAGGAGAGAATGTGTCAGCCGTGCTTCAAAGAAAAATGCCCCCTAAATGTAAAGATCCAGGAATGTTTACAATCCCATGCAGAATAGGTAATACTGGATTTGAGAAAACCATGCTAGATCTAGGAGCTTCAATAAATGTCTTGCCATTATCTGTATTTGCTTCTTTAAATCTAAGACCTTTGAAACAAACTGGTGTTATCATTCAACTTGCTGATCGTACTAACACTTACCCTCAAGGGGTAATTGAAGATGTTTTAGTGCAGGTGAATCAACTAATTTTTCCTGCAGATTTTTACATTGTGGATATGGAAGATGATAAATCTCCAAATCCCTCGCATATCTTGTTAGGAAGGCTATTCTTGAAAACAGCGAGGACAATGATCGATGTGCACAATGGGACCTTGACCATGGAATTTGATGGAGAGAAAATTCAGTTCAATATATATGATGTCATGAGGTACCCTAGTGATGTTGATCATATTTTTGCCATTGACATCATTGATTCTATAGTACAGGGATCTTTTGAACAAGAACACAGGGAAAGCTTGTAGATGGCCATCACTAACAACGTGGACATTGATAAAGAGGAAGAATTTGATCAGAATCAGGAATTGAAGGAAGTTGTGGCTGCATTGCACTCTTTACCAAAATTCACAGATAAGTATGCAGTTCAATCAATTCAATTGCCTATTTCTCATAAAAAATTGTTACCATCTGTGGAGCGAGCTCCAATCTTGGAATTGAAACCCTTACCTGCTCACTTGAAATATACATATTTAGGGACTAATGAAACTTTACCTATGATTATTGCTAGTAATCTAACCAAAGTGCTGGAAGAGAAATTGTTAAGAGTCCTAAGGGACCATGTCACAGTGTTTGGTTGGACAATAGCAGATATCAAAGGTATAAGCCCCGCGATGTGCATGCATAGGATTCTTTTGGATGATGGAGCAAAGCCCATGAGAGAAGCACAGAGAAGATTAAATCCACCCATAATGGAGGTAGTCAAGAAAGAGGTTATTAAATTACTTGATGCAGGTATAATCTACCCCATCTCCGATAGTCAGTGGGTGAGTCCAGTACAGGCAGTTCCGAAGAAGTCTGGAATAATTGTCATCATGAATGACAATAATAAGTTGGTGCCCACACAGATGCAAATAGGATGGAGAGTGTGTATTAACTACAGGAAATTAAATGTTGTAACTAGAAAAGACCACTTTCCTCTTCCCTTTATTAATCAAATGCTAGAAAAATTGGTGAGGCATACTTATTATTGCTTTCTAGATGGTTTTTTAGGTTATAATCAGATCGTGATTGCGCCCGAAGACCAGGAAAAGACCACATTCACGTGTCCATTTGGTACTTTTGCATACCGGAGGATGTCATTTGGACTTTGCAATGCACCAGGTACTTTCTAGCGATGCATGGTAAGCATTTTTTCTGATCTTTTAGAAAATTACATCGAGGTCTTTATGGATGATTTCACAGTACATGGTGATTCTTTGGATTTGTGTTTGGATAATCTAACTCGTGTGCTAGATAGATGCTTGGAAACTAACCTTGTTCTTAATTGGGAAAAGTGTCACTTTATGATAAAATAGGGTATAGTGATTGGTTATGTTGTATCAGCTAAAGGTTTTAAAGTTGATAAAGCTAAGATAGATATTGTGTCTGCTTTGCCTTACCCAGCCAGTGTGCGGGAGATTCGCTCTTTTCTTGGAAATGCAGGTTTCTATTAGAGATTTATCAAGGACTTCTCTAAAATAGCTCTGCCATTATGTAAGTTGCTGCAAAAAGATGTGGAATTCCAGTTCGATGAAGCATACAAAGAGGCATTTAACAAGTTGAAGAGCCTATTGACCTCCGCACCTGTGATTCAACCGCCAAATTGGAATCTTCCCTTTGAAATAATCTGTGATGCCAGCAATTATGCAGTCGGAGCTGTTTTGGGTCAAAAAGTTGACAAGGTTGTCCATGCCATCTACTATGCCTCTAGAACATTGAATGCAGCTCAGATTAACTACTCAACAACAGAAAAAGAACTTTTATCTATTGTTTTTGCTTTAGATAAATTTCGATCTTATTTACTTGGTACTAAAGTTGTAGTTTATTCTGATCATGCAGCTCTCAGGTATTTGTTAACCAAGAAAGACTCTAAACCGAGGATTATCAGATGGATTCTACTGTTGCAGGAATTTAACTTGGAAATCAAAGATAAGAAGGGAGTGAATAACTTAGTAGCAGATCACTTAAGTAGACTGGTAAGAAATGAGGAGGCAATATCATTGTATGATTCCTTTCCAGATGAGCATCTCTTTTCTATTCAGGAGGAATTGCCTTGGCATGCTAACATTGTCAATTATTTAGCAAGTGCATATATTCCCAATGAATTCTCTAAAAACCAGAAGGATAGGCTTAGGAGTGATGCTAGACATTATGTTTGGGATGATCCATATCTGTGGAAATTTTGTGTTGATCAGATAATCCGTAGATGTGTACCTAATACTGAAACATTGTCTATTCTAACCTTTTGCCATTTCTATGCTTGTGGAGGTCATTTTGGACCCAAAAGAACTGCTCATAAGGTTTTAGAAAGTGATTTTTATTGGCCAACAATTTTTAAGGACTCATATCTATTTTGTAAATCATGCGAAAATTGTCAATGAACAAGTAACGTATCACATAGAAATCAAATGCCATAAACCCCCATTTTAATTATTGAGATTTTTGATGTTTGGGGTATTGATTTTACGGGACCTTTTCCTATTTCTCATGGTAATATTTACATTCTTTTGGTTGTTGACTATATTTCTAAATGGGTGGAAGCTAAAGCCACTAGGACTGATGATTCTAAAGTTGTTGCAGATTTTGTCAAAACTAACATATTTGTCAGATTTGGAACTCCTAGTGCTATCATCAGCGATTGAGGAACTCACTTTTGCAACAGCATGCTAGCAGCACTTTTCAGGAAATACAATATTTTACATAAGATTTCTACATCTTATCATCCGCAAAGCAATGGTCAGGCTGAAGTATCTAACCGTGAAGTGAAATCCATATTGGAGAAGGTCGTCAAGCCAAGCAGAAAAGATTGGAGTCTGCGGTTAGAAGATGCATTGTGGGCGTATAGAACAGCGTACAAAACCCCCATTGGTATGTCTCTATATAGGTTGGTTTTTGGGAAGCCATGTCATCTACCCGTGGAGTTAGAACACAGAGCTTTTTGGGCGATCAAATAATGTAATATGAGTTTGGATGAAGCGGGGATGCATAGGAAGTTCCAGCTACAAGAACTAGAAGAGATGAGGAATGAAGCATATGAGAGTTCTAGATTCTACAAGAATAAAACAAAGGCTTTCCACGACAAGTAGATTTTAAGGAAAAATTTCAATGTTAGACAACAAGTTCTCCTATTCAATTCGAGGCTGAAGTTATTTCCAGGTAAGTTGCGCTCTCGTTGGGAACGTCCATTTGTTATTGCTAATGTGTTTTCTCATGGTGCTATAGATATACAGAATCCAAAGACAGGGAAAGTATTCAAGGTCAATGGACATAGGCTGAAACCATTCCGTGAAGGATTTTCGATGGAGAATGTGGAGATGGTAGATCTAGTGGATCCGATCTATGATTAATTGAGGAGAATTGTTGTCGGACTAACGACGTTAACCAAATGCGTTGTTTGAGAGGCAACCTAAGATATCAGATTTGCTTTTCTATCCCTTTTTATTTAGTTATTTGCTTTTTAGTTATTTCTCTTGTCTTTTGCATGCTTGTCTTACATTGGGGACAATGTAAGGTTTGAGTGTGGGGGAGAGGTTTAGGGCAGATTAGGTTAGTTTATTTATGCTTTAATAGGTTCGGTTTGGAAATATTTGTCTTTTGCCTAAATTTTTGATCTATTTGGCCAAGTTTTTAAAGGTTTTTGATTTTAGAATGAGAATTGATGCCATTGATAGAATTTGTTTAATGCTGAATTAATTGATAAATGATGGTAACTGAGTTAGGACCCATAGTTAACTGACTTAGATTGAGTTGGTATTGCATGCATATTTGAGTATGAGATACATGTTTACTTGACTGAGTTATTTATGGAGTTGACTTTGTGCGCTGATTTCATGATTTAGAACTGTTTAACTACTTATCTTGTTTGCAGGACCATGTGAAAAAAATGGAAATTTGAAAAAGAATTGAAAAACTGAAAAATATAATTTTCTCAAAAGGAAAACATGTGATGGGTTGAGATGGAGCGTAAAACGCACTCACCCATAAACACATATAACGAGATAGAGCGTAAAACGCACTCGTTGGTGAGAAGAAAAGTGAGATGGAGCATAAAATTCACTCACTTAAGGAAAGAATGAGAAAGGTGAAATGGAACATAAAATGCATTCACCATGAATGAAAAAAAATGAATGGCAGAAAAAACATATTCTGGGTTTGAGTCAGTGTGCACGGTTGTTGTTCCATACGAACTAAGTTGAGTATTTGTTTTAATCATAGGAGATGCTTATGTGATTTCAATTTGATTTAGAGATGTTCAGTGGGGAATGATGAGCTTATTGTTATTAGTTGATTGATAAAGTATTGGTCAAACTTCTGTTGATTGGTGTTAATGTTCATGGATGGTAATTGAATTTGAACCTTTGGGAGTTTGGTTGAATAGAATTCAAATGATTTCAATATAACCTTTGGTTTAGTTACACGAGGACGTGTAAAGACTAAGTGTGGGGGAATTTGATAAGTGCATAATATTCATTTATTTTCATTCCTATATATTTAGTTTATTGCATGTTTTATTGTGTATATTCACTTATTAGGTTGTTTATTGATTTCAGGAGGATTCGGAGTCAAAAGTGGAGAAAGATGGAAAATCGGAGCTAAAACGAGAAAAAGACGAAAAAATCCGAAAACTAGTTCTCAAAAGAAAAACATGTGATGGGTTGAGATGGAGCGTAAAACGCACTCACCCATAAACACATGCAATGAGATGGAGCGTAAAACGCACTCGTTGGTGAGAAGAAAAGTGAGATGGAGCATAAAATGCACTCACTTAAGAAAAGAATGAGAAAGGTGAAATGGAGCATAAAATGCATTCACCATGAATGAAAAAAATGAATGGCAAAAAAAACATGTTTTGGGTTTGAGTCAATGTGCACGGTTGTTGTTCCATACGAACTAAGTTGAATATTTGTTTTAATCATAGGAGATGCTTATGTGATTTCAATTTGATTTAGAGATGTTTAGTGGGGAATGATGAGGTTATTTTATTAGTTGATTGATAAAGTATTGGTCAAACTTCTGTTGATTGGTGTTAATGTTCATGGATGGTAATTGAATTTGAACCTTTGGGAGTTTGGTTGAATAGAATTTAAATGATTTCAATATAACCTTTATTTTAGTTACACGAGGACGTGTAAAGACTAAGTGTGGGGGAATTTGATAAGTGCATAATATTCATTTATTTTCATTCCTATATATTTAGTTTATTACATGTTTTATTGTGTATATGCACTTATTAGGTTGTTTATTGATTTCAGGAGGATTCGGAGTCACAAGTGGAGAAAGATGGAAAATCAGAGCTAAAACGAGAAAAAGACGAAAAAAATCCAAAAATTGGTATTCTCGCCCTGGCGAGCTTTTTGGCTTGATGATTCTCGCCCCGACGAGGAAGCCATTGCCCATTTTCGCCCCAGCGCGTCGCCCCGACCCAGACCTCTCTAGAGTTTCTCGCCCCGGCGAGAAAATCATGAACAAAATCTTCAACTCGGCGAGAAAACTAAGGCATAATTCCTCGCCCCGGCGAGATTGGTCGGCGTTGACTAGAGTTGACCCGCGTTGACTCTGCGTTGACTTTCGGGAATTTTGAGGATTTCTACTCCAAATTGAATTTTTATTTTTAGGAGACTTAGGATAATACCTTAGGACTATAAATAAATATTATTAGTCAAATATTTAGGGATCTTGACAAGTACAATTGTAACCCTAATTGGAGGGGATTGAAGGCATGTCAGGCTAAACTCTTACTTTCAGTTCTAAGGGATGTCGAACTTTTTTCATAATTAATGGTTGAATCAGGTTTTATTTATTTATTCCTTCTTGTATGAGATTTATTCTGATAATCTGTTTTAATCGATTACAAGTTATTTAATCTTTTGATTTGATTTGGCCAATTGAATTAATTTGATTAATATCATCTACTAGATTAAGATATAGTATTAAGCAAACGATATTATATCTGATCACGGGTAGCAATTAATAGTACTTGATTTTAGATAAGCTTTTGAGTATTATTAAGATTATTAGAAGGCGAGTTAAATAATTCCTGATTGTGTAATTGTTGCTTGGAATAACCTAATTCTCTAATTCTTCATGTTGCTGCTATATTAAATCTAGACTGATAGTTCTAGGTTATATGATAGTTAGGGTCTCTTGAGGCGATTGTCACATTGGATTTACATGTAAGGAGAATTTCGGATAATTAGCGATTGCGGTTATCTAGGGTTATTAATCTCATTAAAGAATAAATATTATTAAACTTGACTTTTCCATAATTGTGATAGGGAGATACTGAACTGAAGAACTGAAGCTTTTTATTCATTGATTACTCTTAATTACTTTTGTTAGATTAGCTAATCAAACTCAAAACCCCCTCATCAATAAAAATATTAGAGTAGATAAAAGATTAATTCACTTCTATGTGGGATCGATCCTTGCTTGTCATTATACTAAGTTTTGTGCTAGTAGAGTGTTGGTAAGGTATTAATTTTGGAGTGTAAAACGACAGCTCTCAGCCACTGCTTCCAATGCAGTGAGGCCCTTGATCTTTCCTACTATTAATCCCAATTTTGCTATCTCTCAGTGTTTTATCATTTCTGAAAATGGATTGCCAATGCCAGCCAACACTCTTTCATAATATGGTGCTTCTTGAATGTCTACGAAAGTCATCACCATTTTTTTTCTCATTAATGGGTGGGCTTATTTGAGCTGCTATCCGTCTCCATCTTTGGACGTAATCACGGAATTACTCATGGGGTTGCTTCTTGATTTTGGTCATTTGATACCGATCCGGAGCCATCTGGGACTGAAAACTGTACTGATTCAAGAAAGCATGAGCCAACTCTTCCCAGCTGTGAATCTTGGTATTGTCCAGTCTAGCATACCAGGTTCTAGCCTCCCCGGTCAAACTCTTTTGGAAAAGTTGCATCCTAAGGCTCTCGTCTTCGGCATAAGATCTTAATTTCCCTATGTATACTTTCAAGTGCGCATAAGAATCTCCCATCCCATTATATTTATCAAACTCTGGTTCTTGGAACTTGTCCGGATATCTAGCTCCCAAAAATATGCATAAGTCGGAGTAGTTGACACTACCATAAATCCCTACTCCTCTCATGGATCGTATGGCGTCTTCCATTTGTCTCATTTTCCTTTTGATTTCCCCGATTTCTTTATCTTCTTGGACATCAATTACTTCTTTTGTCTGCCCTTTTCTCGCAGCACCTTTGGTATTCTTACTACCGAATTGGAATATAGGAACAAGGATCTGTGTATCACCAGCCTTGCTAGGGATTTGGCTTCCTCCCTGAGCAGAGGATTCATGTTGCATAGCTAATTTAGGGTCTTGATTCATCTTGCACTGTTCCTTTAACAGACTAGCCATTTTGGTGATCTGTTTCTTAATAGTTTCGAACTCCTCTCGAGAAACAGGAACTAGATCGGGTGTAGAATTTTCAGACATTTTGCCAGGCGGTGTTTAGACCTTTCAGACTCAAAGTCTGGTTCTAAGACCAACTTGAATACATAATAGGACAGAGTTTAGTTTTGAGAGACGGCAAATGCGGATGCATGTTAATGTAGTTATGTTTTGTTTTAAGGGTTTTTTAATCTTTTCCTGCAAAACAGGGTTAGCGGTTTTATGATAGGATAAAAAGATATCGGATGATCAATAAAAAGGATGACATTTTGCATATGTAAGGAGTAACAGGGCATGAAGAGACTTCCCGTAATGTTAGGTTTATCTAAGGCTGACCTACCCTAGGTTTACGCCCGTCGGCTTTTCGGCATGAAGATCCCTAGATCTTCACAACTTACTCGATGGGAATAAATCGAATCTTTCAATTGGAGTGGATCTGAGTGGTACCTTTCCTGAGCCTCGCGGGAGAACGCCCCCTTGAGTCCAGTAATCAACAACTGACAGGGTTGCCTCCTGGAGGAGGAATTACACGTCATATATTCACATACATTCATCATGCTTCACCACATGCATATGATGACATTGTGCAAAGCACTAAAATAAAGCATTTAAATAGATGAGACATTCATCACAACATACATTTAAGCCATTCATGCAACACAGATTATAAAGGAAAAAATTAAGATCGAACGCAACTTAAGCCCTCTAAAGTCCCCAGCAGAGTCGCCATCTGTCGACGCCGGGGAAATCCTTCCTAAATCGATTTACCTACCCTTTTTATATTTTGATTCATTTACTTAACTAAGGGTGAATTTTAGAAAAAGACCTACATAAATGCTGACGGGGTTTTGAAATGTTGATTTTAATAATGGACCAATTGTTAGGTTTGTATATAACACAAGCATGCAATCAAATTACATAAATAAACCAGAAGCGTGATAAAATCATATTTTAAAATTTTATACAAACCATCACCATGATCTTTCTTCATGCATAATTATTAATTAACCGAAAGAGATGGAGAATAAGAATTATACCCTTGTAGAATTCTAGTTTCCTCAGGTACAAGTTCACCTCCAATTCCTTTGTGTTCCTCTTGAAATTCCACCGATTAAATTCCTTCCTTTGATCAACGTTAGCCACCCAAGTGTTTGGCCTCTAGAGGTGATCCATTAAGGAATAATACTTGTTCAAGAAGATGGGTGTTGGCAAAACCCTAGTTTCTATCTCTATAGAAATTGTAAGTACTCTCTCTAATTCTAATGGAAGAGTGTGTAACTCTAATCTATGATAAGACTTCTCTTATTTATAGATATAGGAAAACCCTCCCTAAACTATTTAGGATTAGGGTTTCTATTCTAATTAAATTCTTTTAATTAAATCAAACTCCAAATCTAATTAGAAATTCTTGAGAGAGTACTTCTATTACTTAATTCTCAATCCATATTAGTAATTAAATAATAGTAATAGTAATAATAATAATAAGACTCCTCTTATTAATTTATATTTAATATTTTTAAAATATTAAATAATAAATACTAAGCTATTTAATTTATTCTATCTCCATAGACTAAATTAAATACACTTAACTTATTATTACAATTATGCCATTTATTTCTTAAATAAATATTTTTCTTTTGTGGTATGACCCTTTAGGTTCTCCATATTAAACCGGTTATGAATAAATCAATTAGAACAATTTTAATCTTATTTAAATAAATAAATTAAACTATTTAATTCATTTAAATAAATAATATTTATTTTACAATAAGGGCAAGCCCCTTTAGCGATCAACGACTTTCCAAATAATATAGATTTCAACATTAATCACAAAAGAACCTTTCAGCGAATAGTTACCGTACAATTCAATCCTTCTACCATACAATGTCCCAATTAAATATAAGACATGAAATTACTATCAAGTCTTATTTTATTTAATTATATGTATTTTGATTCTCAAATGCACAACTCTAATTAATGTAAATTAGAAACTCCTTTCTAATTTCATTCTGCCTTGGCCAATGACTACTGAGTTGTCATTTATCGAATCACATAGGACATTCACATCTTTTACTAGACGTGATAGATTTTTTGTTGATCATTCACCTATCTCCATGTACAACTTATTATACCCAATCATGCCCTTTGATATACCCTAAAGGTCTTAAGGGACATGTCAAAGTATACCTCATCATACACAAGATACTATGATGATCTCAAGTCTAAGGATCACTTGTACTACTATCGCTAGAGGAATTCCTATTGACAGGCGAGTAAAACTCCATTAGGTATTCCTTAGCGAGCCACGTTCAGTGAACTTATTCTCCAATAAGCACCTACTTACTTTAGTGTCTCCACACAAATGATTATGAGATCAATCATCCTTTTCCTAAGAGCAAGCAACGTATGTACTAATCTATCCAGATTCACTAATTCCTATTTTAGTAATCCAACGATTAGGAACGATTTTAGTTTTAAGCTTTCTAAGAATTTAGATCTCATTAGCATGATCATCATCATGATTCTAAAAGCATTGCTTAAAACTATGGGTTTATCACATATTAAATAACAGCACCATGTAGATAAAGTAAAATGTCTTTAATAACCGAATAAAATTACAAAGTATATGCTACATCATATCAAATATGATTGGCTTGTGTGCATACTACTTTCAATCTCCCACTTGCACTAAAGCCAATCGCCATGGTATATAATATCCATCTTCTCTAAGTGACAATTATCTTGCTATTGGATAAAGCTTCAGTAAATGGATATGCAATGTTGTTCTTAAGAATTCACTATCTCTATAGTGACTTCTCCTCTTTCAATGATTCCTCTAATCAAATAAAAGTGCCACAACACATGTTTGAATCCAATATGAGACTTAGGAACTATTCCTAGTTCTGTAATGAACTTTTCATCTAAACAATCAACTTGCAACTTCATTTACAGTTATATGCTTTGTCTTTGTCATTAATTCAACAACTATTTACTGTTTGGAACATTTCCAATTCACTGCACCACCATTCAAGGTAACAATTTACCCTAAAGTGGATTTGTTATCGTCTTGGTCAGTCTGAAAAACTTAAGTCTATTTAGCCCTCTAGTTTTAATTCAGACCCACCATGTATCATGATCACATCCTCAATACCGGTTAGGTACTTAAAAATGTTATTCACTGTCTTACAGTGATCTTCTCCAGAATATGACTGATCAACATCAGGCCTTGTATATTCATTACATACATGATAATAACTCATGCGATCTCTCTTTTAATTGGGGACAATTTTAGAGAGATACACTCCATGGCTCATCATCATGAGACCTCTCTTGGAGTTTGTCATGTTAAACGCCTTTAGCATCGAATGAATATACGTTTAAGTCAAACATCCTTTTAAATCTATCTTTATAGATTTATACCCCTAATTTATAGGATGCTCCTCCCAAGTCATTCATGGAGGAATGTTTAGACAATTTAATCTTTACTAATTGTAGCATTGGTGTGTCATTCCCTATCAGTAATATATCAATATATAGTACTAGGAATGTCACTGCGCTCCCACTGACCTTTTGTACACATTTGGTTCATCCGCATTTTGAAAAAATCAAACTCATTTGATTATCTCATCAAACCGAATGTTCCATCTTTGAGAAGCTTGCTTCAATCCATAAATGGATTATTGTAGCTCATATACCTGATTTGCTTCAACCATTGAAACAAATCCATCTGGCTGTATCATACATACATTCTCCTCAAGTCTTCATTGAGGAAGGACGTCTCCACATCCATTTACCAGATTTCGTAATAAGCTGCAATGACAAGCAAAATCCAAATGGACTTGAGCATTATCCGGTAATAAGGTTTTATCACAGTCAACTCCTTGACTTTATTTAAAACCTTTTAAACAGGTCTGGTCTTATAGGTCTCCACCTTGCCATTTGCCCCAGTCTTTCTCTTAAAGACCCAATTTCACTCTATAGGCACTATGCCTTTCAGTGGAGTAACCAGAGTCCATACTTGATTCTCATACATGGAGTCCATTTTGAATTTTATGGCCATCTGCCATTTCTCTGAGTGTTTACTACTCATAGCCTCATCGTATATAACTGGATCATCATCCTCTATGATGCATACCTCATCACCATCCTCTATAATGAATCCATACCTCCTAGGTATCTTTGGTACTCTTCCAGATTTACGATTCAATTGTGGTACAATAGGTCTATCTACAGGTTCCTTGGTTTGACTTAAAATGCTTTGTGGTTCTTGAACTCCTTCAAGATCTATTACCCTCCCACTAGCTCCTTCAATGATAAACATCTTTATCCAAGAAAGTAGCGTGTAGGATTATAGTAATAATACCCTAAACTTTCTTTAGGATATCCCACAAATCTGCACTTGTCAGATTTTGTCCCAAACTTATCTTTTGAAACCTTTTTTCAATAAGCTGGACAACCCCAAATCTTAAGACTAGGAATCCTCTTTTATTTTAATTTATCTAATTTTGAATAAAAATAAACTCCTTTATTTTTAATCAAATTCCAAATCAAAATAAACTCCTTTATTTTAATTTTAAAAAAAATAAAAATAAATAAAAATGAGGTCAACCATTGATCATAAACCTTTAAAAGAAATAATCAAACAAGCCTTTAAGTAGTCAAACTTCAAACCCAGAATCATAGAGTTTAAATATTAAACATTCTGATTCATAATCAAAAATGATTCTGGTGTAGTGGTAAGGCTTCCAAAATATAACCAATAGGTCAAGGGTTCAAAACCCTCTAGCCCCAAATTTATTATTTCATTTTTAAAGATTGACCAGTCAGCGCCACATCAACAGTCAACAGTTGACCAGTCAGCGCCACATCAGCAGTCAGTACCACGTCATCAGTTGATCAGTCAACGTTTGATCGTTGACTTTGACCAACGTTTTTTTTTATTTAATTTTTTTTTAATAAAAAAAATAATAATTTTACACAAACAGTTATGTCCAATTAAATTGTTCTAAACACATATCAATGTATATACAGAATCAAAACAATTAATAATTCGCATAAAGTTTGGCTCTTGATACCACTGTAAGGTTTGTATATAACGCAAGCATGCAATCAAATTACATAAATAGAGCGGAAGCGCGATAAAATCATATTTTAAAATTTTATACAAACCATCACCATGATCTTTCTTTATGCACAATTATTAATTAAACGAAAGAGATGGAGAATAAGAATTATACCCTTGTAGAATTCTAGCTTCCTTAGGTATAAGTTCACCTCCAATTCCTTCGCGTTCCTCTTGAAATTCCACCGATTAAATTCCTTATTTTGATCAACGTTAGCCACCCAAGTGTTTGGCCTCTAGAGGTAATCCACCAAGGAATAGTGCTTGTTCAAGAAGATGGGTGTTGGTTGTAGTACCTCGAATATTTATGAGGCTTATAAATACGATCGTATATGGTTAGAGGTTAATTTAGTGACCTAAAACTAGGTATCGAGAAGTTTAAAACCTTAAGCCCTAAAGAGATTCGAATTTTGTAACATATGTGCTTAATAAAGAACGAAATGATATTTCGAACCAGGTGTTTGTGATTTTATAGTGTAAACGATGAATTAGGTCAAATAAAAAATTTTGTCAAGCTGCTTAGTCGTGCTTACATTGACAAAATAATTTGTCGTGCTTTCCACGATTTCACCAAGAAGCATCCCGATAAATTATTTTTGACAAGTTGTTGTGTCGTGCTTGGGAATGACAAAGTGATTTGTCGTGCTTATGGTGACAAGCTGCATTGTCGAGCTTGGAAGATATTTTCATTGAGGAGCTTAAAAGATAGGTTCAATTGCAAGCTGCATTGTCGAGCTTGGAAGATATTTTCATTGAGGAGCTTAGATTGCAAGCTGCATTGTCGAGCTTGGAAGATATTTTCATTGAGGAGCTTAGATTGCAAGCTGCATTGTCGAGCGTGGAAGATATTTTCATTGAGGAGCTTAGAAGATAGGTTCAATTGTAAGCTGCATTGTCGAGCTTAGAAGATATTTTCATTGAGGAGCTTAGATTGCAAGCTGCATTGTCGAGCTTGGAAGATATTTTCATTGAGGAGCTTAGAAGATAAGTTCAATTGCAAGGTGCATTGTCGAGCTTGGAAGATATTTTCATTGAGGAGCTTAAAAGAATATTCTAAGAATATGCTAGGGTGCAAAGTGTAATAAGCCGAGCCCCTAACGTGCAATTAGTGAAATTTGATTTTCCTATAAATAGCAAGCTAAGTTCATTCATTCCTTACCATGTTCAAGAGCAGTTCAAGAGTAAAAACACTCTATATTTATATTCTAAGAGATATTGTGAGATAAAAATTACTTTCGAAGCATCGAAGTGCTACGCGATTGGAAGTAAAGCTAGCAACTATAAGAGGTATACTCTCGTAGTTATAATTTTCATGTATGTATTGGTAAAAATATACTTTTACAAGCAGTTGTAATGTCCAAATTATTTTATGTATATAGTACAAAAGTTCTATTTACAAACAGTTATAATGTCCAATTTATTTCTCTTATAAAGTTGAAAATATACTTTTATAAGCAGTTACTATGTCCGATTTTCTTCAAGTATTTAGTAAGAATATTCATTTTATAAACAATTATAATGCCCGATTTATTTCAAATATAACAGCCGAATATTCATTTTATAAACAGTTATAATGTCCGATTTATTTCAAATATAACAGCCGAATATTCATTTTATAAGCAGTTATAATGCTCAATATAGTTGATGAATATTCATTTTATATGCAGTTATAATGCTAAAATTATTTCATGTATAGTAGAAGGAGTTTTTATAAGCAGTTATAATACCCGAAATAAAACTTAAAAGATTTAATCGTTAAATGCTTATTTGTCTACATGAACTTATAATTGTGTAGGATTTACGACGAACGTTTAGACCATTATATTTATCTGTAAAAGATATACGAGGCAAGTCTTCTATTCCTTTAAACTATGTGCAAGTATTCTAACTCTTATGTGTTATTTTTATAAGCTATATATATATGGTTTATACGCTTTGTGTGATAACGTGATATAAACTGTTGAATAAAAAGTTATTTGTAATATCAAATTGATATATGTAATATGTCAAGGCATGTTAAAGTTTATATGAAAGCATAAACTGTTTATGTATTATTAGTTAGACTTGTTGAGCCGTAGTGTTCATTCTTGCGAATAAACATTTGTTTGCAGTTATGAAGATCATAAACGTAAAGAAGAAGCGTAGATTATCTTTCATGTTTTAATTACTTGTTATTTGTATTAAGTCATAATGATTGTTGTAATATGAACAAGCAAACCTTGTAACTGAATGTTCTATCAATGATATTATTTATTATCATGAAATGGTGTTATGTCTTTACCTTGATATAACTTAGAATTGTTAAACATCTATTAATCTGAATGAGGGTATTGGTAATATGGATTGATCATGTTATGTCGATACTCTGAACTTCAGATAAATAGTAAAACATTAATACAATGTTGATAAAGAACTATACATCTGAATGAGGGTATTGAATGATATTGGGAGTTCTGTAAGCATTGAGGTTACACTTAATGAGCGTCGGTAAAGTGCCACCTTTACCAGAATGCGCCCCTTGGTTCCAAGAACAATCTTATCATTAATACTGTAAATTTCAGATAGATAGGAATTATTAATATGAAAGAGATGTCCATTATTTATAAGATTATGTATCTAAGTGAGGGTATTTGGCACACTGAAAGTTCTGACTAAGAAATGAAGGTTAGGTCATCTAATTGCGCACCAATATCGATTTATCTTTATTGGGAAGCCCCCTTCAGATCTGGGAACTATCTCTAGTACTGGTACTGTGAATCTTGGATCCATATAAAACTTATAAATGATAGAATGTTTAAATCATAAGATTAAAAATTTGACCGATATATATATGGTGTTATCCATATATACGAATGAACTACAAGTTGATACTTGTAGAAAGAATGAGATCGAGATTAAGTTAAGATCCAGGGATGAAGTTAAGGAAAGTTATGATTGTATAGTCTGTAATAGACTAATTCAATCAATATGATTATGAGATCATTGGTTAAGTTACGATAAAAGTACGAGATAACGTCGACCCTTGTTCGGGCGATCAGCGCCCGAATTCGGGAGCCTCACATTGGCAAAACCCTAGTTTCTTTCTCTATAGAAATTGTAAGTACTCTTTCTCCAATTCTAATGGAAGAGTGTGCAACCCTAATCTATGATAAGACTTCTCTTATTTATAGATGTAGGAAAACCCTCTCTAAACTATTTAGGATTAGGGTTTCTATTCTAATTAAACTCCTTTAATTAAATCAAACTGCTAATCTAATTAGCAATTCTTGAGAAAGTACTTCTATTACTTAATTCTCAATCCATATTAGTAATTAAATAATAGTAATAGTAATAATAATAATAAAACTCCTCTTATTAATTTATATTTAATATTTTCAAAATATTAAATAATAAATATTAAACTATTTAATTTATTCTATCTCCATGGACTAAATTAAATACACTTAACTTATTATTATAATGATGTCATTTAATTCTTAAATAAATATTTTTCTTTTGCGGTGTGACCCTTTAGGTTCTCAATATTAAACCGGTTGTGAATAAATCAATTAGAACAATTCTAATCTTATTTAAATAAATAAATTAAACTATTTAATTCATTTAAATAAATTACATTTATTCTACAATAAGGGTAAGCCCCCTTAGCGATCAACGACTTTCCAAATAATATAGATTTCAACATTAATCACAAAAGAACCTTTCAGTGAATAATTACCGTACAATTCAATCCTTCTACCATACAATGTCCCAATTAAATATAAGACATGGAATTACTATCAAGTCTTATTTTATTTAATTATATGTATTTCGATTCTGAAATGCACAACTCTAATTAATGCAAATTAGAAACTCCTTTCTAATTTCATTCTGCCTTGGCCAATGATTACTGAGTTGTCATTTATCGAATCACATAGGACATTCACATCTTTTACTAGACGTGGTAGATTCTTTGTTGATCATTCACCTATCTCCATGTACAACTTATTATATGATGAGTAGGTTTCATACCTACTTATTGGGTACTAACTTGCTTAAACTGTTGCTAAACTCTTACCTCCAGAGTGTGTTTTCATACATTTTCTGTCTTATTTTAGGTAATGCATCTCAATTCGCATTCTATGGCATTTGCGCAATATTAGAGTGATTTGACACGAGTTACGAGGCATATGTTATTTGGGATTTAAATGAATAAAAGATGCTAGCACAGTGCACGAGAATCGAGATGACAGCTTAAAGGAAGCAGTGCAGCAACCTGACAGAGAGCGCAACTGTGCCCAACTTGGCCTGGGAGCCAACGCAGCTGCGCCCATGCCCCGCGCCCAGTAGCTGCCTAGCGCAGCTACGCCCAGTTTGGCCTTGAGGCCGGCGTAGCTGCCCCCACCCCTGCCTGTTGAACCTTCTAGCGCGCAGCTGCGCCCATTTCAAGCAGTACCCAAGCGCAGCTGCGCCCGTCGCTAGCCAACCATGTAGACCACGTTTCAGACAGCTATGCAGACTTGCCAAAAACATGTGGAATCAATGCCAGGTTTTCAGGAAATTGGTGGAGTGATATTTTATCAGTTGGGAATCAAAATAAGTCAACAAAAGACAAAAGAGAAGAATGAATATAATCATGCAGAGAGCTAATTAACAGACACCTCTTCCACGAAAAATCATCATTACTGCATTCTATCTTCAAAAAAATGAAACATGGCTATTGATTATCAAAATCACTTGGGAACTGAAGAATGGAGCTGCATGAATGTTGAATTGAAGATTGGGAGCAAAGAATCAAGGATCATCACAACTTGGAAAATCAACGAATTCACAGAAACGGAAGAAATTGAAGCAGGGAGTTTTATTATTTTCTGTCTTTGATTTATTTCCTTATTCTGTAAATACAATGATGAACCATTTGTGTATGATGACTTCTATTATTGTTATTATGAACTAAACTTAATTTTTGGGATTATAATGAATCTTTTGCATTAACCGAAAATTGACATGCTTCCTTATTGTTACTGGTTGGTTATGAATTGAATGACTGGCATAATTAATACTGAATGTTTAATTTCTTGATCAACGATTACTGAGATAATTTATATGGAATTGAGAAAGGAAATATAAATTAAGATCTGATTATGCTAGCATATGTTCATTATTTCTGCATTCCTCGTGGAGTTATGTTTCGTGCTTAGGATAGAGATATACCGAAGCACCATATGTGGCCAATTGAAAACTTATTCTTCAACCCTCTTGATTGTAATTCACATAGAGATATAGTGCATTAGTCATCTAGGGTGTTCACATTCATTCTATCAATTATGGATTTAGTGTGATACGAATATAGTGCATCGAGAGGTGGCCATATTTTACATTCGTGTTCTCGACCAACATTCTATAATGACCAATTAGAAGCAATAGGAAGCATGGAAATCTAAGTTTTGTAATAAGTGAAATTATAATCCCAAAACCCATAAATTTGTATTTATACAATTGTAATTTGATTTATCTATCTCTCTAGTAATCATTAGACAAATTCATCACATTACTCATCTGTTTAAAGAAACCGAAATAATTATAAAATCGGTGTTTGTCAGTTATAATTGCAATTCTATTATTCGTGGGATCGATATCTTACTTTATATTACTTGTGGATCACGTGCACTTGCGTGTATGAGCTATATTTGTTATACATACAAATATCCCAACAAGTTTTTGGCGCCGTTACCGGGGAATTGTAATTGCGTTTATAACTTTCATCATCAGTTTAAATTAGATTGGTTTTAGTTAAACAAAATCTGTTCTTATCTTAATTCTGTTTTATATTCTTTTACATTGTTATAGGTACTCTTGAGTAGTGTATGCATACTCGATCTAAGAATCCCGACCTATTGCCTTTCGAGGATAATATTGAGAAAAGGCTTCAACAATCAAGAAAATGTGCTGAAAATACTCTGGAGAATCTAGACCAACCACAAGCAATGGCGGGTGAAGCGCAAAAAGCATTAAGAGATTATGCTACGCCAAGGATCAATGAATTACAATCAAGTATCACGAGGCCAGCCATAACAGCCAATTCCTTTGAAATCAAACCAGGAACTATCCATATGATCCAAAATTCTATCCAATTTGGGGGAATGGTGGCTGACGATCCAAATGAGCACTTGATGAGCTTTCTAGAGATTTGTGATACATTTAAATTCAGTGGAATTTCAGAAGATGCAGTGAGATTGCGATTATTCCCATTCACATTGAGGGATAAAGCAAAAAGTTGGCTACACTCACTACCACCGGGATCTATTACAACTTGGCAAGATTTGGCGCAGAAATTCTTAGTAAAATTCTTCCCACCAGCAAAAATTGCTAAGTTGAGAAATGGCATCTCCTCATATGAGCAACATCTTGGAGAATCCTTGTATGAGACATGGGAGCGGTACAAGGAATTATTGAGAAAGTGCCCGCATCACGGTTTGCCACAATGGATGCAACTTAACACATTTTACAGTGGGTTAAATATCCACACACGGGCAGGCATTGATGCTGCTTCGGGAGGAGCATTCATGGCTAAAAACTATGACGAAGCTTATGACCTTTTGGAGACCATGGCTGCAAATAACTATCTGTGACAACCCGGATTTTCAAGAATAATTATAATAAGAATTTAATATAGAATAATTCTTATTATGAGTCACGTTTGAATATATATGTGTTATATATATCTATGTGATTTTTTTTTGGTGAGCTTAATATGTATATATATAAATGTGAAATATATACATAGATTCAGAATGAATGAGTTAATAGTTAATTATTGTAACGATCGCGAGTCATGGGTAGCTTGATAATTTGAGCTTATGAATAAAATAGACTTTTATTGATAATATTATGTGGTAAGTGTTTAAAGGTTATATTATAACCTAGATTATGTGTAGACGATGATTAGTAAGTATGAAAGTTTTCGTACAAGCTAATTTGGCGGTTTCGAGCATTATCGCTAGAGTACTATTTGTTGGATTAAATAAATAGTTGAAGGATAATATTATTGGACGAGTTATTTATTGTAAAGACGCTAACTCAAAATATGGGTGAGATATATGTACGTTGATGTATATGATTATGGGGAGTTAATCGGGAAGAGTAGCGATCGCGAATCGTGAATATCCTTGTAATTTGGGTTTATTAATATTATCAAATGGATTAAATATTATTTTTATGTGACGAGTTTTAAGGTTAATTTATAACCTGGATGATGTCAATGTATGAAGTTTTAGGCGTTATTGAATCGTATGAGTGAATAATTGATTTTGCGAAAGATCGCAAAATCACTATTTACGGGGCACGTTTCCCGAGGCACTATTTACGCCATAAAATTTTTGTGTCTTTTTCGATGTTGAATAATTTCATAAATACGTGTATGCGTAGGAATAATTTTTCCAAGTGTCAGAAATTTTATTTGAGCTGATACGTGATTTTATCCGTATCCGAAAGGTATTATATGGGTGTTCCGAATAAATGGACAAATCCCATAATAATTATTTTTATGCATCCCAATAATTATGGGAGTACCCATTTTAATTTTGAGTAGAGTTATTTACCAGTTTTGGTACAAAAGTGCGAGTTTTCGGATATAATTTTGGTGTTTTGGGGATTTATTTTGGCTTGTCACCCCAAGAGGGAACCAATCCCTCATTTTGGACCAATCAAATGAGAGCATGGGAAGGAGATTGCCGGCAAGCTCATAGAGCTCCTAACCCATTTCCCTAATTTACTCCTCCACTCTCAATCCCATTCAAACCATTTGATTTCTCTCTTGCACCTCATTCAAACCAAACCATCAACAACTAGAGAGAGAGAACTGCAGAGTTTAGTGAGAGAGAGAGCTGCCAAGAGCTAGAAGAAAGAAGGAGAAGGTCGCCGGAAAAGTCACCGGAAAAGAAGAAGAGTCGCCGGAAAAAGAAGAAGAAGAAGAAAGGAAGAAGAGAATCCAAGCAAGAAAAACTCAAGCCAAGCAAGCCTAGTAACCTTATTAACCTCTTGAAGAGATTTGTAGAGGTAAACAATCAACCAAAACTGATTTCATTTGATTTTATGAAGATTTTCGAGTTTTAATGTTTTTTGGAGCTTTTTAGCTCATGAATGATCTTTGATGCGATTCTTGTTGGTTTTTGTTTGTGTTGGATGTTTGTAAATGTTGTTAAGAGGTTATATAAGCCATTAATAACATCAAAGTGGAACAAAAACGCAATAAATCCGTACCTATGCTTAAGGAGGATGGAGAACATGAAGAACAATGGAACTTTAGACATTTGGACGATTTAGAGGACTTGTAGCAATGATTTCGTGTTTGTTTAAGTTATTTGTTGTTATGATGTTGTACTTCTATGGGTTATGAGTTTAACCCAGTTGGAATGGAGTAAAAAGGGATTAAAACGAAGATTTGGTGATGATTTTTGTAAAGAACACCAAGAACACGAAGAACACCAAGAACACAAAAATATAGCATGAGTTGATACTTTGGCCTAAGATTTGGCCATGTTAATGTTGATGAATAACTCTAAATTTTTGATATGTTGTAGCCCTATGTCTTAGGAGTCCATAGAGTCCGTAACGGAGCAATTTGAATGTGTATAGAAGAAGTTATGGAGGTTGGAGTGAAGAAAGGTCGGATTGCACAAAGGTGGCAAATCTGCAAATTCTGGGCATTGGCGCAGCCTCGCTGATCCTCACCGAGGCCTTGCCAAGCCCGCTGGTCATTGGCGCAGCCTCGCTACTCCTCACGGAGGCCTCGCTGCCCTGATTGGCGCAGCCTCGCTGATTCTCACGGAGGCCCCGCCGACTGCCTGTATCCAAAATTTCCAGCATGAACACATTTTAGTAAAATGACCATAACTTTCTCATACGAACTCGGATTAGGGCGATTCAAGATGATCCGAAAAGCTTAGAGATAGACCTACAACTTCCAATAATTAGAATTGAAATTTACTTTCTGGATGAATTCTAAAATTGACCATCTTTGGAACTATTGTGCGATTGGAGACAATCGGAGGGCGTTGGACATGCACGTGTGCAATGTGTAATGTTTTCGACGCTATGTTATAATGTTCTAAGTCCTAAAACATGATTATTATGATTTATAATGATACTTGATATTTACCATTGGGTATTAGACAATTCGAGTGAGCGTGCTAAGCGTACGCAATCGCGTGTCACTTGGGCGTTCGAATAGGCAAGTGTGGCGTACGGACGTGCAAACGTCGTAACGCCGTAACAAGTGTGTATAACCTTGTTTAATATTTTGTTTCTAATAATAATGAAACATGATAGAGTGTTATAACCCAATGTATGAGCATAACTAAACGTGTCAAAAAGAGGTGAATTAGGCGTGTGACGTATAAACGTCGAAACGCCGCGTAAAATGTTAATGAACTTAAATAGTGTTTCGATTTAAACAAAACGAACATTATAAGATATGAAATGGGTTTATAATGTAAACCATTATATGAAGCCTTTTTAGTGGCTAATTGGTATTTTATTGTTAAATAAATTGTGTAGGATATTTGAAGGACGAGCCATCATAATTTGGCAAGGAACGCTTAAGGCAAGTTCTTTCAATAACTTGTTAACTTGTTTAAATGTATTGATGTACATGACTTGATTACTAAATCTTTCACTATTATGTGGATTATATGAGAGCATGATTAAAGTGTGCATAATGTGCAATTATGTGACTATATTGTTCTATGTGGAACTTGAATTATTGTAAATATACAATGTGAGATGCATGAAGTATGCTATGAGATACATGATGCATATATATGGATGAATTGCATAAGATTTATAATGCATGAGTAAGATGCATAGTATGAGAATCATGGTGCATGGATAAAATACAAACTTATGTGTTACGTGAAGCATGAAATGTGAAAACTGTCAGTTCTTGCTGAGCCGTCGTGCTCATTCTTGCAAAAATAAAACTTTTGCAGATTTACGATGCACTACAATTATCTCGATATCGTGATGATAAAGATTAGAGGCGCATGGAAACAGGAAGGTTCCTAAATGTCCCTTTACTGTAATTAATTAGCTATGATGACGGTATATGATGTACGTAAATTTGACTATGTAAACCTTGAGTTAGAAATGAAGGTTATCCATTATAGTATTTATGATGTGATTATGTTAGTTACTTGTTATAGTAAACTACAAGGATGTCGATGTTATATAAAGGACATTTTTATAATGAATGTATTGGTTATTGAATAACCTTGCGAATATTCAGGGATTGGATAAAGTCAAAATCTGAACCTTGCGTTCACACATGAGATATTGTAAAGGATCATGGTATTCATTCAACCTTGGTCATAAATGTTTTATTTAAGGTCTTCGTGCCTGGGATTAGATGAGGATATGTTGTTATATTATTGTAATTACATACTTGTAGTAAGCCTATGTTGTATGGGTAGTACCGTGACGTGCGGGAATCGGGTTCAAGGTAAGACCCGAGTTTCGGGGGCGTTACACTATCAATGGCCAACTTCTAGATCTAGTCAACTAAAAATAACAGGGATATTAGATGTTGACACAGCCACATCACTTCAAGCCTAGATATCTGCTATAGCCAAAAGGTTTGACAACCTATGTGAAGGGAAGGGGCAGCAAGTTTCCATGATTTGTGAGCTTTGTGCAGGTTCACACTCTTCTAACCAATGTGCTATCAATTCTGAATCTGTGCATTTTGTGAGCAACTATCAGCGGCCAGCAAATCAATATCAGAATAACTATAATCCGGGGAATATGAATCATCCTAATTTCTCATGGAGCAACCATCAAGACTATCTACAAGCTCTAAAACCTCACAACCCTCCAGGGTTCCACAATCAGCAACAACCCACAGCTACTGATAAGAAGGTTGCTAATTTGAACGAAAAAATGGATCGATACATGGCCAAAACTGAAAAGTTGGAGCAAGGCCAAGCATTAGGCTTCAAGAGCTTAGAGAACTAAATGAGTCAATTGTTCAGCTTGTTATCAAATAGACCTCAGGGAGCTCTTCCTAGTGACACAGAAATCAATCCAAGGAGAAATGGAAAGGAGCAATGTCAAGCTGTCACCCTCAGAAGCGGAAAGCAAACTCTGCCAACCGTTGCAGTTGCGCCCAATTTATAAGAGGCACCAGCGCAGCTGCGCCCTCCCCCAAAAGCTAATTTTGCTGGATTTTTTGGAGAGAAAGAAAGCATAGAGAAACCTGAGCCTACACCAAGAGAAAGCACAAAAAAGACTCAAACCCCTCCAACTAGATATTATCCACCAGTTCCGTACCCTCAGAGGCAGCAAAAACAGAAAATGGACAAGCAATTCTCCAAGTTTCTTGAGGTATTTAAAAAGCTACAGATTAACATACCATTTGTAGAAGCCTTGGAGAAAATGTCAAGCTATGCCAAATTCATGAAGGCGATTCTGTCAAAAAAGAAGAAATTGCAAGATTTTGAAATTGTAGCTTTGACAAAAGAATGCAGTGCGGTGTTACAAAGAAAGCTACCACCGAAGTTGAAGGATCCTGGTAGTTTCACCATTCCTTGCACCATTGGCAACCTGTTGTTTAAGAAATGCTTATGTGATCTTGGTGCAAGAATTAATCTCATGCCACTGTCCGTCTATACTCAGTTGGGTTTACCAGCACCCAAACCAACAAATGTCTCTCTTCAGCTAGCTGATCGTTCAGTCACCTATCTGAGAGGAATTGTGGAAGATGTTCTTGTCAAGGTTGATAAGTTCATATTCCCAGCTGACATCATAATCGTAGACTTCGAGGAAGACAAGCATATTCCCATCATACTTGGGAGGCCATTTCTAGCTACTGGGAGGACTCTTATTGATGTGCAAAAGGGAGAATTGACAATGAGGGTTCAAGACCAAGAAGTCACTTTTAATGTCTTTAAATCTATGAAATTCCCGATCGAGGAGGAAGATTGTTTCCGAGTAGATATCATTGAAAATGCAGTGACTGAAAAGTTTATGAAAGCCACATGTAATGACCTACTTGAGATGACACTGACAGGAGACATCGACTTGGATGAGCCCGAGAACTATGAGTATGTCCATTCACTAGATGCATTACCAAGGATGGCAAAGTTCAAAGTACCATTTGAGCCTTTGCAAAGCTCAAGAAAATCCTCACCTCATTTGAAACCATCTAGGGAGGTACCTCCTAAACTTGAGCTTAAGCCCTTGCCTAATCACCTCAGGTATGCATATCTAGGCACTTCAGATACTTTACCTGTCATTATTTCTTCTGCACTAACCTCTTTACAGGAAGGCAAGCTGATAAGAATCCTTCGAGAATTCCAAGGAGCTATTGGATGGACCATCGCTGATATAAAAGGAATCAGCCCCTCGCTGTGCATGCACAAAATTCTGATGGAAGATGATAGCAAGCCTACCATAAAGCATCAAAGAAGGCTGAATCCCATCATAAAAGAGGTGGCAAAAGAGGAAATTTTGAACTGGCTAGACGCTGGGATCATTTATCCCATCTCTGACAGTCCGTGGGTAAGCCCTGTACAATGTGTACCGAAGAAAGGGGGAATAACTGTGGTAAGAAATAAGAACAGCGAGTTGATACCAACTCGAACGATCACAGGATGGAGAGTCTGTATAGACTAACGAAAGCTCAACAAAGCCACGAGAAAAGATCACTTCCCACTTCCATTCATTGATCAAATGCTGGACAGACTGGCAGGTCATGACTACTACTGTCTGCTTGACGGATATTCTGGATATAATCAAATTGCCATCGCTCTAGAGGATCAAGAGAAGACAACTTTTACTTGTCCATATGGAACTTTTTCATTCAGGCGGATGTCCTTCGGTCTATGTAATGCTCCAGCCACATTTCAACGGTGTATGATGCTGATATTTTTTGATATGGTAGAAATCAACATGGAAGTTTTCATGGATGATTTTTTCGTGTTCGGAAATTCCTTCGACGGCTGTCTAGAGAATTTGATCATGGTACTAAAGAGATGCGTGGAAACATAATTGGGAGAAATGTCATTTCATGGTTCAAGAAGGAATAATATTGGGACACAAAGTCTCAGCAAAAGGTTTGGAAGTGGATAAAGCAAAATTAGAAACCATCGAGAAATTACCTCCACCATCTTTAGTAAAGGGAATTCGGAGTTTCTTGGGACATGCTGGGTTCTACCGCAGATTTATCAAAGACTTTTCCAAAATCACGAAACCCCTGTGCAGTTTATTGGAAAAGGATGTCCTATTCGTATTCGATGAAAATTGCTTAGCAGCCTTTGAGTTGTTAAAGAAAAAATTGACAACAGCACCTGTGATAGTGGCGCCGGACTGGTCTTTACCATTTGAGCTTATGTGCGATGCTAGTGATTACGTTGTGGGCGTGGTATTGGGACAGCGCAGAGAAAAGGTTCTACATGCGGTCTACTATGCCAGCAAAACTCTCTCAGACGCCCAAATGAATTACACCACCACCGAGAAGGAACTACTCGTTGTTGTTTATGCATTCGACAAGTTCCAGTCCTATCTCATTGGAACAAAAGTAGTGGTGTACACTGACCATGCAGCAATTCGATATTTGATATCGAAGAAAGATGTCAAACCAAGATTAATCAGGTGGATCCTTTTGCTCCAAGAATTTGACTTGGAAATAAAGGATAAGAAAGGCATGGAGAACCTAGTAGCTGATCATCTTTCCAGATTGGACAATCTGGAGTGGGAAAGCAAAGATAAGGCTGAAATAAATGATTATTTCCCCGATGAACAGCTATTTGCAGTAACCTCTGAGATCCCTTGGTTTGCTGATATTGTCAACTACCTGGTGAGTCATGTACTCCCACCGGATCTAACTCATCAATAGAAGAAGAAATTTCTGCATGATACAAAGAGATACATGTGGGATGAGCCTTACTTGTTCAAACAATGTACGGATCTTGTGATCCGAAGGTGCATTCCCGATGTCGAGACTGCCAGTATATTGCATGCATGTCATTCTTCTCTGTATGGAGGCCATTATGGAACGCAAAGAACCGCATCCAAAGTACTCTAAGTCGGGTTCTATTGGCCCACTTTGTTCAAAGACGCCCACCAATTCATAAAGAATTGTGATCGATGCCAACGGGTGGGCAACATCTCCAACCGCAATGAAATGCCACTAAATGTAATCTTGGAGGTGGAAATCTTTGACGTATGGGGAATAGACTTCATGGGACCATTCTCGTCGTCCTGCAACAATCTCTATATCTTTTTTGCTGTTGATTATGTGTCCAAATGGGTGGAGGCTACTGCATTACCAACCAATGATGCTAAGGTGGTTCTTAGGTTCCTACAAAAGAGCATTTTCACTAGATTTGATTGTAATTCACATAGAGATATAGTGCATTAGTCATCTAGGGTGTTCACATTCATTCTATCAATTGTGGATTTAGTGTGATACGAATATAGTGCATCGAGAGGTGGCCATATTTTACATTCGTGTTCTCGACCAACATTCTATAATGACCAATTAGAAGCAATAGGAAGCATGAAAATCTAAGTTTTGTAATAAGTGAAATTATAATCCCAAAACCCATAAATCTGTATTTATATAATTATAATTTGATTTATCTATATCTCTAATAATCATTAGACAAATTCATCACATTACTCATCTGTTTAAAGAAACCGAAATAATTATAAAATCGGTGTTGTCAGTTGTAATTGCAATTCTATTCTCCGTGGGATCGATATTTTACTTACTTTATATTACTTGTGGATCACGTGCACTTGCGTGTATAAGCTATACTTGTTATACATACAAATATCCCAACATTATACCCAATAATACCCTTTGATATACCCTAAAGGTCTTAAGGAATATGTCAAAGTATACCTCATCATACACAAGATACTATGATGATCTCAAGTATAAGGATCACTTGTACTACTATCACTAGAGGAATTCCTATTGATAGGCGAGTAAAACTCCATTAGGTATTCCTTAGCGAGCCACGTTCAGTGAACTTAATCTCCAATAAGCACCTACATACTTGCTTTAGTGTCTCCACACAAATAATTATGAGATCAATCATCCTTTTCCTAAGAGCAAGCAACGTATGTACTAATATATCCAGATTCACTAATCCCCATTTTAGTAATCCAACGATTAGGAACGATTTTAGTTTTAAGCTTTCTAAGAATTTAGATCTCATTAGTATGATCATCATCATGATTCTAAAAGCATTGCTTAAAACTATGGGTTTATCACATATTAAATAACAGCACCATGTAGATAAAGTAAAATGCCTTTAATAACCGAATAATATTACAAAGTATATGCTACATCATATCAAATATGATTGGCTTGTGTGCACACTACTTTCACCAATTAACCAAAGTCGCCAGTTGGTAAAAGTTTAAATAGATGTACCAACTCATCCGTATTTAAAGGTTTTCGCAATCGAGATGATCCAAATGTGACTCTAAAGAATTGGTCTGTAACCTAAATTCATAGAGTTCGAGAGCTTGCTTAAACGAAGGGAAGGTGTTAGGCACCCCCCTCCGACTTCTGTGAAAACATAGTTACCACTTTCTTAATGTTCTCCTTTGACGCTATGATGAGTATGTGTGTGTGTGTGTGTGCATGTGTGGGTGTTTCTTGGAAACAAATCTAGGATATACTACCTAGCTTGGCAATCGTGAGACGTGCATTATTTTGAAAGCCATTTCGAGCATCTTCGAACCTATGTATGAAGGGTTTGATTTGGGAAAAGATTCAATTAAACGTTAATTTTGATAATGCCTTTTTTAGGATGACGTTTTGAAAATCATGGTTTTCAAACCCTTCGCCAAAATAGGAATTAAAACTCTCCACAATTTTCAATTTTAACTTAATTATACTAATAACCTAAATTGATTCAGTTTTATAAAATCTTGGCTATTTGGGTTCGAAAATCGTTTGATGTGACAAAAGATAAAATCAAGCATCGAAAAAGGGTCGGGGCTATCCATGGGCATGTAAGTCATCGAGACAACCTTGAACACCTCGCCAAGATAGAATCCACTATAACAAGACCTTAAATCCAGTTTTCATGGGACAATACCCTCGATACCGTTTTAAGGCCTGAATGTTCATATACAAATGGTCACATCTCAATATTAAACTTGAAAAATGCGTCCATTATGGGGAATTACGTCAAGATGCAATAAACACGAGGGTTAAGGCCTTGACTCCATTCTTAGGCTCACATACTCAAAATCATAACAAGAGAATAAATATATATAGAGAGAGAGAGAGAGGTCGGTTCTTACACGGACTCCTTAAGCGGATTTCAGAACGGTCTTAAAAAAAATATAGCATGGCCTAGCCATGCTGTCAAAATAAGTAAAGTGGTCAAAATTAAAAAGACTTTCTCTCTATCATAAAGACACAGACCAACTCTTTTGTCTCTTTATTCTTAGCTTTTACTTGTGGGTCCCACTTACAAAACCCTAAAATAAAAAACACCATAAACATAGAAAGACAAATCTCACTTTCACTGTGGTGAGTCAACAGTGCGTTGGTGGCCCATCCTGATGTCGGTGGCCCAACCTAATCCCTCTTCAGTCCGCTATTAAGGTAAGCTCTTAGTGATTTTTTTTTCTCAGATCTTGTTTTCTTTTTATATATATTTAAATCTGGACAGTTAATATTTTTTTTCCAGATCTGTTTTATTAATTTTGTAGTTAATAAGAAAAAAATGATTAAAATTATATAATCATTATTAAATATTTTTTATTTATTTACTATATTTTGGTTGTGGTTTTCACAATTTTATCATATTCTGAAAAGTTAATTACCAAATTTGATCATTATAGGTTTTAATCAAAATGGATTTGGAAGCAAAGTATAGGATGGGAGAAAATTTAGAGTGGGAAAAAGGGGGGAATGTAGACTTTGAATTAGAAAGTAGGCTAAATGAGGAACAATGTGTTGAGTCAGATCCTAATTTTTCAGATATGGTGTATAATCCTCAAGTAGCACCATAGCTGAAACCAAAAATAGGTCAAGAATTTCAAACAATAGATGATGCTTTTAGTTTCTACAATGCATATGCGAAAATATCTGGCTTTAGTGTTCGAAATTGGTCTACCAACAAGAGACGGGGAAGCGATAAGATCATAAGGAAAGAGTTTGTTTTTTGGATACAAGGGAAGGCTACAACAGTAGCGAACATTGAGGCAACAAGGCGCAAGGGATCAATTAAAGAGGGTTGTAAAGCAAAACTTGCTATTGTGATGTCACCTTCAGGCTTATATGTTGTTAGTATATTTGTTGAGGGCCATTTTCACCCATTAATAACTCCACGAAAAACACATTTTTTGTGATCTCACCGTAATATATCGACTGCCCAAAAGGCCCTGACTCAACAGCTTTAGATGGTAAATATACCATCGCATCAACAATTCAATTTGCTTGGAGTGCAGGCGGGGGGGGGGGGGTTGATAATATTGGTTGTACGCAAAGAGATTTGTATAATCTTGAAAGAGATCAGCGCAATGAGATGAAAGGACATAATGGACATATGTTGCACGAGTTTTTAATGGGTGAACAAGGAAAGAATCCATCATTTTATTTCAAAATTGAGTCAAATGATGAAAACAAGATTACTCATTGTTTTTGGGCTGATTCAACCTCTAGACGGGCTTACAATTTTTATGGTGATGTAGTGATATTTGATACTACGTACAACACTAATCGGTATGGATTAATTTTTGTGCCACTAATGGGGGTTAATAATCATGGTCAAACAATAATATTTGCATGTGCATTCTTGAGTGATGAGACCATAGATTCATTTGTTTGGCTTTTCAACCAGTTTTTGGAAGCTATGTCAGGTAATGCCCCTAAGATGATCATTACTGATCAAGATCCAGCTATGACAAATGCAATTTCACAAACTCTACCAACAACATTTCATAGATATTGTAGTTGGCACATTTTAACTAAATTTTCTGAGAAGATAGATTTAGTTAAATACAGTGCTTACTATAAGGAGTTTTCAAATTGCATTTGGAAATCAGAGATTAAAGAAGAGTTCGATTTGAAATGGATAGAGCTGGTTGAGCAGAGTGGGTTAAATGACAATAAATGGCTACAATCAATGTATCAAATTCGTGCTAAATGGGTGTTGGCATATATAAATCATGTTTTCTCAGTTGAAATGTCAAGTAGCCAACGAGCCGAAAGCTCTCACTCATTCTTCAAAAAATATGTTTCAAAAAAAAATTCATTGGTGGATTTTATGATTCAGTTTGGTAGGGGACTTGTGCGTCAACGTCATGAAGAATTATTAGCGGATCACAAAGACATGATTGAGAAGCCTAAAATAAAAATGCTTCACGAGTTTTTGGTGCATATGGTTGATATCTATACACATGAAATATTTTTTAAATTTCAGGATGAGATGTGGGAGAGCTTAACATTTAAATCTGAGCTTATAAATGAGGATGAAGATCATTGTGTGTACAACATTACAAGAAAAAATGGCAGTAATTATCCATTGCGACACATTCATTATGACAAGGTATTGGATTTTGCTTCATGTACTTGCAAAAAATTTGAGAGCATGGGAATCCCTTTTAGACACGTGTTGGGATATTTGCACAAAATGCATGATTATGAAAGATTGTCAAGTCGATATATTTTGAGTAGATGGACAAAAACAGTCAAATCTGGGGTATTCGTTGATGGTAGTGGCATTGAGATAACTGATAATAGGTCATATCTACTTAAGTGGAGTCAATTAATGCAACTAGCTTTGAATGTGGTTAACAAGGCCCTTACTAGCAAAGAAGCAACTAAGGTATATACCGATGCTTTGAGTGGTACACGTGATAAAATTAATCAAATGGTTAGTTGTGGTACAAGTTTTGTTGATACTGTAGAAAGAAGTCAAATTCCAAGTGTAGTTGCTTTAGGGAGTGTGGGTTGCAACTACTACAACGAATCGAGTCAAGTGCATACAAAGGGGTGTGGCAAAAGGCTTAAGGAAGGGAAAGAGAAAGCATTAGGGAGACAAAAAAAATTCTAAAGCTAGACAGTGTAATGGGTGTGGTTTGGTTGGCCAGGCACACGATAAAAGAAATTGTCCCATGCTTACAAATCGGTAAGAAATTTGTAAATTTTTATTCATTTTCATAGATTAGAAGTTGTATCTAAATAATTCATGATATGCCATTTTTGTTGTAGGTATTCACCTTGTCATGACGATGCAACTCCCAACCCAAGTGTAGATGATGATAGTTATTCATCTCTAGGTGATTGTAAAAATCCTCTTATAAAGGATATTTTAATTATAGAGTTTTCAACTAACATTTTGTTTTTCATTTCAGGAATATCACTATAACTTTTACATGGAAATGATGGATGAGATTTTTTCTTTCATGTATTTGGTTAAGGTTGCCATGTTGGGCTTGTTTTACAGTGGTTGTATTAGACTATGGTAGATTTGAAAACTCTAATTAGTGTGGTTTGTCTTAGATTAATTTGAATGTATTTGGATGTAATTTCATGTAATGTGGCTTATTTTGGATGTAATTTGATGTATTTTGTATTTATGGGAACTGCAAGTAAATTTGTAATGCACTGATATGCCACTGTTTGGATCAACTGTTTGGTTTTTGTTAAGTGAATTTTGTATCAATGAGGAAGACACGGTGGTGGATCCAAATTTTGTTACTATTGCTTTCCATTCTAATGCCTTGAAGATTTGAATAATACATAATCCCATTTTATTAGTTTGTAGGTGCACAGTGGTGGATCTAATGTGGGCCAATTTATATTAAAAAGAAATTGTTATAATGTAAACAATAAGGGCCTACGCCACCCTTTGGGTGCAATTGTTATTTTTTATATTTGTATGTCAGTAAAGAGTCTCCTTACGGTAGAGAGGGAGAGAGAAAGTCTTTTTAATTTTGACCACTTTACTTATTTTGACAGCATGGCCAAGCCATGCTTTGTTTTTTTTAAGACCATTCTGAAATCCGCTTAAGGAGTCCGTGTAAGAATCGGCCTATCTATCTATCTATATATATATATATATATATATATATATATATATATATATATATATATATAATAGATAGCGATGATTTAGGAAAGGGTTCCCGTATACCCTATCCTTTTAATTAAACAACTGAAACTAACATTTCGAGGAACTACTGTAAGACCCCAACTTCTATTGAATAAAATTTAATTTTTTTATAACTATTATACTAAACAGTAAGGTGTTAAAAAACTGATAAAGTTAAGGAAGATATGTGCAAATTATAAAATAAAAAGTATGTCGGAGAATATTCCTTCTGTCGGGAAATATTAGATAAAGTACGACGACGCCGAAACAACCAATCATTGGTGGACTCCACAATGACGTAATTGTCGGATATAAAAAACGACATAAATAACTTTTTAATAAAAAATTGTCAACGGTACTATCATTTTTAACTGTTTAAATACCCGGTGATAAAAGTACAGTAACACACGGTATTCTACAGTGGCACACGGCATTCTACAGTGTCACATGGTATTGCACAGTATTTCATAATCATTGATTCTATAATTATTACTGTAACAATTGCATATTATTTTAACTCAATAATTGTTACAGTAGTAACTGCACATTATTTCGTATTATTAAATCAACAATTGTCATGACACAGTAACTCATATTATTTGATATGATATTATTAAACCAAATAACATTATTGGCAATGTCTAGAAGTTCTGTTAAGGAAAAGGGTTATTTAATTGCGCACCGTTTATATGGAAGGCCCCCTCTTTCCTGAGAACGATCTGGTTGTCAGTATTGTAAGTCTATAATATTTATACTTAGAAGGATTTAGTGTTGAATAGTGAGCATCAGTCCAATGTAGCAAATACATGAATTTAGGGTTATCACAATAATTGTCATAGCATTTCATATTATTGAACCAAAAATTGACATTGTAGTGAGGGTAGAAATGGAAAGTTACGTAATTAAAAGTCACGAATATTAAACTGTTAGACATACTCATTATTTGAAGAACACTAATATCTGTGATAATAATACATTAAGTCAATAATGAAGATGATGAATATTATAATAATAATTGTGAATAGTAAAAGAAAATGTAATCTTGAAATGTGAAAAATATGAATAATTAATATGTGGTAGATTAAAGATAATTTTTTTTATGAATGGTAGAAACTAAAAATAATGATAATGGATTAATATGTATAAATCATTATGAAAAAAATAATGATAATGGATTAATATGTGTAAATCATTATGAATAAATAATGATAATGAATGAAAATGGATAATCACTATAAATAACAAATTTAAAGTAATAATAATGGATGAAAATGGATAATCATTATAAATAATAAATTTAAAGTAATGATAATGGAGGAATAATATATTTATAAAATGTGGAAGGTTTTTGGCTATAAATAGGAAGGTTTAGCATAAGGAATTTCATAACTTCCTTACTTACATTTCTTTCACTCTCTAAAAATTTCTTAAAGTAAATTCTCTCTAAGTATGCGAGGCTATCTTGAGTATTTATGAAAATCAGTAAAACTACAAGTATTGTTCAAGTAAGTCTTTATATAAAAATTGAGAACCCCTCACCACTAGATATAGATCTAAGATTCTACGGGATAACCCATACATAAATAATCAACTTCCCAATAAAACAATCGATAAAAGGGAGTTAATTCCAAAATAAAACAATAAATTATTAAAGAGACATCATCGGGTGGTTATGAAGAAATTACATTCGTGAGAAATCCTCTCTAACTACCCAAGTCCAAGAATTATGCTTTAACGGCTTACGAAAATTTCAAATGATAATATATTTGTAATACAAATGAATTTCAAAATACAATAGTTGATACAATATGCTAGATCCAAGCTAAATCTACACAACTAATGCAAAAGGATTGAATTTTTCACCTTGGGGTGAGAGAATAATGCCTCCTTGAGCTTTGAATTGAATGAAATCACACCAATCTAGCTAAAAATTTAGGGAGATCTACTAGATCTAGACTCAATTTTGTGTTTCTCTTTCTAAGATTCTCCTACTTCTCTCTAAATTTTATTCTTTTTCTCTCAAAATTCCCAAAAATCTCTTCAAAAAATACTGAAAATTGTCTTATATAAACCCCAGGCTTGGCCGCAGGTCTACCTGTGGCTGACCACAGGTCCACCTACGACTAGCCCAGCTAGGGCCCACTTGCCTCAATTTTTGTGTCGCGACATCAATTTTTCGTGTCGTGCGCTGAAACATCTATAACTTTCAATCCGAAAACAGTTGCAAGACGTGTCACACCATTTCGAAAAGCTCTTTTCGAGAGCTACACAATGACATAAAATTTGACCAATTCCGGATCCAAGAAGATAAAGCAAAATGCAAAAATAAATCTTCCCATAGATATCAACCAGTCAACCGTCATGTCTTACATAGTTTGGCGCTCGGTAGTCATCGTGATAGCTTTGTGTGCTAATTCTGGGTCTTGTAATCCTTCACTCGGATGTCATATCGTCGAGGCGAAATGACGCTTTTGCCCTCTTGTCATGGTTAGATAACAATTGCAAAATTTCGAATCTCTACACCAGGTATTGAGGTCATTATAAATTAAAAGAGCACTCTTATTGAGCTCCTTATTTTAGTGCTTCGGATGCTGGTTGTGTGTTGGAGTACTATGAAGTTATCATGTGATTACCACAACAGAAACTCATTAAAGACATTCAAGTTGGCAGAATGGTAAAAATATTACAATACTGTCATTGAATTGCTAGAAATGGAATGAAGAGTGAGGCACAGATACAGACACGGGGGAGAGAGAGAACAAAAACAAAAAGCTTGTCACATCTAACATCATTGTATAAAGAAAGATTAATTATAAAGTGAAATAAACAATCACCACATGTTAAATAATTTAAACGTTAAACCCTTGGTAGTTGCAGAATGAAAAGGCAGCAGAAAGACGGAATGCTCCAAACAGTTTACCTATACACACCATAAATGGCAATCATCAACCCAAGTCATTAGATTTCAATCTTGTTTCCCAAAATGAAAACCTACAAACACTCGCAAAAAGCATACAACATTAAAATCTCCTCCTGGGACTTCTTGAACGATGCCCTCGTGGTGATCTACAACAGAGAACAGCAAAAGCACATTATGACTAGGGAAAATTGACTACATATCTTCATAACCTACATTATGGTATATTTTTGAGTTTTAGTTTGGCGGAAACAGAAGGGTTGGAAAGAAAAGTTCTTCCTAAATCACATCCTTTCCCTTCCCCCAGTATAAAACTCGCATACAGGCCCTAAAGTTCAATATTAAGTTCCCCTCAAATATTCAGATTTTTGGCTGATAACAGTAACTAGTGACAAAGCTCAAAAAGTCATTTACCCTTGTCCCATCCAAAGAGCTTCTCTCAGTCCACAATGATAGAAGTTTAAACATTTGTGACAATTATAAATTTGACTACAAATAGGATCTGATTCTTAAGGGATGATTAAAATGGCTCATTACTAAAGTTACTTAGATGATTATTGCAATAGGTTGCAACAGTCATTGCAATTAGACTTTGGTATCTGTGCTCAAATTTTCAAAATATTATAGGAGGGAATATTTTTTAAACCTTTCAAAATAACCTTCATCTTCCACGTAAAAACACTATCACCAGTACCACTAAATTAAAAAAAACAAAATTGATAATAAATAAAAAAAATAAAAAATAATTAAACAAAAGGTAAGGTTTTTTCTCTAGCAATAAGAGAAAATATCAGGGCACACATATCAAGCTAAAGGACCCAAAAACATCTGTCAAGCTAAAGGACCCAAAAACAACATCTGTCAAGCTTAAGGGCCTAAAAAGCATCTTCATTTGTTGATTTCAGAATTTTAAGTATACAGTTGTTTTGGATGTACTAGTGCCACTGTACAGTTATGTTGAACACTGCCTTAATATTTACTACCTCAGTAACTCCGTTCCGAAATATAAGATCAATATTGACTTTTGTAAAGTTAATTGAGATATTTTTATACTCAAAATTGACATGAATTAATTTCGTTTTATACATTACAATCATTTCTGAATTACATCAATTCTTTAATTTGAAAATATGTGGAATGACTTTGAAAAGTCAAACTTGATATAGAAGACAAAATCATCTACAAAATGTGAAAAAACATTTGAGAAGGAGATACCTCAAATGGTAGGAGAATTAGGAATTGGTTTGTTTTCAATTTATTGACAATTTCCAACCTACCAGCTTTATTGAAACTTTGGATGGAGATATACGAGCGAGAAAGTATAAGCAGTGACGTGCCAACAAGGTGACAAAATTTATATGCAACTTGTAACTTAAATAAAATGAATTAATTTTTTTAGGAGTGTATTAAAGATGCAATCTCAAAACACGAGATTAGAATAGGCACGCAAATTTATGAATTACAAAAATGGCTAATATCAAACAAGAAATCATGAAGAATACCATATCGCAGCAAACAGTCAACAGAAAGATGCTCATACAATTACACAATTTTAAAAGGTCCTATTTTTGCTTTATACACAGAAGTGGATGCTTTCTTTACACAACTAATAGGGAGATAACTAGGGCAACTAAAACTATTCGTATCGTTACATTTGCGTCAATGTGTGAGTGTGAGAGAGGGAAAATGACAGACAGAAATATAAAACGAGAGGTTACTGCTGTCCTCTCATTTCCCTATATAATTTCTACTCATGGACAGAAATAATTCATGAAGGAAGGAAAACAGAACATTTTGCCTTTTTGGTGTCGTCTTGCGAAATTCTAAAATTTAAGATTGATGTGATTCAAATACGTTGTGAAAATAACAAATTTTGTATATTGTAGTAATTTTTTAGATCGTTTACAATAATTGAAGTTCTAGAAACTAAAATCAATCAAATTATATCAATTTAAAATTTTTACAAATTGACTTCGAAAAGTAAAAAATGGGACTCTTTTTGTGAAACATAGGGAGTCTTATATTAAACTTGATTCAAAGTCTAATTCCTCATTATACATCTTTTCACCAAAACTGACCCTATTTGACAAAGGTTTAAAATAAGCAAGTAGCGAATTGATAAGCACACTAAAATTGCAACAGACATATCTCCTCCTTGCATTTCTCCTTTTGAAGGGACCTTTGCTAAATGCCCAATCAACTGTGATGGTTTGTGTAACACCCCCTTTCTGAATTTATAGAAAGGGAGGTCACGTGCAAAGCACAACAGAAATATAAACTAATACCAAAATTATAAACCAGAAAAGATTAGTCTGAAGAAGTATTAACAACCGCCCAACCGGCTCAAAATACATACTTGTTTAGTACATCCTAATCTTAATAAAGGTTCAATACAACTCTAAACAGAGACTCAAACATCAAAACATAACCAAAATATCTAAACCATCTAGGTGAGAAGCTCTCATCACACTTGCCCATGATCCCCTTGAGTACCTGCCAGAAGAAAGACACAGCATGAGCCAAATGCCCAGTACGGATATAGAGAACAGAAATATGAACTGAATTCAACTAAATCAATTAATGAACTGAACTGAAACGAATTAACACAATGAAGTAATAGGCTGAATCAAAGGGCTGGGTGTTATTTCATACCGAGCTCAGAAATATAGCTTGCCACATAGACAAGTCAAATAATGCCACATAGACAAATCACACATTGGACTGCAGATCCAAATGCATGCAAAATCGGAAAGTGTGTTTGGCACAACATCAACAATCCGCAGAATAGAACAGAAAACTAGGGTCAACCCATACGCCTCCCACAACAAATCACCAAATGACCAACTCCCATAAGAGCACAAAACGGAGACGCCGTGAACTGATCACACTGCCACGGAAAGTGTCATGTCTCTCGTGCCAAGACGGCATGCCTGTGGTACCCCCACAGGTGGTTATAGCTCAAGTATACCCTACGGTATATTCTAACAAAAATATGATGTCACAACACATGCGACATAATACCAACAAAAAATGGGGTTCTAATGTGTATATGTCAAATCAAAACAAATCATCGATACAAGCCTCCAAAATATATTGACATATAAATATCAAAATAATTCTAAACATGATAATCCAACTCAAAGAGTACAAATACGAGTTCTATGTATCAACGCTAAAACAAAAACTATCATATTAATGTCACATGAAACAATTATGGTAATTAATAACGAAATTCAAAATGAGAAACAAAACGAATTAATTAAATTTCAAAAAGAGTTTCGCTGAAGGAGTACGGAATCCGTACCTGGAGTACGTAATGCAATACCCACAATTACAGATGCAATTGGTTAAACTCGCTCAATATAATCTATTCACAAAAATAATACATTTTATTAAATACTACAATATTAGTATTTAATAGTTTTTATGCATATATTGCACCCTCCATATTATTAATTAAATTAATAAATTAAAGAGAACATTTTCTTATAATTGAGATACTTAATATTTATCCAAAATAATGCCAAAATATTAACTAACAACTAACTAAAATATATTAATTAAAATTATAAAATAATAATACAGAAAATTAAATTAATACACAAGAAAGAAAGAAAAAGAACATACCCGAAATTATGAAGTTCGCAGTCTGCTTACGCCCTTAATACTGAAAATTTTTACTAAGGAGGTCCTTACCAAAAAGGACTTCACACAAAAAGGTTTTCTCAAAATAAGAAAAATCCTTATTGTTCATAGTTTAAAACAAAGGTTAATCATATATTTATAGGTAAAAGAAGGGGAGGAGCTTTAATAGTTGGGCAATGTGGGACTTAAACAAGGCATGAGTATTACATTACTTCCCCCTTAAAAAGATTCCGTCCCCGGAATTAAAAGAAAAAGAACATGCCTAATTATCAAAAAGATGCGGATACTCCGCCCGGATAGACTCCTCCATCTCCCAAGTTGCCTCTCGTTCCGAATGATTTTTCCACAAAACTTTAACAAACGAAATTGTTTTCCTCCTCATAATCCGCTCTTGACGATCTAAAATTTTCTCGGCTTGTTCCTCACAAGTAAGATCCTTCCGAATCTTATCGAACGGATATTGTACCACATGCAACGGATGATAATGATAACTTCTCAACACCGACACATGGAACACATTATGCACATGAGCTAATTGTGGAGGCAGAGCTAACCGATATGCAACTTCGCCAACCCTTTCCAGAATCTCAAATGGCCCAATATAACGCGGACTAAGTTTACCTTTCAATCCAAATCGTCGAATACCCTTCCAAGGAGAAACTTTTAAAAACACGTGTTCACCAGGTTGAAACTCTAAGGTCCTCCTATGCTTATCAGCATAACTCTTCTGCCGTGATCGAGCCGACTGCAATTTCTCCTTAGCCACCGCCACCTTCTCCGTAGTGATCTGAACTAACTCAGGCCCTTCTATGATCTTTTCACCAACCTCATCCCAACAAGTTGGTGCCCGACACTTCCTACCATATAATGCCTCAAATGGAGCCATATCAATACTTGCATGCCAGCTATTGTTATAAGCAAACTCAACAAGGCTCAAGTAATCATCCCAATTACCCGACCATTATAATGCGCAAGACCTTAACATATCCTCTAAAGTCTGAATAGTCCTCTCAGATTGCCCATCAGTTTGTGGATGGAAAGAAGTACTGTATTTTAATCGAGTGCCCCAAGCTCATTGAAACCCTTTCCAGAATCGTGAAGTGAACCGTGGGTCTCGATCTGAAACAATTGACACTGGAGTTCCATGAAGTCTAACCACCTCCTGTTGAAAGATTTGTGCTAACTTGTCTACAGAATAACCCTCCTGGATAGCTAAGAAGTGCGCTGATTTGGTCAATCGATCTACTACAACCCAAATAGCATCATTCTTCTTGAAAGTTTTTGGTAACCCAGTCACAAAATCCATTGTAATATCCTCCCACTTCCAAACAGGAATATCTAATTGTTGCAGTAATCCACCAGCACGTTGATGCTCAATTTTCACTTGCTGACAAGTAAGACACCTACCCACATATTCAGCCACATCTCGCTTCATCCCATTCCACCAAAAATTCTTCTTTAAATCCTTATACATCTTCGTAGAACCCGGATGAATAGAAAATGGTGAACTATGAGCCTCAGCCAATACTGCCTCCCGAATAGTTGGATCCGACGGCACACATAACCGCTTACCCAACCAAATCACGTAATGGTCATCAATACGAAACTCAGGCTGCTTTCCCCCCTCCAAATTTTGCGCTATAGCCCATAACTCGCCATCTTCTTTCTGAGCTTCCTTAACCTTCGAGATAAGAGAGGGCTCCACTCTCATACCTGCTAAAAGTCCATCTGCACCTTGTACATACAACTCCAACTCCAACCGTTCCATATCTGAAATAAGTTGTGGTTGTGTAATAAGGGCTGCTACACTCCCTGAACTCTTTCGGCTAAGTGCATCTGCAACTACATTCGCCTTCCCGGGGTGATATTGAATTCTAGAATCATAATCTTTGAGAAGCTCCAACCAACGCCTTTGCCTCATATTGAGCTCCTTCTGAGTGAAGATGTACTTAAGACTTTTGTGATCAGTGAAGATATCACAAGTCTCGCCATACAAATAGTGCCTCCAAATTTTCAAAGCAAAGATTACTGCTGCCAACTCCAAATCATGAGTGGGGTAGTTCACCTCATAAGGTTTAAGTTGTCTAGAAGCATAAGCAATCACCTTACCGTGTTGCATCAAAACACACCCCAAACCCTTCTTAGAAGCATCACTATAAATTTGGTAACCTCCTGTCCCTGATGGCAATGTAAGTATTGGAGCTGTCACAAGCCGTTTCTTCAACTCCTCAAAGCTCTTCTCGCGCTCCTCGTTCCACACAAACTTCGTGCCCTTTTTCATCAATTGAGTCAATGGCAAAGCAAGTAAAGAGAACCCTTCTACAAATCGCCTATAATACCCTGCCAAACCTAAAAAGCTCCTAACCTCCGTCACTGTAGTAGGTCTTGGCCATTTAGTGATAGCTTCAACCTTCGCAGGATCCACTTTAATGCCTTCAACAGACACAATGTGACCCAAAAATATAACCTGCTCCAACCAAAACTCGCATTTGGAGAATTTAGCATATAGTTTCTCTTTTTGTAAAATTCCCAAAACTATGCGAAGATGTTCCTCATGCTCCTCCTTAGACTTAGAGTAAATCAAGATGTCATCAATAAAAACAATAACAAATTTATCCAAATACTCTCTAAACACCCGATTCATCAAATCCATAAACACCGCCGGAGCATTAGTCAACCCGAATGGCATCACCAAAAACTCGTAATGCCCATAGCGAGTACGAAAAGCTGTCTTAGAGACATCTTCATCTCTTACCCTCAATTGATGATAACCCGATCTCAAGTCTATCTTCGAAAAATACTTCGCCCCTTGAAGTTGGTCAAATAAATCATCAATCCTCGGTAAAGGGTACCGATTCCTGATGGTAATCTTGTTTAACTCTCTATAGTCTATACACAATCTCATAGACCCATCCTTCTTCTTTACAAATAAAACCGGAGCTCCCCACGGTGACACACTTGGTCGAATTACACCACGATCTAATAATTCTTGCAATTGCTCCTTCAACTCTTGCAATTCCAATGGTGCCATCCTATACGGTGCCTTAGAGATAGGCTCTGCACCAGGAACAAGCTCAATGGTAAACTCAACTTCCCGTTGCGGTGGCAATCCTGATAATTCCTCAGGAAACACATCGAAAAATTCACGAACAATTGGAACATCCTCAATACGAGACTCTCTCATAGAGGTGTCATTCACAAATGCTAAATATCCCTCACAACCCCTAGCCACCAATTTTCCAGCTTTTAGAGCTGAAATTAATTTCACCACCTTACCCGGTCGTGAACCTTGATACACAAAATCTGGGGACTTCAAATCCCTAAAGATAATTCTCTTCGATTGACAATCAATAGTGGCCTGATGTTTATCTAACCAGCCCATTCCAAGAATCACATCAAAATCGTGCATACCCATCGGCAAAAGATCTACCCTACGAATCTTATCTCCAAAACTAATAGGACAATCTCGATACAAATCAGAGATAGCAATAGAATTTCCCATCGGGGTAGTAATAGACATAACAGAATTTAAAGACTGAGACGACACACCAAGGTGTCGAACAAAAGAATTTGCAACAATCGAATGGGTAGAGCCAGTATCAAATAAAATGGAAGCTTCACGATTGCCAACTATAAGAGTGCCAGAAACAGTACCTGGCGCACCTGCTGCCTGATTATGTGTCAAGGCAAAGACCCGTCCACCGCGGCGCTGACCAACATTGCCACCATTATCACCAATTCCATCATTACCACGTGGTCGAGTACAATCTTTGGCAAGATGACCTAACTGACCGCACAAAAAGCATGCACCAGTAACTCTATGACAAGGTCTCCCTGGATGGTTAGCCCCACAAGTAGCACAAGGAGTTATTGGAATAAGATTAGGGTTACCCCCGCCTGCTGGTCCTGGGTAACGACTTTGATTTTGCCCTTGTTGACGATTCTGCCATTGCTGACGATTATGACCTTGCTGAGGCAATTGTTGATAGCTTGTGTTCTGATTCTGGCCACGCCACTGTCCCTGTTGACCACCTCGGTTCTTATTCCACTGACCATTCTGATTTTTCCCCTGTTGACCCGAAACTTGACTCTGTTGGTCATCTCTATCCCTCTTCCGACTTCCTTCCGGTTTAGAAGCTCGAAAGTCTTGTCGCTCCATCTCAATATTCTTGGTTGCATTAGCCACTACTGACACATCTTCGAATTTAATGTTAATGAGATGTTGACGATATTTATAATGAATTCTCCACTTAAATTTCTCAGCTTGTTCTGCTGCAGTCCCTGCTGAGGTTCCTGCAAAACTTGCTAACCTAGTGAACCTTGTCATAAAATCTGTAACAGACTCATCCTCCTTCTGCCGTATAGACAAATATTCTCTACCATAAGCCTCTTTATCAGCAGCTGAGAAATATTGTTGATAAAAGATATCACAAAACTCTGCCCATGTAAGTGCCTCCACAAATCCATCACCCTTTGTTACTTTCATTGTTTTCCACCACCTTTGCGCATCCCCCTCTAATTTATAAGTAGCTAGCACCACTTTTTGGTTATCCGAACATCCTAGCACATCAAATATCTTTTCTAAATGGGCAACCCAATTCTCTGCATCAATTGGAGTTGGAGCTGAAGTGAATGAATGTGGTTTCTGTTTTTGAAATCTCTCTAACCACAAATACATCGGAACAACAGATGGATTAATCCCAACAGTATTCACTCCTTCTTCATTTGTCTGCGAACCACCATTCCCGAGGTTCCCCTGATTAGGAATTTCTGGCGTCGGTTGTTGCATTGCCTGAACGACTTGTGCCACCAATTGCGGCAAAGCCTGATTAATCGCCTGATTTACCAAAGCTGCCATTTGAGCATCATCTTGATTATTCGATTGCACATCATGCTGCATATCAGAATGTAACTCGGGTTGGCGCACACCTCTTCCCCTACTATTTCCTCGTCTACCAGCAACTCTAGCGGATCTACGAGCCATCTAATAAAGAAAAACAACGGACTGAAGCAAAATAATTTGAATATGATTAACATAATAGCTGAACGAAATATCAAATGGAACAAAAATCTAGCCCAAAGTCTACCCATAACTCACAGGTCGAACCTAAATAGGTTTCTACAAGAAAGAACCTAGGCTCTGATACCAACTCTATAACACCCCCTTTCCGAATTTATAGAAAGGGAGGTCACGTGCAAAGCACAACAGAAATATAAACAAATACTAAAATTATAAACCAGGAAAGATTAGTCTGAAGAAGTATTAACAACCGCCCAACCGGCTCAAAATACATACTTGTTTAGTACATCCTAATCTTAATAAAGGTTCAATACAACTCTAAACAGAGACTCAAACATCAAAACATAACCAAAATATCTAAACCATCTAGGTGAAAAGCTCTCATCACACTTGCCCATGATCCCCTTGAGTACCTGCCGGAAGAAAGACACAGCATGAGCCAAATGCCCAGTACGGATATAGAGAACAGAAATATGAACTGGATTCAACTAAATCAATTAATGAACTGAACTGAAACGAATTAACACAATGAAGTAATAGGCTGAATCAAAGGGTTGGGTACTATTTCATACCGAGCTCAGAAATATAGCTTGCCACATAGACAAGTCAAATAATGCCACATAGACAAATCACACATTGGACTGCAGATCCAAATGCATGCAAAATCGAAAAGTGTGTTTGGCACAACATCAACAATCCGCAGAACAGAACAAAAAACTAGGGTCGACCCATACGCCTCCCACAACAAATCACCAAATGACCAACTCCCATAGGAGCACAAAACGGAGACGCCGTGAACTGATCACACTGCCACGGAAAGTGTCATGTCTCTCGTGCCAAGACGACATGCCTGTGGTACCCCCACAGGTGGTTATAGCTCAAGTATACCCTACGGTATATTCTAACAAAAATATGATGTCACAACACATGCGACATAATACCAACAAAAAAGGGGTTCTAATGTGTATATGTCAAATCAAAACAAATCATCGATACAAGCCTCCAAAATATATTGACATATAAATATCAAAATAATTCTAAACATGATAATCCAACTCAAAGAGTACAAATACGAATTCTATGTATCAACGCTAAAACAAAAACTATCATATTAATGTCACATGAAACAATTATGTCAATTAATAACGAAATTTAAAATGAGAAACAAAACGAATTAATTAAATTTCAAAAAGAGTTTCGCTGAAGGAGTACGGAATCCGTACCTGGAGTACGTAATGCAATACCCACAATTACAGATGCAATTGGTTAAACTCGCTCAATATAATCTATTCACAAAAATAATACATTTTATTAAATACTACAATATTAGTATTTAATAGTTTTTATGCATATATTGCACCCTCCATATTATTAATTAAATTAATAAATTAAAGAGAACATTTTCTTATAATTGAGATACTTAATATTTATCCAAAATAATGCCAAAATATTAACTAACAACTAACTAAAATATACTAATTAAAATTATAAAATAATAATACAGAAAATTAAATTAATACACAAGAAAGAAAGAAAAAGAACATACCCGAAATTATGAAGTTCGCAGTCTGCCTACGCCCTTAATACTGAAAATTTTTACTAAGGAGGTTCTTACCAAAAAGGATTTCACACAAAAAGGTTTTCTCAAAATAAGAAAAATCCTTATTGTTCATAGTTTAAAACAAAGGTTAATCATATATTTATAGGTAAAAGAAGGGGAGGGGCTTTAATAGTTGGGCAATGTGGGACTTAAACAAGGCATGAGTATTACAGTTTGAGTAAGGAGTTCACCTCCGTCCATTTCGGCTATGGCTTTCTCTGCTTCTTCAAAGTTCTCATATTCAATCAGTGCATACCCCTGTAGATCGAGATATCGTGCTAAATAATTTAGCAAACGTCATCAACAAAGTCTAAACCCCAAAAACAAAACAAAACAAAAACAAACAAAAATAAAGGCCAGGGCATAGTTAGTTATTTAAGGCGCACCGAGGCGCAAAGGTTTCTCCGGGGCCTAGGCGCGAGGCGAGGCGCACGCCTTATCGAAGTGAGGCACATATACTAAAAATACAATAAAATATATAATATTATATATACTAGTATCTATCAACTAATTATTCAAACTCCTAATCAAGTTTAAGAAGTATAAAATCTCTCCAAAGCATAGTGGCAATGCTTTCACTTAATGAATACATGGTGACAATGCTAAAAAGATTAATTTTTTCCGAGTAAAAATAAAATATGCATCACCAATTTAGCCAATCATCATCATCAACACACAAATTTAAAACAAAGATGTATATATATGTTGTAGAAATTCAAGCCAAGAGTAGAGGATGACAATATTAAAAATAAAAATTTCAAACAACTAACCAAATTACTACAAATTACATGAGCAAACTCAATATTATTTAATAATAAAAAATTAACATATATACCCACTACAAACACACTACTTACACAAGTTCTTTTTTTTTTTAACAGAACGAAGCACATGAAAGAGAAAAAAAAAATTAAAACATTAAATTAAACCAAAAGACCCACGTGGGGATGTTGACGGATTACCCATGAAAACCTGCAGCGTATATATATACACACAGGTGACATGAAAGAGAAAAATAAAAAGTAAAAAATAAAAAATTGGAGATGAGATCTGGGTACCAGTCCCGACCGAGAAGAGATGGAGATGAGATGGGATGAGATGAAGATGAAGATGAGATGGGATGGAACCATCGCTGATTGAGGGAGTAGCTGATTGAGGGAGTCACCGATTGAATGAGTCGCGATGCAAGGTTTTTCGTTTCTCTTTCCTTTCTTTCCTTCTTTGTTTAAGGTCGATTGGCCTTTTCTGTTTCCCTTTTAATTGTATCCAACGGCTGAGATGGAGTCTAAATTATAAAAATAAAAAAAAATAAAAAAAACCAACGGATGAGATTTTGTCACTTACCATTGAAGTTGACTGTCGCAAGAGTCTCATAACATATTTGTCTCATCTTTTGATGAAAAGCACAAAATGGACCACAGGAACAATGTTACTCAATGGGTGTAATTAAACAGAAGAAACCTGGCTACAAGGGCATGCGGAGGACTTGTTGTCAGCCTGTCACACAGACTGGCCTAAGAAAGCAGCTACCTTGCTTGTGATGCAAGTGGAACCATATGTTGGAAAACTCATAAATAGTGGACTAAGTGATGGACTTTGCTTGACAGCTTGAGTACCACAAAGAATCTCTCCCCAGAAATTGTCAAGACCACAAAGTTCAGAATGAAGTTGGGGTTATTTTAGGAAAGTAGTTTAGTATTCTCTGGAAGAAGCATATATAACATCTGAGTTTGTTATGTGTAGAAGTGGGAGTAGGTTAAGTAAGACTTGTGTTAGCCAAAGTAGTGTAAGATAGTCTCTATAAATCTAGGGTGCAGTCATTGTCTTATGCATGTTGAATTTGATATTGAATCTGAATATTGAGAGTCACACGAATTGTGCTCTTCTCCCTTATCCTTTTTCCAGTTCTTCCCCATTCTCTTCTCTTTCTGCCCATTTGTCTCCCTTAAACTCTATAACTGAACTCTGAAATCTGTTAATCTACCTGTTTACTTTCTGTTTTTTGAAGTTCAAGACCTTTAGGGTCCTGACAGAAATCCCAAAAGCATTAGAGCTTAGAGCATGCCAATACAGCAAGGTCAAACAAAATTCAATAGCAAATGAGAACAACCGTGCAAACAGATATTGGCCTACTATCAATGAACCATCTGTAGGAGAATGCTCTCAAAAGCTTGCCACAATGGTCTACATCAGTCTACCTTTCTTCCCAACCGAAATGAAAAGTTTTTTCGAAACTAAATTATGACCCCAAAAAAAAAAAAATTTAGGGTCCACCCCTCCCAGATCCATCAAGTAATGGAGAAACTAGATCCTAATTTTTATGAGCAGTAACAAAAATGCTGACATATAGCAAGGTAATAGATGCATTAGGAATCTGAAACTAATTATATGTCCATGATTTGATTTCTAATGACGCATTATACATGCAACGTGTCTACGCTATCATCGTAGTTGTTACATGGAAATAGTACACATTCTTCACCTTAACAAATCCAGTTCAACGATCAAGATTCAAATGCAAGTTCTTAATCTCCCCATACTCTCCAAATGCATTCTGAAGGTCGTCCTCCTGTGCCTCTTCATGAACTCCAGTAACCAAAATAATCCATCCTTCAATAGCTGCAAAAAATCGCTTTAATTAGAAATGAGACTACAATGCTTAATAGGAGGTCTACAATAATTCTTGAAGAGTACGAGTATGGAAACTCCCAACTTTTTGAGCAGACTTCAACCGACTAGAACCAGTTGAGAAATGTCCCTAAAGCTCTGCCCTTGTGTCTAGTTGCCAGTGCGGTTGGGATACGGCAACTAAGCATATGTAGCAGGACTCTATGATTATAGGCTTTAGATCTGATTAAAATCCATGATGGTATATTGGTACACATCTCTTCTAAAATTACAAATGACAAAAAGAGAAAAAATGGGAGAAATGCATTGTCATAGTTGCAGTCTATTAAGCATGGACACAGGAAATAACACTACATGTACACGCCAATATACCGACAACATAAATCCTAGAAAAGGACACGGACGTGTTGAGGACAAATTAACAAAGAAATATAAGCAACTACAAGTCTAGAAGTATATACAAACGAGATATATACAGAACATAGGTTTGGCTTGTGAATGGTTTTCTTAGCTTCTTTTCCAACCAAATGACACATTTCGTAATAAGGAAAAATCAAATATAAAGTGTCAATTTCATAATTTACTAAAATAGCAGCTATTTTAAGGCACTATTTAAGAAAGATAAAACATAAACTTAATAGTTAACTAAGATAGTAGCATGTGGCATGAATCTAGTACGTAATGATGAATATCATCTCCTACTCATGCATATTACTTAAAAAATTTTGACAAGATTAATTAGTTTTGCCCAATTATTCTTGTCATGCTAATATAAAAATGTTTATTCTAATAACTAAACAACCTTGATACACAAGAAATAGAATTCACATAATACATTTATAGGACAAGTTTATGTAAGAACAAAAGGAATACATCATCAGAATGCCTCCATAGTCGCCTTCTAAAAAATATGCAAAATTCACCACTATAAAACTGCATAGGTGACCCCAAAAGAGGTGGGATGAAGAAGAGAGTTTTTTTTTGGCGACCAACTCACAAGTGCGACTCTCCATCACGGAAACCTAGTTGTTATCAACGACTCTACTATTGTGTATCCCCTATATCAAAACTTTTTAAGTTTTCTTGAGATAAATACTAGTACCCCCATTAAGACGACAATATCAAACGATATCCCATCCCATTGTTAAAAGAAAACAGATCACAATTCACAACAGCACATATTCGTTGACGAAGAAGGAAATAAGTTGCAATGATAGCGGTGGATGGTGACAGCAATCGTGGTCTATCTAGTTAACGCTTAGGCAGCTAAGCGGGTGCCTAACACCTTCTCGCCAAGGTTGTGCAACATCTAGCACCTAGGAAGGTGCCTAACCATTGTTTTAAAAAGTTATGCTGCTATTTGTATCGCATTTCTTTATTGCATCATGCATGATGCTCCTTTTTCCAGTTTCATAAAGTGTGAGGGAACTCTATTTTCCGAGATTTTCATTTTTTTAGGAATCTCGTGGATTTAGAGTCTCGTGAAACTATATCTCTACTGATCTCACTTGATTGTCCAATTTTGCTCCTTTGAAGGCATCTGGACCTTAGCTCCAACTGACCAATTTTGATTCTTTGATGAGGCATCAGGACCTTAGATCCAGCTGGTACCTTTTGACTTATCCCTCTCTTTTGACTCGCTATGTTGTTACTACAATGTGCCCATTAGCTTCGTACATTTGGAAAGTAAGGTCCCTTCCAACCGAAGGTTTTGTGTGGTCATTGATTTACAAAGATTCAATAATAATAATCTTTCTATCAGGATCGCAAACTTTATAAGGTTATCTACGAGCTCTTGTTCTAGGCACAGGGTTGCATAATGAGGCTCATTCTCATTTATTTAAGCATTGTTTTGTTGTTTGGGCTTGTGGAGTTCTCTCCTTGGAGTGTTGGGAAAGAAGTGGGATGCCTTGCTTCAATAGAAGATACAAAGTTATGAACCAATGGTGCAGCTGTAAGGCCATGGACTACCAGTCAATAGCACCGGGGACGCACACTGCACAAACGCACGAGGCGACAATTTTGTATCCCCAATTTTGTGAATTAAACAGAAAAGAAGTCGGGAAGGGAAGGAAAGAAGGGAAAGAGAAAGGAAAAATCAAAATAATAATTAAATATATATAGTAAAACTAATATATAGCTATACATTTAATAATTATGAGCACCTGAATCTCCATTTTTTAATATTTGACGAACCCCTGTGTAAGCAACCGCATCCCGCACCTATATCCTTACTGCCTTGGGTAGAAGACATGACGTTAATTCATTTTCAAGGATTAAGAAGCAAGAGGGATTCCAAAATTGTATGTAGGTGCATTTTCTTTTCAGTTTTATTAGGAATTTGGAATTGGAACAAGTGGAATCCTAGACTCTTTAGAAGGAGGAGCTGCTTACCTTTTAATTTAATTCTATGACTACATATTATATAAGAAAAATGCAAACAAGAAGTTTCATAGTCACTGTTATCTCAAATGGCTCGCTATTCTTGAGGTAAAGTTAACTGTTGAAAGAACTATTTGAAAAATTAATGCTAAAATTCAGCATCTTAAAGTCTTCAAAGTTGAGTTACTGGCAAAAAAATTCGCATGCTAGTTGTCATTGTAAGATCTCAAGTCTCTATAACAAAAGTTTATTATTCAATATCCAACTATAGCACAATATAATATTCAGACAATGGTAAGAAAATTTCCTTCCAAGTAGTAGTAGACCCACGTCTCACTCTTTTCAGTAACATTTTAATTAGTTTTACAACAGATTTATATGCATCACTTACCAAACAGAGCTAGGGAACCACCCTCACCTCAGGTTTTTCAAAAACAGACAATTCCATTATTTGCCTCCCCTAGAAATTCAAATAACTTTCACTCAACTCTCACTAATTTACAAACATTTAAGAGACCATCGTCTCTAACTTTCATTTTTACTACTTTTTCCTAACTTTTGGTTTTGTCATCCACCAAAAAGAATAACTTGATTTTCTACTCCCCTTTATCAGCAATCAAACAAACCACAAGGAAAGCCCCACACCTGGAATCCCAAATTCCTAAGCAGTGTCAAAACCCTAAATATTCAAATCTCAATTTACTTTCTTTCAACAATAGTACTAATTAATTATCCAAGCACCAATCAATCAAATCTTTGACCCCAAAAAATGTTATGATACCAATGTGAGATTGTCATATGGGGGTAATATAGGTTTGGACCTACCCTCTTAGATAGCTAGAAAGAAATTGAAGTTTGAGCCTATATCGTAACACTTGGTATCAGACCCTGGTTTATACAATTCATCACAATTGAAACACAATCCCTTTTCAAAAGTTTGAGTCTCTTGTAATCTGATTGCTTTCTATTCTATAAACAATCCATTTCTTTTCTTCCATCTTTTGGTTCATTTCCTCTATTTTATTTTCCATTTTTATCTCCTAGCATAACATTTGGTATCAATGCAGACAATCCGTGGAACTACCAACTAAGCGAAAAAAGTTACTGCTAGGTGATAGGTGCAAAGGGCATCGGGTCAGTGTCGCTAGAGTAAAGCCGTCGTGCAAGGTGGAATGTTATGATACCAATGTGAGCTCGTAGATCAATGTAGGGTTGATATAGGCTTGGACCTTTGTAAACACTGTCTTTAAAAAGTTGTAAACACCGTCTTTAAAACATTAAACCATGCTTATCAGGAATGTGGATCAATTGGGTACTCAGAATAAAAAAGGGAAAACACTACCAAATACAAAGGTATCTATGTTCCTGCACTACCAAATACAAAGGTATCTATGTTCCTACACCCCATTCGGAATGCGGAAGGATTGTTGATAGAGTCCCTGGTAACCTAAACTATGAATCTGTGTGGTTTGTTGTACAAACAAAATTAGTTTATAAAAATTATAACTTTGAGGGAGAGAGAGAAACAGAGCTGACATCTTTCGGGGCCGGGGCCGCCATCGGAGTCAAGGGAATCGAAGCGACCGGACATGAGATTATTGCGTTCGGCATCGGTTTCCTCGCGGAACCCACGGCCTTTGGTTTTCTTTGGCAGGATACCGCCTCCTGTAATGGCCGACTTCAGCTTCGGAATAGGGGCCCTCGGCGAAGCATCAACATCTACGCCGCCGTCCTCGTCCATGAGATCATCGTCCTCCGGTTCGAAATCCACTGCTTCCACATCTGTATTCGCCATTCTTTCTCAGAAACACACACTAAAACTAAGGGCTTGTTCGGGAATGACTTATTTTAAAGTAAGTTGTAAGTTAAAATATAAGTTGACTTATAAGTTGGTTTAAGTTGGGACTTATAAGTAAAAGCATTGGGCTGATAATGACTTATAAGTCAGAAATTAAGTTAACATAAGATGAATGTGTTCAGCTAATAATGACTTATAAGTTAAAATAAAATGTAAAGATTATTAAAAAGGACATTATAAAAAGATACATTGATTTAATATCATATTGAAGGTTATTATTGATAAACAACTTATTGATAAACAACTTATTATTGATAAACAACTTATTATTTGAACAGTTTATTAGTAAACAACTTATTATTTAAACAGCGTAAACAGCTTATTGGTAAATAACTTATTATTTAAACAGCTTATTAGTAAACAGGTTATTGGTAAACAACTTATTATTAGTAAATAACTTATTATTTAAACAGCTTATTGATAAACAATTTGTTATTTAAACAGCTTATTATTGGTAAACAACTTATTAATGGTAAACAACATATTATTTAAACAGTTTATTGGTAAACAACTTATTATTTTAAACAGTTTATTGCTAAACAACTTATTATTTAAACAGCTTATTGGTAAACAACTTATTATTTAAACAGCTTATTGGTAAATAACTTATTATTTAAACAGCTTATTGGTAAATAACTTATTAGTTAAACAACTTATTGGTAAACAATTTATTATTTAAACAGTTTATTGGTAAACAACTTATTATTTTAAACAGCTTATTAGTAAACAGCTTATTGGTAAACAACTTATTATTTAAACAACTTATTGGTAAATAACTTATTATTTAAATAGCTTATTAGTAAACAACTTATTGGTAAACAACTTATTATTAGTAACAACTTATTATTTAAACAGCTTATTGGTAAACAATTTATTATTTAAACAACTTATTATTGGTAAACAACTTATTAATAGTAAACAACATATTATTTAAACGACTTATTAGTAAACAACTTATTATTTTAAACATCTTATTGGTAAACGATTTATTATTTAAACAGTTTATTGGTAAACGATTTATTATTTAACAAAGCTTATTGGTAAACGGCTTATTTAAACAACTTATTGTCCATCATTGGGCATGGAAACCAATAATCTTAGTTTAGCTTAAAGGCTGATGGGGGAGTCAAGGGTGTGGATGATGTATGTTAGCACCAGAGCAAGTAACATTAGTACATAGGCAATGCCCTGGTCAATTGTTGTCCCTAAAAATGAAATTGCTCGATTGTTATTACCTCGCACAAAAATTGAATTCAGGTGGAATTAACATTGGTCTAGGAGGTGACTAAGAATTTTATTAAAATAAAATAAAATATAATAATTTATAGCATTTCTCTAAACTAAAATGTCAAGAACTTGGATATTTCGAATAAGAAAATAGATGTGCAGAAAAAATGAATTGCTATTGTGTTCAGATTACTGAAAAGAAAATTATAAAAAGATACATTAATTCAATATCATATCATAACAATCATCCACAATTGTACCAAATAAAAACCTAAACATATCAACTACAATTTTATTCCAAGTTAGAGATTCTTACTGCAATATTATCTCTCATTGTTTGCATAATTAAACTATTAGTAACTAAAGTAGATCCACCCCAGTTTGAATCTCCTCTAAATGAAAATGGCGTTTTGCTTTCTTTTCGCTGCCCACAAAATACCTGCAAATATATGTTCATATTTAGTGGTGTCACCTCGAGGAACTCCAATAAAATAACACATTCAAACAGAAAATCAACCTTTATGTGATATTAAATCAAGATACCCAAGATCACTCTTTCCATCAATAATCCAATGCTGCTTCTATTTAGAAGTGCTGGTCATGCCTAATACAGATAAAGTCATTCCCTTATATATGGGACTTCGACATGCTATTTTAAGAATTAAAGGTAAATACTTTACAAATTACTCTATATTGTTTCTGATATGAGAGAAAACCAAGAAGTTCCGATATAAGTTGAGGTGTCATGTGTTAGAGTTTATGCCCTAGAGGCCAATTATTTAATGTAATTGCTTAACATTTCTCTTGATATTTGATTGAATAAATGAATTATTTTATTATGGTTTCATTTACTGTGTTATATAAATGTTAACATAATAAAAGTCCTTAGAATAATGATACAAATTATATAGCTTCAAGTATGTGACTTGAACATGAGATTATATAATTACAATAAGTATCATTACTCTTAAATGTCCCTAGTCGAGTATCATTGAGAATGAGACAACAATGATACATTGAGACTAGTATGTGGATTGACTGATGGCCAAATCTCATTGGTCATTAATATATGAGATATTAAGTCAATGCATAGGTACATGTTAGAGAACAATGTACTGGACAGACCCATCATGAGAATTCTACGTGGATCATTATGCAAAGTGTCATAAGCAATTCTCATAGTGACAATGATGTAATGGTCCTCCGACCTGAAATCACTATATTACTATACGAGAATTTATGTACTTTGATATCATCAAAGGTCACCTTTAATAGGGTGGACAATAAAGGTGATTATTGGGTACATCATGAATCGTGTGAGGAATATGAGTGATCTAGATAGAATTTAACCCTCCTATATATTAGGAGTGATATCCATAGGTCTCTTGATTGAGTAGGACTATGAAATGCATGGTCATGCTCAAATAGTAATTTGTTTCATATAGTCTACTCATTGATCAAGAAAACTCAGATTAAATTATGAAGAGTATGACACATTCCATGACTCGAGTTTAATCTAGGATGTCAAGGTTAAAAGGATTAAATTACATTGAAACATTGGTCACGAAAAGGTTGCATCGAATCATCGATCTTATTATTATTTGGGTAGTAGTGATGCATTACTAGATGCCACTCACTGTTTATAATTTTATAATATGATTTTAAAATTATTGCCAATATAATAATAACCTATAGGGTCACACACTTAGAATGTAATTAAAAGAGAATTAATTTAAATTGTAAGGATTTAAATATATCAATATGATTGATAGTATTTAAATTACGAATTTAAATTAACAAGATAATTTGTATATATATGTATATTAATTAAGTAAGACTTAATTAAAATATAATATATATATATATATAAATTCGGATTTTACTTTTCTAATAGGATTAGGGTTTTGCTTATCCTTTTGGACTCTATATATATCAGATATATCAGCAGTCTTGTTTACGTGAAACTATAAGAAAAAACCCTAGCCGTTTTAGAAAAGAGAGTTGAGAGCAACACTTGAGAAAATTCAGATCTTGGCGGCTAGTACCGGAGTTCTTTTTGCTGCAGATCATGTGACGATTTGTGGGACGTTCGTGTGGATACCGTAGAGACGCAGTTCCGTTAGATTGCGTTAGAGATTCGAAGCCGTTCCAGAATTTCATCATTGCATTCAAGCTCGGATAATCGGTAAAGCAAATCTAAACCTCTGAATTAATTTGTTTTCGCACGGATCCTGTTTTAGGGTTTCGAAAAAATTGTTTTAAAATTTTAAATTCCGCTGCGTTTATGTGTCCAAAACTCTAACATCATGGACTGTGACAAAAGACATTGAGAAAAGTATCCAAGCATAAGTTTTGAAGAACAGTTGGAAGAAACGATGACCACTGGCTTGGACAGGACAATTAAGAAATTTAGGAACAAATATGTTTTCTAGTTTTTCACTTCAGTTCTTGAAATATGCATAGGTGTGCTTGAGGACAAATTAATAAATTACACAACACTAGGTCAATCTGCACACGCATTTGCATACAAGTCTATGCGTAGGGATTAAAGACAAGCTTGCAAACAAGGATCATACCAGAAAGACTATCGAGCAGGTAAATCATAGAGCTATTATGCAGAGTTGTTAAGGCTATGCATAGGAAGGCTCATAACAAGAACCATAACCCAGATTACTGGTCAAGAAGTTACAAACATATCCAATAATCAATAATGTGCATATAAATATTATGCTTGTGATTTGTTAACAGTTTACTCATAATATATGTAGTTCAAAATCATAATATATTGATAGTCAAATTCATTGAGGTATGACAAGCATAGCTTCACTAGTCCACCCTCAACACATACTTCTTCAATATAAATAACATTAAGATGATGCACCGGCATGTCCTGGTTTCTTAAAATTGTTGTCTTCACATGATGATAAAATCGAGAGAAGGGATTGCCAATTTAAATTTCTAAATAGACATTTCAATGTTTTTAAATATGATACATGATGCTATCTTATTAACCTCTCTTGAGCTTTTGTAGATTTGATAATGATCTTAAATGCTATTGTGTTATCCTCTCTTTCATACCATGGTAGATAGATTTAATCACGATGAACCCAAAATTTGGTAAACAGAAATGCATCGTATTCACACACTACTTGTGAATGCAGCAGTGCTAGTTCAGTTTGAGTCATCAACTCGTGCTCAAATTAATGGTGTAACTGACAAAGATGTTCGCGTTCCGCAAAGTGATCATTGAATAGCTAAACCCAAATGAGAATAACCCAATCAGGGGAGTAAGCTCACTAAATAATCTACCATCATAACCTTAACAAATAAATCTAGCTTAAAAAGTAAAACTACTCTTTACATATGTATCTTTTGCTATTTGTACCTAAGGGATTAACCATATCATTAGCTTAATTTCTCCAAATAGTACTGGAAATAGAATGAACCACTCTTGGTGAATCAAAAACTTCATCTTGGACTTGAATGCAGGAAAATGCATATGTTCTGTAATAGGACAAAAAAATAATTTTTACCAACAAAATAAAACTAGCTCATGTGCTCGCGATGATAGTAACTATAATTTCTATCAGATCTAACATCGCCACAACTATAAAAGAAATAGCATACGCATCAATCACTTTCAGTCAATAAAGTTATTAAAAATTAAAACTTAGCTCTCTTCCACTTGAACAATTTCAATCATTCCCCTATAAATTAATTTCCAAACAAGCTCAATTCAATCAACAAATTCAATGTACATCATATAGGAATATGAGAAAAAGCAAACCTGTGAGGAAAAAGACAAGCACCAACGCCATTTTGCAGCCAGATCTCGGCGGACTCAACTGCAGAAACCGACGGGAGGTTAACGTGGGTGGTGAGCAGTAGATTCCGGTGAATCAAAAATCCGGTGCCGAACATTGAGCCGTCGAGCAGATCAGAGCAGTTCTTCGATTTTAGCTGCTGTGAAATGTTTATGTTAGGAGAGAGAGCAAGGCTTTTTAGGTTCAGAGGGGTAGAGATGTAATTTATCAAGACATAAGAGGAGTAAAATAGACATTAAATTTGGTCAAAATAACTTATTAAGAATGACTTATAAGTCACTTTTTTATAAGTAACAAATTCTTACTTATTATTTTTGACTTATAAGTCAAAAAATAAGTAGAAATTTAAGTTGCAAACGAACAGTGAAACAGTAGAAAACAGCTTATAAGTTAGTTTGACCAACTTATAAGTTGCTCCTGAACAGGCCCTAAAACCATTCTCTCCTTGGCTGGAGAGTCTGTCTAAAACAAGGATATTTTTTATCGTATGAGTTGCGATGTTGTGGTCGGTCCTCAGCGACTCATTATATTATACTGGACCACCGCCAGGGGGGAACCCCCCTTGGACCCCCCGTCGTAGCGCACGATGGTCGTAACCCTAATATTTGATATTTTTTTATTATATAAAATTGTGTTATGTGCTTATTGTGATATGCATGGTGCACAGTTATGGCCCTTTTGACCCATAGGTTAGTGGTTTTTGTTTTTGAAATACGGCTTGCATGTCGTGCCTCTCTATAAAGTCTAATGTAATATTCTTTTCTCATCTAAATCCCCTCGAATGTAACTCGAGGTTTCTTTATCACATGTAATGTACAAATGTAACCTATCAAGATGACAAGATGATGATGGAGAGGAGACACATACACGAGGAAGGCCCGAGGAAGGCTCGAGGAAGCTACTATTTTGATGTTTTTTTATCACCTTAGACTGACCTTCAATCTTTTCATTAGCTTGAATAGATTGACATAGGGTTGGGCCATAACTATGACACATTTAATTTTGCACTTTATTTATGCTTGTATACGATATGATATGATAAATAATGTGCATGCTTAATGAGATTAATAATTGGTGAGATCTAAATTAATTAATAAAATCCCTCATAAAATTATTAAGTCTAAATCAGATGCCTTCCAATGAATAACACTCATCAAGACCTTGATCGATGGATGTAGGTTTGCCAAAGCAAAGTACCCTATTTATCTTGGTAAGATGCGATAGGATAATTGTGATATCCAAATTGTTAAAATCATTGGGCCTGACTTAACTAAGTTATCTCAATAGGATTGTGGACTTAGAGGCATAAAGTTTGGTAGGTACCATTAGATGGACTTAGAACAAATGTTGTTCACCAAACTATCTAAGAGTTATATACGATATAATTGACAAAGGGTTGTCTACCTAAATAATTATGTTTTGAGAGAATAGCCAAAGCTAACTTAAGGCATAATGAAATATGGATCTTGGCTCACTAGAAAGATTTAAATAACAAAATGCTTTCCGAATTAATGGTGAGGGCTATTAATTTGAATAAAATGGTGGGAGGTATATTTTGAATGTACTATTATCAATTTCATAATATCAAAAACTCTGCAATTTGACTTATTATTTTTGCACTTATAAATTGTAGATATCAATGGCAAACAACAACACAAATAGTCTTTCACTACGATCAGTCCTTGAGAAGGAAAAACTGAGTGGAATTAATTTCCTAGACTGGCATAGGAACTTGAGGATTGTCCTCAAACAAGAGCGCAAGCTATATGTCCTTGATGGGCCCATTCCTGCAGCACCAGCTAACACTGCACCACGTGCAGAGCATAATGCTTACAAGAAGTATCAAGATGATGCTCTGGACGTGAGCTGTCTCATGCTAGCAACTATGAACTCTGAGCTTCAGAAGCAACATGAGTTAATGGATGCTTATGAGATGATCGAGCATCTCAAGAAATTGTTCGAAGGGCATGCTCGACAGGAGAGGTATGATACAAGCAAAGCGTTGTATCACTGCAAGATGGGTGATCGTGATCCAGTTGGTCCACATGTTCTGAAAATGATTGGGTATATTGAGTACCTTGATATGTTGGGTTTTCCAATTACTCAGGAAGCCCAAACTGATCTTGTTTTGCAATCTTTGAACAACAGCTACTCTCAATTTGTTATGAATTATCTCATGAATGAAATTGAGAAACCACTTACTGAGTTGTTGAGCATGTTAAGAACTGCCGAGAATAACATGAAAAAGGCAGGACCCGATCCCATAATGATGGTGCAAAAGGGGAATGCTAAGGGAAAAGGGAAAGGCAAGAAAAAGATAAGATCTAAATCTAGTGCCAAACCCAATTTCAAAAACAAACGGGCTTTAAAGCCTACAGGTGAGGTGGCTAAAGAAGGTGATTGTCACTTCTGTGAAAAACCTAGACACTGGAAGAGGAATTGTCATGCTTATTTGGAAGAGCTGAAGAAAAAGAAAGGAAGTGTGACTTCTGATTCAGGTATATATGTTATAGAAGTCAATTTGTCTACTTCTACATCATGGGTATTGGATACTGGATGTGGTTCTCACATTTGTGTAAATGTGCAGGAACTCCGAAGGAGTAGGACTTTGGCGAAAGGAGAAGTTGACCTACGAGTTGGGAATGGAGCAAAAGTTGCTGCACTAGCCGTAGGGACTTATCATTTATCATTGCCCACTGGGCTAGTATTAGAATTAGAGGATTGTTATTATGTGCCTGCTATGAACAAAAACATTATTTCTGTTTCTTGTTTGGACAAGAAAGGTTTTTCATTTTTAATAAAGAACAACAGTTGTTCGTTTTACTTAAATGAAATATGTTATGGTGTTGCACAATTGTTTAATGGTCTTTATATTCTTGATTTTGAAATGCCTATCTATAACATAAATACAAAACGATTTAAATCAAATGATTCAAATTCGACATATCTCTGGCACTGTCGTTTAGGCCATATAAATGAGAAACGCATATCCAAACTCCATAAAGATGGGTTTTTGGATTCATTTGATTTTGAATCATATGAGAAATGCGAGTCTTGTTTATTAGGCAAGATGACTAAAGCCCCTTTCACTGGTCATAGTGAACAGGCTAGCGATGTATTGAGACTTATACATAGTGATGTATGTGGACCCATGAGTTCCTTAGCAAGAGGTAGGTTCTATTACTTCATTACATTTACTAACGACTTCAGTAGATATGGATATGTGTATCTTATGAGACACAAATCTAAATCCTTTGAAAAGTTCAAGGAATTCAAGAATGAAGTTCAAAACCAATTTGGCAAAAGCATAAAAGCCCTTCGATCCGATCGAGGAGGTGAATACTTAAACCAAGACTTTGATGACCTTCTAAAGGAGTGTGGTATTATATCACAGCTCACTCCACCTGGAACACCACAATGGAATGGTGTGTCTGAGAGGAGAAATCGCATCTTGTTGGACATGGTACGATCAATGATGAGTCATGCAGATCTTCCAATTAGCTTTTGGGGTCATGCCCTAGAAACAATTGCATTCACACTTAACCGTGTTCCTACAAAGACGGTTCAAAAGACACCATATGAGATGTGGACTGGAAAACGTCCTAGTTTGTCTTTCATGAAGATTTGGGGTTGCGAGGCGTTTGTGAAACGTCTAGCTTCTGACAAGCTCGGACCCAAATCTGAGAAATATAATTTTGTGGGATACCCTAAGGAAACAAAAGGGTATTATTTCTACAAACCTTCTGAGAACAAAGTGGTTGTTGCTCGAACTGGTATTTTTCTAGAAAGAGAATTTGTCTCTAAAGGAAACAGTGGGAGGAAAGTAGAACTCGAAGAAATTCGAGAACCACAAAATATCATTGAACCTGAGTTGGAACATGAGCAGGGACCACAAGATGTTGTGGAAAGTGAACCTGCTCAAATTACACAAGGCATTCGTAGATCTGGTAGGACACGCCAAGAGCCCGAGAGATATTATGGATTTCTTGTGACTCAAAAACGGCGATGTGATGCTCATAGATCAGGATGAGCCTGCTTCCTACCAAGAAGCTATGAATGGACCAGATTCTGAGAGATGGCTTGAAGCCATGAAATCTGAGATGGACTCCATGTATACAAACCAAGTATGGACTTTGGTTGATCCACCCGAAGGGGTAAAACCAATCGGGTGCAAATGGGTTTTCAAGAAGAAAACCGACATGGATGGTAATGTACAAACCTATAAAGGCCGACTGGTAGCAAAAGGTTTCAAACAAGTTCAAGGTGTTGATTATGATGAAACCTTCTCTCCAGTGGAAATGGTTAAATCCATCAGGATCTTACTTCCTATTGCAGCCTTTTATGATTACGAAATCTGGCAGATGGATGTCAAAATTGCTTTCCTTAACGAAAATCTCCTTGAGGATGTGTATATGACACAACCTGAGGGTTTTGTCACTCCAAAGGATGCTGGAAAGGTATGTAAGCTGCAGCAATCCATTTATGGATTGAAGCAAGCCTCTCGGAGTTGGAATCTTCGTTTTGATGAAGCAGTCAAAAAGTTTGGCTTTATAAAAAATGAAGATGAACCTTGTGTATATAAGAAGGTTAGTGGGAGTCACATTGTATTCCTGGTATTATATGTTGACGACATATTAATTATTGGGAATGACATTCCTTCCTTACAGGCTGTAAAAACATGGCTAGGAAAATGTTTCTCCATGAAAGATTTGGGCGATGCAACCTACATTTTAGGTATCAAGATCTATCGTGATAGATCGAGAAAAATGCTCGGCCTAAGTCAAAGTACATATATTGATAAAGTGCTGAAAAGGTTCAGCATGCAAGAGGCAAAAAGAGGATACTTACCCATGTCTCATGGTGTAAAGATCTCTAAGGCCCAATGTCCTAAATCATAACATGATGAGGAGCGTATGAGAAAGATCCCTTATGCTTCGGCAATTGGATCTATCATGTATGCAATGATATGTACTCGTCCGGATGTCTCGTATGCTTTGAGCATGACGAGCAGATACCAGTCGAATCCAGGTGAAGGTCACTGGACAGCAGTCAAGAATATCCTCAAGTACCTGAAAAGGACTAAGGATTCATTCTTGGTATATGGAGGTGAAGACGAACTGGCAGTAAAAGGTTACACAGATGCTAGTTTCCAGACTGATATGGATGACTATAAGTCTCAATTAGGTTTTGTGTTTTGTCTTAACGGTGGTGCTGTTAGCTGGAAAAGTTCGAAGCAAGAGACAGTAGTCGAATCTACAACAAAGGCTGAGTATATTGCTGCTTCTAGTGCGGCCAAGGAGGCTGTATGGATTAAAAAGTTCGTCACTGAACTTGGTGTTGTTCCAACCATTGTTGATCCAGTTGAGCTATACTGTGATAATGATGGAGCCATTGCACAGGCTAAGGAACCTAGATCTCACCAACGATCCAAGCATATACTTAGGCGGTACCATCTCATCCGTGAAATAATTGGTAGAGGAGATGTACACATATGCAGAGTGCCAACAGATGATAATATTGCAGATCCACTGACTAAGGCTTTGTCACAGCAGAAGCATGAAGGTCACACTAGTTCCATGGGTATTAGATACATGAGTGATTGGCTCTAGTGCAAGTGGGAGATTATTAGAGTTTATGCCCTAGAGGCCAATTATTTAATGTAATTACTTAACATTTCTCTTGATATTTGATTGAATAAATGAATTATTTTATTATGGTTTCATTTATTGTGTTATATTAATGTTAACATAATAAAAGTCCTTAGAATAATGATACAAATTATATAGCTTCAAGTATGTGACTTGAACATGAGATTATATAATTACAATAAGTATCATTACTCTTAAATGTCCCTAGTCGAGTATCATTGAGAATGGGACAACAATGATACATTGAGACTAGTATGTGGATTGACTGATGGCCAAATCTCATTGGTCATTAATATATGAGATATTAAGTCAATGCATAGGTACATGTTAGAGAACAATGTACTGGACAGACCCATCATGAGAATTCTACATGGAGCATTATGCAAAGTGTCATAAGCAATTCTCATAGTGACAATGATGTAATGGTCCTCCTACCTGAAATCACTATATTACTATACGAGAATTTATGTACTTTGATATCATCAAAGGTCACCTTTAATAGGGTGGACAATAAAGGTGATTATTGGGTACATCATGAATCGTGTGAGGAATATGAGTGATCTAGATGGAATTTAACCCTCATATATATTAGGAGTGATATCCATAGGCCTCTTGATTGAGTAGGACTATGAAATGCATGGCCATGCTCAAATAGTGATTTGTTTCATATAATCTACTCATTGATCAAGAAAACTCAGATTAAATTATGAAGAGTATGACACATTCCATGACTCGAGTTTAATCTAGGATGTCAAGGTTAAAAGGATTAAATTACATTGAAACATTGGTCACGAAAAGGTTGCATCGAATCATCGATTTTATTATTATTTGGGTAGCAGTGATGCATTACTAGATGCCACTCACTGTTTATAATTTTATAATATGATTTTAAAATTATTGCCAATATAATAATAACCTATAGGGTCACACACTTAGAACGTAATTAAAAGAGAATTAATTTAAATTGTAAGGATTTAAATATATCAATATGATTGATAGTATTTAAATTACGAATTTAAATTAACAAGATAATTTGTATATATATGTATATTAATTAAGACTTAATTAAAATATAATATATATATATATATATATAAATTCGGATTTTACTTTTCTAATAGGATTAGGGTTTTGCTTATCCTTTTGGACTCTATATATATCAGATATATCAGCAGTCTTGTTTATGTGAAACTATAAGAAAAAACCCTAGCCGTTTTAGAAAAGAGGGTTGAGAGCAACACTTGAGAAAATTCAGATCTTGGCGGCTAGTACCGGAGTTCTTTTTGCTGCAGATCGTGTGACGATTTGTGGGACGTTCGTGTGGATACCGTAGAGACATAGTTCCGTTAGATTGCGTTGGAGATTCGAAGCCGTTCCAGAATTTCATCGTTGCATTCAAGCTCGGATAATCGGTAAAGCAAATCTAAACCTCTGAATTAATTTGTTTTCGCACGGATCCTATTTTAGGGTTTCGAAAAAATTGTTTTAAAATTTTAAATTCCGTTGCGTTTATGTGTCCAAAACTCTAACATCATGGACTGTGACAAAAGACATTGAGAAAAGTATCCAAGCATAAGTTTTGAAGAACAGTTGGAAGAAACGATGACCACTGGCTTGGACAGGACAATTAAGAAATTTAGGAACAAATATGTTTTCTAGTTTTTCACTTCAGTTCTTGAAATATGCATAGGTGTGCTTGAGGACAAATTAATAAATTACACAACACTAGGTCAATCTGCACACGCATTTGCATACAAATCTATGCGTAGGGATTAAAGACAAGCTTGCAAACAAGGATCATGCCAGAAATACTATCGAGCAGGTAAATCATAGAGCTATTATGCAGAGTTGTTAAGGCTATGCATAGGAAGGCTCATAACAAGAACCATAACCCAGATTACTGGTCAAGAAGTTAGAAACATATTCGATAATCAATAATGTGCATATAAATATTATGCTTGTGATTTGTTAACAGTTTACTCATAATATATGTAGTTCAAAATCATAATATATTGATAGTCAAATTCATTGAGGTATGACAAGCATAGCTTCACTAGTCCACCCTCAACACATACTTCTTCAATATAAATAACATTAAGATGATGCACCGGCATGTCCTGGTTTCTTAAAATTGTTGTCTTCACATGATGATAAAATCGAGAGAAGGGATTGCCAATTTAAATTTCTAAATAGACATTTCAATGTTTTTAAATATGATACATGATGCTATCTTATTAACCTCTCTTGAGCTTTTGTAGATTTGATAATGATCTTAAATGCTATTGTGTTATCCTCTCTTTCATACCATGGTAGATAGATTTAATCACGATGAACCCAAAATTTGGTAAACAGAAATGCATCGTATTCACACACTACTTGTGAATGCAGCAGTGCTAGTTCAGTTTGAGTCATCAACTCGTGCTCAAATTAATGATGTAACTGACAAAGATGTTCGCGTTCCGCAAAGTGATCATTGAATAGCTAAACCCAAATGAGAATAACCCAATCAGGGGAGTAAGCTCACTAAATAATCTACCATCATAACCTTAACAAATAAATCTAGCTTAAAAAGTAAAACTACTCTTTACATATGTATCTTTTGCTATTTGTACCTAAGGGATTAACCATATCATTAGCTTAATTTCTCCAAATAGTACTGGAAATAGAATGAACCACTCTTGGTGAATCAAAAATTTCATCTTGGACTTGAATGCAGGAAAATGCATATGTTCTGTAATAGGACAAAAAAATAATTTTTACCAACAAAATAAAACTAGCTCATGTGCTCGCGATGATAGTAACTATAATTTCTATCAGATCTAACATCGCCACAACTATAAAAGAAATAGCATACGCATCAATCACTTTCAGTCAATAAAGTTATTAAAAATTAAAACTTAGCTCTCTTCCACTTGAACAATTTCAATCATTCCCCTACAAATTAATTTCCAAACAAGCTCAATTCAATCAACAAATTCAATGTACATCATATAGGAATATGAGAAAAAGCAAACTTGTGAGGAAAAAGACAAGCACCAACGCCATTTTGCAGCCAGATCTCGGCGGACTCAACTGCAGAAACCGACGGGAGGTTAACGTGGGTGGTGAGCAGTAGATTCTGGTGAATCAAAAATCCGGTGCCGAACATTGAGCCGTCGAGCAGATCAGAGCAGTTCTTCGATTTTAGCTGCTGTGAAATGTTTATGTTAGGAGAGAGTGCAAGGCTTTTTAGGTTCAGAGGGGTAGAGATGTAATTTATCAAGACATAAGAGGGGTAAAATAGACATTAAATTTGGTCAAAATAACTTATTAAGAATGACTTATAAGTCACTTTTTTATAAGTAACAAATTCTTACTTATTATTTTTGACTTATAAGTCAAAAAATAAGTAGAAATTTAAGTTGCAAACGAACAGTGAAACAGTAGAAAACAGCTTATAAGTTGGTTTGACCAACTTATAAGTTGCTCCTGAACAGGCCCTAAAACCCTTCTCTCCTTGGCTAGAGAGTCTGTCTAAAACAAGGATATTTTTTATCGTATGAGTTGCGATGTTGTGGTCGGTCCTCAGTGACTCATTATATTATACTGGTCAATATTTTTATTTTTATATTGACTCGCAAGATATATACCAAAATTGGTAGAGTAAATCTATGTCGCTTGCTATTCTCAAAAGCACTCAAAATCTACAAAAGGTTGAATAGATTCTTTAAACTTTCTTTTTAAAAATTAATTATCGAATAGTTAACTAAGTTGATTTTACTCGATCTGTAAAGTAAAATATTAATATGAAAACCCTTTCAAAGATTGAAAGAAAATTATAGTTCTAAATTTAATGTTAACTACAGAAACTAGTCACTGATTAAAAAAACGTAGAGTGACAATAAAGTAAAATGCAAAAAATAAATGACACAAGTATTTTTAAGAGATTCAAAACAGAAAAGTCTCATAGTGCTCTCTTCTAGTCCGTGTCGACGCCGGGATTTTTCCTCTTTTAGTTTTTAAAGATACGTGGGTTTAAAGGGTGATTTTAGAAGAAAACAAATCGACTTATGCCGACGGGTTTCGAAAGTTTGATTTTAAAGTGGGTCAATTAGACAAAGTCGCTAGTTGGTAAAGGTTTAAATAGATGTATCAACTCATCCAGAGTTTGAAATTTTGATAATCAAGATGGCCCATATGTGACTCCGTAAAATTAGTCCGCAACTGAGATTCATAGAGTTCGGGGGCTTACTTAAGCGAGGGAAATGTGTTAGGCACCCCCGACTTCCGTGACACGGTTACCACTTTCCTAATATTTTTTCTTAAAAGTTTAAATAAATTGCCTCGAGAAGTGTGATGTGTGTGTATTGTGTTCTGTGTCTATGTGAGTCGTGTCGTTGGGGAAAACTAGGGTATCGTCTCTTAGAGTTAAATCGAATTGCAAACTAGAAAATATAAGATATCGCCTCCTATGTCATCTAAGTCGTGGTAAAGGAAAATCTAGGATATCGTCTCATAGAGTCAAATTGAATCACAAACTAAAAAACATAAGGTATCGTATCATATGTCGTCTAAGTAAAGGTAAAGTCTAGGGTGTTGTTTCTTAGAGTTCAATCAGAAAGATAATCTAGGATATTGTCTCATAAACTATCTAAGTCATCTAAAGTCGTCAAAGTTTTGGTGAGTCCATTATTTCGAAAGTAACTTTCGAGTCTTTTTGAATCTATGCACGAAGGATTTGATACAAATTTTGTTTAAATTTGGAAAACCTCTTTAATTTGATAAAAAAATTATATTTCGTTTAGGAAAAATGTTATTTGCAAACTCTTCGTCACATAGAAATCAACACTCACATTACTTTTATTTTTAGCCTGAAGTTAATCTAATAACCTAGTTTGATTCAATTTTAAAAGATCTTGGTGATTTCTGTGTGAAACCATTTTCATATGTCGAAACGTAAAATCAAGCATCGAAAATAGAGTTTGAGCTACCCATGGACATGTAAGTCATCCGAATAACTCCAAGCACCTCGAAACAATAAAATCCACTATCAATGGGCTTTAAACTCAATTTTGTGGGCATAAAAGCCATCGAAATCATTTTAAAGCCCGAATTATATTTACAATCATCGAATTGCACAATTACAACCATCGTATATGTCCATCATCGAAATATATTTCAATCCCCGTCAAACATGGTTTTAGGGCCTTGAATTCATTCTTAGGCTCACATAATTCGTAATCACACCTAACAAAATATCGAGATTTATGAACGGAGTTTAGAGTTATAATTTAGGAAATGACTTCCATAAACACTATATCTATAGATCAAATAATATATCAATAATATCGCAATTATATAGCTAAGTAATATCATAGGATTTAAATTACACCACCAAAAAACTATCGACATTACGAGAATCTATCATATACCGACGAGATCTATTAAGGGAACTTAGAATCTAAGGAGTGAGACTCATAAATCTAAGATTCCGTAGATTTAAAACAACGACAACAAAATCTAGTTAAAAATATATCCCAAATCGGCTAGAATGAGATTCTATTTGAGAGAAGTCCTCGGTGGCTAATAATAAGATCCAAACACCATTAGAGAAAGTCTAGGATGCTTAGGTAGCCTAAAAACAAGACGAATAAACAAATCACACGCATAACAAGCGACAAAATGAGATAAATCGAGACTGAAATCGAACAACTATTAAAAGGACTTTATAAGTTGATTATGAGGAATTTCTATTATGAGAAACTCTTTATAACTATCCATGACTTAATATAGGGTCTAAGTGTAGGGTTTTGGACACATAAACGCAACGGAATTTAAAACTTTAAAATAATTTTCCGAAACCCTAAAACAGGATCCATGCAAAAACAAATTAATTCAGAGGTTTAGATTTGCTTTACCGATTATCCGAGCTTGAATGCAACGATGAAATTCTGGAACGGCTTCGAATCTCCAACGCAATCCAACGGAACTGCGTCTCTACGGTATCCACACGAACGTCCCACAAATCGTCACACGATCTGCAACAAAAAGAACTCCGGTACTAGCCGCCAAGATCTGGATTTTCTCAAGTGTTGCTCTCAACTCTCTTTTCTAAAACAGCTAGGGTTTTCTTTTTAGTTTCACGTAAACAAGACTGCTGATATATCTGATATATATAGAGTCCAAAAGGTTAAGCAAAACCCTAATCCTATTAGAAAAGTAAAATTCGAATTTATATATATATTATATTTTAATTAAGTCTTACTTAATTCATATACATATATATACAAATTATCTTGTTAATTTAAATTCGTAATTTAAATACTATCAATCATATTGATATATTTAAATCCTTACAATTTAAATTAATTCTCTTTTAATTACGTTCTAAGTGTGTGACCCTATAGGTTATTATTATATTGGCAATAATTTTAAAATCATATTATAAAATTATAAACAGTGAGTGGCATCTAGTAATGCATCACTGCTACCCAAATAATAATAAGATCGATGATTCGATGCAACCTTTTCGTGACCAATGTTTCAATGTAATTTAATCCTTTTAACCTTGACATCCTAGATTAAACTCGAGTCATGGAATGTGTCATACTCTTCATAATTTAATCTGAGTTTTCTTGATCAATGAGTAGACTATATGAAACAAATCACTATTTGAGCACGGCCATGCATTTCATAGTCCTACTCAATCAAGAGGCTTATGGATATCACTTAGGATATATAGGATGGTTAAATTCCATCTAGATCACTCATATTCCTCACACGATTCATGATGTACCCAATAATCACCTTTATTGTCTACCCTATTAAAGGTAACCTTTGATGATATCAAAGTACATAAATTCTCATATAGTAATATAGTGATTTCAGGTCGGAGGACCATTACATCATTGTCACTATGAGAATTGCTTATGACACTTTGCATAATGCTCCACGTAGAATTCTCATGATGGGTCTGTCCAGTACATTGTTCTCTAACATGTACCTATGCATTGACTTAATATCTCATATATTAATGACCAATAAGATTTGGCCATCAGTCAATCCACATACTAGTCTCAATGTATCATTGTTGTCCCATTCTCAATGATACTCGACTAGGGATATTTAAGAGTAATGATACTTATTGTAATTATATAATCTCATGTTCAAGTCACATACTTGAAGCTATATAATTTGTATCATTATTCTAAGGACTTTTATTATGTTAACATTTATATAACACAGTAAATGAAACCATAATAAAATAATTCATTTATTCAATCAAATATCAAGAGAAATGTTAAGCAATTACATTAAATAATTGGCCTCTAGGGCATAAACTCTAACACTAAGCACCACTAGATATAATCTAGGATGCTAAAAGAGCACAAAAATAAACAAATGAAACGAATGAAACGAAGCTCAAACAAAATAATCGTCAACGTAAGCTAAAGTGAGTGTAGAGATGAGAAATGGACCTTGGGAATGGGGTTTCTTCCTCCTTAAGCTTGATATAGATTGATTGAATATAAGGAAAAGGTGCAAAAATGCCCCTGTGATTTTGGCCGAAGTCCCCGTTAGCCTATGAACTTCTTTTTTTCAAAAGTACCCCTGACGTTATAAAATCCGGCTCAACTACGACTTTCGCGTTAACAAACCTGCCACCTAGACAAACGTGCTGACAGCTAGACAAATTTTGCTGATGAGGTATGAAGAGAGAACAAAAAGGGGGAAAAGCCCTAATTTCAGAATTAAACTTTAATAAAAAAAACTTTCATATTTTCAAAATTAATCTTTAATAAAATACAACAAAAAAAAATATTCAGGTTTTCTCTCATAAACTCACCCAGATCTGGATATTCGTTTCCAAGCCCTTCGATCTAATTCTAAACTAACAAAATTGGTACTACTTATTGGTGGTGGGTTTTGGTTTGATGTGGAAGCTGGATTTATTGGTGGTGAGATTCAGTATTATGGGAACACCCATAGTTGGTGAAGAAAATGAAGAAAAAACTTGAAGCCCGTCTCTCTCTCTCTCTCAATATCTTCCAAGCTCCATTTATCCCCATTTTCTCTCTCTAGATTTTTGTCTCTGTTTCTCTCTCAATCACAATATATTCCTCCAAACTTTTCCAAAGTGGGCCTCAAGTACATAAAAGAAAAAAAACGAATTAAATAGTGGCAGGATTAGCATAAAAATAAGATTCCAAACACATAAAATTGACAAACCCAAAAAAAATGAACATAAGAGAGAATCATCAATTAAAGTTTATACACATTAAATATGAATTAAACTGTTCATTGATTCATCGGCGATAGAGAATTCGAGATCTCGGTCAAAGAAGCGATGGGGAGAGAGGCCAATGGTTTTGAGAGAGTGAAACTAGGCGAGGTGAGCTTGGGCTAGAGCATAACGCTGGTGGATGGCTTCGTCGAGGAAGGTGCAGTGGTCGTGGCAAAGCGCCTGTAATATCCAAAAATTTTAAAAAGATTGTTATTAATGAAATGAGAATTATTTGATAATGACTATGTGTATTTATATGTGATAAGCTTAAGTGTGAATTAACTAAGCTTAAAGGTGGGCCTTGTGTGGCACCATCAAGTGTTTAAATGAACTATGAAGAATGGTTGTGATAATTGGTATCGAGTTGGTAATATTGAGCTAACCGTGTATAGTGAATTATTATGTACTAAATGTTGCTTATGATATAACTAAGTTTAATTATGAGTACTAGAGTGACTTAATAATCTGACTATGTGTAGTAATGGTTGCTTAAGGTTAAGTCCAATAGAATAATTAGAACAGCCCAGTCGAATTGTGCTAAGCAGACTGCTAGAACCTATCAAATTGTGCACCCGTCCCATGTTGCAGATTGATATAGAATGTAGGCAAGCCCAATCGGTATTAGAGTATGGAACCCAGTGGTAACCCAATCAGCGGACCCGGCTTTAAATGTCTAATTTCTAGAAAATAAGAATAATGACAACAAATATTATAATAATAAAAGTACTAATAGTACTCCCAGCAAAACCAGGCCAATGGCCTATTCCACCATGTTGCTTAACAAGTAATCTAGTGATGATTACTGTGGGTGTGGCTGAAGGACGGGTTGGTAGAGCTTTCTACCTAATCCTTCTTAACTAGCGGGTAAACCTGTTACGGACCAGTCCTAAGGTTTGAGTAATGACCGATGCTTGGGTAACCGTCTCCCTATAAATAAAGACCCCCAGTTACCTTGCAAGCTTGTTAGTCTGTTCATTTCTGATATAGAGAAAAAACAGAGAAAGTGAGGGATTTAGAACTATAAGGAGTAGTTCTTGCACATCGGCAAGGCAAAGTCTGAGAGTAAGGGATAACAGCAGAGCATTGAGAAGGTACGACTCTTTTGCCTTAAGCATGTTATTCGATTTATTCAGATAATTTTTCCTTTCAGATTAAGTAGCAGTATACGTATGAGTCGAGTATAAGATTAAAATGAAGGAATAAAGTTAAACTCTGTAGTCACAGGGTAGTTGTTCAGAAACTGCATGATATATCTGTTGAACTGAAATAATAACTTAAACCAAAGTCGTAATAATGGCCTTAGTCATATTACCTAGTTGATACCGAGAGTCCATATACAGTCCGAACGAGTCTAAGACTCCGAAATTACTTTTTATACGGACCATAGAGGAAGACAGTTGGATTTATGACCAAAGCATGAATAAAATCAATGTAGAAGTATAAACAGTATCAAGTGGTAATTTTCTAGTCACATTTATTAATAGTATCGAGAATGCCGAAGCCATTCCGAACATAAGTTCGTTTGACCCAAACCCCTGACTTCCAAAGCCGAATATAAGTTCGTCTCCCCTGCTTACTATGTTTCGTAAGCCAGTACCCTCATAATCTACACCAGACCCCATATCACATTCATAAGTCAACCCGAAACGTAGGATAAGCTCGCCGAGCAGCTGGTCGGAGGGTGTCTATTTGCCGAGAATCTGAAAGCTTCCCTTAACTTAAGTCGAACGTAGAGTGAACAGGTAATTGTTGAGTAACTTCACCAACCATAAGGCAACCTAATAAGAATCGTAGAGTGAATACACCAAATCATAAAATGATTCCAATCGAGTCATAGAGTGACTCTCACGATCGTAGAGTGTCCTGCAGAATAGCGTGACACCAAGCTTTATTGTCCCAATCCTCCCTGAAATAAAAGGATGCCAGTAAAAAATGTATTCGACCAATTGAAGTGATAAGAATGAGTTAATAGTGTAAGGATGACCATTAAAGAACACATCCAACAACTGTCATACGTTGTTATGAACTAAGTATTGTGATGAGAGTATTATAGTTAGGTCTATGTAGAGTTATTATGTGGATTCAACGAAGAATAATTATTGGGATGACTTATGATTAATATAGGTTATCCGAAGAGCAAAATCGTAGAGTAAATTGTAGTAGCAGATCAGGCAAGTTTTTGATCTTAAATCTCTTACATATTGTAAGTTCCCTAACTTGTATTTTGTGCAAGTTTCCAAGTTGTGATTATACAAATTGATTATACTATGCAAGCTTCCTATCTTACACAACTTTGAATATTGTGCAAGTCCCTCATTTTGGACAAACCAATTTCTATTCTATGCTAGTCTTCGGACATATTGAAATACATTTTTCCTGCATACTGTCATTGCTAGTGCAGTTACCAAAATGCTATATTATATAACTTGTGTTAAATTTACTGGGTTATATATATACCCACCTAAGCATGATAGACTTGATAAATCTTGATTGAACATCTTGAGAATCCTTTCAATTATTATTGACATTGAAGTTAAGTTATACATGGAATTATTTTGAAAAGTGGGTCTAAGCCAATTCATTTGGCTAGGTTAATGAGTAGATATATTGGTCATCAATCCAATTCTTTGAGTATGCTATCCAAACCAATTTCTTGGTGCGGACTTCGATATTGTGCTGAGATGAACAACCCTCACAGTAGGGGTATTTTATTTACGTTGGGGAACTGACACGCGTGCTATGTTTGAACGTTATGCATAATGTGGGTGTTACGGGGCTGATCACCTCATGTGCCTGTGTCAGAGGTTTTGCAGTAGGACAACTGCTTGTCCTTCTATGTGTTCTTGGTCCTTTATGACCAATCAGTAAGAAAAGTGTTGTGAATTAAACTATGATAATCATTGCCCTTATACTCTACATCTTATTCAAAATCTGTTATCGAATTGATTTACTTTCGTTATCATTGAACCTTAAGTATATCTATCTATTATTGGTATTATACTTGCTGAGCAAACTCGTTGCTCACTTTTTCCTCCTATAGATTTTATAGTAAAGGCTGAGTAGGGCAGTGGCTCTGGAAAGGATAAGGGAAAGGGCAAGGCTATGGATTAAACTTTAGTTGTTAACTATTTAAGAAGACTGTCATTATTTGTACTAAGACTTATGCTAAGTAATTGTGTTCTAATGACTCAAATTAGAATTATGTATTAGTAAGGTTGAGAATACCTGAGATTGTGTTATTAAATATTTATGTAAACCTTTATTATTCCGTTGTGAGATGTTAATTAGTTATGATATGAGTATTAACATGAAACACCGAATTCGAGGTAGAGGTACCTGAATTTGGGGGCGTCACAGGTTGGTATCAGAGCTATAGGTTGTAAACCTTAGGAAAGAGAACTCCTTAGGCTATAACCTTAGAAGAAATTGAGGGAAGAGAGAAAATAAGACTTATATAGAGTTTTATGAAGTGATCTTAGGCAGACTTATCTTAAGAAGTCAGTATAAGTGAGAAATATACTTTCCTTAAATACAAAGAGATTATATTTTCTTTAAAGTACTAATAGGATTGTTCGTTTTCTGGTTATGCTTGTAGGAATGGCAGAAATAGGCGAACCTAGTGGGATCAGGGAAGAGGAACCACGTGATATCCATGTGGTGTCCGAGATACTCTTGACAGTTGAACCCATACCGACTGTTGTTCCAGCTGAGGAAGAACTTGAGGTAGAGTCTGATCTGGAGGAAGATCCGGAAGAGGATCCGGAGGAGGACCCCATAGACAGCGAACCCCTAGACGAACCAGAGGAGGTGCCTTATGTTGACACCACATTCGAAGAAGATTTGATAGAAGAGTATGCTAATCGCATCCTCGAGCAGAGTGATAGATCCAAGAGTTGGAGTAGGAAGTCCGAGGGCGAAGAGAAGCCTCTACTCAGCTAGGACCTATGGTCCATCACCTTTTGGCAAGGAACGTGGATCTGGTTGGTAAACTAGAATAGTTAGAACAACATATGGAGAGCTTGAAATTGGAAAAGGAAGCATTGCGAGCTCAGTTGGAAGAAGAGGTAGCATACCGGGTACAGATAGAGGAACAGTGGGATGAAGCCATCGAACGGGCTGGCGATTTAAAGGATGAGTTGAGAAGTAAGAAGAGGAAGATGAATAAGATGGGTTATGCATTTTGTACGACTATGGAAAGGTGGATGGATGGTGTGTATCACTATCCGGCAGAACAGGGACATACTCGTCACACCTTGAGTTAAGACTTGATGATCCATATGGGTCAGGTGGAGTATAGAAGTGCTGTTGAGCGTGGTATGCTTGGTTAGATCAGTAGTAGTAATAGTTATTTATGCATGTGTTGATTCTAGTCTTTGTGTAAGATATGGAATAGTAGGTATTAACCCCAACTTTTGTTTGTAAGCAGAGGGGTAGGATAGATGTGAATCTCTATCTTTTGTAATATTAGGGGATATGAAATAGTGTTTATAGCAGTATGCTATGATGTAATGATCGATTGGCATATGAATATAAATATTTTTTATTGAAATGTGTTGCAGTATTTACAATTACTAATTAATGGTAATAATAATATACTTTATCCTATGGTATCAGAAAATGCCGCCAAGACGTAGACAACAAGCCTAACCCACTCAAGAAGAGTCAGTTAACAATAAGAGGGGACAAATAGACCCTATGCAGAGGTTAGTGGATTTGCTGGAAGGGGCATTCCAAGGAAGAAATACCAGACCTATAGACCCGAATTCCCCAACAATTTCCATAGCAAGTTTTAAAGACTTCAAAAGTGTAGGACCCCCAGAATTTAGGGGCACGATTGATCCTATCGAGGCCCAGTTTTGAGTCAAAGAAATAGAAAAAGCGTTCGTTATCGTAAAGGTAGGAGATGATCAGAAGATAACCTTCACCACCTACTTAATGAAGGGCGAAGCTAACTATTGGTGGGAGGCGAATCAACAATGTTCTGGCGAAGGGGTTATACCATGGGATAGATTCAAAAGACTATTCTTCGAGAACTATTTCTCGAAGAGCATGCGGAATATGATGGATGTAAAGTTTTTAGAGCTAAAGCAAGGAGAGATGACAGTCACTTAGTATGCGGCAAAATTCAACGAACTCGTGCTATTCGCTCCACATCAAGTAGATACAAAGGAACGAAAGGCGCGACGTTTCGAGCAAGGGCTAAAACCGTGGTTGTATAGTAAGATATCTGTTTTTCAGATCGATGCTTTCAATACATTGTTAGAGAAGGCTATTATTACTGAAGGAGGGGGTGAGGCTCTAAGCCAATACCATAAGGAGAAGAAGAATAAGAAGTTCGGAGAAGACAATAAGGGGGGAAGTAGCGGAGGAAGTAACATGAATAAGAGAAAGTGGGATAACAGTGTTAACAACGACCACAATCAATCCAGAGGTAGGCAGGGAGAATCCTAGAAGAGAGGGGAGGAATGCAGAAAATGTGGGAATAATCACCAAGGGGAATGCTGGAGAGGCAAGAACATTTGCTACAACTACGGACAAGAAGGGCATATTTTCTCAAATTGCCCAAGGCCGAAGAAGATAAGGGAATGTTTTGCTTGCGGATCAACGGAGCATCAGGTCAAAGACTGCCCGAAGAAAGGAACAAGCGGCGGAAGCGGCAGCAAGACGGGCAACAGTAAGCTAATGATCGGTGGGCCAACCCAACCGACCGACTGCAAGGACATTTAACATGACTGTTCAGAATGCGGTAGCCTCAAAGGACGTGGTGTCAGGTATTATCCCAATTAATGATATAAATGCCTATGTGTTGTTTGATTCGGGAGCTACCTGTTCTTTTGTGTCCAAAGAATTTACTAAAAGATTGAACTTACCCTAAGAACGATTAGAGTATGCGTTGAATATAGAAGTGGAAAATAGCGAGGTGATTCCCGTAGATTTTATATATAGGAATTGCTGTGCAGAAATTCAGGGACATAAGTTGAAGGTAGATTTGATTCCAATAAGATTGGGAGAGTTTGACGTAATCTTAGGAATGGACTGGTTGTATAACGGTAGTATTTTACGGTAGTAAATCGCCAAGACATTCTCGTTGTCTGACAATGATGCAAGCAAAGAAATTGTTACGAAAGGGATGTGTGAGATATTTAGCCTACATTGTAGATACCCAACAAGTAGGAGCAGAGATGGGTCAGATACCCGTAGTAAAAGAATTCACAGATGTATTTCCGAACAAATTACCAGGTCTTCCGCCGAATAGGGAGATCGAGTTTGTTATCGACATAGTGCCTAGTACGATGCCAATTTCGACGGCTCCATATAGGATGGCCCCAGTGGAAATAAAGGAATTGATGATACAATTACAGGAATTGCTAGACAAGAAGTATATTCAACCAAGCGTGTCTCCATGGGGAGCACCAGTATTATATGTAAAGAAGAAGGATGGATTGTTAAGGCTTTATATCGACTACAGGGAGTTGAATAAAGTAACAATTAAGAACAAGTACCCTTTGCCCAGGATCGACGATCTCTTTGATCAGTTGAAAGGGGCGAAATATTTTTTAACGATAGATTTGAGAACTGGATATCACCAGTTGAAGGTAAGGGGAGAAAATGTTCCAAAGACGGCATTTTAGGACTCATTATGGTCATTACGAGTTTCTGGTAATGTCGTTCGGATTGACAAATGCGCCAACCACATTTATGGATATGATAAATAGAGTGTTCAAGCGGTACTTGGACAAGTTTGTGGCGGTGTTCATAGATGATATCCTGGTCTATTCTAAGACGCAGGAGGATCATGCTGAACATTTAAGAATAGTGTTGGAAACACTAAGGAGAGAAAAGTTGTATGCGAAATTCACTAAGTGTGAGTTTTGGCTAGAAAGGGTTCAATTTTTAGGACGTGATTGATAAAGACGGTATATCCGTAGATCCAACGAAGGTGGAAGCAGTGATGAATTGGGAACAGCCAAAGACATTGTGGCGCCCCCAAGTCCGGGTACTTGAAACCCGTATTTGGTGCATCACGATATTCTTTCTTTGAGCTGTTTAATAAATTACAAACTTAATATTTATATCAGAGTTGTCTATTCCCCAGGTATGGCAACCTTTAATTACATTCTTTACATATTACATAATATATATGATCACAATACAAAAGACTAATTATTACAGATAACACCATACAACTTTATTCCTTCAGCTTTCCCTATCCCTTATCTTTGCCAGAGCCTTCTGGTCTATCACACTTAGCTGAAAACATTTAAGTCAAAGCAAGAATGAATATTCAATTACTCAGCAAGTAATAATAATTAATAATAATGCACCGAAAGAAGTAAATGTTTTCTCTGAGGACTACTTCTACCATGAATCAATAGTGGTGAAGTCATTTAAAACTATTCGTAACAACAGATCAAATCATTTTAAGATATTTGAAACAACTGAGTGACCTTTGAATACTGAGTGGTCAAAAGACCATGAACTGTTATTTTTCATTTTTGAAAAGGTTTGAACAGAAATTCATCTGTAAACCGTCTGGTCTTACGGACACGGAGGATGATCAGTCCCGTTGTGCCCTGTATTGATCAACACTATATAATGCATCACCGCCATTGGCGCATAAAATTTTCATCACCGCTTTCAGCGCATAAAATTTCTCATTTAGGGTTGTTCATACTCAGTCTGGAGTCCTAACTAAAACAATTAAGTTGGACGACCTTATCATAACCAATAACATTCGACAAATACTTTTCAAATCGTGTCTAGCTGGGACAAATAACTTAGACAATCTTTAAACTAGGTATACATACTGAAATTTAATAGTATGTATCGGAACTTATCAACAAATTAAGAATTCAAGGGTAATTGATAATGTACAATAGTTCATACAAGTGGGGACACTTGCATAACCAAACTTAAAATGCAAATTTTCAATATGAGTCATAGCAATTCAGTAATAAGATACTTTTAACAATGAATGAATCGAAGTAAATTCGAATTTATAATAATTATAACAATTTGTACAAGTGAGGACACTTGCACAAAGAATAGAACAATTTTGATTATAAATACATCACATGAGACAATATCGAGATATTTGAAATCAATAGATAGCTTGAATAAAGTTTAAGAATACTTGCATAACATATGGATCCATTGCATAAAGTAAATGCAAAGGATGGGATACTTGCATACATACACTTATTGCATAAAATAAATGCATAGGTTCGGATACTTGCATAATAAACGATTGAGTTAAGATACTTGCTTACACATATCCAATTCATAAAGTAAATGAAAAGGATGAGATACTTGCCTAAAGAACAGAACAATTTTGTATATATAAGAATCATAACGATAATTAGGAACTTGTACAATGTACGAAGTTGTGTAAGTTAGAAACTTGCACAATAAAAGACTGAGTTAAGATACTTGCACAACATACGAATCCAGTTCATAATGTAAATGAAAATGATGGGATAATTGCTCAATAATAGATTGAGTAAGATGGAACTTGCTTAGCAGAATAACAGTAAGATTTGAATACTGGTATAACATGAACATTACTTGTTTGCACAAAATAAAAGTAGTGCATAAGGTTCAGATACTTGCCTTGGTCGTTGACTACCGCTACACAATTTAATTTAACTTCTTTTGAAAGACCTATCAGTTATAAGATTGATCTTTCAGTCAGCCAATCATATTATACCTTATAATATCACTTATTTATAAGTAAATTATCTAACATTCAACCACATAATCAAACATTAGATAACACATTAACACCATATGCATTCATAATTCTAAAGTTAGCACACATCGAGTCTTTAACAGTGTTCAATATAGTATACTGAGTGGTTTTCCACAAACAACCAACAAACTAGTTTCCGCCTCGTCTACACTATTTTCACAGTGAGTTAGATCGGTTGCCAGTTCGTATATACCTTCGCTCCCTGAAAGAATTGTTTAGCCCATATACTATACTTCGAGTATTAAAGAGTACGACTGTACCACTACTTTATGAATTGACACTAAGTCTTTCCTTATATAAGTCTTTCTTTATGGTCTTGTAGGTTAAGTACCCAATTCAGCAAACTGGATTCCAAATCCAGTAAAATAGATGGCAATCTAGTAAATTGGATTCCAATCTAGCAAACTGGATTCCAACCTGAATTACAATCCAGCACACTGGATTCAAACTATTCAATTTAGTCAACTATTTTTGCAATCCAGCAACCTGGATTCAAACTATTTTATAATCCAGCAACCTGGATTCACTAACTTTCCATACAGTAAACTAGATTCACTATTTCAGCAAACTATTTTATAATCCAGTAACCTAGATTCGAACTAACTTATAATACAGCAAACTAGATTCACATTATTCAATTCAGCAAGTTGGATTCACCCTATTCAGTAAGCTGGATTAAAACAGTTTTCCCCCTTTATTAAATAGTTCGTTTAATCGTTCAAAAATGCCATAAACGTTATACTTCCTCACCAATGACCAAAATCCTCATCAAAAATCTGTATGAACCATATTTAAGGTTCTCAAGTCATAAAATCCCATATTTCAAATTTTTAACTTCACATAATTAATTAAATCCATTTATACATAACTTCATTATTTACATGAAAAATATCAAACCATCTTCAAAATCATTTCATTTCTGGAAATAGACTATATATAGTCCCCTTATGAAAATATATTTTTCCCGGAATTTTTAAAATCCATTTACTATATTTAAATAGTCTAAAATAGCCAAATCTTGCTACATTTTTCATAAATCGAAACTTTATTAGAACATTCTGAAATTTACAAGGTATGTTTCTACTATATACATATACTCCCAGTAATTATTTCTTAATATTTGGAGTTAACCACAAAGAGTTATTCGGGTATACTCTTGACAGTGGTCCCTCACGATAAAATCCATAACTTTCATTCTACGTGGTCAAAAATCTTCAAATTTTTATAAGACTCACACAACTTCCCATATTATCACCCCAAATTTTCTTAAAATTTGTAGAGCACAAAACATGGATGAAACTGCCTCTGGATGTGAACAGTCAGTAGCCTCTCCTACCCTTTTTGTTCACAACCCGGATTGTTTGTACCAAAACAGTCCATACGAATTTTTTACTTATTATTTTTGATTTCTACCACTTGAATTTAGTATCTAACTTATATATCTAGCACCACTCTTTGACGGATCGCAAAAAGAGTTTACGGATCTCAAATGGTAACTATATAAAGTGGAAGAATATTAGGGTTTTCTAACCCTTTTTAAAATGAACTTGTTTTCTTATCTTTTTTTAAACTCTTAAACCCCCAAATAGGTAATATCCAAACACAAAACACTTATTAACATATAGATCTAAGGTTTTAGACCTCAAGATCATAAACTTCATATCACAAAAAATCAAACCAAAACAAATGAAAATACATTTTATTAAAATTAGAAAACTTTTACCTTTACTTGATTTTCTTTCTCCTTCTTCCTAGACTTTGTTTATGGAGTTAGATGACAAAAAAACATCTCTTCTCACCTCTATGGCTGCCGAAATGCTCTCTTCTCTCTCTCTTATTTTTCTTTTTGTTTAGCTAAATAGAAAGTGAGAGATGAGAGAGAAATAAGATGAACAAGTAACTTTTGCTTTTACTAAACTAATACTTGCATAACATATAGATATATGAATTATATCTATTTATTTTGCCATCATTAGGAAGTATTCATCTTACACAATTTTTGACAATTTGGTGATGTGTTATGATTACATTTTGTACTTTCTTTATTCATCAATACAAGCTATCTCCTAATTAAACAACACCTCACCCATTTGGTACACCACATGGCCGGCTGCCCCATTGATTTTTACTCCACTTTTGCCCTTTCTTTTATTGCTTTCATGTGTTAATTAAGTTGGTCCAATTATCTTTCAAGTGGGCTAACAAATGGGGCTTTGTTTCAATTCCTTTTGGGCTCATTTTAACTAGTTTAGGCCACTAGTTGTCTAATTTTATTATCCCATGCTTGGTTACTAATTTAATAAGTGTTGGGATAATTTAACTAGTCCACACATTAATTATCCAAGTCCACAATTAAATAAATTTGTGACTTGGTTAGTAAACTAATTAGGCTAGTCCACTAGAATTCCTTTCTAATTGGACTATTAAAATAAATTATACATATAGCACACAATTCTCATTAATTAATACACATATTAATTACTATACAAAATTTATTCACTTACTATATTCACTTTAATTAAATACTTAATTATCTTACTACCTTATCAATTGTTTAATATTAATATTCTTAGGTTAGTCCACTAATTTAAATAACTATTAGTGGGCTCTATTTTAACTAACAATTAGTCACATACATTATCCACATAAGTCATAACATATTTATCATCATTGATAAATAATTATCATACACATTGAACCACATATTGTACATACATGCATTCAAGTATAATCAATACTTATATTTAGTATTCAAATTTCCTTAAGAAAATAAATTCTTATTATTCATAATACACACATACATCCATTTAAATACAATTATAACAATAATTATATTAATCATTAAAATTCATAATCATAGATCAAATTAGGTTTTGATCATCCCTTTATCTTTGTCTCATTTACCATATTTAGTTAATTTAAAATTAATTGACTAGTCTTACAAATTCATATCATAAAGGAATAATCATAGTAATAATAGTAATATTAATAATCATTTCTTAAAATATACATTTATTATTTAAATAATATAGTAATCATATTTTTGTAAATCATCATATATCTTTAATATAAAAATTAACTTATTAATAGAATATAATTTATAATTATCAACTATTTCTTTAATAAGAAATTTACTTGAAACCATATATGAAATAAATAAATATATATATATATATATATATATATATATATATATATACACACGCACACACACATTACATATTCATATTCCTTTCCTTGTACACATTCCCAAACTTGCTTTAATATATAATAAAAATAATTTTATTATATAAAAAAAAAATTCATACGTAAAATTTTTTATTTTAATATATCGAAAATCTTGGATTATTACAGATACTAACTGAAGTGCATAGTTTCTTAGGGTTGGCGGGCTGTAGACACCCAAATTTTGCACTTCGTATACTAACCTTGACAGGAGGGCAAATTCGGGAAATGAACCGGCCTGCGAGAGCAAAGGATGGACAAGTGCGAACATTCGACGCCACCACGACGATTTACAACCGAAACCGACGTGACAACAAGGCTATCCGAATTGAGCATTCCCGGATGATGTGGCACGTCTCCCAGTAATTCCCGGACTGCAAAATACGAGCCTGTCGGCGAAAACCGACGTCACGACACGAGAATCGAGGCGTAGCACGAAAATCAAGAAAGTCAAGCCATCCAGCCGCGAATTGATCTGCGGCCAATGAGTGCGCCTTTTGAAAACACGGAACTTGAAACACGGGAACCGAAATTCAGCTGAGTGGAGGGGCGGCGGCCAGCCAGCCGCAGATCAATCTGCGGCTGGCTTTGGCCAGCCTATTTCAGCTCATTCCCTCATCAGCATACAGGAGGTTGAGAAAGGTTGAGCAGGCAGAGAAGAAGAAGAAAAAGCAGCAGCAGCTCGGAAATTAGGGAAGAAATAACATAAATTTGCAATAAAAGAGGAGAGAAAGAGAGAAAAAAGAGGAGATTTATACTCTTTTGATTTGATTGTATCATATACACCTCCAAATCTATTCAAATACACAAGTTTACATCCATTTTGATATCATTTGCAAGGTAAAAATCCCCTTATTGTTGTAATTTCTATCATATCATTTGGTTAAATTAAATGTAGTTTTCATGTAATTTATGGGGGAACAAGGAATTAGGGATTATTAGTGAGGGTTCCATCGAAACAAAATTCTTCCTAATAACCCGATGATATTCATTTATTGAGTTTTTGTTTTGTTTATGGCGATATATCGGGTGTGGTTCCTTGAGATCGCTATTTTAGGATGTTTTGGTGTTGTTAGATTATCCGTGTTGATTATTTCTTGTAATACCCGGTTTTGGGTGTGTGGAAATTTGGGGTGTGAGCCTAGGAACGCGACCCCGGGGTCCAAATCCGATGATGGACATTTTTGGATGTATGTAATAGGGTCGATATCCCTTCATTGTAAATATGTAATCGTCGGGCCTTAAAACGATATCAAGTCGATAATTGGGTTTAAGGCCTCGTAATAGTGAAATATGTGATTGTGGGCGTTGGGGTTATTTTGATGGCTTACATGCCCATGAATAGCCCCGACGTATTTTAATGCTTGATTTGATTTGCGACATAGAAAAATGATTTCAAAGCTAAACGATGAAGATTTCCATAAAATCAATCAAATTAGGTTATTAGCATCACGAGGTTTAAATTTGGAAGTGCTAATGAATGTCGATTCCTATTAAACGAGAAGGCAAAGGAAAGTTCGTGTTCAAACGTCACAAGAAATGGTTTGATAAAAATAAATGGTTGTTTTATTAAACAGTTGTGCATAGGGTTAAAGAGATTCTAGAAGTTGCCCATCATTTGAGTTACGAAAGCAACGTATAGATCTCGATTCCTATTTTGACGAAGGTTTAGAAAACTCCTGTTTTTGCCAAAACGACACCTAATGAGAATCTCATAGTTTTTGACAATTGAAATCAAACCTTTCTCATAAAGCTCTCTCGTATAAGCTGAAGGACATTCTAAAGCATTCTCAAAAGAAAAACACGACTTTTCATAAAAATCCAAATGGTTTCTTCATGCAAACTCACCACGACATTCGCATAGGCACACACACACACGCGCACATACACACACACATTCAAGAATTAAAGGGTAGGAAAAGCATCAAGATTGCGGTAACCGTGTTTCACGGGAGTCTGGGGGTGCCTAACACCTTCCCCTCGCTTAAGCAAGCCCCCGAACTCTATGAATCTCGGTTTGCAGACCAATTAATTAGGAGTCACATATGAGCCAGCGATTTACGAAAACAAAATTCGGATGAGTTGGTACATCCATTTCAAATATACCAACTGGCGACTTTGATCAATTTGGCTCATCATAAAAAACGATCTTTCAAAACCCCGTCGACCTTAATGCCGATCTTTTCCAAAACATCATCTAATCAAAAAGGCTAAAATTGGAAAAGACAAAAAATCGGCGTCGACAGCTGGCGACTCTGCTGGGGACATTAGAGGGCTTAAGCCGCGTTCAAATCTTGATGCTATCCTATCCTTTAAAATTCATAAATGTGTATGTGTGTGCGACATTTTGACTTTTTTATTTATTGTTGTGTGAATGTGCTTTTGTCCAATGAATAATTGTTTGAATGGAATGACTTTACTTTGAAGAAATCATTGCATGCGGTGAGGACGATGAATGTGAATGTATGTTGAGAGAGTACCTCCTCCTGAAGCGAACCTGTCGGTTGCTTATTACTGGACTCGAAGGGGCTGCTCCCCGGAGATGGCTCAGGAAACGCACCACCCAAATCCGCTCCAATCGAAAGGATTCAGACGAGTAGATTACGAAGATTTGGGGACCTTCATGCCGAAAAGCCCGCGAGAGTAACCCTAGGGTAGGTCAGCCTCTGATAAACCTAACGAAAGGGAAGCTTCTTCATGCCCTTTTATCATTCAGTCAAATAAATAAATGTCACATAAATGGTATACAACTGTCATACCGTCATCATCCTAATAAATATATCCTGTATCATGTGATTACATCACCTGCACATATAAAGAGAATACTGACATGGTTTTGCAGGAAAGTCATCCATACCACGTACCAAGGTTTTCTAAAAATACTATCCTGTCATCAAACACTGACCTTGTTTTGCAGGATAAGATTAGAGAACCTAAAAAAAAAAATAATAATAATAATAATAATAATAATCATGCATCAGTGTTGACATGCATCTGCCAACTTGTAACTGGCACAGTACTAAGAGGCCGTAAAGTCCATACTCCATCCATCCAAATGGCAGAGGCCGATAGCCATGAAATTACAGTTCTGCCACTCCAACAATACGGTCGAATACGAGGGATTCATCCTAGGACTGAGATTAGCCCTGGGAATGGGAATCAAAAGGATGATAGTAGTTGGAGACTCCGAATTGGTCATCCGGCAGACCATGGGAATATACAGCACCAAAGGGCATAAACGGGACCTAGCTACGGGACTACTGAGATATCTGGAAGCCGAAGAAGCCCACAGACAAATGAACGAAGTACATGGCGATGTGTGCAGAGCCCATATGAGCAGAACATTTTTTGAACGGGTCACTACTGGCTAACCATGAAAACTGACTGCGATGCTCATGTCAGGAAATGCCATCAATGCCAGATCCATGCCAATGCGATCCATGCACCTCCTAATGAGCTCCATTGCTTGACCTCACCGTGGCCAGTTGGACCGTGCAGCAGGTGATATCCAGGAAGGGGTAAATCCAGGAGTATGGCAGTGAATCCCGGCCAGTAGAAGATCAATGGGTTTTAAAATTCTGAGTACCCCGATTTGAGGCATTCTAGCCTGACAAGCGATAGGCCAAATTTGAAGGAGGATCACGATTTTGGTATATAGCTAGATTTCGATCTGATGGGGATTGAGCAGGACGAGACAGATATCGACAATACGCCTGACGAGATCAAAGGATGGGTCGAAGATAAACCCAAACCCGACTTAGGCCAAACCATCGCCATCAAACATCAGAACCCCTAACGATCATAAAGAACCCGGAGTAGGGGCAAATTCGACCCAAAAAAAAATAGCCGAGTTGTTGAGCCTGTATGGAGATATGTTCGCTTGGTCCCGTGGCGACGTGATTGGATTGTCCACAGACGTTATAGGACATCGACTGCCCATCAAGGAGGGTTCCGACCAATTAAGCAAAAGTTGAGAACGTTGAAGCCTGAATGGAGGTTGAAAATAAAGGACGAGATTGTCAAGCGGTTTAAAGCAGGAATCATCACGGTGTCTATTTACCCTGAATGGCTTTCCGACAAAATCCAGTACCACAGCCTGGAGGAGAAGTAAGGGGCCGCATCGACTATAGAAATCTGAACGATGCCCTCAAGGAGGAGATATACGACAAATTCAGGATCAAACATTTTGATTCAGTCATTTACCGGCCCAAAATGAATGGGGCAGTGGGGGCTGCAAATAAAACACAAAAACGATCATGGGAAGAATGTCCGCCAATCATCGGGGATGGCCGGATTTATTGTCGCTCACCCTATTTGCCTATCGAACCTCAGTTCGCACATTTGCAGGGGCAGCCCCTTACGCATCTCCCGGGCATACGACAAGAGGGTACGATCCCAGAAATTCAAAATAAACGATTTAGTCCTCAAAAGGATCGCGCCCTGCCAAGACGAAGCTATGGGGAATTTTGCTCTAAATTAAAAGGAGCCGTCACGATAAAAAAATCCTCTCTGGGGGAGCCCTCATCTTACAAGGAATGGACGGGAAGGCGTTCCCCAGCCCGTTAATTCTGACTCTGTGAAACAACTCTGTGATCTAAAAAAAAATCAAAAAAAAAAATCAAAAAAATCAAAAAAATCAAAAATCCCCCAAACCTTTCAACAAGTCAAAGGACCGGATCTTTTGTCAGCCCAGTAAGATACCGATGCAACCAGTACGAGGGAGATCACAAGAAAAGCAACTTAACACTGGGGCATTTGTCAACTTAACTACCCAAGAAATGATGACGTGCAAATTGGCACCCATGCAACAATCCCATCAACATGCACCATCATCATCAAATGCTACCTCATGTCAATTCAATCTTCAACGGTACGATCATCTGGCATATTGTCAAGCATAATTTTTCCGAGATACGATGATCCGCGTGAAAGGGGATTTTATTTGGCTTGATAGGAATCGGATTAATTCTGACAAGCAACCGTGGAGCACGATCGTGAGTATAATTAGATGAAGAAGGCTATTCAACCTTTTGATCGGGTACAAAGCCTTAATTCAAATGCAACGTTTGCGACAGAATCGACCTCATGTGACAGCCTTCACTTTGCATTTGCACAAACTTTCAGTTGTGGGGTATAAAACTATGACGCCGTTGATGGCGATTAACACGTAGTCAGACAGTCAATAATTATCAAGCTAAAATCAAGAAGTTAGACGATAAATGATCATCAAGCTAATGTCTCGAATCGTGACCTGGGTTATTCGAGTAATTAAGCTCTAGGGGTGTCTCTACACCTGGTGCCCTAAAGCCATCTGGTTTGGGAGTCGCTGGCCCAACACTCGTTACATGGGTAACTCAGAGCCTAAGAAAATGAGCATTACAGTAGAGGAGGCCCGAGCAGATTCGAACCGTGGCATGGGCTACTTGAGTAATTAAGCCTAAGGGGTGTCTCTGCATCTGGTGCCCTAAAGCCATCTGGTTTGGGAGTCACCGGCCTAACACTCGCTACATGGGTAACTCAAGCCTAAGAAAACGAATCTTGCGCAAGGTCAAGCAAAGAATGAATGGTGCAGACCACCAGCTTGTCTCGAACCGTGGCCTTTGTTACTCGAGTAAATAAACCCGAAGGGGTGTCTGTACACCTAATGCCCCAAAACCATCTGGTTTGGGAGTCATTGGTCCAAAATTCGTTAAATGGGTAACTTTGAATAGCCTAAGAAAACGAGACAAGTGAAGTGGGCTAATAAAGAGAAAAGATAATACGAAAAACTCTCGACCTTAAACAACAAGTCATGAAAGAAAAACCCCTACTGAATGCTGCATCGCACAGTGCATTTGTCATATGACGTCAATCCTGCTAAGGACGTTGTCGAGAATGGAGACAGAATACCTTTGACGAGGGAAGGTAGTTCTTTTGAATTCGACCTTACTCACGTACAATGACCATGAATGCTTGAAGGTGTTCTTACGATTTCATAACTCGTTAAATAGAAAATCATCAACTCACGAAGGATCGAAAATAACTTCCAATCTAGTACATGCACGGTTCATAACTTGCTAGATTGTGCGATCAACAGATATTCAATTTCATGTGCTTTAACTGCATTTACTCTTTTGTCGAGATTATAATATCTTTGTGTTGAACTAACACTAACGGCCCGAGCCTTCAAGTTTTGGCATTTGTTAGTCATCTGATATGCAGGATCTTACAGAGATGTGGATAACTCAGCACGGTCAACATCGCGAGTTTTCAATAGAAATTCTTGGTAGCGACACGCGCCAAGGCAGGGGCAGTTAAGAATCATGAAATGGAAGGAAGCTGAGGTTGTACAGAATTTCTCGTCATTGGGCCTCTCCCCAATCCTGACTATCACTGCCTCGACATCCAAATGATCCACGTGCATGAGCATATACAACGATGATATAACGCGGGACAGCATCATATCGGCCATCAGAAATGATTAAAAGGCCAAGGAGCCCAACATAGATGTCGATCATCACAGAGAGCAAAACAGACTGCCTCAACTTCGATGAAATGAAGACGACCAAGAACAGGCAGAGTACTAAACCAAGGTTGAAGTCTAGAAATTACACTTCACGACGAGGCGTGATCCAATCAAATGCTGGCAAACAACGACGATTGTCAAATCGTATCAGTTGACTTAACAGGGGTCATTTCTATCTAAATATATGTTGTGCACATGCATCTGTCCATAACATATCTGTCAGATCATGCATAACATCTTTTTCATGCATGCAGGTACGATCAAAATGAAAATCTTCAGGAAAGTACAAGCACGTCGCTTTCAACCTCACAAATGATCAGACTGTGATGGCTTTTGCGGCATGGTACGTGGACGATGTTGGTGGGAGATCCAGGACATGAAGCCGATCACACATCCCATTTCAAAAAAAAATCACTCAAATCCAATCAACGACCCCTGTGAAGGGCTGGTCTCCAAGCAATCAACGACCCCTGGGAAGGGCTGGTATCCAACCAATCAATGACCCTTGGGAAGGGCTGGTATCCAACCAATCAACGACCCCTGGGAAGGGCTGGTCTCCAAGCAATCAACGACCCCTGGGAAGGGCTGGTATCCAACCAATCAATGACCCCTGGGAAGGGCTGGTCTCCAAGCAATCAACAACCCCTGGGAAGGGCTGGTATCCAACCAATCAATGACCCCTGGGAAGGGCTGGTATCCAACCAATCAACGACCCCTGGGAAGGGCTGGTATCCAACCAATCAATGATCCCTGGGAAGGGCTGGTATCCAAAATAATCAATGATCCCTGGGAAGGGCTGGTATCCAAACAATCAATGACCCTGGGAAGGGCTGGTATCCAAACAATCAATGACCGTGGGAAGGGCTGGTATCCAAACAAGGAGTGAACCTGGGAAGGCATCCAAGCAAACCACAACAAGGTGGTGAGCAAACCTGGGAAGGCATCTAAGCAAACCACAACAAGATGGTGAGCACCCTGGGAAGGGCTGAGATCCAAACAACTAACACCCTGGGAAGGGCTGAGATCCAAACAACTAACGCCCCAAGGAAGGGCTGAGATCCAAACAACTAACGCCCCTGGGAAGGGCTGAGATCCAAACAATCGACCGCATACGAGACCCGGCGATTACGAGATAGGTGACCGGATACGAGACCCGGCCCCGATAAGACAATCGACTGGAGACGAGACCCGGCGATTACGACCGAGCGACCGGAGACGAGACCCGACACTCACAAGACAATCGACCGGAGACGAGACCCGGCGATTACGAGACGAGCGACTAGAGACGAGACCCGGCACTCACAAGAAAATCGACCGGAGACGATACCCGGCGATTACGACCGAGCGACCGGAGACGAGACCCGACCCTCACAAGACAATCGACCAGAGATGAGACCCGGCGATTACGACCGAGCGACCGGAGACGAGACCCCGCACTCACAAGACAATCGACCGGAGACGAGACCCGGCACTCACAAGACAATCGACCGGAGACGAGACCCGGCGATTACGAGACGAGCGACCGGAGATGAAATCCGGCACTCACAAGACAATCGACCGGAGACGAGACCCGGCGATTACGACCGAGCGACCGGAGACGAGACCCGACACTCACAAGACAATCGACCGGAGACGAGACCTGGCGATTACGACCGAGCGACCAGAGACGAGACCCGACAATGACAAGACAATCGACCGGAGACGAGACCCGGCGATTACGACCGAGCGACCGGAGACGAGATCCGGCACTCACAAGACAATCGACCGGAGACGAGACCCGGCGATTACGACCGAGCGACCGGAGACGAGACCCGGCACTCACAAGAGAATCGACCGGAGACGAGACCCGGCGATTACGACCGAGCGACCGGGGACGAGACCCGGCACTCACAAGACAATCGACCGGATACGAGACCCGGTGATTACGACCGAGCGACCGGAGACGAGACCCAGCACTCACAAGACAATCGACCGGAGACGAGACCCGACGATTACGACCGAGCGACCGGGGACGAGACCCGGCACTCACAAGACAATCGACCGGAGACGAGACCCGGCGATTACGACCGAGCGAACGGAGACGAGACCCGGCACTCACAAGACAATTGACCGGAGACGAGACCCGGCGATTACGACCGAAAGACCGGAGACGAGACCCGGCACTCACAAGACAATCGACCGGAGACGAGACTCGGCGATTAGGACCGAGCAACCGGAGACGATACCCGGCCCCGATAAGACAATCGACCGGAGACGAGACCCGGCGATTACGACCGAGCGACCGGAGACGAGACCCGGCACTCATAAGACAATCGACCGGAGACGAGACCCGGCGATTACGAACGAGCGACCGGAGACGATACCCGGCACTCACAAGACAATCGACCGGAGACGAGACCCGGCGTTTATGATCGAGCGACCGGAGACGAGACCCGGCACTCACAAGACAATCGACCGGAGACTAGACCCGGCACTCACAAGATAATCGACCGGAGACGAGACCCGGCGATCACGAGACGAGCGACCGGAGACGAGACCCGGCACTCACAAGACAATCGACCGGAGACGAGACCCGGCGATTACGAGACGAGCGACCGGAGACGAGACCCGGCACTCACAAGACAATCGACCGGAGACGAGACCCGGCGATTACGACCGAGCGACCGGAGACGATACCCGGCACTCACAAGACAATCGACCGGAGACGAGACCCGGCGATTACGAGACGAGCGACCCGAGACGAGATCCAGCACTCACAAGACAATCGACCGGAGATGAGACCCGGCGATTACGACCGAGCGACCGGAGACGATACCTGGCACTCACAAGACAATCGACCGGAGACGAGACCCGGCGATTACGAGACAAGCGACCGGATACGAGACCCGGCACTCACGAGACGATCGACCAGAGACGAGACCCAGCGATTACGAGACGAGCGACCGGATACGAGATCCGGCACTCACCAGACGATCAATCGAATACGAGACCCGGTGATCACAAGATTGGCGACCAGATACGAGACCCGGCGCTAACGATACGATCGATTGGAAAACGAAACCGACGACTAACAATGCGGTCAGGGATTGATGCATCGACACCTTTACGAATGTTTTGCATGCCTTACATCTTGCGTTAAATCATAAGTTGTATGTGTTGCATCATGTATATACTGTCATTCTTATGCACTGTCATTCATGCATCGGGTGTCTATTTCTTTATCCTGTTCATTTCATTTAACATTTCATAAACATGATAAAGAGGGGCAGCTGTAGACACCCAGATTTTACACTTTGTATACTAACCCTGACAGGAGGGCAAATTCGGGAAATGAACCGACCTGCGAGAGCAAAGGATGGACAAGTGCGAACATTCGACGCCACCGCGACGATTTACAACCGAAACCGACGTGACAACAAGGTTGTCCGAATTGAGCATTCCCGGATGATGTGGCACGTCTCCCAGTAATTCCCAGACTGTAAAATACGAGCCTGTCGGTGAAAACTGACGTCACGCACGAGAATCGAGGCGTAGCACGAAAATCGAGAAAGTCAAGCCATCCAGCCGCGAATTGATCTGCGGCCAATGAGTGCGCCTTTTGAAAACACGGAACTCAAAACACGGGAACCGAAATTCAGCTGAGTGGAGGGGCGGCGGCCAGCCAGCCGCAGATCCATCTACGGCTGGCTTTAGCCAGCCTATTTCAGCTCATTCCCTCATCAGCATACAGGAGGTTGAGAAAGGTTGAGCAGGCAGAGAAGAAGAAGAAAAAACAGCAGCAGCAGCTCGGAAATTAGGGATGAAATAGCATAAATTTGCAATAAAAGAGGAGAGAAAGAGAGAAAAAAGAGGAGATTTATACTCTTTTGATTTGATTGTATCATATACACCTCCAAATCTATTCAAATACACAAGTTTACATCCATTTTGATATCATTTGCAAGGTAAAAATCCCCTTATTGTTGTAATTTCTATCATATCATTTGGTTAAATTAAATGTAGTTTTCATGTAATTTATGGCTGAACAATGAATTAGGGATTATTAGTGAGGGTTCCATCGGAACAAAATTCTTCCTAATAACCCGATGATATTCATTTATTGAGTTTTTGTTTTGTTTTACGGCGATATATCGGGTGTGGTTCCTTGAGATCGCTATTTTAGGATGTTTTGGTGTTGTTAGATTATCCGTGTTGATTATTTCTTGTAATACCCGGTTGTGGGTGTGTGAAAATTTAGGGTGTGAGCCTAGGAACACGACCCCGGGGTCCAAATCCGATGATGGACATTTTTGGATGTATGTAATAGGGTCGATATCCCTTCATTGTAAATATGTAATCGTCGGGCCTTAAAACGATATCAAGTCGATAATCGGGTTTAAGACCTCGTAATAGTGAAATATGTGATTGTGGGCGTTGGGGTTATTTTGATGGCTTACATGCCCATGAATAGCCCCGACGTATTTTAATGCTTGATTTGATTTGCGACATAGAAAAATGATTTCAAAGCTAAACGATGAAGATTTCCATAAAATCAATCAAATTAGGTTATTAGCATCACGAGGTTTAAAATTGGAAGTGCTAATGAATGTTGATTCCTATTAAACAAGAAGGCAAAGGAAAGATCGTGTTCAAACGTCACAAAAAATTGTTTGATAAAAATAAATGGTTGTTTTATTAAACCGTTGTGCATAGGGTTAAAGAGATTCTAGAAGTTGCCCATCATTTGAGTTACGAAAGCACTCTCTCGTATAAGCCGAAGGACATTCTAAAGCATTCTCAAAAGAAAAACACGACTTTTCATAAAAATCCAAATGGTTTCTTCATGCAAACTCACCACGACATTCACATAGGCACACACACACACGCGCGCACATACACACACATTCAAGAATTAAAGGATAGGAAAAGCATCAAGATTGCGGTAACCGTGTTTCACTGGAGTCGGGGGGTGCCTAACACCTTCCCCTCGCTTAAGCAAGCCCCCGAACTCTATGAATCTCGGTTTGCAGACCAATTAATTCGGAGTCACATATGAGCCAGCGATTTACGAAAACAAAATTCGGATGAGTTGGTACATCCATTTCAAATATACCAACTGGCGACTCTGATCAATTTGGCTCATCATAAAAAACGATCTTTCAAAACCCCGTCGACCTTAATGCCGATCTTTTCCAAAACATCATCTAATCAAAAAGGCTAAAATTGGAAAAGACAAAAAACCGGCGTCGACACGGGCTACTATTGAAGATTTATCCAAGATTTTTCAAAGATAGCTACACCATTAACTAATTTAATGAGGAAGACAGTGAAGTTCGTATTGTCGGAAAAATGTGAGGAGAGCTTTCAAGAGCTCAAGAAAAGATTGAGTGAAGCGCCAGTAATATCCTTATTGGATGATGCGGGTAATTTTGTGGTGTATAGTGATGTGTCACATAGAGGACTGGGATGCGTGCTTATGCAGTACGAGAAGGTCATTGCGTACGCATCATGGCAGTTAAAAGATTATGAGAGGGTATACCCTGCTCACGATCTCGAATTAGCAGCGGTGGTTTTTGCCTTAAATATTTGGAGGCATTATCTTTATGGAGAGAAATGTGAGATATACATGGACCATAAAAGTCTAAAATATATCTTCACACATAATGTAATGACCGTGAATTTTAAACTCCATTATTAATTAAATATAAATTTTAATTTTTAATGAGTTAGCTTTGTATGCTTATTTAAATCTTGTGTGATTAATTGGTTATGTGATTATGTGCTTTCGCGTAACTGCCAGGATTTATTAAAGGGGGAGTCACTAATGAGTTAATTAAATTAGTAGACTAGCCCTAAGGTTTAATATCAGAAGAATGGATAAAGTTGTCTATTACATTAAATATTCAATTTACTTGAATATAGTGGAGGAATTTAATGTGCATAGATTAATTAATATAATTATTAATTAATGTGTGCAACATAGATATTAATATTTAATAGTCCATTTAGTGGGTTAATACTAAGCGGACTAGATTAAGTTATTAATTCCATCTTTTATGTAATTACGAATTGGGTAATAAAGGTATACTAGAGTAATTGGGTTTATATGGTATGACATATTTAATTAACTAATAGCAATAGAAGAAGACACAAATTATGGGACAAAATCCCTTCATCAGTCGTGTCTGGGAAGAGAGATAGAGAAATGAAATTTGAATATAACTGATTGTGAACAATGGGAGTCCAATCCCCTCTTTTCCTCCTTTTCCTAGCCGCGCCTAGCCTATTGCTATTGCTTATATCAGAAGAAGAAATCCTAGCTGAAGATTTGGGTTGAATTGATTTTCTGCATTACCCATCATCTTCTTCCCATTCCCGTTGGTTAACCAATTGGACCATTTCATTGTCTGGATATTGAATTCTCCATAAATTGGAGCTTTGCCTTCACAGTTCCAGTTCCTAGATTTTCTGCCAAGTCATATAGTGAGTGAGTATTTTGAGAGGCTAACAATCTGCATTTACGCATTTAAGTAGCATCAATTTAGCATCAAAAAGGTACACTGAGTTCTTCATTTATTAGTTGATAAACTCTAAAAAAAATCCATGATTCTTGTTAATTAGTTTATAATTGATTTCCATGTTGCTATCTTGGTTGCATATGAGTATAATGAACTCTCTGGAGTACTCTAAATTGCCTTTAGAATGGTTAAATTATATATATGGTCGGATTCTGTAGATGCAGAGCCGATCTTGTGCTTCAGCAGAAGTGGCGCGACCGCGCCACTCCCAAGGGCAAACCAAGCGCTGCCGCGTCGTGCATCAGTTTTGGTTGTGTTGTTCTGTCATGTTGCAGCATGTTAGTTAGTTCATTCATGTATACAACTAGGGTTGCCATGCGTCTAGGGTCCCTGTAAATACCATGAGTTGTATATAGATTTTTCTATGTATGTATTTCTTAAAGAAAGCTTGGACTTTGAAATAGCTTGACAAAACCTATGTCTTTTACATTCTGACCATGTGAGCATGTATATATGGCTTAAATATGTGTTCAAATGCATGTGAGTTATGATTTCCAAGTTGTCTTGCATAGGCTAAGTTGCGTGAGATGTCTTAGTATGATTTTTTTTCTAAGGAAAACATCATGTTTGAAGACGGATGTCGTCCATCTCCGTATAAGTTGTGTTCTGACCATACAAGCATGAATGTTAGGACTCAATATGCCTCTAGGCATGATTGTCGTGATTATCATTTAGCTAAACATGATTTTGATATATGCTAGCATGTCTAAGAAAGGAAGATTTCAAGTATAAGCTATGTGTTAATGTGTTCGCATGTTGATTTCGTACGAGCATACATATTAAGTCATGTATAGCCTCATTATGTAGTATTGTGACCATAGTAGCGGTTTTCTTGCGAAACGGACTTGATTAGCTTAATGTATGGAAATTTCGAACATATAACTTGATATGGATTTAGAATGAGCATGCTAGGTTTGGAAACCAAGTTGATAATAATATGAGCGTGAATGTTTGATTAGTATCAGTTGCCTGCATGCTAGCTAGTAAGTCCGGATTCCTGCAGAATGAAATCCATTCTTGGTCTGTCCAGTGAGTGGCGCGGCCGCGCCACTCCCAAGGCAAAAATAAGTGCGGCCGCGCCGGTCGCCAGTTTTGCCTTGTTGCTTTAAGTTATGAACAGAGTCTTGTAGCATGTATGTATGTAGGTCTCAAGCTGTAATACATGACTTAATTGATGTGCTATATGTTCAAGTTTACATGGATGCATAGAACCAAGCTATTCTAGGCTTGTTAACTCATTTATCTAAGATGGAAAGTAATGTTTATAGACTTAGTAAAGATGGATTACATCTACGTGTCTATGTGATAGGATTACTTGGTGTGTAATCTCTTGTAAGTGTAAACTCATGCTAGTTTATACTGTACTAACTAAGGAATCGACTTACTAATGATAGGTCGTTTCACATAATTTAATTTAGAGCTAGATTATTGTAGCTGAGCTATCAGACAAGTTTCCTTTAAACCTACTCAATTTACATTCAAGTATGGTGTGGTGTATTATGCAAGTTCTTTACCCCGAAACCTTAATTGTTGCAAGAACCCATTCTTGTATTATTTATTGCAAGTTAATATTTAAGCTTGAACCTTTAAGTTCTCAAGCATGCTCTATGTGGTTTAATTACTTAACAATTATTCCACATCGTTGTTATTGGCACTCGCACATTGTGCAATTGTATTCGCGCATACGTTGACTTGTATTTTATTTAAAGTTCTAATATGGATGAACTGCCATAGTTAAGTCTTAGCCATTGTCCGGCTAGACATTTGCGGTATAGATTTTAAAAGCTATCCAAACCAATTGATGGTGCGGAATCTTAGACTTTATGAACACCCCTTCAATATAAGGGAGTACCCCACGCATCGGATATAAGATACAAAGAACAGAAATTAAATGTTGTGCATACACATAGGGTAATAGAGGCTGATCCCCTCGAGTACTTATTTCTGAGCCAGTAACTAAAGGGTCAATTAGCTATTGATTCCATTAGAAGTTTATTGTTCAAAGTCTACTTGACTATCATTCGTTCTAAAAGCAATTATTATTCTTGCTTCCGATATTTATATTGTTGAATTCCTCTCTTCATATGTCATTCGTCATGATATATCATTTATTGTTGTATTTAAACTTGCTGGGCAAACTAGTTGCTCACCCTTGCTATATCATGAACCTTATTACAGTTAAACCCGAGACCTCAGGAAAAGACAAGGGCAAGGAAAAGATGAAGTATTAGTCTACTAGTGTCTGTATTTTATTTCATGCGTAGTTAAGGAAGTTCTATTATTATTTAAACCCTAAAGTACTGTACTAGGGTAAATTTGTATTCCTGTATTAAGGTTATCTAATCTTGGGACTAGTAACACCTTTTGAATGAACAACATATGTTTATTATTTTCCGCATTTAGTCATTTTATGTTGTTTGGAGGTGGATGTTGTATTGGATCATGATGACCAAATCCGGGTGTTTGAGACCTAAATTTGGGGGCGTCACAGGTTGGTATCAAAGCTGTAGGTTATAAATGTTAGGATTGCGAAACCTAGGTTATAACCTTAGTATTAAACTCGTATAGAGTGCATTAAGAGATAAATCAAGGAGATTTATTATATTTGGTATTTTGATGAATTGGGGAATTCATCGAGTCGAGTGGTACCCAATGAAATATAATTTTATTCCTTCAATGAATATATTTTATTATTGTACTAATGTTAGTTTTGTGTATTTGTAGGATGGTTGCCATTAGAGAGACCAGTAGAGTCCGAGAGAAGGAGGAGGTATTCAGTGATATACCTGTTGTTACAGAGCAGTTAATGGGTTATGCACCTGTTGCCCCAGGAGTACCATTGAGTGGGCCCGGCCCATAGGAGGACTACTTGGTGGATCTGGTAGAGCCTGTCATAGGCGAAGTGTTCAGATTTGGCAGTCAGGATAGGGAGGACGAGTCTAAGGAGGACCCAGCTGAGGTAGAGATAGGTGGAACTGCTGAGGAGGTACCTGAGGAGGGATCCCCGGTATTCCACGCATTCCAGGATGACTTGCTTGGAGATTATACCGATCGCATAATAGAGCAGGAGCAGATTATTGACCAGAAGAATGCTCGTATCGCACACTTAGAGGAGGAGAATTCTGTCCATCAGGAGATGGAAGATCAGTATAAGGCAGAGGCGTACTCGCTACAGTTCCAGACAGCTGAGCTGAAAGCTCAGATTCAGTAGTTAGAGAGTGCTACACCCCAGTTAAGCCCCACAGTGCAACAGTTGGTGTTGCAAAATAGTCAGTTGAGGCAGGCATTAGAACAGGCAGATGTCAGGGAGGTGGAGCTGTAGACAGTTCTGCAGGCTGTTAGGGCTGAGCGAGACTTGGAGTAGGTAGAAAGGATTCAGATGCAGGAGTTCTGGGTTTGCGTAGCCACAAGGGTGGATGTGCTAGAGGGAGAGATTCGAGATGGATCCGCCAGGATCGATACCTTAGAGTATGCCATATATACAGCAGTGGCCAGATTGCAGGATCAAGTTAGGAGATACCCTCGGGAGGAGGGCAGTAGTCGGCGCATGATCAGACGCCGAGTGGTTGATCGGTTGGCTCGACAGGCACTCCGTCAGGTAGTCCGCCGTAGCAAATATTGACTTATTGATGTAGTACCTTTGTATGTACTTAGTGGCTGTAGTGAGTCCCACTTTTGTTTAATAGGGACAGATTTATGATGTAAATCCAAATGCCGAGTTGTATGCTTAGAATGGTAGTCAACCCTAACTTTTGTTCTGTTAAAAGGGGTAGGTAGTAGTGAATCCTCACCTTTTTGTTTAAGAGAGGATAGTTAGTAGTAGGCAGATGGTGCCATTGAGCATTTATAGTAGTATGCCAAATGTTGGGTCAATCTGTATTAAAACATTGGTATATGAATATAAATGCAGTTGTTTCTTTTCCAAATATGTTTGATAGATGCTTTTGCTATTAAATGCTGACTTAACCAGTATAGTGCGAAAATTGTAGCATAATAAGCGAAAGTCTAAGATTTACTCTTTAGCAGATCATAATGCCGCCAAGAGGTAGACCCCGCAACCAACGTGTCGCTGAGTCAGAAAGTGAGGTTGGAGATCAACCTAACCCAATGAGAATATTTGCTGAACTACTAGCCGAGGCTATGCAGGCTAGACCACCCCTAGCAGGGGCACAACCAGCACCCCAACCAGCGTATCACTTGGCCAACTTCAAGGATTTCAAACTAGTTGGACCACCCGAGTTCAAGGGAACTCTCAACCCCATAAAAGCGCAAACTTAGATCGAGGAGATGGAGAAAGTCTTCGAGGTCGCACGAGTGGCCGAGGAGCAGAAAACTAGATTTGCCACCTTCATGATGAAGGGCGAAGCTAATTATTGGTGGAAAGCTAATAAGGGGCGAGCAGGTGATGGAGTCATTCCATGGGACAAATTCAAGGAACTATTCTTCGAGGATTACTTCCCGGAGAATATGCAGCAGGACATGGAGGTTAAGTTTCTGGAATTGAAACAGGGTGGTATGACGGTCGCAGAGTACGCGACAAAGTTTAACGAGTTAGCCCGATTCGCTCCACATCAGGTGGACACAGAGGCCAGGAAGGCAAGGAGATTCGAGTTGGGATTGAAGCCATGGGTGCAGAAAGCCGTCGCTGTGTTGAAGATTAAGAATTTCTCAGAATTGCTGGAAAGGGCGATCATTGCGGAAGGAGGCACTGAAGCCATAACGCGATTCAAACAAAAGAAGAAGACCAGTCAGGAAAATCTGAAAGGGGGAAGCAGCGGAGGCAGCAACCCCAATAAGCGTAAATGGGTGGAGAGCCAATCCTCCGGAGGCAACAAGTCCGGAGGAGAGGCCAAGAAAACTGGGAAGTGCAGCAGCTGCGGGAAGGACCACTCAGGGGAGTGTATGAGAGGGAGAAGTGTTTGTTATCGTTGCGGACAACCGGGGCACATGGCTCCTCAGTGTCCGAATAAACCGAAAGGAGGGTGTTTCTCGTGTGGAGCCCCAGACTACCAAATCAAAGACTGTCCGAAGAGAAAGGGCGACGCAGGAAGTGGCAACAGAGGAAGCGTCAACAACAACAATAACAATAACAGGCCGAGCTTTGGAGGGCCAGCCAGTTAAGCTAACAGACCAATGACACGCACGTTTAACATGACCGTCAAGGATGCGGTGGAGTCCAAGGATGTAGTGTCAGGTATCATCCCAATCAATGATATAGATGCATATGTGTTATTTGATTCGGGTGCTAACCGCTCTTTTGTCTTGGAAGAATTTGCTAGAAGGTTAGACTTACCTCGCGAAAGGTTAGAGCACCCTATGAACGTAGAAGTAGCAAACAAAGAAATTATTCCCGTAGAATACATTCATAGGAATTATTGCGTCAATTTGCGAGGATTTGGGCTCAGCATGGACTTGATGCCAATTTGTTTGGGGGAGTTTGACGTAATCCTTGGGATGGATTGGTTATCAAGTCACGGAGCAGTCATCGAGTGTAAGAAGAAGTGTGTACACCTGCAGACTCCAAATAAGTCAAAGGTGGTATTCTATGGTAGTAAATCGCCAGGACAATCTTGTTGTCTGACGATGATGCAAGCAAGGAAGTTGCTTAGAGAAGGTTGCATAGGTTATTTGGCTCACATGGTTGATACTCGTCGAGTCACGGATGAACTGAGTTAGATACCCGTCGTAAGAAAGTTCGCTGATGTCTTCCCAGATGAAATTCCGGGACTGCCGCCAGATAGAGAGATAGAATTTGTGATTGACTTAGTACCTGGGACGACACCGATATCCAAGGCGCCTTACCGAATGGCCCCAATAGAGATGAAGGAACTAATGGTTCAATTGCAGGAACTGTTAGATAAGGGTTATATCAGACCGAACGTGTCCCCATGGGGAGTTCCAGTTCTGTTTGTGAAGAAGAAGGATGGTTCGATGAGGCTTTGTATCGATTATCGTGAGTTGAATAAAGTTACGATTAAGAATAGGTATCTGCTGCCCAGAATTGACGATCTATTTGATCAACTCAAGGGAGCGAAATACTTTTCAAAGATCGATCTAAGAACGGGTTATCATCAACTGAAGGTGAGACAGGAAGATATTCCGAAGACGGCATTCAGGACTCGTTATGGACATTTCAAGTTTCTGGTAATGTCATTTGGATTAACGAATGCACCAACGACATTCATGGATATGATGAACAGAGTGTTCAAGAAGTACTTGGACAAGTTCGTAGTCGTATTCATCGATGACATCTTGGTGTATTCGGAGACAGAGGAGAATCATACTGAACATTTAAGAATTGTGTTGGAGACTCTCAGGAAGGAGAAGCTGTACGCAAAGCTTGCTAAGTGTGAGTTTTGGTTGCAGAGGGTGCAGTTCCTAGGTCACGTCATTGACAAGGATGGTGTTTCGGTGGACCTCGCAAAGGTGGAAGCCGTTATCAATTGGGAGCAACCGAAGACGCCTACGGAGATCAGGAGTTTCCTAGGGTTAGCGGGATACTATCGGAGATTCATCTAGAATTTTTCAAAGATAGCATTGCCGTTGACCAATCTCACTAGGAAAGTAGTTAAGTTTGTTTGGACGGAAAAATGCGAAGAAAGTTTTATGGAGCTGAAGAGGAGACTTAGTCAAGCGCCGGTGTTGGCCTTACCAGACAACACTGGAGGCTTTGTAGTGTATAGCGATGTGTCACACAAAGGTCTTAGTTATGTGTTGATGCAGCACGACAAGGTCATTGCGTACGCGTCATGTCAGCTGAAGGACTATGAGAAGGGTTACCCGACTCATGACCTAGAGTTGGCCGCGGTAGTTTTTGCCTTGTAAATTTGGAGGCACTACCTATACGGAGAAAAGTGCGAGATATATACAGATCACAAAAGTCTAAAATATATCTTCACTCAGAAGGAGCTGAACATAATGCAATGCCGATGGTTGGAATTGATCAAAGATTATGACTGCGAGATTTTATACCATCCGGGCAAAACAAATGTAGTGGCCGATGCCTTAAGCAGAAAAGGCAGAGAGAAGTTGCTAAAGCTAACCACTCAGGAAGAGTTGGTAAGGGATTTTGAACGGCTCAATTTAGAGGTCAAGTATCCGAGAGAGTCAGATGAGAGATTATGTACAGTAATAGCAAGCCCGACCTTGTTAGATAAAATCAAGGACGCTCAGGAGAAGGATGAAGATTGTGGTAGTATCAAGAAGCGTATTTCCGAAGGGGAAGAGCTCAAGTATGAGATTGATAGCACAGGGCTGCTAAGGTTTGAAGGGAGGATCTGGGTACCGTTGAATCCGGAGTTAAGAGAAGAGATTCTCTAGGAAGCTCACAGTACGAGGTACTCAGTACATCCTGGTAGCATGAAGATGTATCAGGATTTGCGGCCATACTTTTGGTGGCCGAATATGAAGAGGGAAGTAGCAGAGTGTGTCAGCAGATGTCTGACATGCCAACGAGTTAAAGCAGAACACCAGCGACCGAGCGGACTGCTTCAACCATTAGAGATTCCAGAGTGGAAGTGGGAGCACATCACCATGGATTTTGTGGTGGGCTTGCCACCAACACAAAAGGGTTTAGACGCCATATGGGTGATCGTGGACCGTCTGACCAAGTCTGCTCATTTTCTACCGATCAGAATACGGTACAATCTGGAGCAATTGGCTAAACTCTATATAAAAGAGATAGTGTTGCGACATGGAGTGCCGGTATTTATTGTGTCGGACAGATATCCGCGCTTCACGTCAAATTTCTGGAGGAGTCTGCAAGAAAGATTAGGAACACAGTTGAGGTTGAGTACGACATACCATCCTCAAACTGATGGCCAGAGCGAGCAAACGATTCAGAGGTCTCCCTAAATCAAGACTTGTATTAGATGTACACATCGTTTTTAACGCGATAGTGATGGGATTGCTCCTTTAGAAGCTAATTAAACTAAAACGAAGTAATATGACTCATAATCACCTCTTTCTTTTACAATTTAAAAGAACTAATGAACCAATAAGAAGGACTCCCTAAATCAAGACTTGTGTGAGGCGTACACATCGTTTTGAACGCGATATTGATGATATTGCTCCTTTTGAAGCTAATCAAACTAATACGAAGTAATAAAAGTCCTAATCACCTCTTTCTTTTACAATTTAAAAGAACTAATGAACCAATAAGAAGGTCTCCCTAAATCAAGACTTGTGTGAGACGTACACATCGTTTTGAACGCGATATTGATGATATTGCTCCTTTTGAAGCTAATCAAACTAGAATGAAGTAATATAAGTCCTAATCACTAGGAGCTGGAGGATCGGATAGCTAATTTGGAGGAGCAGAATCAGACCCACCAGTTCAGGGAGGACCAGTATAGGGATCTGGCTTACCAGCTCGAGCATGACCTGGGAGTAGCAAAGATACAGCTGCAGGGATACGAGTCCTCAGCGCAGCAGATCGGACCACTGCTACATCAGCTGGTGGCCCAGAACGCTGAGCTGAGAGAGAGGCTGGAGCAGAAGGATCTGCAGATCGCCCACCTGAAGGCCAAACAGGAGGCCATAAAGTTCGAGGTTGGGTTGGAGGTGTCTGAGAGGATGCATGTTAGAGAGGCCTGAGTTAGGGTAGCTAGGAGGGTTGACCAGTTGGAGGCCAGAGCAGTGAGGATCGAGACCTTAGGTTTTGCCTTGGATGCCGCCTACAGGAGGCCCTGGACTGAGGTAGGGGAATCTAGCCGCTCTGTTCGTCGCAAGGTCATGGGTGGGGCATTCTCTTCTGGTCAGCAGGCACGGATTCGTCATGACGTGCAGTGACGTGATATGATGGTTGTTTGTCTTAGGTGCAGTCGGTCCCACTTTTTGTTATACTAGGGACATATTCATGTTTGTCTTGTGAACCTTTATGTTTGTTTACATGTTTGGGGTAGCAGTTAAACCCCAACTTTTGTCTATTATGAGGGATGGACAATTATAATTCCCCACTTTTGTCTCAGGGGAATGGTTAATGGTTGGTAGGGCACACAGTGGCATATATATAGAAATATGCCACAGGTTGAGTTCAGTTGTACTTAAACAGTGGTATATAAATATAAATGCGGTTGTTTTATTTAAATTAAGTGTGTTTGATAGGTGTTTCTATTCTTGATTGCTGATTTCACTACCCTATTGTGTAAAACGTAAAACTATAGGTAAAAGTCGGCCAGAATTCAAATCATGCCGCCAAGAGGACGACCACGTAACCGGCGGGTTGAAGAGTCAGAAAGCGAGGTTGGAAATCAATCTAATCCAATGAGAATGTTCGCAGAAATGCTGGCAGAAGCCATGCAATCAAGACCGCCACCTGTAGGGACCCAAGCAGCCCCCGGGCCAACACATCATTTGGCAAATTTTAAGGATTTTAAACTGGTTGGACCACCCGAGTTCAAGGGAACTCTTAACCTAATCGAAGCACAGACCTGGATCGAAGAAATAGAGAAGGTCTTCGAGGTCACACGGGTGGCCGAGGAACAGAAAACAGGATTTGCCACGTTCATACTAAAGGGCGAGGCTAACTATTGGTGGAAGGCCAATAAGGGACGAGCAGGTGAGGGAGTCATCTCTTGGGAAAGATTCAAAGAGCTATTCTTCGAAAATTACTTTCCAGAGAATACACAGCAGGATATGGAAGTGAAGCTCCTGGAACTGAAGCAGGGGAATATGACTATCGCCGAGTACGCGGCAAAGTTCAATGAGCTGGCCCGATTTTCCCCACATCAGGTGGACACCGAGGCCAAGAAGGCGAGAAGGTTTGAGTTGGGACTGAAACCATGGGTACAGAAGTCAGTCGTAATCTTGAAGATTAAAAACTTCTCGGAACTGATGGAGAGAGCTATCATTACGGAAGGGGGCAATGAAGCAGTGGCCCGATTCAACCAAGAAAGAAAGAAGAATTAAGAGGTAACCAAGGCAGGGAGTAGCGGAGGTAGCAACCCCAACAAACGGAAGTGGCTCGAGAGTCAGTCATCCGGGGGAAACAAATCTGGAGGGGAGGTGAAGAAACTAGGCAGGTGCAATAATTGTGGCAAGAACCACACGGGGGAGTGCATGAAGGGAAAAAGTGTTTGTTACCGATGCGGACAACTAGGGCACATGGCTCAGCAGTGTCCGAACAAGTCGAAGGGAGGATGTTTCTCTTGTGGATCACCCGACCACCAGATTAAGGACTGTCCGAAGAGGAAGAGCGATGTCGGGAGTGGCAACCGGAGCAACAACAACAGCGGGACTAACAACCGGTTGAGCTACGGGGCACCAGCCGGTCAAGCCAACAGGCCAATGGCACGTACGTTCAACATGATCGTTCAGGATGAAATGGAATCCAAGGACGTGGTGTCAGGTATCATCCCAATCAATGATATAAATGCATGTGTTATTCGATTCAGGTGCTACCTGCTCTTTTGTTTCCGAAGAATTTGCTAGTCAGTTAAATATACCTCGTGAAAAGTTAGAACACCCTATAAATGTAGAAGTAGCAAACAAGGAAATCATTCCTGTAGAATACATTCATAGGAATTGTTGTGCTGAGTTGCGAGGATTTAAGCTTAATGTGGATTTGATACCAATTCGGTTGGGAGAGTTTGATGTAATCCTGGGAATGGATTGGCTATCAATTCACGGAGCAGTTATTGACTGTAAGGAAAAGTGTGTACACCTAAAAACTCCTAATAAGTCGAAGGTGGTATTTTACGGCAGTAAGTCACCAAGAAAATCTTGTTGTCTGACAATGATGCAAACCAAGAAATTGCTTAAGAAGGGTTTCATATGTTATTTGGCCCAGTGGTTGATACTCGTCAGGTCGGGGATGAGATGAGTCAAATACCAATCGTGAGGGATTTCGCCGATGTCTTCCCAGATGAGCTTCTGGGACTACCGCCGGACAGGGAAACCGAGTTCGTTATCGATTTGGCACCAGGAACCGCACCAATATCGAAGCCGCCGTACCGAATGGCACCTGTAGAAATGAAAGAGTTGATGGTGCAACTGCAGGAACTGTTAGATAAAGGTTATATCAGACCTAGCGTGTCCCCGTGGGGAGCACCAGTTCTGTTTGTAAAGAAGAATGATGGTTCTATGAGGCTTTGTATCGACTATCGGGAGTTGAACAAAGTTACTATTAAGAATAGGTATCCGCTTCCTAGGATTGACGATTTATTTGATCAACTTAAGGGAGCGAAATACTTTTCAAAAATTGACTTAAGAACAGGCTATCATCAGCTGAAGGTGAGGCAGGAAGATATTCCGAAGACGACATTCAGGACTCATTATGAGCACTTCGAGTTTCTGGTAATGTCATTTGGATTGACGAATGCACAGCAGCGTTTATGGATATGATGAACAGAGTGTTCAAGCAGTACTTGGACAAGTTTGTAGTCGTATTCATCGATGATATTTTGGTGTATTCAGAGTCGGAGGAGGAACATGCTGAACATTTAAAGATTGTATTGGAAGCTCTCAGGAGGGAGAAGTTGTATGCGAAGTTTTCTAAGTGCGAGTTTTGGTTGCAGAGGGTACAATTCCTAGGTCACGTCATCGACAAAAATGGTGTTTCGGTGGACCCAGCAAAAGTAGAAGCAGTTATTAATTGGGAACAACCGAAGACACCAACGGAGATCAGGAGTTTCTTGGGATTAGCGGGATACTATCGAAGGTTCATCCAGGATTTTTCAAAGATAGCATCGCCATTGACCAACCTCACCAGGAAAACAGTTAAGTTCGTTTGGTCGAAGAAATGTGAGGAAAGTTTCATGGAGTTGAAGAAGAGACTTAGCCAAGCACCGGTGTTGACCTTACCAGACAACACTGGGGGTTTCGTAGTGTATAGCGATGCATCACACAAGGGTCTTGGCTGTGTGCTGATACAACACGGCAAGGTCGTGGCGTACGCATCACGTCAACTGAAAGACTATGAGAAGGGTTACCCGACTCATGACCTGGAGTTAGCCGCAGTAGTTTTCGCCTTGAAGATTTGGAGGCACTATCTGTACGGGGAGAAGTGCGAGATATATACAGATCATAAAAGTCTGAAATATATCTTCACTCAAAAGGAGCTGAACATGAGGCAGCGCCGGTGGTTAGAATTGATCAAGGACTACGACTGTGAAATTTTGTACCATCCGGGCAAAGCAAATGTAGTGGCTGATGCCTTAAGCAGAAAGAGCAAAGTACAATTGATGCAGCTGACAGTTCAAGAGGAGTTGATAAAGGACTTTGAACGTCTGGAATTGGAGGTTAAGTATCCGATGGAGACAGACGAAAATTTTTTTACCGTGACAGTAGGTCTGACTCTACTGGATAAGATAAAGGAGGCTCGAGAATTTGATAAAGAGTGCATTGTCATTAAGAGGCAACTATCGGAAGGAAAAACGTTGAAGTACAAGGTTGACAGCACAGGATTGCTGAGGTTCGAGGGAAGGATCTGGATACCATACGTACCAAACTTGAGGGAAGAAATATTGCAGGAGGCCCATAATACGAGATTTTCGGTACATTCGGGTAGCACCAAGATGTATCAAGATCTTCGTCAGCATTATTGGTGGCCGCATTTGAAAGGAGAAGTTGCAGAATTCATCAGCCGGTGTTTAACTTGTCAGAGGGTCAAGGCAGAGCACCAGTGGCCGAGCGGATTGTTGCAACCTTTGGAGATTCCGGAGTGGAAGTGGGAGCACATCACAATGGATTTTGTGGTAGGACTTCCAACAACACAGAAGGGTCTAGACGCCATCTGGGTGATCGTAGATCGTTTAACCAAGTCTGCCCATTTTCTACCGATCAAGATCAGGTATAAATTAGAGCAATTGGCGAAACTTTACGTAAAGGAGATAGTATCGCGACATGGAGTGTCAGTATCTATTGTATCTGACAGAGATCCACGCTTCACGTCAAATTTTTGGAGAAGTCTACAGGAAAGAATGGGAACACAGTTGAGGTTGAGTACGGCGTATCATCCTCAGACTGATGGTCAAAGCGAGCGAACAATTCAGACCCTGGAAGACATGCTTCGAGCAGTCGTGATGGATTTAGGTGGCAACTGGGACGATCACTTGCCACTAGTAGAGTTCGCCTACAACAATAGTTACCATGCTAGCATTGGGATGCCACCATATGAAGCGTTATACGGAAGGAAGTGTCGAACGCCGTTGTGTTGGGATGAAGTTGGTGAACGGAGATTGTTGGGTCCAGAATTGGTACAACAAACTGTGGAAATCATTAAAGTAATAAGACAGCGGTTAGTAGCAGCCCAGGATCGTCAGAAGAAGTATGCCGACTTACATCGTCAGAAGCGAGATTTTGAAGTTGGTAGCTTTGTGTTTATGAAGGTATCTCCCTGGAAAGGGAAAATCCGTTTTGGAAAGAAGGGCAAATTGAGCCCTAGATTCATAGGACCGTTCGAGATTTTGAGGCGGATAGGCGAAGTGGCGTATGAGGTAGCATTACCTCCTGAACTTGAGCACATTCACAACGTGTTCCATGTATCAGTGTTACGTCCATATAAGCCAGACTATAAGCATGTCATTTCCTATGAGCCAATTCAAGTCGAGAAGGACTTGTCATACGAGGAAATTCCTGTTCAAATATTGGATAGGAAGGAGCAGAAGCTAAGAAATAAAATCATTCATTCGGTTAAAGTACTCTGGAGAAATCACGCAGTGGAAGAAGCCACGTGGGAACTCGAAGAGAAGATGAGAGCAAATTACCCCCAGTTATTTGAGTAACCTTAGATTGAAATTCCGAGGACGGAATTTTTATAAGGGGAAGAGGATGTAATGTCCGAGAAATTTTGTAACTATGCTATCAATTAATTCTTAAATATAAAATCTTATTATCTATGAAATTATTTTATGCGCTTAATCAGGCTCAGGTGTGTGTATTATTACTTGATGGAATAATTATGTGATCTAATTTGTAATGTTAAGGGGTTAAATAATAAATTTCACCTCAACATAACGTTAAATTCAAGTTATCGAATTATATAACTTGAATGAATATCTAAAACAGTTAAATAATTATACCAATTATTTAATTGTAATATTAGGAATTATAATGAGGAATTATTACTAAAACTAATATTTTAAATAATTAATTAATTGAATTAGTTAGTTAATTTAATTTAAAAAAGAAAAAATAAATAATATAGGAACATAAGGTTATTAATTGGGTCATCCCTCTCTTTATTTTACCTGACCCAAATTTTAGTCGATTGAGCCCAATTCCCTTTTATTTTCCTATTGGGCCACTTATTTTTTTTTCAGCCGACCCAACTCCCCTTGGGTTGAGTCCAAGCTCTTGTCCAGTCGGGTTGAATCATGGGGCACGGGTCGGATCCCTTCCTAACTGATGTTGGCAATTGGTAGCTTATTTGGGGACATGGTTATAGGAGTTGAGATTCAGCCGAGCAAAAAAGGGGAAACCTATCAGCCCTAGAATCTCAGTTAGCCGAACCTAGCGACCCCAAATCCTCAATCAATCAGACAGGCGAGCGAGAGACGGGAGAAAAAGGGCTGTCAAACCATGTGCCGGCGATAGTGAGAGGATCGGCAGGACTGGCGTCGGCGTGTGAGGGCGCGAAGGACCAACGGCTACCAAGGAACGACCGGACGTTTGACGAACGGACCAAGGGTCCCGGATTTTCGGCGACGCGACCGGTGAGGGCGCACGGCTCAAAGGCCAGCCGGCGAGTCACAGTCGTTGCCTCCTTCCTACCATTGGGTTTTGATGAATCAAGTAAGGTAATACCCAGTTTATTGGGTAACAAATTTTCTATAAATTGAGCCTAAACCCTAACCAAAGCTGCCATATTGAGAGTCAAATTAGAGAGAGAGCAGTCAAAAAAAACAAAAAAAAAAGGAAATTCGAAGGGGGAAACTACTGTGGATGTCCGGCTTGATCAATTACTTTGGGAGAATAAGGAGAAGAGCAAGCCGAACCGCCTTAAGGTATAAGCCCAGATTTTCTGAAGGCCCTTTCCTCTGTTTCAATTTCTTTTTCGGTTTTCTTCCTTCTGTATTGAGATCATGTGCTGTGTAATTTCCTTTATTCTGTTTAGTCGAATTTTGTTGTTAATTGGTGTGATTGTTGATTGGGATTTTGTGTGTGGCAGAACCATGAAAGGTTCGGACATTATGGTTCTATATAGGGTTAGGCTAGTTCAATTTTTGTTATGCCCACAAGGTGCTCGATGTAATGTCAATGAGAATTGATTGTTGAATTGCCTGTGATATTGAGTTAGTAGCCTGTTTTGCTTGTGGGAAATTTTCTAAGAACTGGCATACCCACCATGTGTTTGTTAAAATGACTGAACGAAAACTGTTTCTCTTTTGGTGTTACATGTTGTGTCAACGACATGGGTGATAAAATCAGACTTTGGTTTTCTTTATTTGTGATAAATTGGACTGGTCACAAACTTAGTAGGCATATTATTGTTAGGAGCCTTGAATGTAAGTATGTGTGAATATGCAAATCTTGGAACAGGGGAGAGTATACACTATACAGTAGCAACTCTGCACAAATTTTCTTTAAATGGTTTAGTGTGGCTGGAACCCGATTGCTGAGAAGGAAACTAACATAAAATTCGACCATCCTCAAATTATTTCAAGTATTGTCCAAATAGATTGAATAACAAAATTGTTTACTATTTTAACTATGAATAATAACAATTTAACTGTTATTTAACAGTAACTAGTTATAATGCTAACAGAATGATTTATAGTTATTTTATTTTTGAAATAACAATACACAAATAAAATAGTTAGTTGTTGTTAAATAATAAATAAAGATAATAAATATTTAGTTATTATTTAATTAATATTAAATAATAATTAAGTATGAATAAAGTTAATAAGTAATTATTTATTATTTTCCCACAAATGATAAATAAAGATAATAAATACTTAATTGTTATTCAATTAATATTAAATAATAATTAAGTAGGAACAAGTTAACTAAATAATTATTTATTATTTATCCAAAAATAATAAATAAAGGTAATAAATATTTAGTTATTATTTAATCTTAAATAATAATTAAGTATAAATAAAGTTAGTAAATAATTATTTATTATTTATCAATAAATAATAAATAAAGATAATAAATACGTAAATATAAGTACATAAATTATTTATTATAAATATTTGATTATTATTTAATTAATATTAAATAATAATTAAGTATGAATAAGGTTAGTAAATAATTATTTATTATCTAACAATAAATAATAAATAAAGATAGTAAGTATTTAATTATTATTTACTTACTATTAAATAATAATTAAGTATGAATGAAGTTAGTAATTATCTATTGCTGATAAATAAAGATAATAAATATTTAATTGTTATTTAATTGATATTAGATAATAATTAAGTATGAATAAGTTAACAAAATAATTATTTATTATTTAGCAATAAATAATAAATAAAAATAATAAATAGTTAATTATTATTTAATATTAAATAATAATTAAGTGTGTGTAAAATTAGTACCTTAAGTATTTAATTAATGTTGAATAAGGAACAAGGATAATGATTACTCAATTACCCTTAAGGGTGAATAGTAATTAAGGGTAAACTAAATAAGTGATCAGTTGTTATTTAGTTGACATTAAACCAGAATAAATTTACTATCTATTTTATGAATAATAAATAAGGATTTTTAATCCATACTTAGAGACAACTAAAGGTATTAATTTGGGTATTCAAAGAATAAGTAATCATAATTAGCTATCATTTATTTTAATAGCTAAAGGTCATTAAATTAATTTCTGTCTAGCTAACGTTAAATCGTAATTAAATATATATGGTGAATTGTTTATCTGCTAAATAAATAGTATAAGTGAGTGTATCGTTATACAGTTATGCAATGCTAATGGATAAACCGATTTTACCAACTGATAGGTTATCCAAGATCAATTAATTAAAGCTAAATTTTATCTGTAGCTGAGCAAACAGGCAAGTTCTATCTTACTCAACTTTTACATTGAGCAGGTTCTTTATATCGAAACTTTAACTGTAGTAAGTTCTTTTCATTCGAGCAGGCTACTATCGTACTGTAGGTTGAAAATTTATTCTAAGAATGCTTAAGTGGTTTAATTAATTTACAGTTATTCCACATCTATGATATTATTGACAATCGCATTCGGTGCGTTTGAATTCGTACATTTATTAAAGTTCCGAAATTCATGAACTATTCATGATTAAGTCTGAACCCTTGTTCGGTCAGACAAGTGTGTGAGAATTTATAAAAGCTATCCGAACTAATCAATGGTGAGGATTCTTAGACTGAATGAACACCCCTTTATTTATAGGGGAGTACCCCAGGTACCGTATATAAGGTACAACTAGCAGAGTTAAATGTTATGCATACACATAGCGCACGCGAGGCTGATCCCCTCAAGTACTTATTCTGGAGCCAGTAACCAGAGGGTCAACTAGCTATTGACTCCTTTGAAAGTTAGTGTTCAAAGTCTACTTGACTATCAATTGTTCTAAAAGCATTTATTATTCTTGCTTCTGATAATTATATTGTTGAATTCTCTTTCTATATTCCCTTCATCATGATATATCCTTTATTGTTGCACTTTAAACTTGCTGAGCAAACTCGTTGCTCACCCTTGCTATATCATGACTCCATTGCAGCTAAACCCGAGACATCAGAAAAAAGCAAAGGGAAAGAAAAGATGAAGTGATAGATTTCACGTAGCTGATTTCATTCTGTGTGTAGTTAATTACTATTAATGTAATTTAAACCTTGATAGTTATTTGGGGTATGGATTTGTGTTCAGTGCTTAAGGTTATTGTATTCTGGGACTAGTAACACCTTTCTAATGAACAACATATGTTTATTTTCGCATTTTAGTCAATGTATGTTGTTGGAGGTGAATGTTGTATTGGATCGTGATGACCGGATCCGGGTATTTGAAAAACCCGAATTTGGGGGCGTCACAGAGAGCAACCCTGAGTAGGGGATTATAATGTATCGGTTATTCGATGCAGTCAGAGTTAAATGTTATGCATATACATGGTGTACAAGAGGCTGATCCCCTCGAGTACAACTGACGGGGCCAGATTTTAAAAGAATTAATTGAATGATTGACTCTTTGGCCAAAAGTTCATGGTCGGTTGGACCACTCAGCAGTAAATAATCATTATTAATTGTTTCATTTGGACTTTGATTATGTCATTTCAGCTAATTCATCAATGTTCATAAATTGTTGATCTATGTAGTTATTATTCTTATTCATTCATGATATATCTTTATTCTTGCTTTTAAACTTGTTGAGCAAAGTAGTTGCTCACCCTTGCTATATCATGAACCTATTGCAGTTAAGCCGGGGAGTTCCAAAGCGGACAAAGGCAAAGGAAAGCTTAAGGAATAGTTATATGTACTATCCCGTTATATAATCGTGGAATAGTTTTGTATTATTAATGTATTCTGCGATGTATTTATTTATAGTTATAGACCTTGGGACCGTAGTAAACCTTTTTTAATGAACAACATATGTTTATTTTATTCCGCATTAGTTGATTTATGTTGTTTAGAGGTGTATGAATGTATTTTATCGTGAGCACCAAATTCGAGGTATTTGTACCTGAATTTGGGGGTGTCACAACAGATGTTCTATTTATAATAAAAATATTTTATATGGTGTTGGGAACCTACTGAATAGACTTTACATACTTGACTTACATGAAAATATACTTCAAATTGAACAAACTAAGAAAAGAAAAAGAGATGATGTTAATTATACCTTTATGTGGCACTATAGACTCGGTCATATCAATGAAACAAGATTAACCAAGTTGCATAAAATAGGCTTTTAGAGTTATCTGATTACGAATCATATCCAACTTATGAATCTTGTCTCATGGGTAAGATGACTAAATCTCTTTTTAGTGGAAAAGGAGAAAGAGTTACAGAGTTGTTAGCGTTGGTACACACAGACGTATGTGGACCTATGACAACGAATGCACGAGGAGGGTATTCTTATTTTATTACTTTCACTGATGATCATTCTAGATTTGGATATGTGTATTTAATGAAATACAAATCTGAATCATTTGAAAAGTTCAAAGAATTCAGAAGTTAAGTAGAGAAGAAAATTGGTAAGAGTATTAAGATTCTTCGATCGGATCGAGGAGGGGAATACTTGACCAATGAGTTTCTCAATTGTCTCAAAGAAAATGGTATAATCTCACAATGGACTCCACCAGGGGCGCCACAGTTGAATGGTGTATCTGAAAGGAGAAATCGAACATTGTTGGACATGGTTCGTTCCATGATGAGTTTTACCGACCTTCCAGTATCCTTCTGGGGTTATGCCCTAGAAACGGCTGCATATCTACTTAACAAGGTGATAGACTCTACGACACGCTTGCGTGAGGTGGTCGTCGCTCATATGGTTTCTAACAAGTTGATAGAAAATATGAGGAAGTATATAAAAAGAAAAAAAAAACTAAAGAAAGTGAGTGCATTTTGAGTCAAAAAATTTCTTCATACTTTTGAGAAGAAAGTTAGAGAAAACAAAAACTTTCTCTTATCTTCTCTTCTTTTTTTTTCTACAACTAAAAAAAACTCCCATAGTGTGATTGTGGTTGCCTTGAAACCCGGATTAGGTCGGGCCAAACCGCCCGGACTATCCATCTGACCACGTCTCTTCAGTTCCCGCTCTTTTTGTTCTCGTATTTCATTTTTGTCTGACAAAATTCCTTTACCGCATATCTTCATTTCTCCCTTTGAAATTCAAAATTTCTGTCAAATATCCCGCAATTCGTAACAATTAGGGTTTCACAAACTCTCTCTCTCTCTCTTCATATCCTGTAAAAAATTCCTTGTAAAAATCAATGTCGGCATCCAAAGTTTCAATCGCGTCGAACCCTGCCGCAGCAAGGCCACGGCCGGTTGTTGCTGGCGAGAAGAAATCTTGCGGTGAGATTGGAGTTGCGAAGGATTCCAGCCATTCAATTGAGAGACCAAGAAGAGGTGCAGCTGTAGTTCAAGTCAAAAAACCCATAGTCCCTGATTCAACATCAGCGACTAAGCCCCTGTCCTCAGCCCGTAAGGGCGGCGCCTCCTCGGGAAAACCCAGGTGGCAAACGGTGGTTAGTGTCTTCACGAAGAACTTGTTGCTTCTCGTTTTACTGGCTGGTTTGTTCAGATGAATGGCTGGTTATATTCGACGAATACTCCCGTTTCTTGGGATAATTTTGATAGCCAGATTGTGGAAGTGGAGGCATTTGTGAAGAAGACTACGAAAATGATGAAGGTTCAGGTGGAGGTTGTGGATCGTAAGATCCAGAAAATGGAGGATAAGGCGTCTGAAGTGGAAAGTGAATTGGATATTCTTATTGTACCTAATGTCCTAACCTACTGGTGTTAAAATATCTCCAATTTAAAACCATCTTGAAATTGAGTTTATACTATATACTATTGATTTTGTATGTGATTGTGTTTAATATATGCTTCTACAGTCCCTAGCAGAGAAAATATCTTGTTCGTTCTGTTTTTAGATTGTGGTCTAATTATTAACTAATCTCACCACATGTTTCTGCTTGAACTTCTAAAAGATTTTGGTTAGGCTGTTGATTTGTTGTTCAGTTGAGGTCTGTAGCTGAAACTAACGCCCATATCATAAGCTTGGTGCTTTAATTTTCAGATTTGAAAGAATTGTCCAATTAGGAAGCTCTTTCCATTTTTCTTCAGTATGTTAGTGTAAACGGAAACCAATCAATTGTAGAAATTTTGGCCATAACGTTATCCCTTTTCCCTATGGTTTCTGCCAGGAAAAGGGCTATTTAGTTGCAAGTTTATTTGCATTAGATCACAAGAGAAGCGTACTCTTTGCATAATCAAGGATTTTTATTTTTTCTCTCTTTATTATTTTCTTTCTAAAAAAATTCTTAATGTGGGGGCTGTGTTGACTACTGATGTTCATGAGACTTAGAGACATAGTAGTATGCTCTAAGTAAGAGGGTTTGAAGGTTAGGCAGACCTTTTTAGTGCAATTTCCCCTTACCTTAATCTGAAGCAAATAATTCTAACTTACCTTCAGCTTGGCCTTGATATGTCCAACAACCTCAACCAAGGCTGTAGTATGACCTTCAGTTTAAAATTGGGTTCGGAGATCATTCTGCTAGATTCTTTGAACAATGGTTGTAAACTATTCTTTTGGCTCTCTAGGCCCTTTTTTTATGTTCTTGGTGATGAGAACTCAAGGCCTTTTTATTTTCTTTCTCTTTGTCTCCTCCTCTCTCCCTCCTCTCTAAACTCCAATAAAAAGTTTCTTTTTACACATGCTACTTACTACATACCATAGAATTTTATATAAAGCATATTTTGATAGATTGCAATATTGTGTGTTTAGGCCTTTCCATTGACTTTATTTAAAGTTACTCGGAAGTAAAATGTTGGTACCTGATTAGACTTTCTATCTATAAAATGATTTCTTGATTGCTTTTCTCTGCTTCCAAATAGAGTTGGCACTGGCTACTCAGGTGCTTCAAATATATGTAGAAGAATAAATTTTGGTGGAAGAACTAATTGTTGTTCTTGAGCTCTCACCATCCAAATAGCTATTCAGCTTCTTCCTTGCAGAATGGATGTATGAAAGCCTAAATATTTGTTGCTGATTTTGTTGGATCTAATTCCCAGTTAGTAGTACCCTAAACATGACTATTAATCTTATTATGTACTTGGTTATTCTGCTGCTAGAAAAAGATAATTGCTTTTCTAAGTACAGTTTCAAGGGCGTTATGCTTCTATAGAATCATTGGACTTCTGAATTGCAGTTTGGTGGTTTTATTTTAAAATTTATTTTTTATGGCTGTTAGTCATTTATTATCTAGTAACTTGAACTCCGTTACTAGTTATTAGTGAAACCATAGTTGTCAAAGGTTCGCCTAGGTTCGAGGTGAGGTGAGGCGCAGTGTGCTTTGCTTCAAATTTCAATGAGACGAGGCACAGGTAGATAAGACATGGGTTTTTATGTTTAAGTCCACGCAATGCTAGGCGATATGTGCCTAGACTATCAACTCGACTTAATAGAAAAATTCCAAACCCCAAAAAACAATCGACAAACCCAAAAAAGAAATTAGAAACTAAAAGTCCAAAACAGAAAAACAAACAACCAACTTTGTGAGACGTGCAGCTTTGTTTACCAACATCGATTCTCATGTGCAACTTCGTAAGTCTTCGTCTACCTCCATGATTGTGACAAAAGGATTTCTCCTTCTTCGTTGTTTTGGGGAGACAAAATTTTGAACTGAATCTGGAATTTATTCATCCTCTTACTGTCTCTTACTTTTGGTGCATTAGATAGATAATTAAATGTATCTTTTCTTGGCTTGTCTTTTTAATTTTTATAAGATCTTAATAGTTGATGTTGCTATATAGGTAAAAGAGATTGTTGCCTTTTATTTTTGCACACATTTTCAAAGGAGTTGTTGTATGTCATAAACATTAACGATATTTCATACATTATGCGTCTCATTTCAAAATGGGCATGTGCCTCTCGCCTAGGTTACTGGGGTATTTGTGCCTAGGGTGCACCTTGTGCGTAGAGACTATAGTGCATCTTGTACCTAGAGTGGGCCTTAACAACTACGAGTGAAACTCATTTCTAACTGCTGTACTATATTGGGTGACATATGGAGCACATATATCCATTTTGGATAGAGATAATGTAAACGAATTCCCGTTTTGATTCCAACTGTATTGTGATTTGTGTTGATTTTTTATTTCTATTTTTTTTAGAATAGCTTTTGTTAAATTACAGTTGAAATGATTGCTAGATCACCTTTTGGTGCTTTCAAGTTTCAAGTAGATTCATTTGTCATTGACTATTTGGTACTTTGGAGATATACAGTATAATTGAATTTGTTTGCTTTACTGTAATTATCAATAACAAAAAATCCTGAATTCCTGCCAATCAAAGACCATTAGGTTTGTCTCATGATATGTGGAATCAGGAAACTTGCCCATATTTTTTTAGTATGAAACCTTGATTGATGTAATTTTAATTTCTCATATACTAGACTTGAATGGTGTCAGTTCATTGGTGTTGTTTCCTATTCCCTAATTAGGAACCCTACTCCATGAAGTTGCAAATTGGTTGAGTTTTTTGTCAAGACACAGGAAAAAGTTGTATTTGTATTGCAAAGGGTTGCATTCAAGAAGTTGCATTTTATATTACCACTATAAATATGCAATTCTTTGCTATTTGGATGCAACATTTTTTCTGTGCCTTGACAAAAAAAATTGCCAATTTGCAACTCCACATAGTTGTTGTCCCCCTAATCAATAAGGACTACGGCAGATCTGTTACTTTTTAAGAAGTATGTAGGCTGTCATTCTGGCTGCATTATACTTTTTTGTTTTTCTCCTTCCCTTCACCCCTATTAGAAATATGTACATGGGGATGGTTAGCATTGTACCCAAAAGTTTAGACAGTAAATACCCTTACTACAGAAAGTAGGGACATTTGAGTTAAAACTGAATATGCAACTAACAAAAGTTTAATCAGGAAAAGTCCTTGCACCTTGAGCACTGCCATACGCCACTGTAACTTCCAGCCACTACCTCCCACTTCTCCTCCATTCTTCCAGTCTGTTGCCGGAAAGTTGGAGTTACAAAATTTTGCATTTGTGTTGGGTAATGCGGCCAACAGGTTTAGATGTCCCTTGATGATAGAGACGGGAGATAAAATAAAAGACTGCTACTTACTAGAGGTGGGCGGGAAAAGTGATGGAGATGTCTAGAGGTTTGGGTGGTGGAATCATGAAAAGTAGAGATAGGAGAGAAAATAAATTAGAGATGGAGAGGTAGAAGAATAGAAGACAGAGATCACATTGACAGCAGTTTTTATTGAATTAGTTAGTCTTTCTTTTTTCTTTTCTTTTCTTGTCCTTTCCTTTCTCTTTTAAATACAAATTAGTTCGTCTTCTACATGCCAAATCATCTTCTATGTTATCTTGTTTCAGTATTTTTTTACTCATTCGTTGCCTAGCATTATTTTATTGTAATATCCCTTTTTAATTAAAAAAAGGAAAAGCTTTTTTTTTTATTTTAAAAAATACTATTGTGGCACAATTCTAACCACCACCATCTTGGGGGTAGCTAGCCAACCCTATATACATACATGCCACACACACACGCACACACACACCCCCCATTAACAGGCTTCGAATCCCCATACAGAGCGAGTTGGGACTCAAAGTTTGAATACCATGTGAAATTCTTGAAGTAAAATGAAGATTTGGACTCGGCTCTTAGGACTTTGAAGTAAAGAAAGAGGATATGGAAGAGTATAAGGTTTATGAAAGTCCACAGTTGTGTATCGACGAAATCAAAACCCCTGAAATGAACCCTATATTTCATTCATTTGGTTTAAACAGAAAATTAGAAAATACCTTGCGAATGCGTCGGTCGGGGTCTTTCCGTTTGCGTCTCCGGAGTTTTCGGCCGGAGCTTTAGCAGATTTAACCAAAATCGGCGTCGATCTTGGGAGACAGAGAGAGGAAGGTTCTGTTGTTAGAGAGAGAGTGATTTCTTCGAAATAGAGTGTTGGTTCTTTTTTTTTCTTCTTAACCCGTTCCTCCGGATTTTGACCCGCATGGAGTCCGCGTCTTTTTTTTCCCCAACCCATTCCGGTCCTGGACCGTTGGATATCATCCAATGACTGATATCAAAAGTTCGGAACTTAACCAAAAGCAGGGAGCCCGGATGTGATCAGGACTGTATGTGTGTGTATATATATATATATATATATATATATATATATATATATATTCAGACACCTCTGCACATATGGAGGTGTACCAGTTTTAACTGATTTTATTGTTATTGTGCTTTGTCCTTGTATCCTTTTTAGGATCCTTGTTACTAAAATGAAGAATCAAGTTTCTCTACCATTCTTTTGTCAACAGTGAGGTTGTCCTAAATCATGCTGAATTTCCATTCCAATGATTGCTCAATCACCTTTTGCTGCTTCCAAACAGTTTAGAATGGTATCAAGCAAAGAGGTGCTATGGTTTATACAAAGGAATGGAAGTTTGTTATAGAACGTTAAGCCGAGTTTGGTTTTTGTAGGGGTGCTGGTGTAGAAGTTGACAGATAAGCATGGTTCAAACTTCAAAGTTGCGATAGCGGCTTAAGTCTTCTGGTGCTTTCAAACGGTTTAGAATGCTATCAAGCAAAGAGGTGTGTATACAAAGGAATAGAAGTTTGTCATTGAATGTTTGACAGAGTTTGCTTTTTTAGGGTTGTTGGTGGAGAAGTTGACAAATAACTGATATGTCACCCTTATTGTCACTATTCATAAATGTACTTCAGATTTTTACCTGATACAGTAACTTTGAACCAATTCAGTCGCATTTTCATGTTCCAATTGAACACTTTCCATTTTAGATTATTTTCAAATTCAATAAGAAGATTATTCTCTTTGACAAATATGTGTATCCAATCATGTTCTTATAATAAGAACAAGAGATAATTCGCATCAATTCCTTTGCCCTTCATTCTTTACTTCTTTTTTTTTGAATTTTTGCCATCTTATTGTCGTTGGGTATCATTTCTTTTCATGTTACATTGAACCCTAAAAAGCTATATATTAGTTTTGGTGCACGAGGCCTTCACTTATTAGTTATTATGACTTTACATCTCATTTATAGGAGTCAAATGTTCAATGAAACGTGGTTACAACAACCTTTTAGATGTAACAAACGCATGAGAGAGATGGAGATGAATGCACAGGTCGTTATATTTCATCTATTAGTTTTTTCTCGTAGTAGGTAATGCAGAGCAAGCCAAAATATTGATTATTATTAAATATCTATGTTGTTATTTGGACATTAATCTTGGCATTTGACGTAATTATCTTTTATTATATCATTATGTATATATTCTAGAGTCTTAATTATAGTTTATAGTCGTTTCCTTTTTAAATTAGGTTACTTTGTCACCAAAATTAGGGTTTTCGTTAGTCCTATATAAACAGATGTAATCCAGCATTGTTATTCGGATTGAGTGATTTTAAAGCATTGTGCTTTTTCTATGTGCTTTTGTTGCCTATTATCCTTCTTTTATTTCCCATTAGTCCTTCATCCATTCTTGTCCTGCATCAGTAGGAAATTTGTTTATGTTTTCAACCAATGAATTTGACTTTTGGATATGCGTGCATGCAATATCATTAACTTCTGGAGTGAGTAGACAAATGGTAGAGATGTATTAGTTAATTTTGTTATATGCTTCATATAATGAAACTCTTTCAGGCTTAAAGGTATAGGTACTAAGTCAATGACTAGTTCTTGTGCACAAACTATGCACAAACATATGTGCACACACAGCGAGAAAAAATAGCATGTAGGTCCCTACCATTAAAATTATTGGTAAGGTTTATTAACTTTTTACATCATCTTTTTACTATTCAATACATGGGTAATTGTATTTGTGCACATAAAGTTACTCCTAAATCAATTGGTGTGACCTGTTGCCCATCCATGTTTTTAAGGATTAATTGTTTTTGCATATAATATTGGGTCTTGACTATGGATGACAATGTTGAATGTTGAAATAATCTTCAAAAGATTATTCTCTTTCAGATATACTTCCATCTCATTTAACTTTTGGATGTCTCAAGAATTAGATAAACAATTTGACAGCTCGTAGCCTTGATAATAAAGTTTTAGTTTTATGGTTACTTGTAAGGATTTGAAGTATGCTAAGTTGTTTACGTACTAGTCTGTCTATTGTATTCGAAGTGCAGATTTTGGTGTGATATTCCTTACTTTAATTTAGGTAAATTTGTGCTATGCCTCTTCTTGTTACCAATCAGTTACACTCATCTCCTATTTGCCTTCGGATATTTTGTTTACATCCATGTTTTAGTATAGAACATCTGTTTTTCTTTTTCAGATTTAATGACAAAGTAATTTTCATCTCTTAACCAAATTATACATCTGATTGTGCCATGAACAGAGCGCCGCCTATGACAGGTCCAACGCTCCCAAGGACTGCAGGATATCCGGATGGTTCCGCGGACAAGAAACTACTGATCTAGCACTTGATACTGAGAAAATGTTCTCCCTTACAGAATTCACCTATGACCTCGAGAAGAGCAATGCTCAAACTTTCAACGTACTGGGCTCAGCAGGCTCCGGCATTGTTGATATGGTAAGACTTGACTTCACATCGAACCACGGAAGCCCTTCTCATACATGCATATATCGCTTACGGGTGCACGGTCACAACCTGATTCCATAGTGCCTTTGGCAGTGAAATCTTGATGCAGCCTTGTGCTGATTGTGTTCTCTACATATTTCTTAGGGTTCTTTTAGCTTTTGAATTTCGGACATTTTACTGATGAGACGCTAACTTTTATATTTGGTTTAGGTGTAAAGAAAAAACAAGTAACTTTAGATGTATATTTTCAGAAAAAATGACTTTTTGTATAGATATTGTTGATTGATTGAAAAGTTTGAGTCTATTGTATGGATGTTATTACAAAATGTTCAAGAATATATGGATTATATATATAATTTTTTGTATGGAATTTAGTAATTATTAATTTATATTTTCGTTGGGCCTTTAAGGATTCAAAAAAATTTATTACTTAATGCATTTAGCGAGGTTATTACTTTAGTACACATGCCCAAGTCGGAACTGGAAGAAATTATTATCTAAGCGAGGTTATTACTTTATCGGATATTCATTTATCGAGGTTTTACTGTAATAAGATTGGGCCAACACTTTTTTAAGATTTTTTTTTATCGGGTGAATTTATGTTCAACTAATGTAATATATTGTGAAAGTTTTATGTTGAATTACAATTGCGACGGTATATTAACACAGGAATTGGATAGGATTATAAGTTGGTCTACTACATTACATAGCTGATTTAAGGAATTGTCACTAATAATTATCTATGTAACTGATAATTAAAGAGTCGATACATAAAGTTATAAGATATATCATTTTTAATGGATAAGTACAAGATGTTTCAAATTTTTGATCTATAAAGACATCTCAAATGATGTTTCTAGCATACCCCTACCCTATGTGCAAGAAATTATTCCCTAATCTAGTCAACACTTAATTAAATGGAATCTTTTGTTTTCCTTTTGGCCAACTGTTATCTTTGACAACCTATTATTGTCCAAGATATTATAAAAAGAATATCCAATTCACTAATATTATGTCTAATTTATCCCTCACACTTCATAAGTAATGAAACAAATTCTAACATTTGAAGTTATTTATAAGTTAAATTCAGCCATCTCGGAATGTTCTGCTTCTGACCAGAAAATAAGGAAAGGTTGATTGTGCTTTACTCCTTTGTGTGCTTCATTTCAATGTAGTAAGACCCCCACCCCACCCCACCCAACCCTCATCCCAACCCCCAACCCCACCCACGGCCGGCCCTAAAGAGGTGCAAAAGGAGCGACCGCACAGAGCACTCAAATTTTTTTTGTGTGTATATGTATATAGCCTATAGGTCAAATATACTTTATATAAATATTGAAAACGTGGCTATCTGATGATAATCATTTGAGAACTTGTTATGAACATCTTGATACCTCTCTAAGGCATGGCGGCAAATCTGATGTTGATGGGAATGAATTATTTGTAGAGCTCAAAGTTGTTCGAGAGATGTTTACCAAAAGAGAAATTGACAGCTGAGGATATATTAAATTTCTTGAGAAGTTTTACTTGTTTTCTGATTGCAAGCATTGCATACAGAATTTTGTTGACTATACCTGTTACGGTTGCATCTGCATAAAGAAACTTCTCGAGATTGAAGTTGTTGAAATCTTACTTGCGATCAACTATGTCGCAAGAAAGATTAAATGGATTAACTTTGATTTCAATTGAACATGAACTACTAGAGAAAATTGATTATGGAAGTTTGATTAATGATTTTGCAGAAACAAATGCAAGAAGAACCAATTTCACGTGACAGTGAAGTATCCGTTCACGAATATGGAGCTTTTGTGAATGATGCTAGCGATCGTGTGAAGTTTATTGTCCATTTAAGTTTTAGCTACCTTTTCTTTTTAATTGATAATTTATTGAAGTTTTAGCTATATTTTCTTTCTAATTGATAATTTTGTTACTCCATGTTGATATTTATTATTTTAATTAATGATGAATTTTGATATAAATTATGCTTTATATATTGGTGCTGATAAAAAAAATTAGTATTTTTATATGCGAGAGGGCCCCTATTTTTTTCTCGCACAGGGCCTCCAAATTCTTAGGACCAACCCTGTGAAAAATATACCTTTCTAAGGATTCCAAGTGCAATATACGGGCAAATCATGGGTGTCTAAGTATAATGAACACAAATTGTAATGAGCGTATTTATATTTCAATTTCAAGGCTGATAGTTACAATTTAGTCCAAAGATAAATATTTTTGGGACTTGGCTCTCCTCCATTATACTTTTGTTATAATTTCATCCGATACACCACATTTTTATAGTTTTAGATAGTATAACTGAAATCAACATCGGTCAATTAATTTATAATATTAAGTAGTATAATTGTTCTAAAAATTAAAGTAATCCGACACTTTTTAACCATTTGATGAACATGTGAATTTTTTTTTATCAAAATTTCAATAGTTGCAAATTCTTTTAAATTTTCAAGGGTAAAAATATTTTTAGTTATTTTAATTTTTGATAGAATCAATCTCAATATCATCAACTATCTATTAATATATTTTGATCATTATTAACAAAATTATTAAAATTAAATAATTAATATATCAGATGGAATTAAGGAAAAGTGTATTGGAGAGAGCTAAATCCATATTTTTGCCTTTTTGCAAATATAGTGTAAGATATGAGATTATAAATATTCGGTCAAACAAGTTTCTTCTCACGGGGGGAATAGTGGCAGAGTTGAAGTCCCATTGAAACAGGAAAAAGAAGATTTGACCAAATATTATTTTTGGAATAAAACTAGTCAGAACTCAGTGAGACTTTAGTCTACTTGAGTAACGAGGCTTTAATAATTTTTCTTACAAATTTTCGGGAGACGAAAAAGGTTTTCAAATTTTCTTTTGAACAGTTTTTTTTTTTTTTTTTTTTTTTTTTTTTTTTTTTTTTTTTTTTTTTTTTTTGTGCATTCTGTGATGCAGTAGAAGAATCCAATTTGAAAGTGGATTAGGTGTTTAGGTGCGTTCGGGTCGATAAACCTTCAAAATGACATAACTTTTGATCCGTTTGAAGTTATGGAGCCCATAATATATCAAATCAAAATTCTCGACGAACTCTACAAGACTCATATCCTTTGGTCATGACACACTAGTTTATCCTTTGGCCATGACACATTAGTTTTTAAGTCAAAAAATCTGTTTTAAGTTGTGTTAGGAATCACAAGGCTTAAATTTGATGTTGTGGTACTAATGAATATGTGCATCAGTAGTTGAATTGTAAAGTCATTAATGAAATACATATGTACAAGGACTTAGAATAGAAAAGATCAAAATATGTTAGGATGATCTAAACTTCTATCTGATATAAGCATATTTGTAATAATAAGTGTTGTAAAGTCCTTTATTGAAAGTGATGTACAAAGGACTTAGAATAGAAGAGATCAAACTTGTTAGGTTGATCTCATGTACTGAAATAGACTGATCGTAGAGTAGTCAGCCAACTTGGAGTCCAACCATCTTCGCAGAATCAAGAATGTCATCGCAGAACATAGAGTTCTCTCAGCAGGACGTAGAGCATTCTCGACAGGACGTAGAGTTCTCTCGGCAGGACGTAGAGCACTCTCAGCAGGACGTAGAACACTCTCGACAGGACGTAGAGCACTCTCGGCAGGACGTAGAGCACTCTCGGCAGAATGTAGAGTTCTCTCGGCAGAGAGTAGAGCACTCTCGACAGGACATAGAGGTATTTCTACTTCACAGTACTAACTCTCAGATCGTAGAGCAGTCTATGCCAAAGACTAAATCAGCACTTCTGAAGAAGAATATAAAAGCAAAGCATTTATACTATATCAGAGTAGTCAAAGTAAAATATGAAGATCATAGTGAACGTCTGCAATCATCAAACGACTATAGAGCAGCAACTCTACAATCACACTGACAACACTACGACTAGCAAGATCGCAGAGTCAACATGACAGACAAGCAACCCAGATCTGAATTGAATATTCTAAAGTTGCCCATAATGAGTGATCAAAAGAATGACCTGCCCAAGACTGTTGTTGATTACTTAAATGATTTAATAGAAGAATTAAAGTCAGTGGGAGAACAAATAGCCATGACATGCAGAATTGAAAGGCACTGTCTCTGCCATTGTCTTGATACAAGCTAATGGACGCTGACTCATCCCACTACCACTAACGACATGGAATAAACTATTCCTAAGTTCCGCAACACATCTCAACGGGAGTATTAGATGCAACGACCACATTTCAACAGGAAGTTTTACAGAAGTATCTACATAAGGCAGACAGATTGAAGATTACAATTAAGAAAGTGCAACGAAAAGAAATCAAATCTGTCAAAGTATCATTCTACAATCCGAAAGGAAAGATCTTGCTTCGCTGCTAAGTTCATCAGACCATATGCTTCAAGCAACTTAGCAATAACAAAACATTCACTCTCTATCAAGTGAAAGGGTCAATAGGTGACCAACCAAAGTCAAGTCTGCTGGACTTGCTAAGTACCAAAGGGTACAAGAGATTCCAAGGCTGCTAGCTTTGAAGAGTACGTTGTGTACTAGAGTTCCAAGGTTGCTGGCTTTGAAGAGTACGTTGTGTACTAGAGTTCCAAGACTACGGGTCTTGAAGGAATCTTTGTGATTCAGTTATAACGATATCCTTAGTGGATTTGCTACTCGAGGAGTAGAACAGTGGAGTAGGAGTCTTGTGTGCTCCGAACCACTTAAAGTCGTGTATCTATCTTTTTGCACTCCTTAACTGCCATAACTGCTATAACTGTCATATCACTACTTTATCATATTCATTATAGCTATTCAATCTCTAAGGGGGAGTTTTATCAATCACATATTCCGATGTGCTTAAATCGCTTACTATTAATCAAACTAATAAGTCATTCTCTTTAAAACAAGTTAAGAAGTTTTAAAGAATCTATTCAACCCCCCTTCTAGATTTCTTTTGTGCCTCTGGAAACTAACAAGTTGTTTTGTTATTGGTCAAAGTTTGGTTAAACTTGAATTATTTTTTTAATTTTCCTTATTTTAATTCTCCTAATCCTAACTGATGTTATGAAGTTGTTTAGGATTATAAATACTCATATTATGACTTGTTAATAGTTACATTTTAATCAAATAATATTATTTTATCTTTGTTCTCTTTGTGAGTTTATCTTCCTTGTGAATTTAAAGGTTTATTTTATATTCTTGTTGGTACGTTTAAACCTTCAAATCACGTTTGTGTTAGAACGTTACAATCTAACCATATTCCGTTGCGTCATTCTACCAATAAAATTTCTAACACAACGAATTTAAAGGATAATTTTATGTTTCAAAATGTACCTTTAGTGTAAAGTTAAGAATTTAATAATGGTGGGTGTGATGCTAAAAATGATAACAAATTAGTACTATCTCGGTTCCAAAATTAGGGATATATTCTGACTTTTGAGGTCAAACGACGACATATTAAACTTCAAATTAAAACGAAACAAATTTTGTGATTAGTAGTTTTTATTATATACTATACAATCAAAATAGTTGTATCAACTAAAATTAAATAAATTTATATCAATTTTGAAGTTTAATATGTCGTTTGACCTCAAAAGTCAAATTGTATATCTAATTTTGGTACGGAGGGAGTAAAATATTAGTGTCAAGTATGGATTAGAATCCACTCCATTACATATATCCTCTAATTTTCTCTAGTATATATTTATTGACACAAATATTACTTTTATCAACGCTTTCATTGACACAATTATTGCAACGTATTTTATTGTGTTGCTAATTATTTGTGACGAATAATATTTTGTTATTAAATGTAAAATTTATATCGCTAAATATGTATTTAAAAAAATTAGAAGATAAATGTAATTGAGGGAATCCTAATCTGTAAAATAATATCTTCACATATGCTTCTATTTTTGAAAGATCAAAATTTCTTTTTGATTTATTATTTGAATTAGATTGAAAATAAAAACGTCCCGATTGAGTTTTGAATTTTTATCACATACCTCAGTTAATTTAGGTCATTTTATAAAACAAAAAGTTGTCATACTTTCGACGGTTTCAATGAAAACTCCAGTTCATGCATTTTCTAAAATAACAAAAACAAAAACAAAATAAACAAAAACCAAAAAACAAAAGATACTCCTGAGGAATTTTTTTTCTTTCCGAAAATAGTTTTTTTAAAAAAACTAAATAAATAAAACTAGGATCATCTTTATAGTTTTATATGAAATAACAAATATATGAGATATATATATTGTGTTTTCTTCTGATAGAAAAGTGTCAAAATACGATTCTAATCAATAAGATATATATATATATATATATATATATATATATATATGTATATATAATAACATTGATCTTTACCCTCTTAAGAATCTGGTCCATATTAGGCTAGGAAAGGTATCCTAATAGATTATTCTTTTGACTTCAATATTTATCTAGCTATTATTATCCAATAATAATAATTAAAATAAATATTAATTACAATTAATTCTACTAAATAATTGTAATTGCACTTCAGTCCATAAATTAATTAAATAAACCCTTTACTAATAAACTGTAAATATTTTCTTTATAAATGTACATAAATATATCCGAATCAATTAATATAATTCCAATACATTTAATACATTTAAACTAATTTCATAAGTCCATAATTTATCTCTATTTGATCATAAATTGATTTAACAATTAAATTAATCATTTTAATAATAAATAATAAAAGACTCAGCCAAGATTCTATGATCAATGATAAATTATCTTATGAAAAATCTTATAGATGTTTTGACAATAGTAATGTTCCTAATATTAATTATATATATTAATCAACATTTCGAGGTATTAATTAACACGATGCAATCTCACTCATTGGAACATCAAATTAATATATATAACAATATTAAGTCCACTATTATTTCAAAATTAAAATTTTTTACAGACTAGTATTTATGTGAAAATATTTTATAAATAACATATTATCACATGATCCGTTTAATGCACAACGTTAATACACTAATACTTTAATTAGAAGTCCAACTTCCATGATCAAGATAAATCATCTTTATTAAAGTATTATAACCTACAGGATAATATCTTCAAATCATCCTAGGTTATAAACCATTATTTCTTTATTTATATATTATATATGATTTATATCTTCTGTGTATAACATTTATTTATACACATAAACCATAACATATATAATTTGGAGATATATATAAACAAACTAAACGATCATTTAATGAATGATGAATGATGTACTTTTATTAATAAATCAATATCCATCATAAATAAATAAACATTAAATAAAATAAATAAATAGGATTTTTATAGCAAAAATTCAACAATCTCCCACGGGCTATTAAATCCTATTTGGTATGCATTTAATACTAATCACATCACAATGAGATTCAAAAACTTTAGCAGGTAATGTTTTTGTGAATGGATCTGCTAGATTTTTAACTCATAGAATTTCGCATACTTTTAAATCTCTTTTGTTCACATACTCTCGAATGATATGGTACTTGCACTCAATATGTTTCGATTTCTTATGGTCTCTGGGATCCTTTGATTGGGCTACTGCCCTAATATTATCACAATATATAACCATGTGACTAGTAGCTGACGGTACTACACCAAGTTCCATTTAAAAACTTTCAAAACCAAATAGCTTCCTTGGAAGACTTTGAAGCTGCAACATACTCTGATTCCATAGTGGAATCAGCAATACAACCTTGCTTAACACTCCTCCAACTAATAGCTCCACCACCTAAAGTGAACACATTCCTAGAAGTTGACTTTCTTGTATCTTTATCACCCATAAAGTCTGAATAAAAATATCCAATAGGAACTAGATCATCATTGTGATAGACAAGCATATAATCTCCCGTTCTCCGAAGATATTTGAGTATATGCTTAACTGCTGACCAGTGCTCAGGTCATGGATTAGACTGATATCTGCTAACCATTCCCACTGCATAACAGATGTCTGGTCTAGTACACAACATAACATACATTAAGTTTCCCACAGTTGATGCATGAGGAACAACTTTGATGCGCTCTTTCTCAGATTTTGTTGTAGGACAATGAATTGAAGAAAGAGGAACTCCATGTCTAAAAGGAAGTAGTCCCTTTTTGGAATCTTGCATAGCATACTTAACCAAAATTTTATCTATATATGTAGCTTGAGAAAGGCACAACACTCTTTTCTGACGATCCCGGATAACCTGGATCCCAAGAATGTATTTGGTTTCTCCCAAATCTTTCATGTCAAAATGATTAGATAGCCAAACTTTAACCTAAGATAACATTCCTACGTCATTTCCAATCAATAGAATGTCACCTACATGAAAGTAATATGCACACAAGTCAATCATATTTGATATGATGTAGCATATATTTTGTAATCTTATTCATTTATTAATAAAAGAATTGATTTTCTTAAAAGACATTTTATATTATCTACATAGTGCTGTTATATTAAATGTGATAAACCCATAGTTTTGAGCAATGCTTTTAGAATCATGATGGTGATTATGCTAATGAGATCTAAATTCAAGATAGCTCACAAACTAAAATTGTTCCTAATCGTTGGATTACTAAATTGGGGATTAGTGAATCTGGATAGATTAGTACATACGTTGCTTGCTCTGAGGATGATTGATCTCATAATCATTTGTGTGGAGACACTAAAGCAAGTATGTAGGTGCTTATTGGAGAATAAGTTCACTGAACGTGGCTCGCTAAGGAATACCTAATGGAGTTTTACTCGCCTGTCAATAGGAATTCTTCTTGTGATAGTAGTACAAGTGATCCTTGGACTTGAAATCATCATAGTATCTTGTGTATGATGAGTTATACTTTGACATGTCCCTTAAGATCTTTGGGGTATATCAAAGGGTATGATTGGGTATAATAAGTTGTGCATGAAGATAGGTTAATGATCAACAAAGAATCTACCACGTCTAGTAAAAGATGTGAATGTCCTATATGATTCGATAAATGACAGCTCAGTAGTCCTTGGCCAAGGCAGAATGAAATTAGAAAGGAGTTTCTAATTTGCATTATTTAGAGTTGTGCATTTGGGAATCAAAATACATATAATTAAATAAAATAAGACTTGACAGTAAATCCATGTCTTATATTTAATTGGGACATTGTATGGTAGAATGATTGAATTGTACGGTAACTATTCACTGAAAGGTTCTTTTGTGATTAATGTTGAAATCTATATTATCTGGAAAGTCGTTGATCGCTAAGGGGGCTTACCCTCATTGTACAATAAATAATATTTATTTAAATGAATTAAATAGTTTAATTTATTTATTTAAATAAGATTAGAATTGTTCTAATTGATTTATTCACAATCGGTTTAATATGGAGAACCTAAAGGGTCACACCGCAAAAGAAAAATATTTATTTAAGAAGTAAATGACATAATTGTAATAATAAGTTAAGTGTATTTAATTTAATATATGGAGATAGAATAAATTAAATAGCTTAATATTTATTATTTAATATTTTAGAAATATTAAATATAAATTAATAAGAGGAGTCTTATTATTATTATTATTACTATTACTATTATTTAATTCCCAATATGGATTGAGAATTAATTAATAGAAGTACTCTCCCATGAATTCCTAATAAGAGGAGTCTTATCATTGTGGTTACACACTCTTGCATTAGATTGTGGAGAGTACTTACAATTTCTATAGAGATAGAAACTAGGGTTTTGCCACTACCCAACTACTTGAATACCTATTCTTCCTTGGTGGATCACCTCTAGAGGCCAAACACTTGGGTGGCTAACGTTGATCAAAGGAAGAAATCTCATCCGTGAAATTCAAGGAGAATGCGAAGGAATTGGAGTTGAACTTGTACCCGAGGAAGCACGGTTCTACAAGGGTATAATTTCTTAATCTCTATCTCTTTCGTTTATATCGTTAATTAAGCACATAGATTGATCTTGGTGATGGTTTGTATAAAAATTTTAAAATCTGTTTTATCGCGCTTCCGCACTATTTATGTAATTTGATTGCATGTTCGCGCTATATACAAACCTAACAGTGGTATCAGAGCCTAATCTTGTGCTAATTATCGATTTTGATGATTCCATATGTGTATGGTATGCGATTGGATCGAAATTTTTGGGCAGAATCAATTTTTCTGGATCAGCGACGCGGCGCAGCTGTGCCGGCTCCAGTTCATTCTGGAGCGCAGCTGCGCCCCAGCGCAGCTGCGCCGTTTCCCAGTTCATTTTGGGCGCAGCTGCGCCGGCTAGCAGAATCCGAAATTTTTTTTTCCTTCAATTGAAATAAATGATTTATTTAATTGATATAAGTTTAAAATAAAGATGTTTATTTTTATCTGAAATAGGATTTCAGATTGCTAAAATTAAAAGAGTTTAATTTGGATTTGGTTTTTGATTAAAATAAAAGAGTTTATTTTGTTTCAAAAACTAAATATTAGCAAAACTTTTGCCCATTAATTGATATCAATGCATATATGGAATGGTTTTATTATTCATGAGATGAATGTTATTTATTGATATATATAGAGATATGTATGATAATAAATAAGGATTGATTATGGACTATTGGCCAATATGTGATTGGATTTATTTTAGTGGATGCTTGAATGCGTGGGTTTTTATAAATGGGGTCTGCGTACCACGTCTTCTCTAATTTTTCTTAATGTAAATTCTATCTCCCTCCTATGTACTTCCCCTTGACTGCTGATCAAGGTTTCTATTCATTGTAAATAGTTTCTGTAATAGGTCTAGTTAGAATTAATTTTGAAGAATTGGAGACAAAGGAGCAAGGAGCGCTTGAAGACCCGTTTGTATTGGAGCCCGGGTTTAAATGTAATAGTTATATTTAAATTTAATTCTTGCACCCTAGGTTTGACCTTTTGGTTCACTTGGTGGCTCTAGTGAACCAAACTAGAATAAAAGTCCATAATCAATTCGGGTAGAATATAATATTCTATATGTGCATGCTTACTATATATATATGCTTCGCATGCAAAATAATATGATGCGTATTTTATATATATATGTGCATGCGCGCTAAACAAGATGAGACTAATAATAACAAACCCCTCAATGAAATTATATTAAGTCCTAAGCGTTCAAAGATATTTGGAATATCGAACATCGCCTTCTAGCATGGTAAAGCGATAGAGTATTAAATATTTAATATGAGTTTGTTGTGTCACACAAGGCAAGTATTAAATATTTAAGATGTTGCTTTATCACATTTGATGCTTATACATAGACTGAACGATGCTGTTTTGTTGTGTCACACAAGGACAGTGTTTTTCTTTCGAATATATGGAAGTGCTAGGTTGGACTTAACTTGGATAATTTTGATTCGGATGTGTCACACTCGATCAAAATAATCTAAGAGGCAAAATACAAGGAGTTACATAGTGATTTAATTGACAATAGTTGTCTACCTATTTATTTATATATCGTTTGTTGTGTCACACAAGGCTATATACATTTGAAATGGGATCCTTATTCTCACTAGCAAACCTTTAATTAGATTTGTCGAACTATATATATTAAGGGTAATATAGTTTGATGAAAAAGTGAGAGATACCAAGTTAAATAAAGACCTAATTTATTTTGGTAATTAATTAAATGAATGAATGCTAAAATGTTGTCTATTTCACATGCAGAATTTAAAAATGTCAAACTCACTATCACTGCATAGCATACTTGATGCTAACAAACTGACTGGACCGAATTACACGGACTGGTTAAGGAATCTGAGAATTGTTCTCACTGCTGAAAAGATTTCTTATGTCCTAAATTCGCCAGTTCTTGCAAGTGTTGCAGAAACAACCTCTGAGGAAGATATTGCTACTTTTAGAAAGTGGCAAGATGATGCAATCTTGGCTCAATGCATCATGCTCGCATCCATGAGTAACGAGCTTCAGCGTCAGCATGAAACTATGGATGCTCCTACTATATTGCTGCACCTCAAAGAGTTGTATGGTGAGCAAAGTAGGACTATTAGATATCAGATATCTAAGGAGCTCTTCCGATCTCGTATGACCGAGGGCACTGCTGTTGAGACTCATGTCCTTAAGATGATCAATCTGATTAAACAACTTGGACAGCTTGGGTTCGTGATGGATGGGGAGTTAAGCCAAGATTTGATCTTGCAGTCACTCCCGGACACCTTCTCACAATTTGTTGTGAATTTTCACATGAATAAGTTGGACGTCAGCTTGCCTGAGTTATTTAACATGCTGAAAACTACTGAAGGTCACTTCTCATCCAACAAGAACCAAGTCTTACTAGTGGATGATTCTTCCAAGAAGAGGAAGAGGCCCAAGGTATCTTCTGAAAAGAAGAAAAACAAGAAGGCTAAGGGCAAGGCTAAGAGAAAGGATAAAAAGAAACCTGATCCCGATAGCAAAGGAATTTGCTACCATTGCAATAAGCCGGGACATTAGAAGAGGAACTGCAAGGAGTATCTTGCGGACCAAAAGAAGCTTGGAGAAGCTTCGACTTCCGATCTAGGTTTGTTCATGATTGAAATTAATTTTTCTGAAAGTCAAAATTCTACTTGGGTATTGGATACCGGCTGTAGTTCTCACATATGTAATAATATGCAGGGACTAAGCAGAAGTAGGAAGTTGAACAAGGATGAAGTCATCCTTTGAGTGGGAAATGGAGCAAAGGTTGCTGCATTGGCTGTAGGGACTTATTGTTTAGCACTGCCTTCGGGCAAGTTCATTAGTTTAAATAATTGTTATTATGTTCCAACACTCATTAGAAACATTATTTCAATTTCTGTATTGGATATGGATGGTTTTGATATTGTAATAAAGAACAACAGTTGTTCTATTTATTATAAAAATGTTTTATATGGTATTAGCAATTTACTGAATGGACTTTACATACTTGACTTGCATGAAAATATACTTCAAATTGAACAAACTAAGAAAAGAAAAAGAAATGATGTTATTTTATTACTTTCACTGATGATCATTCTAGATTTGGATATGTGTATTTAATGAAATACAAATCTGAATCGTTTGAAAAGTTCAAAGAATTCAGAATTGAAGTAGAGAAGCAAACTGGTAAGAGTATTAAGATTTTTCGATCGGATCGAGGAGGGGAATACTTGACCAATGAGTTTCTCAATTGTCTCAAAGAAAATGGTATAATCTCACAATGGACTCCACCAGGGACGCCACAGTTGAATGGTGCATCTGAAAGGAGAAATCGAACATTGTTGGACATGGTTCGTTCCATGATGAGTTTTACCGACCTTCCAATATCCTTCTGGGGTTATGCCCTAGAAACGACTGCATACCTACTTAACAAGGTACCTACCAAATCCGTCCCAAAGACCCCATATGAGATATGAACAGGGAGGAAACCAAATCTTAAGTATGTTAAGACTTGGGGTTTTCCAGCTTATGTCAAAAGGTTTGAGCATGATAAGCTAAAGACTAGATCCGACAAGTGTAGATTTGTGGGATACCCTAAAGAAACTGTAGGGTATTATTTCTATCATCCCAATGATCAAAAGGTGTTTGTTGCAAAACACGCTGCCTTCTTGGAAAAGGAGTTTATCCTTGAAGGGGTCAGTGGGAGTAAGATATGTCTTGAAGAAGTTCAAGAACCACAAAATACTACGGATCAAAGTCAGGTACCTGACCAAGTAGAAGAACCTACTGTACCACAACCTATTCGTAAATCTGGAAGAGTACTGAAGATACCTGAAAAGTATGGATTCATCATAGAGGATGATGATGAGGTACGTATCATAGATAATGATGATCCATTGACTTACGAAGAGGCTATGAGTAGTGAAGACTTAGAGAAATGGCTAGAAGCCATGAAATCCGAGATGGACTCCATGTATGAAAACCAAGTATGGACTTTGGTTTCACCACCTGAGGGCATTAAGCCTATTGGGTGTAAATGGGTCTTTAAGAGAAAGACTGGAGCAGATGGCAAGGTAGAGACCTATAAGGCCCGACTGGTTGTAAAAGGTTTCAAACAAAGACAAGGAGTTGACTATGATGAAACCTTCTCACCAGTAGCTATGCTCAAGTCCATTCGGATTTTGCTTGCAATTGCAGCTTATTATGACTACGAGATCTGGCAAATGGACGTGAAAACGACCTTCCTCAATGGAGAGCTTGAGGAAAATGTATATATGATACAACGAGAGGGTTTTGTTTCAACGGTTGGAACAAACCAAGTCTGTAAGCTACAACGATCCATTTATGGGTTGAAGCAAGCTTCTTAAAGGTGGAACATCCGTTTTGATGAGATAATCAAAATGTTTGATTTTATCAAGAACGAGGATGAACCATGTGTGTACAAGAAGGTTAGTAGGAGCGCTGTATCATTCCTTGTATTATATGTTGATGATATATTACTGATAGGGAATGATGTTCCTATGCTACAGTCGATCAAAATTTGGTTATCTAAATACTTCTCCATGAAGGACTTGGGTGAGACATCCTATATTTTGGGGATAAAGATCCATAGAGATAGATCTAAAAGGATGCTAGGCTTGACCCAAGGAAAGTAGATTGACTCGATGCTAAAGAAGTTTAGCATGGAAGATTCCAAGAGAGGTCTCATGCCGATGAGCCATGGAATACATCTCTCCAAGAAACAGGCCCCAAAGACACCTGAGGAGAGAGACCGGATGAGTAAGATTCCTTATGCTTCCGCAATAGGATCTATCATGTACGGTATGATTTGTACTAGACCAGATGTCACTCATGCACTTAGTGTAACGAGCAGATATCAGTCGAATCCAGGAGAAGAGCACTGGAAGGCAGTGAAAAACATCCTAAAGTACTTGAAAAGAACTAAGGATGTATTTCTTATCTACGGTGGGTCTGAATTGAAACTAGAGGGCTATACAGACTCAAGTTTTCAAACGGACCAAGATGATAGTAAATCCGTTTTGGGGTATGTGTTTACCTTAAACGGTGGCGCAGTGAGTTGGAAGAGTTCCAAGCAGCAAACAGTTGCTGATTCAGTGACAGAGGCAGAGTACATAGCTGCAAGTGAAGCTGCAAAGGAAGCTGTTTGGATGAAGAAGTTCATAACTGAACTTGGAGTGGTTCCTAGAATTAGAGGAGCCGTACCTTTATTCTGTGACAACAATGGAGCTGTTGCGCAGGCTAAGGAACCCAGGTCTCATCAGAAATCCAAACACGTGTTGCGGCGGTTACATTTAATTAGAGAGATCATTGAAAGAGGAGATGTCACCCTGAAGCGTGTTAACTCTCAAGACAACATTGCAGATCCATTTACTAAAGCTTTAACTCAACAACAGTTTGATCGTCACTTAGAGAAGATGGGTATTAGATACTATGGCGATTGGCTTTAGTGCAAGTGGGAGATTGAAAGTAGTATGCACACAAGCCAATCATATTTGATATGATGTAGCATATACTTTGTAATCTTATTCATTTATTAATAAAAGAATTGATTTTCTTAAAAGGCATTTTATATTATCTACATAGTGCTGTTATATTAAATGTGATAAACCCATAGTTTTGAGCAATGCTTTTAGAATCATGATGGTGATCATGCTAATGAGATCTAAATTCAAGATAGCTCACAAACTAAAATTGTTCCTAATCGTTGGATTACTAAATTAGAGATTAGTGAATCGGGATAGATTAGTACATACGTTGCTTGCTCTTAGGAAGAGGATGATTGATCTCATAATCATTTGTGTGGAGACACTAAAGCAAGTATGTAGGCGCTTATTGGAGAATAAGTTCACTGAACGTGGCTCGCTAAGGAATACCTAATGGAGTTTTACTCGCCTGTCAATAGGAATTCCTCTAGTGATAGTAGTACAAGTGATCTTGGACTTGAGATCATCATAGTATCTTGTGTATGATGAGTTATACTTTGACATGTCCCTTAAGACTTTTGGGGTATATCAAAGGGTATGATTGGGTATAATAAGTTGTGCATGGAGATAGGTGAATGATCAACAAAGAATCTACCACGTCTAGTAAAAGATGTGAATGTCCTATGTGATTCGATAAATGACAGCTCAGTAGTCCTTGGCCAAGGCAGAATGAAATTAGAAATGAGTTTCTAATTTGCATTATTTAGAGTTGTGCATTTGGGAATCGAAATACATATAATTAAATAAAATAAGACTTGACAGTAAATCCATGTCTTATATTTAATTGGGACATTGTATGGTAGAAGGATTGAATTATACGGTAACTATTCACTGAAAGGTTCTTTTGTGATTAATGTTGAAATCTATATTATCTGGAAAGTCGTTGATCGCTAAGGGGGCTTACCCTTATTGTAGAATAAATATTATTTATTTAAATGAATTAAATAGTTTAATTTATTTATTTAAATAAGATTAGAATTGTTCTAATTGATTTATTCACAACCGATTTAATATGGAGAACCTAAAGGGTCACACCGCAAAAGAAAAATATTTATTTAAGAAGTAAATGGCATAATTGTAATAATAAGTTAAATGTATTTAATTTAATCTATGGAGATAGAATAAATTAAATAGCTTAATATTTATTATTTAATATTTGCGAAATATTAAATATAAATTAATAAGAGGAGTCTTATTATTATTATTATTACTATTATTATTATTTAATTCCTAATATGGATTGGGAATTAATTAATAGAAGTACTCTCCCATGAATTCCTAATTGGATTAGGAGCATAATTAATTAAAGGAGTTTAATTATAATAGAAACCCTAATCCTAAATAGTTTAGGGAAGGGTTATTCCTACATCTATAAATAAGAGGAGTCTTATCATAGATTGTGGTTACACACTCTTGCATTAGATTGTGGAGAGTACTTACAATTTCTATAGAGATAGAAACTAGGGTTTTGCCAATATCCAACTTCTTGAATACCTATTCTTCCTTGGTGGATCACCTCTAGAGGCCAAACACTTGGGTGGCTAACGTTGATCAAAGGAAGGAATCTCATCCGTGAAATTCAAGGAGAACACGAAGGAATTGGAGTTGAACTTGTACCCGAGGAAGCACGGTTCTACGAGGGTATAATTTCTTAATCTTTATCTCTTTCGTTTATATCGTTAATTGAGCACATAGATTGATCTTGGTGATGGTTTGTATAAAAATTTTAAAATCTGTTTTATCGCGCTTCCGCACTATTTATGTAATTTGATTGCATGTTCGCGCTATATACAAACCTAACACTACATACAAAACCAAGAATACCACCAATTTACCTTCACTTCTTTTATAAACACATGGTTCTTCAGGATTTTGTTCAAATCCAAGTGATTGGATTACTTGATCAAATCTGACGTTCCATGATCTCGATGCTTGTTTAAGCTCATAAATAGATTTATGTAGATTATAAACCATTCCCTCTTGGCCTTCAGCCATGAAACCATCTGGTTGAGACATGTAAATGTCCTCCTCAAGATAGTCATTAAGAAAAGCTGTTTTGACATCCATTTTCCATATCTCATAGTCAAGATGTGCAACAATAGATAAGAGAATTCTGATCGATTTAAGCTTTGCCACTGGCGAAAAAGTATCCTCAAAGTCAATGTCTTCTTTTTGATTATAACCTTTCGCAACAAGCTTAACTTTACAGGTTTGAACCTTCCCATCCACCCCACTCTTTTTCTTGTAGATCCACTTCCACCCAATAGGTTTTACTTCATTAGGTGCATCTACAAGTTCTCAGACTTTATTAGAATACATGGATTCCATTTCTTGTTTCATTGCTTTTTGCCATAGATTAACATCTCTATCAGCAAGTGCCTCATTATAGCTACTAGGATTTGAATCTAGATCATTTGACACAATCTCAGTAGACTCACCCAAAAGAGTAAGTCTTTGTGTGGGTCTAGAAATCCTCCCACTACGACGAGGCTTTCCTGAGTTAGAAGATTCAGGTATTGTGACTTGTGGTGTAATTACTTGTTTATCAAGTTTTGGTATAGATTGCGGTGAAAGATCTTTAGACATTTCCTCCAAGATAATTCTACTAATTGACTTATGTTCCATCATAAAATCTTCTTCCAAAAAAATCGCATTTGCACTCACAAATACCTTTTGATTTTCAGGACTATAAAACAGTCCACCCCTTGTCTTTTTTGGATACCCTACAAACAAACATACTTTTGATCTTTGTTAGTTTCCAGAGGCACAAAAGATATCTAGAAGGAGGGGGGTTGAATAGATTCTTTAAAACTTTTTCCTTATTTTAAAGAGAATGACTTATCAGATTAATTAACAAATAATTAAGCACATCAGAATTAATGATTGATTAGACCCTCCTTCAAAGATAGACAAAAGATAGCAGAAATGATAAAGCAATGATGTAGCAGTTATAATAGTTATGGAGCAGAATGTAAAGAACACCAGACTTTAAGTGGTTCAGAGTACTCAAGACTCCTACTCCATTGTTCTACTCCTCGAGTAGTAAATCTACTAAGGATATCGTTACAACTTGAATCACTGAGATTCTTTCAAGACCCGCAACCTTGGAACTCCTAGTACACTAATTACTCTTCAAGACCAGCAACCTTGGAACTCTAGTTCACTAAGAACTCTTCAAGCCCAGCAGACTTGGAACTCTGTAAACTAAGACCTTCCGTCTTAGAATCACCAGTACACTTAGTACTCTTCAAGACCAGCATCCTTGAAACTGTTACACTTCAATAAGATAGTGTGTTGTGCTACTGAGTTACCTTAAGCATGAGTTCTGATGAACTTAGTAGCAAAGCAAGATATTTTCCTTTTGGTCGTAGAGTGAGGCTTTGACAGGTATAGATTTTATCGTTTGTACTTGCTTGATTGTAATCTTCAATCTGTTTGCCATATATAGATCCTCTAAATTCTTCCGTTGTGATGAGACCATTGCATCTGATATTCCCGTTGAGAGTTGTTGCTGAACTTAAGAATAATTTATTTCTTGTTTTGCTGAGTAGTGGGGTGAGTCAGCATCCATTAACTTGCTCAAAGATAGTGGTAGAGTTAATGTTCTGATTTTCTACAGACCATAACTGTTTATTCCCCACTGACCTTGATTTCTTCATTCAGATCAATTAAGTATTCAACAACTGTCTTGGGCAGGTTATTCCTCAGACATGGATATTGTAATGTATTATGGGCAGCATAGAGTATTCTATTTAGTTCTTGATTCTTTCATTAGATGAGGTTTGTAGAGTGCTTGATTGATACTGCGTCATGACTCTACGTTCTTGCTAGTCATAGTGTCATTAGAGAGATCGTAGAGTTGCTGTCTGATCTGCTCTATGGTCTTTGATAAGACTTTGATGCCTGTCTTATGATCTTCTTCAGTTGTGCTGACTTTATCTTAAAAGCTCAGGTAGAGAGGACTCTACAATGCCGGGAGAGGACTCTACGATCTGCTGAGAGATGACTCTATGTTCTGCCGAGAAAGAACTCTATGATCTGCCAAGAGGACTCTAAGCTCTGCCAAGAGAACTCTACGCTCTGCAGAGATTTGCTCATCGTTTACCTGGCAGACTCTACGATGCCTTAGCTGACTGTTCTTTGATAATTCTCTGGCTGTTCTATGATCAGCTGTTGTGACACTTTTAGATCAACCTAATAGCTTTGATCTTTTCTATCTAAGTCCTTGTACATCATAACAATTTTAAGGACTTTACAATTTAACTAATCAAGTACAAATACATTAACAACACAACATCAAATTTAACCATGTGATTCCTAACAATCTCCCCCTATTTGTTGTTGACATAAACTAATAGTTTTGAATCATATCATCAATTCTAATGCAATTGCTTATTTAAAATTAAACATGACTTAAGGTACAGTGAGTAACTGTATTTCTAGATAGAAGTATGAATTTCATTGTTGTTCAGTTGAGTATTATAGTGTATAGTGGGAGCTGTCGTTTTACACTCCAAAATTAATACCTTACTAACACACTACTAGCACAAAACTTAGTATAATGACAAGCAAGGATCGATCCCACAGAGAAGTGAATTAATCTTTTACTTATTCTAGTATTCCTATTATTTCTATGAATGGGGGTTTTAAGTTTGATTCACTAAACTAACAAAAGTAATTGAGAATAATCAATGAATAAAAAGCATCAGCTCTTCAGTTCAGTATCACCTTATCATAATTATGGAAAAGTCAAGTTTAACAATATTTATCCTTCAATGAGATTAATAACCCTAGATAACCGCAATCGCTAATTATCCGAAATTCTCCTTATGTTTAAATCAAATGTGACAATCGCCTCAAAAGACTCTAACTATCATACAACCTAGAACTATCAGTCTAGATTTAATATAACAGCAGCATGAAGAATTAGAGAATTAGGTTATTCCAAGCAACAATTACACAATCAGGAATTATTTAACTTGCCTTCTAATAACCTTAATAATATCCAAAAGCTTGTCCATAATCAAATACTATCAATTTCTACCTATGATCAGATATAATATCGTTTACTTAATACTATATCTTAATCTAGCAGATGATATTAATCAAATCAATTTAATTGGCCAAATCAAATCAAAAGATTAAATAACATATAATCATTTAAAACAGATTATTAGAATAAACCTCATGCAAGAAGGAATAAATAAATGAAACCTGATTAAACCATTAATTATGTAAAAGGTTCAACATCCCTTAGAACTGAAAGTAAGAGGTTAGCCTGACATGCCTTCAATCTCCTCCAATTAGGGTTACAATTGTAGTTGTCAAGATCTCCCTAATAATAAAATAAAAATATCTATTTATAGTCCTAAGATCATATCCTAAGTTTCTAAGAATTAAGAATCCAATCTAAAATAGAAATCCTCAAAAATTACAAAAAGTTAAAGCTGGTCAAACTTGGTCAACTCCGCCATTCTCGCCGGGGCGAGAATTTTTGTACTGGGTTTCTCGCCGGGGCGAGAAACTTCAGAGAGGTCTGGGCCGGGGCGAGATCTGGATCGGCTGGGGCAAAAACGGACAGAGCATTTCTCGCCGGGGCGAGAATTCTTAGTACAAAGTTCTCGCCGGGGCGAGAACCTCAAAATTTCCAACTTTTCAACTTTTTCTCGTTTTAGCTCCGATTTTCCATCTTTTTCCACTTTTGACTCTGAATTCTCCTGAAATCAATAAACAACCTAATAAGTGCATATACATAATAAAACATGCAATAAACTAGATATAAAGGAATAAAAATAAATGAATAATATGTACTTATCAAATTCCCCCACACTTAGTCTTTACACGTCCTCGTGTAAACTAAAACAAAAGTGATATTGAAATCATTTGAATTCTATTCAATCAAACTCTCAAAGGTTTAAATTCAATTCACATCCTTGAATACCAACACCAATCAACAGAAATTTGTTCTAGACTTCATTAATCAACTAATAACAATAATCTCATCATTCCCCACTGAACATTTATAAATCAAATTGAAACTACATAAGCATCTCCTATGATTAACACAGATACTCAACTCAGTTTGTATGAAACAACAACTGTGCACACTGACTCAAAACCAGAACATGTTTTTTTTTCTGCCATTCATTTTTCTTCATTCAGGTGAATGCATTTTACGCTCCATTTCACCTTTCTCATTCTTTTTTTAAGCGAGTGCATTTTATGCTCCATCTCACTTTTTTTCACCAACGAGTGCGTTTTACGCTCCATCTCGCTGCACGTGTTTATGGGTGAGTGCGTTTTACGCTCCATCTCAACCCACCACATGTCTTCCTTTTGAGACAAAATGTTTTTTTTTCAGTCAGTTTTTTTTTCCTCAATTTTTTCAAATTTCCAAATTTGTCTTCACATGGTCCTGAAACAAGATAAGCAGTTAAACAGTTCTAAATCATGAAATCAGTGCACAAAGTCAACTCCACAACAAACTCAGTCAAGTAAACATATATCTCATATTCAAGTACTCATGCAATACCAACTCAATCTAAATTAGTCAACTATGGGTCCTAACTTCATTATCATTATCTATCAATTAATTCAGCATCAAACAAATTCAATCAATGGCATCAATCTTCATAGTAAACCTAAAAAACCTTTGAAAACTTTGCCAAATAAAATCTCAAGCAAATTTCTACACAGATAAGCACCATTGGATCATAATCTCCTAGAGTAAACCTAAATAACCTAAACCCCTCCCCCACACTCAAACCTTACATTGTCCCCAATGTAAGTCAATCATGAAAAGATGAAGTAACTACTATCTAATATGCAACTAAAAAGGAAAAGGGATAGAAAAATCAAATCTGAGATCTTGGGTTGCCTCCCAAGCAGCGCATTTGGTTAACGTCGTTAGCCTGACATCGTTCCTCGTAATCATTCATAGCTCGGATCCACTAGGTCTATCATCTTCACACTCTCCATCGGAAATCCTTCACGGAAAGGTTTCAGCCTATATCCATTGACCTTGAACACTTTCCCTGTCTTTGGATTCTGTATATCTATAGCACCATGAGAGAACACATTAGTAATAATAAAAGGACCCTCCCAACGAGAGCGTAACTTACCTGGAAATAACTTTAGCCTCGAATTAAATAGGAGAACTTGTTGTCCAACAGCGAAAGCTTTCCTCAAAATCTTCTTGTCATGGAAGGCCTTTGTTTTATTCTTGTATAGTCTAGAACTTTCATAGGCTTCATTCCTCATCTCTTCCAATTCTTATAACTGTAACTTCCTATGCATCCCCGCTTCATCCAAACTCATATTACATTGCTTGATCGCCCAAAAAGCTCTGTGTTCTAACTCCACGGGTAGATGACATGGCTTCCCAAAAACTAATATGTACGGAGACATACCAATGGGGGTTTTGTATGCGGTTCTATACGCCCACAATGCATCTTCTAGCCGCAAACTCCAATCTTTTCTGCTTGGCTTGACGACCTTCTCCAAAACGGATTTCACCTCACGGTTGGATACTTCAGCCTGACCATTGCTTTGCGGATGATAAGATGTAGAAATCTTATGTAAAAACCACTTTCTAAAACCTTATGAGCAGTCCGTTTGGGTCCAAAATGACCCCCACAAGCATAGGAATGGCAAAAAGTTAGAATAGACAATGTTTCGGTATTGGGCACACATCTACGGATTATCTGATCAGCAAAAAATTTCCACAAGTATGGATCATCCCAAACATAATGTCTAGCATCACTCCTAAGCTTATCCTTCTGGTTTTTAGAAAATTCATTGGGAATAAATGCACTTGCCAAATAATTAACAATGTTAGCATACCAAGGCAATTCCTCCTGAATAGAAAAGAGACGCTCATCTGGAAATGAATTATACAATGGTAGTGCCTCCTCATCTCTCACCAATCGACTCAAGTGATCCGCTACCAAGTTATCCGCTCCCTTCTTATCCTTGATTTCCAAGTCAAATTCCTGCAACAGCAGAATCCATCTGATAATCCTAGGTTTAGAGTCCTTCTTGGTCAACAAATACCTGAGAGCTGCATGGTCAGAATAAACTACAACTTTAGTTCCAAGCAAATAAGATCAAAATTTATCTAAAGCAAAAACAACAGATAAAAGTTCTTTTTCTGTTGTCGAGTAGTTAATCTGAGCTACATTCAATGTTCTAGAGGCATAATAGATGGCATGGACAGCTTTGTCAACTCTTTGGCCCAAAACAGCTCTGACTGCATAATTGCTTGCATCACACATTTTTTGGAAGGGAAGATTCCAATTTGGCGGTTGAATCACAGGTGCGGAAGTCAATAGGCTCTTCAACATATCAAATGCCTTCTTGCACGCTTCATCGAACTGGAATTCCACATCTTTTTGGAGCAACTTACATAATGGCAGAGCTATTTTTGAGAAGTTTTTGATAAATCTCCGATAGAAACCTGCATGTCCAAGAAAAGAGCGAATCTCCCGCACACTGGCGGGGTAAGGAAAAGCAGACACAATATCTATCTTAGCTTTATCAACCTCTAAACCTTTAGCTGACACAACATGACCAAGCACTATACCCTGTTCTACCATAAAGTGACACTTTTCCCAATTAAGAACAAGGTTAGTTTCCAAGCATCTATCTAGCACACGCGTTAAATTTTCCAAGCACAAATCCAAAGAATCACCATGAACTGTGAAATCATCCATAAAGACCTCGATGCAATTTTCTAAAAGATCAGAAAAAATGCTTACCATGCATCGCTGAAAAGTACCTGGTGCATTGCAAAGTCTAAACGACATCCTCTGGTAGGCAAAAGTACCAAATGGACACGTAAATGTGGTCTTTTCCTGGTCTTCGGGTGCAATCACGATCTGATTATATCCTGAAAAACCATCTAGACAACAATAGTAAGTATGCCCCGCTAATCGTTCTAGCATTTGATCAATAAAAGAAAGAGGGAAGTGGTCTTTTCGAGTTACAACATTTAGTTTCCTGTAGTCAATACACACTCTCTATCCTGTTTGTATCCGTGTGGGCACCAACTCATTATTGTCATTCGTGATGACAGTTATTCCAGACTTCTTCGGAACTACCTGTACCGGACTCACCCACTAACTGTCGGAGATGGGGTAGATTATGCCTGCATCAAGGAATTTAATCACCTCTTTCTTGACTACCTCCATCATGAGTGGATTTAATCGTCGTTGTGCTTCTCTCGTGGCCTTTGCTCCATCATCCAAAAGAATCCTATGCATGCACATTGCGGGGCTTATACCTTTGATATCTGCTATCGTCCAACCAAATACTGTGACATGGTCCCTTAGGACTCTCAACAATTTTTCTTCCTGCACTTTGGTTAGATTACTAGCAATAATCACAGGTAAAGTTTCATTAGTCCCTAAATATACATATTTCAAGTGAGCAGGTAAGGGTTTCAATTCTAAGATTGGAGCTTGCTCCACAGATGGTAACAATTTTTTATAAGAAACAGGCAATTGAATTGATTGAACTGCATACTTATCTGTGAATTTTGGTAAAGAGTGCAATGCAGCCACAACTTCCTTCAATTCCTGGTTTTGGTCAAATTCTTCCTCTTTATCCATGTCCAAGTTGTTAGTAATGACCATCTCCAAGCTTTCCCGGTGTACTTGTTCAAAAGATTCCTGTACCATAGAATCAATGATGTCAACAGCAAAAACATGATTAACATCACTAGGATACCTCATTGCATCATATATATTGAACTGAATTTTCTCTCCATTAAATTCCATGGTCAAGGTCCCATTGTGCACATCGATCATTGTCCTTGCTGTTTTCAAGAATGGCCGCCCTAGCAAGATATGCGAAGGATTTGGAGATCTATCATCTTCCATATCCACAATGTAAAAATCTGCAGGAAATATTAACTGATTCACCTGCACTAAGACATCTTCAATTACCCCTTGAGGGTAAGTGTTAGTACGGTCAGCAAGTTGAATGATAACACCAGTTTGTTTCAAAAGTCCTAGATTTAAAGAAGCAAATACAGACAATGGCATTACATTTATTGAAGCTCCTAGATCTAGCATGGCTTTCTCAAATCTGGTATTACCTATTCTGCATGGGATTGTAAACATTCTTGGATCTTTACATTTAGGGGGCATTTTTCTTTGATGCACTGCTGACACATTCTCTCCTACAGTGACTTTTTCATCATCTTTCAATTTTTTTTTGTTAGTACACAATTCTTTCAAAAACTTTGCGTACCTGGGCACTTGTTTGATGGCATCCAATAGAGGAATATTTACCTCTATCTTCCTGAAGGTTTCCAAAATCTCCTTCTCGTTTTCCTCCTTCTTTGAAGTCTTGTGTGTTCTAGGTGGAAACGACAACGGTGGGGTCTTAACTGGAGTAGATGGGGTAACAATTTTCCTTGGTGTCTCAATCTCCCCTTTAGCTTTGTCCTCTTCACTTTCCGTAACTACTTTAGGTACTTCCAACTCTTTTCCATTCCTTAGTGTAATCGCACTAGCATTCTCCCTTAGATTGATAACTGTTTGGGAGGGAAACTTTCCTGAACCTTGAGAATCCAACCTCCCCACTGTGGTGGCAAGTTGACCTATCTGATTTCTCAATTCTTAAACTGAATTTTTCGTTTCCTGCTGGAACTGCTGTGTCTGACTCATGAATGCCTTGAACATATCTTCCAAAGGTGTTTCAGGATTTGCAGGAGCTACCTGTCTAGGTTGATATTGGGTTTGAATTGGTTGAGAGCCTTGTGGGAACCCTTGTTGTCTAACCGGATACACGCTTTGCACTGGTGGCCTATTTCCTCCATAACTAAGGTTAGGGTGATCCCTCCATCCTGGATTGTAAGTATTGGAGTACGGGTCATATTTTCGCTGGGGTTGTGCTTGATAGTTTCCCATTGCATTAGCTTGCTGTTCGGTTTCATCCTCTTGCAAAGTCGGACAAGAATCAGTGCTATGACCACCCATTAAACAAATCCCACACACTTTTGTTACTGGTGTATTTCCTGTAGCCATTTGCCTAACCATCGCAGTCAGATCAAAAATTTGTTGTTCAAGGTTTCTCGTGGTCATCTCATTCACTCTTGCAGGTGTATGGTTATTTCTTGTCCCATACTGCTGAGAATTAGCAGCCATATTTGCAATTAGAGTCCTCGCAGCCTCCGGTGTCTTATCTACTAGTGCTCCTCCACTTGCAGCATCGATCATACTCCGATCCATTGGTGATAATCCCTCATAAAAGTACTGAATCAGGTGTTGATCGTCTATTTGATGGGGAGGACAACTGGAACACAGTTTTTTAAATCTTTCCCAATACTCATATAGTGTCTCTCTGCTGAACTGTCGAATACCGCATATCTCCTTTCTGATGTTGGCAACTCTTGAAGAAGGAAAGTACTTCTCCAAGAACAGCCTTTTCATGTCATTCCATGACTGTATTGACCCTCAAGGGAGATAGTACAACCAGTCTTTCGCTAGATCTCCCAATGAGAATGGAAATGCCCTTAGCTTGATTTGATCCTTAGTTACTCCATGTGGCTTCATGGTGGAACACACAACATGAAATTCCTTCAAGTGCTTATATGGATCTTCACTTGTGAGACCACGAAAAGTAGGCAAAAGATGACTTAGTCCCGATTTAAGTTCAAAAGCAGCAGTTAAAGTAGGATATTCAATGCATAAGGGTTGTTGATTAAGATTGGGAGTGGCTAATTCTTTGAGTGTTCTATTGTTATTTGGCACCGCCATTTCCTCTTCTTCCTCTGAATCGGTGGATGATGTATTTGACAGTAATTCAAGTGCTATGTTGAGTCCCGGTGATGGAATCTCGTCTGACTCTACAGTGATGCCTCGAACTTGACGAGCTTTTTTCCTTAGCCTGCGTGCAGTTTTCTTAATTTCTGGATCAAAATTCAAATCACCAGATTGAGAGGATCGTGTCATAAACTACAATAATGAACAAAAATAAAATAAAATAAAATAAAATGAAGAATAAATAAAGATAAATAACACTTCCCCGGCAACGGCGCCAAAATTTGGGAGCTGTCGTTTTACACTCCAAAATTAATACCTTACTAACACTCTACTAGCACAAAACTTAGTATAATGACAAGCAAGGATCGATCCCACAAAGAAGTGAATTAATCTTTTACTTATTCTAGTATTCCTATTATTTCTATGAATGGGGGTTTTAAGTTTGATTCACTAAACTAACAACAGTAATTGAGAATAATCAATGAATAAAAAGCATCAGTTCTTCAGTTCAGTATCACCTTATCATAATTATAGAAAAGTCAAGTTTAACAATATTTATCCTTCAATGAGATTAATAACCCTAGATAACCGCAATCGCTAATTATCCGAAATTCTCCTTATGTGTAAATTAAATGTGACAATCGCCTCAAAAGACTCTAACTATCATACAACCTAGAACTATCAGTCTAGATTTAATATAACAGCAGCATGAAGAATTAGAGAATTAGGTTATTACAAGCAACAATTACACAATCAGAAATTATTTAACTTGCCTTCTAATAACCTTAATAATATCCAAAAGCTTGTCCACAATCAAATACTATCAATTGCTACCTATGATCAGATATAATATCGTTTACTTAATACTATATCTTAATCTAGCAGATGATATTAATCAAATCAATTCAATTGACCAAATCAAATCAAAAGATTAAATAACATATAATCATTTAAAACAGATTATTAGAATAAACCTCATGCAAGAAGGAATAAATAAATGAAACCTGATTAAACCATTAATTATGTAAAAGGTTCAACATCCCTTAGAACTGAAAGTAAGAGGTTAGCCTGACATGCCTTCAATCTCCTCCAATTAGGGTTACAATTGTAGTTGCTAAGATCTCCCTAATAATAAAATAAAAACATCTATTTATAGTCCTAAGATCATATCCTAAGTCTCTAAGAATTAAGAATCCAATCTGAAATAGAAATCCTCAAAAATTACAAAAAGTGAAAGCTGGTCAAACTTGGTCAACTCCGCCATTCTTGCCGGGGCGAGAATTTTTGTACTGGGTTTCTCGCTGGGGCGAGAAACTCCAGAGAGGTCTTGGCCGGGGCGAGATCTGGATCAGCTGGGGCGAAAACGGACAGAGCATTTCTCGCCGGGGCGAGAATTCTTAGTACAAAGTTCTCGCCGGGGCGAGAACCTCAAAATTTCCAACTTTTCAACTTTTTCTCGTTTTAGCTCTGATTTTCCATCTTTTTCCACTTTTGACTCTGAATTCTTCTGAAATCAATAAACAACCTAATAAGTGCATATACACAATAAAACATGCAATAAACTAGATATAAAGGAATAAAAATAAATGAATAATATGCACTTATCATATAGCAGTTACAACATTTTCAAAAAAAATGAGAAATACAAAATACAAAAAAAAACTTAGCTCCTTCCTCTGCCTCTTAATCCTCTTTTGGTCCTTTGGGGATTTGCTCGTTCATATGCCACTCTTTGTCTACCCTTTCTCTTTGTTCGTCCGTCATGCATTAAAATTCTTCAATTTGCTCTTGACGAAGCCCAGAAGATGGCACATGACTTCCTTCTTCTCTATAAGGGTGAGTCCCATGTAGATGGCGATTTAGAAGCGCATGATTACCTGATGGTATGCTTACTCCTATGGTGGTTACATCAGGCTATCTTCTGGAGGAACCAGGAACTTCACTCCTTATTGGAATAACATTGATAGGCTCATCATGGGGATTTAATGGTTTTGATGGTTACCTGTGCTGTTCCTCCCCATGCTTGCTTCTAATGCTTGATTCTCCCCTATGATGCTGTTCCTCCCCATGCTTGCTTCTAGTGCTTGATTCTCCCCTATGATGTTGACTATTCTCCCCCTTTATGTCAGCATCCAGGGTTCGAACGTCTTGGGATAGCTGCTGCATACCGCTCACCAACTCTTGCATTTGGGATCCAGACTGAAGAATGTCGCTTCTGTTTTCTTCGACATTTCTTCGGTCTGTATTCTCTGTTGGTGAACCAAGGCTAGGGTTGCATCTATTCTTTGCATTTATTGAAGAGAGGCTTCCTTGAAGTTGTGAATGGAGTCGCGAAGCTCAAGAATTCGTTCATTGGTGGCCTTGTTGATTTGTTCAACGATTTGCTGGAGGGAAATAACTGTGTGTTTGGCAATTTCAGCCTGATAGAGGTTATCCCTTTGGTCGATCCCTGCCATCAATTCTCTGAGTATTTTTCTCAGCCGGTTGGTCAGTACAATACCCAGACTATTGGAGTGATTATTCAAAGTATTAATGACTTTATCAAGTTTTCGATGGAGGGCTAGAGAATTTGCTTCAAGATTCTCCTCCATATCGGTTGCCATATGTGCTGTGAGCTCGGCCATCTGATCCTTAGTGGGAAGAATGTTGACTCGATCAAGGATCTGTTTTACCTCCATTGAAGGTTCTTCCTTATGGCTGCTTTGAATATTTGATAAGGCAATAATAATATCAAAGTACTCATGATTGGAAGAGGAGACTACTTGAGGGGCAACTGTAGTGTCATCATACTCTATAATCATAGAGTCGATCATAGGGTGAGATGACTCTACGTTTGGTTTTGGGAGTCCGAGCTGGTCATTTGTCGTAGAGTGTGGGAACTCTTGGACTGGAGATGGTTGTATATTTGGTCCATCAGTTATAGAGTGTTGAGACCCTGTAATTGGAAGCTGATTCCTTGGATCAAGGACCACCTCAATCCATCTTGGCACGTCATCAAATATATAGCAATTTGGTGATGGAGAATGATTTATTTTGAAGGATGGAGGGACAAAGTATACCTTCTGCTGGATAGAGTGTGATGGACTGTTGGTGATCAGCTTTTGAGCAAAAATGACCTTTTTTAGAAAGCTTTAGGCAAGCATTGAGATTGCTGGGTAAGCTTTGAATGCCCAGAACATGTGATCCCAAGAGTTTACAATAAGGGCTTGGTGGAAGGGCATCCTTGGAAAGTATGAGAACAACCAGTTGTAATTGATGTACCTTTCCTCATTTCTGCCTTCAACAATGATCTCCAGACTTTCATCTTCACTATCATCACTTCTTTCATCACTGATCTCTACGACCTCAATGTCTTCAGCCAATATGTCTTCCTCATTTGCTTCTTCATCAATGAGCTTCACAAGCTCTATGGTTTCTGCCACATTTTCCTCAGTATTTGGATCAGCTTATTCCAATTCTTGAGGGATTGAGGAGATTTCAAATATAGCTTCTGGGATTTCTTCCTCAACCCGAGCATGGAATGGCTCAGGGACATCAAATTTCTCCCCTTCAATATTAGCACTTTTTAGCTCATTAGCTTCTAGTTGCTCCCCCTCAGTTGAAGCATTCATCTTAGTGGAAGAGCTGAGTTCTTGCTCTTGTACTGCCACTTCGGTGGGGACAATTTCCTTTTCAGAGTCAAATTGTTGAAGTTGATCCTCCCCCTCAACATTAACAGAGCTTTGATCAGAGGTCAATAATCTTCTTTCTTCTGCCTTGATCCTTAGCATTGCTTCTCTGAGCTCCTTTTGAGCAACAGTCATTAACCTTTTCTTCATTTTCCTTGGCTTAGGTTCAACAATCTTCCTAGCCATTTGCACTTCAGCAGTACAAACAGTATCAGGCTGGCTAGCTTTATCAGCAGCATCTTCAGCCCTTGACTCTACAATCGTAGAGTTAGGATCTTCAACAATCTTAAGGAGGCTTTTCTTTGAGCTGCGTTTTCCCTTCTTATGATACACCTTAAGGATTGGTGTGGTCTCATTAGGGATTTCTTCATACTGCTTCCTTTTCCTTTTCTTTGGTGCAATTGATTCGGATGGTAAGGATGACTTTGGTGGAGCAACATAAGGTTCAGGTCTTTGAAGGGCTTCATTAGTTGATCCTTGAGGTTCATCTGCCATTGGAGGCACCTCTGCTGCCTTTTTCTTCCCTTTGTTTTTCCTGCTGAGGGCTGGAGGTTCCTATTTACTTTTGCATGGTCTTCTAAAAATGACAAGTTTCTTATTGGGGGCCTTTTTGCTCCACTTGTCTGTGCACTAGATTCAGATTGGAGTATCCGTAAGTTCTCCACTGGATTTCTCTTCCAGTTTTCAAACAATTTCTTTGTGATCTTCCTGTTAGCATTGAGGATTTCACTTTAATTATCCCCAATTTTGTCCCCAGAGTTGATTGTAGAAGGATGCTAATGAATCTCCCATAAAACATTTTCTCGCTCCCCTTGGACTTCTCCGCAGTTTGAACTCGATTTCCAATCCACTCTAACAACAAGGCTACAAAGTTGAGGTCAATTTTGAAGATGATTGCTGTCATGATCTTTAGTTGAAGCTCACTGACTGAGTCATGAGCTGTGTCTTTGCACAGAATGCATTTTCCCACAATATCGGCAAGAAATTCATATTTTTGAGGAAATTCCTTCTTCTTTAAGCCTTTTAACACCAGATTGTCCTCGTGATGCATTCGTTTTAGCCCTGCTGCTTTATCGATGCAGCTTAAAGACGTGAGACCCTCTGAATTGAAACCTAGGGCTAGGTTTATCTCTGTCGGACTGAGTGAAATAGAGGTGTCTTTGACTTTGGTGGTCAGGATTCCATCAACATAGACTTCATTGTTGTAGAATTCTTTTACCAGTTTTGAATAGACCCTTGTATTTGTCTCAAGAGCCTCTTGTAGTCCAGCACGCTTTATCAGTGAGATGATCTGTTGAAATTTCCTATCAGCAGTGGAGAAATGTTCAAAGTTTAGCTCATTGCCGGGGATGACTAGAGTAGGTGCCATTAGAAGATTGCTTAGATTTTACTGAACAAAAACGAGATTGATTGAGTGTTTGTGAAACTTCAAAACTAGGGTTTGAGCGAGAAAAAATGACGTTTGAATTTTGGAAATCAAATGCCCACAAATGAACAGTTATGAGTAAATTTGAAAACTTCCCTCTTTTCTTGCTAAGTGGGGCACGCGTTTAATTCTGAAGGGAGGCACGTCTTTTATTCTGAGGGTTAAGACCTTTTTGTCCTTAGCTTTCGTTGAGCTCTACGAACATATGGCCACTCAACGATTTCCCTTTCACTCTACGATCACTGCTGTGAGCCAAGTTCAACTCTACGAACCAGTTCCACTCTCCGAACTCTGCTTGACTTTCGCATTGGACAACTTTCTTACTGTAGAGTTAGTGGGGACTAAAGCAGGATATTTAAGAGTGTAAATTTAACATTCCTAACTCACTTATTAACATATTGAATCTAGATTCATCCAGAGGTTTTGTGAAGACATTAGCAAGTTATTTTTCAGTAGGAATATAGCATAAAGAAATATTTTCATTTTGCACATGGTCTCTAATGAAATGATATCTTATGTCTATATGCTTGGTTCTTGAGTGCATGATAAGATTATGAGTTATAGCAATAGTACTGGTATTATCATAATGAACAGGGATAGATTTAAACTCAAACCCATAATCAGCTAGCTGATTTTTCATCTACAAGATTTGTGCACTGCAACTGCCTGCTGCAATGTATTCAACTTTTGCAGTTGAGGTTGATACTTAGTTTTGCTTTTTACTAAACCAAGATACAAGGCTATTTCCAAGCATTTGGCATGTTCCACTTGTGCTCTTTCTGTCAATTTTACAGCATGCATAATTAGCATATGAGTACCCTATTAGACTAAAGGGTGACTCCTTGGGATACCAAAGTCCCAAATTAGGAGTGCCCTTAAGACACCTGAAAATCTTCTTTACAGCAATTAGATGTGATTCCTTAGGATCAGCTTAAAATCTAGCACAAATACAGGTAGCAAACATGATATCTGGTCTACTAGCAATTAAGTATAGGAGAGAGCCTATCATACCTCTGTATTGAGTGATATCAATACTTTTACCTTTCTCATCCTTGTCAAGCTTAGTTGCAGGTGCCATGGGAGTTTTCATGATGGTAGCTGAGTCCATGCCATACTTCTTTAAAAGGTCTTTAATGTACTTGACTTGGTTGATGAAGATGCCTTCATTAGTTAGCTTCACTTGAAGCCCAAGGAAGAAGTTTAGTTCTCCCATCATGCTCATTTCAAACTTGTTTTGCATTAGCTTGGCAAACCTTTCACATAACTTTTCATCAGTAGAACTAAATATAATATCATCCACATAGATTTGAACTAGCAATGTTTTATCTTTGTGTTTCTTTAAGAAAAGAGTGGTGTCTACCCTACCTCTGGTGAATTCTTTTTCAATAAAAAAGTTTGTAAGAGTTTCATACCATGCTCTATGTGCTTGTTTTAAACCATATAGAGCTTTATATAGTCTATAAACATAATTAGACAGGGATGGGATGACAAAACCTGGAGGTTGTTCCACATAAACTTCTTCTTGAAGTTCCCCATTAAGAAAAGCACATTTGACATCCATTTGGAAGACTTTGAACTTCATCTGAGCAGCATGAGCAAGAAATATTCTGATGGCTTCCAATCTTGCAACTGGAGCAAAGGTTTCATCATAGTCAATTCCTTCTTCTTGTGAGTAACCTTTGGCCACTAGTCTTGCTTTGTTCCTTGTGATCACACCTTCTTCATCCATTTTGTTCCTGAATACCCATTTGGTGCCAATAACTGGATACTGCTTTGGTCTTTCAACTAATCTCCAGACTTTGCTTCTTTCAAACTGATTGAGTTCTTCTTGCATGGCTTCTATCCAGCTAGAATCTCCCAAGGCTTCTTCAATCTTCTTGGGCTCCATTTGAGAGAGAAAGCTTAGGTAGAAGCATTCATTTTGAGTTGTAGATCTTGTTTTTACTCTTGCATTGGGATCTCTAATGATGAGATCTTCAGTATGATCCTTTGTCCATTTCCTCCTTTTTAGAACATCAGTTCTGGTGCCTTCTTGTCTGAGCTTTTCTAGATTGACTTCAGCTTTAGGTCGTATAGTCCCATTGTCTGGTTCAGTGTATTCTACGTTTTCCTCTTCCTGCTCGACGGTTTCTGCTTCTGGCTCGTCGATCGTAGTGTCAAACTCTACGATTTTGGATTCTGCGATCGTAGAGTTCTTCTTTGCTGAATCATTGAGAGAAATAAACATGAATAGAGACTTCAACACTTAGAGATTCTTTGTTTGATACTCTGTATGCTTTGCTATCAGTGGCATAACCAAGGAAGATTCCTTCATCTGACTTAGGTTGGAATTTAGTCAGATACTTCTTGCCATTGTTGAGAATGTAACAGAGACATCCAAAAGTACGAAAGTAGCTTATGTTTGGCTTTATTCCTTTCCATAATTCATAGGGAGTCTTCTTGAGAGTGGAGTGAACAAGAGACATGTTTTGGGTATAGTAAGCAGTGCTGACAACTTCAGCCCAAAAGTATTCAGGCAGATGGGCAGCTGCAAGTAAAGTCCTTCCTACTTCAATGAGAGTCCTGTTCTTTCTTTTAGCCACTCCATTTTGTTGAGGAGTTCTCAGAGCTGAGAAGTTATGACTGATGCCATTCTCTCCGCAGAACTGGTCAACTATTGAGAAATCAAATTCTCTTCCATGATCACTTCTGATAGCCTTGATCTTCTCTTCTTTCTCATTCATGATCAAGTTAAATAGCTTGATAAGTTGAGAACTATTTTCATCTTTAGAGCTTAGAAAGAATACCTATGTGAATCTAGTGTAGTCATCTACTACTACTAAAGAATATCTTTTTCCTCCAAGGCTTGAAGTTGGGATTGGTCCAAAAAGATCCATGTGGAGCAGCTGAAGGGGTTTGTCATTTGAGTTGACTGCTTTGCCTTTGAATGAGCTTTTTGTTTGCTTTCTAAACTAACATGCTTTGCAGGGTTTTTCTTTGATGAAGTTGAATTTTGGCAATCCTGCCACAAGTTCTTTGGAGGCTAGTTTGGACATACATTTGAAGTTTAGATGAGATAACCTCCTATGCCATAGCCAATAAAGATCTTCAGAAGCTTTGGTAAGAAAGCATATTGCCTCATCAGAATTAGATCAATAAGGTTGATAATGTAGACGTTTCCTTCTCTGGTTCCCATTAGCTTCAATGAGTTCGTCTTCAGATCTCTGACTTGACATTTATTGTTGAGGAAAGTGACTTGAAGACCTTTATCACATAGCTGACTAATACAGAGGAGGTTGTGTTTTAACCCTTCAACATATGCTACTTTGCTGAATGACACAACACCATTTCCAATTGAACTATATCCCTTTGTTTTTCCAGAATTGTTGTCTCCGAAGATGATTGCAGGACCATCCTTCTCTTCAAAGTTTGCCAGGAGAGCTTTGTTACCTGTCATATGTCTTAAGCATTTACTATAAAGGTACCATGTTGACTTAGTGGAGCTTTGTACCTGCAGAAGAACTTAGCTTTCATCTTGTTACCCAAACAAGCTTGGGTCCTAATTTGTTAGTAGTCTTAGGGACCCAAATCTGCTTGATTTTAGGTCTGTGCAGTACAGAGTGGAAATTATTGAAATAGCATTCTGTAGCTTTATGACCACATTTATGACATGTATAGTTTTAAATATAATGCATGCTTGTGGATGAGTATGGATTCCTTCTTATCTTGGATATGTGTGGATAGTAGTGATTCACAACTTCTTTATAAGGCTATGTTCTTTCTACTTCCTCACAACTCTATGGTTTGCAGGTTTTGTGGGGTGAGAGTCAACTCTACGTTTCTTGCCTGGTTGATTCGTAGAGTTAGTTTTTCTTGACTCTACGACCTTTCTAGGTTTGACTGTAGAGTTTGACTTATCCTTTGATCTCTTAAGTCCTAGATTTATGTGAGATCCAATGATGTGATCATCAGAGTTTACATAACTTGACTCAGCTATTTGTGAGGATTTAACAAATACAATTCCCTTTTTTAAATTAGGAGAACTGTTGTCATTTGTTTTCATAGTTTTATCCACGGGGAATTTTGAAGAGGGTTTACAGAACCCTAGACCTGACTTACTGGCTGTTGATCTTTGACTAGAGATCAAGGAGTCCATAGACAAAGAAGACTTATTCCATATTGAGATAGTTTTCTCAAGTTCCTGAATTTTAGACACAAGAGTTAACTCTTTCTGAGTACTTAGCTCAACTATCTGTCTTAAGTTGTTATTCTCAGCTTCAAGATTGGTGCAAGAGTTAGCAGTTCGTAGAGCAGTTTCTAACTCTTTGATTGCTCTATCTTTTTCCTCTTGAAGAAGGAATGATCCTTTGATAGAACTCTGAACATTTTCATATATTTATGCAATTCTATCATGGAGTCATGCATTCCTTCTCTAAGATCATCAATAGTTAAATCAGGAGAGTAAAAGTCAAATACCTCATCTATGTTGAATTCTTTGGTTTGTTTGCTCTTTCCTTCTTTGGCCATGAAGCACAGATTTGCTTTGTGTGGTTCATCATCTTCACTTGATTCAACATTTAAGTCTTTGTCTGAATCACTCCATGAATTTTCAGCTACAAAGCCTCTGCCTTTCTTCTTGAATTTGTGATGGCCTTTGGAATCACTCTTTTTCTTCTTCAGTTCTTCCCTTGGAGGTTTGGGACAGTTTGCAATGAAGTGTCCTGGTTATTTGCAGTTGTAGCATAGGTCGTTTGTTTGTTCTTTGTTGTTTTTGTTGTTGAACCTTCTTTCCCGACTGTTGATGAACTTCTTGAAATGTCTGACTAGCATTGCAGCTCCTTCATCACTAATTTCTTCATCATTATTAGAGTCAGATTCATTGTTGGCAAGGTTTTTTAATGTAGATGCTTTAAGTGAAACTCCTCGTTCTTTCTTCTTAGCTTCTGACAAGGTTTCTGCTCGTTGGAGCAGCTCCAGCTCATAGGTGAGAAGATTACCATATAGCATCTGCACAGTCATCTCATGAAGATTCTTTGATTCTCTAATGGCAGTGGTCTTGGCATCCCACTTGCTTGGTAGGGATCTCATGAACTTGATGGTGAGATCCTTGTTTGGATAGATCTTTCCGTATGCTCGAAGAGAGTTGAGTAGCATGTTGAATCTTTCATATGTGGAAGTAATGTTTTCTCTAGAGATGTGAGTGAACATTTCATATTGTTGTGTAAGCAAAGACTGTTTGTTTTCTCTTACTTCTTCAGTCCCTTCATGCATGATTAGTAGTGCATCCCAAACTTCTTTTGTTGTTTTGCATTTAACAACATTTTCAAACAGCTCATCTTCTAGAACCATAAATAAAATGTTTTTAGCTTTCTTATCCAGCTGGACTGTTTTCTTCTCTGCATCCGTCCAATCTTTTCTTAACTTGATTGAGACTTTGTTTGGGTCTTCAGTAGTTGGCGTCAGTTTAGTTGGAACATAAGGCCCATTGATTACAACATCAAATAGATCTTCATCGATTGCATCCATGTATGCCTGCATACGAACTTTCCTGTTAGCAAATTTTTCTTTATTGCAAGGAGGTGGTTTGCTTCCACCACCCAACTCAGAACCATTTCTGGTTTGTGCCATTGATCTACTCAAGCGTGTTAAGCTTTAATAGTGAGAACCTGCTTTGATACCAATTATAGTTTTCAGAGGCACAAAAGATATCTAGAAAGGGGGGTTGAATAGATTCTTTAAAACCTTTTCCTTATTTTAAAGAGAATGACTTATGAGATTAATTAACAAATAATTAAGCACAACAGAATTAATGATTGATTAGACCCTCTTTCAAAGATAGACAAAAAATAGCAGAAATGATAAAGCAATGATGTAGCAGTTATAGCAGTTATGGAGCAGAATGTAAAGAACACCAGACTTTAAGTGGTTCAGAGTACTCAAGACTCATACTCCACTGTTCTACTCCTCGAGTAGCAAATCCACTAAGGATATCGTTACAACTTGAATCACTGAGATTCTTTCAAGACCCACAACCTTGGAACTCCTAGTACACTAAGTACTCTTCAAGACCAGTAGCCTTGGAACTCTAGTTCACTAAGAACTTTTCAAGCCCAACAGACTTGGAACTTTGTAAACTAAGACCTTCCGTCTTAGAATTACCAGTACACTTAGTACTCTTCAAGACCAGCAACCTTGGAACTATTACACTTCAATAAGAGATTGTGTTGTGCTACTGAGTTGCCTTAAACATGAGTTCTGATGAACTTAGTAGCGAAGCAAGATGTTTTCCTTTTGGTCGTAGAATGAGTCTTTGACAGGTATAGATTTTATCGTTTGTACTTGTTTGATTGTAATCTTCAATCTGTTTGCCATATATAGATCCTCTGAATTCTTCCGTTGCGATGAGACCGTTGCATCTGATATTCCCGTTGAGAGTTGTTGCTGAACTTAGGAATAGTTTATTTCTTGTTTTGCTGAGTAGTAGGGTGAGTCAGCATCCATTAACTTGCTCCAAGATAGTGGTAGAGTTAATGTTTTGATTTTCTGCAGACCATAGCTGTTTGTTCCCCGCTGGCCTTGATTTCTTCATTCAGATCAATTAAGTATTCAGCAACTATCTTGGGCAGGTTATTCCTCAAACATGGATATTGTAATGCATTATGGGCGGTATAGCGTATTCTATTTAGTTCTTGATTCTTTCGTCAGATGAGGTTTGTAGAGTGCTTGATTGATACTGCGTCATGACTCTACGTTCTTGCTAGTCATAGTGTCATTAGAGAGATCGTAGAGTTACTGTCTGATCTGCTCTATAGTCTTTGATAAGACTTTGATGCTTGTCTTATGATCTTCTTCAGTTGTGCTGACTTTATCTTGAAAGCTCAGGTAGAGAGGACTTTACGATGCCGGGAGAGGACTCTGCGATCTGCCGAGAGAGGACTCTATGTTCTGCCGAGAAAGAACTCTACAATCTGCCAAGAGGACTCTACGCTCTACCAAGAGAACTCTACGCTCTGCTGAGACTTGCTCGTCGTTTGCCTGGCAGACTCTACGATGCCTTAGCTGACTGTTCTTTGATAATTCTCTGGCTGTTCTACGATCAGCTGTTGTGGCACTTTTAGATCAACCTAACAACTTTGATCTTTTCTATCTAAGTCCTTGTACATCATAATTGTCGACGCCGGGTTTTCGCTTCGTGTCCTTTTTAGGTCTTTTCCAAATTTTAGCCTCTTGATTAAATGACTTTTGGAAAAGGTCGGCATTAATGTCGACGGGGTTTTGAAAGATTGTTTTTTTATGATGAGCCAATTAACAAGAGTCGCCAGTTGGTATATTTGAAATAGATGTACCAACTCATCCGAGTTTTCGTTTTCTTTTTTTATAAATCGCTGGCTCATATGTGACTCCGAATCAATTAGTCTGCGAATCGAGATTCATAGAGTTCGGGGGCTTTCTTAAGTGAGGGGAAGGTGTTAGGCACCCCTCGACTTCCGTGAAACACAGTTACCGCAATCTTGATGCTGTCCTATCCTTTAATTCATGAAATGTGTATATGTGCAGGTGTGTGTGTGTGTGTGTGCGCTTTATGTGAATGTTGTGGTGAGTTTGTATGAAAGAATCATTTGGATTTTTAGGGAAAGTCGTGCTTTAATTTGAGAACGCTTCGGAATGTCTTTTCGGCATACACGAGAAAGCTTTATGAGAAAGGTTTGATTTTAATTGTCAAAAACTATGAGGTTTTTATTAGGTGTCGTTTTGGCAAAACAAGAGTTTTAAACCTTCGTCAAAATAGAAATCGAGATCTATACGTTGCCTTCGTAAAATGATGGGCAATTTCTAGGATATCTTTAACCCTATGCACAAAGGTTTAATAAAACATTTCGTTCACTCATAAAAGCCATTTTTGGTGATGTTTGAAAATGATTTTCTTTGGCCTTCTCGTTTAATAGGAATCGACATTCATTAGCATTTCCAATTTTTAGCCTCGTGATGCTAATATCCTACTTTGATTGATTTTAGAAAAGATCTTTATCGTTTAATCTTTTGAAATCATTTTGGCGTCTCGAAATCTAATCAAGCATAAACACGCGTCGGGGCTATTCACGGGCATGTAAGCCATCAACATGCCCCCGAATGCCAACAATCACATATTAATTGTGATTTCTCGGATGTCAATTCGATGTGGTTAATTGATCTAAAAGGGGAGTTAAGATATTTGAACAAAGCATTGCACGCCAAGTGTTTGACAAAATGCTTGAATGGGGAAAATTATAATCTTAGACCTTTATCTATCTATTTATCTTATTTATATGTCATGCAATTTAGTTGTAACCTCTATTTATCTCTCAAATCCAAGAGTTTGATTTAGATCGAGTCGATATTGAATTAGTCATTGGGCATACATTAGAGTTAATTCCCTGTGGGTTCGACAACTCTCTCTTATCACTTTATTACTTGTTGACCGCGTATACTTGCGCGTAAATTTTCGTTATATTAATCGGACAACAAGTTTTTGGCGCCGTTGCCGGGGAATTGTTTTTCTAATGTTTTTCCATTATTAGTCATAATCAAATTAGTCTTAATTTAAACTTGTATATAAATTTGCTTTTAGTTTATTTTGTCATTTATTTTTTTGTTTTAATGCTTTCTTATTTGGAAGGTACACCATGGATGACTTTGTTGATCAATGGTCGTACACGAGTATGACTCAACCAATGGAAACTGAGATTGATGGACTCAATGCACTCTCTACATTGTCAACACAATTTGAAACACTATCGAGGAAGTTGGATGCCTTAGTAGTAGAGAGCACTCAAGGTATAACAGTCACTTGTGATTATTGTGCTGACAATCATCCGAGTCATCAATGCACTGTCAGTTTTGGACCGGTACAATATGGTGGTGAGTACTTCAACAACTATGATTATCCCGATTATCACCAAGATTGGGGGTATCACCCGGATTCTATGTGGAGCTACAATTATGATGATCAATACTATGCTCCAAGTCCAGTTGTTGCACCGGAATTTTCATGTCCAACTCTATTGCCACAAGAAGAGAAGACGTCAAACTTTGAGGAACTTGTAACCAAGATCATGGCTTCGAAGGAGGAGATGTTGGAAAGTCAGGAAATATCAATTCAAAATCTTCAGAATCATATTGATCAAATGTTCAAAGCTTTGAACAATCGTCCTCAAAATAATTGGTGTTATGACATGGATTCCGAGACTTATGGTGAGCCCGAGCCAATTCTGCAACTGGATGAGCCACGAAAGATAGAAATGGAGGAGAGAATTGGGGATAAGGTTAACACAATCGGCAAAGAGATTTGTATGAGTTCAAACGAAGATGAGTCAATTGTGTTAGTGCCCCAAGTGCCTTCTCCGCCAAAGTTCAAGAATCCTGTCAATTTTGCAAAACCGTGCCCAATTGGTAGTCATGTCTTAGGCAAGGCTCTATGTGACAATGGAGCTAATATAAATTTGAACCCATGGTGTGATGAATTAGGGGTCCATAAGAAGAAAACTAAAAATTCTATTGTGTTTGTGGAGCTTCAATTCAACATAGAAATGTTTAATTTTTATAGTTTGTGTGTTTTACTTGAGGACAAGCAAAGGTTTAAGTTTGGGGGCATTTGATGAGTGTGTTTTATATACACAAATTGGGTACTTTTTAGCCTTAATAATTTGTAAGTCTTTAGCTATTTCGTATGGTTTTATGTGTTTTCATCTTATTTTTGTGTAATGTACTTTTATAGTACTTTTATATGTATTTGTGAGCTTTTATGTGTTTTTACGTTGTTTTGTAGGTATTGAAATAAAGGCCCCTTGAACCGTTACGTTTTTGGCTCGAATCTAGCATTTTCGCTGTTTGTTTCTCAATTTGACCCATGATGCAATCTGAATCTCTCACAACTCAAAGAACGAAAGTTGTAGATTTTGATCTTAGCTTTCCAGAACGTCCGGAATCATCCAATTTGAAGTTCGTATGAGAGAGTTATGGTCCTTTTACCATCGGATTTTTCATGAATTTTACACAGCAGCTATTTCGGGGCCAATTTGCGTCTTGCTCTGGCCATTATCTCGTCGACCTCCAGTTATGGAAGTTGTAGAGCTCCGTCTTAGCTTTCCATAGCCTCCTTAAACGCCTTAATCCGAGTTTGGACGAAGAAGTTATGACCATTTTACCAACAGACATCGAAACTGTCTCGCGGTACAGATCGCCGCCGGGGCGAGCCCATCGCCGGGGCGACGGATTTTAGGCCAAAATCGTCGCCGGGGCGAGAAATGCTTCTGATTCAGCGAATTTTTTGGTCCAAAACTCCCTAAATACCACATGTATCCATTTGAGAATCATGCTTAATGATTTCCATTGCGAAAGTTGGTAATTGATAGGGTGATTAATGAGATTTGGTGACACGTGTCTTGTTGATTATTCTTGATATTGGATTCTTGCTAGTGTGTAGAATAGAGATATTTATACACCGCATTGGGAAATACGTATTTGACCATCGAGAGAGGCTTGTATATACTTGTAAATTCTCGGATAACAATCCTTGTGATTTAACTAGTTGAAAAGAGAGAGTTAGGATATTCAAGTGAAGTGTTGGGGGAAATTGCAATCTTAGACTTGTTAATATTAGATTTCATTATATTAAAGCTTTCCATAGTTCTTTGATTATTTGTTATCTTTATTAATGCAAAACAACAAAAACAATTATCGTTTGTTTAAATAAGATTAAGATGACAAAAGGTTAATACTTGGAAAACACTAGTAATAATTCCTCGTGGGATCGATACTTTACTTACTCTTTATTACTTGTTGACCGCGTATAAAAGGTTAATACTTGGAAAACACTAGTAATAATTCCTCGTGGGATCGATACTTTACTTACTCTTTATTACTTGTTGACCGCGTATACTTGCGCGTATTTGTCGTTATATTAATCGGACAACAAGTTTTTGGCGCCGTTGCCGGGGAATTGTTTTTCTAATGTTTTTCCATTATTAGTCATAATCAAATTAGTCTTAATTTAAACTTGTATAACAAATTTTTTTTTTTAAATTAAAAAAAAATAAATAAAAAAAAAAATTAAAAAAAAAAAAAAAGAAAAAAAAGAAAAAAAAAGATATTTATTTATTTATTTTTATTTTATTTTTATTTTATTTTTATTTTTTTTAATTTAAAAAAAAAAATTTGTTATACAAGTTTAAATTAAGACTAATTTGATTATGACTAATAATGGAAAAACATTAGAAAAACAATTCCCCGGCAACGGCGCCAAAAACTTGTTGTCCGATTAATATAACGACAAATACGCGCAAGTATACGCGGTCAACAAGTAATAAAGAGTAAGTAAAGTATCGATCCCACGAGGAATTATTACTAGTGTTTTCCAAGTATTAACCTTTTATCATCTTAATCTTATTTAAACAAACGATAATTGTTTTTGTTGTTTTGCATTAATAAAGATAACAAATAATCAAAGAACTATGGAAAGCTTTAATATAAAAGGTTAATAACACTTCACTTGAATATCCTAACTCTCTCTTTTCAACTAGTTAAATCACAAGGATTGTCATCCGAGAAATCACAATTACGTAAGAGCCTCTGTCGATGGTCAATTACGAATCTTCCTAATGCGGCATGTAGGTATATGTCTATCCTACACACTATCAAGAGACCAATTTCAAGAATAACTAACAAGACACATGTCATAATTTTCCCCATTCAAGCATTTTGTCAAACACTTGGCGTGCAATGCTTTGTTCAAATATCTTAACTCCCCTTTTAGATCAATTAACCACATCGAATTGACATCCGAGAAATCACAATTACGTAAGAGCCTCTGTCGATGGTCAATTACGAATCTTCCTAATGCGGCATGTAGGTATATGTCTATCCTACACACTATCAAGAGACCAATTTCAAGAATAACTAACAAGACACATGTCACTAAATCTCATCAACCACCCTTTCAATTACCAACTTTCACAAAGGAAGTCATTAAGATTAGATTCTCCATTGGTTGCACACGGTATCTAGGTATAGGTCTATCCGCTTGTTTGAATTGAATCTAACTCATGGAAAATGGATAATTGTTGCTTGGAGGAGCTTCAATGGAGATGCTTCAATGGAGTTTCATCCAACAACAATGGAGAAGCCATCCTTTATCTTTCTTTTTCTTTTTCCTCTATGTAACTAGGTTTTAATCTAAGATTGTAATTGAACCCATTGCTTTATTTGAATTGATTTTCTCTTCCTTTTGATTATTGTTGCTCATATGAATTGGTTATCTCAAAAACTTGTTGTCCGATTATATAATGACAATTACGCGCAAGTATACGCGGTCAACAAGTAATAAAGAGATAAGAGAGAGTTGTCGAACCCACAGGGAATTAACTCTAATGTATGCCCAATGACTAATTCAATATCGACTCGATCTAAATCAAACTCTTGGATTTGAGAGATAAATAGAGGTTACAACTAAATTGCATGACATATAAATAAGATAAATAGATAGATAAAGGTCTAAGATTATAATTTTCCCCATTCAAGCATTTTGTCAAACACTTGGCGTGCAATGCTTTGTTCAAATATCTTAACTCCCCTTTTAGATCAATTAACCACATCGAATTGACATCCGAGAAATCACAATTACGTAAGAGCCTCTGTCGATGGTCAATTACGAATCTTCCTAATGCGGCATGTAGGTATATGTCTATCCTACACACTATCAAGATACCGATTTCAAGAATAACTAACAAGACACATGTCACTAAATCTCATCAACCACCCTTTCAATTATCAACTTTCACAAAGGAAGTCATTAAAATTAGATTCTCCATTGGTTGCACACGGTATCTAGGTATAGGTCTATCCTAAATACCGTGTGCAACCAATGGAGAATCTAATCTTAATGACTTCCTTTGTGAAAGTTGGTAATTGAAAGGGTGGTTGATGAGATTTAGTGACATGTGTCTTGTTAGTTATTCTTGAAATTGGTCTCTTGATAGTGTGTAGGATAGACATATACCTACATGCCGCATTAGGAAGATTCATAATTGACCATCGACAGAGGCTCTTACGTAATTGTGATTTCTCGGATGTCAATTCGATGTGGTTAATTGATCTAAAAGGGGAGTTAAGATATTTGAACAAAGCATTGCACGCCAAGTGTTTGACAAAATGCTTGAATGGGGAAAATTATAATCTTAGACCTTTATCTATCTAATAATTTGTGTCAAGCGCCATTGATATCATCTTTCAATACCTCTAAGTTGGGAGCGTACCTGAAAGCAAATGACTAAAGAAAACACGCCAAGTGTTTGACAAAATGCTTGAATGGGGAAAATTATAATCTTAGACCTTTATCTATCTATTTATCTTATTTATATGTCATGCAATTTAGTTGTAACCTCTATTTATCTCTCAAATCCAAGAGTTTGATTTAGATCGAGTCGATATTGAATTAGTCATTGGGCATACATTAGAGTTAATTCCCTGTGGGTTCGACAACTCTCTCTTATCTCTTTATTACTTGTTGACCGCGTATACTTGCGCGTAATTGTCATTATATAATCGGACAACAAGATTTGTTGCTTGGAGGAGCTACAATTATGATGATCAATACTATGCTCCAAGTCCAGTTGTTGCACCGGAATTTTCATGTCCAACTCTATTGCCACAAGAAGAGAAGACGTCAAACTTTGAGGAACTTGTAACCAAGATCATGGCTTCGAAGGAGGAGATGTTGGAAAGTCAGGAAATATCAATTCAAAATCTTCAGAATCATATTGATCAAATGTTCAAAGCTTTGAACAACCGTCCTCAAAATAATTGGTGTTATGACATGGATTCCGAGACTTATGGTGAGCCCGAGCCAATTCTGCAACTGGATGAGCCACGAAAGAAATGACTTCCTTTGTGAAAGTTGGTAATTGAAAGGGTGGTTGATGAAATTTAGTGACATGTGTCTTGTTAGTTATTCTTGAAATTGGTCTCTTGATAGTGTGTAGGATAGACATATACCTACATGCCGCATTAGGAAGATTCGTAATTGACCATCGACAGAGGCTCTTACGTAATTGTGATTTCTCGGATGTCAATTCGATGTGGTTAATTGATCTAAAAGGGGAGTTAAGATATTTGAACAAAGCATTGCACGCCAAGTGTTTGACAAAATGCTTGAATGGGGAGAATTATAATCTTAGACCTTTATCTATCTATTTATCTTATTTATATGTCATGCAATTTAGTTGTAACCTCTATTTATCTCTCAAATCCAAGAGTTTGATTTAAATCGAGTCGATATTGAATTAGTCATTGGGCATACATTAGAGTTAATTCCCTGTGGGTTCGACAACTCTCTCTTATCACTTTATTACTTGTTGACCGCGTATACTTGCGCGTAAATTTTTCATATACAAATCGGACAACAAGTTTTTGAGCATTTTCCGAGTTTTGGACCAAAAAATTCGCTGAATCAGAACCATTTCTCGCCCCGGCGATGGGCTCGCCCCGGCGGCGCTCTGTACCGCGAGACAGTTTCGATGTCTGTTGGTAAAATGGTCATAACTTCTTCGTTCGAACTCGGATTAAGGCGTTTAAGGAGGCTATGGAAAGCTAAGACGGAGCTCTACAACTTCCATAACTGGAGGTCGACGAGATAATGGCCAGAGCAAGACGCAAATTGGCCCCGAAGCAGCTGCTGTGTAAAATTCATGAAAAATCCGATGGTAAAAGGACCATAACTCTCTCATACAAACTTCAAATTGGATGATTCCGGACGTTCTGGAAAGCTAAGATCAAAATCTACAACTTTCGTTCTTTGAGTTGTGAGAGATTCGGATTGCATCATGGGTCAAATTGGGAAACAAACAGCGAAAATGCTAGATTCGAGCCAAAAACGTAACGGTTCAAGGGGCCTTTATTTCAATACCTACAAAACAACGTAAAAACACATAAAAGCTCACAAATACATATAAAAGTACTACAAAAGTACATTACACAAAAATAAGATGAAAACACATAAAACCATACGAAATACCGTGTGCAACCAATGGAGAATCTAATCTTAATGACTTCCTTTGTGAAAGTTGGTAATTGAAAGGGTGGTTGATGAGATTTAGTGACATGTGTCTTGTTAGTTATTCTTGAAATTGGTCTCTTGATAGTGTGTAGGATAGACATATACCTACATGCCGCATTAGGAAGATTCGTAATTGACCATCGACAGAGGCTCTTACGTAATTGTGATTTCTCGGATGTCAATTCGATGTGGTTAATTGATCTAAAAGGGGAGTTAAGATATTTGAACAAAGCATTGCACGCCAAGTGTTTGACAAAATGCTTGAATGGGGAAAATTATAATCTTAGACCTTTATCTATCTATTTATCTTATTTATATGTCATGCAATTTAGTTGTAACCTCTATTTATCTCTCAAATCCAAGAGTTTGATTTAGATCGAGTCGATATTGAATTAGTCATTGGGCATACATTAGAGTTAATTCCCTGTGGGTTCGACAACTCTCTCTTATCACTTTATTACTTGTTGACCGCGTATACTTGCGCGTAAATTTTTCATATACAAATCGGACAACAAGTTTTTGGCGCCGTTGCCGGGGAATTGTTTTTCTAATGTTTTTCCATTATTAGTCATAATCAAATTAGTCTTAATTTAAACTTGTATATAAATTTGCTTTTAGTTTATTTTGTCATTTATTTTTTTGTTTTAATGCTTTCTTATTTGGAAGGTACACCATGGATGACTTTGTTGATCAATGGCCGTACACGAGTATGACTCAACCAATGGAAACTGAGATTGATGGACTCAATGCACTCTCTACATTGTCAACACAATTTGAAACACTATCGAGGAAGTTGGATGCCTTAGTAGTATAGAGCACTCAAGGTATAACAGTCACTTGTGATTATTGTGCTGACAATCATCCGAGTCATCAATGCACTGTCAGTTTTGGACCGGTACAATATGGTGGTGAGTACTTCAACAACTATGATTATCCCGATTATCACCAAGATTGGGGGTATCACCCGGATTCTATGTGGAGCTACAATTATGATGATCAATACTATGCTCCAAGTCCAGTTGTTGCACCGGAATTTTCATGTCCAACTCTATTGCCACAAGAAGAGAAGACGTCAAACTTTGAGGAACTTGTAACCAAGATCATAGCTTCGAAGGAGGAGATGTATGCGTTTTACGCTCTATCTCTCCTACGCATGTGTCCATGAGTGAGTGCGTTTTACGCTCCATCTCAACTCACCACATGACCAACAATTCAAACACAACAAATTTGGACACCTTGCTTCGAGTGATGTTTAAACGAGTTCAAGAGTTTATAGATATTTTCCATAAGCATTCGGTTTATAAAAGCCTTCTCTAAGCATACAACTAGCTCAATACTCATGGATAGGTGCAAAAGAGTGAAAGGACGCATAAGCAAAATAATAACCAACAATAACGATTACGCACAAGGACTAAGCAACATTTATCCATTTTCCATGAGTTAGAAACTATTCAATCAAGTTCTTATCATAGACCATGAATTGTAGTTCAAATCAAATTAAAACAATGCTCAAGGGACATATCCTAAAAATAAAGTACTACAAAAGTACATTACACAAAAATAAGATGAAAACACATAAAACCATACGAAATAGCTAAAGACTTACAAATTATTAAGGCTAAAAAGTACCCAATTTGTGTATATAAAACACACTCATCACATATTCCACTAATACGGGGCCTTAAACCCGATTCTCGCCTTAGTGTCGTTTTAAGGCCCAACGGTTACATATTACAAAAACGAGCACCTTGAATCTATTACATACGTCAAAACGTCCATTATCGGATTTGAACCACGGGGTCGCGTTCCTAGGCTCACACGAGATTATGACATGCCCACAAAATGAATACTACATAATTAACCAATCCGGATTTATCTAATACACCATGATATCCGAAAATGACAATCTAAATAAATTACACCCAATGAATCACCATAAACAAGCTAGAAATTTCAACAATTGGATATCCTCGGGTTATTGGGAAGAATTTTGTTCCGATGGAACCCTCACCAATAATCCCTAATCCATGATTATTTAACAAGATACATGAAAGTCACATCTAATTTACTCAATCAATATGACATGAATTGCTAGAACAAATAGAAATTTTCACCTTGCAATTGATCTCAAATGGATGTGAATTTATGTATTTGAATAGGATAAGGAATGTATTTGATACAACAAAAATCAAAAGAATTAAATCCTCCCTTTTTTCTCTCCTTTTTCCCTATTTGATTGCAATTTTTTGCTCTTTTCTCTCTCTATTTCCGTGCTTTTTCTTGTTGCTGGAATTCTTCTTCTTCCAAAAACCTTCAACTTTTTTCAACTCCCTGTATGCTGAGCGAAAATGAGCTTGAAATAGGCTGGCCAGAGCCAGCCGCCTGCCTTCCACTCACCCCGATTTCGAGTTCCGTGTTTCGAGTTCCGTGTTTTCAAAAGGCGCACTATTTGGCCGCAGATCAATCTGCGGCTGGACGGTTTGACTTTCTCGTTTTCTGTGCCACTTCTCGATTTTCGTGCCGTAACGTCGGTTTTCGCTGACAGGCTCGTATTCGGCAGTCTGGGAATTTCTGGGAGACGTGCCACCTCATTCGGGAATGCCTGCTTCGGATGGCTTTATTGTCACGTCAGCCTTGGTCGCCAAAACATTGTGGTGGTGTCGGGCGCTCGCACTTGTGCCCATTCGTTCGCTCCCGCGAGCCGGTTCAATTGACGATTTTACCCTCCTGTCATGGTTAGTACAAGGAACGCAAAATTTGGGTGTCTACAGCTGCCCCTCTTTATCATGTTCATGCAATGTTTAATGAAATGAACAGGATAAAGAATAGACACTCGATGCATGAATGACAATGCATAAGGATGACAATGGATACGTGATGCAACACATATGATTTATGATGCAACGCAAGATGCCATTGATGCAAAACATTCAGAAAAGGGTGTCGAGGCTGATGATCATCTCGTCGGGGCCGGGTATCGTCGCCGGGCACCCATCTCGTAACCCCCGGTTATCGTCGCCGGTTGATTATCTTGTCGGAGCTGGTTTTCGTCGCCGGACATCCATCTCGTAATCGCCGGTTATCGTCGCCGGTCGATTGTCTCGTCGGGGCCGGGTATCGTCGCCGGTTACCCATCTCGTAACCCCCGGTTATCGTCGCCGGTTGGTTCTCTTGTCGGAGCCGGTTTTTGTCGCCGGACATCCATCTCGTAATCGCCGGTTATCGTCGCCGGTCGATTGTCTTGTCGGGGCCGGGTATCGTCGCCGGTCACCTATCTCGTAACCCCCAGTTATCGTCGCCGGTTGGTTATCTTGTCGGAGCCGGTTTTCGTCGCCGGACATCCATCTTGTAATCGCCGGTTATCGTCGCCGGTCGATTGTCTCGTCGGGGCCGGGTATCGTCGCCGGTCACCCATCTCGTAACCTCCGGTTATCGTCGCCGGTTGGTTATCTTGTCGGAGCCGGTTTTCGTCGCCGGACATCCATCTCGTAATCGCCGGTTATCATCGCCGGTCGATTGTCTTGTCGGGGCCGGGTATCGTCGCCGGTCACCCATCTCGTAACCCCCGGTTATCGTCGCCAGTTGGTTATCTTGTCGGAGCCGGTTTTCGTCGCCGGACATCTATCTCGTAATCGCCGGTTATCGTCGCCGGTCGATTGTCTTGTCGGGGCCGGGTATCGTCACCGGTCACCCATCTCGTAATCGCCGGTTATCGTCGCCGGTCGATTGTCTTGTCGGGGCCGGGTATCGTCGCCGGTCACCCATCTCGTAACCCCCGGTTATCGTCGCCGGTTGGTTATCTTGTCGGAGCCGGTTTTCGTCGTCGGACATCCATCTCGTAATCGCCGGTTATCGTCGCCGGTCGATTGTCTTGTCGGGGCCGGGTATCGTCGCCGGTCACCCATCTCGTAACCCCCGGTTATCGTCGCCGGTTGGTTATCTTATCGCTTGGTCGAAACGAGAAGCCGTGTTCGACACCTGATTAATCAAAATCTCGTATTTTATTATCACACTCTGAGTCCAATAGGCTTTAGAATCGATTCAGCTTGCAATGGACCAATGGGGGAGCACTGGGCCCAGCCGCAGATGGATCTGCGGCCAGCCGCAGATTGATCTGCGGCTGGCCGCAGATAGATCTGCGGCTAAGATCGGGATTCATAAGCGGCTCGCCGCTTCCAGATCTGTCACTTTCACTTCGTGCCCCACATAGATTCTTGTGATTTTGCTCGTTTGCAAGGACCTTTTGTCGAGTTTCCCAACTTTTCTGCAAAAACTGCTCCGGTAGGATCGTTCTACGTGCTACAGGTAACACTTTGACCGTTCACTTTTCAATTTCGTCAATATTTTGCTATACATTTGGCTATTTACATGCTACAGATAGAAAATGTATGCTTTACAATGCTATATTATGTGTGATCATATATACATGCTATGTATCAACTGTGTGAGTCCTATTTTATGCTCATGATGCGGTCCCACATACTGTTATTCTTTTCTGCAAGAAAATCATGCATTACATGCTGTAATTACACTTATGAATGCAATTTGATCTGTTTGAGGCTTGGATTGATGGAACACATGTTTGGCTTATGCCTGGGATGTCCATTTTACAAACGGAACTCTGCCGATTTTTTTTTTCACACAGACCATAAACATGCATCATGTTTAATTATATGATGAGGGTAGGAATTTAGAATATTCATGACATAATTCAAAAGGGAACTCACCTTCCTCCTTGCCTGTTCTGTTCCAGCTATGGATCCCGATGCTCATAGTAGCTCCTCCGTGTCACGGACCTCGGGTGTTCGTCGTCGTAGGGCTGCACCTGCTCCTATTCCTCCTCGGACCCGTCAGGCTCGTCGCTTGGCGGAGGCTGTCATTCGTCCCGATCATCCGGACGTTGAGGAGGCTGTTCCTCCGGAGGTCGCGGCAGAGGGGCCATCCTCCAGCACACCGGCTCCACCTACTCATCAGGCTTCTTCTGGCGCCCCTGTGCAGATACCCGATCTTTTGGGTCGGGATCTCAGTCGTCACCCCTTAGCATCTCTCGTGGCTAACGAGGTATATTCAGTTCTATTCTGATTTTATTCTCAATTTCTCAATTCTCCTTTTATCCGGACTGACCCATTGGTGATTGTCCCAGGTGCCCGAGTTTACTCAGCCGAGGGGCAACTGGTTCAACATCTACTCCCTCTACACGACTCTGCACAGCGACTACCGGGCGATGGTGGATTCTTGGGGGTTCCGTCACTTCTTCACTATCATCCCCCGGCAGTGCCCCTGGGGTTACATGAGGGCTTTGTCCGAGAGATGGTTTCACCAGACCCAGTCCCTTCACCTTCTGGACTGTGAGGTTGTGTTGACCCCCTGGGACTGGAGGTACATTACGGGCATAGAGTTTACCGGGTCCCGCGTTCCTCTAGATCTCGACATCACTCCTGCGGAGGTCCGGGCTTTATTGGGCTTCGCTGCTGAGGACCGGGTCTTTAAGGCCCGTAGTATTCGGTCTGGTGCCTTGGCTGTTGATGCGGTCGGGGGTCTCTATGCGCTGCCTATTCCAGCGGATCAGGGTACTCGGGACATTCTGCTCCGACGCCTGTTCCTGACCATCATGAGGGGTTGTTTCCTAGGGAACAACTCCTCCACCATTCATTTCAGCGTCGTGGGAGCGGCCAGAGACGTGGACCGCATCGGTGACTATGACTGAGGGTCATTCACCTTTGCCTATTTCCTCCACGGTATGCGTCTACGCTCGGAGGGCCAGACAGATGCTTGGCTCGGATTTTATCACTTCCTGCTGGTGAGGTTTCTCTTTCCCTCTTCTTATTGGACTTTCCTTCATTTATTTCCCTTTTCTGCATTTATAGGTTACTCATGCTTTTCCTGTTTCTGTTCGCAGTTCTGGGCCTACGAGCGTCTCCCATGTCTGAGGCCTATCACCACTCTTGGCTTGGACACCTATCCCCGGGGTCAGCGATGGCATCATAGCACCCTGGAGGAGGTCCCGGTATCCGGCAGCTTTGCACACTGCCGCATCCAGCTGGAGCTGATCACGGCTGCAGGGGTCGTCTGGAGGCCTTATCTTTCTAAGCATCTGGATGTGGGGTTTACAGACGGGCATCCTACCGGCCCGGAGTTTGCACTTTCCACCCGTCGCCTCACTTTGCAGAGTTTTGGAGGATGGGTTATGTACCTGGGGGAGCGCGCCTTCAGATGCGTTACAGGAGAGATCCGCATCCCGCACTCCCTTCCTTTCGCTACTTCCTGGCCGCTGGATTCTCAGCCTTCAGAGATCATGCTTGCAGGGGAGGACGACCGGATGCTTTCGACGGGTCCCAGTACCAGTGATGCCTTCCGTACTTGGTGGGTGCCCAGCACCATCGGTCCTTAGACCCGGGCCATATTCTTCCTCGAGGATATGGTCCCCGGCTCGGTGATGATGACTGACTGGGCAGCCTGCGTTCGGACTCCCACTCATGCCGAGCAGATCGCCACTTTGACCCGCCAGGTGGACCAGTTATCTCTATATCTTCGAGTGCTGGGCCGGACTCCAGAGGATGCTTATGCATATGATCCTGACGGTACGGGTTATGATGCGGGCCCAAGCTCGTCTGATGCCACAGCGCAGCCCTACATTCCGGATATGAACTTCGGTCCTCTGACCTCGACGACCCCAGGGGATCAGTTTGAGGATCCCGCTTTTATCGAAGAGATTGACTTTATTTAGATCAGGATAGGATAGGGCTTTTGTACCTGTACCTGCTTGGACTTATTATTTATTATTATTATTTTTTTATGCACTATGTACTGAATTCATTTATTTATATCATGCACAGTATTTCTCTTTTATCTCTATGAACTTCATTTGTTTTATTATTAACTGTATGATGCATGCTTTTCTTATTTATGGATAGAAAAATGACCCTTGTACAGTCTTTTGATACTATTTTTCCACAGATGTCGTCCTCAGATGTCGTGGTACGTTTGGATTTCATTCCTTCCACAGGGTTGGTTGGCAGTCTCCTCCGCTGGTTGGACAGTTTATTGCCGGCTGACAGGGTCATCGCAGACGGTCTTTTGGGCCATTCTTGGTCCTTATTAACCCTTCAGGTGCCAGTGGGCTTTGTGGATGGTATTCTGAGCTATTGGGCGCCTGCCCGTCAGGTGTTCAGGTTAGGGATGGTATAGCTGACCCCCACCCTCGAGGAGTATGCTCGCTTCACCGGCTTGCCTTTGGATAGACCTTGTGCCAGGGTTACAGTTGGTTCCATGCGCCGTCAATTCTTGACTTTCACTGGTTTGCGGAGGGCTGTCTTGTTACCGGTGATCACATCAGACCATATGGTTCCCCTTCAGTTCTTGATTGACCGATATGGCTCACCTGATAGTTTTCGTCTCTTCCTCGGTAATTTTTCCGTGTCCGAGGAGCGCTGGGATGCCTTGAGAGTGGACGTTATGATGGCATGTGTCATCTCAGTTTTGTACTTGCCGGCAGGACCTGATCAGTTGGACATGCGGGTTGTCGCGGCTGTTCGAGCCCTTCAGGAGGATCACACCATTCTTCCCATGATATTGGCGGATACCTATATGTCAGCTTCATACTATCAATCCTTCTGAGGCAGGGTATTCAGAGGGAGTTCGACCTTATTGTATATGTGGTTCATGAGTCATCTTAGTCCCATCGGCCATTTTCGTCGCCAAGGGTTTTGCTTCAGCCATGACATAACCACGCAGTTTTCGTTTCGTCCCGTGAGTTGTACTGATGTGGCCTCCTGGACATCATTTTTGTCTGTCATTGAGGATCCCTTTCATCTATTGGTCTACTCGGGCTATTGCTCCTTTATGAGCTTCTTGACTCAAGTGCCCTGGATTTCATCCCTATTGCTGGCTTGAGGGGTGTGACGACCTATCATCCTCTGGCGGTTATGGGGCAGTTTGATCAGACACAGGATTTACACCCCTTCGCGGGTGCAGCCGCCTACCGATTCCTTATATCATCCCATTCAGAGAGGGATCTACTGCGGGTATACGATCTTTGGTCTCGCAGGATCTTTGCCGAATACAGTGAGAGCTGTCACATCCAGACATTTGCTTACGTGCAGTGGTTGCGCGGAGACTTGGATCCGGTTGGTTTGAGTCAGACTGGGGCCTTTGATGACTCTGGAGTGATTTTCCCGGAGGATACCACAGACCACCCCGTCTCAGCTGATTCTGCCCCAAGTTGGGCTACTGAGGATACCCGACTCCACCTGGCCCTGATTACTGCTGAGGCCGAGAGGGATGCCGCTCTTGTCGAGAGAGACGATGCCATTCGGGCTAGAGACGCTGCCATTGCTGACAGAGAGGCCATTGTATTTCAGACCAGGGCAGTTGTAGATGCTCATTTTGGGACTGTCAGCCGAGCCACTGCTTTACTGGATCGTATTGATATGGTGGGGCAGCAGATTGCAGGAGATGCTGATGCTTCAGATCTATCCACCACCTTGTCCATCCTGCTTCAGCTAGTTTCAGATTTGTAGATTATTTTATTTCCTGCATAGACCATGTTAGTTTCATCAGTTATCGAAAGAGAAATCTTGTAGTACAATGACTTATATATATAGACATGCATTTAAATTTAGTCATTTTTCCTTTTGTCGTATCATTGCTTTTCATTGGATCCTCATTTTATCCAGTTGACCACGATTTTGACATTTCGCCTTCTTTCTTTTCTCAAGTCTTGATGGAGATTTGACAGATATTGCCGCACACCTTTTGATTTTATCGGATTGAATCTCAGATTTTGGATAACTGTTTGGTTGGATCAGGGTTATATCCTTTGGGATGAAGCTGGTTAGGCAGCTGGTTTCGGGAAGGTTTTGAGGGTGTAGGAAGGTTTTATCTGGCTATCGAAAATTGGTTTTGGTTAGGGAAAGGATTATTATTTTTTTTAAGGGATCGGACCGCGCCATGATGGCTGCCTACGTACCCCCACAAGTTGGGAGATCAGGTCCTACGTAGTTCGCTCTCAACGGAAAAAGGAACTGATGATTCAAGCGTAGAACCGCTTCACCGAGTCAGAATTGAGGGGTTGTTGAAATACCTCACCATCCATGTCTTGCAATATGAGGGCACCTCCGGATAACACTTTTTTAATCATAAACGGCCCTTCCCAATTCGGGGCGAACTTTCCCTTGGCCTCGTCTTGACAAGGCATGACTCTTTTCAGCACCAAATCATTTTCCTTGAACTTCCGAGGTCTTATCCTCTTGTCATATGATCGAGAGATCCTTTGTTGATATAACTGACCGTGCCAAACTGCAGCCACCCTTCTCTTATCAATTAGGGCCAATTGGTTGTATCGACTTTGCATCCAATCCTCCTCGCTTATCTGAGCATCGATCACTATTCTGAGGGATGCCATTTCAACCTCAATTGGCAGAACGGCCTCCATTCCATACACCAAAGCGTAAGGGGTTGCCCTTGTAGAAGTACGCGTCGATGTTCGGTACGCCAGCAGGGTGAGGGGTAACAAATCCGGCCATCCCCGATGATTAGCAGACATTTTGGCCATGATCTTCTTGATATTTTTATTTGCAGCCTCCACTGCCCCATTCATCCTAGGACGGTAAATGACGGAATTGAGGTGCTTGATCTTAAACTGGTCACACAGTCCCTTCATGAGGGCGTTGTTTAAATTCTTGGCATTGTCGGAGACCAAAACCTCAGGTTGTCCATATCGACAAATGACATTATTCCTGATGAAACCGACGATGATCTCCTGAGTTACCTTGGGGAAAGAAGCTGCCTCTACCCATTTGGTGAAATAATCGATCATGACGAAAATGAATCGGTGTCCGTTGCTCGCTTTGGGCTCTATTGGTCCGATTACATCCATTCCCCACATTGAAAATGGCCACAGGGAGGTCATATAGTGCAGTTCATTGGGAGGCGTATGGATCACATTACCGTGCGCCTGACACTGGTAACACCGTTTGACATGATCATCGCAATCGGCTTTCAGCGTTAACCAATAATGCCCTGTCCTCAAGATCTTTTTGGCCAGCATCGGTCCACTCATATGTGGCCCACACACCCCACCATGTATTTCATTCATAATCCTTCGGGCCTGTGTTTCATCTACGCATTGCAACAGTCCCAACCCAGCATCCCTTTTGTAGAGTGAATCCCCACTCAGGTAAAATTTTATCGCCATCTTTTGAATTCTCATCCTCTCAGTTCGACTCGCCTGGTCGGGAATGGATCTATCTCTCAGATATTCCCTTATGTCGTGATACCAGGGCTGCCTGGTCAACACCACCTCGTCTGATAACACTGCCACATGTTCCTCATATGCCGGGGCATTCTGTACGGCGATCTCAATCTGTGGACTGTCCCTATTCCTGATTACGTGGATTAAGGAAGCCAGAGTGGCCAATGCATCAGCAAAGTCATTCCGTCCCCGGGGAATATGGCGGAAAGCGATATCTTCGAACTCTTGCATCAGCTGGGTAACACAACGATGGTATGGAAATAACCGAAGCTCCTTAGTGTTGTACAACCCGATCGCTTGTCTGATTACCAGTTCTGAATCCCCAAACACCGCTAGCCTCTTCACTCCCATGTCGCGGGCCAAGCGGAGTCCCAAGATACATCCCTCGTATTCAGCGGTGTTGTTCGAATTGCTGAAACGCAGTTTAGTGGCCACGGGGTATTGTTCTCCGGTGATAGAGACTAAGACCGCTCCGGCTCCTGCCCCCTCGGCATTCATGGCACCATCAAAATACAGCTTCCAGAACTGTCCCTCGTCATCACATTTCTCGCGTGATACCCAAAATACATCTTCGCCCGGAAGAAGAGTTTCCAAGGGCTCCATCCCTCCTGACGGGGTTTCTGCCAACTGATCTGTAATTCCCTGCCCTTTCATGGCCTTCTGAGTCACGTACACCATGTCGAACTGTTGTAAGATCAACTGCCATCTTGACAACCGACAATTCAGCATGGGCCTTTCAAAAATATATTTCAGGGGATCCATTCTTGATATCAGGTACGTCGTATGCCCATGGAGGTAGTGCTGTAATCACTCTGCGGCCCAGGCCAGAGCACAACAGGTCTTTTCGATGGGAGTGTAATTTTGTTCACATTGGCTAAATCTTTTGCTGAGGTAATAGATGGCCTGCTCCTTACCTGCCTCATTCTTTTGTCCCAACATACATCCCATCGCGATGGCATTGACCGATATATACATAAACAGAGGGATCCCATCCTTCGGGGGTACCAGCACTGGGGCCTCCGTCAGCTGTTTTTTAATGGTCTGAAAAGCCTTCTGACATTGCTCATTCCATTCTTGGGAAGCCCCCCTTCTTAACAGTTTGAAAATGGGCTCACATGTAGTCGTCAAGTGGGATATAAAACGGCTGATGAAGTTTATCCTCCCGAGGAATCCTCTTATCTCCTTCTCTGTGTGAGGCGCCGGCATATCCACAATGGCCTTAATCTTTGCTGGGTCCAACTCAATGCCTCGATCACTAACCAGGAATCCCAAGAGCTTACCCGACTGCACTCCGAAAGCACAATTGGCTGGATTGAGTTTCAAATTATATTTTCTGAGCCGATCGAATAGCTTTTTGAGATGGGTTACATGATCAGATTCTACCCTCAATTTCACAATAATGTCATCCACATAGACCTCTATCTCCTTATGCATCATATCATGGAATAAGGCCATCATGGCTCTCTGATAAGTAGCCCCCGCGTTTGTGAGGCCAAAAGCCAATCGCCTATAGCAAAAAGTGCCCCAGGGGGTGATGAATGCGGTATTTTCCCGATCTTCTTCCGCCACCATTATCTGATGATATCCTGCGAAACAATCCACAAAAGAGTATATTTTGTATTGGGCTGTGTTATCTACCAGGATGTGTATGAAAGGCACCGGGAAGTTATCCTTGAGACTGGCCTTGTTTAGATCTCTGTAGTCTACACATACCCTCACCTTTCCTCCAGGCTTAGCCACTGGGACTACATTGGACAGCCATTCCGGATAAGTGGACACCATAATGATTCCCGCCCTGAACTGCTTGATGATCTCTTCCTTTACTTTTAAGCTCCACTCCGGTTTCAACTTTCTTAATTTTTGCTTGGTAGGCCTGAAACCCTCCTTGATGGGTAATCGGTGTACCACAATGTCGGTGGACAATCCGATCATATCCTCATGAGACCAGGCAAAGACATCCTCATATTGTTTTGGCAACTCAGTCATTTCGGCTTTTTGGTTGGGGGTAAGGTCCATCCCTATCTTGAGTTCTTTTGGCTTGTCAGGGGTTCCAATATCAATGGTGACGGTTTGGTCCAAGTTGGGTTTGGGTTTATCCTCGACCCATCCTTTGATCTCGTCAGGCGCGTCGTCGTAATCTGTCTCGTCTTGTTCAATGCCCATTAAATCGAAGTCCAGCTCAATGTCAAAATCATAATCATCATTCAAATTTGAAAGACCATTTGTTAGGCAAGGATTACTCAAATTGGTACACCTGACATGAAACAAAATACTTGTCATATATAAATCATTTTTCACGACGATCGCATTTTCAAATAACATGAAGAAACGACATAATTATGCAGAAATAAAACAATCAACAAAAATAAAACTTCTTCATTCCCCCATGCTCGGGGGTCTACCACCCTGACATCGGGTTTTACCCTTGTTTGGATATTACTGGTTTCATGGTCCAGTTGTCGACGGTCAGGTCAGATGAAATGCGCTGGATAAAAGGGGGCCTCACATCGGACACTTCCCCGATGATTACGGATACGTCGCCTGAGTCCTCCTTCCTATCCTCTCCAGGAATAATTAGCCCTGCCCAATCGATGACAGGCACCACCTTTTGGGCTCCTGGTGGTGTGATAATATTCGTCCCCTCCCTACTGCTTGTTGATTGTCCGGGGATATAGCATTTCGTTTCAAACTCTTTTGCGACCTCTTGCAGGAAAATCTCCCTCCTGGCCGATTCATCACTTGCGGAGATCAATTCTTTATCCCCAGACTTAATTATGGTTTTATTGATCCCTTGCTTATTGTTAACCCCGGTCACCAAATTGCCAGCCAGCCAAACCGGTGTCGCACCCTGACGGTGTCTCCGTGCTACGCCTCCACGATACCCCAATCCCGCTTTGCCTATCTGCTGTGGTAGTTGGATGGGCTCGGTGATTCCTTGACTGCTCCTCCCCAGTCCTTGTCCAGGCTGGAAGTTCATTTTTATCATTTCTTTTGCCACGAAGGTAAGTTCTGGAGAGATCCTAGGTTTCACAGCTGGAGCTCCCAGGCTTCTATAGTGGGGAGTGCTAATCTCCAGTGCTTGAAAGCTGGCAGGTGCCGCCGACTCATCCACATTGATCACGGGTAGGCCACTCCTGGGAGGAGAAGGGTCATCACATTCGGCCGAGATTGTTACCAGATTCCCATCGATGATTAGCTTGATTTGTTGGTGGAGCGTAGAAGGAACTGCCCCGACCATGTGTATCCATGGCCTCCCCAATAACATGTTATAACTGGCTGCAATATCTAGGACCTGGAAAGATATATCAAAAGTACAGGGTCCTATCTCCACTGGCAACTCGATTTCTCCCATTGTATCCCTCCGGGAACCATCAAAAGCTCGTACCACCACATGACTGGCCCGTAGGCGCTTGGGATTGACGTTCATCTTCTGCAAGGTACTGAGGGGACATATATTCAATGCCGATCCTCCATCAATCAGCACCCCATTCATGATATATCCCGAGGAGATTACCGCAATATGTAGCGGTTTCCGGTGCCCCCTTCCCTCTTTGGGGATGTCCTCATCTGCGAAGGATATTACATCGTTCTCCAATAGGTGGCCCACCAGTTGGCCGAAACCTTCCTCACTAATTTCCTTGGGCACGTATGCTTCTTCTAGAACCTTCGCCAGGCTTTTGCAATGCTCACTGGATGACAACACCAAGTCCATGACTGATGTTAGGGTTGACTCCTCATTTAAAATCTGGATCCCCCTTGTTTCCGGATGATCCATCCTTCTCAAGAATTCTATGGCCCTTTCCTCGGAAATCTCTTCATTTTTCCTCTTTTGGCTCTCAAGGACTCGCCCGGGAAGATATAAGGGGTTCCCCTTTGTCGTCACAGAAGCACAACTGGCCGCTTCCTCTGGCATTCCCCCATAATTCTAGGGTACAGTCTTTAGACTACTGATAGGGATTTGCGGCCTTGCCGCAAGGATGATGGGCTTCGGAGCCGTCAACTTGACAGGTCCCTCTGTGTTATTCGTACTTACCCCTATCAACCTGATGGGCGCTACCCTTGCACTCCCATGATCATGTATCACGTTGATCATTTCCTCAATTTTCTGCACATAGTTCAACCTTGGCGGCCCCCCAGCTTCACTCGCCTCCGTCGCATTGACTCCCCCTCCATCATGTCTTGGCAGGGGATTTGCCTTAACATTCGGGGAGTCAGGCTGTTCCACTACAATTTCCCCACTGTCAATCAGGTTTTGGATTCGATGCTTCAACGTCCAACAGTCTTGTGTATCATGGCCAGGGGAACTGGAGTGGTATGCACATCGCTTGCTCGGGTCAAACCTTCTACCCTTTGGGTCACTCGGGGGTGCCAAACCAACTATCTTCTTTTGGGCTACTAGTACCGCTAATACCCGTTCAAGCGGTTCCCCGAGCGGGGTGAATACTCGATTTTGCGAGGCCTCATATCTTCTTCGCCCCTCTGCCCTTTGATCTGTGAAGTTTGGCTGTCGGGATGGCCCTACCCTCTGCACCTGTACCGGGAGATGGCTTTCTGTTTTTCTGGATGACCCCTGTAGGATGAGGGAGACATCCTTTTCCTTCTTCTGTTGGACCCTCCGGGAAGTGCTGCCATAGTTTCCATTCTGTATTTGCTCGGCAGCAGTTTCTAAAGCAGTAAAATCCCGGATTTTACCCGATTTCAACCCCATATCTACCATCTCTCCATGTTTAATCATTTCAGCAAAGGGTCTTCCAATCCCCGAAATGACTCGTTCATAATACGGTGCCTCCTGAATGTCTACAAAAGTCATCACCATCTCCGATTCGCTCATCGGGGGGTTCACCTGTGCGGCCATGCCCCTCCATCGTTGCGCATATTCCCTGAAGGATTCCCTAGGTTGTTTCTTTACTTTTGTCATTTGGTACCTGTCAGGGGCCATCTGGGCCTGAAAGCTGTATTGGGTTAAGAAGGTATGGGCCAGTTCCTCCCAGTTGTGGATTCGGGCGTTGTCAAGGCGGGCATACCAAATTCTTGCCTCCCCCGTTAAGCTTTTCTGGAACAACTGCATTCTCAACCCCTCATCCTCGGCATAAGACCCGAGCTCTCCAATGTATATTTTCAGGTGTGTGTAGGGGTCTCCCTTTCTATTGTATTTTTCAAACTCGGGGATTTTAAATTTCTCCGGGTATCTGGCTCCGGGGAAGACACATAAATCTGAATAATTAACCCTGCCGAGGGACCCTATGCCTTTCATAGATTGGATGGTTTCCTCCATTTGTCTCATTTTCTTCCGCAGGTCATCTGTATCTCCCTCCTCCGGGATAGTAATCACTGTCCTGTTAGGTATGGGAACGGCCCTTGGGATGACTGGCTCGTCCTTGAATTGGCATTGGTCTTCCTTAAACAGGTTTGTACCATTTTTAGGAGGATTCGGGTCACCCCCCGGCAGTGGAATATTGTGCGGTCCTTGGTTTGGCGGATCCTGTCTGATTAGGAACTGCTCTCTTAGCATTGTGGCCATTTCCATCATCTGCTTTTTAAAGTCATCAAACTCTTCCCGAGATATGGAACTATGATTTGGAAGATCAGCCATTTCAGAGGTAAAGACCTGGGCTTTCTTAGATTGCGAACGGGTTTGAGGAGCAATCCTACAGAAACCAAGGTTTGAAGTTTAGTCTTGGGGAGTAAAAAATGTGGATGCATGCTGAAGCTGTAATTTTTGGTGTTTAGGGGTTTTTTAATCTTTCCCTGCAAAACAGAAAGTTAGTAGTCCTCTAATGCAATGACAAATGCTAAACATGGCTTTATTATGCTCCTCAGCCGTTCCCTGTAAAAGATAGAGGTTAGTAATTTCTTCTTGACGAACAGGGAGGCATGAGATCATGATATTTACGCGTGCAATGTAAAAAGGCATGAAGAAACTTTTCCTGCGTAGGGTTAATCTGAGGCTGACCTATCCTAGGGTTACTCTCACGGGCTTTTCGGCATGAAGGTCCCCAAATCTTCGCAATCTACTCGTCTGAGCCCTTTCGATTGGAGCAGATTTGGGTGGTGCGTTTCCTGAGCCATCTCCGGGGAGCAGCCCCTTCGAGTCCAGTAATAAGCAACCGACAGGTTCGCCTCAGGAGGAGGTACTCTCTCAACATACATTCACATTCATCGTCCTCACCGTATGCAAATGATTACTCAAAAAAAGCAATTCCATTCAATCATTCATTCATTGGGCAAAAACACACATTTACACAACACAAAAAAATCAAAATATCGCACGCACACACATTTCATGAATTTTAAAAGGACAGGATAGCATCAAGACCTGTACGCGGCTTAAGCCCTCTAATGGTCCCCAGCAGAGTCGCCAGCTGTCGACGCCGGGTTTTCACTTCGTGTCCTTTTTAGGTCTTTTCCAAATTTTAGCCTCTTGATTAAATGACTTTTGGAAAAGGTCGGCATTAATGTCGACGGGGTTTTGAAAGATTGCTTTTTTATGATGAGCCAATTAACCAGAGTCGCCAGTTGGTATATTTGAAATGGATGTACCAACTCATCCGAGTTTTCGTTTTCTTTTTTTATAAATCGCTGGCTCATATGTGACTCCGAATCAATTGGTCTGCGAATCGAGATTCATAGAGTTCGGGGGCTTGCTTAAGTGAGGGGAAGGTGTTAGCACCCCTCGACTTCCGTGAAACACGGTTACCGCAATCTTGATGCTGTCCTATCCTTTAATTCATGAAATGTGTATATGTGCAGGTGTGTGTGTGTGTGTGTGTGCTTTATGTGAATGTTGTGGTGAGTTTGTATGAAAGAATCATTTGGATTTTTAGGAAAAGTCGTGCTTTAATTTGAGAACGCTTCGGAATGTCTTTTCGGCATACACGAGAAAGCTTTATGAGAAAGGTTTGATTTTAATTGTCAAAAACTATGAGGTTTTTATTAGGTGTCGTTTTGGCAAAACAAGAGTTTTAAACCTTCGTCAAAATAGGAATCGAGATCTATACGTTGCCTTCATAAAATGATGGGCAATTTCTAGGATATCTTTAACCCTATGCACAAAGGTTTAATAAAACATTTCGTTCACTCATAAAAGCCATTTTTGGTGATGTTTGAAAATGATTTTCTTTGGCCTTCTCCTTTAATAGGAATCGACATTCATTAGCATTTCCAATTTTTAGCCTCGTGATGCTAATATCTTACTTTGATTGATTTTAGAAAAGATCTTTATCGTTTAATCTTTTGAAATCATTTTGGCGTCTCGAAATCTAATCAAGCATAAACACGCGTCGGGGCTATTCACGGGTATGTAAGCCATCAACATGCCCCCGAATGCCAACAATCACATATTCCACTAATACGGGGCCTTAAACCCGATTCTCGCCTTAGCGTCGTTTTAAGGCCCAACGGTTACATATTACAAAAACGAGCACCTTGAATCTATTACATACGTCAAAACGTCCATTATCGGATTTGAACCACGGGGTCGCGTTCCTAGGCTCACACGAGATTATGACATGCCCACAAAATGAATACTACATAATTAACCAATCCGGATTTATCTAATACACCATGATATCCGAAAATGACAATCTAAATAAATTACACCCAATGAATCACCATAAACAAGCTAGAAATTTCAACAATTGGATATCCTCGGGTTATTGGGAAGAATTTTGTTCCGATGGAACCCTCACCAATAATCCCTAATCCATGATTATTTAACAAGATACATGAAAGTCACATCTAATTTACTCAATCAATATGACATGAATTGCTAGAACAAATAGAAATTTTCACCTTGCAATTGATCTCAAATGGATGTGAATTTATGTATTTGAATAGGATAAGGAATGTATTTGATACAACAAAAATTAAAAGAATTAAATCCTCCCTTTTTTCTCTCCTTTTTCCCTATTTGATTGCAATTTTTTGCTATTTTCTCTCTCTATTTCCGTGCTTCTTCTTGTTGCTGGAATTCTTCTTCTTCCAAAAACCTTCAACTTTTTTCAACTCCCTGTATGCTGAGCAAAAATGAGCTTGAAATAGGTTGGCTGGCCGCCTGCCTTCCACTCACTCCGATTTCGAGTTCCGTGTTTCGAGTTCCGTGTTTTCAAAAGGCGCACTATTTGGCCGCAGATCAATCCGCGGCTGGACGGTTTGACTTTCTCATTTTCTGTGCCACTTCTCGATTTTTGTGTCGTAACGTCGGTTTTCGCTGACAGGCTCGTATTCGGCAGTCTGGGAATTTCTGGGAGACGTGCCACCTCATTCGGGAATGCCTGCTTCGGATGGCTTTATTGTCACGTCAGCCTTGGTCGCCAAAACATTGCGGTGGTGTCGGGCGCTCGCACTTGTGCCCATTCCTTCGCTCCCGCGAGCCGGTTCAATTGACGATTTTGCCCTCCTGTCATGGTTAGTACAAGGAACGCAAAATTTGGGTGTCTACAATAATAATTTTAAGGACTTTACAATTCAACTACTCAAGTACAAATACATTAACAACACAACATCAAATTTAACCATGTGATTCCTAACAATCTTGTTCCTAACTTATATAAATCTGTCTTCCCTTTTCGCACATGTGCAGGGAACTCCATATATGAATGTGTTTCAAGCTAGGCTTGCGCCCTGACCACAATTCTAATGGTGTTTTTGGAACTGATTTAGATGGAACGATATTCAATAAGTATATTGCCGATTGTAAAGCATATCCCCAAAAAGATATAGGTAGTGTAGAATAACTCATCATAGATCTAACCATATCTAAAAGAGTCCTGTTTCTTCTTTCTGCTGCACCATTTTGTTGAGGAGTCCCAGGTGCAAACAACTGTGATACTATTCCATTCTCAGACATGTAATTCTTGAATTCTGTAAGAAGGTATTCACCACCTCGATCAGATCGAAGGGTTTTTATGTATTTACCCGTTTGTTTTTCAACTTCTGCCCGAAACTCTTTGAATTTTTCAAAAACTTCTGACTTATGATGCATTAGGTATACTGTAACGATTGTGAATTTTGTAAATAATTTAAAATATTTATTTATTGAGTTAATAAATATTTTATTATTAATTTATTTATTGAGTAAAATAAATAATTTATAAAGGTTATTATGGAATAATTCATGTTAAGAGTAATTGTTTTAGATGTTATTTGAATGTGATTTGATGTGTTTATTCTAATTTAATTTAATAATTAAATTAGATGATTAATGGATTTATTTGAGTAAATGATTTATTTGAATAAAATAATTTATTTGGCATAATGGTATTGATCAAATAAAAGTTATAATTGAATTAGTAAGATTTAATTGGATTTATTTAATAATGGGTTTAATTAAATTGTTAGTGTGACAATTAAAACTATATGATATAATGAGTTATTAAAATAAATGGAAGAAGAGTTTTATTTAGCTAAACCAAACAAGGCCTTGTGGCTCTTGGTTGGTAAAAAAATGAGTTTTTCTTTTAGGGTCTAACCAAACAAGGCTTTGTGACCTTTTGTTTTTTTTAACTGATGAAGCCTTCTGGGTTTGTAACTGTTGAACGTGATATTCTATCAGTTTATTCTTATAAGTTAAAGAAGAAAAAACAATATACAGAGAAGAAGAGAGAAATTTGAGAGAGAAGTTTGGAATTGGGGGCAAGAATTCTAGTAAGGAGAATTAACAAAACAATAGAAGGTAAATTCTAAATCCTAGTTATAATTTTCTCAAAACACTTTACTGTAAAACTATTTCCTCTCTGTATGTATTTTTATTTCTCTGTATGTAAATTTGTTTGCTAAATATATGAATTACATGGTTGTAATTGATAGTAAGCATGTAATAGTGATTATATGATGTTATAAACTAATTTGAAGGAATTAATTCATGAAAGCATGCTTTAAAATTGAGTTTTTGGTTTTTCAGAGTTTCACTTTCATGTATGGCTTATATGTATAAAATTTCATGTTCAATTCGGATATTAATCGGTAAATTGACTTTTGATTGTGTTAATATGATGAAAAACAAAAAGAATGCAAGTGGAATGGATTAAAATGGTTTAGAGATGAATTCACAGTGTTTGATTTTATTAAATAGGCCAAAATATGAATATTTTGTTTTGTTAGAGAATTTTGGGTTTTAATTGGTTGATTATGTGTTTTATAATAGTTAGAATTCTTAGAAACATGTTGGGTAGCTGTTTTACAACGTGTTTGATGTCTGGGTGTGTTTGAATTGTGTTTTGGATGATAGAATTTGGAAAATTTGGTCTGTGTTTCACTGGTTCGCGAACTGTGGGAGGTTGCAGTCGAGTTTCTCGCCCCGGCGAGAAAATTGTATAGGAAACTCTCGCCCTGGCGAGGAAATTATAAAGCAAACTCTCGCCCCGGCGAGAGCCCGTCCTGGTGAGGAAATTGTTAAGTAAATTCTCGCCCCAGCGAGAATCATTGCTGGAAAAGTTTTTTTTTTCTTTTCTTTTCTGGTAATTGCGTTATGTCACTCTATGCAGGATTAAAACTTAAAATAATAATAAATGAATACCAAGATGTGAGATGGATTGTAAGTGAATATTTGATGATGATTATATAAAATTGTTATACCTTAACTTAAAGATAAGTTTTGGTGATTCTTAAAGTGTTATATTGTTGTAGCCAAGTTTGTAGCTTCTGAAATAAGATTAATAATCAGTGATTAATTGGAAATTGAGATGAGGATTGGAGTGTTAATGTACGTGAATATTATAACTAATTATTTCTGTTGCTATACAAACGGAGTATGTAGGTTGTTTATTGTACGTGGTTTGTAATTAAGAAAACTACGCACGAGGCAAGTTTCCTATTCTCAACTCTTTCATACTAAACATGTTGTCAATCTTAAATTTGCTTGTCGCAAGTTTCTTTATCTTACCACGATTCCGGTTCATGCAAACTTCTAAATTCTACTTTCTCATCTAGCAAGTTATAATTGCATGTCATAGACTTCTGATTGTTTTTAGATTCTTGTTGTTCGAAGCTCAAGTTAATTGAAGTCGTTATTCTAATGTTTTGGACATACAAAATCCATATCATTGTATATCACTGTTGTTGATCTTTAATCATAATCTAAGTTGTTAAATTCTATTTTTTTTTGCTGAACTGAATTATTGGATGACAAAACTGAGAAGAACAACCCTAGTATAGGGGAATATTTATGCGAAAGCGTTGAATGGTTGTGCACAATACATTGTACAACGGGCTGATCACCCTGAGTACGAGATGGATAGTCCAGTTATAGTTTATTAAACTGTTAAAGGTTACAGCAAACTTATCTGTTAACCTAGGACATGGTTCGTAGTCTTGTGACCCTCAATATATCACTTTCGGAATATCTTGACGTTCTATTTATTTTCTATCAAGCTTTCAGATGTTTCCATTCTTAATTATTAAGTGTTTATTGTTATTTTGGTGGGCACTTGTTTTGCTCACCCTTGCATACTAAACCCTTGCAGCTAAAACTGAGATAACCAATGAACCGTCTACTAGCAAAGGAAAAGGAAAAGTGAGCAAGTGAAGATGATTTGCTGTTACGTGAAGACTTAGTTATTTTTATTTATGGTTGTGTAATCGAGACTTATTAGCTATTTATGTTTCCGCATTTAAAAGATGTAATAAAGGTTAGAAAACCTGGAACTTATTTTGAAAAATCATGTAACCCTTTTATGGGAGATATTTCTTTTGCTTATTAATCAGTTTGCTTTACTTAAAACCTTTTGTTTATGGGTAGTTAGTGATTATGTATGAATAGTGAGCACTAAATCTGTGTGGCTTGAGGTAACCCGGATTTGGGGGCGTCACATATACATAACCAAATCTTGAGTAATCATCAGTAAATGTGATAAAATACGCATAACCTCCTTTAGCCTTCGATGTCAATGGACCACATACATCAGTATGAACCAAATCTAACTTTTCTATGGCTTTATCACCTTTTTCTTTAAAAGGTCATTTAGTCATTTTACCCTCTATACAGGATTCGTAGACTAGATAAGAATTAATTTCAAGAAAACTTAAAGCTCCATCCTTTACTAGTCTTTGGATCCTGTTTAGATTAATATGACCTAAACGTAAGTGCCATAAATAAGTTTTATTTGTTGAAGAAACTTTTCTTTTCTTAGATATGTTATTATCAATTTCAGTATTTTGTAGTGTTCTTGTAATAGGAGTAAGAATATATAAATTATCCAATAATGTACCATCACAAACAAAAGAAGAATTTTTCTTAATAACAACTTTATTATTAAAAACCACGGAGTACCCATGCTTAAATAAACAAGAAACGGAAATTAAATTCCTACGAGCGTTTGGTACGTAAAGTACATTATTCAAATATAAAATTCTATCACTAGAAAACTGTAAATGAACTATTCCTACTGCTACTGCTGTAACTGTTGCATCCGATGCTAACTGTAGATAAATTTCCCCTTCACTTAGCCTTCTGGTCTTCTGGAATCCCTACAAAGTAATGCAAACATGATTAGGGCTCCAGAATCTATGCACCAGGATCCCATAGAAACCGCCAATAAACATGATTCAACTAGTAAAGTTCGAAATTTACCTTTGTTATTCATTTTCTCAAGGAATACTGAGCAATTGCACTTCCAGTGTCCCTTTTCATCTTAGTGAAAACACTTCCCTTTGGGCTTAACCTCACATTTACCCTGTTTCTTTCCAACTCCCCCAGTACCAGAAAATTTTGCATTCTTTTTATTTTTGTTTGGTTTCTTTTTCTTCCCAGCTTTAGCCTTAGCAACATTAGTCTCAGCTACATGGACAACTGGCTTAGGTGCTAAAATACCTTGGGCTGATTGAAGTTGTTTCATTAACTCAAGTAGAGTATAATGAAACTTTCCCATATTGTAGTTAACTCTAAAAATTTTAAAAAGTATCGGGCAATGACTGCAGCAACACGTCAATCTATGTTTCCACATCGACATTTGCTCCGAGGACCTCCAGTTCGCTAAAGCGAGATATAAACTTGAGACAATGCTCACCCACTGGAGTTCCTTCAACCATTTTTTCTTCCATGAGAGATTTCATAATACTCTGCCTTACGGCACGAGCATGCTCACCAAACATACCATGCAAAGATTCTATCATGGCCTTAACAGTTAGAACAACCATATGTTGATGCTGCAAAATATTAGATAAAGAGCCCAAGATATAACATTTAGCCATCTCATCAGTCTTTATCCATTTTGCATGTGCTTCTTTAGAAACACGAGGAGCATTAGGTGCAGGTTCGTCAGGACAAGGATCAGTAAACACAAATTTATATTCTTGAGCAGTAAGAACAATGTCCAAATTCCTTTTCCAATCAACATAATTAGGGCCAATCAATTGGTTCTCTTTTAGAATGATTGAGATTGGGCTGAATGCAGACATGGTATCTAAAACAAAAATTCATACAAACATCATTCATATGATCATTATCAAGTAAAATAAAGCATATTTAAGCAATCCATTACCATTAACATAGGTATCTTAATTTTCTAAATAAAGTTCATCCGTAGGGAAAGACAATTATTTTAAATTACCATTATTTTCTTTTCTAGTTAACTCTTATAAAAAATAACATACCTATATTTTTTAGCCTTCAAGAGTATGAATAAACTACCTTTCCGTAGGAAAAAAATATTAATCTCTTTATCAAGTGTATACCATTATATTAGAGTTTATAAAATATTCATAGCTCAATATATATATATATATATATATATATATATATATATATATTCGTAGGGAAAGTTTATTTATATTATTATTTTAATAAACTCATATCCTATGTGAAAATTTATACTTGTTATCTTGATTACGAGTATTTTTTGTGGGAAACATATTAGTTGTCATAACTATAGATATATAATGGAGGCTATGGGATTTGTCCCTCACTCACTTGATTTTTTTTTTATATATTACTCATGAAATAAAAACAATTCACATAAAATAAATATTAAAAATTAGATAATTCAAAAGTTCGTTACATTCAGCCCCAACTCCGGCGGTCCCGCTCGCCAGCAAGCGGGCCAAGGTTCGGGGCAGAGGCCCGATTTTTTTTTAAAAAATACCGTACAATCCGTACAATTTCAGAAAATTTTTATTGGGCTCCTGTTCTGAATTTTCTGAATTAACTAAAATTCAATTCTACTGCCTTAATCTAGGTTTTAATAACCAACATATAATGATATCATCACACAACAAGATAAGTACATAACAGAATACTCTCATGGCTAATACCAATCCTGGATCCATCAGGACTCCCTTGAAATATCCATGTTGAACTCAAATGTTGTATTCTACCTGACTCCATGTCCATCTCAGATTCTGAAAAAAACTGACTCCATGTCCATCTCATATTTTGAAAAGAAAAAACTCCATGTCCATCTTTTTCAACGGCTTACTTATTATCAACGCAACAGATTACATATAGGTCCTATACTTCATATGAAGTGTACATCCAATCTATGTATAATTACATCAATGAAACCTATACTCATTAAGAGTTTACATATTATGAATGTAAACTGCAGAAAAATTAAATTACTCAAAGCAGGAGTATTACAACCCAAAATCAAAACCAATAGTTATTTAATTAAAACATACATTCATACTAGCCATGAGAGTATGTAACAATCAATTTTGCAAAACAGAAGTTATAACAATAATCTATCCTACTGTGTACTATAAAAAATACTTTAATACATCTCATGCGTACTTTAATTCTATAACATAAACAGACAGATTACTTTATTAAAACCCCAAAGCAGCAGATTTTGAAAATCACCTATACACATATATATTCATGTTATTCATACAAAAGCATAAGATAGCTCTGATGCCAATTGAAGGAATTTTTTTTCTTCCGAAAATAGGTTTTTTTAAAAAAAATAATAAATAAAACCAGGATTATCTTTATGGTTTTATACGAAATAACAAATATATATATATATATATATATATATATATATATATATTGGATTAACACGCTTTGAATATCCGTACAGTCTCTCTTGTATCCTCAAGATCTTCTCTTTTATGACCTTATGCTAAACCTGGAGTGTGGTCTCTAAAGCACCCTTCTGGAAAAAAAAACTAACTTTGTTTTTCCTAGGCTGAAAGAGAGAATACAAAATTTTGTGTTTTGTTCTGATAGAAAAGTCTCAAAATACGTTTCTAATCAATGATATATATAATAACATTGATCCTTACCATCTCTTAAGAATCTGGTCCATATTAGGCTAGGAAAAAGATCATAAGGGATTCATCTTCTGACTCAAATATTTATCTAGATATTATTATCCAATAATAATATTTAAAATAAATATTAATTATAATTAATTTCACTAAATAATTGTAATTGCACTTTAGTCCAGCAATTAATTAAATAAACCCTTTACTAATAAATTGTAAATATTTTATCTATAAATGTACATAAATATATCAGAATCATTTAATATAATTCCAATACATTTAAACTAATTTTATAAGTCCATAATTTATCTCTATTTGATCATAAATTGATTTAACAATTAAATCAATCCTTTTAATAATAAATATTAAAAGACTCGGCCAAGATTCTATGATCAATGATAAATTATCTTATGAAAAATCTTATACATGTTTTGATAATAATAATGTTCTTAATATTAATTATATATATTAATCAACATTCCGATGTATTAATTAACACAATGTAATCTCATTCATTGGAATATCAAATTAATATATATATATATATATATATATATATATATATATATATATATATATATATATATAACAATATTAAGTCCACTATTATTTCAAAATTAAGAAATTTTACAAATTAGTATTTATGTGAAAATATTTTATAAATAAAATATTATCACATGATCCGTTTAATGCACACCGTTAATGCACTAATACTTTAATTATAAGTCCAACTTCTATGATCAAGATAAATCATCTCTATTAAAGTATAATAACCTACATAATAATATCTCCAAATCATCGTGGGTTATAAACCATTATTTCTTTATTTATATATTACATATGATTTATATCTTCTGTGTATAACATTTATTTATACACATAAACCATAACATATATAATATGGAGATATATATAAACAAACTAAACGATCATTTAATGAATGATGAATAATGTACTTTTATTAATAAATCAATATCCATCATAAATAAATAAACATTAAATAAAAAATAAATAGGATTTTATAGTAAAAATCCAACAACTCGTTTAGGCAAGTACCCCTGTTTTGCAATACATGTCGTTAGACCCGAAAGCAAGAAAGTCCAAACAACAACTCTTGCCGTCCATGCCAATGAAGCAACAAGAAGAAGAAATATTAAATTATAAATAAAATATAGAAAAGTTTATTCTTGCTTTTGGCCACCAAATTTTATAACAAATTTTGTCTATTCTTTAGTTATAGAAGCCTTTTGGAGTTCCTGACGACCTAGGAGTCAAAAGTTGGGTTGTTTGGCTCTAGATTAAAGTATAAAATACTCCATTCAAGTATTAGTTTGTCACACTTTGGTCCTTGATTTTTCAAAATTGAAAACTTATGCTCTAATATATGCAATTGGCAACAAATACACCCTCTAGTTAAGTTCGGATTAAAACATACAAAACTTTAAAGGTTTTCAGAATTTTTAAGAGTTTACTTCTGCTTCAAAAAGTTTACCACTTTGGTCCCTAATCTTTCAAGTCTGCGTTTAGCTTCGGTAAATGCAGTTGTCCACAAATACATCGATTAATTTTGGGCTTGAAACGATAAGAACTTTTTAGGGGGTTCTCCACAAATTTAAAAATTTTAGAAAACGAAAGCTGTGAAGTCCTTGATAAAAAAAAATTGCGATCGCAAAAAGTATAACCTGTAAAATAAAACTGCTGACTATTTATTGATCAAATGCCTTTTGAGTTCCGTGAGTTCTATGGACCCTTAGAAAAACTGAACTTTCAAAGTTGATAATATGTTGACGGATATTTGACATTTTTGTAAGGTTGAGTTTGTATTAAACTCTCTATACTAGGGACTAAGACGTTTAGTTTAGAAAATTAAGAACCAAAGTGTTGCAGGTAGATGGTATTTTGTACTCCTTCCACTTTATAAAATGAGTGTCATATACAAAATACATATATTTTAAGGATACATCCCCCCACCCATATTTACTCTAATAGATTTTAAGGTTTTGGATTTTTCAAGAGAGTACTTCTGCGTCAAAAAGTTTTTTTACTTTAGTCCCTAATCTTTCAAAGTCAACCTTTAGCTCTAGTAAAAATGCAATTGTTCAGAATACAAACCTTTGTTTAAGTTTGGGCTTGAAGCATAGAAAAACTTTACAGGGGATTAGACCTGGCAAACGGGCCGGGCCAGCCCAAAGGGGCCGGGTAGAGACGAGCCAGGCTAATTACGGGCCGGGCCAAAAAAGCCCGGCTTTTTATAGGCTAAAATTTATAGGCCCGTGGCCCGGGTTGGGCCGGGCCGTGCCAGCCCGCGAGCTTTCTATTTTTTTTTAAATTAATGCCTTTGCAAAGATTTAAACTCATGACCTCTTACAACTAAACAAGAGCTCTTACCAACTGAGCTAGAAGATCTTTGTTACGTTATATACGTTAATAATATATATATATATATATATATATATATATATATATACTAGGGACTAAGATGTTTAGTTTAGAAAATTACGAACCAAAGTGTTGCAGGTAGATGGTATTTTGTACTCCTTCCACTTTATAAAATGAGTGTCATATACAAAATACATATATTTTATGGATACATCCCCCCCCCCACCCATATTTACTCTAATAGATTTTAAGGTTTTGGATTTTTCAAGAGAGTACTTCTGCGTCAAAAAGTTTTTTTACTTTAGTCCCTAATCTTTCAAAGTCAACCTTTAGCTCTAGTAAAAATGCAATTGTTCAGAATACAAACCTTTGTTTAAGTTTGGGCTTGAAACATAGAAAAACTTTACAGGAGATTAGACCTGACAAACGGGTCGGGCCAGCCCAAAGGGGCCGGGTAGAGACGAGCCAGGCTAATTACGGGCTGGGCCAAAAAAGCCCGGCTTTTTTTTTTTTTTTTAAATTAATGCCTTTGCAAAGATTTAAACTCATGACCTCTTACAACTAAACAAGAGCTCTTACCAACTGAGCTAGAAGATCTTTGTTACGTTATATACGTTAATAATATATATATATATATACATTAAAAATATATTAATATATATAACGTTAATAATATATAGAGCAATATGTAGGTGCACAACTGTGCACTACACAGTAGGGCTATGACGACGGTTTTTTGGGCTATGCCGACGGTAGTACCGTCGCTATAGGTCTATGCCGACGGTAGTACCCGTCGCCATAACCCAAAAAACCGTCGCCATAGCCCTACTGTGTAGTACATAGCTGTGCACCAACATTTTTTCTTAATATATATAATTGTATATATACGTTACTAATATATATATATATATATATATATATATATATAACGTGTATATATATAACAATTTTTATAAAACTTTTAGAAATTTTGGAAAAGGAAAAGGTAACCTAGAGAGAGAAAAATAAATAATAACAAATATTGTTATATATACACGTTAATAATATACATACATATATATATATATATATATATATATATATATAACAATATTTGTTATAATAACAAATATTGTTATAACAATATTTGTTATAACAAATATTGTTATATATATATATATATATATATATATATATAACGTATATATAAATATAACAAAGTTTGTAAAACTTTTGAAAATATTGGGAGAGGAAATTGTAACTGAGAGAGAGAAAAAGAAATAATAAAAAATATTGTTATATATATATACACACACGTTAATAATATATATAATTAATAATTATATATATATACACGTTAATAATATATATATATATACACACGTTACTAATATATATATATATATTAATATATTTATAACAATTTTTGTAAAACTTTTGGAAATCTTAGAAAAGGAAAAGGTAACTTAGAGAGGAAAATAAATAATAACAAATATTGTTATATATATATACATATACATCAATAATATATATATATATATATAACGTTAATAATATATATATATATATATATATATATATATATATAACAATAACGTATATACATTAATAAGATTAATTGTAGTTAAGGTATAAAATTGTTGTAACTCAGTTGGTCAAAACACTTATTTAGTAAGTTGGAGGGGTCTTGGGTTCAATCCTTCATGGAAGCATTAGTATCAAATTTTTTAAGCAAATAGCATGCGGGCGGGCCGGGCCACCCACGGGCCGGGCCATCACGGGCTGGGCTAAAACTGGGTCGGGCCAAAATGGCACAGATTTTCGTGGGTTAAAAATCTTAAGCCCGTAACCTAATTTTTACGGGCCAGGCCGGTCCGACCCGTGGGCTTGGGCCTAATTTGCCAGGTCTACAGGGGATGCTCGACAAATTTAAAGATTGAAGAAAACAAGCAATGAACTTCCAATAAAAATAATCAATAGTCTTATACAAGCTTGTATAAACATACTATCTCCGTTTTTTAAAAAATGAACAAAATATATTTTTTTTACACATATTAAGAAAAATAAAAACAGAGAAAAGAGAATAAAAAAGTTTTAAATTTATCTTTAGCGATCCACTAGATTATATAAAGTGATGAGTACTTTTTTTTTTATACTAATACCCTTATTAAATTTCATATTTATCCTTCAGTTTATATACATTATTTCATCCTCTTTAAAATAAATTTTGCGACTTTATATATCAATTTTTTTATTACAATTTATGTGGATAACTATGAGTGATAACTCTTTTAATTAAATATATAATATAGTGAGATCAATCTTATAATCTTATCTTGCCTTATTTTTTTCGATTGGATAAAAAACTTTCACAATATTAAAAAAAATAACATCTAAATATATGGTCAAATGTAAGTTTTTCTTTCATTCTCTTTTGCTTCTATCCCCAAAATTCTCCCTGCATTAAAATTGTTGGCTCTTTTCCCAAAATTCTCCGAACAGTAAAATTCTGAAGCCTGGGACCAAAAAGATGTTGACAAAACTGGGTCCATAAAGGGGAACATCTATGTAGGGAGAATGATGATATAATCCTTCTTCTTTTGCAGGCCACACGAGTGGATTATTAAACATCTTGTAATTGTAGTACTCTAGTAGTAATACATCTTTTCCAATCTCAAACAAATCACAAACAGCCGAAATCAAGCGTTTTTCCAATGACTCACAGTTTGAACTCTACTTGAATGTGACCCATAAATATTTTTAGCATATACCCTTTATAATTTCTCATATATAATACTCCATATCCTAAGCACTTGTCATGACATTATTTGAATAAATACATATATAATTATTAATAAAAAAATAAGCAATTTATTTTTTTTATAAAAAAATATCATTCGATACTAATAATAACGGATAAATTTTAAATCTAAATAACCTGATCTACTAGGGATAGTCAGATATATATTTGTTCGAATAGTGTCGTATTAAATGTAATATCCCGAATACTTATGCGATGCTAAATCAGGATATTAAATGATTACAATGAGTATGTTATGCAATGATCCTTGGAGAAAGGAAGTGAATGCATTAAAGGATTAAAAAATATATAATACTCGAAGTGTTTCAAGTTTAAGTGAAGGTGATGAAATAAAACCTACACTAAGGGAATGCACTAAGTTATTCAGCGATAGTTGTGAAGAGATATAGTGAAAACCGAGTAAGGGAGGTTTCGTTGATTCCGAGGACGGAATCCTTATAAGGAGGGAAGGATGTGATAACCTAGATTTTCAGAAATTATTAAATAAGAATTTAATAAATAAAATTCTTACTATGTGACGTTTTGAGTTTGAGTATGTGTATATATGTGTTATATATATTGTGAAATATGTGATTTGATGTGAAGAGAATTATATATTCGTGTATTTAGGAAACGAGGTTTAATAGTTAATTAAACCATTGAATAGATTAAATGAAATTTCCATGAAAAGGAAATTAGTTGAGTAATATTAGTTAATTTAATTAAGTTAAAATTATATTAGAAAATAATATAATTTGCTTGTTATGTCTTCTGGACAATGGTAGTTATTGTAAATTAAGTTTCACAAATAATGTGAGCGATTCACTTAATTAAAATAGTGAATCAATGTGAATATACTTGTTTTAATAAATTGGAGTTTAATATATATGTAAATGTAATAATATTGTGAGTTTTGCTTATAGTTTAGAATATTTATGGATTTGAATAAATATTTTATTTGGAATATTTATGGAGTAAATATTTGATGAAAATTATTTACGTATGATGATATTGAGTAGTTGATGATAATCAATTTTATCGTCGGTGCGTATTTTGTTACGCTAATAGAATAGTAATATTCTAATTTAATTAAATAATTAAATTAGAGGATTAATGTTTTATTGAATAAAATGTTTTATTTAACAAAATTATAATTTGACTATATTGAATTATAATTTTGTCAATAAGGTTTTAACGGGAATTATTAATAAGCTTAATTAGATTATTAATAAAAATAAGTTTAATTTAAGTGTGACAAGGGTGTCATGTAATAAGAAGGTTATTAAAATAAATGGAAAATGATTAATTTTAGTTAAACCAAACAGGGCCTTGTGACCCTTGGTAAAAATGGATTATTTTGTTTTGAGTGTGCCAAACTAGGCCTTGTGGCCTTTGGTTTCCTTAACCGTTGAAACTCCCAACTCAGAATCACATAGTTGGTCAGTTTATTTTGTGAGATAAAAAAAAATATACAGATGAGAGGAAGAGAGTTAGAGAGGAGAGGAAATTGAAAAGAAATTGGAAGTTCTGAGAATCAAGAGAGGATTTTAGAGTAATTCTTATCATCTTCTCATCATCTACACAAGCACAAATAAGGATTTAAGGTGATAATTTAACCCTTTTTATTCTTAACTTTTTGTGTTCTTGAGTTTTATAAAATAAGGGTTTTAATTGATGAATTATGAATGATTATTGTATATGCATATTGGAAGGTGTTTATAATTCATTGTATGTAAGTTACAATCGATTTCCAGAAATTAGATTGATGTTAAACAAGTTTTAAATAGAAAATTTGTGTTTTTGAGGAATATATGAGTTTTGGAAAACCTAAGGAAAAATTGATTTAAATCCTTTGGGTTTTGTTAGTTTGGTTGATTTAGGTTGTTAGAATCATCGTATACATGCTGGGTATTGACTCTACAACGATTATAATATTTGGGTATATCTAAATTGTTGTTAAAATGAAGAAATTGAGAAATTTTGGTCTGGAAATTCTGCAGTTCGCGAGCTGCAGAATCTGGGTTTCATGAAGCTCGCCTCGACGAGCTCAGCAAGTCAAATTTCTCGCCCCGGCGAGAGCTCACCCCGGTGAGCGTTTTGTGTAGTGATTTTTGTCGACGCCGGTTTTTTTGTCTTTTCCGATTTTAGCCTTTTGATTGAATGATTTTTTGGAAAAGGTCGGCACTTAATGTCGACGGGGTTTTGAAAGATCGTTTTTTATGATGAGCCAATTAACCAGAGTCGCCAGTTGGTATATTTGAAATGGATGTACCAACTCATCCGAGTTTTCGTTTTTTATAAATCGCTGGCTCATATGTGACTCCGAATTTAGTTGGTCTGCGAACCGAGATTCATAGAGTTCAGGGGCTTGCTTAAGCGAGGGGAAGGTGTTAGGCACCCCCCGACTTCCGTGAAACACGGTTACCACAATCTTGATGTTTTCCTATCCTTTAATTCATGAAATGTGTATGTGTGTGTGTGTTTGTGGGTGCCTAATGAATGTTGTGGTGAGTTTTGTATAAGGAATTCTTTTTGGTGTTTTATGAAAGAGACGTGTTTTATTTTGAGAATGCTTTAAAATGTCCTTTGGCCTATTCGAGAAAGCTTTAGTTTCTTTATGAGAAAGATTTGATTTTAATTGTCAAAGCTATGAGATTTTTTCATTAAGTGTTGCTTTGGTAAAACATGAATTTATTAAACCTTAGCCAAAATAGGAATCGAGATTTATACGTTGCTTTCATAAATGATGGGCAATTTCTAGGATCTCTTTCACCTTATGTATCAAGGTTTAGTAAAACGGTTATTTCTTTTTATAAAACCATTTTTGTGACATTTGGAAACAACTTCTCTTTAGCTTTCTCGTAAAATAGGAATCGACTTTCATTAGCATTTCCAATTCTTAGCCTCGTGATGCTAATATCCTACTTTGATTGATTTTAGAAAAATCTTTATTGTTTTGGCTTTGAAATCTTTTGTTTGGTGTTACAAATCAAATTAAATATCAAAACGCGTAGGGGGCTATTCACGGGCATGTAAGCCATCAAAATATCTTCGAACGCCAACAATCACATATTTCACTACTACGGGGCCTTAAATCCGATTCTCGCCTTAGCGTCGTTTTAAGGCCCGACGATTACATGTTACAAAAACGAGCACCTTGAATCTATTACATACATCAAAACGTCCATCATCGGATTTGGACCGCGGGGTCGCGTTCCTAGGCTCACACCCGAGATTACTACATGCCCACAAAATGAATACTACGAAACTAACCAACACGGATTTGCCTAATACACCATGATATCCGAAAATGATAATCTAAATAGATTACACCCAATAAATCACCATAAACAAGCTAGAAATTTCACCAATTGGATATCCTCGGGTTATTAGGAAGAATTTTGTTCCGATGGAACCCTCACTAATAATCCCTAATCCATTATCCCACCATAAATTACATGAAAACTATATTTAATTTAACCAAATAACATGATATAAATTGCTATAACAAAGGGAATTTTCACCTTGCAAATGATCTCAAATGGATGTAAACTTGTGTATTTGAATAGGATAAGAAGTATATTTGATACAATCAAAATCAAAAGGGTATAAATCCTCTATTTTTTTCTCTCTTTTCTTCCTATTTGGTTGCAAAATTTGCTATTTTCCCTTCTATTTCCGTGCTTTGCTGCTGCTGAATTCTCCTATTCTTTCAATCTGCTCAACCCCCTGTATGCTGAAGCGAAAATGAGCTGAAATAGGCTGGCCAAAGTCAGCCGCAGATTGATCTGCGGCTGGCTAGCCGCCTGCCTTCCACTCACCTGGTTTCGAGTTCTGTGTTTTCAAAAGGCGCACTTATTGGCCACAGATCAATCCGCGGCTGAACGGTTTGACTTTCTCAATTTTCGTGCCACACATCGATTTTCATGCCGTAACGTCGATTTCCGCTGACAAGCCTGTATTTTGCAGTCCGGGAATTACCGAGAGACGTGCCACCTCATCCGAGGATGCCCGTTTCGGACGACATTATTGTCACGTCAACTTTGGTCGCCAATCGTCGCGGTGGTGTTGAGCGTTCGTGCTTGTGCCCATCCTTCGCTCTTGCAGGCTGGTTCAATTGACGATTTTGCCCTCCTGTCACGGTTAGTATAGGGAACGCAAAATTTGGGTGTCTACAGCTGTCCCTCTTTATCATGTTTATGCAATGTTAAATGAAATGAACAGGATAAAGAATAGACACCCGATGCAGGAATGACAGTGCACAAGAATGATAATACATACACGATGCAACACATATAACTTATGATGCAATGTAAGATGTAAGACATTCAAGATATTCGCAAAAAGGTGTCAATGCGGATGATCGCCTCATCGGGGCCGGGTTTCGTCGCCGGTCACCCATCTCGTGATCGCCGGGTATCGTCGCCGGTCGATCGTCTCGTCGGGGCCGGGTTTCGTCGCCGGTCACCCATCTCGTAATCGCCAGTTATCGTCGCCAGTCGATCGTCTCGTCGGGGCCGGGTTTCGTCGACGGTCACCCATCTCGTAATCGCCGGGTATCGTTGCCGGTCGATTGTCTCGTCGGGGCCGGTTTTCGTCGCCGGTCACCCATCTCGTGATCGCCGGGTATCGTCGCTGGTCGATCGTCTCGTCGGGGCCGGGTATCGTCGCCGGTCACCCATCTTGTAACCCCCGGGTATCGTCGCCGGTTGGTTGTCTTGTCGGGGCCGGGTTTCGTCGCCGGTCACCCATCTCGTGATCGCCGGGTATCGTCGCCGGTCGATCGTCTCGTCGGGGCCGGGTATCGTCGCCGGTCACCCATCTTGTAACCCCTGGGTATCGTCGCCGGTTGGTTGTCTTGTCGGGGCCGGGTATCGTCGCCGGTCACCCATCTCGTGATCGCCGGGTATCGTCGCTGGTCGATCGTCTCGTCGGGGCCGAGTATCGTCGCCAGTCACCCATCCTGTAACCCCCGGGTATCATCGCCGGTTGGTTGTCTTGTCGGGGCCGGGTATCATCGCCGGTCACCTATCTCGTGATCGCCGGGTATCGTCGTCGGCCGATCGTCTCGTCGGGGCCGGGTATCGTCGCCGGTCACCCATCCTGTAACCCCCGGGTATCGTTGCCAGTTGGTTGTCTTGTCGGCGTCGGGTTTCGTCGCCGGTCACCCATCTCGTGATCGCCGGGTATCGTCGCCGGTCGATCGTCTCGTCGGGGCCGGGTATCGTCGCCGGTCACCCATCTTGTAACCCCCGGGTATCGTCGCCGATTGGTTATCTTGTCGGGGCCGGGTATCGTCGCCAGTCACCCATCTAGTGATCGCCGGGTATCGTCGCCGGTCGATCGTTTCATGAATGCCGGGTCTCGTTTCCGGTCACTCGGTTGAATTGAGAAGCCGTGTTCGACACCTACTTCATCAAAATCTTGTCTTTTATTATCACATTATGAGTCAAATGGGCTTTAGAATCGATTAAGCTTGCAATGGACCAATGGGGGAGCACTGGGCCCAGCCGCAGATGGATCTGCGGCCAGCCGCAGATTGATCTGCGGCCAGCCGCAGATCGGGCATATAGGCGGCCAGCCGCCTCCCAGATCTGTCACTTTCATTCATACCCCACGCGATTTTCAAACCTTTGCACTCCCTTTTGCTGAGTTTTCCAACCTTTTTTGCAAAAACCGCTCCGGTTAGATCGATCTACGCGTTACAAGTAACACTTTGACCGATCGTTTTTCAATTTCGTCAATGTTTTGCTATACATTTGGCTATTTACATGCTTAGAGATAAAAATGTATGCTTTATAATGTTATGCTATGCATTATTGTATATACATGCTATGTATCAACTGTGTGAGTCCTATTTTATGCTCATGATGTGGTCCCACATATCTGTTGTTCCTTTTTTGAAAGAAAATGATGCATTATGGTCCCTTTACATAGCAATTATCCATATAATATGCAATTTTGAATCTGTTGTGGCTTGGGTTCTTTGAAAAACATGCTTGGCTATGCATGGGATGTCCATTTTACAGACGGAACTCCGCCGATTTTATTTTTTTTTTTTAATAAACATACATCATGTTGCATTAATTCTAAGACGAGTATTGGAATATTTGTGACATAATTCAAAAAAGGGAACTTACCTTCCTCCTTGCCTGTTCTATTCCAGCTATGGATCCCGACGCTCCTAGTAGCTCTTCTGTGTCTCGGACCTCGAGCGTTCACCGCCGTAGGGCTGCACCTGCCCCTGCCTTACCTCGGACGCGTCAGGCTCGCCGACTGGCGGAGGCTGTCATCCGTTCCGATCACCCGGACGTTGAGGAGGCTGTTCTTCCGGAGGTTACGGCAGAGGGGCCATCCTCCAGCACACCGGTCCCACCTCCTCACCGCGCCCTTTCTGGCGCCTCTGTGCAGATACCCAATCAATTGGGTCGGGATCTCAGTCGTCACCCCTCGGCATCTCTTGTAGCTAATGAGGTATGCTTAAAGTACTCCTCTGAACTTATTCCCAAATTCTGTTTAGAGTTGGACTGATCCATTCATTTTTTGTCACAGGTGCCCGAGTTTACCCAGCCGAGGGGTAACTGGTTCAACATTTACTCCCTCTATACCGCTTTGCATAGCGACTACCGGGCGGTGGTGGATTCATGGGGCTTCCGTCACTTTTTCACTATCATCCCCCGTCAGTGCCCCTGGGGTTACATGAGGGCCTTATCCGAGCGATGGGTCCACCAGACGCAGTCTCTTCATCTTCTTGACTGCGAGGTGGTGCTGACCCCCTCGGATTGGAGGTACATCACGGGTATAGAGTTTGCCGGGTCCCGTGTCCCTCTGGATCTTGACATTACTCCAGCGGAGGTCCGGGCTTTATTGGGCTTCGCTGCTGAGGACCGGTCTTTAAGGCCCGTAGTATTCGGTCCGGTGCTTTGGCTGTCGATGCTGTCAGGGGTATATACGCACTGCCTATTCCAGCGGATCAGGGCACTCGCGACATTCTGCTACGGCGCTTGTTCCTGACCATTATAAGGGGTTGTTTCCTAGGGAACAACTCCTCTACCATTCATTTCAGCGTCGTAGGAGCTGTCAGAGACGTAGACCAGATTGGTGACTACGATTGGGGTTCGTTCACCTTTGCTTATTTCCTCCACGGTCTGCGTCTACGTTCGGAGGGACAGATAGACGCTTGGCTCGGATTCTATCACTTTTTGCTGGTGAGGTTTCTCTTCCTCTCTTCTTACTGGACTTTCCTTTATTTATTTCTCTTTTCTGCATTTGTCGGTTACTCATGCTTTTCGCTGTTTCTGTTCGCAGTTCTGGGCCTACGAGCGTCTTCCATGCCTGAGGCCCGTCACTACTCTTGGCCTGGACACTTATCCCCGGGGTCGGCGGTGGCATCACAGCACTCTGGAGGAGGTCCCGGTGTCGGGCAGCTTTGCACATTGTCGTATTCAGCTAGAGCTGATCACAGCCGCTGATGTCGTCTGAGTTCCCTACCTCTCCGAGCATTTGACTGTGGGGTTTGCCGATGGACATCCTTCTGGCCCGGAGTTCGAGCTTTCCACCCGTCGCCTCACTTTGCAGAGTGTTGGAGGATGGGTGATGTACTTGGGAGAGTGCGCATTCAGATGCGTTACTGGAGAGATCCGCATCCCGCACTCCCTTCCCTTCACTACTTCCTGGCTGTTGGATTCTCAGCCTTCGGAGATCATGCTAGCCGGGGAGGATGGTCGGATGCTGTCTATGGGTCCCAATACGAGCGAGGCTTTCCGGACCTGGTGGGTGCCTCGCACCATCGGTCCTCAGACCCGGGCCACTTTCTTTCTTGGAGACATGGTTCCCGGCTCGGTGATGATGACTGACTGGGCTACCTGCGTTCGGACTCCCACTCATGCCGAGCAGATTGCCACTTTGACCCGCTAGGTGGAGCAGCTGTCGCTGTATCTTCGGGTGTTAGGCCGGACCCCAGAGGATGCTTACGCCTACGATCCTGACAGTGCGGGTTATGATGCAGGCCCGAGCTCATCTGATGCCACAGCGCAGCCATACATTCCTGACATGAATTTTGGTCCTCCGACTTCGACGACCCCAGGGGATCAGTTCGAGGATCCCGCTTTCATAGATGACATTGACTTTGTTTAGATCATGATAGGATAGGGCTTTTGTACCTGCACCTGTTTAGATTTATTTTTTCCTTTTTTATCATTATTACATGCACTATGTACTGAACTCATTTGTTTTATTTATGCACAATTTTTATCTTTTATCTCTATGAAATTTATTTGCTTTATTATTAACTGTACGATGCATGCTTTTTTTATTTATGGATAGAGAAATGACCCCTGTACAGTCTTTTGATACTATTTTTTCACAGATGTCGCCCTCAGATGTCGTGGTACATTTGGATCCCATTCCTTCCGCAGGGTTAATCGGCAGTCTCCTCCGCTGGTTGGACAGTTTATCGTTGGCCGACAAGGTTGTCGCAGATGGTCTTTTGGGACATTCTTGGTCCTTATTATCCTTTCAGGTGCCCGCGGGTTTTGTGGAAGGTATTCTGAGCTATTGGGCCCCCGCCCGTCAGGTGTTCAGGTTAGGGACAGTAGAGCTGACCCCCACTCTTGAGGAGTATGCTCGCTTTACCGGCCTGCCTTTGGACGGTCCTTGTGCCAGGGTCACAGCTGGTTCCATGCGCCGTCAATTCTTGACTTTCACCGGTTTGCGGAGGACAGTTTTGTTATCAGTGATCACATCAGACCATCTGGTTCCCCTTCAGTTCTTTATTGACCGATTCGGCTCACCCGACAGTTTTCGTCTTTTCTTCGGTGATTTTTCCGTGTCCGAGGAGCGCTGGGGTGCTTCGAGATTAGACATTTTGATGGCCTGTGTCGTCTCAGTTTTATATTTGCCAGCAGGACCCGATCAGTTGGACATGCGAGTTGTCGCGACCGTTAGAGCCCTTCAGGAGGATCACACCATTCTTCCCATGATATTGGCGGATACCTACATGTCAGCCTCATATTGCCAGTCTTTCCGAGGCAGAGTATTCAGAGGGAGCTCGACTTTGTTATACGTGTGGTTCATGAGTCATCTCAGTCCCATCGGCCACTTCCGCCGCCAAGGGTTTTGCTTCAGCCATGACATAGCCACACAGTTTTCGTTTCGTCCCGTGAGCTGTGCTGATGCGGCCTCCTGGATATCATTTTTGTTGGTCATTGAGGATCCTTTTCATCTCCTGATCTACTCAGGTTATTACTCCTTTATGAGTTTCTTGACTCACGTGCCCAACCTGGATTTCATCCCTATTGCCGGCTTGAGGGGCGTGACGACTTATGATCCCTTGGCGGTTACAGGACAGTTTGATTAGGCACAGGATTTTCACCCTTTCACGGGTGCAGCCGCCTACCGATTTCTTATATCATCCCAGACAGAGAGGGATATACTGCGGGTATACGATCTTTGGTCTCACAGGATCCTTGCCGAATATAGTGAGGGCTGCCACATCCAGACATTTGCTTACGTGCAGTGGTTACGCGGAGACTTGGATCAGGCTGGTTTGACTCAGACCGGGGCCTTTGATGATTCTGGAGTGATTTTCCCAGATGATACCATAGATCATTCCATCTCAGCTGATTCTGCCCCAAGTCGGGCTACTGAGGATACCCGACTCCGCCTGGCCTTGATTACTACGGAAGCTGAGAGGGATGCCGCTCTTGTCGAGAGAGATGATGCCATTCTGGCTAGAGACGCTGCCATTGCTGACAGAGATGTCATCGTATTTCAGACCAGGGCAGTTATAGATGCTCATTCTGGGATTGTCAACCGAGCCACTGCTTTATTGGACCGCATCGACATGATGGGGCAGCAGATTGCAGGGGATGTTGATGCTTCAGATCTATCCACCACTTTATCCATCCTGCTTCAGCTAGTTTCAGATTTGTAGATTATTTTATTTCCTGCATAAACTATGTTAGTTTCATCGGTTATCGAAAGAGAAATCTTGTAATAAAATGACTTATATATACAGACATGCATTTAAATTTAGTCATTTTTCCTTTTTGTCGTATCGCTGCCTTTCATTGGATCCTCATTTTATCCAGTTGACCATGATTTTGACATTTCACTTTCTCTCTCTTCTCAAGTCTTGATGGAGATCTGACAGATATGACCGTACCCCTGTCGATTTCATCGGATTGGGTCTTAGATTTTGGGATAACTGCCTGGTTGGATCAGGGTTATGTCATTTGGGATGAAACTGGTTAAGCGGCTGGCTTCGGGACGGTTTTGAGGGTGTAGGAAGGTTTATCTGGCTGTTGGGAATTGGTTTTGTTTAGGGAAAGGATTATTTTTAAGGGATCAGACCGCGCCATGATGGCTGCCTACGTACCCCCACAAGTTGGGAGATCAGGTCCTACGTAGTTTGTTTCTCAAAGAAAAAGGAGAACTGATGATTCAAGCGTAGAACTGCTTCACCGAGTCGGAATTTAGGGGTTGTGGAAATACCTCACCATCCATTTCTTGCAATATGAGGGCTCCTCCGGATAGCACTTTCTTAATCACAAAGGGTCCTTCCCAGTTCGGGGCGAACTTCCCTTTGGCTTCGTCTTGATAAGGCATGACTCTTTTTAGCACCAAATCATTTTCCTTGAACTTCCGAGGTCTTATCCTTTTGTCGTATGATCGAGAGATCCTTTGTTGATATAACTGACCGTGCCAAACAGCAGCCAGCCTCCTTTCATCAATTAGGACCAATTGGTCATATCGACTTTGCATCCAATCTTCCTCGCTTATCTGAGCATCGATCACTATTCTGAGGGACGCCATCTCAACCTTAATTGGCAGAACAGCCTCCATTCCATACACCAAAGCGTAAGGGGTTGCCCCTGTAGAAGTACGCGTTGACGTTCAGTATGCTAGCAGCGTGAGGGGTAGCAAATCCGGCCATCCCCGATGATTAGCAGACATTTTTGCCATGATCTTCTTGATGTTCTTATTTGCAGCCTCTACTGCCCCATTCATCTTGGGACGGTAAATAATAGAATTGAGGTGTTTGATCTTAAACTGGTCGCACAATCCCTTCATGAGGGCGTTGTTCAAATTCTTGGCATTGTCGAAGACCAAAACCTCAGGTTGCCCGTATCGACAAATGACATTATTCCTGATGAAACCGACGATAACCTCCTGAGTTACCTTGGGGAAAGAAGCTGCTTCTACCCATTTGGTGAAGTAATCGATCATGACGAAAATGAATCGGTGTCCGTTGCTTGCTTTGGGCTCTATTGGTCCGATTACATCCATTCCCCACATTGAAAATGGCCACGGGGAAGTCATACAGTGCAGTTCATTAGGAGGCGTATGGATCACATTACTGTGCACCTGGCATTGGTAACACCGTTTGACATGATCATCGCAGTCGGCTTTCAGCGTTAACCAATAATGCCCCGTTCTTAAGATCTTCTTGGCCAGCATCGGTCCACTCATGTGTGGCCCACACACTCCACCATGTATTTCATTCATAATCCTTTGGGCCTGTGTCTCATCTACGCATTGTAACAGTCCCAACCCAGCATCCCTCTTGTAGAGTGAATCCCCACTCAGGTAAAATTTCATTGCCATCTTTTGAATTCTCATCCTCTCAGTTCAGCTTGCCTGGTCGGGAGTGGACCTATCCCTCATATATTCCCTTATATAGTGATACCAAGGCTGCCTTGGCATAACCACCTCGTCTGATAATACTGCAACATGTTCCTCGTATGCCGGGGCATTCTGTACTGCTATCTCGATTTGTGGAACGTCCCTGCTCTTGATTACGTGGATTAAGGAAGCTAGAGTTGCCAATGCATCGGCAACATCATTCCGTCCTCGGGGAATATGTCGGAAAGCGATATCTTCGAACTCTTGCATCAACTGGGTGACACAACGATGGTATGGAAGTAGCCGGAGCTCCTTTGTGTTGTACACCCCGATCGCCTGTCTGATTACCAGTTCTGAATCCCCGAATACTGCTAGTCTTTTCACTCCCATGTCGCGGGCAAAATGGAGTCCCAATATACACCCCTCGTACTCAGCTGTATTGTTTGAATTGTTGAACTGCAATTTAGTGGCCACAGGGTATTGCTCTCCGGTGATAGAGACCAGGATCGCTCCGGCTCCTGCCCCCTCAGCATTCATGGCACCATCAAAATACAGCTTCCAGAACTGCCCCTCGTCATCACATTTCGTGTGTGATACCCAGAATATATCTTCGCCCGGTAGAGGAGTTTCTAACGGCTCCATCCCTCCTGACGGGGTTTCCGCCAACTGATCTGCAATTCCCTGCCCTTTCATGGCTTTCTGAGTTACGTATACCATGTCGAACTGTTGTAAGATTAACTGCTATCTTGACAGTCGACAGTTCAGCATGGGTCTCTCAAAGATATATTTCAAGGGATCCACTCTCGATATCAGGTATGTAGTATGCCCATGGAGGTAGTGCTGTAATCTCCCTGCAGCCCAGGCCAGAGCACAACAGGTCTTCTCGATGGGAGTGTAATTCTGTTCACATTGGCTAAATCTCTTGCTGAGGTAATAGATGACCTGCTCTTTACCTGCCTCATTCTTCTGTCCCAACATACATCCCATCGCGATGGCATTGACCGATATATACATAAACAGAGGGATCCCGTCCTTCGGGGGTACCAGCACAGGTGCCTCTGTCAGCTGCTTTTTAATGATCTGAAAAGCCTTCTGACATTGCTCATTCCATTCTTGGGAAGCACCCTTCCTTAACAATTTAAAAATTGGTTCGCATGTAGTCGTCAAGTGGGGTATAAAACGGCCGATGAAGTTTATTCTCCCTAGGAATCCTCTTATCTCCTTCTCTGTGTGAGGTGCCAGCATATCCACAATGGCTTTAATCTTTGCTGGATCCAATTCAATGCCTCGGTCACTAACCAGGAATCCCAAGAGCTTACCCGACTGCACTCCGAAAGCACACTTTGCTGGATTGAGCTTCAAATTATACTTTCTGAGCCGATCGAATAGCTTTTTAAGATGGGTTATATGGTCAGATTCTACCCTTGACTTCACGATAATGTCATCCACGTAGACCTCTATCTCCTTATGCATCATGTCGTGGAACAGGGCCATCATGGCTCTCTGATAAGTAGCCCCCGCGTTTGTGAGACCAAAAGCCAATCGTCTATAGCAGAAGGTGCCCCAAGGGGTGATGAAAGCGGTCTTTTCCCGATCTTCTTCCGCCACCATTATCTGATGATACCCGGCAAAGCAATCCACAAAAGAGTACATTTCGTACTAGGCTGTGTTATCCACCAGGATGTGTATGAAAGGCACCGGGAAATTATCCTTGAGACTGTCCTTATTTAGATCTCTATAATCTACATATACCCTCATCTTCCCTCCAGGTTTAGCCATTGGGACTACATTGGACAGCCATTCTGGGTAAGTGGACACCATAATGATTCCCGCCCTGAACTGCTTGATGATCTCTTCTTTCACTTTTAAGCTCCACTCCGGTTTCAACTTTCTTAATTTTTGCTTGACAGACCTGAAACCCTCCTTGATAGGCAATCGGTGTACCACAATGTCGGTGGACAATCCGATCATATCCTTATGAGACCAGGCAAAGACATCCTCATATTGGTTTAGCAACTCAGTCATTTCAGCTTTTTGGCTGGGGGTAAGGTCCGTCCCTATCTTGAGTTCTTTTGGCTTGTCAGGGGTTCCGATATCTATAGTGATGGTTTGGTCCAAGTTGGGTTTGGGTTTATCCTCGACCCATCCTTTGATCTCATCAGGTGCGTCGTCATAATCTGTCTCGTCTTGCTCAATGCCCATTAAATCAAAATCCAGCTCAATGTCAAAATCATAATCATCATTCAAATTTGAAAGATCGTTTGTTAGGCAAGGATTACTCAAATTGGTACACCTGACATGAAACAAAATACTTGTCATATATAAGTTATTTTCCACAACGATCACATTTTCAGATAACATGAAGAAACGACATAATTATGCAAATATAAAACAACAACAAAAAATAAACTTCTTCATCCCCCCATCCTCTGGGGTCTACCACCACCCTTGTTTGGATATTACTGGTTTCATGGTCCAGTTGTCGACGGTCAGGTCAGATGAAATGCGCTGGATAAAAGGTGGCTTCACATCGGACACTTCCCCGATGACTACGGCTACATCGCCTGAGTCCCTTTCCCTACCTTCTTCGGGAATAATTAGCCCTGCCCAATCGATGACAGGCACACCTTGTTGGGCTCCCGGTGGCGTGACAGCATCCATCCCCTCTCCATTGCTTGTTAATTGTCCGGGGATATAGCACCTGGTTTCAAACTTTCGCGCGACCTCCTGTAGGAAACTTTCCCTCTTGGTCGACTCATCACCTGCGGGGGTTAATTCTTCATTCCCTGACCCAATCACAGGCTTGCTAGTCCCCTGTTCATTGTTGACCTTGGTCACCGGACTGCCAGCTAGTCGAATCGGAGCCGCACCTTGACGGTGTCTCCGTGCTACGCCCTCATGATATCCCAACCCTGCTTTGCCTATCTGCTGTGGTAGTTGGATGGGCTCGGTGATTCCTTGACTGCTCTTTCCTAACCCCTGTCCAGGATGGAATTTCATTTTCATCATTTCTTTTGCAACGAAGGTAAGCTCAGGAGATACTTTAGGTTTCACGGCTGGGGCTCCCAGGCATTTGTAGTGGGGAGTGCTAATTTTCAGCGCCTGAAAGCTGGCAGGTGCCGCCGACTCGTCCACATTAATCACTGGTAGGCCATTCTTGGAAGGAGAAGGGTCATCACACTCTGCCGAGATCGTCACCAGATTTTCGTCGATGATAAGTTTGATTTGTTGGTGTAGCGTGGAAGGAACTGCCCCGGCCATGTGTATCCACGGCCTCCCCAATAACAGGTTATAACTGGCTGCAATGTCTAGGACTTAGAAAGAGATATCAAAAGTACAAGGTCCTATTTCCACCGGCAATTCTATCTCTCCAATTGTATCCCTCCGGGAACCATCGAAGGCTTGCACCACTACATGACTGGCCCGTAGGCGCTTGGGATTGATGCCCATCTTCTGCAATGTACTGAGGGGACAGATATTCAATGCTGATCCCCCATCAATCAGCACCCCATTCATGATATAACCTGAGGAGATTACCGCAATATGTAGCGGTTTTCGATGCCCCCTTCCCTCCTTGGGGATATCATCATCTGTAAATAATATTACATCACTCTCCAACAGGTGGTCCACCAGATGGCCGAAACCTTCCTTGCTAATTTCTTTGGGAACGTATGCCTCCTCCAAGACTTTTGCCAGGGTTTTGCAGTGATCATTAGACGATAACACCAAGTCCATGATTGATGTCAGGGTCGATTCCTCGCTTAATATCTGGATCCCTCTTGCTTCCGGATGATCCATCCTTTTCAAGAATTCTATGGCTTTCTCCTCGGAGATCTCTTCATTTTTCTTTGTTTTGTTCTCAAGGACTCGTCCAGGAAGATACAAAGGATTCCCCCTTGTTGTCACAGAAGCACAACTGGCCGCTTCCTCTGACACCCCCCCATAATTCCATGGTACCGTCTTTAGACTGCTGACAGGGATTTGCGGTCTCGTTGCAAGGATGAGGGGTTTTCGAGCTAACAATAGATCGTGAATTTAAATGCACATGGTGCGAATATCAATAATTACCTTTGACGTGGAGTAATTTACAATAATTAAACCACTAATTAATTAAGTGAGATAGAGAACTTGCTCAAAAAGAAAATTGAGTTAGGATAGGAAACTTGCCTCGAGCGTCTGCTACAGAATTATAAAATACGCTCTTCAAATACCCTACACATTTATTACATATTCACATGACAATTAGTGACATAATGCATACCCAAATATTGATTTATACTACTCTATAATGTTTCACACTTATTAGAAACAAAATATTAAACAAGTTTATACACACTAGTTACGGCGTTACGACGCTTGCACGTCTGTACGCCAAACTTGCTCACTCAAAAGCCTAAGTGACAAGTAATTTCGTATAACTAGCACGCCTATTTGATTTATCTAAAACGTATTGGTTAATGCTAAGTATCATGATAATTCATAACATTCATGTTTTAAAACTTAGAACATCATTTTAAACTGTCGGGAACATTACATGTGCTTATATGCATGGCTGACACCCTTCAATTGCCTCCAACCGCACAATAGCCCTAAAGATGGCCAATTTAGGAATTTTTTCAGGTAGAAATTTTCAATTCTAATTAATGGAAGTTGTAGATCTATCTGGCCAATTTAGGAATTTTTCAGGTAGAAATTTTCAATTCTAATTAATGGAAGTTGTAGGTCTATCTCTAAGCTTTCCGGATCATCTTGAATCGCCCTAATCCGAGTCCGTATGAGAAAGTTATAGGCATTTTCCCACCGGACATCGAAGCTAAGTCGGGCAGCGCACATGTGGGCGGGCGGCGTGCGCGACGTGCGACAGCTGGCGCGCGCGGGCGCGCGGGAATTGGTGTGGGCGCGCGAGCGGTCGGCATGCCCTTACTAGACTTCGCAATTTTGACCCTCCTTCACTCCAATCCTCATAACTTCTTCCCTAGATATCCAAATCAGTCCGTTTCGGACTCTATGAACTCCTAAGACATAGAGCTACAACATATCAAAAAATTACAGACACCCATTAATATTAACATAACCAAATATTTGGCCAAAATATCAACTCATGCTCTTTTTCCACTATCATTCATATGATTTGCTTCAAATTACCATAACTCCCTCATCCGAGGTCGGAATGAGGTGATTCCAAAGCTTATGGCTTTGTAACTCAATATACTTCAACTACCAAGAAGCTTAGAATCTCATGCAAACACCTTAAATACCAGAAATGGATTCAATGAACACTAAACATCTGTTCTACGTTTTCTAACATGTTTTAGCGAAACTCTTGCTACGAATTCATTTTAACACCTTTTTACTCCATTTCAACTGGGATATTCTCATAACCCATGCAAGTATAACATCATAACAACAAAAAACAATACAAAACATGAAAGGTAGCTACAAAAGTCCTCTAAATTAGTCCATTGTCCATAGTAGTCCATTTTCGTTCGTTTTCCTCCTCCTTATGCATGGGTTCCGATTTCATTCATTCTTGTTACACCTTCATGTTATTAATGGTTTATAAAATTTCTAAGCATCATTATTAATCATTCATGAACAATCAAAAATAACCATAACAACAACAACTTCAACCCAACGAGTTAGAAGCTTAAGAAATAAGGAAAACTTGAAACTAAGGATAAATGGATTTGGATAGGTTGTATACCTCTTCTAGATACTTCTTGGATGATAGAACTGCTCTAGAGCTTTGCCAAAACCTTTCCTCAAACTCCTTGAGTTCTCTCGAACTCCTTTCTCCAAGCTTAGCTCACACCCACTTGTTTCTCTCTCTAGAATGGTGAAGGTTTAATGAAGAAGATGAAGATGGAGAAGATGAAGTTCTCTCTCTCCTCTATTCTTGCTTAGCTCCTAACTTTTTACTATCGTCTCTTGCCTAGCAATGAACTGAAATTGATCTTGAATGGGGAGAGGATGAATCGGATGGGATAGTGTGGGAGAAGGAAATGGGTTTGCTGCCTACCATCTTCTTCTCTTTTCTAAAGTTAGCTATGGGAGAGATTATGGAAATTGAGAACTAAAGGTGGTGAACATGTTGGCTTATTAGACCTAATCAATTAGCCAAAATAATTGCTAACACACTTCCTCCTTTTCCTCCCATTTTTACTCCTTGTTCCCCATATTGTCTCCCTTATTGCCCGACACTGCACAAATACTTGCATAAATACTGGCATGAATACATATACCCAATTGGCTCCTCTCTCTCTCCCCACATCACCCATATGTTATTCTAATAATAATCCAAAATGCTAATTTTTGCTTTCTAATTTAAATCCCCACTCGGGTCATGCAAATGGTTAGGTAAAAATAATAAATACGGGGTTTGTCCATTTATTTGGAACACCCATATTAAACATTTCAGGTACTAATTAAATCACCACTTGGAAAAATTATCTCTTCGCATACACACTTTCGCGAAATTAACAGAAATCGAAAAAAACGTAAAAATAATCTGGCATGAGTAGTAACTCGTGACTAGTGACTCGTGAATAGTGACTCGTGAATAGTGACTCGTGAATAGTAACTAATGAATAGTGATTTAGCAAAATACGTGAAATCAATTTATTCACTTCGACGAAACTATAGCACGTAAAATTTATACATTCACATAATTCAGGTTGTCACACAACCATTAAACACGTAACACAAAATGATGTTACTAAAATTCATAATATTCATTAATATACATAAATTCGAATTACAAGGATATTCAGAATTCACGGTCGTCACATCGTCCCCTCCTTATAAGAATACCGTCCCTGGAATTTCAACTTAAGACCTAATAAAGGTTTAATCAAAAAGATGAGGATAATTCTTCCTCATCTTTTCTTCCAATTTCCACGTAGCTTCTTCTGCCCGTGTGGTTCCTCCAAAGCACTTTGACCGAATGGATGACCTTATTTCTTAACGTCTGTTCCTTCCTATCTAATATCTGGATAGGAATCTCTTCATAGGACAAATCTCTCTCAACTTGAATTGGTTCATAAGATATCACATGCTTATAGTCAGGTTTATATGGTCGTAACACAGAAACGTGAAACACATTGTGAATATGCTCAAGTTCAGGAGGTAGAGTTACCTCGTACGCCACTTCACCTACCCTCTTTAAAACTTCAAAAGGTCCTACAAACCTGGGACTCAATTTCCCCTTCTTTCCAAATCTGATCTTTCCTTTCTAGGGAGATACCTTTAAAAATACAAAACTGCCAACTTCAAAGTCTCGCTTCTGACGATGCAAATCGGAATACTTCTTCTGTCGATCCTAAGCCGCTACAATCAAGCTCTTATCACTTTAATGATATCCACGATTTGCTGTACCAATTCAGGTCCCAACAGTCTCCGTTCACCAACTTCATCCCAACACAAAGGTGTTCGACACTTCCTCCCGTATAATGCTTCATATGGTGGCATGCCAATACTCGCATGATAACTGTTATTATAGGAAAACTCCACCAATGGTAGGTGATCATCCCAGCTGCCCTTCAAATCCATCACACACGCCCTAAGCATATCTTCAAGCGTCTGAATTATTCGTTCGCTTTGCCCATCCGTTTGAGGATGATACGCCGTGCTCAACCTTAACTGGGTTCCCAACCTTTCTTGCAAGCTCTTCCAGAAATTCGACGTGAAGCGCAGATCTTTGTCGGATACAATAGATACTGGCACTCTATGTCGTGACACAATCTCTTTCACATATAACTTTGCTAGCTGCTCCAGATTGTACCTTATCTTGATCGGTAGAAATGTGTAGATTTAGTTAAATGATCCACGATCACCCAAATCACGTCGTAACCCTTCTGAGTTAGTGGAAGTCCTGTCACAAAATCCATCGTGATATGCTCCCACTTCCACTCCGGTATCTCTAGCAATTGTAGCAGCCCCCAAATTCGGGTACCATTACCTCGAGTTTGGTGCTCACGATAAAGTACATCCATACACCTCTAAACAACATATGGCAACTGATACGAAAATAAATAAACATAGATTGTTTATTACAAAAGGTTTACTACAGTCCCAAGGTCTATAACCTTAATCAAAATACATCATGAAATATTCAAATAATACAAATAGGTTCCATGATTACATAACAGGATAGTAACACATAAATGTTATTCACACGACTACTCTTTAAGCTTTCCTTTGCCTTTGTCCGCTTTGGAACTCTCCGGCTTAACTGTAATTTGTTCATGATATAACAAGGTTGAGCAACTAATTTGCTCAGCAAGTTTAAAATGAATAGTGAAGATATATCATGAATGAATAAGAATAATAATTGCATAGTTCAATAATTTAAGAACAGTGATGAAATAACTGAATAATATAACCAAAGTTCAAATAAAGAAATGAATATTGATTATTTATAGCTGAGTAGTCCAATAGACTATGAACTTTTTGGCCAAAGATTCGATCATTCAACTGACCCTTTTAAAACCTGGCCCCGTTAGTAGTACTTGAGGGGATCAGCCTCTCGTACCCCATATATATGCATAACATTAAGTCCTGACTGCATCGAATAACCGATACTTATAGTCCCCTAATAAGGGTTGCTCTCTCAGTCCAAGAATTCGTACCAACTACTGGGTTGGATAACTTTAAATAAAATATTAACCTGCATATATCTAGCCGGAACAAATGGCATAGACTATTTCTTAAATAGTTCATGAATGAAGAACTTAAATATTTCACAGTCTAACAATAGATCGTGAATTTAAATGCACATGGTGCGAATATCAATAATTACCTTTGACGTGGAGTAATTTACAATAATTAAACCACTAATAAATTAAGTGAGATAGAGAACTTGCTCAAAAAGAAAATTGAGTTAGGATAGGAAACTTGCCTCGAGCGTCTGCTACAGAATTATAAAATACGCTCTTCAAATACCCTACACATTTATTACATATTCACATGACAATTAGTGACATAATGGATACCCAAATATTGATTTATACTACTCTATAATGTTTCACACTTATTAGAAACAAAATATTAAACAAGGTTATACACACTAGTTACGGCGTTACGACGCTTGCACGTCTGTACGCCAAACTTGCCCACTCAAAAGCCCAAGTGACAAGTAATTTCGTACAACTAGCACGCCTATTTGATTTATCTAAAACGTATTGGTTAATGCTAAGTATCATTATAATTCATAACATTTATGTTTTAAAACTTAGAACATCATTTTAAACTGTCGGGAACATTACATGTGCTTATATGCATGGCTGACACCCTTCAATTGCCTCCAACCGCACAATAGCCCTAAAGATGGCCAATTTAGGAATTTTTCCAAGTAGAAATTTTTAATTCTAATTAATGGAAGTTGTAGGTCTATCTCTAAGCTTTCCGGATCATCTTGAATCGCCCTAATCCGAGTCCGTATGAGAAAGTTATGACCATTTTCCCACCGGACGTCGAAGCTGAGTCGGGCAGCGCACATGTGGGCTGGCGGCGTGCGCGGCGTGCGGCAGCTGGCGAATGCGAGGGCGCGGGAATTGGTGCGGGCGCACGAGCGGTCGGCATGCCCTTGCTAGACTTCACGATTTTGACCCTCCTTCACTCCAATCCTCATAACTTCTTCTTTAGACATCCAAATCAGTCCGTTTTGGACTCTATGGACTCCTAAGACATAGAGCTACAACATGTCAAAAAATTACAGACACCCATTAACATTAACATAGCAAAATCTTTGGCCAAAATATCAACTCATGCTCTTTTTCCACTATCATTCATATGATTTGCTTCAAATTACCATAACTCACTCATCCGGGGTCGGAATGAGGTGATTCCAAAGCCTATGGCTTCATAACTCAATATACTTCAACTACCCAGAAGCTTAGTATCTTATGCAAACACCTTAAATACCAGAAATGGATTCAATGGACACTAAACATCTGTTCTACGTTTTCTAACATGTTTTAGCGAAACTCTTGCTATGAATTCATTTTAACACCTTTTTACTCCATTTCAACTGGGATATTCTCATAACCCATGCAAGTATAACATCATAACAAAAAAAACAATACAAAACATGAAAGGTAGCTACAAAAGTCCTCTAAATTAGTCCATTATCCATAGTAGTCCATTTTCGTTCGTTTTCCTCCTCCTTATACTTGGGTTCGGATTTCATTCATTCTTGTTCCACCTTCATGTTATTAATGGTTCTAATTGCTGAACTTTCTTGAGCCACTCCCTCTCATTCACCCAAAGCCACCAGCTCCCTTCACTCCTCCATTTCCATTGTCAGCCTTCTTCCCTCTAGCATTCTATTTTGAAATTACTGGAAAAATATAGAGAGAGATTGAGTGTGAGAGTGCTGCAGATATTGAGAGTGAGAGAGAGCATTGAAGAAGAAGAAGGGCGAACAAAGAAGAAACAGAGGAATAAGAAAAGAAGAAGAAGAACGCGGAAGAACAAGAAGCCAAGAGAACGGGAGAAGGGAAGAGGAGCTCAATTCAATCGAACCTAACAATTTCTTAGCAACTAGAAGGGATTTACAAGGTAAACAATCAACTAATAAATTCATTCCATGTGATTTTGATAGGATTTTCGAGTTCTATGTGTTCTTGAGCTCAAACCATTGGGTTTGAGCATTTCTTACAATTGTTGTTATAATTGTTGGTTGTGGTTGATTTTTATTGTTGCCAAGACATCTTGTAAGCTATTAATAACCTCAAAGTGGAACGAAATCAATGAATGATCTGAACCTTGGCTTAAAGGATGGAACTTTGGACTTTTTGGACAAAATGACTTTCAGAGGAATTAGAGGACTATGAAGCTTTGATTGAGAAATTGTTTGGTCTAATTGATGTTGTAATATTGTAGTTCGATGGATTATCTTCATAACCCAGTTGGAATGGAGCTAAAAGGAGTTATAACGAAGATTTGGTATTAATTTTGGTGAAGAACACCAAGAACACGAAAATAGAGTTTTCATTTTGTGCTTTGGCTCAAATATTGGTCATGTTAATATTTATGGGTATTTCTAAATTTTTGATATGTTGTAGCCCTATGAATTAGGAGTCCATAGAGTCTGAAATGGACCAATTTGCTTGTGTATAGGAGAAGTTATGAAGGTTGGAGTCGAAAGAGGTCGAGGTCGCGAACTGGGCAAAAGCCCAGAATCCGGCCACTGGATGGTTGACGCTGTAGCGCCAATAACTCACACTGCAGTGTGGCCTATCCAGGGAATGAAGGGGGCTCACGCCGCAGCGTGACCTACAAGCTTTGAACGTGGCGCCGCAGCGACGCCACTTGGCAGGAAACGACACGGGACTCATGCCGCAGCGTGAGGTCCAAGGACTAAGGCTCACGCCATAGCGTGAAGCCTGTCAGGAAGAGACCGGGACTCACGCCGCAGCGTGAGACCCAAACACCAAGTGTGACGCTGCAGCGTCAAGCCCATCATGTGTAAAGCACGGGTCTCGCGCCGCAGCGTGGGAACTAGTATTACGCGTCATGCCGCAGCGCCAACCCCGTGTCCGACCTGGGTCGGGTCAGTCAGACCGGGTCCGGTCTGGTCGGACCTAGTAAACTTGTTCAATGGGTCCAACACTTACACTTCTGTCCTAAATGATTAAACAAGTTAGTTATTTATACCTTCTTAAACCTTAACCTTAATTGCTTAATTATTTATTGAATGTCAACCAACTTCGTATTGTCTTAAGGCGTAAATTGAGTAACCTGGATGCAACTCACATTTGGTTTCCAGGGGGCGCTGTCCCCTTAGACCCCAGCCAGCTCACCGGCGAGCTAGGCAGTCGCTCGCTCACCGGGGAGCGAGACCCCCGACTAGGTAGTCGTAGGTCAATTAATGTGTTTTAGTAATGCAACGTCTATTTTGAACCTACTCTTTATGTGACTAATTGTTATACGAATAGGATATTAAGGAGCGTGTGTTGTAATATTGAATGCAAGTTGTTCTTTAACCTTTGTCTAACCCTTGTGTTGGGCAAGTTTCTAAACCTTATGCACTATTTTTATTTCGTGCAAACAGGTATGTGTTAAGCAAGTTTCCTAACGCTTGTCTAACCCTTGTGTTGAGCAAGTTTCCTATCCTATACAAATGTTGTATATTGTTGCAAGTATTACTTCATTAAGCGAGTTTCTTATCTTATTCAAGATATTCTGTACAGGTTCCTTTACTTCAATCATTGTTATATTACAGATGTTCTTAGAATGAACTGATAATCATTCATGTTATTTAACTATGCTTTAATGCATGTTATTAAAGCTTTCAAGTTCTATATTCCATGAACTGCATAAGATAGATGTCAAAGCCAATTGTTTCGGCTAGACGTATGTTTAATCATCATTGTTGTTAAGTAAATTTATCCGATCAAATTGTTTGGTTTGGATTCCTATGTAAAGCTGAGATGAACAACCCTCGTAGCAGAGGAAACAGTATGTATGTCGGGGAACCGACACGCGCACGAACAGTATGTAAAAGAGGTTATGCATAACACCGGGTACATTAGGCTGATCACCTAGTGTATTAGTATGTTGGGTTATTAGATGAAATTCTGGTAATTCTAGTAAAATTTTAGTGTCATGATGACCACTCAGTATAGAATATTTCCTCTATTTAGAAACATTGAAATCATTGGTCCATTGAGGCCCTACAATTATGTTAAAGAGACCATTCGTTGAGATTGTGAAAATTCTAGAGCTATCTTTTAATCTCTTGATCCTTGTAAGCCATAAAGTATTCATTTGATGATTCACGATTATTGTTATTATACTTGCAGAGCAAAATTATTGCTCACCTTTGCTTTCCTTAAAATATTTCAGTTAGTGGAGCTCGTGGTGAAAGCTCAGGGAAGGATAAAGGCAAAGGCATAGCTACTGATTAGCTTTGTACCGTTAATATTACCATTTTGATTATGTACTAAGACTCGTTGACTTTTGTGATGTATTAAGACTTAATTACCCTTATGTATTAAGTTATGTTTTATAGAAGTTTTGGTTTCGAGACTTGGGACAGGATTATTTATGTTATATCAATGTAAATATTCCTTTATTTCCGTTGTAAGTTATCAATTGTATGACATATGTATTAGATAGTGACGAACCAGGTCCGCGGTTTGGGTAACCTGGATTTAGGGGCTCACAACTTTTGCTGTACACAAACGATATCGAAAGGAAGTTTTAAAAACTGAAATTACCTGGTGAAGAAACATAGACGACAGAAAAACTAGCAGAGGAAACTGAAATGCAAGAAACCATGGCTGTAGAAGAACAAAAATCACTACGGGATTATGCAATGCCGTTGGTGACAGACATACAATCCAGTATTCGGAGGCCTGCTATCAATGCAAACAGTTTTGAGATCAAACCAGGAACCATTCAGATGTTACAAAATTCAGTGCAGTTTGGGGGTGGTCCGAGTGATGATCCAAATGAACATCTCGTAAGCTTCATGGAAATCTGTGACACCTTCAAGTTCAATAATGTTATGGAGGAGGCAGTGAGATTGAGACTTTTCCCTTTTACACTATGCGATAAGGTGAAAAGTTGGTTGCACTCTTTGCCGTCGGGCTCAATTACTACATGGAATGATTTAGCTCAAAAGTTTCTTGCTAAGTTCTTTCCACCAGCGAAAATGGCGAAATTGAGGAACGACATTACCTCATTCAATCAACTTGATTCAGAAACATTGTATGAGGCGTGGAAAGGTTTAAAGATTTGTTTTAGAAGTGTCCACATCATGGGATCCCAAAATGGTTGCAGGTACAAACGTTCAACAATGGATTGCATGGGTTCATAAGAACTAGTATTGATGCATCGGCTGGAGGCGCTATCATGGGAAAGAATTTTGAGGATGTTTACCAGTTATTAGAAGTATGGCTGCTAACAACTACCAGTTGCCTACAACAAGGGGAAATGCACCGAAAGTAGTTGAAAAATTAGAAATAGATGCAGTAACAACCTTATCCGCACAGGTAGCTGCATTAACTAGAAAGATCGAAACATGGGGACCACAAGCAACTTCACAAGTGGCTATGATTTGTGAATTGTGTGCAGAAAATCATTTTACGGATCATTGTGCCATCAGTATGGAGTCAGTACAGTTCTTGGGGAGTTATAACAGACCGCAAAAACCATATCAAAATACTTACAATCCGGAATGGAGGAATCATCCGAGTCTCTCTTGGAGTAATAATATTCAGGCTCAAACTCAAGCTTCAAGGCCACAAAATCCACCAGGTTTCCAAAATCAATTTCCATAATAGGCTGAGAGGAAACCAAGTTTGGAGGATGCATTAACAAAATTCATTACAACTACGGAAAGGAGAATGAATGATTAAGATCGGTTGTTGAATCAAGTGGACCTGAACGTGAAAAGCCAAGCAGTGTCAATAAGGAATTTAGAGAACTAGATGGGACAGTTAGCTCATGCTCTCAATGTCGGTCCTCCAGGAGCGTTGCCGAGCAATACTGAAGTTAACCCGAAGAGGGATGGAAATGAATACTGCAAGGCTATAACTTTACGAAGTGGGAAGGAGTTTCCAGTGGTCATTGATAATAGTTCAGATCAGGAACCCTCGAAGGAGAAAGAGTTAGACAAGGAGAAGTGTGAGGACGAGGAGACTATTAAGACGAGAGATGTAAGCTTAGATGCGACGCCTAATGGAGGCAAGCAAAGTACTATTGTGCCTCCAGTACCATTTCCGCAGAAACTCCAAAAATTGAAATTAGAAAAGCAGTTCTCAAAGTTTCTTGAGGTATTTAAAAAGCTCCACGTCAACATTCCATTTGCCGAAGCTTTGGAGTAAATGCTGAGTCACGTCAAGTTTATGAAGGAAATTTTATCTAAAAAAAGGAAATTGGGAGAATTTGAGACTGTGGCATTAACAGAGGAATGTAGTGCCATTTTGCAGAAGAAATTACCCCTAAAGTTGAAAGATCCTTGAAGCTTCACGATCCCGTGCACGATTGGTAATCAGTTTTCTGGAAAGGCATTGTGTGATTTAGGAGCAAGTATCAACTTAATGTCGTTATCAGTTTACGCTCAGCTAGGATTAAAGGCACCAAAACCGATGAATATTAGCCTATAGTTAGCAGACAGGTCAGTGACATACCCAAAGGGTATTGTGGAAGACATTCTAGTTAAGGTTGATAAGTTCATCTTCCCGGCTGACTTCATCATATTGGATTACGAAGAGGATAAGGAAATACCGATAATACTTGGATGTCCAGTCTTAGCCACGGGTAGAACTCTCATCGATGTGCAAAAAGGCGAACTAACTATGAGAGTCCAAGATGATCAAGTGACATTTAAGGTTTTCAAGGCATTAGAGATCCTAATTGGTCATGAAGAATGCTTTCGGATCAGTGCAGCCGTAGGTGGATTCAAGGAAGAAGTAGAAGGGGAAAGGGTAGTTCGAATGAACAAGGCAGATCAATTCAAGTTTGGGGGGGTTCGATCTCATAGAAAAGTCAAACGGTATAGGGACAAAACCAAGCGTTGGATTGTGAAGCGGTTCTCCAAGCTTAAATTTAATTCAGGTTAAGAATGAAAGAAAGTCGGGCTGACGACTATAAACCAAGCGCTCGATGGGAGGTAACCCAATCCTTGTTTAGTTTCATTTATTTCAGTTTTCTATATTTTTGCATTTAGTTAGGATAGTTAATAGCTAATTTCTAAGATTTTAGATACTTTGCAAGTCTCTTATGCTCTACAAATGTTGTACTAACCCATGTCATGTTGCCTTATTACAGGGGAAAGGTATTGGGAAGGAAGAAGTGCAGAAAACTTGAAAAAAATTAAAATTTCAAAAACAGGGGATCTCGCCCCGGCGAGAAAAAAAGGCAGGAGGAACTCGCCCCGGCGAGAACCTCTTTGTCCATATTCGCCTCAGCGCCGTCTGAGCTCGCCCCGGCCGATACCCCTCTGTCCATCTTCGCCCTGGCGAGATTCCTAGTTCAATTAACTTCGGCCCAACGCAGACGACGGATTTCAGTTCTTTAAATCCTATCCAAGTTAGATTTGTTTCAACCCAAAACCCTCCCAAGCTTGACCCAAACCCTCTCTATCCCACTCTTTCTCGGATTCAACTTCAAAGCACGAAGCATTCCAACCTTCCCCAAACGCAAACCCCATAGCTTGTTCTCTTACCAAAACTTCTACGTTTTCTTCACCCTTTGAAGCATCACGATTTTTTCTCTTCGCTACTACAACTATACACGGGTTTTGCTTCTCCAAGTGAATGATTACTAGGGTTTATCACCAAATTGAAGACACCAGTCCACACATTACTTCTACTTCATCTTACACGAATTCCTTCAGATAGAACAGTTGTAAGTTCCTCAGATTCGGATAATGAGCATGTCGAGCACGACGCTTGACCAATCAAGGGAGTGCTCCGTTTTAATTTCTTTATTTCTTAATCAATGAGGACATTGCTTATTCTGAGTTTGGGGGTGTTTGCTTGGTATTCTAGTTTATTTTGTATATCATTAGTTACATTATTCTACATGGATCATGTTAGATAGTTTCGTAGAATGCATCATAGTTAATGTCCCCGTATATCTTAAAAAAAGTTATAGTTAGTTATAGTTAGTTGTTTGCATTCGCATACATATAAAATTATATTTAGGTTCACTCAAGCAATAAATTGATATAGAGCATTTAAGGAAGGTTGATGATGAAAATTTTGATCTGTTAGCTAATTAGTTTAACGAGACGGATAAGGAGTGCTAAATTAGGAATTTTGATTGTTCTTGATTTTGTCGAGCTTGAGACCTTTTAATTCTTTTATGCACATATCCATTTGGTTGAGCTAGTTTTAACTTTGAGGAAGTTTATATGTTAAATGTTTGTGGAAGATATTTTGTGAACTCTGTATTTTGTCTGATCATAACTTAAAGTGCAATATGAGGTAGAATATAATTTAGGGGAAACCTTGGTTAATCTGAAAAATGGCAATTTTGAACCTTCCCCAGTTGAAAAATGGATCATGTGGTGGGTTGAGATGGAGCGTAAAACGCACTCACTCATAAACACATGCAACGAGATGGAGCGTAAAACGCACTCGTTCAATGGAAAGTGAGATGGAGCGTAAAACGCACTCACTAAAAAGAAAAAAAATTAAAAGAAAAAAAAATTATTGTTTAAATTCCTGGGGAAGGGTTTTAAAAGGGGCTTAAATGTTTTAAATAACCTTGTGATCCTCTAGTTATGTTTTTTGTATTTGCTTTGAGTTATGGAAGATAAGAATATAAAGTTCTTGTTATTATACTAATCTTTTTGATATCTTTGTTGATGCATTTGATTTCTTGAGCTTCTTTGAGTGTTTTTTTCCGCTAGTTTGATATATTTGGATTCACATACACACAAAAGGGGGTTGAAAGTAAGATGATATTGGTGATAAGTTGATTTCTTGATGGTGCATAAATTTAGAGTCTTACTGAATTGTTAGTTACTGATCTCTGAGGCCTGATATTTATAATCTATGTTGGGTGATTGCTCGGTCATATTACGTCATGCATATGTATTCATATAGATAGGTTGGTTTATTTGTTTTTGTTTTTATTGTTTTTTTGCTTGAGGACAAGTAAAGTCTTAAGTTTGGGGGTATTTGTTGAGTGAGTTTTATACCTACGAATTAGATATATCTTTGGCTTATTGTTTTACTATCCTTAAGTGTTTTAGTATCTTTTTACTTGTTTTTGTGTTTATTTCGTAGGAAGCAGCTTTGGATGGAAAGATTAGGAAAACTTGAAGAAAAAGGGCAAGTTGGTAATTTCTCAGCAGAGTCTTCGCCTGGGCGAGTTTCTCAGGCTTAAATTTCTCGTCGGGGCGAGATTGCGCCAGGGCGGATTCCAGCAGGCTTAATTTCTTCGTCGGGGCGAGAATGCGCGGAAAAGAAAAAATAATAACAAGGATCAGTTATTTCGGGAAGTTGAGTTGGAATTGGATTCTTTTTACTAAATTAATTCAGAGACAATAAAAGAGATAGAGAGAGATGGAAATAGGGTGACATACACACTGACGTTAACAAACACGTAAAGATTGATTTACAGAACTGAACGTGGAGATTGGAGACTGGAAATGCATCGTGAAGAGTTCAGATTGGTGATTGGAAGATTGAAGAAACTTATTGAGTTTTTCCTAATCTTCTATCTCAGATTTGTAATTGATTATGATGGCTTATTTTAGGATTCTGGTTTTTATTTTCAGTATGAACTAAATTTGCAATTAAGGCTACAATTGAACCTTTTATGTTTATGGATTAATTATCTATTTGATTCCAATTATTATTTCATATTGAGTTGTCTATCATATTTTGTGTTTATTGAATAATTTCCTGATCAACAATTAGCGGGATACTTTAGATGAATTCGGAAGATGAAATCTACGGTTAGATCTGAATGTGATAGCATGTATTCTTAATTATTTGCATGTGATGAATAATTGGGGTTGTGAAGTGAATAGGGATATCTCTTCGCTGCATGTAACTATTGGGAATAGATATCTCTTTGTTGCATGTAACTATTGGGAATTGGTGCTTAATGAATTTAATTCTCTAGTTTTGCATAGGAATATCGCAGAATTAATTGAGTTGAATAAATTTATTTGATCACTTGAAAAAGGGTTTATAAATAAAGTTAAATTCATGTTAACAACTCTATTGAATTTAATAATTGGATGAGTTAGATAAATTAGTTTATATTGCATAATTGGGGATATTGTAGTCTTAAACCTTTAAATATCTGAATTTCAACCTTTGTACTTGTTTTAATTTTAGTTTATATATTTATTTAATCATTACTCACAAATTGCGATTGTTTAAATAAAATTGAATTGATATAGTACTAGTAGTTGGGAATTATTAAACAGAGATTTCTTGTTTGTTCGACACTCTATCTTATCACTTTATTACATGTTGATCGTGTATACTTGCACGTAATTGTTGATTGTGAAATCGAACAACATTTAACAAGCAAGAAGATGTTTATTAGCAAGCTTAAATTCAAGAGGAAGAACTCATTCAAGAGGTTAGTATGAACTTTTATTGTGTTCATAAGAAAATGATGAAAATATGCCTAATAATTAGGTAATTAAATTGTTTGGATTGTGTATTGATGTGGTAATGATAATTGATGATTATAGCAATGATAACAACAAAAATTTTTGGTTTAATCATGCCTAAATGCTACTAAAATTTGAAGATTTAAGCTACGCATGCTAGATGTCTGATAAAATGCCTCAAAGATGCCTAAATGCTTAAAAAATAAAAAATGAGTAAAGCTTGATGCTATGATGTATGTAAATATGATTTCTAAGATGACTGGAATCATATGGATGGTTTAAACATATTTTGAAAGTGAAATCAAGAGTTTTTACCAAATTGAATTTTGTTAAAAACTGTGATGAACGAGATAATTTAAGCCTCTATAATTATGCTTTCGAGAATTCGTTATGAAGATGTTATATTTTTCTAAAATACTATGTAGTATAGAGTCCACACTGTCCAAATTTGGGCATAATTGGAGTTATAATGAATGAGTTATGAATTTTGGGAAATGCTATGTAAATAATAAGTTTTCTGGAGATTTCAGAAATCTGGAAATTTTTCTAAGTATAAAAACTACTCTGAGTAGGCACATTCGGGCCTAATTTTATGGTATGATAACGATGCTATAAATATATGAATTCGTGGGGGTTTTGGAGAGCATGTTATTGTTAGGTTTGTATATTACGCAAGCATGCAATCAAATTACACAAATAGAGCGGAAGCGTGATAAAACGGGTTTTAAAATTGTAATACAAACCATCACCATGATCTATCCTTGTGTTCAATTATCAATTAAACGAAAGAGAAAGAGAATAAGAATTATACCCTCGTAGATCAAAGCTTCCTCGGGTACAAGTTCAACTCCTAGTCCTTCGTGTTCTCCTCGAATTTCACCGATGACATTCCTTCCTTTGATCAACGTTAGCCACCCAATTGTTTGGCCTCTAGAGGTGATCCACCAAGGAAGAATAGGTATTCAAGAAGTTGGGTATTGGCAAAACCCTAGTTTCTATCTCTACAGAAATTGCAAGTACTCTCCACAATCTAATGCAAGAGTGTGTAACCCTAATCTATGATAAGATTCCTCTTATTTATAGATGTAGGAATAACCCTTCCCTAAACTATTTAGGATTAGAGTTTCTATTATAATTAAACTCCTTTAATTAATTATGCTCCTAATCCAATTATGAATTCATATGAGAGTACTTCTATTAATTAATTCCCAATCCCTATTAGGAATTAAATAATAGTAATAGTAATAATAACAATAAGACTCCTCTTATTAATTTATATTTAATATTTCCAAAATATTAAATAATAAATATTAAGCTATTTAATTTATTCTATCTCCATAGACTAAATTAAATAGACTTAACTTATTACTACAATTATGCCATTTACTTCTTAAATAAATATTTTCCTTTTGCGGTGTGACCCTTTAGGTTCTCCATATTAAACCGGTTGTGAATAAATCAATTAGAACAATTCTAATCTTATTTAAATAAATAAATTAAACTATTTAATTTATTTAAATAAATAATATTTATTCTACAATAAGGGTAAGTCCCCTTAGCAATCAACGACTTTCCAGATAATATAGATTTCAACATTAATTATAAAAGAACCTTTTAGTGAATAGTTACCGTACAATTCAATCCTTCTACCATACAATGTTCCAATTAAATATAAGACATGGATTTACTGTCAAGTCTTATTTTATTTAATTATATGTATTTTGATTCCCAAATGCACAACTCTAAATAATGCAAATTGGAAGTTTCTTTCTAATTTCATTCTCCCTTGGCCAAGGACTACTGAGTTGTCATTTATCGAATCACATAAGACATTCACAGCTTTTACTAGACGTGGTAGATTCTATGTTGATCATTTACCTATCTCCATACACAACTTATTATACCCAACCATACCTTTAGATATACCCCAAAGGTCTTAAGGGACATGTCAAAGCATAACTCATCATACACAAGATACTATGATGATCTCAAGTCCAAGGATCACTTGTACTACTATCACTAGAGGAATTCCTATTGACAGGCAAGTAAAACTCCATTAGGTATTCCTTAGCGAGCCACGTTCAGTGTACTTATTCTTCAATAAGCACTTACCTACTTACTTTAGTGTCTCCACACAAATGATTATGAGATCAATCATCCTCTTCTTAAGAGCAAGCAACGTATGTACTAATCTATCCAGATTCACTAATCCCCTTTTTAGTAATCCAACGATTAGGAACGATTTTAGTTTGTGAGCTATCTAGAATTTAGATCTCATTAGCATGATCACTATCATGATTCTAAAAGCATTGCTCAAAACTATGGGTTTATCACATTTAATATAACAACACCATGTAGATAATATAAAATGCCTTTTAAGATAATAAATTCTTTTATTAATAAATGAATAAGATTACAAAGTATATGCTACATCATATCAAATATGATTGGCTTGTGTGCATACTACTTTCAATCTCCCACTTGCACTAAAGCCAATCGCCATGGTATCTAATACCCATCTTCTCTAAGTAACGATCAAACTGCTGTTGTGTTAAAGCTTTAGTAAATGGATCTGCAATATTGTCTTGAGAGTCCACATGCTCCAGGGTGACATCTCCTCTTTCAATGATCTCTCTAATCAAATGAAACCGCCGCAACACGTGTTTGGATTTCTGATGAGACATGGGTTCCTTAGCCTGCACAATAGCTCCATTGTTGTCACAGAATAAAGGTATGACTCCTCTAATGCTAGGAACCACTCCAAGTTCAGTTATAAACTTCTTCATCCAAACAGCTTCCTTTGCAGCTTCACTTGCAGCTATGTACTTTACCTCTGTCACTGAATCAACAACTGTTTGCTGCTTGGAACTTTTCCAACTCACTGCGCCACCGTTTAAGGTAAACACGTACCCTGAAACGGATTTATTGTCATCTTGGTCCGTTTAAAAACTTGAGTCTCTATAGCCCTCTAGTTTCAATTCAGACCCACCGTAGACAAGAAATACATCCTTAGTTCTTCTCAAGTACTTTAGGATGTTTTTCACTGCCTTCCAGTGTTCTTCTCCTGGATTCGACTGATATCTGCTTGTTACACTAAGTGCATGAGCGACATCTGGTCTAGTACATATCATACCGTACATGATAGATCCTATTACTGAAGCATAAGGAATCTTACTCATTCGGTCTCTCTCCTCAGGTGTCTTTGGGGCCTGTTTCTTAGAGAGATGTATTCCATGGCTCATCGGCATGAGACCTCTCTTGGAATCTTCCATGCTAAACTTCTTTAGCATCGAGTCAATGTACTTTTTTTGGGTCAAGCCCAGCATCCTTTTAGATCTATCTCTATAGATCTTTATTCCCAAAATATAGGATGCCTCACCCAAGTCCTTCAAGGAGAAGTGCTTAGATAATCATATTTTGATCGACTGTAGCATAGGAACATCATTCCCTATCAGTAATATATCATCAACATATAATACAAGGAATGAAACATCGCTCCCACTAACCTTCTTGTACACACAAGGTTCATCCTCATTTTTGATAAAATCAAACCTTTTGATTATCTCATCAAAACAGATGTTCCATCTTCGAGAAGCTTACTTCAATCCATAAATGGATCGTTGTAGCTTACAGACTTAGTTTGTTCTAACCGTTGAAACAAAACCCTCTAGTTGTATCATATATACATTCTCCTCAAGCTCTCCATTGAGGAAGGCCGTTTTCACGTCCATTTTGCCAGATCTTGTAGTCATAATAAGCTGCAATTGCAAGAAAAATCCGAATGGACTTGAGCATAGCTATTGGTGAAAAGGTTTCATCATAGTCAACTCCTTGTCTTTGTTTGAAACCTTTTGCAACCAGTCGGGCCTTATAGGTCTCTACCTTGCCGTCCGCTCCAGTATTTCTCTTAAAGACCCATTTACACCTAATAGGCTTTATGCCCTCAGGTGGTGAAACCAAAGTCCATACTTGGTTTTCATACATGGAGTCCATCTCGGATTTCATGGCTTCTAGCCATTTCTCTGAGTCTTCACTACTTATAGCCTCTTCGTAAGTCAATGGATCATCATCATCTATGATGCGTACCTCATCATCATCCTCTATGATGAATCTATACCTATTAGGTATCTTCGGTACTCTTCCAAATTTACGAATAGGTAGTGGTACAGTAGGTTCTTCTACTTGGTCAGGTACCTGACTTTGATCTGGAGTATTTTGTCGTTCTTGAACTTCTTCAAGATATATCTTACTCCCACTGACCCCTTCGAGGATAAACTCCTTTTCCAAGAAGGCAGCGTGTTTCACTACAAACACCTTTTGATCAGTAGGATGATAAAAATAATATCCTAAACTTTCTTTAGGATATCCCACAAATCTACACTTGTCAGATCTAATCTTCAGCTTATCATGCTCAAACCTTTTGATATAAGCTGGATAACCCCAAGTCTTAACATGCTTAAGACTAGGTTTCCTCCCTGTCCATATCTCATATGGGGTCTTTGGGACGGATTTGGTAGGTACCTTGTTAAGCAGGTATGCAGCCGTTTCTAGGGCATAACCCCAGAAGGATATTGGAAGGTCAATATAACTCATCATGGAACGAACCATGTCCAACAAGGTTCGATTTCTCCTTTCAGATACACCATTCAACTGTGGCGTCCCTGGTGGAGTCCATTGTGAGATTATACCATTTTCTTTGAGACAACTTAGAAACTCATTGGTCAAGTATTCACCTCCTCGATCCGATCGAAGAATCTTGATACTCTTACCAGTTTGCTTCTCTACTTCACTTCCGAATTCTTTGAACTTTTTAAACGATTCAGATTTGTATTTCATTAAATACACATATCCAAATCTAGAATGATCATCAGTGAAAGTAATAAAATAAGAATACCCTCCTCGTGCATTCGTTGTCATAGGTCCACATACGTTTGTGTGTACCAACGCTAACAACTCTGTAACTCTTTCTCCTTTTCCACTAAAAGGAGATTTAGTCATCTTACCCATGAGACAAGATTCACAAGTTGGATATGATTCGTAATCAAATAGCTCTAAAAGCCCATCTTTATGCAACTTGGATAATCTTGTTTCATTGATATGACCGAGTCTACAGTGCCACATAAAGGTATAATTAACATCATCTCTTTTTCTTTTCTTAGTTTATTCAATTTGAAGTATATTTTCATGCAAGTCAAGTATGTAAAGTCCATTTAGTAGGTTCCCAACACCATATAAAATATTTTTATTATAAATAGAACAACTGTTGTTCTTTATTATAATATCAAAACCTTCCATATCCAATAAAGAAATTGAAATAATGTTTCTAATTAGTGTCGGAACATAATAACAATTATTTAAACTAATGAACTTGCCCGAAGGCAGTGCTAACCAATAAGTCCCTACAGCTAATGCAGCAACCTTTGCTCCATTTTCCACTCGTAGGACGACTTCATCCTTGTTCAACATTCTACTTCTGCTTAGTCCCTGCATATGATTACATATGTGAGAACTACAGCCGGTATCCAATACCCAAGTAGAATTTTGACTTTCAGAAAAATTAATTTCAATCATAAACAAACCTAGATCGGAAGTCGAAGCTTCTCCAAGCTTTTTTTGGTCCGCAAGATACTCCTTGCAGTTCCTCTTCCAGTGTCCCGACTTATTGCAATGGTAGCAAATTCCTTTGCTATCTGGATCAGGTTTCTTTTTATCCTTTCTCTTCGCCTTGCCCTTAGCCTTCTTGTTTTTCTTCTTTTCAGAAGATACCTTGGGCCTCTTCCTTTTCTTGGAAGAATCATCCGCTAGTAAGACTTGGTTCTTGTTGGATGAGAAGTGACCTTCAACAGTTTTCAACATGTTAAGTAACTCAGGCAAGCTGACGTCCAACTTATTCATGTGAAAATTCACAACAAATTGTGAGAAGGTGTCCGGCAATGACTGCAAGATCAAATCTTGGTTTAACTCCCCATTCATCACGAACCCAAGCTGTCCAAGTTGTTCAATCAGATTGATCATCTTAAAGACATGAGTCTCAATAGCAGTGCCCTCGGTTATACGAGATCGGAAGAGCTCCTTAGATATCTGATATCTAGCAGTCCTACTTTGCTCACCATACAACTCTTTGAGGTGCAGCAATATAGTAGGAGCATCCATAGTTTCATGCTGACGCTGAAGCTCGTTACTCATGGATGCGAGCATGATGCATTGAGCCAAGATTAAATCATCTTGCCACTTTCTGAAAGTAGCAATCTCTTCCTCAGAGGCTGTTTCTGCAACATTTGCAGGGACTGGCGAATTTAGGACATAAGAAATCTTTTCAGTAGTGAGAACAATTCTTAGATTCCTTAACCAGTCCGTGTAATTTGGTCCGGTTAGTTTGTTAGCATCAAGTATGCTACGCAGTGATAGTGAGTTTGACATTTTTAAATTCTGCATGTGAAATAGACAACATATTAGCATACATTCATTTAATTAATTACCAAAATAAATTAGGTCTTTATTTTAAATTGGTATCCCTCACTTTTTCATCAAACTATATTACCCTCAATATATAGTTCGGCAATTTTAATTAAAGATTTGCTAGTGAGATTAAGGATCCCATTTCAAATGTATATAGCCTTGTGTGTGCACAACAAACTATATATAAATAAATAGGTAGACAACTATTGTCAATTAAATCACTATGTAACTCCTTGTGTTTTGTCTCTTAGATTATAATGGTCAAGTGTGTGCACATCCGAACTAAAATAATCTAAGTTAAGTCCAACCTAGCACTTCCATATATGTGAAGAGAAAAAGACCGCCCTTGTGTGTGCACAACAAAGCAATAATGTTCAATTCCTTAATAAGCATCAAATGTGATAAAACAACATCTTAAATATTTAATACTCGCCTTGTGTGTGCACAATAAACTCATATTAAATATTTAATACTCTATTGTTTTACCATGCTAGAAGGCGACGTTCGATATTCCTAATATCTTTGAACACTTAGGACTTAATATAATTTCTTTGAGGGGTTTGTAATTATTAGTCTCATCTTTTTTAGCGCGCGTGCACATATATATATAAAATACGCGTCATATTATTTTACATGCGAAGTATGTTGGATAATATATAATATATATATATATATAGTAAGCATGCACATATAGAATACTATATTCTACCCAGATTGATTATGGACTTTTATTCTAGTTTGGTTCACTAGAGCCACCAAGTGAACCAAAAAGTCAAACCTAGGGTGCAAGAACAAAATTTAAATATAACTATTATATTTAAACCCGGACTCCATTACAAACGGGTCTTCAAGCGCTCCTTGCTCATTTGTCTCTAATTCTTCAAGTAATTCTAACTAAACCTATTACATAAACTATTTTCAATAAATAGAAACCTTGATCAGCAGTCAAGGGGAAGTACATATGAGGAAGATAGAATTTACATTAAGAAAAACTAGAGAAGACGAAGTACGCATACCCCATTTATAAAAACCCATACATTCAAGCATCCTCTAAAATAATTCCAATCACACATTGGCCAATAGTCCATAATCAATCCCTATTTATTATCATACATATCTCTATATGTATCAATAAATAACATTCATCTCAAGAATAATTAAAACCATTCCATATATGCATTGATATCAATTAATGGGCAAAAGTTTTGCTAATATTTAGTTTTTGAAACAAAATAAACTCTTTTATTTTAATCAAAAACCAAATCCAAATTAAACTCCTTTAATTTTAGCAATCTGAAATCCTATTCCAGATAAAATAAACATCTTTATTTTAAACTTATATCAATTAAATAAACCATTTATTTTAATTAAAGGAAAAATTATTTTTTCGGATTCTGCTGTCCGGCGCAGCTGCGCCCAGAATGAACTGGGAAACGGCGCAGCTGCGCTGAATCCCAGAAACGACTTTCTAGGTTTGGGCTCAGCTGCGCTCCAGAATGAACTGGAAAATGGCGTAGCTGCGCTGAACCCCAGAAACGACTTTCTGGGTTTGGACGCAGCTGCGCTCCAGAATGAACTGGAAACGGCGCAGCTGCGCCGCGTAGCAGATTCAGAAAAAATAGATCTGCCCAAAAATTTCGATCCAATCGCATACCATACACATATGGAATCATCAAAATCGATAATTAGCACAAGATTAGGCTCTAATACCACTGTTAGGTTTGTATATGACGCGAACATGCAATCAAATTACATAAATAAAGCGGAAGCGCAATAAAATCGGATTTTAAAATTTTATACAAACTATCACCATGATCAATCTATGTGCTCAATTAACGACATAAACGAAAGAGATAGAGATTAAGAAATTATACCCTCGTAGAACCGTGCTCCTCGAGTACAAGTTCACCTCCAATTCCTTTCGCGTTATCCTTGAATTCCACCGACTAAATTCCTTTACTTGATAAACGTTAGCCACCCACGTGTTTGGCCTCTAGAGGTGATCCACCAAGGAAGAATAGTTATTTAAGAAGATGGGTGTTGGCAAAACCCTAGTTTCTATCTCTATAGAAATTGTAAGTACTCTCCACAATCTAATGCAAGAGTGTGTAACCCTAATCTATGATAAGACTCCTCTTATTTATAGATGTAGGAATAACCCTTCTCTAAACTATTTAGGATTAGGGTTTCTATTATAATTAAACTCATTTAATTAATTATACTCCTAATCCAATTAGGAATTCATGAGAGAGTACTTCTATTAATTAATTCTCAATCCCTATTAGGAATTAAATAATAGCAATAGTAATAATAATAATAAGACTCCTCTTATTAATTTATATTTAATATTTTCAAAATATTAAATAATAAATTTTAAGCTATTTAATTTATTCTATCCCCATAGATTAAATTAAATATACTTAACTTATTATTACAATTATGCCATTTACTTCTTAAATAAATATTTTTTCCTTTTGCAGTGTAACCCTTTAGGTTCTCCATATTAAACCGGTTGTGAATAAATCAATTAGAACAATTCTAATTTTATTTAAATAAATAAATTAAACTATTTAATTTATTTAAATAAATAATATTTATTCTACAATAAGGGTAAGCCCCCTTAGCGATCAATGACTTTCCAGATAATATAGATTTCAACATTAATCACAAAAGAACCTTTCAGTGAATAGTTACCGTAGAATTTAATCCTTCTACCATACAATGTCCCAATTAAATATAAGACATGGATTTACTGTCAAGTCTTATTTTATTTAATTATATGTATTTTGATTCCCAAATGCACAACTCTAAATAATGCAAATTGGAAACTTCTTTCTAATTTCATTCTGCCTTGGCCAAGGATTACTGAGTTGTCATTTATCGAATCACATAGGACATTCACATCTATTACTAGACGTGGTAGATTCTATATTGATTATTCACCTATCTCCATGCACAACTTATTATACCCAATCATACCCTTTGATATACCCCAAAGGTCTTAAGGGACATGTCAAAGTATAACTCATCATACACAAGATACAATGATGATCTCAAGTCCAAGGATCACTTGTACTACTATCACTAGAGGAATTCCTATTGACAGGCGAGTAAAACTCCATTAGGTATTCCTTAGCGAGCCACGTTCAGTGTACTTATTCTCCAATAAGCACCTACATACTTGCTTTAGTGTCTCCACACAAATGATTATAAGATCAATCATCCTCTTCTTAAGAGCAAGCAACGTATGTACTAATCTATCTGGATTCACTAATCCCATTTTTAGTAATCCAACAATTAGGAACGATTTTAGTTTGTGAGCTATCTAGAATTTAGATCTCATTAGTATAATCACCATCATGATTCTAAATGCATTGCTCAAAACTATGTATTTATCACATTTAATATAACAGCACTGTAGATAATATAAAATGTCTTTTAAGAAAATCAATTCTTTTATTAATAAATGAATAAGATTACAAAATATATGCTGCATCATATCAAATATGATTGGCTTGTGTGCATACTACTTTCAAAAACGCCGTGTAAAGTGTTAATGAACTTAAAAAGTGATTTGATTCAAATAAAATGAACATTATAAGATATGTAATGGAGTTAATATAAACCAATAAGAATGGATAATGATGAGGGTTGTAACGTTTCTGAATGATGCGACGTCGAGTGATGTTTTGGGTTTAATAGCGTTTATTAATTATGACACGTGAACAACATGAAATGTGACTTATAATAAAAGATGTAAACCTTTATGTGGAGTCTATATGTGACTAATTGGTATATTATTATAAATGATGTTGTGTAAGATATTTGAAGAGCAATTAGCGTAGCTTTTAAACAGCGCTCCAGACAAGTTTCCTAACTTCATTCGATTTATGTATTGAATGCAAGTTTCCTACTTATACAGGTTATTATACTGTGTAAGTATCTTGATGTTGAGTAAGTTTTTCAAAGATGATAGTATATGTCGACGCCTGGAGGAATCGCTCTCTTTGGTGATTGTTACCCTTTCTAATTTTAGCTTTTTTCATTAGATGATTTTTGGAAAAAGTCGGCACGAGTATCGACGGGGTTTTGAAAGATCGTTTTTTATGATGAGCCAATTTAACCAGAGTCGCCAGTTGGTATATTTGAAATGGATGTACCAACTCATCCGAGTTTCATTTTTTCGTAAATCGCTGGCTCATGTGTGACTCCGAATTAATTGGTCTGCGAACCGAGATTCATAGAGTTCGGGGGCTTGCTTAAGCGAGGGGAAGGTGTTAGGCACCCCCCGACTTCCGTGAAACACGGTTACCGCAATCTTGATGCTTTCCTATCCTTTGATTCATGAAATGTGTGTGTGTGGGCGTGTGTGTGTGTGTGTGCTTATGTGAATGTTGTGGTGAGTTTTTTTTCATGAGAGATGAAACATTTGGCTTTTTATGAGAAATCGTGTTTTATTTTGGGAATGTTTTAGAACGTCGTTTCCGTTTGTACGAGAGAGCTCCTTTATTTATGAGAAAGGTTTGATTTTATTTGTCAAAGCTATAAGATTTTTATTAGGTGTCGTTTTGGCAAAACAAGAGTCTTTTAAACCTTCGTCAAAATAGGAATCGAAATCTATACATTGCTTTCATAAAATGATGGGCAACTTCTAGGATATCTTTCACCCTACGCACCAAGATTTAATAAAAACGTTGTTTTATTTTATAAAACCATTTTTGTGACATTTGAAAACGACCTTCTTTAGCCTTCTCGTTTAATAGGAATCGACATTCATTAACACTTCCAATTTTTTAGCTACGTGATGCTAACCCCCTAGTTTGCTTGATTTTAATGAAAAGCCTTCATCGTTTAATCTTTGAAATCATTTTTTCGTGTCACAAAATCCAATCAAGCATAAACACGCGTCGGGGCTATTCATGGGCATGTAAGCCATCAAAATAACCCCAAACGCCTACAATCACAAGTTTCACTATTTCGGGGCCTTAAACCCGACCTCCGACTTGGTATCGTTTTAAGGCCCGACGATTACATATTTACAATGACGAATGCATCTACCCGATTACATACATCCAAAAATGTCCATCATCGGATTTGGACCACGGGATCGCGTTCCTAGGCTCACATCCGAACTTGTTGCACAACCGAAAAATGGTATAACAAAATACTAAAACAAAGGATTTTTCACCTTGCAAATAATCCCCACAATATGTATGAATTTATGTATTGAGTAGAGTAGAAAATATGAGGTGTAATCTCACAAAATGGGTACAATTTCTCACTATTTCTCACTCTTTTCTCTCTTAATTTTTGATGTTTTCTTGCTGTTTTTTCTTCCTTCTCCCGAACTGCTTCTGCTGCTGGATTCTCCTTCTGTTTCTGTATGCAAAATGGCCTGATAAGGCATTGCCAAGGGCAGTCGCAGATTAATCTGCGGGTGGCCCTTGGTTCTACCCCCAGCCGTGCTCGAGTCCCGTGCGCTCGAGTCCCGTGTCATCTCGAGTTCCGTCCTTGGCCGCGGATTGATCTGCGGCTGATTGTGCTGATTTTCTCGTTTTCTGTACCTCATCTCGATTTTCGTGCCGTACCGTTGGTTTCCGCTGAAGGGCTTGCATTCTGCAGTCCGGGAACCACCGGGAAACGTGCTATGACATCCGGGTAAGCGCAGTGATCATTAACCGACTCCCGACATTCGCTTGTTGTTGTGTCGGCTTCGATCTCGTCCCGTAGTGGTGTCTTTGAGTGTTCGTCTTTATGTCCACCTTTTATTCTCGTGTGTTGGGTCAATTTGACGATTTTGCCCTCCTGTCAGGGTTAGTATAGGAAGTGCAAAATTTGGGTGTCTACAGCTGCCCCTCTTTATCATGTTTATGAAATGATAAATGAAATGAACATGATAAAGAAATAGACACGTGATGCATGAATGACAGTGCACAAGAATGACCGTACATATATGACGCAACACATATAGCTTATGATGCAACACAAGATGCATAGCATGCAAAACATTCGGAAGGGTGTCAATGCCTCACGCAATCGTCTTGTTCGCGCTGGGTTTCGTATCCGGTCGCTCGTCTCGTAATCACCGGATATCGTCGCCGGTTGATTGTCTTGTCGGGGCCGGGTATCGTCGCCGGTCACCCATCTTGTAACCACCGGGTATCGTCGCCGGTTGGTTGTCTTGTCGGGGCCGGGTATCGTCGCCGGTCACCCATCTCATAACCGCCGGGTATCGTTGCCGGTTGGTTGTCCTGTCGGGGCCGGATATCGTCGCCGGTCACCCATCTCGTAATCGCCGGTTATCGTCGTCGGTCGATCGTCTTGTCGGGGCCGGGTTTCGTCGCTGGTCACCCATCTCGTAATCGCCGATTATCATCGTCGGTTGATCATTTTGTCGGGGCCGGGTTTCGTCGTCGGTCACCCATCTCGTAATCGCCGGTTATCGTCGCCGGTCGATCGTCTTGTCGGGGCCGGGTTTCGTCGCTTGTCACCCATCTCGTAATCGCCGATTATCGTCACCGGTCGATCGTTTTGTCGGGGCCGGGTTTCGTCGTCGGTCACCCATCTCGTAATCGTCGGTTATCGTCGCCGGTCAATCGTCTTGTCGGGGCCGGGTTTCGTCGCCGGTCACCCATCTCGTAATCGCCGGTTATCGTCGCCGGTCGATCGTCTTGTCGAGGCCGGGTTTCGTCGCTGGTCACCCATCTCGTAATCGCCGGTTATCGTCGCCGGTCGATCGTCTTGTCGGGGCTGGGTTTTGTCGCCGGTCACCCATCTCGTAATCGCCGGTTATCGTCGCCGGTCGATCGTTTTGTCGGGGCCGGGTTTCGTCGCCGGTCACCCATCTCGTAACCGCCGGTTATCGTCGTCGATCGATCGTCTTGCGAGTGCCGGGTCTCGTATCTGGTCACTCGGTAGAATCGAGAAGCCGTGTTCGACATCCGATTCATCAAAAATCTCGTATTTTATTACCAAATTATGAGTCAAATGGGCTTTAGGATCGATTAAGCTTGCATTGGACCAAGGAGGGAGCACTGGGCCCAGCCGCAGATGGATCTGCGGCCAGCCGCAGATTGATCTGCGGCCAAGATCGGGGGCTATAAGCGGCCAGCCGCTTCCCAGATCTGTCACTTTCATTCGTACCCCACGCGATTTTCACAGCTTTGCTCGTCCTTTTTGCTGACTTTTCCAATTTTTTTCGCAAAAACCGCTCCGATTAGATCGATCTACGCGCTACAGGTAACACTTTGACCGATCGTTTTCCAATTTCGTCAATGTTTTGCTATACATTTGGCTATTTGCATGCTTAGAGATATAAATGTATGCTTTATAATGCTATGCTATGTATTATTGTATATACATGCTATGTATCAACTGTGTGAGTCCTATTTTATGCTCATGATGCGGTCACACATATCTGTTGTTTCTTTTTGAAAGAAAATCATGCATTATGGTCCTTTTACATATTGCAATTACCCATATGAATGCAATTTTGACCTGTTGTGGCTTGGATTAATTGAAAACATGCTTGGTTATGCATGGGATGTCCATTTTACAGACGGAACTCTGCCGATTTTTTTTTTTTGCACATAAACATGCATCATGTCGCATTAATTCTATGATGAGTATTGGAATATTTGTGACATAATTCAAAAAAAAGGAACTTACCTTCCTCCTCGCCTGTTCTATTCCAGCTATGGATCCCGACACTCCTAGTAGCTCCTCTGCGTCTCGGACCTCGGGCGTTCGCCGCCGTAGGGCTGCACCTGCCCCTGCCTTGCCTCGGACCCGTCAGGCTCGCCGACTGGCGGATACTGTCATCCGGCCTGATCATCCCAATGTTGAGGAGGCTGTTCTCCCGGATGTTGTGGTAGAGGGGCCATCCTCTAGCACACCAGCTCCCTCCTCTCATCGCGCCCTATCTGGCGCCTCTGTTCAAATACCCGATCTGTTGGGTCGGGATCTCAGTCGTCACCCCTCAACATCTCTCGTGGCTAACGAGGTATATTCAATTCTACTCTGATTTTATTATCCACTTCTCAATTCTCGTTCTATCTGGACTGACCCATTGGTGATTGCCACAGGTGCCCGAGTTTACTCAGCCGAGGGGTAACTGGTTCAACATCTACTCCCTCTACACCGCTTTGTACAGTGATTACCGAGTGGTGGTGGATTCCTGGGGCTTTCGTCACTTCTTTACCATCATTCCCCGTCAGTGCCCCTGGGATTATATGAGGGCTTTGTCCGGGAGATGGTTTCACCAGACCCAGTCCCTTCATCTTTTGGACTGTGAGGTCGTGCTGACTCCCTGAGATTGGAGGTACATCACGGGCATCGAGTTCACCGGATCCCGTGTCCCTCTGGATATTGACATTACTCCAGCGCAGGTCCGAGCTTTGCTGGGTTTTGCTGCCGACGACTGGGTCTTTAAGGCCCGCAGCATTCGGTCTGGAGCTTTGGTTGTTGATGCCGTCGGGGGCATATATGCGACGCCATTTCCAGCAGATCGAGCCACCCGTGATATATTGCTCCGACGTCTGTTCCTGACCATCATGAGGGGTTGTTTCCTAGGGAATAACTCCTCTACCATTCATTTCAGCGTCGTCGGAGCCGTTAGGGATGTGGACCGGATCGGCGATTACGATTGGGGGTCCTTCACCTTCGCCTACTTCCTCCACGGTCTTCGCCTTCGCTCAGAGGGACAGACAGATGCTTGGCTTGGATTCTACCACTTCTTGCTGGTGAGCCCTCTCTTCCTCTTTTCTCACTGTATTCCTCTTCATTTTATTTCTCTGTTCTGCATTTTGACAGTTACTCTTGCCTTGTTTCCGTTCACAGTTCTGGGCCTACGAGCGACTTCCATGCCTGAGGCCTGTCACGACCCTCGGCTTGGACACTTATCCTAGGGGTCGTAGGTGGCACCACAACACCTTGGAGGAGGTTCTGGTATCTGGCAGCTTTGCACACTGCCGCATTCAGCTGGAGCTGATCACCGCTGCAGATGTCGTCTGGACTCCTTATCTTTCGGAGCATCTGGCTGTGGGTTTTACAGATGGGTATCCTTCCGGGCCAGAGTTCACGCTTTCCACCCGTCGTCTCACTTTGCAGAGTGTCGGAGGATGGGTGATGTATTTGGGAGAGCGCGCATTCAGATGCATGACTGGAGAGATCCGTATCCCGCATTCCCTTCCTTTCATTACATCCTAGCCGCTGGATTCTCAGCCTTCGGAGATCATGCTCGCGGGGGAGGATGGCCGGATGCTTTCTACGGGTCCCAATATGAGTGAGGCTTTCCGTACCTGGTGGGTGCCCCGTACTATCGGTCCTCAGACTCGGGCCACTTTCTTTCTTGGGGATATGGTCCCTGGCTCGGTGATGATGACTGATTGGGCCGCATGCGTTCGGAGTCCCACCCATGCTGAGCAGATCTCCACTCTGACCCGTCAGGTGGAGCAGCTGTCCTTATATCTTCAGGTGTTAGGCCGGACCCCAGAGGATGCTTACGCCTATGATCCTGACGGTGCGGGTTATGATGCAGGCCCGAGCTCATCTGATGCCACAGCACAGCCCTACATTCCTGACATGAATTTTGGACCTCCGACTTCGACGGCTCCAGGGGATCAGTTCGAGGATCCCGCCTTCTTGGATGACCTTACTTTTGATTAGATTAGGCTAGGATATGGCTTTTGTACCTGCACCTGTTTAGATTTCTTTTCCCATTTCATGCACTATGTATCGAACTTTTTATTCATTTATGCACAGTTTTTTTTTATCCTTATAAAATTTACCTGCTTTATTATTAACTGCACGATGCATGCTTTTTATTTATGAATAGAGAATGGCCCCTGTATAGTCTTTTGATACTATTTTCACAGATGTCGTCATCAGATGTCGTGGTACGTTTGGATCCCATTCCTCCCACAGGGTTGGTCAGCAGTCTTGTCTGCTGGTTGGACAGTTTGTCGCCGGCCGATAGGATTATCGCAGATGGTCTTTTGGGACACTCTCGGTCCTTATTATCCTTTCAGGTGCTAACAGGCTTTGTAGATGGTATTCTAGATCACTGGGTCCCTGCCCGTCAGGTGTTCAGGTTGGGGACAGTGGAGGTGACCCCTACTCTTGAGGAGTATGCCCGCTTCACTGGTTTGCCTTTGGGCGGTCCTTGCGCTAGGGTCACCGTTGGTCCCATGCGTCGTCAGTTCTTGACTTTCACTGGGTTGTGGAGGGCAGCTCTGCTATCGGTGATCACATCAAATCATTTGGTTCCTCTTCATTTTTTGATTGACCGATTCGGCTCACCTGACAGTTTTCGCCATTTCTATGGTGACTTTTCCGTATCTGAGGAGCGTTGGGGCGCCCTGAGAGTAGACGTTTTGATGGCCTGTGTCATCTCGGTCTTGTATCTGCCCGTCGGACCTGATCTGTTGGATATGCGAGTTACTGCGGCCGTCAGAGCCCTCCAGGAGGATCACACCATCCTTCCCATGATATTAGCAGATACTTACATGTCAGCCTCATATTGTCAGTCTTTCCGGGGCAGAGTATTCAGAGGGAGCTCGACTTTGTTGTATGTGTGGTTCATGAGTCATCTCAGTCCCATCGGCCATTTCCGTCGCCAAGGGTTTTGTTTCAGCCATGACATAGCCACGCAGTTTTCGTTTCGTCCCGTGAGCTGTACCGATGCGGCCTCCTGGATAGCATTTTTGTCGGTTATTGAGGATCCTTTCCATCTCCTGATGTACTCTGGTTATTGCTCCTTTATGAGCTTTTTGACTCACGTGCCCACCCTGGATTTCATCCCTATTGCTGGCCTGAGGGGCGTGACGACTTATCATCCCCTGGCGGTTATGGGGCAGTTTGATCAGACACAGGACTTTCACCTCTTCACGGGCGCGGCCGACTACCGATTCCTTATATCATCCCAGACAGAGAGAGATCTGGTGCGGGTATATGATCTTTGGTCCCGCGGGATCCTTGCCGAGTATAGTGACAGTTGCCCCATCCAGACATTCGTTTATGTGCAATGGTTGCGCGGAGACTCGGATATGGTTGGTTTGAGCCGGACTGGGACCTTTGATGACTCTGGAGTGATTTTCCCGGATGATACCACAGATCATTCCATCTCAGTGGATTCTGCCCCTAGTCGGGTCACTGAAGATAGCCGGATCCGACTGGCCTTGATTGCTATTGAATCTGAGAGGGATGCTGCCATTACTGAGAGAGATGCCGCTATTCTGGCCAGAGATGCTGCTCTTGCTGACAAAGACGCCATTATATTTCAGACCAGGGCAGTTATAGATGCTCATTCTGGGACTGTCAGCCGAGCCGCTACCTTATTGGATCGCATCGACATGATGGGGCAGCAGATTGCAGGGGATGTTGATGCTTCAGATCTATCCACCACCCTATCCATCCTGCTTCAATTAGTTTCAGATTTGTAGATCGTTTTATTTCCTGCATAGACTATGTCAGTTTCATCGGTTATCGAAAGAGAAATCTTGTAACAAAATGATTTATATATGTAGACATGCATTTAAATTCAATTTCCCTTTTTTGTTGTATCGTTGCCTTTCATGTGATCTTCATTTTATCCCGCTGACCATGATCTTGACATCTCGCTTCCTTTCTCTTCTCCAATCTTGAGGGAGATTTGACAGATATTGCCGCACACCTGGTTGATTTCATTGGATTGAGTCTTAGATTTTGGCTAATTATTTGGTCGGGCTAGGGTTATGTTCCTTGGGATGAATCTGATTAGGGGCTGGTTTCGGAAAGGTTTTGAGGGTATAGGAAGGGGTTTTTATTTTTTTATTTTTTTTATTTTTTTGAATGTCGAGAAACGGTTTTGGTTAGGAAAAGTATTATTTTGTAAAGAATTGGACCGTGCCATGATGGCTGCCTACGTACTCCCACAGGTTAGGAAATCAGGTCCTACGTAGTTCGTTTTTTCAAGAAAGAGGAGAAAATGATGATTTTTCTTTTCAAGCGTAGAATCGCTTCATCGAGTCTGAATTGAGGGGTTGGGGAAACACCTCGCCGTCCATCTCTTGCAATATGAGGGCTCCTCCAGACAGTACTTTCTTAATCACAAAAGGTCCTTCCCAGTTCGGGGCGAACTTCCCCTTGGCTTCGTCTTAACAAAGCATGACTCTCTTTAGCACTAGGTCATTTTCCTTGAACTTCCGAGGTCTTATCTTTTTGTCGTATGATCGAGAGATCCTTCGCTGATATAACTGACTGTGCAAAACAGCAGCCACCCTCCTTTCATCAATTAGGGCCAATTGGTCGTATCGACTTTGCATCCAATCCTCCTCGCTTATCTGAGCATCGATTTGGATTCTAAGGGATGCCATCTCCACTTCAACTGGCAGAACCGCCTCCATTCTATACACCAAAGCGTAAGGGGTTGCCCCTGTAGAAGTACGCGTTGACGTTCGGTATGCCAGTAGGGTGAGGGGTAGCAGATCCGGCCATCCCCGATGATTAGCAGACATTTTCGCCATGATCTTCTTGATGTTCTTATTTGCAGTCTCCACTGCCCCATTCATCTTAGGACGGTAAATGACAGAATTGAGGTGTTTGATCTTAAACTGGTCGCATAATCTCTTCATGAGGGCGTTGTTCAAATTTTTGGCATTGTCGGAGACCAACACCTCAGGTTGCCCGTATCGACAAATGACATTATTCCTGATGAAACCGACGATGACCTCCTGAGTTACCTTGGGGAAAGAAGCTGCCTCTACCCATTTAGTGAAGTAATCGATCATGACGAAAATGAATCGGTGTCCGTTGCTTGCTTTGGGCTCTATCGGTCCGATTACATCCATTCCCCACATTGAGAATGGCCACGGGGAGGTCATACAGTGCAGTTCATTGGGAGGCGTATGGATCACATTACCGTGCGCCTGGCATTGGTAACACCGTTTGACATGATCATCGCAGTCGGCTTTCAGTGTTAACCAATAATGTCCCGTTCTCAAAATCTTTTTGGCCAGCATCGTTCCACTCATGTGTGGCCCACACACTCCACCATGTATTTCGTTCATAATCCTTTGGGCCTGTGTTTCATCTACGCATTGCAACAGTCCCAACCCAGCATCCCTCTTGTAGAGTGAATCTCCACTCAGGTAAAACTTCATTGCCATCTTTTGAATTCTCATTCTCTCCGTTCGGCTTGCCTGGTCGGGAACGGACCTATCCCTCAGATATTCCCTTATGTCGTGATACCAAGGCTGCTTTGACAGAACCACCTCGTCCGATAAGACTGCAACATGCTCCTCATATGCTCGGGCATTCTGTACCGCTATTTCAATTTGTGGAACATCCTTGCTTTTGATTATGTGGATTAAGGAAGCCAGAGTTGCCAATGCATCAGCAAAATCATTTCGTCCCCGGGGGATATGTCGGAAAGCGATATCTTCAAATTCTCGCATTAATTGGACAACACATCGGTGGTATGGAAGCAACCGGAGCTCCTTCATGCTATACTCCCCGATTGCCTGTCTGATTACCAGTTCTGAATCCCCGAACACTGCTAGTCTTTTCACTCCCATATCGCGGGCAAATCGGAGTCCCAATATACATCCCTCGTACTCAGCTGTATTATTCGAATTGTTGAACTGCAATTTAGTGGCCACGGGGTATTGCTCTCCGGTGATAGAGACCAGGACTGCTCCGGCTCCTGCCCCCTCAGCATTCATGGCACCATCAAAATACAGCTTCCAGAACTGTCCCTTGTCATCACATTTCGTGTGTAATACCCAAAATACATTTTCGCCCGGCAAAGGTGTTTCTAATGGCTCCATCCCTCCTGATGGCGTTTCTGCCAATTGATCTGCAATTCCCTGCCCTTTCATGGCTTTCTAAGTTACGTATACAATGTCGAACTGCTGTAAGATTAACTGCCATCTTGAAAGTCGACAGTTCAGCATGGGCCTTTCAAAGATATATTTCAGGGGATCCATTCTCGATATCAGGTACGTAGTATGCCCATGGAGGTAGTGCTGTAATCTTCCTGCAGCCCAGGCCAAGGCACAACATGTCTTCTCGATGGGAGTGTAATTCTGTTCACATCGGCTAAATCGCTTGTTGAGGTAATAGATGGCCTGCTCTTTACCTGCCTCATTCTTCTGTCCCAGCATACATCCCATCGCAATGGCATTGACCGATATATACATGAATAGAGGGATCCCATCCTTCGGGGGTACCAGCACTGGTGCCTCTGTCAGCTGCTTTTTAATGGTCTGAAAGGCTTTCTGACATTGTTCATTCCATTCCTGGGAAGCATCCTTCCTTAACAGTTTGAAAATCGGCTCGCATGTAGTCGTCAAGTGGGATATGAAGCGGCTGATGAAATTTATTCTTCCCAGGAATCCTCTTATCTCCTTCTCTGTGTGAGGTGCCGACATATCCACAATGGCCTTAATCTTTGCCGGATCCAACTCAATGCCCCGATCACTAACCAGGAATCCCAAGAGCTTGCCCGACTGCACCCCGAAAGCACACTTTGCTGGATTTAGCTTCAAATTATATTTTCTGAGCCGATCGAATAGCTTTTTGAGATGGGTTATATGGTCATACTCTACCCTTGACTTCACGATAATGTCATCCACATAGACCTCTATCTCCTTGTGCATCATGTCGTGGAATAGGGCCATCATGGCTCTCTGATAAGTAGCCCCCGCATTAGTGAGACCGAAAGCCAATCGTCTATAGCAGAAGGTGCCCCAAGGGGTGATGAACGCGGTCTTTTCCCGATCTTCTTCTGCCACCATTATCTGATGATACCCCGCAAAGCAATCAACAAAAGAGTACATCTCGTATTGGGTCGTGTTATCCACTAGGATGTGTATGAAAGGCACCGGGAAGTTATCCTTGAGACTGGCTTTGTTTAGATCTCTATAGTCTACACATACCCTCACCTTCCCTCCAGGCTTAGCCACTGGGACCACATTGGACAACCATTCAGGGTAAGTGGACACCATAATGATTCCAGTCCTGAACTGCTTGATGATCTCCTCCTTCACCTTCAACCTCCACTCCGGTTTCAATTTCCTTAGTTTCTGCTTCACAGGCCTGAAACCCTCCTTGATGGGCAACCAGTGTACCACAATATTCGTGGACAATCCGATCATGTCCTCATGCGACCAGGCAAAGACATCCTCATACTGGCTTAGCAAGTCAGTTATTTCTGTTTTCTGGCTAGGGGTAAGGTCTGTCCCTATCTTGAGCTCTTTGGGTGTGTCAGGGGTTCCAATATCTATGGTGATGGTTTGGTCTAAGTTGGGTTTGGGTTTATCCTCAACCCATCCTTTGATCTCGTCAGGCGCGTCGTCGTAATCTGTCTCGTCTTGTTCAATGCCCATTAAATCAAAATCCAGCTCAATGTCAAAATCATAGTCATCATTCAAATTTGAAAGACCGTTTGTTAGGCAAGGAACACTCAAATTGGTACACCCTTATTTGGATATCACTGGTTTCATGGTCCAGTTCTCGATGGTTAGGTCAGATGAAATGCGCTGGATAAAAGGGGGCTTCACATCGGACACTTCCCCGATGATTACGGCTACGTCGCCTGAGTCCTCCTTCCTACCTTCTTCAGGAATAATTAGCCCTACCCAATCGATGACAGGCACACCTTGTTGGGCTCCCGGTGGCGTGACAACATCCGTCCCCTCTCCATTACTTGTTAATTGCTCGGGGATATAGCACCTGGTTTCAAACTTTTGCGCGACCTCTTGTAGGAAACTTTCCCTCTTGGTCGACTCATCGCTTGCGGGGGTCACTTCTTCATCCCCTGCCCCAATCACAGGCTTGCTAGTCCCTCGTTCATTGTTGACCTTAGTCACCGGTTTTCCAGCCAGTCGAATCGGAGCCGCACCTTGACGGTGTCTCCGTGCTACACCTTCATGATATCCCAACCCTGCCTTACCTATCTGATGGGGTAGTTGAATGGGCTCGGTGATTCCTTGACTGCTTTTTCCTAACCCCTGTCCAGGCTAGAATTTCATTTTCATCAGTTCCTTTGCAACGAAGGTAAGTTCTGGAGAGACCTTGGGTTTCACAGCTGGAGCTCCCAGGCATCTGTAGTGGGGAGTGCTAATTTTCAGTGCCTGAAAACTAGCAGGTGCCGCCGACTCGTCCACATTAATCACAGGCAGGCCACTCCTAGAAGGAGAAAGGTCATCACACTCTGCCGAGATCATCACTAGATTCTCGTCGATGATAAATTTGATTTGTTGATGTAGCGTGGAAGGAACTGCCCCGGCCATGTGTATCCACGGCCTCCCCAATAACAGGTTATAACTGGCCGGAATGTCTAGGACTTGGAAAGAGATATCAAAAGTACAAGGTCCTATTTCCACCGACAATTCTATCTCTCCAATTGTATCCCTCCGGGAACCATCGAAGGCTCGCACCACTACATGACTGTCCCGTAGGCGCTTAGGATTGATGTTCATCTTCTGTAATGTACTGAGGGGACAGATATTCAACGCTGATCCCCCATCAATCAGCACCCCATTCATAATATAATCTGAGGAGATCACCGCAATATGTAACGGTTTTCGATGCCCCCTTCCCTCCTTGGGGATATCGTCGTCGGTAAATGATATTACATTACTTTCCAACAGATGGTCGACCAGATGGCTGAAACTTTCTTTGCCGATCTCCTTAGGAACATATGCCTCCTCCAGGTCTTTTGCCAGAATTTTGCAATGATCACTGGACGATAACACCAAATCCATGATTGATGTCAAGGTCGACTCCTCGCTTAATATCTGGATCCCTCTTGCTTCCGGATGATCCATCCTCTTCAAGAATTCTATGGCTTTCTCCTCGGAGATCTCTTCCTTTTTGTTTGCTTTGTATTGTCGAGCTTGGAAGATAGTTTCATTGAGGAGCTTAGAAGATAGGTTCAATTGCAAGCTGCATTGTCGAGCTTGGAAGATATTTTAATTGAGGAGCTTAGAAGATAAGTTCAATTGCAAGCTGCATTGTCGAGCTTGGAAGATATTTTTATTGAGGAGCTTAGAAGATAGGTTCAGTTGCAAGCTGCATTGTCGAGCTTGGTAGATATTTTGAGGGAATATGCCTAGAATATTCTAAGAATATTCTAGGGTGCAAAGTATAATATGCTGAGCCCTTAACGTGCAATTAGCGAAACTATATTTTCTTATAAATAGCAAGCTAAGTTCATTCATTCCTTACCATGTTCAAGAGCAATTCAAGAGCAAAAGTACTCTATACATATATTTTAAGAGAAGGAAAGGAAAAGCTTAGAGGATCAAAGTTCTAGAGCTTACACTTCAGGAGATTGAGCGAGGAATGAAAAATTAGCGTTAACATATTATCAATATTCAAGCAAGTCTACTTATTTGTTGAAATGCACTCTGTCCAATAACGTGTCTTATTTATGAAGTTTATTGTTATGCAAGTATTGTTTCTTTTGCACCTCGTGCATTAACATGCTTGTTATCTGTTATGTGTAACGTGTTAGTGATTGTTAATTTTCAATTGAAAACCATGTTAGTATCTGAGTTGAACAACTCTCTTGTATGGGCAGGAGTTTAAGATGTGTTAGGAAACCGATCTAACTATATTGTAGGTACCAATGTGGATAATTCAGTGTGGTTGTCGAATAGATCAAGGCACATTTATTGAGACATTGGTAGATGTATTGATGAGACGGGGAACTAATTCATTAGTTCACGGGTTAGGAACCACTCAGTCTACTATATTGATAATCCTTGAAATCTTGTATCAGCTTATTTTATATATATATCTTGAAAAGGTGATTTCTCTTCTCATATATATATATATATATATCTATTAGACTTGTTGGGCATTCTTATGCTTATTCTTGCAATTATCTTTTAAAAAAATTACAGCTAAGGAAGAATTACTAGACGATTCTGGTGGTACAAAGATAGTTGAAAATGTAGAAGTCATTTAAACTATGCTAGATTAGCATTATTGGCAATGTCTAGAAAGTTCTAACGAGGAAAGGGGTTAGGTTATTTAATTGCGTACCCTTTTAACGGAAAGCCCCCTCTTTCTTGGGAACTGCCTGGTTGCTAATACTGCAAGTCTCGGATACATAAATGGAGATTTATTTTTAAGTTTTTTAGGACTTATTTATAATAAGAACAAGTAACCTAGGAATGATGTAACACGAAAGAATGATATTATAATATTATCACTTTTTCGCATTATACTCTGATTATTAGAAGTCAAGATTTCTATATACAATTCAAATCAATTATATTGCGAGTTTTTTTTTATAGAAAACCTAATGTGTACATTACCTTTAAGTTAATGAATGTTATGAATAAAGTTGTACAAGTCAGCACGAAGTCTGACCTGGCTAAGAGAAGCTAGCAGGTGGATTTCGGGGCGTGACAATGTCTATGTCAATTGTTTCGACTGGACAGATGATGGAAGGATGAAATTAAGATGTTGTTGACCTTAGTGTAAGGCACAAGATGATGTTAGTTAATAAAAATGGACACAGGTTGGTGTCAGAACAATAGTTAGACATAGGTTGGTGTCAACCCAAAACAAAGGTAGTCGTTTAAGATATAGAGCATATTAGGTTGAATCTCTAAAGCACGCAAAGAGAATGGTGAGAAAAAAAGTATGAATGTTATAGATTTTTATTGGTGAGATAAATATATGAATGTTATAAATGTTTTAAAGGTGAAGGAAAATTATTATTCCTATTTATTCGAGATGCTTCACAACTATTGTTCAGTTGATGAAGAAAGATGATATCATTCTTAACTTTGTTGTTTATTTAACTTCTATGACTTGCTGAGCAATTAAATGCTCACTCTTGCAAATTCTAAAACTTTTGCAGCTGAAGTAGAAGGAATTGAAGGGCCAGATGATGTTAAGTGAAATACTTTCATTAAGGAAGAAGTTTTAATTGTATAAGAGTACACAATGTCTTCTAATTGTATTATTTAATGATGTAATATTCATCAGTAGTATGTATTGATGTTGTATAGGTTTTAGAACCTGGGATTAGATGAGTTATGTTGTAATAATAGAGTATTTACACTCATGTATATATAGATGTATGGAATAGGTAGTACCGTGGAGCACCAGATCCAGGGTTGAAGGTAGACTCAAATTTGGGGGCGTCACAATAGTTAATTTAAATCCAATCCAAATTGCTTTGGTGCAGACTCTTGTGATAAAACTGAGAAGAACAACCCTAGAAATAGGGGATATTATGTTGGTTGGGTAACTGACACATGCTATCAAAATACAGTATGAAGATGATGTTACGCATAACATGGGGTGTCGTTGGGTTGATCCCCTAATGATACTTTATGGAGAGTTCACAGTTTTTGTGACTATTGAACAAATTTGGAGTCCACGACTATTGAATAAATGTTATTTAGTTCATGCATTTTTTATGACCACTCAGTTATCTTTCAATAAATTTTGAAACCACATGAAACCTTGAGATTACAAGTTTTTTTATCTTGTGAAAATGTTATTGAACTCTTATTTGTTCATTAGAAATGTTATTCAGCTAATGTCAGATATTATTATCTTTTACTTGTATTCTTTATACTTGCTGAGCAATCTAGTTGTTCACTCTTGCGTCTGATATTTTTCAGCTAAAGCGAAAAGCCCTAAAGGTTCGGAGAAAGATAAAGGAAAAGGAAAAGCGAAGGAATAATTAATGTATTGTTGTAATAGAATAGTTTATATTAAATGATGTAACTTAATTTGTAATAGTTTATTAGAGTTGTATTATTTTTGTAAAAGTTTGTAATAGTAAGTTAGGTTTAGAACATGGGAAGGTTAAAAGACATGTTTTGTAAATTATTGTATTTATTTTTATATCTTTACATTTATGTTATTAGGTAGATGTTATGGATGATGATGAATAGTGAGCATCATATCTGTTGTACCTAGTACACGGATTTTAGGGGCGTCACACACGATCTCTAAAATAACCTAAAAGGAATAATCCCGGTGTCGACAAGCATATTCTAAAGATGAGGTAATAAATTATGAATTAAGGGCAAGCTGCCCAAAAGACCAATAGAAAAGAAGGAGAAAAAGTAAATTAGACTGTTCATGTAAAATAAGATTTTTCAATTTCAAAATAAAAATGAGATCGAAAAACTAAGTACGAAGAATATCTAAAAGTTTAGGAATGGATTAGGACACTTGAGTAAAACTAGAACTAGAAGGAATCCACTTAATGTTTTGAGAGAGAAAGACGTCTCTAAATAGAGGAGAGAAAGTTAATAAGGTTTGTAGACACCCAAAATTTTACACATGTACTTTAATATTGGCAGGAGGAAAAAAGTGTCATTTCACTCTAATGCCAAGATCCCCGAGCAAAGATTTTAAAACTCAGAATGAGTATACAAAGCTATCATGACAGCCTCCGAGCAAAAGAATACGCAAGGCAAGACGAATGACTAGCAGACATCTACCAAGGGATGATTTTTCCCCTTTTTCTTTATCTTCCCGAACTCAAAATTAGTCAAACTTAATGTCATTACGTATCTCTCGGAAAGATCTTTTCGAAATAGTATGGCACGTCTCCTAACTCTTCCCGAATTGAAAGTTATGGACGTTTCAGTACACAATATAAAAAATTAACTTTGCAACACGAAAACCGAGGTAAGTGGGCCCCACCCTAGGCCAGGCACAGGTGTACCCGCGACCAGCAGCAGGTATACTTGCGGCCAACCTAGGTGCTTATATAAGGTCAAAATTTCAGCATTTTTGGGGAGAGATAACATTTGTATAGAGGGAGAGTATTGTCTAGTGAGAGAAATAGAGAAAAACCTCACTAGATTCAAACTAGATCTAGTTTCATCCATCAAATATCTCATCAATTTAGAGTTAAATCTTCTAGATCCAAGCTCAAGGAGGAAGATTTCACCATCCCCAAGGTGAAAGGTTCAATCTTAATGTAAATTTTGTATAGATCTAGCCTAAATCTAATATATTATATCAATTGTTGTGCTTAAGATTTATTTATTTTCTGATTATTATTTTGTTGAGGCTCTCCTAGCATCCTAGATCTAGGGTGTGTGGATCCTATTATGGGATTAAGGATGTTAGTGTGACACCCTCAAACTCAGGTACTCTTACCTCGAACTTAGTACTCAAGATCCATACATCTAACTACCCTTACGGTACGTAAAAGCATAAATAAATACATTACAGAATAATGTTTAACTTATATAACAATCCCAGGTCTCATCAACCTTTAAGCTTATATACCAAGTCTTAATACAATAACATAAATATTGTTCTTATACAAAAGTTCTCACAAAATTAACATAATCTGAAGCTATTTGGCTACCTTAGCCTTGCCCTTATCCTTGCCAGAACCACTGGCCTTCTCCATCTTAACAGTAACATAAGTTATAAAGCAAGAATGAGCAACAAGTTTGCTCAGTAAGTATGTGACAATAATAGCTAACTGTTAGGTTTGTATATAGCGCAATCAAATTACATAAATAGTGCGAAAGCGCGATAAAACGAATTCTAAAATTTTTTATACAAACCATCACCAAGATCAATCTATGTGCTCAATTAACGATATAAACGAAAGAGATAGAGATTAAGAAATTATATCCTCGTAGAACCGTGCTTCCTCGGGTACAAGTTCAACTCCAATTCCTTCGCGTTCTCCTTGAATTTCACGGATGAGATCCCTTCCTTTGATCAACGTTAGCCACCCAAGTGTTTGGCCTCTAGAGGTGATCCACCAAGGAAGAATAGTTATTCAAGAAGTTGGGTATTAGCAAAACCCTAGTTTCTATCTCTATAAAAATTGTAAGTACTCTCCACAATCTAATGCAAGAGTGTGTAACCCTAATCTATGATAAGACTCCTCTTATTTATAGATGTAGGAATAACCCTTCCCTAAACTATTTAGGATTAGGGTTTCTATTATAATTCAACTCCTTTAATTAATTATGCTCCTAATCTAATTAGGAATTCATGGGAGACTACTTCTATTAATTAATTCCCAATCCCTATTAGGAATTAAATAATAGTAATAGTAATAATAATAATAAGACTCCTCTTATTAATTTATATTTAATATTTCCAGAATATTAAATAATAAATATTAAGCTATTTAATTTATTCTATCCCCATAGATTAAATTAAATACACTTAACTTATTATTACAATTATGTCATTTACTTCTTAAATAAATATTTTTCTTTTGCGGCGTGACCCTTTAGGTTCTCCATATTAAACCGGTTGTGAATAAATCAATTAGAACAATTCTAATTTTATTTAACTAAATAAATTAAACTATTTAATTCATTTAAATAAATAATATTTATTCTACAATAAGGGTAAGCCCCCTTAGCGATCAACGACTTTCCAGATAATATAGATTTCAACATTAATCACAAAAGAACCTTTCAGTGAATAGTTACCATACAATTCAATCCTTCTACCATACAATGTCCCAATTAAATATAAGACATGGATTTACTGTCAAGTCTTATTTTATTTAATTATATGTATTTCGATTCCCAAATGCACAACTCTAAATAATGCAAATTAGAAACTCCTTTCTAATTTCATTCTGCCTTGGCCAAGGACTACTGAGTTGTCATTTATCGAATCACATAGGACATTCATATCTTTTACTAGACGTGGTAGATTCTTTGTTGATCATTCACCTATCTCCATGTACAACTTATTATACCAAATCATACCCTTTGATATACCCTAAAGGTCTTAAGGGACATGTCAAAGTATAACTCATCATACACAAGATACTATGATGATCTCAAGTCCAAGGATCCCTTGTACTACTATCACTATAGGAATTCCTATTGACAGACGAGTAAAACTCTATTAGGTATTCCTTAGTGAGCCACGTTCAGTGAACTTATTCTCCAATAAACACCTACATACTTGCTTTAGTATCTCTACACAAATGATTATGAGATCAATCATCCTCTTCTTAAGAGCAAGCAACGTATGTACTAATCTATCCGGATTCACTAATCCCCTATTTATTAATCCAACGATTAGGAACGATTTTAGTTTGTGAGCTATCTTGAATTTAGATCTCATTAGCATGATCAAATATGATTGGCTTGTGTGCATACTACTTTCAATCTCCCATTTGCATTAAAGCCAATCGCCATGGTATCTAATACCCATCTTCTCTAAGTGACGATCAAACTGTTGTTGTGTTAAAGCTTTAGTAAATGGATCTGCAATGTTGTCTTGAGAGTCCACACGCTCCAGGGTGACATCTCATCTTTCAATGATCTTTCTAATCAAATGAAACCACCGCAACACGTGTTTGGATTTCTGATGAGACCTGGGTTCCTTAGCCTGCGCAACAGCTCCGTTGTTGTCACAAAATAAAGGTACAGCTCCTCTAATACTAGGAACCACTCTAAGTTCAGTTACGAACTTCTTCATCCAAACAGCTTCCTTTGCAGCTTCACTTGCAGCTATGTACTCTGCCTCTGTCACTGAATCAGCAACTGTTTGCTGCTTGGAACTCTTCCAACTCACTGCGCCACCGTTTAAGGTAAACACGTACCCTGAAACGGATTTACTGTCATCTTGGTCCGTTTGAAAACTTGAGTCTGTATAGCCCTCTAGTTTCAATTCAGACCCACCGTAGACAAGAAATACATCCTTAGTTCTTCTCAAGTACTTTAGGATGTTTTTCACTGCCTTCTAGTGCTCTTCTCTTGGATTCGACTGATATCTGCTCATTACACTAAGTGCATGAGCGACATCTGGTCTAGTACATATCATACCATACATGATAGATCCTATTGCGGAAGCATAAGGAATCTTACTCATTCGGTCTCTCTCCTCAGGTGTCTTTGGGGCCTGTTTCTTGGAGAGATGTATTCCATGGCTCATCGGTATGAGACCTCTCTTGGAATCTTCCATGCTAAACTTCTTTAGCATCGAGTCAATGTACTTTCCTTGGGTCAAGCCAAGCATCCTTATAGATCTATCTCTATAGATCTTTATCCCCAAAATATAGGATGCCTCACCCAAATCCTTCATGGAGAAGTGTTTAGATAACCAAATTTTGATCGACTGTAGCATAGGAACATCATTCCCTATCAGTAATATATCATCAACATATAATACAAGGAATGAAACAACGCTCCCACTAACCTTCTTGTACACACAAGGTTCATCCTCATTTTTAATAAAATCAAACCTTTTGATTATCTCATCAAAACGGATGCTCCATCTTCGAGAAGCTTGCTTCAATCCATAAATGGATCGTTGTAGCTTACAAACTTGGTTTGTTCCAACCGTTGAAACAAAACCCTCTGACTGTATCATATATACATTCTCCTCAAGCTCTCCATTGAGGAAGGCCGTTTTCACGTCCATTTTCCAGATCTCGTAGTCATAATAAGCTGCAATTGCAAGCAAAATCGGAATGGACTTGAGCATAGCTACTGGTGAGAAGGTTTCATTATAGTCAACTCCTTGTCTTTGTTTGAAACCTTTTGCAACCAGTCGGGTCTTATAGGTCTCTACCTTGCCATCTGCTCTAGTCTTTCTCTTAAAGACCCATTTACACCCAATAGGCTTAATGCCCTCAGGTGATGAAACCAAAGTCCATACTTGGTTTTCATACATGGAGTCCATCTCGGATTTCATGGCTTCTAGCCATTTCTCTGAGTCTTCACTACTCATAGCCTCTTCGTAAGTCAACGGATCATCATCATCTATGATGCGTACCTCATCATCATCCTCTATGATGAATCCATACCTTTCAGGTATCATTGGTACTCTTCCAGATATACGAATAGGTAGTGGTACAATAGGTTCTTCTACTTGGTCAGGTACCTGACTTTGATCCTGAGTATTTTGTGGTTCTTGAACTTCTTCAAGATATATCTTACTCCCACTGACCCCTTTGAGGATAAACTCCTTTTCCAAGAAGGTAGCGTGTTTCGCTAGAAACACCTTTTGATCAGTAGGATGATAGAAATAATATCCTAAACTTTCTTTAGGATATCCCACAAATCTACACTTGTCGGATCTAGTCTTCAACTTATCATGCTCAAAGACATAAGCTGGACAACCTCAAATCTTAACATGCTTAAGACTAGGTTTCCTCCCTGTCCATATCTCATATGGGGTCTTTGGGACGGATTTAGTAGGTACCTTGTTAAGCAGGTATGCAGCCGTTTCTAGGGCATAACCCCAGAAGGATACTGGAAGGTTAGTATAACTCATCATGGAACGAACCATGTCCAACAAGGTTCGATTTCTCCTTTCAGATACACCATTCAACTGTGGCGTCCCTAGTGGAGTCCATTGTGAGATTATACCATTTTCTTTGAGACAACTTAGAAACTCATTGGTCAAGTATTCACCTCCTCGATCCGATCAAAGTACCTTGATACTCTTACCAGTTTGCTTCTCTACTTCACTTCTGAATTCTTTGAACTTTTTAAACGATTCAGATTTGTATTTCATTAAATACAATATCTAAATCTAGAATGATCATCAGTGAAAGTAATAAAATAAGAATACCCTCCTCGTGCATTCGTTGTCATAGGTCTACATACGTCTGTGTGTACCAATGCTAACAACTCTGTAACTCTTTCTCCTTTTCCACTAAAAGGAGATTTAGTCATCTTACCCATGAGACAAGATTCACAAGTTGGATATGATTCGCAATCAGATAGTTCTAAAAGCCCATCTTTATGCAACTTGGTTAATCTTGTTTCATTGATATGACCGAGTCTATAGTGTCACATAAAGGTATAATTAACATCATCTCTTTTTCTTTTCTTAGTTTGTTCAATTTGAAGTATATTTTCATGCAAGTCAAGTATGTAAAGTCCATTCAGTAGATTGCCAACACCATATAAAACATTTTTATTATAAATAGAACAACTATTGTTCTTTATTATAATATCAAAACCATCCATATCCAATATAGAAATTGAAATAATGTTTCTAATGAGGGTCGGAACATAATAACAATTATTTAAACTAATGAACTTGCCCGAAGGCAGTGCTAAACAATAAGCCCCTACAGCTAATGCAGCAACCTTTGCTCCATTTCCCACTCGTAGGACGACTTCATCCTTGTTCAGCTTTCTACTTCTGCTTAGTCCCTGCATATTATTAAATATGTGAGAACTACAGCCGGTATCCAATACCCAAGTAGAATTTTGACTTTCAGCAAAATTAATTTCAATCATGAACAAACCTAGATCGGAAGTTGAAGCTTCTCCAAGCTTCTTCTGGTCCGCAAGATACTCCTTACAATTCCTCTTATAGTGTCCCGGCTTATTGCAATGGTAGCAAATTCCTTTGCTATCTGGATCAGGTTTCTTTTTATCCTTTCTCTTCGCCTTGCCCTTAGCCTTTTTGTTTTTCTTCTTTTCAGAAGATACCTTGGGCCTCTTCCTTTTCTTGGAAGAATCATCCACTAGTAAGACTTGGTTCTTGTTGGATGAGAAGTGACCTTCAGCAGTTTTCAACATGTTAAGTAACTCAGGCAAGCTGACGTCCAACTTATTCATGTGAAAATTCACAACATATTGTGAGAAGGTGTCCGGGAATGACTGTAAGATCAAATCTTGACTTAACTCCCCATCCATCACGAACCCAAGCTGTCCAAGTTGTTCAATCAGATTGATCATCTTAAGGACATGAGTCTCAACAGCAGTGCCCTCGGTCATACGAGATCGGAAGAGCTCCTTAGATATCTGATATCTAGCAGTCCTACTTTGCTCACCATACAACTCCTTGAGGTGCAACAATATAGTAGGAGCATCCATAGTTTCATGCTGATGCTGAAGCTCGTTACTCATGGATGCGAGCATGATGCATTGAGCCAAGATTGCATCATCTTGCCACTTTCTGAAAGTAGCAATCTCTTTCTCAGAGGCTGTTTCTACAACATTTGCAGGGACTGGCGAATTTAGGACATAAGAAATCTTTTCAGCAGTGAGAACAATTTTCAGATTCCTTAATCAGTCCGTGTAATTCGGTCCGGTCAGTTTGTTAGCATCAAGTATGCTACACAGTGATAGTGAGTTTGAAATTTTTAAATTCTGCATGTGAAATAGACAACATGTTAGCATACATTTATTTAATTAATTACCAAAATAAATTAGGTCTTTATTTAAATTGGTATCTCCCACTATTTTCATCAAACTATATTATCCTCAATATATATAGTTCGACAAATCTAATTAAAGTTTTGCTAGTGAGATTAAGGACTCCATTTCAAATGTATATAGCCTTGTGATGACACAACAAACGATATATAAATAAATAGGTAGACAAATATTGTCAATTACATCACTATGTAACTCCTTTTATTTTGCCTCTTAGATTATTTTGATCAAGTGGTGACACATCCGAATCAAAATTATCCAAGTTAGGTCCAACCTAGCACTTCCATATATTCGAAAGAAAAACACTGTCCTTGTGGTGACACAACAAAACAACATCGTTCAGTCTATTTATAAGCATCAAATGTGATAAAGCAACATCTTAAATATTTAATACTTGCCTTGTGGTGACACAACAAACTCATATTAAACATTTAATACTCTATTGCTTTACCATGCTAGAAGGCGACGTTCGATATTCCAAATATCTTTGAACGCTTAGGACTTAATATGATTTCTTTGAGGGGTTTATTATTATTAGTCTCATCTTGTTTAGCGCGCATGCACACACACACACACACACACACATATATATATATATATATATATATATATATATATAAAATACGCGTCATATTATTTTACATGCGAAGCATGTTGGATAATATATAATCTATATATAGTAAGCATGCACATAGAATACTATATTCTACCTGGATTGATTATGGGCTTTTATTCTAGTTTGGTTCACTAGAGCCACCAAGTGAACCAAAAGGTCAAACCTAGGGTGCACGAATAAAATTTAAATATAACTATTACATTTAAACCCGGGCTCCATTACAAACGGGTCTTCATGCGCTCCTTGCTCCTTTGTCTCGAATTCTTCAAAATTAATTCTAACTAGTCCTATTACATAACTATTTACAATAAATAGAAACCTTAATCATCAGTCAAGGGGAAGTACATAGGAGGGAGATAGAATTAAATTAAGAAAAATTAGAGAAGACGAGGTATGCAGACCCCATTTATAAAAACCCATACATTCAAGCATCCACTAAAATAAATCCAATCACACATTGGTCAATAGTCCATAATCAATCCCTATTTATCATCATACATATCTCTATATGTATCAATAAATAACATTCATCTCATGAATAATAAAACCATTCCATATATGCATTGATATCAATTAATGGGCAAAAATTTTGCTAATATTTAGTTTTGAAACAAAATAAACTCTTTTATTTTAATCAAAAACCAAATCCAAATTAAACTCCTTTAATTTTAGCAATCTGAAATCTTATTCCAGATAAAATAAACATCTTTATTTTAAACTTATATCAATTAAATATACCATTTATGTTAATTGAGAAAAACAAAAAAAATTCAAAGTCTGCACACCGGCGCGGCCGCGCTCCAAATTGAACTAGGAGCGGCGCGGCCACGCTGCACCCCCAGAAACGTTTCCTAGGTTAGGGCGCTGCCGCGCTCCAGAATGAACTCGACGCAGATTCAGAAAAAAATTTCCAGCCCAAAAATTTCGATCCAATCGCATACCATACACACATGGAATCATCAAAATCGATAATTAGCACAAGATTAGGCTCTGATACCACTGTTAGGTTTGTATATAGCGCGAACATGCAATCAAATTACATAAATAATGCGGAAGCGCGATAAAACGAATTCTAAAATTTTTTATACAAACCATCACCAAGATCAATATATGTGCTCAATTAACGATATAAACGAAAGAGATAGAGATTAAGAAATTATACCCTCGTAGAACCGTACTTCCTCGGGTACAAGTTCAACTTCAATTCCTTCGCGTTCTCCTTGAATTTCACGGATGAGATCCCTTCCTTTGATCAACGTTAGCCACCTAAGTGTTTGGCCTCTAGAGGTGATCCACCAAGGAAGAATAGTTATTCAAGAAGTTGGGTATTAGCAAAACCCTAGTTTCTATCTCTATAAAAATTATAAGTACTCTCCACAATCTAATGTAAGAGTGTGTAACCCTAATCTATGATAAGACTCCTCTTATTTATAGATGTAGGAATAACCCTTCCCTAAATTATTTAGGATTAGGGTTTCTATTATAATTCAACTCCTTTAATTAATTATGCTCCTAATCCAATTAGGAATTCATGGGAGAGTACTTCTATTAATTAATTCTCAATCCCTATTAGGAATTAAATAATAGTAATAGTAATAATAATAATAAGACTCCTCTTATTAATTTATATTTAAAATTTCTAAAATATTAAATAATAAATATTAAGCTATTTAATTTATTCTATCCCCATAGATTAAATTAAATACACTTAACTTATTATTACAATTATGCCATTTACTTCTTAAATAAATATTTTCCTTTTGCGGTGTGACCCTTTACGTTCTCCATATTAAACCGGTTGTGAATAAATCAATTAGAACAATTCTAATTTTATTTAAATAAATAAATTAAATTATTTAATTCATTTAAATAAATAATATTTATTCTACAATAATGGTAAGCCCCCTTAGCGATCAACGACTTTCCAAATATTATAGATTTCAACATTAATCACAAAAGAACCTTTCAGTGAATAGTTACCGTACAATTCAATCCTTCTACCATACAATGTCCCAATTAAATATAAGACATGGATTTACTGTCAAGTCTTATTTTATTTAATTATATGTATTTCGATTCCCAAATGCACAACTCTAAATAATATAAATTAGAAACTCCTTTCTAATTTCCATATGCCTTGGCCAAGGACAATTGAGTTGTCATTTATCGGATCACATAGGACATTCACATCTTTTACTAGACGTGGTAGATTTTTTGTTAATCATTCACCTATCTCCATGTACAACTTATTATACCCAATCATACCCTTTGATATACCCTAAAGGTCTTAAGGGACATGTCAAAGTATAACTCATCATACACAAGATACTATGATGATCTCAAGTCCAAGGATCACTTGTACTACTATCACTAAAGGAATTCCTATTGACAGGCGAGTAAAACTCTATTAGGTATTCCTTAACGAGCCACGTTCAGTGAACTTATTCTCCCCTTTGATATACCCTAAAGGTCTTAAGGGACATGTCAAAGTATAACTCATCATACACAAGATACTATGATGATCTCAAGTCCAAGGATCACTTGTACTACTATCACTAAAGGAATTCCTATTGACAGGCGAGTAAAACTCTATTAGGTATTCCTTAACGAGCCACGTTCAGTGAACTTATTCTCCAATAAGCACCTACATACTTGCTTTAGTGTCTCCACACAAATGATTATGAGATCAATCATCCTCTTCTTAAGAGCAAGCAACGTATGTACTAATCTATCTGGATTCACTAATCCCCTTTTTAGTAATCCAGCGATTAGGAACGATTTTAGTTTGTGAGATATCTAGAATATAGATCTCATTAGCATGATCACCATCATGATTCTAAAAGCATTACTCAAAACTATGGGTTTATAACATTTAATATGACAGCACTATGTAGATAATGTAAAATGCCTTTTAAGAAATCAATTCTTTTATTAATAAATGAATAAGATTACAAAGTATATGCTACATCATATCAAATATAATTGGCTTGTATGCATACTACTTTCAGTTTACTTGTACAAAACAAAGAGGGTACAAGTTAAGAAACTTGGTCAATATGTGTGTAGTTAATATAACAACGATTAGAAAACTTGCACAATATACAAAGTTGTGTAAGTTAGGGAACTTGCCTGAGTAGTCGACTAATTCCCGACCTTAACTTCTTATCCTTTGAATAACCTATGATTATCAGAGTCATTATAATAGTTAATCTCTATAATTCCCACATATAACTCTAATCAATCTATCCTACTAGCCTCATACAATTAGGACTCACAAACCTATCTACTCACATTCTATTTAACTCATTATGTTATTATTCATTCCTCCTTTTATCGCATTCACTAGCCTTCACTTACAAATAAAATGATCTTTCATTAATCCGCTTGTTTAATACCTAATGAGAGTTATCTCTCCATTCCATTAATCCACAATTAAATAACTTTTAATATTATTCAATCGTTTATAAATTTTTAATTATTATATTTCTTTTTATAAAAAAAATTCTTTTCTGACCCGGTTTGACCTGGATCCGGTCAACTAAAAACCGGCCCAGCGCCCCAGAGCTGGGTTTATGCTGTGGGCCAGCGCCCCGGCGCTGAAGGTCAGAGTACTCAAGTTGAGTTTTTCAACATTTTTGATTTCCACCTCTTTTGATTCAATCTTGCATAACCTTTTCATTACACATCCAAATGAGTTCAAACCACTTCCATTATCTCATAAACTTATATATCTTTAACATTTAATTTCTTAAACAATTTTTCTAAAATATTTATTAATCCAAAATTATTGATTTTTCAAGATAGAGTTCCATTTTGACATGTTTTGCTAAATATTTCATCACGAGTTCATTTTAACTCCGATTTTCATGATTCCACTTAGAGTGTTCTCGTATTTTATAGAGGTTCAACATAAGATTTTTAGATCAAGTACATAGCTCACACATTTATGCCATTTAACAACAAATCTCATATTTTCAAGTCTTATAACTTAGACTATTAACACAACTTCAACATATGAACATTTTTACACATCAAAACATGGTTTAATCACAAAACCTCCAACATAAATCACCTTATGTCTTCGAAATCCACCATGATTCCCACGCACCAAATCCTCCCACAACCACGCATGGCAAGATTATCTATATAACTAACTTTACTTATAAACTTAAATATATTCTAGGGAGAAGCATTGTACCTTCTATGAGCTCTTTTCCTCTTGGAGATGAACTTGTAAAAGGTCTCCACTTTCTTTCTCTTCCAAGACTCCTCTTGAATCACCAACTTGAAAGAACTTCCCCTAGATTTCTTCTTTTTCTCTCACTCTCTCACTATTCTCTCTCTAGCAACTTAGCCAATTTTCAAGCAACTTTGCTCAATGAATTGGGAACTCCTATTTATAGGAGAATTCCCATACGTATAATATCCATATACATGTATAATACACGTATTTAACTACCATAAGATTGCTTTATCCAATGGTCGCTCAAGATTAGGTAAAAAGCCTAACCTAAGCTACCTTTAGGGCACATCCTTACTCATGATTTCTACTACATGGCCTAAGCAAATAAAAAAAATGTCCATCATGGCTAGCTAGGGCCTCTTGGCCGGATTTTGGGGGAGGAGGAAGTACTATGTCCATTTTCTTTTTCTTATTTCCCACATGGTGCTTTCTAGAAGTTGGACCTCCTCATTGGATTATAATTGGGCCATTAACATGAACTCATTTTATTCATATTGGGCTTCCCACACTTAAGTGTAGGATAAAATTATTGGGCCAAAAAGTCATCCTACTAACTTCATTAGTAAATAAAGTTTTGGGCTATTTAATTCCAATGCAAGTTTGCATTCCTTAGTCCACCCAATACTAATTCATATTAGACCAATACACATAATCAATAGAATTTAATTATTCTTTATTGTAGAATTAACTAGCTATCATCTTGGGTTTTATTTCTCATTCTCTTCCATGAATTAATCACACACTTGATTAATCCATCATCTTAATTATTCATCAAGCTATACAAGGCTTATTCTCCCAAGTTTAGTTAATTCCTAACTTAAGCTTGTCACATATTCTCATAATTTATAATCTCATATTTAATCAAATTCTTATTCATGGAATTTTCTATTTCCATATCTTCTTATCACATAAGTTCACATACACACATAAATGCACACAACATTTTCAATTCATAATTCATTATACAAAATTCTAGGTTATTACAGTTAGAGAGGATTTCTCATGGATGTAATCTCCTCCTAACCACCCGATGATATCCCATTGTTGATTTATTGATTTTATTGCGAAATTGACTCCTTTTTACCGATTATTTTGCTCGAGTTTGTTTTAAGGTTAAAGTTTTAATCTTTATGCTAGATCTAGCTTGGATCTAGTCGGATCTAGTTATTTTCTCTATTTTCTGTTGATTTTTAGGTCACCCGCATATCCTAGAATCATATCTAATGGTAAAGGGATCCCACCTTTTAGCCGTCAAGGGATTCTAACAATTGAATCACCTGATAGCCAATTTGGGATATATTATCTATTAGATCCCGATTATGTCATCGCTAAATCTATTGAACGCTAGATCTATAGATCTCATTTCCTAGATTCTAGATTCCTTCATTAGATCTAGTCGATACGTAATAGTCCTTCGGAATGTTGGTTTCGTTGTGCAATTTATGGATTAGAGTCTTTGGGAGCCCTTTTCCTAGATTTTAGCTTTCATTTCGATATATCTGTTAGGTTTGTATAACGCGAACATGCAATCAAATTACATAAATAAAGCGAAAGCGCGATAAAATCAGATTTTAAAATTTTATGCAAACCATCACCATGATCTTTCGTTATGCACAATTATTAATTAAACGAAAGAGATGGATAATAATAATTATACCCTTGTAGAATTTTAGCTTCCTCAAGTACAAGTTCACCTCCAATTCCTTCGCGTTCTCCTTGAATTCTACCGATTAAATTCCTTCCTTTGATCAATATTAGCCACCCAAGTGTTTTGCCTCTAGAGGTGATCCACCAAGGAATAATACTTGTTCAAGAAGATGAGTGTTGGCAAAACCCTAGTTTCTATCTCTATAGAAATTGTAAGTACTCTCCACAATTCTTATGTAAGAGTGTGTAACCCTAATCTATGATAAGACTTCTCTTATTTATAGATATAGGAAAACTCTTCCCTAAACTATTTAGGATTAGGGTTTCTATTCTAATTAAACTCCTTTAATTAAATTAAACTCCTAATCTAATTAGAAATTCATGAGAGAGTACTTCTATTAATTAATTCTCAATCCCTATTAGGAATTAAATAATAGTAATAGTAATAATAATAATAAGACTCCTCTTATTAATTTATATTTAATATTTCCAAAATATTAAATAATAAATATTAAGCTATTTAATTTATTCTATTTTCATAGATTAAATTAAATACACCTAACTTATTATTACAATTATGTCATTTACTTCTTAAATAAATATTTTTCTTTTGCGGTGTGACCCTTTAGGTTCTCCATATTAAACCGGTTGTGAATAAATCAATTAGAACAATTCTAATCTTATTTAAATAAATAAATTAAACTATTTAATTCATTTAAATAAATAATATTTATTCTACAATAAGGGTAAGCACCCTTAGCAATCAACGACTTTCTAGATAATATAGATTTCAACATTAATCACAAAAGAACCTTTCAGTGAATAGTTACCGTACAATTCAATCCTTCTACCATACAATGTCCCAATTAAATATAATACATGGATTTACTATCAAGTCTTTTATTTAATTATTTATATTTCGATTCCCAAATGCACAACTCTAAATAATGCAAATTAGAAACTTCTTTCTAATTTCATTCTACCTTGGCCAAGGACTACTGAGTTGTCATTTATCGAATCACATAGGACATTCACATCTTTTATTAGACGTGGTAGATTCTTTGTTGATCATTCACATATCTCCATGTACAACTTATTATACCCAATCATACTGTAGACACCCAAATTTTGCACTTCGTATACTAACCCTAACAGGAGGGCAAATTCGGGAAATGAACCGGCCTGTGAGAGCAAAGGATGGACAAGTGCGAACATTCGACGCCACCGCGACGATTTACAACCGAAACTAACGTGACAACAAGGCTGTCCAAATTGTGCATTCCCGGATGATATGGCGTATCTTCTAGTAATTCCCGGACTGCAAAATACAAGCCTGTCGGCGAGAACCGACGTCACTACCTGAGAATCGAGGCGTAGCACGAAAATCGAGAAAGTCAAGCCAGCTAGCCGCGGATTGATCTGCGGCCAATGAGTGCGCCTTTTGAAAACACGAAACTCGAAACACGGGAACCGAAAATCAGCTGAGTGGGGGGTTGGCGGCTAGCCGCAGATCCATCTGCGGCTGCTTTGGCCAGCCTATTTCAGCTCATCCCCTCATCAGCATACAGAAGGCTGGAAACAGGCGGAGAAGAAGAAAAAACAGCAGCAGATCAGCTCTGGAAAAGAGAGAAAAATAGGAGAATTTTGCAACAAAAAGAGGAGAGAAAGGAGAGAAAAGAGAGGAATAATACTCTTTTGATTTGATTGTATCACATATACTTCTCCTTCTATTCAAAATACACAAGTTTACATCCACTTTGATATCATTTGCAAGGTGAAAATCTCCTTATTTTTGCAATCTCTATCATATCATTTGGTCAAATTAAATGTAGTTTTCATGTAATTTATGATAGAACAACGAATTAGGGATTATTAGTGAGGGTTCTATCGGAACAAAATTCTTCCTAATAACCCGATGATATTCATTTATTGATTTTTTGTTTGTTTTACGGTGCTATATTGGCGTGATTCCTTTGGATCGCTATTTTAGGATGTCTTGGTATTGTTAGATTATCCGTGTTGGTTATTTCTTGTAATATCCGGTTGTGGGTGTGTGGAAATTTGGGTGTGAGCCTAGGAAAGCGACCCTGTGGTCCAAATCCGATGATGGACGTCTTTTAATGTAGATAGTAGGAATGATGTAGTTTTCATTGTACATATGTAATCGCCGGGCCTTAAAACGACGCCAAGGCGAGAATCGTGGTTAAGGCCCCGTCATAGTGAAAGTATGCGATTGTGGGCGTTTGGGGTTATTTTGATGGCTTACATGCCCATGAATAGCCACAACGCATTTTAATGTTTGGTTTGATTTATGACACGAAATTGATTTCAAAGCTAAACGATAAGGATTTTCATAAAATCAATCAAACTAGGTTATTAGACTCACGAGGCTAAAAATTGGGAGTGCTAATGAACGTTGATTCCTTTTAACGAGAAGGCAAAAGAAAGATCGTGTTCAAATATCACAAGAATGGTTTTATGAAAGTAAATGGTGATTTTATTAAACCGTTGTGTATAGGGTTAAAGAGATCCTGGAAATTGCCTATTTGTTTTTGTTTATAAAGGCAACGTATAGGTCTCGATTCCTATTTTGATGAAGGTTTAAAAAACTCTTATTTTACCAAAACGACGCCCAATGGAAAATCCCACGACTTTTGACCATTAAAATCAAACCTTTTCTCATAAGCTTTCTCGTGTAAACCGAAGGATATTCTAAAGCATCCCCAAAAGAAAACACGACTTTTTCGAAAACCCAAATATTTTCTTCATGCAAACTCACCACCACATTCGTATAGGCACACACATACACACACACGCGCACACATACACGTTTCATGAATTAAAGGATGGGAAAGTATCAAGATTGCGGTAACCGTGTTTCACGGAAGTCGGGGGGTGCCTAATACCTTCCCCCCGCTTAAGCAAGCCCCCGAACTCTATGAATCTCGGTTTGCAGACCAATTAATATGGAGTCACACATGAGCCATCGAGTTATAAAAAAACGAAAACTCAGATGAGTTGGTACATCCATTTCAAATATACCAACTGGCGACTCTGGTTAATTGGCTCATCATAAAAAACGATCTTTCAAAACCCCGTCGACATTAATGCCGACCTTTTCCAAAAAATCATTCAATCAAAAGGCTAAAATTTTAAAAGACAAAAAACCGGCGTCGACAGCTGGCGACTCTGCTGGGGACATTAGAGGGCTTAAGCCGCGTTCTAATCTTGATGCTATCCTATCCTTTAAAAATTCACAAAATGTGTGTGTGTACGATATTTTGATTTTTTTCTTTTGTTGTGTGAATGTGTGTTTTGCCCAATAAATGAATGATTTGAATGGGATTGTTTTACTTTAAAGTAATCATTTGCATACGGTGAGGACGATGAATATGAATGTATGTTGAGAGTGTACCTCCTCCTGAGGCAAACCTGTCGGTTGCTTATTACTGGACTCGAAGGGGCTGCTCCCCGGAGATGGCTCAGGAAACGCACCACCCAAATCCGCTCCAATCGAAAGGATTCAGACGAGTACATTGCGAAGATTTGTGGACCTTCATGCCAAAAAGCCCGCGAGAGTAACCTTAGGATAGGTCAACCTCAGATTAACCCAGCGCAGGAAAAGTCTCTTCATGCCCTTTTACATTCGTGCGTATAAATGTCATGGTCCCATTCCATATTCATATATGCCTCCCCTCTTGTCAAAAGAAATTACTAACATCTATGTTTTGTAGGGAACAACTGGGGAAGCATAATAAGTCGAGTCTAGCATTTATTATTGCAATAAGGGATCGATGACATGTTGTTTTGCAGAGAAAGATTAAAAAACCCAAAACACAAAAGTTACAGCTTTAGCATGCATCCATATCCTTTCATTGCCCAGGACTAAACTTCGAACCGTTGTTTCTGTAGGATTGCTCCTCAAATGCGTTTGCAATCTAAAAGGGCCCAGGTTTCCACATCTGAAATGGCTGATCTTCCACCTACTAATCCTGGTTCCATATCTCGTGAGGAATTTGATGATTTCAAGAAACAGATGTTGGAGATGGCCATAATGCTGAAGGAGCAATTGCTACATAGACAGGATCCACCTAAAGAGGATCCACCCCAACCTAAGGGCGAACCCGTCGTCCCAAAGGTCATTCCTATACCTGACCGGACAGTGATTACTATCCCAGAGGAAGGAGACACTGATGACCTGCGAAAGAAAATGAAACAAATGGAGGAAACTATCCAATCTCTGAAGGGCATAGGGTCCCTAGGCAGGGTGAACTATTCAGATCTATGTGTCTTCCCCGGAACCAGATATCCTGAGAAATTAAAAATCCCCGAATTTGAGAAATACAATGGAAAGGGGGATCCTTATACACATCTGAAAATTTACATTGGGGAGCTTAGATCTTATGCAGAAGACGAGGGTCTAAGGATGCAATTATTCCAAAAAAGCCTGACGGGAGAAGCGAGAATCTGGTATGCCCGTCTTGATAATGCCCGGATCCACAATTGGGAGGAGTTGGCCCACACCTTTTTAACACAATATAGCTTCCAGGCACAAATGGCCCCTGATAGATATCAAATGACAAAAATCAAGAAACAACCAAGGGAATCTTTCAGGGATTATGCACAGCGATGGAGCGGTATGGCTACACAGGTGAATCCCCCAATGAGCGAGTCGGAGATGGTGATGACCTTCGTGGATATTCAAGAGGCACCTTATTATGAGCGGGTTATATCAGGGATTGGTAGACCTTTTGTCGAGATGATTAAACACGGAGAAATGGTGGACATGGGGTTGAAGTCTGGCAAGATCCGGGATCTCACGACTTTGGAAACAGCTGCAGAGCAAATCCAAAGCGGAAATTATGGCAGCACTTCCCGTAGGGTCCAAAAGAAAAAGGAAGAGGATGTTTCCCTCATCCTACAGGGATCATCTAGAAAGGCAGAAAATAGTCCTCCAGTACAGATGCAGAGAGTGGGGCCATCCCGACAGCCTAACTTCACTGATCAGAGGGCGGATGGGCGAAGGAGATTCGAGTCCTCGAGAAACCGAGTGTTCACCCCACTCGGGGATCCTCTTGAGCTGGTGTTGGCAGTATTGATGGCCCAGAGGAAAATAGTTGATTTGGCACCCCCGAGTGACCCAAAGGGAAGAAGGTTTGACCCAAGCAAGCGATGCGCATACCACTCGGGTTCCCCTGGTCATGATACGCAGGATTGTTGGACGTTGAAGCATATAATTCAGAACTTGATTGATAGTGGAGAAATCGTGGTGGAAAAGCCAGACTCCCCGAATGTCAAAGTCAATCCCCTGCCAAGGCATGATGGAGGAGGGGTCAATGTGGCGGAAGCCAGTGAACCCGAGGAGCCGTCAAGGCTGAATTATGTAAAGAAAATCAATGAAATGATCAACATGATAAGTGATCACGGGAATACACGGGGAGCGCCAATTAGACTGGCAGGGGTAAGCAGACATATCATGGAGGGGCCTGTCATGTTAGCAGCTCCGAAACCCCTCACCCTTACAGCGAGACCGCAAATCCCTGTCCACAGTCTGAAAATGGTACTATGGAATTATGGGGGAGTTCAGAGGAAGCGGTCAGTTGTGCTTCTATAACATCGAGGGGGAATCCCCTGTATCTCCCTGGGCGAGTCCTTGAAAGCAAGACGAAGAAAAATGAAAAAATATCCGAGGAGAAAGCCCTGGAATTCTTAAGAAAGTTGGATCATCCGGAAACAAGGGGGATCCAGATATTAAGCGAGGAGTCGACCCTGACATCAATCATGGATTTGGTGTTATCGTCCAGTGATCACTGCAAAATTCTGGCAAAAGTCCTGGAGGAGGCATATGTTCCCAAAGAGATCGGCAAGGAAAGTTTCAGCCATCTGCTGGACCATCTGTTGGAAAGTAATGTAATATCATTTACAGATGATGATATCCCCAAAGAGGGAAGGGGGCATCGAAAACAGCTACATATTACGGTAGTCTCCTCAGGTTATATCATGAATGGGGTGCTGATTGATGGGGGATCGGCGTTGAATATCTGTCCCCTCAGTACATTGCAAAAGATGAACATCAATCCCAAGCGCCTACGGGCCAGTCATGTAGTGGTGCGAGCCTTCGATGGTTCCCGGAGGGATACAATTGGAGAGATAGAGTTGCCAGTGGAAATAGGACCTTGTACTTTTGATATCTCTTTCCAAGTCCTAGATATTGCGGCAAGTTATAACCTGTTACTGGGGAGGCCATGGATACACATGGTCGGGGCAGTTCTTTCCACGCTACACCAGCAAATCAAACTTATCATTGACGGGAATCCGGTGACGATCTCAGCAGAGTGTGATGACCTTTCTCCTTCCAGGAATGGCCTGCCAGTGATTAATGTGGACGAGTCGGCGGCACCTGCCAGTTTTCAGACGCTGGAAATCAGCACTCCCCACTACCGATGCCTGGGGCTCCAACCATAAAACCTAAGGTCTCTCCAGAACTTACCTTTGTTGCAAAGGAAATGATGAAAATGAAATTCCAACCTGGACAGGGGTTAGGAAAGAGCAGTCAAGGAATCACCGAGCCCATTCAACTACCCCATCAGATAGGTAAAGCAGGGTTGGGGTATCATGAAGGCGTAGCACGGAGACACCATCAAGGTGCGGCTCCGACTCGACTGGCTGGAAATCCGATGACCAAGGTCGACAAAGAAGGAGGGACTAGAAAGCTTGTGGTTGGGGCAGGGGATGAAGATTTGACCCCTACCAGTGATGAGTCGACCAAGAGGGAAAGTTTCCTACAAGAGGTCGCGCAAAAGTTTGAAACCAGGTGCTATATCTCCGGACATTTAACAAGCAATGGAGAGGGGAAGGATGTTGTCACGCCACCGGGAGCCCAACAAGGTCTACCTGTCATTGATTGGGCAGGGCTAATTATTCCTGAAGAAGGTAAGAAGAGGGACTCAGGCGACGTAGCCGTAATCATCGGGGAAGTTTCCAATGTGAAGCCCCCTTTTATCCAGTGCATTTCATCTGACCTGACCGTCGACAACTGGAGCATGAAACCAGTAATATCCAAACAAGGGTAAAACCCGACATCAGGGTGGTAGACCACAGAGGATGGGAGGATGAAGAAGTTTATTTTTTTGTTGTTGTTTTGTATTTTGCATAATTATGTCGTTTCGTCATGTTATCTGAAAATGTGATCGTTGTGGAAAATAACTTATATATGACAAATATTTTGTTTCATGTCAGGTGTACCAATTTGAGCAATCCTTGCCTAACAAACGGTCTTTCAAATTTGAATGATGATTATGATTTTGACATTGAGCTGGATTTCGATTTGATGGGCATTGAGCAAGACGAGACAGATTACGACGACGCGCCTTATGAGATCAAAGGATGGGTCGAGGATAAACCCAAACCCAACTTAGACCAAACCATCACCATAGATATCGGAACCCCGGACAAGCCAAAAGAGCTCAAGATAGGGACAGACCTTACCCCTAGCCAGAAAGCAGAAATAACTGAGTTGCTAAGCCAGTATGAGGATGTCTTTGCCTGGTCTCATGAGGATATGATCGGTTTGTCCACAAACATTGTGGTACACCGGTTGCCCATCAAGGAGGGTTTCAGGCCTGTCAAGCAGAAACTAAGAAAGTTGAAACCGGAGTGGAGCTTGAAGGTGAAGGAGGATATCATCAAATAGTTCAGGGCGGGAATCATTACGGTGTCCACTTACCCAGAATGGCTGTCCAATGGAGTCCCGTGGCTAAGCCTGGAGGGAAGGTGAGGGTATGTGCAGATTATAGAGATCTAAATAAGGCCAGTCTCAAGGATAACTTCCCGGTGCCTTTCATACACATCCTAGTGGATAACACGGCCCAGTACGAGATGTACTCTTTTGTTGATTGCTTTGCGGGGTATCATCAGATAATGGTGGCGGAAGAAGATCGAGAAAAGACTACGTTAATCACCCCTTGGGGCACTTTCTGCTATAGACGATTGGCTTTCGGTCTCACAAACGCGGGGGCTACTTATCAGAGAGCCATGATGGCCCTGTTCCACGACATGATGCACAAGGAGATAGAGGTCTACGTGGATGACATTATCGTGAAGTCAAAGGTAGAATCTGACCATATAACCCATCTCAAAAAGTATAATTTGAAGCTCAATCCGGCGAAGTGTGCTTTCGGAGTGCAATCGGGCAAGCTCTTGGGATTCCTGGTTAGTGATCGGGGCATTGAGTTGGATCCGGCGAAGATTAAAGCCATTGTGGATATGCCAGCACCTTACACTGAGAAGGAAATAAGAGGATTCCTTGGAAGAATAAACTTCATCAGCCGTTTCATATCCCACTTGACGACTACATGCGAGCTGATTTTCAAACTATTAAGGAAAGATGCCTCCCAAGAGTGGAATGAACAATGTCAGGAAGCCTTTCAGACCATTAAAAAGCAGCTGACAGAGGCACCAGTGCTGGTACCTCCGAAGGATGGGATCCCTCTGTTTATGTATATCGGTCAATGCCATTGCGATGGGATGTATGCTGGGACAGAAGAATGAGGCAGGTAAAGAGCAGGCCATCTATTATCTCAGCAAGAGATTTAGCCGATGTGAACAAAATTACACTCCCATCGAGAAGACCTGTTGTGCTTTGGCCTGGGCTGCAGGGAGATTACAGCATTACCTCCATGGGCATACTACGTACCTGATATCGAGAATGGATCCCCTGAAATATATTTTTGAAAGGCCCACGCTGAACTGTCGACTGTCAAGATGGCAGTTAATCTTACAACAGTTCGACATGGTATACGTAACTCAGAAAGCCATGAAAGGGCAGGGAATTGCGGATCAGTTGGCGGAAACGCCGTCAAGAGGGATGGAGCCCTTAGAAACTCCGTTGCCAGGCGAAGATATATTTTGGGTATTACACACGAAATGTGATGACGAGGGGCAGTTCTGGAAGCTGTATTTTGATGGTGCCATGAATGTCGAAGGGGCAGGAGCCGGAGCAATCCTGGTCTCTATCACCGGAAAACAATATCCTGTGGCCACTAAATTGCAGTTCAGCAATTCGAACAACACAGCTAAGTACGAAGGATGTATATTGGGACTCTGTTTTGCCCGCGATATGGGAGTGAAGAGACTAGCGGTGTTTGGGGATTCGGAACTGGTAATCAGACAGGTGATCGGGGTGTACAACACAAAGGAGCTCCGGCTACTTCCATACCATCGTTGTGTTATCCAATTGATGCAAGAGTTCGAAGATATCGCTTTTCGACATATCCCCCGGGGACGGAATGATTTTACCGATGCATTGGCAACTCTGGCTTCCTTAATCCACGTAATCAAGAGCAGGGACGTTCCACAGATTGAGATAGTAGTACAGAATGCCCCGGCATACGAGGAACATGTTGCAGTATTATCAGACGAGGTGGTTCTGCCAAAGCAGCCTTGGTATCACGACATAAGGGAATATCTGAGGGATAGATCCATTCTCGACCAGGCAAGCCGAGCTGAGAGGATGAGAATTCAAAAGATGGCAATGAAATTTTACCTGAGTGGGGATTCACTCTACAAGAGGGATGCTGGGTTGGGACTGTTGCAATGCGTAAATGAGACACAGGCCCAAAGGATTATGAACGAAATACATGGTGGAGTGTGCGGGCCACACATGAGTGGACCGATGCTGGCAAAAAGATCTTGAGAACGGGGCATTATTGGTTAACGCTGAAAGCCGACTGCGATGATCATGTCAAACGGTGTTACCAATGCCAGGCGCACGGTAATGTGATCCATATGCCTCCCAATGAACTGCACTGTATGACTTCCCCGTGGCCATTTTCAATGTGGGGAATGGATGTAATCGGACTGATAAAGCCCAAAGCAAGCAACGGACACCGATTCATTTTCGTCATGATCGATTACTTCACCAAATGGGTAGAAGCAGCTTCTTTCCCCAAAGTAACTCAGGAGGTCATCGTCGGTTTCATCAGGAATAATGTCATTTGTCGATACGGGCAACCTGAGGTTTTGGTCTCCGACAATGCCAAGAATTTGAACAACGCCCTCATGAAGGGATTATGCGACCAGTTTAAGATCAAACACCTCAATTCTGTCATTTACCGTCCTAAGCTGAACGGGGCGGTGGAGGCTGCAAATAAGAACATCAAGAAGATCATGGCAAAAATGTCTGCTAATCATCGGGGATGGCCGGATTTGCTACCCCTCACCCTGCTAGCATACCAAACGTCAACGCGTACTTCTACAGGGGCAACCCCTTACGCTTTGGTGTATGGAATGGAGGCTGTTCTGCCAGTTGAGGTTGAGATGGCATCCCTCAGAATAGTGATCGATGCTCAGATAGGCGAGGAGGATTGGATGCAAAGTCGATACGACCAATTGGCCCTAATTGATGAAAGGAGGGTGGCTGCTGTTTGGCACGGTCAGTTATATCAACAAAGGATCTCTCGATCATACAACAAAAGGATAAGACCTCGGAAGTTCAAGGAAAATGATTTGGTGCTAAAAAGAGTCATGCCTTGTCAAGACGAAGCCAAGGGGAAGTTCGCCCCGAACTGGGAAGGACCATTTGTGATTAAGAAAGTGCTATCCGGAAAAGCCCTCATATTGCAAGAAATGGATGGTGAGGTATTTCCACAACCCCTCAATTCCGACTCGGTGAAGCGGTTCTACGCTTGAATCATCAGTTCTCCTTTTTCTTTGAGGAACGAACTACGTAGGACCTGATCTCCCAACTTGTGGGGGTACGTAGGCAGCCATCACGGCACGGTCCGATCCCTTAAAAATAATCATTTCCCTAAACAAAACCAATTCCCAACAGTCAGATAAACCTTCCTACACCCTCAAAACCTTCTCGAAACCACTCGCCTAATCAGCTTCATCCCAAATGACATAACCCTGATCCAACCAGACAGTTATCCAAAATCTAAGACCCAATCCGATGAAATCGACAGGGTGTGCGGCAATATCTGTCAAATCTTCGTCAAGACTTGAAAGGAGAAAGAAGGCAAAATGTCAAAATCATGGTTAGCTGGATAAAATGAGGATCCAATGAAAGGCAACGATACGACAAAAAGGGAAAATGACTAAATTTAAATGCATGTCTACATATATAAGTCATTTTGTTACAAGATTTCTTCTTCAATAACCGATGAAATTAACATAGTCTATGCAGGAAATAAAACAATCTACAAATCTGCAACTAACTGAAGCAGGATGGATAAAGTGGTGGATAGATCCGAAGCATCAGCGTCCCCTGCAATCTGCTGTCCCATCATGTCAATGCGATCCAGTAAAGCAGTGGCTCGACTGACAGTCCCAGAATGAGCATCTATAACTGCCCTGGTCTGAAATACAATGGCGTCTCTGTCAGCAATGGCAACGTCTCTAGCCAGAATGACATCATATCTCTCAACAAGAGCGGCATCCCTCTCAGCTTCAGTAGTAATCAAGGCCAGGCGGAGTCGGGTATCCTCAGCAACCCGACTTGGGGCAGAATCAGCTGAGATGGAATGATCAGTGGTATCATCTGGGAAAATCGCTCCAGAGTCATCAAAGGCCCCAGTCTGACTCAAACCAGCCGAATCCGAGTCTCCACGCAACCACTGCACGTAAGCAAATGTCTGAATGGGGCAGCTCTCACTATATTCGGCAAGGATCCTGCGAGACCAAAGATCGTATACCCGCAGCAGATCTCTCTCTGTTTGGGATGATATAAGGAATCGGTAGGCGGCTGCGCCCACGAAAGGATGAAAATCCTGTGTCTGATCAAACTGCCCTGTAACCGCCAAGGGATGATAAGTCGTCACGCCTCTCAAGCCAGCAATAGGGATGAAATCCAGGTTGGGCACGTGAGTCAAGAAGCTCATAAAGGAGCAATAACTCGAGTAGATCAGGAGATGAAAAGGATCCTCAATAACCGACAAGAATTCTACCCAGGAAGCTGCATCAGTACAACTCACGGGACGAAACAAAAACTGCGTGGCTATGTCATGGCTGAAGCAAAACCCTTGGCGACAGAAATGGCCGATGGGACTGAGATGACTCATGAACCACATATACAATAAGGTCGAGCTCCCTCTGAATACTCTGCCTCGGAAAGACTGACAATATGAGGCTGACATGTAAGTATCTGCCAATATCATGGGAAGGACGGTGTGACCCTCCTGAAGGGCTCTAACGGCCGCGACAACTCGCATATCCAACTGATCGGGTCCAGCTGGCAAGTACAAAACTGAAATGACACAGGCCATCAAAACGGCTACTCTCAAAGCACCCCAGCGCTCCTCGGACACGGAAAAATCACCCGAAAATAGGTGAAAACTGTCGGGTGAGCCGAATCGGTCAATCAGAAAATGTAGGGGAACTAGATGATCTGATGTGATCACCGATAACAAAACTGTCCTCCGGAAACCGGTGAAAGTTAAGAACTGACGACGCATGGAACTAGCTGTGACCCTGGCACAAGGACCATCCAAAGACAAGCTGGTAAAGCGAGCATACTCCTCGAGAGTGGGGGTCAGGTCCACTGTCCCTAATCTGAACACCTGACGGGCAGGTGCCCAATAGCTCAGAATACCATCCACAAAGCCCGTTGGCACCTGAAAGGATAATAAGGACCAAGAATGTCCCAAAAGGCCATCTGCGATAACCCTGTCGGCCGGCGATAAATTGTCCAACCAGCGGAGGAGACTGCCGACCAACCCTATGGGAGGAATGGGATCCAAACGTACCACGACATCTGAGGACGACATCTGTGAAAAAATAGTATCAAAAAGACTGTACAGGGGTCATTCTCTATCCATAAATAAAAAGCATGCATCGTACAGATAATAATAAAACAAGTGAATTTCATAAAGATAAAAACTGTGCATAAATGAATAAAAGAGTTCAATACATAGTGCGTGAAATGGAAAAAGAAATATAACAGGTTCAGGTACAAAAAGCCCTATCCTAGCCTGATCTAGTCAAAAGTAATGTCGTTTGTGAAATTCGGATCCCCGAACTGATCCCTTGGAGTGGTCGAAGTCGAAGGACCGAAGTTCATATCCGGGATATAAGGCGGCACTGGGGCATCAAATGAGCTCGGGCCTGTGGCGAAATCTGCACTGTCAAGATCATATGCGTAAGCATCCTCTGGGTCCGGCCCAACACCCGAAGGTACAGGGATAGTTGCTCCACCTGGCGGGTCAGCATGGCAATCTGCTCAGCATGAGTGGGATTCCGAAGGCAGGCAGCCCAATCGGTCATCATCACCGAGCCGGGAACCATATCTCCAAGAAAGAAAGTGGCCCGGGTCTGAGGACCAATGGTGCGGGGCACCCACCAGGTACGAAAGGCCTCGCTCGTGATGGGATCCGAAGAGAGTGTACGACCATCCTCCCCCGCAAGCATGATCTCCGAAGGCTGAGAATCCAACGGCCAGGAGGTAGTAAAGGGAAGAGAGTGCGGAATGCGGATCTCTCCAGTAACGCATCTGAATGCGCGCTCTCCCAGATACATCACCCAGCCCCCGACACTCTGCAAAGTAAGGCGGCAGGTGGAAAGTGCGAACTCTGGGCCAGAAGGATACCCATCTGTGAACCCCACAGCTAGATGCTCCGAAAGGTAAGGAGTCCAGACGACCTCTGCAGCGGTGATCAGTTCCAGCTGAATGCGGCAGTGTGCGAAGCTGCCAGATACAGGGACCTCCTCCAAAGTGCTATGATGCCACCGTCGACCCCGGGGGTAGGTATCCAGGCCAAGAGTAGTGACCGGCCTCAGACAGGGGAGTCGCTCGTAGGCCTAGAACTGTGAACAAGAACAAAGAAAGGCATAAGTAACCAACAAATGCAGAAAAGAGAAATGAAATGACGGGAAGTACAGTAAGGAAAGAGGAAGAGAAGGCTCACCAGCAGAAAGTGGTAGAATCCGAGCCAAGCATCTGTCTGTCCCTCCGAGCGTAGACGAAGACCGTGGAGGAAGTAGGCAAATGTGAAGGACCCCCAATCATAGTCGCCGATCTGGTCTACATCCCTGACGGCTCCAACGACGTTGAAATGAATGGTAGAGGAGTTGTTCCCTAGGAAACAACCCCTCATGATTGTCAAGAACAGGCGCCGGAGCAGAATGCCCCGAGTGGCCCGATCCGCGGGGAATGGCATCGCATATATGCCTCCAACCGCGTCAACAGCCAAAGCTCCAGACCGAATGCTGCGGGCCTTAAAGACCCGGTCGTCGGCAGCAAAACCCAGCAAAGCTCGGACCTCCGCTGGAGTAATGTCAAGATCCAGAGGGACACGGGATCCGGTGAACTCGATACCCGTGATGTACCTCCAGTCCCAGGGAGTCAGCACGACCTCACAGTTCAAAAGGTGAAGGGACTGGGTCTGGTGGAACCATCGCTCGGATAAAGCCCTCATATAACCCCAGGGGCACTGACGGGGAATGATAGTGAAGAAATGACGAAAGCCCCAAGAATCCACCACCGCGCGGTAATCGCTGTGCAAAGCGGTGTAGAGGGAGTAGATGTTGAACCAGTTACCCCTCGGCTGAGTGAACTCGGGCACCTGTGACAAAAAATGAATGGATCAGTCCAGATCTAAACAGAATTTGGGAATGAGTTCAGAGGAGTACTTTAAGCATACCTCATTAGCTACAAGAGATGCGGAGGGGTGACGACTGAGATCCCGACCCAACAGATCGGGTATCTGAACAGAGGCGCCAGATAGAGCGCGATGATGAGATGGAGCTGGTGTGCTGGAAGATGGCCCCTCTACCGCAGCGTCCGAAAGAATAGCCTCCTCAACATCGGGATGATCGGGCCGGATGACAGCCTCCGCCAGTCGGCGAGCCTGGCGAGTCCGAGGTAAAGCAGGGGCAGGTGTAGCCCTACGGCGGCGAACGCCCGAGGTCCGAGACACAGTGGAGCTACTAGGAGTGTCAGGATCCATAGCTGGAATAGAACAGGCAAAAGGGAAGGTAAATTCTATTTTGAATTGTGTCACAAACATTCTAGTTTCCTATCATCATCCTAGAATAAATGCAGCATGATGCATGTTTACTATACATCCAAAAAAAAAAAAATCGGCAGAGTTTCATCTATAAAATGGGCATCCCATGCATAGCCAAGCATTTTTTTTAACCCAAGCCACAACAGATCAAAATTGCATTTATATGGATAATTGCAACATGAAAAGACCCTAATGCATGATTTTCTTCCAAAAAGAAACAACAACTATGTGGGACCGCATCATGAGCATAAAATGTGACTTGCGCAGTTCATACATAGCATATACATGCAATAATACATGGCATAGCATTCAAAGCATACATTTATATCTCTAAACGTGCAAAATAGCAAATGTATAGCAAAACATTGACGAAATTGAAAAACAATCGATCAAAGTGTTACCTGTAACGCGTAGATCGATTAACCGAAGCGGATTTTGCAAAAAAGGTTGGAAAACTCGGCAAAAAGGCGTGCAAAGGTCTGAAAATCGCGTGGGGTACGAATGAAAGTGACAGATCTGGGAAGTGGCTGGCCGCCTATATGCCCGATCTTGGCCTCAGATCAATCTGCGGCTGGCCGCAGATCCATCTGCGGCTGGGCCCAGTGCTCCCCCTGGTCCATTATAAGCTCATCGATTCTGAAGCCCGTTTGACTCATAATGTGGTAATAAAATGCGAAATTTTGTTGAATTGGGTGTCGAACACGACTTCTCAATTCAATCGAGCGATCGGAGACGAGACCCGGCACTCACAAGACAATCGACCAGAGACGAGACCCGGCGATTACGACCGAGCTACCGGAGACGAGACCCGGCATTCACAAGACAATCGACCGGAGACGAGACCCGGCGATTACGACCGAGCGACCGGAGACGAGATCCGGCACTCACAAGACAATCGACCGGAGACGAGACCCGGTACTCACAAGACAATCGACCGGAGACGAGACCTGATGATTACGACCGAGCGACCGGAGACGAGACCCGGCACTCACAAGACAATCGACCGGAGACGAGACCCAGTGATTACGACCGAGCGACCGGAGACGAGACCCGGCACTCACAAGACAATCGACCGGAGACGAGACCCGGCGATTACGACCGAGCGACCAGAGACGAGACCCGGCACTCACAAGACAATCGACCAGAGACGAGACCCGGCGATTATAACCGAGCGACCGGAGACGAGACCCAGCACTCACAAGACAATCGACCGGAGACGAGACCCGACGATTACGACCGAGCGACCGGATACGAGACCCGACACTCACAAGACAATGGACCGGAGACGAGACCCGGCGATTACGACCGAGCGACCGGAGACGAGACCCGGCACTCACAAGACAATCGACCGGAGACGAGACCCAGCGATTACGACCGAGCGACCGGAGACGAGACCCGGCACTCACAAGACAATCGACCGGAGACGAGAACCGGCAATTACGAGACGAGCGACTGGAGACGAGACCCGACACTCACAAGACAATCGACCGGAGACGAGACCCGGCGATTACGAGACGAATGACCGGATACGAGACCCGGCACTCGCCAGACGATCAATCGAATACGAGACCCGGTGATCACAAGATTGGCGACCGGATACGAGACCCGGCGCTAACGATACGATCGATTGGAAGACAAAACCCGACGACTAACAATGCGGTCAGGGATTGATGCATCGACACCTTTACGAATGTTTTGCATGCCTTACATCTTGCATCGTATCATAAGTTGTATGTGTTGCATCATGCATGTATTGTCATTTTTGTGCACTGTCATTCATGCATCGGATGTCTATTTCTTTATCCTGTTCATTTCATTCAACATTTCATAAACATGATAAAGAGGGGCAGCTGTAGACACCCAAATTTTGCACTTCGTATACTAACCCTGACAGGAGGGCAAATTCGGGAAATGAACCGGCCTACGAGAGCAAAGGATGGACAAGTGCGAACATTCGACGCCACCGCGACGATTTACAACCGAAACCGACGTGACAACAAGACTGTCCAAATTGTGCATTCCCGGATGATATGGCGCATCTTCCAGTAATTCCCGGACTGCAAAATACAAGCCTATCGGCGAGAACCGACGTCACGACCCGAGAATCGAGGCGTAGCACGAAAATCGAGAAAGTCAAGCCAGCCAGCCGCGGATTGATCTACGGCCAATGAGTGCGCCTTTTGAAAATACGAAACTCGAAACACGGGAACCGAAAATCAGCTGAGTGGGGGGTTGGCGGCCAGCCAGCCGTAGATCAATCTGCGGCCAGCCGCAGATCCATCTACGGCTGGCTTTGGCCACCCTATTTCAGCTCATCCCCTCATCAGCATAGAGAAGGTTGGAAACAGGCGGAGAAGAAGAAAAAACGGCAGCAGATCAGCTCGGGAAAAAAGAGAAAAATAGGAGAATTTTGCAACAAAAAGAGGAGAGAAAGGAGAGAAAAGAGAGGAATAATACTCTTTTGATTTGATTGTATCACATATACTTCTCCTTCTATTCAAAATACACAAGTTTACATCCACTTTGATATCATTTGCAAGCTGAAAATCTCCTTATTTTTGCAATCTCTATCATATCATTTGGTCAAACTAAATGTAGTTTTCATGTAATTTATGGTAGAACAACGAATTAGGGATTATTAGTGAGGGTTCCATCAGAACTGTGACACCCCCAAATCTGGGTACTCAATTCCCCCTGATTTGGTGTTCACTATCCCATTCATTCACATCTAACTACCCATAATTAAGCAATTAAAATAAACTTAATTAATCATCTCCCAAACCGGGTTACATCAATAATTAAAATCCCAGGTCACCACAACCTTAATACATCAAATGCGGAATAAAAATATAGTCTAAAGCAAGTCTGGTACAAATGTTCATCAATTAAATAATAAATCTAGAACTATTTCTGCATCTTGCCCTTGCCCTTACTGGTGGACGGCTCGTCCTGCTTCTCGGGCTTAGCTGAAATGTTTAGTGCAAGAGTGAGCAAACAATTGCCCACAAGAATGATAACAATAACTTTTAATTGAAATAGAGTTCAAATGAGAAGCAATGATTTTCTGAAGTTAATCAATAAGTAATCAAAGTTTGAATATATATCTGAGGGTCTCAAGACCTCGAACTATGTCCTAGGTTAACAAGTATTTTTTTTTTAACCGTAACCTTTAACAGTCTTAAAGACTATAAATGGACCTTCATCTCGTACTCAGGGGGATCAGCCCTTTGTACAATGTATTGTGCACAACCATTTTAACGCTAAGCGTAATAATCCCCTATGTTAGGGTTGTTCATCTCAGTTTATTATAAGAGTCCTTACCAAAAGGAACTTGGCTTGGAACAAGTTTAGATAATCTAAGTTTTTGAAACGCTCATCAACTAAGAACTAGCCGAATCAATAATGGTTTGCTAGTCTAGTTCTTCAGTAAAGTTTGTATTTGAAGTTTGAATGATAATCAAAGACTGAATAAATAATATCTGGAACAAAATATAATTACTCAACATGATATCAGCCTTGCTTGAATAACAATAAGCTAGGTTAATTAATTCACTCAAAGGAAGTAAACTTGTTGAAATAATAACAAGCTTAAGAAATAAATAACTTGCTATAACAATTTAACAAGTTTAGAGAAAGAAAACTTGCCTCAAGCGTAGATTACAAATTAAATAATTCACGATCCTTAAATCAACCTATACAATTAATTATAAGATGGTAACATAAATTAGTTACAAAATTTATAATCACTTTAGGTTCCTTTTACCTAATTATAGTATCTCATTTAGCATACTTTAGACAACAAATGCTAAGTAGCAACCATCTTGGTAGTACATTAGTCACATTAATATAAGTTTAATTATGCATCATAATTTCCCCAGAAAAGAAAATAATAAATTAAAATTTTTTTTAAACAGTAGCGTTTCTCGCCGGGGCGAGAAAAAGCTTAACAAAATCGTCGCCGGGGCGAGGATGTCGCCGGGGCGGCGTTTGGCTTAACAATTTTGTCGCCGGGGCGACTCTGTCGCTGGGGCGAAGAAACCAGTTCATTTCTATCGCCGGGGCGATAGACTTGACTGTCGTCTTCCCCAGCTCGCGAACCAGTGAAAACTTAGGCCAAATTTGGCCAAAATTTTCCGAATTCTATCATCCAGAAAAACAAGTTAGATATACCCAAACACCATATATGATATAAAACATTTACCCAATATGTTTCTAATCAATCTAAGCATTATAAAACACTTAATCAACCAATTTAAAACCAAAATTCACTGTTAAAACCAAATATTCAAGTTTTAACCATTTAAATAAAATTAAACTCTGTAAATTCATTTTCCAACCAATTTAAACAATTCTTTTTGCATTACTCATATTTTTCATCAAATAATCATAAGCAATTATCAACTTACCGATTAATAATCTAATTGAACATCAATTATCATATATATATGCTATTCATGAAATAAAACTCTGTAAAAACAAAGACTTCACTCTAAATCATGTTTTCATGAATTAATACCTCTAAATTGATTATTAATCAACATATAATCATCTAACACATGATTACTACTAATTACAACAACTAATTCATATATTTAGCAAGTCAATAACATACAGAGAACTAAAAATAAAATACAGTGAAAAGTTATACCTTTTATTAAAGAAAACTTGGTTAATTCTCCTTTGGTTATGGAATTCTCCTCTCCAATCTCCAAGTTCTTCTTCTCAACTTCTCTCTTTTCTCTCAATTCTAAAAAAAACTCTGTTCTCTCTTTTCTAATTCACAGAGCTCTCAACAATACTCTGTTCTTTTCTTTCTCTTCTGTCTTTTCTTTTCTTTCTTCTTTCTTTACAACTAACGTTCCTTCTTTTTAAAAAAAATAAAACTGATGCAAATTAAAAACAAAATAAAAGCTGATACTTAATACAATAATAACGTATCATCGGTTATAAAATTTCAAAAGCCTCTAAGGCTTGTTTGGCAAACTAAATTTAAAAATAACCCATTATTCTAACTAAAGGCTTGTTTGGTAAAACACAATTAATATAACCCATTATTTCCAAACAAAGATCATAGGGCCTTGTTTGGTAAAACTAAATTAAACACTTTCTCATTTATTCTAATAAATCATTATAACATATAGTTTTAAAATGTCACACTACTAACTTAATTGAACTTATTATTCAATTAAACCTTACCAACTCAAATAATAATTTCATTTAACAAAAACACCAAATAAATTATATTATTCAAATAAATTATTTATTAACATAAATCATTTATTCAAATAATTCTTTTCATCATCTAATTTAATTATTAAATTAAATTAGAATAATCATCACAAATCATATTCAAATAATAATTAACACAATTAACTCAACATAAACTTATTTCACAATAGCTTAATAAATCATCTATTAACTCAATAAATTAACAAAAATATTTATACAACTCAATAAATATTTTTATTAATTCTCAAAAATTGCATTCGTTACAGGAACAAAATTCTTCCTAATAACCCGATGATATTCATTTATTAATTTTTTGTTTGTTTTACGGTGCTATATTGGCGTGATTCCTTTGGATCGCTATTTTAGGATGTCTTGGTATTGTTAGATTATCCGTGTTGGTTATTTCTTGTAATATCCGGTTGTGGGTGTGTGGAAATTTGGGTGTGAACCTAGGAAAGCGACCCCGTGGTCCAAATCCGATGATGGACGTCTTTTGATGTAGATAGTAGGAATGATGTAGTTTTCATTGTACATATGTAATCGTCGGGCCTTAAAACGACGCCAAGGCGAGAATCGTGGTTAAGGCCCCGTCATAGTGAAAGTATGCGATTGTGGGCATTTGGGGTTATTTTGATGGCTTACATGCCCATGAATAGCCCCAACGCATTTTAATGTTTGGTTTGATTTATGACACGAAATTGATTTCAAAGCTAAACGATAAGGATTTTCATAAAATCAATCAAACTAGGTTATTAGACTCACGAGGCTAAAAATTGGGAGTGCTAATGAACGTTGATTCCTTTTAACGAGAAGGCAAAAGAAAGATCGTGTTCAAATATCACAAGAATGGTTTTATGAAAGTAAATGGTGATTTTATTAAACCGTTGTGCATAGGGTTAAAGAGATCCTGGAAATTGCCTATTTGTTTTTGTTTATAAAGGCAACGTATAGGTCTCGATTCCTATTTTGATGAAGGTTTAAAAAACTCTTATTTTACCAAAACGACGCCCAATGGAAAATCCCACGACTTTTGACCATTAAAATCAAACCTTTTCTCATAAGCTTTCTCGTGTAAACCGAAGGATATTCTAAAGCATCCCCAAAAGAAAACACGACTTTTCCGAAAACCCAAATGTTTTCTTCATGCAAACTCACCACCACATTCGTATAGGCACACACACACACGCACACATACACGTTTCATGAATTAAAGGATGGGAAAGTATCAAGATTGCGGTAACCGTGTTTCACGGAAGTCGGGGGGTGCCTAATACCTTCCCCCCGCTTAAGCAAGCCCCCGAACTCTATGAATCTCGGTTTGCAGACCAATTAATTCGGAGTCACACATGAGCCATCGATTTATAAAAAAACGAAAACTCGGATGAGTTGGTACATCCATTTCAAATATACCAACTGGCGACTCTGGTTAATTGGCTCATCAGAAAAAACGATCTTTCAAAACCCCGTCGACATTAATGCCGACCTTTTCCAAAAAATCATTCAATCAAAAGGCTAAAATTGGAAAAGACAAAAAACCGGCGTCGACACATACCCTTTGATATACCCTAAAGGTCTTAAGGGACATGTCAAAGTATAACTCATCATACATAAGATACTATGATGATCTCAAGTCCAAGGATCACTTGTACTACTATCATTAGAGGAATTCCTATTGACAGCCGAGTAAAACTCCATTAGGTATTCCTTAGCGAGCCACGTTCAGTGAACTTATTCTCCAATAAGCACCTACATACTTGTTTTAGTGTCTCCACACAAATGATTATGAGATCAATCATCCTCTTATTAAGAGCAAGCAATGTATGTACTAATCTATCCAGATTCACTAATCCCCTTTTTAGTAATCCAACAATTAGAAATGATTTTAGTTTGTGAGCTATCTAGAATTTAGAACTCATTAGCCTGATCACCATCATGATTCTAAAAGCATTGCTCAAAACTATGGGTTTATCACATTTAATATAACAACACAGTATAGATAAAGTAAAATGCCTTTAATAAACGAATAAGATTACAAAGTATATGCTACATCATATTAAATATGATTGGCTTGTGTGCATACTACTTTCAATCTCCCACTTGCACCAAAGCCAATCGCCATGGTATCTCATACCTTTCTTCTCTAAGTGACGATCATCCTGCTGTTGGATAAAGCTTCAGTAAATGGATATGCAATGTTGTTCTTGAGAGTCCACTATCTCTATAGTGGCCTTTTCTTCTTTCAATGATTCCTCTAATCAAATGAAGTGCCGCAACACATGTTTGAATCCAAGATAAGACTTACGAACTATTCCTAGTTCTGTAATGAACTTTTCATCCAAACAATCAACTTGCAGTTTCATTTACAGCTATATACTTTGTCTTTGTCACTAAACCAGCAACTCTTTGCTGTTTGGAACCTTTCCAATTCACTGTACCACCATTCAAGGTAACGATTTGCCCTAAAGTGAATTTGTTATCGGCTTGGTCAGTCTGAAAAAAACTTGAGTCTGTTTAACCCTCTAGTTTTAATTCAGACCTACCATGAGTCATGATCACATCTTTAGTACTGGTTAAGTACTTAAAGATGTTTATCACTGTCTTACATTGATCTTCTCCCAAATATGACTGATCAACATCAGGCCTTGTATATTCATTGCATACATGATAATAACTCATGCGATCTATTTTTTATTGAGGACAATTTAAAGAGATACACTCCATGTCTCATCATCATGAGACCTCTCTTGGAGTTTGTCATGCTAAACGCCTTTAACATCGAATGAATATACATTCCTTGGGTTAAGCCAAACATCTTTTTAAATCTATCTATATAGATTTATATCCCCAATTTATAGGATGCTCCTTCCAAGTTATTCATGGAGTAATGTTTAGACAATTTTATCTTTACTGATTGTAGTATTGGTATGTCATTCCTTGTCAGTAGTATATCAACATATAATACTAGGAATGTCACATTGCTCCCACTGACCCTTTTGTACACACTAGGTTCATTCTCATTTTTGATAAAATCAAACTCTTTTGATTGTCTCATCAAAATGAATGTTTCATCTTTGAGAAGCTTGCTTCAATCCTTAAATAGATCATTGTAGCTTACATACACGATTTGCTTCAACCTTTAAAACAAATTCCTCTGGCTATATCATACATACATTCTCCTCAAGTTTTCATTGAGGAAGGGCGTCTCCACGTCCATTTGCCAGATTTAGTAATAATAAGATGCAATCGCAAGTAAAATTCAAATGGACTTGAGCATTACCCGTTAATAAGGTTTTATCACACTCAACTCCTTGACTTGATTTTAAACCTTTTAAATAGGTCTGGTCTTATAGGTCTCCACCTTGCCATTTGCCCTAGTTTTTCTCTTAAGACCCATATACACCCTCTAGGAACTATGCCTTTCGATGGAGTAACCAAAGTCTATACTTGGTTCTCATACATGGAGTCCATTTCGGATTTCATGGCCATCTGCCATTTCTCTGAGTGTCTACTACTCATAGCCTCATCGTATATAATTGGATCATCATCATCTATGATGTGTACCTCATCATCATCCTCTATGATAAATCCATACCTTCTAGGTATCTTCGGTACTCTTCCAGATTTACGATTCAGTTGTGGTGAAATAGGTCTATCTACAGGTTCCTCGATTTGACTCAAAATGCTTTATGTTTCTTGAACTCCTTCAAGATCTATTATCCTCCCACTAGCTCCTTCAATGATAAACACCTTTATCCAAGAAGGCAGCATGTAGGATTATAGTAATAATATCCTAAACCCTTTTTAGGATATCCCACAAATCTGCACTTGTCAGATTTTGTCTCAAACTTATCTTTTGAAACCATTTCACATAAGTTGGACAACCCCTTATCTTAACATACTTAAGATTAGGAATCCTCCCTATCCATAACTTTTACGGAGTCTTGGGGCCGAATTTTGAGGTTACCTTATTTTGTAGATATGCAGCCGTTTCTAGGGCATAACCTCAGATGGATACTGGAATATCGGTAAAAAATCATTATGGACCGCACCATGTCCAACAAGGTACAATTTCTCCTTTTAGATACACTAATCAATTATTGCGTATCATGAAGCATCGTCCATTATGCGAAAATACCATTTTGAGATGATATAGAAACTCATTATACAAGTATTCCTTCTTCGATCTGATCAAAGAATCTTAATACTTTGTCATTTGTTTCACTTCTGAATTCTTTGAACCTTTCAAATGATTCAAACTTGTATTTCATCAAATACACATATTCAACTCTTTGAATGATTATCTCCTTTTTCTTTTTACTAGTTTGTTCAATTTGCAAAATTATTTTCATATAAGTCAAGTATACAAAGTCCATTAAGTAATCTTCCAGCTTCAAACAAAACATTATCATTATAAATATAACAACAATTATTCTTAAATATAATACAAGAACCTTCCTTCTCCAACAACGAAAGTAATAATGTTTCTAAAAAGAATTGGAACATAATAACAATTTATTAACTTAATAAACTTACCCGCAAGCAACGCTAAACTATAAGTTCCTACGGCTAATGTAGCAACCATTGCTCCATTCCCACACGTAAGATTACTTACTCTTTGTTTAGCTTTCTACTTCTGCTTGTTCTCTGCATTGGATTGCATACGTGAGAACTATAGCTGGTATCCAATACCCAAGTAGAACCTTGACTTATAGAAAGATTTATTTCTGTTGGTTTCTGGAGACACAATATGGATCTAGAAGGGGGGTTGAATAGATCCTTTAAAAAACTTTTTCCTTTTGTTAATAAAGTATAACAGTTATGAAGAAAAGAATCAATTTATGCACAGCGGAATAATCATTAATCACCCCTTCATAGATTCAAGCTTATTCACAGATCAATTTACAAGTCTATAATATGATTGATATCAGATATAGCAATTTATAGATCATAAAGTAAATGACAGAAGATAAATGACACATGAGATTTTAAGTGGTTCGGAGACGTAATAACTCCTACTCCACTCTTCTACTATAACAAGTAGGAATCCACTAAATGTTTTAGTCACAAAGACAAGGACTCTACGCCCTCCTCAAGTCCAGCAGACAAGAGTTGTTTTTAGCCACAAAGGCAAGGATCCTATGACCCTCCTCAACCCCTGCAGACACGGATCCTCTGACCCATCTTGTGTCTCGCAGACTTAAGTTGTTTTTAGCCCCTAGGACAAGGATCCAATGACCCTCTTCAAGTCCAGCAGACATGGAAACCCGGTTCACAAAGAACCCTTCAAGGCCAGCAGCCTTAGAACCTGTAGGCTAAAGCCAGCAGCCTTAGAATCTCTTGTACCCTTTGGTAATCAGCAAGTCCCGCAGACTTGACTTTGTTTAGTCACTTAAGACAAGGACGCCCCGCCCTCTTTGGTGTGTTGATTGCTTGTTGGGTTGTGTTGCTAAGATGAACTTTGATCTCCTTCATCTTCAGGTACTTGGCAGATGTTGATGATCTTCTTCTGGACGCTGCTTATGATGATCGTTGAGGCCCTTCTTTCTTCTGGTACATAGCAGATGCAGATGATCACTTCCGTTGAACACTAGTTGACTTGTCCAAGTCATTTCTTTATCTATTCAGCACATAGTGTTCCTTGCTTGATCATAGAGTTGTCCATTCTGGATTTGGTTACTCTAGATCTTGGCTTCTTGGTCATTCGACTCTCAGCTCATATGCCAGCCCTTTGGCATACCTCTTTGTTGCAGTGAAGCTTCTAGCTGATTGTATATTTAGTGTTCTTGCTCTCTTACTTACTGCATACCAACGCACACTCATATTCGAGTGTTGTTCTTTCTTTTATAGTTCTCTATTTTCTTTCCGTTGGAAGCTTGCCGTTGATATCTTCCCGTTGCACTTCTTTCCGTTGGAGACTAACTTTTTGCAGATTTGTTTATTGTACCACTGAGCATTTTGCTTCCCTAAGTCTGCTAGTGATGGCTGAGTCAGCATCCATTAGCTGGTACCAATGTGGTGGAGTCATATGCGTTGTCTGTTGACTGCTGCAGATATGACTGTTTGTGCTCCACTCAACTTATTTAAATATTACACTCTTGCTTAGCCGCTCATCTTGGAATAGCAACCCTGAGTGCTTAATAGCTTTAATCCAGCTGGCACTTTCCTCTTTGCTCTATGATCATCTGGGTATAGCCTGTTGCTTCTGTTCGTAGAGTTGTCTGCCTGCTTCTGACTGAAGATTGTTGCCTTTGATCGTAGAGTTGGCTGCTACCTTTAGTTATGGCCTTGTGCTCTCTTGTGGTCCGTAGAGTGGCTGACTATACTGGCATTACCCTTTGATGTGCTTCTCACTATACTGCAGTTTGTCCTTTCTTATGCTCTTTGATTTTCAATTAGCTTTTTGTTCCAGAGCATAGCATTTTATGATCTTCGTTGAGCTATTGCTGCAGTGTGCTTATCATAGAGGACTGCTCTATGTCATTTAGGTGTTTGGCTTTGCTGCTGTGTCATAGAGGACTGCTCTATGATCTACTTGTTTGCTGTGGCCTGTAACGAATGCGATTTTTGTGATTAAATAAAAATATTTATTGAGATATATAAATATTTTTGTTAATTTATTTATTAAGTGAAATAAATAATTTATAAAGTTATGGTGAAAGAATTTATGTTAAATACTACTTAAATGTGATTTGATGTGATTATTCTAATTTAATTTAATAATTAAATTAGATGATTGAATGATTTATTTGAATAAATGATTTATTTGGGTAAGACAATTTAATTGGTATTATGGTTATTGGTTAAATAGAATTATTAATTAAATTAGTGAGGTTTAATTGAATTTATTTAATAACAAGTTTAATTAAATTAAAAGTGTGACAATTAAAACTATATAGTAAAATGGATTATTAAAATAAATGGAGAAAGAATTTTATTTAGATAAACCAAACAAGGCCTTGTGACCATTGGTTGGTAAAAATGGATTATTTGGTATTTGGGTTTGCCAAACAAGGCCTAACCCTTTGTTTTTCTTTAACTGACTAATTAAGCTAAGTACGTTAAAGTATGAAAGGTTGTCAGTTGTTTTCTAAAGCCTAAAGAAGAAGAGAAGAAAGGTTTAACAAAGAAAAAGAGAGAAAAAAATTTTGAAAGAGAGATTAAGAGAGTTTTGTTAATTGAGAGAATCAAGAAGAAGGGGGAAGCTAAGGAATCATACATAGCTTGAAGGTATAATCTCTTTTAAATTTTGTTAGTAGTTTTCTTTTCTTTGTATATGATTTCTATTTTACTGTATGTGAAATTATATGCTAAATACATGAATTATTTGGTTATAGTTGCTAGTGAGCATGTATTAGAGATTATGTGATGTGTATGAACTAATTTGAAAGAGTTAATTCATGAAAGCATGTTTTAGAATGAAGTTTTTGGTTTTATAGAGTCTTATTTCATGTATGGCATATATGTATGATAATTGATGTTCAATTTGGATATTAACCGATAAATTGACATTTGATTATGATTATATAATGAAAAATGAAAAGAATGCAAGTAGAATGGATTAAAATGGTTGAGAGATGGATTTACAGTGGTTGATTTTATTGATATGGCTAAAACATGAATATTTTGTTTAAACAGAGAATTTTGGGATTCTAATTGGTTGATTATGTGTAGTATAATGGTTAAATTGGTTAGATACATGTTGGGTAATTGTTTTATAACATGTATGATGTTTGGGTGTGTTTAAATTATGTGTTGGATGGTAGAATTCGAAAATTTTGGCTTAGGATTTCACTGGTTCGCGAACTGTAGGAGATGACTGCCGAGTCTCTCGCCCCGGCGAGAGAAATGAACTGTAAATCTTCGCCCCGGCGAGCTTTTTGTTAAGGAATTTTCTCGCCCCAGCGAGGGAACAGTAGCTAAAATCTGAAAATTTTATTTTCTTTGTGATTCTGCTATGATGCTATAAACCAGCTTAAAACTTAAATTAAGTTATAAAGTGACTAATGAGATATCACGAAGGTTGTTAAGCAAGTACTTAATGATTATCGAATGACAATCGAGATGTTACTATGAAATAGGATAAGATCGAATCTTAAAGTGTATGTTGTTCTGTAACTAATTATTGTTACCATTTTATAATCGAAATGTATAGGTCGATTAAAGAACGTGAATTATTTAATCTGTAATCTACGTATGAGGCAAGTTTTCCTACCTTAAACTTGTTATTTCCTTTAAAGCAAGTTTATTTTCATTGAGCAAGCTTATTAACCTTAGCTTATTATTATTCAAGCAAGGTTGTTATCATGACAAATGTTTATATTTACTTCAGTCATTTATTGTTCGATCATTGATCGTTATTCAAACTTCGAACAGAATTTCTATAATACAAACTTTATTGATAAATCAAATACTTTAGTGACTAGCAAACCCTTATTAATTCAGCTAGTCCTTAGTTGATGAGCGTTCTAAAGACTTAGAATATTTTAAAAGTTGTTCCAAACCAAGTTCCTTTTGGTACGGATTCTGATGCTAAACTGAGATGAACAACCCTAATATAGGGGATTAATTATGCGATAGCGTTAAAATGTTTGTGCACAATACATTGTACAAAGGGCTGACCCCCTTGAGTACGAGATGAATGGTCCATAGTCTATAAGACTGTTAAAGGTTACGGTAGAAATACTTGTTAACCTAGGACATAGTTCGAGGTCTTGTGACCCTCAGATACAATTTTTAAACCTTGAATTCTATAATCAGTTCTTGAGCCAAGTATCCTATCAATCTTTCATATCTCGATTGGTTATTGATTGAATTCAGAAAGCTATAAATCTATTTCATTAATTATTTAATTGTTATTGTTATTATGATTGTGGGCAATTGTTTGCTCACTCTTGCACTAAAACATTGCAGCTAAGGTAGAGAAATCGGACGAGCCGTCCACGAGTAAAGGCAAGGGCAAGATGCCGAAGTAGCGAGAGACCTGTTATTCATTTGATGTTTTCTTGTAACAAGACTTATTTAATTTTATGTTTTAATTCCGCATTTATGTAATAAAGGTTAGATAACCTGGGATTTGCTTGATTAAGAGATTAGAGATGTAACCCCTTTTGTGGGAAGATGATGTATTCAGTTTATTTATATTACCTTTTGCCATAGGTAGTTAGTCATGAATGTATGGAATAGTGAGCACCAAATCTGTGGAGTTGAGGTACCCGGATTTGGGGGTGTCACAGGTTGGTATCAAAGCTGATAGGTTATGAACCTTTAGGTGGGGAAAACCTTAAGGTAGTAGCCTTTTAGAAGATAGAGAATATAGTGGTGATAAACTCTTATCTACTTCTAAGGAATGGATTACGGAAATTCATAAAAGACAATAAAATGATTATGTGTTATGTGCTTATTTGATAACAAACTTATGTGCTCGCGAGTATTATCGAGTAGTAATTAAAATTTAAAATTTTGTTGTCAGGATGAATTGATAGAGGACAGCTAAGCGGGTTAGAGCTGAAAATGCTTGGCTGAGGGAGGCTAATCGCGCAGATCATGTTGAATGTGAGGTGCGGTCAAAGAAGGCCAAGATTGATGAGATGGAGTATATTTTTCACACCACAGTAGATATAGCTCAGGATCGAATTCATCGTTATCCAGATATAATGGGTCGAAGGATGGTGACTCGTATTATGGAGCAGGAACGCGAGGAAGCTGTGCGCCGTGGGATGTCATCGTAGATTAGGATTGGAGGTGCTATTATGAAAATTTATGAAGTTAATAAGTTATAAATCCCAGTTTTATATAACGGGATATAATAATGATGTAATCCTGGAACCTTACAATTTCAGGATAAATGATGTAAATAACTATGATGTTATTTTTATTATGTTTTGAAGTAGTAAGTGAATAAAATGCGAAAATTTATCAGATGTGCTATGTGTTAAGTGTTGTTTATAAATGTTTAAGTTAAGACTTAAATGTTTAACTAATTGAGTAATAATCTAATAGCGCAAATTCTTAACAGTAAGATGCCGCCAAGAAGACAAACCCGTCAACAGACCCCTGAGGGATCCATTAATAACAATGAAGAAGCCAACACTAATCCAATGTAGCAGCTGGTGAATCTGCTAACGGGAGCATTTGCGAATCAACCCCAAGCCCAGGCCACGACTTATAAAGATTTCAAGGCTGTTGGACCCCCAGAATTTCAAGGGTCTATGAATCCGATCGAGGCACAAACCTGGGTTATGGAGATGGAAAAGGTGTTTGATGTCTCTAGGGTCAACGAGGACCAGAAGACGACATTTGCAACATTTATGCTCAAATCAGAAGCAAGTTACTGGTGGCAAGCTAATAAAACCCGAGGTGGGCAAGGGATAATACTGTGGGAGCGATTTAAGGAAATATTTTTCGAGACCTATTTTTCCGCAAGCGCTCAAAATCAAATGGAAGTGCAGTTTCTAGAGTTGAAGCAAGGTACCATGACAGTACCTGAGTATGCTGCAAAATTCAATGAGTTGGCGAGGTTTGCGCCATATCAAGTCAACATAGATGAACGAAAGGCTAGAAGGTTTGAGCAGGGACTGAAGCCCTGGATGTATAGCCGAGTTTCAATGTTTCAACTGAATTCATTTGCGGCAGTGTTAGAAAAGGCGATTATCGCTGAAGGAGGGAGTGATGATCTGTCTAAATATAATCAAGAGCAAAAGAAAAAGAAGAGTGAGAATGATAACAAAGCAAGTGCTAGCCATGGTGGCAGCAATCAAAAGAGAAAGTGGAGTGATAGTAACTCTGGTGGCAGCCAGCAGGGAAGTCAGAAAAAGAAGGTGGAGGTATGCAGTAACTGCGAAAAGTGCCATGTGGGTGTTTGCTTGAAGGGTAAAAGGGTGTGCTTTAACTGCGGACAGGAGGGTCATATCGCACCGAATTGCCCTAGTCCGAAGAAGGGCGCATGTTTTATTTGCGGGTCGAAGGATCACTTTGCTCGGGATTGCCCTAAGAAAGCTACAGGTGGAGCTAGTGTAGGAAAGGGGAACAACAGTGGTGGTAATCTGACTATCACAGGACCGATGCAGCCCAATCGACCTACCGCTCGAACATTCAACATGACGATGCAGGATGCTGCGCAGTCAAAGGATGTGGTGTCAGGTATCATTCCGGTCAATAGTGTAAATGCTTACGTATTATTTGATTCGGGTGCTACTTGTTCATTTATATCCGATGATTTTGCTAGGAAATTAGAGTTACCTCAGGAAGAATTAGATTACCCCATGAATATAGAAATTGAAAATAGGGAAGTGATTCCTGTTAGGTTTGTCCACAAAAACTATCAGGTAGATATTAAAGGTCATGTGATGACAGTAAACTTGATCCCAATTCGTCTTGGGGAGTTTGATGTCATTCTGGGAATGGATTGGTTGTTCAACCATGGGGCAGTTATTGACTGTCAAAGGAAGTATGTGAATCTTAAGACTCCGTCGAAGGTAGTATTTTATGGCAGCAAGTCACCTAGACAAACGAGTTGTCTGACAATGATGCAGGCCAGAAAGATGTTGAGACAAGGGTGTGTAGGATATCTAGCCTACATAGTCGATATACGAAAAATGAGTACAAAATTGGAGGAGATACCGGTAGTTAGGGATTTTACGGACGTGTTTCCTGATGATTTGCCAGGATTACCGCCAGATAGGGAAATTAAGTTTGTAATTGATTTAGCACCGGGTATAGCCCCTATATCAAAAGCCCCATACCGAATGGCTCTAGTAGAAATGAAGGAGTTAATGGTGCAATTACAAGAGTTGCTGGATAAAAAGTATATTCAACCGAGCGTTCCGTCGTGGGGAGCGCCGGTGTTATTCGTCAAGAAAAAGGATGGATCAATGTGTCTTTGCATTGATTATAGAGAGTTGAATAAGGTCACGATTAAAAACAAGTATCCTTTGCCAAGGATCGATGACCTGTTTGACCAATTGAAGGGAGCAAGATATTTTTCAAAGATAGATCTGCAAAGTGGGTACTATCAGTTAAAAGTGAGAAAAGAAGACATACCAAAGACGGCATTTCGGACTAGATATAGTCACTATGAGTTTTTAGTTATGTCATTTGGTTTAACGAATGCGCCTGCAGCATTCATGGACTTAATGAATAGAGTATTCAAACCATTTCTAGATAAGTTTGTGGTGGTATTCATAGACGACATTCTGGTCTACTCCAAAACTCAGGAAGAACACGTGGAGCATTTGAGGGTGACACTGGAGGTGTTAAGGAAAGAGAAATTGTATGCAAAATTTTTGAAGTGCGAATTTTGGTTGGAGCGTGTTCAATTCCTTGGGCATGTTATCAATAAAGACGGGATTTCAGTAGATCCAGCTAAAGTGGAAGCTGTGATGAACTGGGATCAGCCAAAGACACCGTCAGAGGTGAGGAGTTTCCTAGGTTTGGCAGGTTACTACAGGCATTTTATTCAAGATTTCTCCAGGATCGCCACTCCGTTGATGAATTTAACAAGAAAATCAGTGAAGTTTGTTTGGACGGAGAAGTGCGAAGAGAGTTTCCAAGAACTAAAGAAGAGACTAAGTTCGGCACCTGTGTTGTCTTTGCCAGATGATACAGGAAATTTTGTGGTATATAGCGACGCATCGCATAAAGGACTTGGTTGTGTGCTGATGCAAAACGGTAAGGTTATTGCATATGCATCGCGCCAACTAAAAGACTATGAAAAAGGGTATCCGACCCATGATTTGGAGTTAGCAGCCGTGGTGTTTGCTTTGAAAATCTGGAGGCACTATCTCTATGGGGAGAAGTGTGAAATATATATACAGACCATAAAAGTCTGAAGTATATATTTTCACACAGAAGGATTTGAATATGCGGCAGAGGAGATGGATAGAATTGATCAAAGACTATGATTGTGAAATTCTATACCATCCGGGGAAAGCTAACGTGGTTGCCGACGCTTTTAGCAGAAAGGGTTGGGAAAAGTTGTTTTTGTTAACTGCTCAGGAGAAGCTCATAGAGGAAATGGCAAAGTTGGAGTTAGAGGTGAAGTGTCTGGCGGAGCCGAATGAAAAATTGTTCCAGATGGAAACCCAACCAACTTTAGTGGAAAAAGTAAAGGAAGCGTAACTTCAGGATGAGGAATGTGTTAAGATAGAGAAAAGAGTGCTTGAGGGAGAAGAACTCAAATACAAAATCGACACCGAAGGGTTGCTGAGATTTGAAGGCAGAATCTGGATTCCGTCAGTGCTGGAGATCACAGAAGAGATTTTGAACGAAGCTCATAGTTCAAGATTTTCGATTCACCCGGGAAGTACAAAGATGTACCAGGATCTTCGCCAACACTTTTGGTGGCCAAACATGAAAAGGGAGGTTGTTGAGTGTGTTGCGAAGTGTCTCACTTGTCAGAAGGTTAAAGCAGAGCATCAACGACCAAGGGGTTTGTTACAGCCCTTGGAGATACCAGAATGGAAGTGGGAGCATATCACAATGGACTTTGTGGTAGGGCTTCCAACTACTCAGAAGGGTTATGACGTAATATGGGTCATAGTTGACAGATTGACAAAATCAGCGCATTTCTTGCCGATCAAAGTCAGATTCACCACCCTAGATCAACTGGCCAAATTATACGTCCAGGAAATTATTTCGAGGCACGGAGTTCCAGTATCAATAGTGTCAGACAGAGAGCCACGTTTCACATCAAAATTTTGGAGGAGTCTGCAAGCGTGTTTGGGGACGCAGTTGAGAATGAGTACAGCCTACCATCCTCAAACCGATGGCCAGAGTGAGAGAACAATTCAAACGTTGGAGGATATGTTTCGGGCGTGCGTCATGGATTTTAAAGGCAACTGGGATGATCATTTACCTCTGGTCGAGTTTGCCTATAACAATAGTCATCACGCGAGTATTGGAATGCCGCCATATGAAGCGTTGTATGGAAGGAAGTGCAGAACTCCGTTATGTTGGGACGAGGTTGGTGAATGTCGCCTATTAGGACCCGAGCTGGTACAACAAACTTCTAAAATCGTCAAAGTGATAAGAGCCAGATTGTTAACTGCTCAAGACAGGCAGAAAAAGTATGCTGATAAACACCGACAAAATAGAGAATTCGACGTCGGCAGTTTTGTGTTTCTCAAAGTATCTCCCTGAAAAGGAAAAATCAGGTTTGGTAAAAAGGGTAAACTCAGTCCGCGATTTATTGGACCCTTTGAGGTGCTGAAAAGAGTGGGTAAGGTAGCTTATAAGGTAGCTTTACCTCCCGAGTTAGACCATATTCATAATGTTTTTCACATATCCGTGCTACGACCGTATAAGCCTGATTATAAACATATAATAGAATATGAACCGATACAGTTTGAGAAAGATTTATCCTATGAAGAGATACCTGTACAGATAGTAGACAGGAAAGAGCAGGTTCTCAGAAATAAAGTGATACCTTCTGTTAAGGTAATCTGGAGGAACCACAGTGCTGAAAAAGCTACGTGGGAACTCGAAGAGAAAATGATACAGAGTTATCCACAATTGTTTGTTTAATATTTGTATCACGATTCTGGGGACAGAATCTTTGTAAGGGGGAGAATGTCACAGACGAATTAATTGCGTTGTGATTCTGGGGACAGAATCCTTTTAAGGAGGGAAGGATGTAACGAATGCGATTTTTGTGATTAAATAAAAATATTTATTGAGATATATAAATATTTTTGTTAATTTATTTATTGAGTGAAATAAGTAATTTATAAAGTTATGGTGAAATAATTTATGTTAAATGCTATTTAAATGTGATTTGATGTGATTATTCTAATTTAATTTAATAATTAAATTAGATGATTGAATGATTTATTTAAAAAAATGATTTATTTGGGTAAGACAATTTAATTGGTATTCTGGTTATTGGTTAAATAGAATTATTAATTAAATTAGTAAGGTTTAATTGCATTTATTTAATAACAAGTTTAATTAAATTAAAAGTGTGACAATTAAAACTATATAGTAAAATGGATTATTAAAATAAATGGAGAAGGGATTTTATTTAGATAAACCAAACAAGGTCTTGTGACCCTTGGTTGGTAAAAATGGATTATTTGGTATTTGGGTTTGCCAAACAAGGCCTAACCCTTTGTTTTTCTTTAACTGACTAATTAAGCTATGTACGTTAAAGTATGAAAGGTTGTCAGTTGTTTTCTAAAGCCTAAAGAAGAAGAGAAGAAAGGTTTAACAGAGAAAAAGAGAAAAAAAAATTGAAAGAGAGATTAAGAGAGTTTTGTTAATTGAGAGAATCAAGAAGAAGGGGGAAGCTAAGGAATCATACATAGCTTGAAGGTATAATCTCTTTTAAATTTTGTTAGTAGTTTTCTTTTCTCTGTATATGATTTCTATTTTACTGTATGTGAAATTATATGCTAAATACATGAATTATTTGGTTATAGTTGCTAGTAAGCATGTATTAGAGATTATGTGATGTGTATGAACTAATTTGAAGGAGTAAATTCATGAAAGCATGTTTTAGAATGAAGTTTTTGGTTTTATAGAGTCTTATTTCATGTATGGCATATATGTATGATAATTGATGTTCAATTTGGATATTAACCGGTAAATTGACATTTGATTATGATTATATAATGAAAAATGAAAAGAATGCAAGTAGAATGGATTAAAATGGTTGAGAGATGGATTTACAGTGGTTGATTTTATTGATATGGCTAAAACATGAATATTTTGTTTAAACAGAGAATTTTGGGATTCTAATTGGTTGATTATGTGTAGTATAATGGTTAAATTGGTTAGATACATGTCGGGTAATTGTTTTATAACATGTATGATGTTTGGGTGTGTTTAAATTATGTGTTGGATGGTAGAATTCGAAAATTTTGGCTTAGGATTTCACTGGTTCGCGAACTGTAGGAGATGACTGCCGAGTCTCTCGCCCCGGCGAGAGAAATGAACTGTAAATCTTCGCCCCGGCGAAGTCTCGCCCCGGCGATAATATTGTTAAGAAAATCTTCGCCCCGGCGAAGTCTCGCCCCAGCGAGCTTTTTGTTAAGAAATTTTCTCGCCCCGACGAGGGAACAGTAGCTAAAATCTTAAATTTTTATTTTCTTTATGATTCTGCTATGATGTTATAAACCAGCTTAAAACTTAAATTAAGTTATAAAGTGACTAATGAGATATCACGAAGGTTGTTAAGCAAGTACTTAATGATTATCGAATGACAATCGAGATGTTACAATGAAATAGGATAAGATCGAATCTTAAAGTGTATGTTGTTCTGTAACTAATTATTGTTACCATTTTATAATCGAAATGTATAGGTCGATTAAAGAACATGAATTATTTAATCTGTAATCTACGTATGAGGCAAGTTTTCCTCCCTTAAACTTGTTATTTCCTTTAAAGCAAGTTTATTTTCATTGAGCAAGCTTATTAACCTTAGCTTATTATTATTCAAGCAAGGTTGTTATCATGACAAATGTTTATATTTACTTCAGTCATTTATTGTTCGATCATTGATCGTTATTCAAACTTCGAACAGAATTTCTATAGTACAAACTTTATTGATAAATCAAATACTTTAGTGACTAGCAAACCCTTATTAATTCAGCTAGTCCTTAGTTGATGAGCGTTCTAAAGACTTAGAATATTTTAAAAGTTATTCCAAAACAAGTTCCTTTTGGTACGGATTCTGATGCTAAACTGAGATGAACAACCCTAATATAGGGGATTAATTACGCGACAGCGTTTAAATGTTTGTGTACAATACATTGTACAAAGGGTTGATCCCCCTGAGTACGAGATGAATGGTCCATAGTCTATAAGACTGTTAAAGGTTACGGTAGAAATACTTGTTAACCTAGGACATAGTTCGAGGTCTTGTGACCCTCATATACAATTTATAAACCTTAAATTCTATAATCAGTTCTTGAGCCAAGTATCCTATTAATCTTTCATATCTCGATTGGTTATTGATTGAATTCAGAAAGCTATAAATCTATTTCATTAATTATTCAATTGTTATTGTTATTATGATTGTGGGCAATTGTTTGCTCACTCTTGCATTAAAACATTGCAGCTAAGGCAGAGAAATCGGACGAGCCGTCCACGAGTAAAGGTAAGGGCAAGATGCCGAAGTAGCGAGAGACCTGTTATTCATTTGATGTTTTCTTGTAACAAGACTTATTTAATTTTATGTTTTAATTACGCATTTATGTAATAAAGGTTAGATAACCTGGGATTTGCTTGATTAAGAGATTAAAGATGTAACCCTTTTTGTGGGAAGATGATGTATTCAGTTTATTTATATTACCTTTTGCCATGGGTAGTTAGTCATGAATGTATGGAATAGTGAGCACCAAATCTGTGGAGTTGAGGTACCCGGATTTGGGGGTGTCACATGGCCTCTTCGGTGTAGATGACTGCTCTACTTAATCTTCAAACATTCTTTCTTTTGTCATAGAGTGCTGCTCTATAATCTTTTCGCTTTGTTTTGCTGAGACTGTTTGAGTGCTTCCATTTGTTTTTAGACCCAGCTCTACGATCACTTGATCTTGCTGAACTTTCATGCTCTACGACCTTTGTCTTTGATGTAGGTCTAGAGCCTTGATGGATCGTAGAGTGATTACTTGACAAGTCCTTTGATCTCTATTATGGTTTGATGCTTTGGTTGTGCTCAGAGATCTTGCTATGTCTGATGGCTCATGCTCAGCTTGTTTGGCAGTCTTGAAGATTGCCACTTTATCTTTAAGTACTTCAGCGGCGCCTGCTCTATGTTGTTGCTCGATTTTAGACTGTCCATAGGAGTCGTAGAGTGGCTAACTTGGACTGACTCTACGCTCCCATGTTAGCTTACTGTTTTCTTCTTTGTATTGCATACTCTACGATTCTGAGTGAGCTCCTTGTTCTGTTGAGTCACTCTATACGATTGCCTTGCAAACTCTGCGTTGACATATGTAGCCCTACGATGCTCAGTTAGTGCTGCCGAGTAAGCTCTACGATCTGCCGAGCCTGTTGCTGTTCTTGCCTGGCAGACTCTACGATCTTAGATTTTAGCACTGCAATGCCGAGGCAACTCTACGTCCAATCGAGGCGGTTCTACGTCCTGCCGAGAGTGTTCTACGTTCGGCCGAGGCAGCTCTACGTCCTGTCGAGCTTTACTCTATGTTTTCCCGGCAAACCCTGTGATGGCTTTCTTGGCTCTGCGATGTTGACTGACTTCTCTACGATCCTTCACTTAGTCGGTGCAATGTTCTACGTTCAGTCTTTGGCCCTTGTCTGTCATTACAGTGCATAAGGTCAACCTAACAAGTTTGATCTTCTTCTATTCTATTCTAAGTCCTTTTACATCACATTCAATTTAAGGACTTTTACAAAGCCTATTTTTACAACCATGTGTCGACGCCGGGTTTCGCTTCGTGGGTCCTTTTTAGTCTTTTCCAATTTTAGCCTCTTGATAAAATGATTTTTGGAAAAGGTCGGCATTAATGTCGACGGGGTTTTGAAAGATCGTTTTTTATGATGAGCCAATTAACCAGAGTCGCCAGTTGGTATATTTGAAATGGATGTACCAACTCATCCGAGTTTTCGTTTTTTATAAATCGCTGGCTCATATGTGACTCCGAATTAATTGGTCTGCGAACCGAGATTCATAGAGTTTGGGGGCTTGCTTAAGTGAGGGGAAGGTGTTAGGCACCCCTCGTCTTCCGTGAAATACGGTTACCGCAATCTTGATGATGTCCTATCTTTTAATTCATGAAATGTGTATATATGCAGGTGTGTGTGTGTGTATGTGCTTATGTGAATGTCGTGGCGAGTTTGTATGAAAGAATCATTTGGATTTTTGGGAAAGTCGTGCTTTAATTTGGGAACGCTTCGGAATGTCTCTTCGGCATACACGAGAAAGCTTTATGAAAGAGGTTTGATTTAAGTTGTCAAAATTAGGAGATTTTCATTAGGTGACGTTTTGGCAAAAGAGGATTTTATTAAGCCTTAGCAAAAATAGGAATCGAGATTTATACGTTGCTTTCATAAATGATGGGCAATTTCTAGGATCTCTTTCGCCCTATACATCAAGGTTTAATAAAACCTTTAATTTCTTTTATAAAACCCATCTTTGTGACATTTGAACATAACCTCCTTTTAGCTTTCTCGTAGAATAGGAATCAACTTTCATTAGCATTTCCAATTTTTAGCCTCGTGATGCTAATATCCTACTTTGATTGATTTTAGAAAAGATCTTTATCGTTTAATCTTTTGAAACCATTTTGATGTCACGAAACATAATCTAGCATAAACACGCGTCGGGGCTATTCACGGGCATGTAAGCCATCAAAATATCCCCACGCACCAACAATCACATATTCCACTAATACGGGGCCTTAAACCCGATTCTCGCCTTAGCGTCGTTTTAAGGCCCGACAATTACATATTACAAAACAAACACCTTGAATCTATTACATACATCAAAACGTCCATCATCGGATTTGAACCACAGGGTCGCGTTCCTAGGCTCACACGAGATTACGACATACCCACGAAATGAATGCTACATAACTAACCAACCCGAATTTATCTAATACACCATGATATCCGAAAATGACAATCTAAATAAATTACACCCAATAAATTATCACAAACAAGCTAGAAATTTCATCAATTGGATATCCTCGGGTTATTAGGAAGAATTTTGTTCCGATGGAACCCTCACCAATAATCCCTAATCCATGATTGTTCAACAAGATCCATGAAAATTACATCTAATTTACCCAATTAATATGACATGAATTACTAGAACAAATAGAAATTTTCACCTTGCAATTAATCTCAAATGGGTGTGAACTTGTGTATTTGAATAGGATGAAGAGTGTATTTGATACAATCAAAATCAAAAGAATTAAATTCTCTCTTTTTTTTCCTCTCTTTTCTTCCTATTTGATTGCAAATTTTTGCTCTTTTTCTCTCTTTTTCCGTGCTTCTTCTTGTTGCTGGAATTCTTCCCCTTTCAAAAATTTCAACTTCTTCAACTCCCTGTATGCTGAGCGGAAAATGAGCTGAAATAGGCTGGCCAAAGCCAGCCGCAGATTGATTTGCGGCTGGCCGCAGATCAATCTGCGGCTGGCTGGCCGCCTACCTTCCACTCACCCCGATTTCGAGTTCCGTGTTTCGGGATCCGTGTTTTCAAAAGGCGCACTATTTGGCCGCAGATCAATCCGCGGCTGGACGGTTTGATTTTCTCATTTTCCGTGCCACGCCTCGATTTTCATGCCATAACGTCGGTTTTCGCTGACAGGCTCGTATTTGGCAGTCCGGGAATTTCCGGGAGACGTGCCACCTCATTCGGGGATGTCTGTTTCGGATGGCCCTATTGTCACGTCAGCTCTGGTCGCCAAACATTGTGGTGGTGTTGGGCGCTCGCACTTGTGCCCCCTCCTTCGCTCCCGCAAGCCGGTTCAATTGACGATTTTGCCCTCCTGTCATGGTTAGTACAAGGAACGCAAAATTTTCGTCGCCGGACATCCATCTCATAATCGCCGGTTTTCGTCGCCGGACGATCGTCTTGTCGGGGCCGGTTATCGTCGCCGGTTGGTTATCTTGTCGGAGCCGGTTTTCGCCGCCGGACATCCATCTCGTAATCGCCGATTTTCGTCGCCGGACAATTGTCTCGTCGGGGCCGGTTATCGTCGCCGGTCACCCATCTCGTAACCTCCGGTTATCGTCGCCGGTTGGTTATCTTGTCGGAGCCGATTTTCGTCGCCGGACATCCATCTCGTAATCGCCGGTTTTCGTCGCCGGTCGATCGTCTCGTCGGGGCCGGTTATCGTCGCCGGTCACCCATCTCGTAACCTCCGGTTATCGTCGCCGGTTGGTTATCTTGTCGGAGCCGGTTTTCGCCGCCAGACATCCATCTCGTAATCGCCGGTTTTCGTCGCCGGACGATCGTCTCGTCGGGGCCGGTTATCGTCGCCGGTCACCCATCTCGTAACCTCCGGTTATCGTCGCTGGTTGGTTATCTTGTCGGAGCCGGTTTTCGTCGTCGGACATCCATCTCGTAATCGCCAGTTTTCGTCGCCGGACGATTGTCTTGTCGGGGCAGGTTATCGTGGCCGGTCACCCATCTCGTAACCTCCGGTTATCGTCGCCGGTTGGTTATCTTGTCGGAGCCGGTTTTCGTCGCCGGACATCCATCTCGTAATCGCCGGTTTTCGTCGCCGGACGATTGTCTCGTCGGGGCGGGTTATCGTCGCCGGTCACCCATCTCGTAACCTCCGGTTATCGTCGCCGGTTGGTTATCTTGTCGGAGCCGGTTTTCGTCGCTGGACATCCATCTCGTAATCGCCGGTTTTCGTCGCCGGACGATTGTCTTGTCGGGGCCGGTTATCGTCGCCGGTCACCCATCTCGTAACCTCCGGTTATCGTCGCCGGTTGGTTATCTTGTCGGAGCCGGTTTTTGTCGCCGAACATCCATCTCGTAATCGCCGGTTTTCGTCGCCGGACGATTGTCTTGTCGGGGCCGGTTATCGTCGCCGGTCACCCATCTCGTAACCTCCGGTTATCGTCGCCGGTTGGTTATCTTGTCGGAGCCGGTTTTCGTCGCCGGACATCCATCTCGTAATCGCCGGTTTTCGTCGCCGGACGATTATCTTGTCGGGGCCGGTTATCGTCGCCGGTCACCCATCTCGTAATTCATTTTCACTAGACACATCAAACGGCTAAAAGGGAACCAAAGGGACCCACCAGGGCCAGCCGCAGATGGATCTGCGGCCAGCCGCAGATAGATCTGCGGCCAAGATCGGGTTCTTAGGCGGCTCGCCACTTCCAGATCTGTCACTTTCAACTTCGTACCCCACATAGATTCCTGCGATTTTGCTCGTTTGCAAGGACCTTTTGTCGAGTTTCCCAACTTTTCTGCAAAAACTGCTCCGGTAGGATCGTTCTACGTGCTACAGGTAACACTTTGACCGTTCACTTTTCAATTTCGTCAATGTTTTGCTATACATTTGGCTATTTATATGCTTATAGATAGAAAATGTATGCTTTACAATGCTATATTATGTATGATCATAGATACATGCTATGTATCAACTGTGTGAGTCCTATTTTATGCTCATGATGCGGTCCCACATACTGTTATTCCTTTTCTGCAAGAAAATCATGCATTATATGTTGTAATTACACATAGGAACGTAATTTTTATCTGTTTGAGGCTTGGATTGATTGAAAACATGTTTGGCTTACGCCTGGGATGTCCATTTTACAAACGGAACTCTGCCGAATTTTTTTTTTTTTTTTTTTTTTTCATACCATAACCATGCATCATGTTGCATTAATTATATGATGAGGGTAGGAATTTAGAATATTCGTGACATAATTCAAAAGGGAACTTACCTTCCTCCTTGCCTGTTCTGTTCCAGCTATGGATCCCGATGCTCATAGTAGCTCCTCCGTGTCACGGACCTCGGGTGTTCGCCGCCGTAGGGCTGCACTTGCTCCTGTTCCTCCTCGGACCCGTCAGGCTCGTCGCTTGGCAGAGGCTGTCATTCGTCCCGATCTTCCGGACGTTGAGGAGGCTGCCCCTCTGGAGGTCGCGGCAGAGGGGCCATCCTCCAGCACACCGGCTCCATCTGCTCATCAGGCTTTTTCTGGCGCCCCTATGCAGATACCCGATCTTCTGGGTCGGGATCTCAGTCGACACCCCTCAGCATCTCTCGTGGCTAACGAGGTACATTCAATTCCATTATTTACTTCATTTTCAATTTCTCAATTCTCTTTTATCTGGACTGACCCATTGGTGATTGTCCCAGGTGCCCGAGTTTACTCAGCCGAGGGGCAACTGGTTCAACATCTACTCCCTCTACATGGCTCTACACAGCGACAACCGGGCGATGGTGGATTCTTGGGGCTTCCGTCACTTCTTCACTATCATTCCCCGTTAGTGCCCCTGGGGTTACATGAGGGCCTTGTCCGAGAGATGGTTTCACCAGACGCAGTCTCTTCACCTTCTTGACTGCGAGGTTGTGCTGACCCCATAGGACTGGAGGTATATTACGGGCATAGAGTTTACCGGGTCCCGTGTTCCTCTAGATCTCGACATCACTCCTACGGAGGTTCGGGCTTTATTAGGCTTCGCAGCCGAGGACCGGGTCTTTAAGGCCCGTAGTATTCGATCCGGTGCCTTGGCTGTTGATGCCGTCGGGGGTCTCTACGCGCTGCCCATTCCAGCGGATCAGGGTACTCGGGACATTCTGCTTCGACGCCTGTTCCTGACCATCATGAGGGGTTGTTTCCTAGGGAACAACTCCTCCACCATTCATTTCAGCGTCGTGGGAGAGGTCAGAGACGTGGATCGCATCAGTGACTATGACTGGGGGTCATTCACCTTTGCCTATTTCCTCCACGGTATGCGTCTACGTTCGGAGGGCCAGACAGATGCTTGGCTCGGATTTTATCACTTCCTGCTGGTGAGGTTTCTCTTTCCCTCTTCTTATTGGACTTTCCTTCATTTATTTCCCTTTTCTGCATTCAGGTTACTCATGCTTTTCACTGTTTCTGTTCGCAGTTTTGGGTCTACGAGCGTCTCCCGTGTCTGAGGCCTGTCACCACTCTTGGCTTGGACACCTATCCCCGGGGTCGGCGATGGCATCATAGCACCCTGGAGGAGGTCCCGGTATCTGGCAGCTTTGTACACTGCCGCATCCAGCTGGAGCTGATCACGGCTGCAGGGGTCGTCTGGAGGCCCTATCTTTCTGAGCATCTAGATGTGGGGTTTGTAGATGGGCATCCTACCGGCCCGAAGTTTGCACTTTCCACCCGTCGTCTCACCTTGCAGAGTGTTGGAGGATGGGTTATGTACTTGGGGGAGCGCGCCTTCAGATGCATTACCGGAGAGATCCGCATCCCGCACTCCCTTCCTTTCGCTACTTCCTGGCCGCTGGATTCTCAGCCTTCAGAGATCATGCTTGCGGGGGAGGACGGTCGGATGCTTTCGACGGGTCCCAGTACCAGTGATTCCTTCCGTACTTGGTGGGTGCCCCGCACCATTGGTCCTCAAACCCGGGCCACATTCTTCCTCGGGGATATGGTCCCCGGCTCGGTGATGATGACTGACTGGGCAGCCTGCGTTCGGACTCCCACTCATGCCGAGCAGATCGCCGCTTTGACCCGCCAGGTGGACCAGTTGTCTCTATATCTTCGGGTGCTGGGCCGGACTCCAGAAGATGCTTATGCTTATGATCCTGACGGTACGGGTCATGATGCGGGCCCGAGCTCGTCTGATGCCACAGCGCAGCCCTACATTTCGGATATGAACTTCGGTCCTCCGACCTCGACGACCCCAGGGGATCAGTTTGAGGATCCCGCCTTCATAGATGAGATTGATTTTATTTAGATCAGGATAGGATAGGGCTTTTGTATCTGCACCTGCTTGGATTTATTTTTCATTTTATGCACTATGTATTGAACTCATTTATTTATTTATGCACAGCTTTTCTCTCTTATCTCTATGAACTTCATTTGCTTTATTATTAACTGTATGATGCATGCTTTTCTTATTTATGAAATAGAAAATGACCCCTGTACAGTCTTTTGATACTATTTTTCCACAGATGTCGTCCTCAGATGCCGTGGGTTTGGATTTCATTCCTTCCACAAGGTTGGTTGGCAGTTTCCTCCGCTGGTTGGACAGTTTGTTGCCGGCCGACACGGTCATCGCAGATGGTCTTTTGGGCCATTCTTGGTCCTTATTAACCTTTCAGGTGCCAGTGGGCTTTGTGGATGGCATTCTGAGCTATTGGGCGCCTGCCCGTCAGGTGTTCAGGCTAGGGATGGTAGAGCTGACCCCCACCCTCGAGGAGTATGCTCGCTTCACCGGCTTGGCTTTGGATAGACCTTGTGCCAGGGTCACGGCTGGTTCCATGCGCCGTCAGTTCTTGACCTTTACCGGTTTGCGGAGGGCTGTCTTGTTACCGGTGATCACATCAGACCATATGGTTCTCCTTCAGTTCTTGATTGACCGATTTGGTTCACCTGACAGTTTTCATCTTTTCTTCGGCGATTTTTCTGTATTTGAGGAGCGCTGGGGCGCTTCAAGAGTAGACGTCCTGATGGCCTGTGTCGTCTCAGTTTTGTACTTGCTGGCAGGACCTGATCAGTTGGACATGCAGGTTGTCGTGGCTGTTCGAGCCCTTCAGGAGGATCACACCATTCTTCCCATGATATTGGCGGATACCTATATGTCAGCTTCATACTGTCAATCCTTCCGAGGCAGGGTATTCAAAGGGAGCTCGACCTTATTGTATATGTGGTTCATGAGTCATCTTAGTCCCATCGGCCATTTCCGTCGCCAAGGGTTTTGCTTTAGCCATGGCATAACCACGCAGTTTTCGTTTCGTCCCGTGAGCTGTACTGATGTGGCCTCCTGGACATTATTTTTGTCGGTCATTGAGGATCCCTTTCATCTATTGGTCTACTCGGGCTATTGCTCCTTTATGAGCTTTTTGACTCACGTGCCCACCCTGGATTTCATCCCTATTGCTGGCCTGAGGGGCGTGACGACTTATCATCCCCTGGCGGTTATGGGGCAGTTTGATCAGACACAGGATTTACACCCCTTCGCGGGTGCAGCCGCCTACCGATTCCTTATATCATCCCGTTCAGAGAGGGATCTACTGCGGGTATACGATCTTTGGTCTCGCAGGATCTTTGCCGAATATAGTGAGAGCTGTCACATCCAGACATTTTCTTACGTACAGTGGTTGCGCGGAGATTTGGATCCGGCTGGTTTGAGTCAGATTGGGGCCTTTGATGACTCTGGAGTGATTTTCCCGGAGGATACCACAGACCACCCCGTCTCAGCTGATTCTGCCCCAAGTTGGGCTACTGAGGATACCCGACTCCACCTGGCCCTGATTACCGCTGAGGCCGAGAGGGATGCTGCTCTTGTCGAGAGAGATGATGCCCTTCGGGCTAGAGACGCTGTCATCGCTGACAGAGAGGCCATTGTATTTCAGACCAGGGCAGTTGTGAATGCTCATTTTGGGACTGTCAGCCGAGCCACTGCTTTACTGGATCGCATTGATATAATGGGGCAGCAGATTGCAGGAGATGCTAATGCTTCAGATCTATCCACCACCCTGTCCATCCTGCTTCAGCTAGTTTCAGATTTGTAGATTATTTTATTTCCTGCATAGACTATGTTAGTTTCATCGGTTATCGAAAGAGAAATCTTGTAATAAAATGACTTATATATATAGACATGCATTTAAATTTAGTCATTTTCCCCTTTTGTCGTATCATTGCTTTTCATTGGATCCTCGTTTTATCCAGTTGACCATGATTTTGACATTTCGCCTTCTTTCTCTTCTCAAGTCTTGATGGAGATTTGACAGATATTGCCGCACACCTTTTGATTTCTTTGGATTGAATCTCAGATTTTGGATAACTGTTTGGTTGGATCAGGGTTATGTCTTTTGGGATGAAGCTGGTTATGCAGCTGGTTTCGGGAAGGTTTTGAGGGTGTAGGAAGGTTTTGTCTGGTTATCGAAAAGTGGTTCTGGGTTAGGGAAAAGATTATTTTTTAAGGGATCGGACCGCGCCATGATGGCTGCCTACGTACCCCCACAAGTTGGGAGATCAGGTCCTACGTAGTTCGCTCCTTCAAAGAAAAAGAAGAATTGATGATTCAAACGTAGAACCGCTTCACCGAGTCGGAGTTGAGAGGTTGTGGAAATACCTCCCCATCCATTTCTTGCAACATGAGGGCTCCTCCGGATAGCACTTTCTTAATCACAAATGGCCCTTCCCAGTTCGGGGTGAACTTCCCCTTGGCTTCGTCCTGACAAGGCATGACTCTTTTTAGCACCAAATCATTTTCCTTGAACTTCCGAGGTCTTATCCTTTTGTCATATGATCGAGAGATCCTTTGTTGATATAACTGACCGTGCCAAACAGCAGCCACCCTTCTTTCATCAATTAGGGCCAATTGGTCGTATCGACTTTGCATCCAATCCTCCTCACTTATCTGAGCATCGATCACTATTCTGAGGGACGCCATTTCAACCTCAACTGGCAGAACGGCCTCCATTCCATACACCAAAGCGTAAGGGGTCGCCCTTGTAGAAGTACGCGTTGATGTTCGGTATGCCAGCAGAGTGAGGGGTAGCAGTTCCGGCCATCCCCGATGATTAGCAGACATTTTTGCCATGATCTTCTTGATGTTCTTATTTGCTGCCTCCACTGCCCCATTCATCTTAGGACGGTAAATGACGGAATTGAGGTGCTTGATCTTGAACTGGTCACACAGTCCCCTCATGAGGGCGTTGTTTAAATTCTTGGCATTGTCAGAGACCAGAACCTCAGGCTGCCCGTATCGACAAATGACATTATTCCTGATGAACCCGACGATGACCTCCTAAGTTACTTTGGGGAAAGAAGCTGCTTCTACCCATTTGGTGAAGTAATCGATCATGACGAAAATGAATCGGTGCCCGTTGCTTGCCTTGGGCTCTATTGGTCCGATTACATCCATTCCCCACATTGAAAATGGCCACGGGGAGGTCATACAGTGCAATTCATTGGGAGGCGTATGGATCACATTACCGTGTGCCTGACATTGATAACACCGTTTGACATGATCCTCGCAATCGGCTTTCAGCGTTAACCAATAATGCCCTGTCCTCAAGATCTTTTTGGCTAGCATCGGTCCACTTATATGTGGCCCACACACTCCACCATGTATTTCATTCATAATCCTTTGGGCTTGCGTTTCATCGACGCACTGCAACAGTCCCAACCCAGCATCCCTTTTGTAGAGTGAATCCCCACTCAGGTAAAATTTCATCGCCATCTTTTGAATTCTCATCCTCTCAGTTCGACTCACCTGGTCGGGAATGGACCTATCTCTCAGATATTCCCTTATGTCGTGATACCAGGGCTGCTTTGGCAACACCACCTCGTCTGATAACACTACCACATGTTCCTCATATGCCGGAGCATTCCGTACTGCTATCTCAATCTGTGGATTACCCCTGTTTTTGATTATGTGGATTAAGGAGGCCAGAGTTGCCAATGCATCGGCAAAGTCGTTCCGTCCCCGGGGAATATGGCGGAAAGCGATATTTTCGAACTCTTGCATCAGCTGGGTAACACAACGATGGTATGGAAGTAACCGAAGCTCCTTAGTGTTGTACACCCCGATTGCCTGTCTGATTACCAATTCTGAATCCCCAAACACCGCTAGTCTCTTCACTCCCATGTCGCGGGCCAAGCGGAGTCCCAAGATACATCCCTCGTATTCAGCGGTGTTATTCGAATTGCTGAAATTCAGTTTAGTGGCCACGGGGTATTGCTCTCCGGTGATAGAGACCAGGACCGCTCCGGCCCCTGCCCCTTCGGCATTCATGGCACCATCAAAATACAGCTTCCAGAACTGTCCCTCGTCATCACATTTCTCGCATGATACCCAAAATATATCTTCGCCCGGAAGAGGAGTTTCCAAGGGCTCCATCCCTCCTGACGGGGTTTCTGCCAACTAATCTGCAATTCCCTGCCCTTTCATGGCCTTCTGAGTCACGTACACCATGTCGAACTGTTGTAAGATCAACTGCCATCTTGACAACCGACAATTCAGCATGGGCCTCTCAAAAATATACTTCAGGGGATCCATTCTTGATATCAGGTACGTCGTATGCCCATGGAGGTAGTGCTGTAATCTCCCTGCAGCCCAGGCTAGAGCACAACAGGTCTTTTCGATGGGAGTGTAATTTTGTTCACATTGGCTAAATCTTTTGCTGAGGTAATAGATGGCCTGCTCTTTACCTGCCTCATTCTTTTGTCCCAGCATACATCCCATCGCGATGGCATTGACCGATATATACATAAACAGAGGGATCCCATCCTTCGGGGGTACCAGCACTGGTGCCTCCGTCAGCTGCTTTTTAATGGTTTGAAAAGCCTTCTGACATTGCCCATTCCACTCCTGGGAAGCCCCCTTTCTTAACAGTTTGAAAATGGGCTCACATGTAGTCGTCAAGTGGGATATAAAACGGCTGATGAAGTTTATCCTCCCGAGGAATCCTCTTATCTCCTTCTCTGTGTGAGGCGCTGGCATATCCACAATGGCCTTAATCTTCGCTGGATCCAACTCAATGCCCCGATCACTAACCAGGAATCCCAAGAGCTTACCTGACTGCACTCCGAAAGCACACTTGGCCGGATTGAGTTTTAAATTATACTTTCTGAGCCGATCGAATAGCTTTTTGAGATGGGTTATATGGTCATATTCTACCTTCGATTTCATAATAATGTCATCCACGTAGACCTCTATCTCCTTGTGCATCATATCGTGGAATAGGGCCATCATGGCTCTCTGATAAGTAGCCCCCGCATTTGTGAGACCAAAAGCCAATCGTCTATAGCAGAAAGTGCCCCAGGGGGTGATGAATGCGGTCTTTTCCCGATCTTCTTCCGCCACCATTATCTGATGATATCCCGCGAAGCAATCCACAAAAGAGTACATTTCGTACTGGACTGTGTTATCCACCAGGATGTGTATGAAAGGCACCGGGAAGTTATCTTTGAGACTGGCCTTGTTTAAATCTTTGTAGTCTACACATACCCTCACCTTTCCTCCAGGCTTAGCCACTGGGACTACATTGGATAGCCATTCCGGGTAGGTGGACACCATAATGATTCCCGCCCTGAACTGCTTGATGATCTCTTCCTTTACTTTTAAGCTCCACTCCGGTTTCAACTTTCTTAATTTTTGCTTGACAGGCCTGAAACCCTCCTTGATGGGCAATCGGTGTACCACGATGTCGGTGGACAATCCGATCATATCCTCATGAGACCAGGCAAAGACATCCTCATATTGTTTTAGCAACTCAGTCATTTCGGCTTTTTGGTTGGGGGTAAGGTCCGTCCATATCTTGAGTTCTTTTGGCTTGTCAGGGGTTCCAATATCGATGGTGACGGTTTGGTCCAAGTTGGGTTTGGGTTTATCCTCGACCCATCCTTTGATCTCATCAGGCGCGTCGTCGTAATCTGTCTCGTCTTGTTCAATGCCCATTAAATCGAAATCCAGCTCAATGTCAAAATCATAATCATCATTCAAATTTGAAAGACCGTTTGTTAGGCAAGGATTATTCAAATTGGTACACCTGACATGAAACAAAATACTTGTCATATATGAATCATTTTTCACGACGATCGCATTTTCAAAATAACACGAAGAAATGACATAGTTTTGCAGAAATAAAACAACAACAAAAATAAAACTTCTTCATTCCCCCATCCTCTGGGGTCTACCACCCTGACATCGGGTTTTACCCTTGTTTGGATATTACTGGTTTCATGGTCCAGTTGTCGACGGTCAGGTCAGATGAAATGCGCTGGATAAAAGGGGGCTTTACATCGGACACCTCCCCGATGATTACGGATACGTCGCCTGAGTCCTCCTTTCTATCCTCTCCAGGAATAATCAGCCCTGCCCAATTGATGACAGGCACAACCTGTTGGGCTTCCGATGGTGCGATAATATTCGTCCCCTCCCCACTGCTTGTTGATTGTCCGGGGATGTAGCACTTGGTTTCGAACTCCTTTGCGACCTCTTGCAGGAAACCTTCCCTCCGGGCCGACCCATCACGTGCGGGGGTTAATTCTTCATTCCCTGCCCCAATCACAGGCTCGCTGATCCCCTGTTCATTGTCGACTTTGGTCACTGGACTGCCAGCTAGTCGAATCGGAGCCGTACCCCGACAGTGTCTCCGTGCTACGCCCTCATGGTATCCCAATCCTGTTTTGCCTATCTGCTGTGGTAGATGGATGGGCTCAGTGATTCCCTGACTACTCCTTCCTAACCCCTGTCCAGGCTGGAAGTTCATTTTTATCATTTCCTTTGCCACAAAGGTAAGTTCGGGAGAGACCCTAGGTTTCACGGCTGGAGCTTCCAGGCATCTATAGTGGGGAGTGCTAATCTCCAGTGCTTGAAAGCTGGCAGGTGCCGCCGACTCATCTACATTGATCACTGGTAGGCCACTCCTGGGAGGAGAAGGGTCATCACATTCGGCCGAGATTGTTACCAGATTCCCATTGATGATTAGCTTGATTTGTTGGTGGAGCGTGGAAGGAACTGCCCTGGCCATGTGTATCCACGGCCTCCCCAATAATAGGTTATAACTGGCCGCGATGTCAAGGACTTGGAAAGAAATGTCAAAAGTACAAGGTCCTATCTCCACCGGTAATTCAATCTCCCCAATTGTATCCCTCCGGGAACCATCAAAAGCTCGTACCACCACATGACTGGCTCGTAGGCGCTTGGGATTGATGTTCATCTTCTGCAAGGTACTGAGGGGACAGATATTCAATGCCGATCCTCCATCAATCAGCACCCCATTCATGATATATCCCGAGGAAATTACCGCAATATGTAGCGGTTTCCGGTGCCCCCTTCCCTCCTTGGGTATGTCCTCATCCGTAAAGGATATTACATCGTTCTCCAATAGGTGGCCCACCAGCTGGCCGAAACCCTCCTCACTAATTTCCTTCGGCACGTATGCCTCTTCCAGAACCTTCGTTAGGGATTTGCAATGCTCATTGGATGACAACACCAAGTCCATGACTGATGTTAGGGTTGACTCCTCATTTAAAATCTGGATCCCCCTTGTTTCCGGGTGATCCATCCTTTTCAAGAATTCTATGGCCCTTTCTTCGGAAATCTCTTCATTTTTCCTCCTTTGGCTATCCAGGACTCGCCCGGGAAGATATAAGGGGTTCCCCCTTGTCGTCACAGAAGCACAACTGGCCGCTTCCTCTGGCATTCCCCTATAATTCCAGGGTACAGTCTTTAGACTACTGATAGGGATTTGCGGCCTTGCCGCAAGGATGATGGGCCTCGGAGCCGTCAACTTGACAGGTCCCTCTGTGCTATTCGTACTTACCCCTATCAACCTGATGGGTGCTACCCTTGCACTCTCATGATCATGTATCACGTTGATCATTTCCTCAATTTTCTGCACATAGTTCAACCTTGGCGGCCCTCCAGCTTCACTCGCCTCCGTTGCATTGACTCCCCCTCCATCATGTTTTGGCAGGGGATTTGCCTTAACATTCGGGGAGTCCGGCTGATCCACCACAATTTCCCCACTGTCAATCAGGTTTTGGATTCGATGCTTCAACGTCCAACAGTCTTGTGTATCATGGCCAGGGGAACTGGAGTGGTATGCACACAGCTTGCTCGGGTCAAACCTTCTACCCTTTGGGTCATTCGGGGGTGCCAAACCAACTATCTTCTTTTGGGCTAATAACACCGCTAATACCCGTTCAAGAGGCTCCCCGAGCGGGGTGAATACTCAATTTTGTGAGGCTTCATATCTCCTTCGCCCCTCTGCCCTCTGATCTGTGAAGTTGGGCTGTCGGGATGGCCCTACCCTCTGCACCTGTACCGGAAGATGGCTTTCTGCCTTTCTGGACGAGCCCTGAAGGATGAGGGAAACATCCTCCTCTTTTTTATTTTGCACCCTTCGGGAGGTGCTGCCATAATTTCCACTCTGTATTTGCTCCGCAGCCGTTTCCAAAGCAGTGAAATCCCGGATTTTGCCAGATTTCAAACCCATATCCACCATCTCTCCATGTTTAATCATTTCAGCAAAGGGTCTTCCAATCCCCGAGATGACTCGTTCATAATACGGTGCCTCTTGAATGTCTCCAAAAGTCATCACCATCTCTGATTCGCTCATCGGGGGGTTCACCTGTGCGGCCATGCCCCTCCATCGTTGCGCATATTCCCTGAAGGATTCCCTAGGTTGTTTCTTTACTTTTGTCATTTGGTACCTGTCAGGGGCCATCTGGGCCTGAAAGCTGTATTGGGTTAAGAAGGTATGGGCCAGTTCCTCCCAGTTGTGGATTCGGGCGTTATCCAGGCGGGCATACCAAATTCTTGCCTCCCCTGTTAAGCTTTTCTGGAACAGCTGCATTCTCAACCCTTCATCCTTGGCATAAGACCCGAGCTCTCCAATGTATATTTTCAAGTGTGTGTAGGGGTCTCCCTTTCCATTGTATTTTTCAAACTCGGGGATTTTAAATTTCTCCGGGTATCTGGCTCCGGGGAAGACACATAAATCTGAATAATTAACCCTGCCGAAGGATCCTATGCCCTTCATAGATTGGATGGTTTCCTCCATTTGTCTCATTTTCTTCCGCAGGTCATCTGTATCTCCCTCCTCCGGGATAGTAATCACTGTCCTGTTGGGTATGGGAACGGCCCTTGGGATGACTGGCTCGTCCTTGAATTGGGATTGGTCTTCCTTAAACAGGTTTGTACCATTTTTAGGAGGATTCGAGTCACCCCCTGGCGGTGGAATATTGTGTGGTCCTTGGTTTGGCGGATCCTGCCTGATTAGGAACTGCTCTTTTAGCATTGTGGCCATTTCCATCATCTGTTTTTTAAAGTCATCAAACTCCTCCCGAGATATGGAACTATGATTTGGAAGATCAGCCATTTCAGAAGTAGAGACCTGGGCTTTCTTAGACTGCGAACGGGTTTGAGGAGCAATCCTACAGAAACCAAGGTTTGAAGTTTAGTCTTGGGGGAGTAAAAAATGTGGATGCATGCTGAAGCTGTAATTTTGGTGTTTAGTGGTTTTTTAATCTTTCCCTGCAAAACAGAAAGTTAGTAGTCCTCTAATGCAATGACAAATGCTAGACATGGCTTTATTACGCTCCTCAGCCGTTCCCTGTAAAGGATAGAGGTTAGTAATTTCTTTTGTCAAAAGGAGGCGTATATGAATGACATCATGATATTTACGCGTGAATGTAAAAAGGCATGAAGAGACTTTTCCTGCGTTGGGTTAATCTAAGGCTGACCTATCCTAGGATTACTCTCACGGGCTTTTCAGCATGAAGGTTCCCAAATCTTCGCAATCTACTCGTCTGAATCCTTTCGATTGGAGCGGATTTGGGTGGTGCGTTTCCTGAGCCATCTCCGGGGAGCAGCCCCTTCGAGTCCAGTAATAAGCAACCGACAGGTTCGCCTCAGGAGGAGGTACTCTCTCAACATACATTCACATTCATCGTCCTCACCGTATGCAAGTGATTATTTAAAAGTAAAGTAATTTCATTCAAATATTCACTTATTGGTCAAAATACACATTCACACCACAAAACGTATAAAAGTCGAAACATCGCATGCACACACATATTCATGAATTTTAAAGGATAGGATAGCATCAAGACCTGAACGCGGCTTAAGCCCTCTAATTTCCCCAGCAGAGTCGCCAGCTGTCGACGCCGGGTTTCGCTTCGTGGGTCCTTTTTAGTCTTTTCCAATTTTAGCCTCTTGATAAAATGATTTTTGGAAAAGGTCGGCATTAATGTCGACGGGGTTTTGAAAGATCGTTTTTTATGATGAGCCAATTAACCAGAGTCGCCAGTTGGTATATTTGAAATGGATGTACCAACTCATCCGAGTTTTCGTTTTTTATAAATCGCTGGCTCATATGTGACTCCGAATTAATTGGTCTGCGAACCGAGATTCATAGAGTTCGGGGGCTTGCTTAAGTGAGGGGAAGGTGTTAGGCACCCCTCGTCTTCCGTGAAATACGGTTACCGCAATCTTGATGATGTTCTATCTTTTAATTCATGAAATGTGTATATGTGCAGCTGTGTGTGTGTGTATGTGCTTATGTGAATGTCGTGGCGAGTTTGTATGAAAGAATCATTTGGATTTTTGGGAAAGTCGTGCTTTAATTTGGGAACGCTTCGGAATGTCTCTTCGGCATACACGAGAAAGCTTTATGAAAGAGGTTTGATTTAAGTTGTCAAAATTAGGAGATTTTCATTAGGTGACGTTTTGGCAAAAGAGGATTTTATTAAGCCTTAGCAAAAATAGGAATCGAGATTTATACGTTGCTTTCATAAATGATGGGCAATTTCTAGGATCTCTTTCGCCCTATACATCAAGGTTTAATAAAACCTTTAATTTCTTTTATAAAACCCATCTTTGTGACATTTGAACATAACCTCCTTTTAGCTTTCTCGTAGAATAGGAATCAACTTTCATTAGCATTTCCAATTTTTAGCCTCGTGATGCTAATATCATACTTTGATTGATTTTAGAAAAGATCTTTATCGTTTAATCTTTTGAAACCATTTTGATGTCACGAAACATAATCAAGCATAAACACGCGTCGGGGCTATTCACGGGCATGTAAGCCATCAAAATATCCCCACGCACCAACAATCACATATTCCACTAATACGGGGCCTTAAACCCGATTCTCGCCTTAGCGTCGTTTTAAGGCCCGACAATTACATATTACAAAACAAACACCTTGAATCTATTACATACATCAAAACGTCCATCATCGGATTTGAACCACAGGGTCGCGTTCCTAGGCTCACACGAGATTACGACATACCCACGAAATGAATGCTACATAACTAACCAACCCGGATTTATCTAATACACCATGATATCCGAAAATGACAATCTAAATAAATTACACCCAATAAATTATCACAAACAAGCTAGAAATTTCATCAATTGGATATCCTCGGGTTATTAGGAAGAATTTTGTTCCGATGGAACCCTCACCAATAATCCCTAATCCATGATTGTTCAACAAGATCCATGAAAATTACATCTAATTTACCCAATTAATATGACATGAATTACTAGAACAAATAGAAATTTTCACCTTGCAATTGATCTCAAATGGGTGTGAACTTGTGTATTTGAATAGGATGAAGAGTGTATTTGATACAATCAAAATCAAAAGAATTAAATTCTCTCTTTTTTCCCTCTCTTTTCTTCCTATTTGATTGCAAATTTTTGCTCTTTTTCTCTCTTTTTCCGTGCTTCTTCTTGTTGCTGGAATTCTTCCCCTTTCAAAAATTTCAACTTCTTCAACTCCCTGTATGCTGAGCGGAAAATGAGCTGAAATAGGCTGGCTGGCCGCCTGCCTTCCACTCACCCCGATTTCGAGTTCCGTGTTTCGGGATCCGTGTTTTCAAAAGGCGCACTATTTGGCCGCAGATCAATCCGCGGCTGGACGGTTTGATTTTCTCGTTTTCCGTGCCACGCCTCGATTTTCATGCCATAACGTCGGTTTTCGCTGACAGGCTCGTATTCGGCAGTCCGGGAATTTCCGAGAGACGTGCCACCTCATTCGGGGATGTCTGTTTCGGATGGCCCTATTGTCACGTCAGCTCTGGTCGTCAAACATTGTGGTGGTGTTGGGCGCTCGCACTTGTGCCCCCTCCTTCGCTCCCGCAAGCCGGTTCAATTGACGATTTTGCCCTCCTGTCATGGTTAGTACAAGGAACGCAAAATTTGGGTGTCTACACCATGCTCTGATCAGACAGATATACATTTAGCTAAGATCAACCTAACATATTTGATCTTCTAAGTCCTTGTACATATATTTCATTAAGGACTTTACGGGGCTTTAATAACATGAATGTTGTTCTTATCATTTTGTCATCAATCGAATCATATATAATAGTTAGTGGTAATCACATGCAGATTTCTCCCCCTATGTTAATGAGTGTAATACTCGCATGCTGATTCCCAACAATCTCCCCCTATTTGATGATGACAAAACCACTGATAGCATAACATTCAGTTTGAGTAATTCATGCAAGAGTATGAGTGCAGATGTGACTTAAAATACAGTGAGTCGCTGTATTACTAGATAGCATGAAGCAATATGTATTTAAGATAGATCAAACATTATAAGCAGTTAAAAACATCAAACCAAAAAAAACTTAAACAAACGCAGTTCACAAGTGATAATAGATAATCAAGGAGATCCTAGTTGTTAGTTAGTTAACTCCTTCTTGCTGATTAGGGATCTACCTTCTTCTTGGCTCCCGTCATATGACTGCTCCTTTCTCCTCTATCTCCTTCATTCTTCTTCTGATTCATGCTCCCCCTTGCTTGATGCTGGGTCTTCTTCTCCTGGCTCCCTCTCAGTTGTTGGTGCTGAGTCTTCATGTTTGTCCTTCCTCTTCTTTTTCAGCTCCTTTCTAGCACTTGTCCTCTTCTTGTTCTTCTTATGCTTATTCAGCTTATGCTTCATCTTTTTCTCCCCTTTTTTGTCATCAATCATTTGGGAGAGATGCTGGACGTGCGTAATGAGCTGCTCAACTAGGTAGAAGGTATTGCCAATTTCCATTCTCACCTCCTGCTAGCCAAACTCCATTTGTTGAGTGAGGGACTGGCTGAGGTTCTCTACTTTGGCTGACAGAGTCTGGAGAGTTTGTGCATTCAGTTGTTGGTGTTTCAGAGCCTCTGATTTCTTCTGCTCAATGGACTTGAGATATATCTGATCTCGTTGATGTAGCTTTAAAGACATGTCTGTAAATGAGGCTTGTAGCTTCTTGTAGAATTTATTATCTTCACCTCTAGTCACTTCTTTTGCTGCTTTGGTAACTGAGGAGATGTTTACAAGCAGTTCTTCTAAATTTTTCAACAAATCTTGATCAATTGAGAAATCTTCAAGGATTGAGGTAGTTGATTTGAATTTCTCACTCTTGTAGATGTTCTCAAAGGCAGTGACGATGTCAAATGGCTCTTTATTTGATGAGGAGGGGATATCAGAGGGCATGTTGGCACTAGGTTGAGTTTGGGGGGCTGCAGTCGTAGAGTTAGAGGGTTCCTTGGTCACAGACTCTACGAACTGTTTTGCATAGTTTTCCAATACATAGTATGGAATGTATACACCTTCAGAATGGCGGTAGACTTTGAAGTGGGGGATGTCCTTGATTAGCTTCTTCGGATAAGATTGCACTCTGGGGAAGTTCTGGGAGATCATCTTTAGATTTGGGAACTGAGAGTAGCACCAACTGATGAAACTTGTATCTTCAAATCCACGGATAAAACCATGTCAATTGTTCGCTATAAGGATCATACAGAACTGTGGTGCGATCAAGCTCAATGTCTTAAAAATTGTTGAGAAGATCCTCTATTGTCATAGACACCACTTTCATTTCACCATCTCCATGGTCTATCCATCTAGTTGGCAACACAGCTTCAGGTTTGTCGGTTGCCTCCAGTACAATCCTTCTTCTCATTCGAGTGGTTGCTGGCTTGAAGTGGCTCTCTGATGCACTGCTGTTAGTATCAGAGTCCAGTTGTACTTCCTCATCATCCATTGGTTCTTTTCCTTTTCCGGCGGTGCCTTCTTTGATGTTCTTTTCTTCTAAATTTTCTTCTTCAGTAACTGCTTCTTCTGATTCTTCAACGGGCTCTTCAGTTGACTGATCATCATGGCTGGCTTCCATGTCTTCATTACCTTCATTTGAGTGGCTCTCTTCAATAGACATATATGTGTCCTCACTTTCTGCTATGCAAGAGATTTCATCCTTTCCATCAGATTTATTAAGGGAACCTGCTGCTTTTGCTTGATCTCCTTCACCATCATCTTCTTCAAGATCAAGTGTCACAGGTGTAATTTCTTCTTTATTCTCATGGCCTGGGTGCTTCTTTATCTGCCTCAGTCTTGCACTTTGTCTTCTTGAGGGCTTAACCATTGATGCTTCAGATGCTTCTTTCTCTTCTGTAGATTCTTCTTTTGAGGAGGAAGAGTTCTTCTCTGGGGACGCCTCAACTTTTACCTTCTTTTTGAGTGATTTTGAGCGAATGGGCTCAGTGGATGAAGATTCTTCAGACTGAGATGATTCATCATTCAGTGCACTAGCTTTCCTCTTTCCTTTGCTGGTCTTTGCGGTTCCTCTGCTGCTGCTACCAGAAATTTTTAATCTCTTGTTTTCCATGGGATTTTTCTTTCAGTTATCAAACAATTTTAGCGACATGACTTTGTTGACATTTAGGGTTTCCCCCTCGTCGCCTCTAATTTTGTTCTTCAGTATGATACTTAAAAATCTTCCATAGTATATCTTTAGTACAGGTTTATCTGAAGATTTTACCTTTTTAACATCTTTGACCAACCAATCATACAGCAAAGCTCCAAAGTTCATCTTCTTTTTCATGACAATGGCAGTCATGATCTTCATTTGCAAATCGCTTACTGTGTCATGTGCACTGTCTTTGCACAGAATGCATTTGCTCACAATTTCAGCTAGAAATTCAAACTCCTCCGGGAATTCCTTTTTCTTCATTCCTCTTACATGAGGATTCCTCACATATCCCATCAACCTCTTTCCTTCATCAGAGTCGACTTCGTCTAGTGATGACCGACCCTGGTTGGCAAAATCTAAACACTGGTTGATTTCTGCAGCATTTATCTTTAGTTTGGTTCCACGTACCTTAGTGGTCAGAGAATCACCGTCGTTTGTCGCATTCTAGTGGATCTCTTTAATAAGATCAGAGTAGATCTTTGTGTTTGACCCCAAGCACTCTGAGAATCCTGCCAGCTTCACACTCTCAAGAATTTCTTTGAATTTTTCATCAGTTTCTCCAAATTTGTCGAACCCAAGTTGAATGCCTGACACGACTTGGCAATTTTCCATAGTGAGGGTTTTTTGAAGAAGAAGCTACTTGACTAAGGATGGAGATTTGAAGTGATTAGAGTTTTGGGGTTTTTTGGAGGTCATTGGTTCTGATTTGCTAAAGATTTGATGGTTCTAGGGTTTTGAGAGATCGACAGAGCCTTATGGGAGGAACGATGTTGATAACTGATAGGGAAGAGCAACTGTCAGTGTTTGAAATCTTACATATCTTAGTTCCCTCCTTTTGTCAAGTACACGTGTGAGAGACCCATTTGCTGAACGTGGCCAACTGTGATGAAACTTCCATAACTGTTGTACATCAGTTACTAAGTATGTGGCCCCTGTCCGTTTGACTTTTGACTTAGTCCGTTCGTAGAGTAACTAGATGTCATTGCCCTTAACTCTACGAACATGTCCAGCTTAGTCATACCTACTGTTGCGTAGATGTTGTCTTGCACTTGTCTTAATGAGTGCAGATTTTGATGAGGGAACCTCCATTTCGGTTTGCAGTGGCTTCCTTCTGAAATAAGTAGTTTATGAAGGAACCTTGTTTTTCTCTTGACACTCGAGATGACATTCTTCATGCTTTGTGTCTGATCTTGTAGTAAAGCAGAGTCATTTGATAGGTGAGGATTTTCCCTTAGGACCAGCTTCTTTCTCTTCTAAAGAGTCTCATGATCAACTCTCTTCTAGGGTATCAGCCTTTCTCCTTTATTTCTTTCTATCTCAAGATCTGGAGAAATGATGCATTTAGTCTTTCACCAGGACTAAGGTAGCTCAGAAAGGGCAGACCTCTAGGTTTGACAACTTAGGGCTTGGTTTATCTCTTAGGCGCTTTTCTGAACAAAGACTTTTTGAATATAGTGTATAGAATGTCATCATTGTATTCCTTGGACTAGGATAGTTATGAAGAATGGAGTGGTATTTGGTAAGCTGAGATCGTAGAGACAACATACTCTACGATCATGACTCTACAACTTTGAATAGTATGGCTAACCTGGTTTGATAGTCGTAGAGCTTAGGGATTCTAGGATCTGAGATGAGAATTCATTTGGTTCATCAGTCACAGAGTTTTGGGACTCTGAGTATGGGACGAGGTTTTATGTGAGGGAGTGTCACCTTAGGGACTATAGGAACTTCATTTTGCTTGAGTCCTGAAGCAGTTGAGATCTATATTCACGGACTAGATTTGTTCCTCAATATGCTGGAGAGTTGTTGTCCTGGCATGTCCTTTGTTTGGCTTAAAAACTTCCTTTTGCGCTCAAGGCTGTAGCTGTTTGACTCTTTCCATCTTGCAGCTTTATCTTCTATATCTCTTCAGTTTCCTTGACTCCATTATCAACTTGAGCATTTGTTGATCAATCAGATTGTTGCTCCCCCATAACTGATGCTTCCATCTTGAGTGACTGTTCGTTATTCTTCAACTGATCGTAGAGTATTCTCTTTAGCACATGTTACTCTACGACCCTTTTCTCTGTATGCGTTCGTAGAGTGGGATGAAGACTTGGATCCTTGGTCATTCTACGATCGTTTGTGCCGTGATCGTAGTGTTATTGTAGACCTTGTCTTTATACGCTTCTTGAGACGTTGTATTGTGCTGAATGGAGCTCCAACGTCTGAGAGGGATTTTCTAGAGAATTATGTTGTTGCTGTTTTTCAGAAGTTTGTTGATGAGGGTTATTCTTTTCTAACTTGTTCCTTGAATGTGCTTGAGTGAGGGTAGAGCGATCATGATACCTGTGGTGAATACAAATTTCTAACTTGGTACCCAATATTCTTTGGGTCCTGCTGGATTAGTTCTTTTGAAAGCTCAAGTCTTCTCCAGACTGTATCTTCACAATTTATGCAGTTCAAATAAGATGATAATTGAGCATGTTGTATGAGAGTGAGAGCGTTGAGTGTGAAACAGATGTAGATTCTCAAACCTTTTCTTTCGATGAGTATTTATCCATCATTTATGTTCCAGGTATTTGAACTTTGGTAGAGTAGTGGTTAGTTCTGTGAGTTGAACATAGATGGTTCGTAGAGTTGATCAGTCTCTATGATCCTTCAATGTGCAGCGTCAGACATGACTACATTCTACGACTTTTCAAATGCTTGGATCATGAGATAATGCATTACTCATCATATAAGGTATGAGAACTAAGGTAGGATCACTTTAAGTATATTCACTCCATAAATATCAGTGTTAGACCGTATGTGGTGATATTCATTGTATACAATCCCTACTTGGATTTTCACATCTAATAGTAAACTCTCAATGTCAAGATAATGAATTTAATGAGGCAGTGCACACAGTAGCAATTGCAAAGTAGTTTAGACATGTTTAGCAACAAGATAAGAGAATATACTATTTGCACAGACTTCAGACCTTCAACTTAAGGATTTTATTTTCAGCCTCAAATATGGATAGACAGCCAAGTGATTGTTAAACTATCACTTACTTTCCTTTTCCTTTTGGGGTAGAAAATGATTTCTTGATATGCTTACTGAAGTATGAAGATATGCAGCTATGCAGTATATATATTAACAGTTAAAGACATTTGTATTTTAGGGAGATAGGATAGATACCTCACTGATGTCAATTTCTTGACAGTCAGTGGTGCTTCTAGCAATAATGCATTGTTTAGTTGAACTTTCTCAGGCCATTGCTAGTCTCATCATTTGTTCCTTCATTGTGCTCCATTGGCTGATATATTGAGCATATCTTTGAATTGTGCACTTGCTTAGTTATGACATCCCATGATCATTGATAAGCTTGAATGAACCTCTGAGTTCATATCTTGCAGAGTGGGAATATGTCATGCGTGTTGAGAAGCTCATGGGATCGTCGTAGTAAGTGTATGGTGCATTATCTTTTGGATAACCCCTTGTTCATCCTTTGTAGGACTTCACAAACATCTTGGGTGGATATGCAGATTTTCTGTTTAATGGAGAGTATCTTCGATCTTGCTGCATTTGTCTACTTCCTCCTTATGAAATGATCGATATTCTTAATGACATCAGCATGCCTGGTGATGATGAGTTTTCCTTTAAGTCCATGGAATAGCCTGGATAGTTTTAGGACAGTTTTTCTCCTGCACAAACAATTTTCAACTATTAGCTCATTGTCTCGTCAACCAATACCTAGACTTAGAACTGATCTAGATTTGTGTCATGGATCTACTCAAAGCGCTAGCTTTAGCATAATCATGAGAACCTGCTTTGATACCAATTGTTGGTTCCTGAAGACACAATATGGATCTAGAAGGGGGGGTTGAATAGATCCTTTAAAAAAAATTTCCTTTTGTTAATAAAGTATAACAGTTATGAAGAAAAGAATCAATTCATGCACAGCGGAATAATCATTAATCACCCCTTTATAGATTCAAGCTTATTCACAGATCAATTTACAAGTCTATAATATGATTGATATCAGATATAGCAATTCATAGATCATAAAGTAAATGACAGAAGATAAATGACACAGGAGATTTTAAGTGGTTCGGAGACGTAATAACTCCTACTCCACTCTTCTACTATAACAAGTAGGAATCCACTAAATGTTTTAGTCACAAAGACAAGGACTCTACGCCCTCCTCAAGTCCAGCAGACAAGAGTTATTTTTAGCCACAAAGGCAAGGATCCTATGACCCTCCTCAACCCCTGCAGACACGGATCCTCTGACCCATCTTGTGTCTCGCAGACTTGAGTTATTTTTAGCCCCTAGGACAAGGATCCAATGACCCTCTTCAAGTCCAGCAGACTTGGAAACCCGGTTCACAAAGAACCCTTTAAGGCCAACAGCCTTGGAACTTGTAGACTAAAGCCAGCAGCCTTAGAATCTCTTGTACCCTTTGGTACTCAGCAAGTCGCGCAGACTTGACTTTGTTTAGTCACTTAAGACAAGGACGCCCCGCCCTCTTTGGTGTGTTGATTGCTTGTTAGGTTGTGCTGCCAAGATGAACTTTGATCTCCTTCATCTTCAGGTACTTGGCAGCTATTGATGATCTTCTTCTTGATGCTGCTTATGATGATCGTTGAGGCCCTTCTTTCTTCTGGTACATAGCAGATGCAGATGATCACTTCCATTGAACACTGGTTGACTTGTCCAAGTCATTTCTTTATCTATTCAGCACATAGTGTTCCTTGCTTGATCATAGAATTGTCCATTCTGGATTTGGTTACTCTAGATCTTGGCTTCTTGGTCATTCGACTCTCAGCTTATATGCCAGCCCTTTGGCATACCTCTTTGTTGCAGTGAAGCTTCTAGCTGATTGTATATTTAGTGTTCTTGCTCTCTTGCTTACTGCATACCAACGCACACTCATATTCGAGTGTTGTTCTTTCTTTTGTAGTTCTCTATTTTCTTTCCGTTGGAAGCTTGTCGTTGATATCTTCCCGTTGCACTTCTTTCCGTTGGAGACTAACTTTCTGCAGATTTGTTTATTGTACCACTGAGCATTTTGCTTCCCTAAGTCTGCTAGTGATGGCTGAGTCAGCATCTATTAGCTGGTACCAATGTGGTGGAGTCACATGCGCTGTCTGTTGACTGCTGCAGATATGACTGTTTGTGCTCCACTCAACTTATTTAAATATTACACTCTTTCTTAGCCGCTCATCTTGGAATAGCAACCATGAGTGCTTAATAGCTTTAATCCAGCTGGCACTCTCCTCTTTGCTCTATGATCATCTGGGTATAGCCTGTTGCTTCTGTTCGTAGAGTTATCTGCCTGCTTCTGACTGAAGACTGTTGCCTTTGATCGTAGAGTTGGCTGCTACCTTTAGTTGTGGCCTTGTGCTCTCTTGTAGTCCGTAGAGTGGCTGACTGTACTGGCATTGCCCTTTGATGTGCTTCTCGCTATACTACAGTATGTCCTTTCTTATACTCTTTGATTTCCAATTAGCTTTTTGTTCCAGAGCATAGCATTTTATGATCTTCGTTGAGCTATTGCTGCAGTGTGCTTATCATAGAGGACTGATCTATGTCATTTAGGTGTTTGGCTTTGCTGCTGTGTCATAGAGGACTGCTCTATGATCTACTTGTTTGTTGTGGCCTCTTTGGTGTAGATGACTGCTCTACTTAATCTTCAAACATTCTTCCTTTTGTCATAGAGTGCTGCTCTATGATCTTTTCGCTTTGTTTTGCTGAGACTGTTTGAGTGCTTCCATTTGTTTTTAGACCCAGCTCTACGATCACTTGATCTTGCTGAACTTTCATGCTCTACGACCTTTGTCTTTGATGCAGGTCTAGAGCCTTGATGGATCGTAGAGTGATACTTGACAAGTCCTTAGATCTCTATTATGGTTTGATACTTTGGTTGTGCTCAGAGATCTTGCTATGTCTGATGGCTCATGCTCAGCTTGCTTGGCAGTCTTGAAGATTGCCACTTTATTTTTGAGTACTTCAGCGGCGCCTGCTCTATGTTGTTGCTCGATTTTAGACTGTCCATAGGAGTCGTAGAGTGGCTAACTTGGACTGACTCTACGCTCCCATGTTAGCTTACTGTTTTCTTCTTTGTATTACATACTCTACGATTCTGAGTGAGCTCCTTGTTCTGTTGAGTCACTCTCTACGATTGCCTTGCAAACTCTGCGTTGACATATGTAGCCCTACGATGCTCAGTTAGTGCTTCCGAGTAAGCTCTACGATCTGCCGAGCCTGTTGCTGTTCTTGCCTGGCAGACTCTACGATCTTGGATTTTAGCACTGTAATGCCGAGGCAACTCTACGTCCAGTCGAGGCGGTTCTACGTCCTGCCGAGAGTGTTCTACGTTCAGCCGAGGCAGCTCTATGTCCTGTCGAGCTTTACTCTATGTTTTCCCGGCAAACCCTGTGATGGCTTTCTTGGCTCTGCGATGTTGACTGACTTCTCTACGATCCTTCACTTAGTCGGTGCAATGTTCTACGTTCAGTCTTTGGCCCTTGTCTGTCATTACAGTGCATAAGATCAACCTAACAAGTTTGATCTTCTTCTATTCTATTCTAAGTCCTTTTACATCACATTCAATTTAAGGACTTTTACAAAGCCTATTTTTACAACCATGCTCTGATCAGACAGATATACATTTAGCTAAGATCAACCTAACATATTTGATCTTCTAAGTCCTTGTACATATATTTCATTAAGGACTTTACAGGGCTTTAATAGTATGAATGTTCTTCTTATCATTTTGTCATCAATCGAATCATATATAACAGTTAGTGGTAATCACATGCAGATTTCTCCCCCTATGTTAATGAGTGTAATACTCGTATGCTGATTCCCAACAATTTCAATTATGAACAAACTTATATCTGTAGCCGAAGCTTCACTAAGCTTCTTCTGGTTAGCCTCTACAAGATGCTCCTTATAGTTTCCTTTCCAGTGTCCAGGCTTATTGCAGTGGAAGCAAACTCCTTTGCTATCCGCATCAGTTTTGTTCTTATTATCCTTTGTTTTTGCCTTTCCTTATACCTTCTTTGAATTATTCTTCTTTTCAAAAGATCCTTTGGCCCCTACCAGTAAGACTTGGTCTTTCTTGGTTAGAAAATGTCTCTCTACAGTTTTCAACATGTTTAAGCAACTCAGGCAGGCTGACATATAGCTTATTCATGTGGAAACTCACAACAAATTGTGAGAAAGAGTCCGAAAGTGATTGCAAGATCAAATCTTGGATCAACTCTCCATCCATGACAAAACCCAATTGTCCTAATTGTTCAATCAGATTGATCATTTTAGGACATTTGTCTGTAGCGCCATCGGTCATATCTGATATCTAATAGTCCTACTTTCTTCACCATTCAACTCCTTGAAGGTGCAGGAGTATAGTAGGAGCATCCATAGTTTCATGCTGATGCTAAAGCTCGTTACTCATGGATGTGAGCATGATGTATTGAGCCAACTGTACATCATCTTGCCACTTTCTAAAAGTAGCAATCTCTTTCTCAGAGGCATTGTCTGCAACCATTGCAGGGATAGGCGTATTAAAGATATAAGATAACTTTTCAGCCTTGAGAACTATTCTCAGATTCCTTAACCAGTCCGTGTAATTCAGTCTTGTTAATTAGCATCTAATATATAGTCTTTATTTAAATTGGTATCTCCACTATTTTCATCAAACTATATTACCCTCAATATATAGTTCGACATATCTAATTAAAGATTTGCTAGTGAGATTAAGGATCTCATTTCAAATGTATATAGCCTTGTGTGTGCACAACAAACTATATATAAATAAATAGGTAGACAATTATTGTCAATTACATCACTATGTAACTCCTTGTATTTTGCCTCTTAGATTATAATGGTCAAGTATGTGCACATTCGAACTAAAATAATCTAAGTTAAGTCCAACCTAGCACTTCCATATATGTGAAGAGAAAAAGACCGCCCTTGTGTGTGCACAACAAAGCAGTAATGTTCAATTCTTTAATAAGCATCAAATGTGATAAAACAACATCTTAAATATTTAATACTCGCCTTGTGTGTGCACTACAAATTCATATTAAATATTTAATACTCTATCGTTTTGCCATGCTAGAAAGCGACGTTCGATATTGTAAATATCTTTGAACGCTTAGGACTTAATATAATTTCTTTGAGGGGTTTGTTATTATTTGTCTCATCTTGTTTAGCACGCATGCACATATATATATAAAATACGCGTCATATTATTTGACATGCGAAGCATGTTGGATAATATATATATATATATATATATATATATATATATATATATATATATATATATATAGTAAGCATGCACATATAGAATACTCTATTCTACCCGAATTGATTATGGACTTTTATTCTAGTTTGGTTCACTAGAGCCACTAAGTGAACCAAAAGGTCAAACCTAGGGTACAAGAATTAAATTTAAATATAACTATTACATTTAAACCCGGGCTCCAATACAAACAGGTCTTCAAGCGCTCCTTTTTCCTTTGTCTCCAATTCTTCAAAATAATTCTAACTAATCCTATTACATGAACTATTTACTATAATAGAAACCTTGATCAGCAGTCAATGGGAAGTACATAGGAGGGAGATAGAATTTACATTAAGAAAAATTTAAAAAGACGGGGTACGCATACCCCATTTATAAAACCCAGTCATTCAAGCATCCTCTAAAATAATTCCAATCACACATTGGTCAATAGTTCATAATCAATCCCTATTTATTATCATACATATCTCCATATGCATCAATAAATAATATTCATCTCATGAATAATAAAATCATTCCATATATGCATTGATATCATGAAATCCAATTCCAATTAAAATAAACTTCTTTATTTTAATCATATTCTAAATCAAAATAAACTCTTTTATTTTAATTTATCCAATTTTGAGTAAAAAAATAAACTCCTTATTGACCGGAATGATACCTGACACCACATCCTTTGACTGCACAGCATCCTGCACCGTCATGTTGAATGTTCGAGCGGTAGGTCGATTGGGCTGTGTCGGTCTTGGGATAGTTAGATTGCCACCACCGCTATTTCCTTTTCGTGCACTAGCTCCACCTGTAGTTGCTTTCTTAGGGCAGTCTCGGGCAAAGTGATCCTTCGACCCGCAGATGAAACATGCGCCCTTCTTCGAACTAGGGCAATTCGGTGCAATATGACCCTCCTGTCCGCAGTTAAAGCATACCCTCTTACCCTTCAAGCAAACACCCACATTGTTCTTTCCGCAGTTACTGCACACCTCCACCTTCTTTTTCTGATTACCCTGCTGACTTCCCGCAGAGTTACTATCACTCCACTTCCTCTTCTGACCGCTGCCCCCATGGCTACCACTTGCCTTGTTTTCACTTTCATTCTTCTTCTTCCTCTGCTCCTGATTATACTTGGACAGAGCATCACTGCCTCCTTCAGTGAAAATTGCCTTTTCCAAAACTGCCGCAAATGAGTTTAATTGGAACATCGAAACTCGGCTATACAGCCAGGGCTTCAGTCCCTGCTCAAACCTTCTAGCCTTTCGCTCATCCGTGTTGACCTGATATGGCACAAACCTCGCCAACTCGTTGAATTTTGCAGCATATTTAGGCACCGTCATGGTACCTTGCTTCAATTCCAGAAATTGCACCTCCATCTGATTCTGTGCGCTTGCCGGAAAATAAGTCTCGAAAAATATCTCCTTAAATCGCTCCCACGGTATTATCCCCTGCCCACCTCGGGTTTTATTAGCTTGCCACCAGTAGCTTGCTTCTGACTTGAGCATGAATGTTGCAAATGCCGTCTTCTGGTCCTCGTTGACCCTAGCGACATCAAACACCTTCTCCATCTCCATGACCCAGGTTTGTGCCTCGATCAGATTCATAGACCCTTGAAATCTTTAAAAGTCGTGGCCTGAGCTTGGGGTTGATTGGCAAATGCTCCCGTTAGCAGGTTTACCAGCTGCTGCATTGGATTAGCGTTGACTTTATCGTTGTTATTGGTGGATCCCTCAGGGGTCTGTTGACGAGTTTGTCTTCTTGGCGGCATCTTACTGTTAAGAATTCGCACTATTAGATTATTACTCAATTACTTAAACATTTAAGTCTTAACTTAAACATTTATAAACAACACTTAACACATAGCACATCTGATAAACTTTCATATTTTATTCATTTACTGCTTTAAAACATAATAAAAATAACGTCATAGTTATTTACATCATCTATCCTGACATCATAAAGTTCCAGGATTACATCATTATTCTATCCCATTATATAAAACTGGGATTTACAACTTATTAACTTCATAAATTTTCATACTAGTATGTCTAATCATTATCTACGATGACATCCCACGGCGCACAGCTTCCTTGCGTTCCTGCTCCATAATACGAGTCACCATCCTTCGATCCACCATATCTGGATGACGATGAACTCGATCCTGAGCTCTATCTACTGTAGTGTGAAAAATATACTCCATCTCATCAATCTTGGCCTTCTTTGACCGCACCTCACATTCAACACGATCTGCGCGGTTAGCCTCCCTCAACCAAGCAGTTTCAGCTCTCGCCCGCTTAGCTGACTCCTCTTTCAACTCATCTCGTAAAATTTCATTCCTGGCTATCAACTGTCCTCGTCGATACTAGACTGTGCTAGCCTCTGCTCAACCTCTGCAAGACGTGATGAAAGGTCTTGGATCTCAGCATCCTTCTGCTCTAGAGCGGCTTGACGTTCCACAACCTGTTCTCCTAACTCCTCCTTTTCGCTCTCAACATGAACCAGCTTCCACTCCACGTCCTCAAGACGTATATCGAGCTCCTCAATCTCACTGTTCTTCTGCTCCAAGACAGTCTGTCGCTCAGCCAGCTGCCTCTCTAACTCCTTCACTCTATCTTGCAACTCTATGTTGCGATCATACACCTGCTCATACATCTGAACACCTAAGGAGGTTAGTGATATCTCCTCAAGGTCCTCCTCCTCCTCCTCAACCTCCTCTGGATCCTCCTCAGGATCAGTCTCTGGCTCGTACTCGGGACCTGCAACTGTGATCAATGGGGATGGCTCCCTCTGCACTAGCTGCTCCTGAACTACATGAATATCTCGGGGCTCCTCCTCCCTAGCCTGGCTGGGTTCTCCTCTATCAGTCATCCTGACAACAAAATTTTAAGTTTTAATTACTAATCGATAATACTCCCGAGCATATAAGTTTATCATCAAATAAGCACATAGCACATAATCATTTTATTGTCTTTTATGAATTTTCCATAATCCATTCCTTAGAACTCGATAAGAGTTTATCACCTCTATATTCTCTATCTTCTAAAAGGCTACTACCCTAAGGTTTTCCCCACCTAAAGGTTCATAAACTATCGGCTCTGATACCAACCTGTGACATCCCCAAATCCGGGTACTTAATTCCCACTGATTTGGTGTTCACTATCTCAGTCATGCACAACTATTTACCCATAATAAGATTAATTAAATAAACTTAAAGAAATATCTTCCCTCAAATGGGGTTACATCACCAATCTCTAAATGAAACAAGTCCCAGGTTATCTAACCTCTATTACATCAATGCGGAATAAAGAACATAAAATTAAATAAGTCTTGCTACAAATAAACATCAAATAATTAACAGATCTCTTGCTACTTCGGCATCTTGCCCTTGTCTTTGCTCGTGGACGGCTCGTCCGATTTCTCTGCCTTAGCTGCAATGTTTTAGTGCAAGAGTGAGCAAACAATTGCCCACTAGTGTGATAACAATAACAATTGAATAACCAATGAAGTAGATTTCAACTGAGGTATAATAGTTTCTCTTAATTCAATCAATAACTAGTCAAGATCTAAAAGCTCAATAGAAAGCTTAGCTCAAGAACTGAATATAGATTCAGGATTAAAAGTGTATCTGAGGGTCACAAGACCTCGAACTATGTCCTAGGTTATCGAGTATTTCTACTGTAACCTTTAATAGTCTTATAGACTATGGACCATTCATCTCGTACTCAAGGGGATCAGCCCTTTGTACAATGTATTGTGCACAAACATTTTAACGCTGTCGCGTAATTAATCCCCTATATTAGGGTTGTTCATCTCAGTTTAGCATCAGAATCCGTACCAAAAGGAACTTGGTTTGGGAAGATTTTAAAATATTGTAAGTCTTTAGAATGCTCATCAACTAAGGACTAGCTGAATCAATAAGTGTTTGCTAGTCACTAAAGCACTTGATTCATCAATGAAGTTGTACAATAGAATTTATAATCAAGGTCTGAATAATGATCAATGATCGTATAGCAAATAACTTGAATCATACATAGTTAATTGACGATAACAACCTTGCTTGAATAACAATAAGCTAAGGTTAATAAGTTGGCTCAATGAAATTAAACTTGTTTTAAATGAAATAATAAGATTAAGGGAGGAAAACTTGCCTCGCACGTAGCTTACAGATTTAAATAACTCACGTTCCTTAATCACCCTATACATTCCGATTATAAAATGGTAACAATAATTAGTTACAGAACAATATACACTTTAGGGTTTGTTCTTATCCCATTTCATTTAATATATCAAATGTCATTTGATATTCATTAAATATTCGCTTACCACTCATTGTAGTATCTTATTTATTACTAAATAAAATAATCTAAGCTTTAAACATGTACACGACATCATATAAAAATAAAACAAAAATAAAAAATATTTCAGCTATGTTCCCTCGCCGGGGCGGGAATTTTCTTAACAAAAAGCTCGCCGGGGCGAGACTTCGCCGGGGCGAGGATTTCCCTTACAATTTTCTCGCCGGGGCGAGAGACTCGGCAGTCAACTCCTACAGTTCGCGAACCAGTGAAAACTTATGCCAAATTTGGCCAAATTTTCCGAATTCTACCATCCAACACATAGTTTAAACATACCCAGATATCAATTATGATATAAAACAATTACCCATCATGTTTCTAAACATTCTAACCAATATAATACACATAATCATCCAAATTGAAGCAAAAATTCTCTGTTTAAACCAAATATTCATGTTTTAGCTATTTTAATAAAATCAACCACTGTAAACTCATCTTTCAATCATTTTAATCCATTCTAATTACATTCTTTTCGTTTTTTCATCATATTAACACAATCAAAAGTCAATTTACCGATTAATAATCTAATTGGACATCAATTTTCATATATATAAGCCATACATGAAATAAGACTCTGTAAAAACAAAAACTTCATTCTAAAACATGCTTTCATGAATTAACTCTTTCAAAATAGTTTATAATCATCACATAATCTCTAATACATGCTTACTAACAATTATAACCAAGTAATTCATGTATTTAGCATATAAATTCATATACAGTGAAATAGAAATCATATACAGAGAAGTAAAATAATAAGAATATAGTGAAGAATAGAACTAACAAGAATTATACCTTCAAGCTATGTATGATTCCTTAGCTTAGCAATTCTTTTCCTTCTCTCTCTCAATTCTCAAACTCTCAAACTCTCAATTTTCTCTTCTAATTCTATCTTCTTCTCTGTATACTCTTCCTTCTCTTTTTTTTAAACTCTGTGTTTTTTTAATTTTTTTTAACAACTGACAAGCTTTTAACAAAAATAAAAACTGATAATAACGTATATTCTCTAATTAAACCATCAGTTATAAAAATTCAAAAGCCATAAGGCTTGTTTGGCAAAACAAAATTGAAATAACTCATTATTTCCAACCAAAGGTCATAAGGCCTTGTTTGGTTTGATGAAAATAAAAACTCTTTCTATTTATTTTAATAACTCCTTATACTATATAGTTTTAATTGTCACACTTTTAATTTAATTGAACTTATTATTAAATAAATTCAATTAAACCTTACTAACTTAAATAATAGTTTTATTTATCCAAACAATATCACCAAATAAATTATCTTATTCAAATAAATCATTTATTCAAATAAAACATTTAATCATCTAATTTAATTATTAAATTAAATTAGAATAAACACATCAAATCACAATTAAATAACATTTAACAAAAATTCTTTCACCATAACTTATAAATTATTTATTTTACTCAATAAATAAATTAATAAAAATATATATATAACTCAATAAGTATTTTTATTTAATCACAAAAATTGCATTCGTTACAGCCCCTCTGCCTCTTAAGTCTCATCTCTCACCACTTCCAAATTTGCAATCTTCGACTTCCATCGGATCCATTTACAGTTCGCAGGTCAACTCCTTTTCTTCTCATTCTCTTCGATTTATATTGTTTTTTTATTTTTATTTGTGATTACTGATTATATTGAATATGGATCATGGTTTATGTTTTGCTTTAGATCTACCTGTAACGATCGTGAATTCTGGATATTCTTGTAATTCGAGCTTATGAATATTTTTGATATAATAAATTTTTATTAATATTATTATGTGCTTCGTGGTTAAAGGTTGCGTGACAACCTAGGTTAAGTGAATGCATGAATTTTATGTATTGTAGCTTCATATAAGTGAATAAATTGATTTCACACGATATCGCTAAATCTCTATTCACGAGGTACTATTCACCCAAAGACGTCTTCTCAGTTAATTTCGATTTTTAGGTAATGGGTTATTAATCCAAGTGTAGGATTTAATTAGAAGCCCAATGGTGATTTAATTAAAAGCCCAAGAGATTTTAAGGGTGACCCAAAACCCATGACCCAAAACCCATGACCCATGTGGGAAATGGGCTTAAAAATCAGCATTTTGGTAAGGGAGGGGGGAGTACGCGGTTGGGGAAGGAGGGAACCAACTGTTGGGATATTCATTTCACAAGTATATGCATGCCAAACATTCCATCTCCTAAGCAACTTAGTGTTTCCCATTTTATTTCCCAAGCTAGACCAATGTCTTGAGCTTCTAAATGTTCCATCCCTCTTCCAAGAAGCCTTGAATACACCAAGAGACTTCTTCACTTGGCAAACACTTCCAGCCATAGCATATTCATTTCAGCAAATTTTCTTAGAGATGAAGAGCAAATAGAGAGATTTCGAGAGTAAGAAAGAAAAAGAAGAGAAACAAGCTTTCCTTCACTTCCTCCCATTTCATTCCATCCACTCCACTCTTCCTTGTCCATTTCAAACTTCAGTCCATTCCAAGTATAAAAAGAGAGAGAGAGCTAACGGGAGATAAGAGAGAAAGAAAGGAATTGCTACAGAAAAGAAAGCGAAGAAGCAAGAGAGGAAGAAGAAACTAGAGAGAGAGACACCATTCTAGAGAGAGAAGTAAGTGGGTGGAGTGAAGAACTTGAAGGGAGGCTATGGGAAGACTCAAGAAGGTAGAAGGAAGATTTTAGTATATCTCTAACAACCATTTAGCAAGCTAGAAGGAGAATCCAAGAGGTAATAGCATATCCAAACTCACTTCTTCTAAGTTTTCAAGTTTTTCTTATTTTCTTGCTTGTTTACTTGATGATTGGGTTTGCTGTTATTATGGTCGTTGTTGGTTGTTCATGGACGACTAAGGATGTTCTTAAAACCTTAAAAACCTTCCTAACAACATCAAAGCGGAAAAACCATGAAAGAAAGTCATACCTATGCATAAGGAGGAAGAAAATGGACAAAAATGGACTATGGTCTATTTTGGACGAATTTAGAGGACCCTTTTAGTTATTTTTTTTGTGTCTGATAATTTTTTAATGCTATGATGGGTTATGAGAATAACCTAGTTGGAATGGAGTAAAAAGGCGTTAAAATGAATTTGTAGTAAGAGTTTTGGTAAAAATGTGTTTAGAAGATGAAGAATAGTTGAACAATGGTCATTATGTCGATTTCTGGTATTAATGTGTTGTTGATTAGATTCTGATTCTTATGTGTAGTCTTAGTACACTGAGTTACGAAGCCATGGGCTTTGGAATCACCTTATTTCGTTTACGGATGAGGGAGTTATGATGATTTGAATCCAAACATGTCAAGAACACCAAAAAACAAAGCATGAATTTGAGTTTGGGGTTAAGTTTAGTAATTAGCTAATGTTTTTGAAAGTCTTAGATACTCTGGTATGTTGTAGCTTGGAGTCTTAGGAGTCCATAGAGTCCGAAATGGACTCATTTGGACGTCTAGAGAAGAAGTTATGAAGGTTGGAGTGAAGGAGGGTCAAAAAAATCGCGAAGTCTGGCCACACTGGCGCGCCCGCGCGACCCTTGGTGCACCCGCGCCCATGGCCTGCCACTCCCCGCGCATGCCTAGTGCTGCCCGCCCGCCCGCATGCACGCTGCCTGACTCATCCTCGACGTTCGTTGGGAAAATGGCCATAACTTTCTCATACAGACGCCGATTAGGGCAATTCAAGATGATCCGGAAAGCTTAGAGATAGAATTGATTAAAATTGAAATTTACTATCTGTATGAAATTCTAAATTGACCATTTTTAGGACTATTGTGCATTTAGAGGCAATCAGAGGGCGTCGGGCATACGCCTATGCAATGTGTAATGCTTTCGACGATATAAGATGGTGTTCTAAGTTTTATAACATGAATTTTATGAATTATAATGATACTCATCATTAACCTAAGGGTATTAGATAAATTGAATTGGCATGCTAAGCACACACAAGTGCATGTCGCTTGGGCATTCAGGTAGACAAGGTTAGCATACGGACGTGCAAGCGTCGTAACGCCGTAACAAGTGTGTATAACCTTGTTTAATATTCTATTCCTAATAAGAATGAAACATTTTAGAGTAGTATAAACTAGTATTTGGTATCGATTACGTGACTAATTGGTATGTGGATATGTATTAAATTGTGTAGGATACTTGAAAAGCAATTTACGTTAAGCCTAATCAACGAAAGAGGCAAGTTCCTTACCCTACTCAAGTTATATTATTGCAAGTTTCCGAACTCAAACTCGAGATTATTATGTTTCAAGCATGTTAGCGAATTAATTATTGATAATTATTCTACATCTATAATATCTATTGATATTCGCACCTTGTACAAGTTTTCTAACTTTACCAAGTTACTTTATGCAAGTTTCTTACCCTACTCCATTTAATTATTGAGCAAGTTTTCTAACTCTTGTTTAATTTGATATTGAACGAGGTTTCTATATTATGCAAGTTCCCTAACTTCATTCTTTCTATATATCGAATGCAAGTTTCCTAATCTGTACACTTTTATATTGTGCAAGTTCCCTAACCTTATGCTATATTATTAAGCAAGTTCCTTACCCTACTCAAGTTACATTTGAGCAAGTATTTTATTTTATTGTGCAAGCTTCCTAACCCTTGCTTAGACCTTGTGTTAGGAAAGTCTTTCAATTTCATTTGATTATATTCTTACGAATTCTATTTAATGTCCGAAGCTCATAGTTACACAATACATTTATGATTGTGTGAACTCCATACTTATGTAAATCCTTAATCTTTGCACAAGTGTTCGAGATATGTTATTGACATAAACTGTTAAAGCTTTTGAATTCAAATTATACATGAACTGTTTATGAAGAGTGTCGATGCCATTTGATTCGGCTAGACCAGTATCCATAATTTAGAAAGCGATCCAAACCAATTGCTTTGGTGCAGACTTTTATATCTGCTGAGATGAACAACCCTCATAGAAGGAGAAATTATATTTTTGTCGGGGGACCGACATGCGCGCAAGTTGAATGTAAGTTAAATGTTTGAGGATTATACATAACGCCGGGTATTTTAGGCTGATCACCTACTGTACCTGTTTTTAGGTTACCAGTGTAATACTGGTGATTCTAGTAAGAGTTCTTGGTCCTTAAAGACCACTCAGTTTTGGTTATCAGTGTAATACTGCTAATTCTAGTAAGATTTTTCGGTCTATAGAGGCCACTCAGTGTTGAATGTTCATTACCTTGAAATCGTTGAAATCTTTGGATTCTTCTAACAATCCATCGGTGCATAGTGACTCATCGGTGATAATAGAGAATAGTATTGGAACTTTGTGTTAGGTTTGTATAACGCGAACATGCAATCAAATTACATTAATAAAGTGGAAGCGCGATAAAATCAGATTTTAAAATTTTATACAAACCATCACCATGATCTTTCTTTATGCACAATTATTAATTAAACGAAAGAGATGGAGAATAAGAATTATACCCTTGTAGAATTCTAGCTTCCTCAGGTACAAGTTCACCTCCAATTCCTTCGCGTTCTCCTTGAATTCCACCGATTAAATTCCTTCCTTTGATCAACGTTAGCCACCCAAGTGTTTGACCTCTAGAGGTGATCCACCAAGGAATAATACTTGTTCAAGAAGATGGGTGTTGGCAAAACCCTAGTTTCTATCTCTCTAGAAATTGTAAGTACTCTCTACAATTTCTTATGCAAGAGTGTGTAACCCTAATCTATGATAAGACTTCTCTTATTTATAGATGTAGGAAAACCCTTTCCTAAACTATTTAGGATTAGGGTTTCTATTCTAATTAAACTCCTTTAATTAAATTAAACTCCTAATCCAATTAGGAATTCATGTGAGAGTACTTCTATTAATTAATTCCCAATCCCTATTAGGAATTAAATAATAGTAATAGTAATAATAATAATAAGACTCCTCTTATTAATTTATATTTAATATTTCTAAAATATTAAATAATAAATATTAAGCTATTTAATTTATTCTATCTCCATAGACTAAATTAAATACACTTAACTTATTATTACAATTATGCCATTTACTTCTTAAATAAATATTTTCCTTTTGCGGTGTGACCCTTTAGGTTCTCCATATTAAACCGGTTGTGAATAAATCAATTAGAACAATTCTAATCTTATTTAAATAAATAAATTAAACTATTTAATTCATTTAAATAAATAATATTTATTCTACAATAAGGGTAAGCCCCCTTAGTGATCAACGACTTTCCAGATAATATAGATTTCAACATTAATCATAAAAGAACCTTTCAGTGCATAGTTACCGTACAATTCAATCCTTCTACCATACAATGTCCCAATTAAATATAAGACATGGAATTACTGTCAAGTCTTATTTTATTTAATTATATGTATTTCGATTCTAAAATGCACAACTCTGATAATGCAAATTAGAAACTCCTTTCTAATTTCATTTTGCTTTGGCCAAAGACTTCTTAGTCGTCATTTATCGAATCACATAGGACATTCTCTCCTTTTACTAGAAGTGGTAGATTCTTTGTTAATCATTCACCTATCTCCATGTATAACTTATTATACCCAATCATACCCTTTGATATACCCTAAGGGTCTTAAGGGACATGTCAAAGTATAATTCATCATACACAAGATACTATGATGATCTCAAGTCCAAGGATCACTTGTACTACTATCACTAAAGGAATTCCTATTGACAGGCGAGTAAAACTCCATTAGGTATTCCTTAGCGAGCCACGTTCAGTGAACTTATTCTCTAATAAGCACCTACATACTTGCTTTAGTGTCTCCACACAAATGATTATGAGATCAATCATCCTCTTCATAAGAGCAAGCAACGTATGTACTAATCTATCCGGATTCACTAATCCCCTTTTTAGTAATCCATCGATTAGGAACGATTTTAGTTTGTGAGCTATCTAGAATTTAGATCTCATTAGCATGATCACCATCATAATTCTAAAAGCATTGCTCAAAACTATGGGTTTATCACATTCAATATAACATCATCATGTAGATAAAGTAAAATGCCTTTAACAAATGAATAAGATTACAAAGTATATACTACATCATATCAAATATGATTGGCTTGTGTGCATACTACTTTCAATCTCCCACTTTCACTAAAGCCAATCGTCATGGTATCTAATACGCTTCTTCTCTAAGTGACGATCATCCTGCTATTTGGATAAAGCTTCAGTAAATGGATATACAATGTTGTTCTTGAGAGTCCACTATCTCTATAGTGATTTCTTCTCTTTCAATGATTCCACTAATCAAATGAAAGTGCCGCAACACATGTTTGAATCCAAGATGAGACTTAGGAACTATTCCTAGTTCTGTGATAAACTTTTCATCCAAACAATCAACTTGCAGCTTTATTTACAGCTATGTACTTTGCCTTTGTCACTAAACCAACAACACTTTGTTGTTTGGAACCTTTCTAATTCACTGCACCACCTTTCAAGGTAACGTTTTACCCTAAAGTGGATTTGTTATCGTCTTGGTCAGTCTAAAAAACTTGAGTCTGTTTAGCCCTCTAGTTTTAATTCAGACCTACCATGAATCATAATCACATCTTCAGTACCAGTTAAGTACCTAAAGATTTTTATCACTGTCTTACAGTAATCTTTCTCCAGAATATGACTGATCAACATCAAGCCTAGTATATTCATTGCATACATGATAGTAACTCATGTGATCTCTCTTTCAATTGTGGACAATTTTAGAGAGATTCTCTCCATGGCTCATCATCATGAGACCTCTCTTGGAGTTTGCCATGCTAAACGCCTTTAGCATCAAATGAATATACATTCCTTGGGTCAAGCCGAACATCCTTTTAAATCTATCTATATAGACTTATATCCCCAATTTATAGGATGCTCCTTCCAAGTCATTCATGGAAGAATGTTTAGACAATTTTATCTTTACTGATTGTAGCATTGGTGTGTTATTCCTTGTCAGTAGTATATCAACATATAATACCAAGAATGTCACAGCGCTCCCACTGACCCTTTTGTACACACTAGGTTCATTCTCATTTTTGATAAAATCAAACTCTTTTGATTGTCTCATCAAAATGAATGTTCCATCTTTGAGAAGCTTGCTTCAATCCATCAATGGATCATTGTAGCTTAAAACATGATTTGCTTCAACTTTTGTAACAAATTTCTCTGGCTGTATCACACATACATTCTCCTCAAGTTTTCATTGAGGAAGGACGTCTCCACATCCATTTTGCCAGATTTAGTAATAAGCTTTAATCACAAGCAAAATCCAAATGGACTTGAGCATTACCCGGTAATAAGATTTTATTACAGTCAACTCCTTGACTTGAAAAACCTTTTAACCAGGTCTGGTCTTATAGGTCTCCACCTTGCCATTTGCCACAGTCTTTCTCTTAAAGACCCATATTCACACTCTAGGTACTATGCCCTTTTGTGGAGTAACCAGAGTCTATACTTGGTTCTCATACATGGAGTCCATTTCGGATTTCCTGGCCATCTGCCATTTCTCTGAGTATCTTCTACTCATAGCCTCATCGTATATAACTGGATCATCATCCTCTATGATGCGTACCTCATCATCATCCTCTATGATGAATCCATACCTCCCAGGTATCTTCGGCACTCTTCCAGATTTACGATTCGATTGTGGTACAATAGGTCTATCTACAGGTTTCTCGGTTTGACTTAAAGTGCTTTGTAGTTCTTGAACCCCTTCAAGATCTATTACCCTCCCACTAGCTCCTTCAATGATAAATACTTTTATCTAAGAAGGCAGCGTGTAGGATTATAGTAATAATACCCTAAACTTCCTTTAGGATATTCCACAAGTCTGCACTTGTCAGATTTTGTCTCAAACTTATCTTTGAAACCTTTTTAACATAAGCTGGACAACCCCTTATCTTAACATACTTAAGAGTAGGAATCCTCCCTATCCATAACCTTTATGGAGTCTTAGGCTCGGATTTTGAGGTTACCTTATTTTGTAGATATGCAGCCGTTTCCAGGGCATAGCCCCAGATGGATACCAGAATGTCGGTAAAAATTATTATGGACTGCACCATGTCCAACAAGGTACAATTTATCCTTTTAGATACACCAATCAATTATTGCGTATCAGGAGGTTTCCATTATGAGAAAATACCATTTTGAGATGATCTAGAAACTCATTGATCAAGTATTCTTTCTTCGATCTGATCAAAGAATCTTAATACTTTGTCAATTTTTTCACTTCTGAATTCTTTGAACCTTTCAAATGATTCAGACTTGTATTTTATCAAATATATATATTCAACTCTTTGAATGATCATCTCCTTTTCTTTTACTAGTTTGTTCAATTTGCAAAATTATTTTTCATGTAAGTCAAGTATACAAAATCTATCAAGTAATATTTCAGTTTCAAACAAAACATTATCATTATAAATAGAACAACAATTGTTCTTAAATATAATACCAAAACCTTCCTTGTCCAACAACAGAAGTAATAATGTTTCTAAAGAGAACTGGAACATAATAACAACTTATTAACTTAATAGACTTGCCCGTAGGCAATGCTAAACTATAAGTTCCTATGGTTAATACAGCAACCTTTGCTCCATTCCCACACATAAGATTACTTACTCTTTGTTTAGCTTTCTACTTCTGCTTAGTCTCTGCATTGGATCGTATACGTGAGAACTACAGCCGGTATCCAATACCCAAGTAGAACCTTGACTTATAGAAAAATTTATTTCAATCATGAACAAACCTATATCTGTAACCGAAGCTTCACTAAGTTTATTCTGGTTAGCCCTTGTAAGATTCTCTTTACAGTTTCCTTTTTAGTATCCAGGCTTATTACAGTGAAAGCAAACTCCTTTGCTATCTGCATCAGTCTTGTTCTTATTGTCCTTTGTTTTTGCCTTTCTATTTACCTTCTTTGAATTGTTCTTCTTTTAAGAAGATCCTTTGGCCCTCTTCCGCTTCTTGGAAGAATCATTTACCAGTAAGACTTGGTCTTTCTTGGTTGGAAAGTGACTCTTTACGGTTTTCAACATGTTTAACCAACTCAGGCAGGCGGACATATAGCTTGTTCATGTGAAAATTCACAACAATTTGTGAGAAAGAGTCCGAAAGTGATTGCAAGATCAAATCTTGGATCAACTCTCCATCCATTAAAACCCAGTTGTCCCAATTGTTCAATCAGATTGATCATTTTGAGCACATTTGTCTATACTGTAGTGCTATCGGGTATTCTAGATCAGAAGAACTCCTTAGATATCTTATATCTAATAGTCCTACTTTCCTCACCCTTAAACTGCTTGAAGGTGCAGGAGTATAGTAGGAGCATCCATAGTTTCATGCTGACGCTGAAGCTCGTTACTCATGGATGCGAGTATCATGCATTTGAGCCAACTGTGCATCATCTTACTACTTTCTAGAAGTAGCAATCTCTTTCTCAGAGGCATTGTCAGCAACCATTGCAGAGATAAGCGTATTAAGGACATAAGATAACTTTTCAGCCTTGAGAACTATTCTCAAATATTTTAACCAGTTCGTTTAATTTGGTCCGGTATTAGCATTAACATGCTCCGCAGTGATAGTAAATTAGACATTGTTAAATTCTGTAAATAAATTTATAATTTAACAACATTTTAGCATACATTCATTTAATTAATTACCAAAATAAATTAGGTCTTTATTTTAAATTGGTATCTCTCACTTTTTCATCAAACTATATTACCCTCAATATATATAGTTCGGCAATTCTAATTAAAGATTTGCTAGTGAGAATAAGGATCCCATTTCAAATGTATGTGTGCACAACAAACTATATATAAATAAATAGGTAGACAACTATTGTCAATTACATCACTATGTAACTCCTTGTATTTTGCCTCTTAGATTATAATGGTCAAGTGTGTGCACATCCGAACTAAAATAATCTAAGTTAACCTAGCACTTCCATATATTCGAAAGAAAAACACTGTCCTTGTGTGTGCACAACAAAACAGCATCGTTCAGTCTATTTATAAGCATCAAATGTGATAAAATAACATCTTAAATATTTAATACTCGCCTTGTGTGTGCACAACAAACTCATATTAAATATTTAATACTCTATCGTTTTACCATGCTAGAAGGCGACGTTCGATATTTCAAATATTTTTGAACGCTTAGGACTTAATATAATTCCTTTGAGGGGTTTATTATTATTTGTCTCATCTTGTTTAGCGCGCATGCACATATATATATAAGGTACGCGTCATATTATTTAACATGCGAAGCATGTTGTATAATATATAATATATACATAGTAAGCATGCACATATAGAATACTATATTCTACCCGAATTGATTATGGACTTTTATTCTAGTTTGGTTCACTAGAGCCACCAAGTGAACCAAAAGGTCAAACCTAGGGTGCAAGAATTAAATTTAAATATAACTATTACATTTAAACCCAGGCTCCATTACAAACGGGTCTTCAAGCGCTCCTTGCTCCTTTGTCTTCAATTCTTCAAAATTAATTCTAACTAGTCCTATTACAAAAACTATTTACAATAAATAGAAACCTTGATCAGCAGTCAAGGGGAAGTACATAGAGACCAGAGTTAAAGCTCGTAAGGCTTCCCGTATCTCCAAAGCAATAGGTAAAAATTGGGACTGGGACTTCAACTATGACCATCACTACAACGGTAGAATCTGGGTGGGGTGGGATCCTAGAATCTGGAGGGTTACCATCTTATTTCGGTCTTCTCAGATTATCCATTGTAAATTGCAGTTAATTGATAACAATGCTTCTTATTTTGTCTCTATTGTTTATGGTATGAACTCTGTTATTGATCATAGGCCCCTTTGGCATGACTTGCATCTTTGTTCTTCTGACTCTGCTTGGTGTATTCTTGGTGACTTTAACTCTATCAGGAGTTCTCATGAAGCTGATGGTGGTGACAATTCATGGGACAATGGTATGACTGATTTTAATGATTGTCTTGAATCTCTTGGTGCTGACGACATTAGAGCTATTGGTCCTACCTTCACTTGGTGGAACTGTCAGAATCATAACCCCATTTACAGGAAGCTGGATAGAGCTCTGGGTAACCCTGCCTGGTTTTCCGTCATGACTGATTCCCTTGCCTGCTTTGAACCAAGAGGTCTGTCTGACCATTGCCCTATTATTCTGAAATCTGGCATCAATGTCCAAAGATTTCCAAAGCCTTTTCAATTCTTCAACTATATGCTTGAATTGGAGGGGTTCAATGCTACTGTCCTTGAATCTTGGAATGCTCCAATCTATGGGAATCCTATGTTCATTCTTGCTGAGAAGCTGAGGATTTTAAAGAAGGCTCTTATTTCTCTCAATGCCTCTAATGGGAATCTTTTCTCTAATGTCAAAGCTCTGCAGAGTTCGCTACATTCTATCCAATCTTCTCTCCATTCTGATCCTCTCAACTCCTCCTTAAGAAGTCAGGAATCTTCTTGCTCGGCTTCCTTATGGAGGGCTTTATCCTTGGAAGAATCTCTGCTGCAACAAAAATCCAGGGCTCTTTGGATCTCCCAAGCAGACAAAAATTCAAAGTATTTTGCTAATGTTATCAAAAGCAGATGGAATCATAACAAAATCATGGCTATTAACAATAGCAATGGTGATTTGGTGGAGGACCAATCTTCTATTCGGCAAGTGGCTGTGGATTATTTCCAGGATCTCCTTGGCTCCTCGGCAAATGATTATCCTGGGCATGAGGATCTTTCCTCTTTTATCTTGAAACACATCAACCCTCTGCAAGCCTCTCTCTTGGAAGCCCCTATTCTTGATGCTGAAATTTTATCGGTGCTTAAATCTATGAAGAAGAACAAGAGTCCTGGTCCTGACGGTTTCAATGTCAACTTTTTCCTTCATTGTTGGGACATTATTGGTGTTGATTTCTCTGCTGCTGTCCATTACTTCTTTAATACCTGCCACCTCCCAAGCAGGATTAATGCCACTGCCATTGCTCTTATTCCTAAGACGGATAACCCATCTTCTATGTCTGACTTCAGACCTATTTCTTGTTGCAACACTATCTACAAATGTATTTCTAAAATCCTTGCAAACAGACTCAAGATGGTTCTCCCTTCTCTCATTGACAGAGCCCAATCTGCCTTCATTTCTGGTCGAAGTATCGCGGACAATATTCTTCTTGCCCAAGAACTCTTAAGAAATTATCACAGAAACTCTGGATCTGCTCGTTGTGCTATAAAAATTGATAAAAGGAAGGCTTTTGACACAGTTCATTGGGATTTCCTCTTCGACCTCTTGGCTCTTCTTAAATTCCCAACTAAATTTGTTAATTGGATTCGTGCTTGTATTACTACAGCCATGTTTTCTGTCAAAATTAATGGGTCTCTTGCGGGTTACTTTAAGGGTGCTCGAGGGTTGAGGCAGGGGGATCCTCTCTCCCCCTACTTGTTTGTGTTGACCATGGAAGCTTTATCTTTAATTCTGCATAAAGAGACTCTCCACTCTGAGTTTAAGTTCCACTGGAGAGCCAAGGAATGCAACCTCACTCACTTGTGCTTCGCTGATGATCTTTTGATATTTTGCCATGGTAGCATGCCTTCTGTTTCTATTGTCCACTCTTGCATTCAGTCTTTCTCTTTGTTCTTGGGCTTTATTCCTAATGCTCATAAGAGTCAGTGCTTCTTCTCTAATGTGGACGATATTGATCAACAGCTTATCATTGACTTATTTGGGTTTTCGGTTGGCACCCTGCCAATCCGTTTCCTAGGAGTCCCTTTAATATCCTCGAAGCTTTCTCATAATATTTGCATGCCTCTCATCCAGAAAATCACTTCGAGGATCTCTTCTTGGACGTCTAAGTTCCTTTCTTATGCTGGCAGATTGCAATTGATCAAATCTGTGCTATTTTCAATCCAGTCTTTTTGGTCAGCTCATTTCCTTTTGCCCAAATCAGTTCTTAGATCGATCCAATCCATTCTTACGAGATTTCTTTGGAAAGGGCCCTCTCTTCAGAAACATGGGGCTAAAGTCTCTTGGAAGGTTATTTCATTGCCATATAATGAAGGTGGTCTTGGGGTTAAGGACTTGGAGGATTGGAACAAGGCCCTCATTATCCAACATTTAACAAAGGTTATCCAGCTCAATCCTTCTTCCTTATGGGCTTCATGGATCCAAGCCTCAGTTCTCAAACATAATAATTTTTGGCACATAAATATTCCTTCTGATTGCTCTTGGATTTGGCGCAAAGTCCTTAAACTGCGAACCCTAGCGCAACAATTTCTCTTTTATCGTGTAGGCAGGGGGAACCACTTTAGCCTATGGTATGACCCATGGCTGAATGGTCAGCCTTTATCTCCGAATGCTTACCTGCTTTCTCACTCGGGGATCCCAAAAATTGCCCCTCTTTCTAGCATTATTTCCCATTCTAATTGGGTATTGCCCCTGAGTAACCATCATGATGTTGTCCGGTTTCGTAGCCTCTTCACTTCTGCACCTTCACCTTCTGGTAATGATGATTCTATCACTTGGGATTCTGTCGATATCCGGGTTTTAAAAGCTAACAAAATTTGGGAATCCATTCGTCACCGAGGTAGTGCTGTCACTTGGGCTAATATTCTCTGGCACAAACATTATGTTCCTCGGTACTCTTTCTTTCTTTGGCTCGCATTTCACAAAAGATTCCCCACAAATGATGCTTTCATGTCTTACTCTAGTTACTCTCCATTAAGGTGTCTCTTGTGTAATTCTGCTAGCGAAACTTTTAATCACCTCTTTTTTAACTGTTCTTACTCTATTGGTGTGATCTCTAATGTTTTGGAGGTTGGACACTGGACCAATATACCAACTGACTGGGATAATCTGATAGTTTATATTCAGCAGTTCCAAGGGAGGAAAATGCATTCTGAAATCCTGAAACTCATTCTTGCCACTTGTCATTATAAAATATGGGGATCTCGGAACTCGATGATCCACGATGGGTCTATGTTGCCCCCTCATGCCTTGACTAAGGAAATCATCAACCTGATTAAAGCTCGGCTCTCATGCTCTTTGAAGTTTCACAAGGCTGCTCAAAAATGTCATACATATCATAACTGGTTGTAATTGGTTGTATTTCGTTGCTTTTATGCTTGATTCTATTTCCTTTGTTGAATAGTTTTCTTTATATGTTCTTCATGGGGCCTGTCTCATGTTGACTTTATTTCTCTGGGGTATGCCCCTTTGCCTTTGTATTTTTGGTTTTCTAATACACAAACAAATTTAGCAAAAAAAAAAAAAAAAGAAGTACATAGGAGGGAGATAGAATTTACATTAAGAAAAAATTAGAGAAGACGAGGTACGCAGACCCCATTTATAAAAACCCATACATTCAAGCATCCACTAAAATAAATCCAATCACACATTGGTCAATAGTCCATAATCAATCCCTATTTATTATCATACATATCTCTATATGTATCAATAAATAACATTCATCCCATGAATAATAAAACCATTCCATATATGCATTGATATCATTTAATGGGCAATATTAGTTAGTATAAAATTCAATTTCAACTCCAATTAGTTATCATGGAATCCAATTCCAACTCTAATTAGTTATCATGAAATCCAATTTCAATTAAAATAAACTTCTTTATTTTAATCATATTTCAAATCAAAATAAACTCTTTTATTTTAATTTATCCAATTTTTTGAATAAAAATAAACTCCTTTATTTTTAATCAAATTCCAAATCAAAATAAACTCCTTTATTTTAATTAATATGGAAACCAATTTCAAGTTTAAAATAAACACCTTTATTTTTAACTTAAAATTGTTGGAAAATAAAATATGTTGAATCATATTCCTTATCAAAATAAACATCTTTATTTTTTAAGGAAACATGGAATCTTATTCTATATGTGAATAAACTCCTTTATTCTAGGAAACATGGAATCCTATTCCATATGTGAATAAACTCCTTTATTCTAGGAAATATGGAATCCTATTCCATATGTGAATAAACTCCTTTATTCTAGGAAACATAGAATCCTATTCCATATATGAATAAACTTCTTTATTCTAGTTAACGTAGAATCCAATTCCAAGTTCAAATAAAACTTTTAATTTTAATTATATTCCAATTCAAAATAAACCTTTTATCTTAATTGAAAATAAATAAAATCAAAATAAATAAAAAAATAAATAAAATAATTTTACACAAACAATTATGCCCAGTTAAATTGTTCTTAACACATATCAATGTATATACAGAATCAAAACAATTAATAATTCGCATAAAGTTTGGCTCTTGATACCACTGTTAGGTTTGTATAACGCGAACATGCAATCAAATTACATTAATAAAGTGGAAGCGCGATAAAATCAGATTTTAAAATTTTATACAAACCATCACCATGATCTTTCTTTATGCACAATTATTAATTAAACGAAAGAGATGGAGAATAAGAATTATACCCTTGTAGAATTCTAGCTTCCTCAGGTACAAGTTCACCTCCAATTCCTTCGCGTTCTCCTTGAATTCCACCGATTAAATTCCTTCCTTTGATCAACGTTAGCCACCCAAGTGTTTGACCTCTAGAGGTGATCCACCAAGGAATAATACTTGTTCAAGAAGATGGGTGTTGGCAAAACCCTAGTTTCTATCTCTCTAGAAATTGTAAGTACTCTCTACAATTCTTATGCAAGAGTGTGTAACCCTAATCTATGATAAGACTTCTCTTATTTATAGATGTAGGAAAACCCTTTCCTAAACTATTTAGGATTAGGGTTTCTATTCTAATTAAACTCCTTTAATTAAATTAAACTCCTAATCCAATTAGGAATTCATGTGAGAGTACTTCTATTAATTAATTCCCAATCCCTATTAGGAATTAAATAATAGTAATAGTAATAATAATAATAATAATAAGACTCCTCTTATTAATTTATATTTAATATTTCTAAAATATTAAATAATAAATATTAAGCTATTTAATTTATTCTATCTCCATAGACTAAATTAAATACACTTAACTTATTATTACAATTATGCCATTTACTTCTTAAATAAATATTTTCCTTTTGCGGTGTGACCCTTTAGGTTCTCCATATTAAACCGGTTGTGAATAAATCAATTAGAACAATTCTAATCTTATTTAAATAAATAAATTAAACTATTTAATTCATTTAAATAAATAATATTTATTCTACAATAAGGGTAAGCCCCCTTAGCGATCAACGACTTTTCAGATAATATAGATTTCAACATTAATCATAAAAGAACCTTTCAGTGCATAGTTACCGTACAATTCAATCCTTCTACCATACAATGTCCCAATTAAATATAAGACATGGAATTACTGTCAAGTCTTATTTTATTTAATTATATGTATTTCGATTCTAAAATGCACAACTCTGATAATGCAAATTAGAAACTCCTTTCTAATTTCATTTTGCTTTGGCCAAAGACTTCTTAGTCGTCATTTATCGAATCACATAGGACATTCTCTCCTTTTACTAGAAGTGGTAGATTCTTTGTTAATCATTCACCTATCTCCATGTATAACTTATTATACCCAATCATACCCTTTGATATACCCTAAGGGTCTTAAGGGACATGTCAAAGTATAATTCATCATACACAAGATACTATGATGATCTCAAGTCCAAGGATCACTTGTACTACTATCACTAAAGGAATTCCTATTGACAGGCGAGTAAAACTCCATTAGGTATTCCTTAGCGAGCCACGTTCAGTGAACTTATTCTCTAATAAGCACCTACATACTTGCTTTAGTGTCTCCACACAAATGATTATGAGATCAATCATCCTCTTCATAAGAGCAAGCAACGTATGTACTAATCTATCCGGATTCACTAATCCCTTTTTTAGTAATCCATCGATTAGGAACGATTTTAGTTTGTGAGCTATCTAGAATTTAGATCTCATTAGCATGATCACAATCATAATTCTAAAAGCATTGCTCAAAACTATGGGTTTATCACATTCAATATAACAGCATCATGTAGATAAAGTAAAATGCCTTTAACAAATGAATAAGATTACAAAGTATATACTACATCATATCAAATATGATTGGCTTGTGTGCATACTACTTTCACTTTGTTCACAATCTACATATTTATTTCCTGAGCTAGTCAATCTTCGTCATAGCCCTTTGAGATTGTGAAACCTTACTCATGGTTATTCACTTTTATTGTAATTATGCTTGCTGGGCAAATTTATTGCTCATTCTTGCTTTCCTTAAATATTACAGTTGTTACAGAACGTGGCGAGAGCTCAGAAAAGGATAAAGGCAAAGGCAAAGCTACGGAATAGCTTATCCTGCTATGTTGTTGTTCCTATCTTGTGTCAAGACTTGTTAAGATTATGTTCTAAGTTATGTTATGTATTCAGACTTATTAGTATTATGTATTATTTGTTGTGTACTAGTTATGTCATGTTTTAGTTATGGTTTCGAGACTTGGGACTAGAATATTTATGTCAAATCAATGTAAATATTTTATTATTCCGCATTAAGTTATTGATAGAATGCCTTGTGAGTTGCATAGTGATGCATCAAATTCGAGGTTAAGGTAACCCGGATTTGGGGGTGTCACAGGTTGGTATCAAAGCTATAGGTTATAGACCTTAGGAAAAAGAGAGTCCTTAGGCTATGACCTTAGAGGATGTAGAGGAATAGAAGGAGATAAGACTCATGTAGAGTCTTACGTATTAGTCTTAGTTAACTTTTATAGAGAGTCAACAGTGTTATGAAATATATCTTCATTCCATACAATGAGCTTATATTTTATAGTGGGGATACTTATAGGATTTGTTAATTTTGTGTTGTGGTTGTAGGATGGCAGCTATAGGTGAGCCTAACAGAGTTGAGGAGGAGGAGCCACCTGACATCCATGCGGTATCCGAGACACCCCTGATAGTTGAGCCTACTACGGCAGTGGTCCTAGTTGAGGAGGAGCCTGAGTTAGGGTTTGATTCGGAGGAGGATTTGACAGAAGATTCCAAAGAGGCTCAGATAGAGCCAGGAATAAGTGTAGAAGAGGAGGAAAAAGTCCTCGTGACAGCAGTAGATAATCAAGTGTTAGCGGAGGTGCAGACGTTGAATAATAAGGTGTCCATCCTAGAAGAATCATGGATAGTAGCGAGAGGGATAATCGGTCGATTGGAAGCTGTATTAAAAGAAATGGTAAGAGAACGTGACATGCTAAATAAGCAGGTCAATAAAATGGGAGCTGAATGTAGTGTATTGCAGGAAGCTCCGAGTAAGGAGGCAAAAAGGAAATGGAACGATAGTGATCTAGGAAATTCTGGAAGTGAGCAAGGAGACCTTAAGAAGAGAATAGAAGAGTGTAAGAACTGTGGGAAGATGTATAGGAGCGTGTGTAGGAAAAGGCCTATCATATGCCACAACTATGGGCAAGAGGGACATATCTCTCCTCATTGCCCCAAACCGAAGAAAGTCCGTGGATGTTTTGCTTGTGGGTCAGTCGAGTACCGAATTAAGGACTGCCCCCAGAAGGGAAGCCGTGGAGGAAGTGGCTACAATGGAGGAAACAACAAGCCAATGACTGGTGGACCTACTCAGCCTAGCCGACTAACCGCGAAAATATTCAACATGACTGCCCAGGATGCCATAGCTTCAAGGGACGTGGTGTTAGGTATTATCCAGATCAATGATATAAACGTTTACGTATTATTTGATTTGGGTACTACTTATTTGTTTGTGTCTGAAGAATTTGCTAAACGACTAAACTTACCCCAAGAGCGGCTAGAACATCCCTTGAGCGTAGAAATTTCTAATGAGGGGGTAATCCCTGTAAGAGTTCATATACCGTAATGGTTGTGCTGAAACTAGGGGTCATAACCTAAATGTAGATTTGATCCCAATTAAATTGGGAGAGTTCGATGTGATACTGGGAATGGACTGGTTGTATGACCATGCAGCAATAATTGACTGTCAGAACAAAAGTGTGAACATTCGGACCCCGAACCGGTCTAGGGTAGTGTTTTATGGTAGCACATCACTTAGACAATCGTGTTGTCTTACGATGATGCAGACCAAGAAATTGTTAAGGAAAGGATGCGTAGGCTATTTAGCCTATATTTTAGATACGAAGAAAGTGGGAGTAGAAATGAAGAATATACCAATCATGAGGGAATTTCAAGATGTGTTTCCAGATGATTTACCCGGTCTGTCGCCAGACAAGGAAATTGAATTCGTGATAGATTTAGCACCAGGAACGACTCCGATTTCGAAAGCCCCGTATCGCATGGCACCAGTGGAAATGAAAGAATTGATGATACAACTTCAAGAATTGCTAAAACAAGGGGTATATTCAACCGAGTGTGTCCCTATGGGGAGCACCAGTTTTGTTCGTCAAGAAGAAGGACGGATCGATGAGACTGTGTATCGACTATCGAGAGTTGAACAAGGCAACGATCAAGAACAAGTATCCATTGCCAAGAATCGATGACCTTTTTGACCAACTGCAAAGAGCAAGATATTTCTCGAAGATAGATTTGAGGACCGAATATCACCAATTAAAGGTAAGGAAGGAGGATGTGCCTACGACTGCATTCCGTACGAGGTATGGTCACTTGAATTTTTTGTGATGTATTTCGGTTTGACAAATGCGCCAGCAGCATTTATGGATTTGATGAATCGAATTCTTAAGCCATACCTAGACAAGTTTGTGGTAGTTTTCATCGATGACATTCTAATTTATTCAAAGACCAAAGAAGAGCACGACGAGCATCTGGAGGCAGTACTAGAAACACTAAGAAGGGAGAAATTGTACGCGAAGTTTTTTAAATGCAAATTTTGGATGGAAAGGGTATAATTTTAGGGCACGTGATAGACAAAGATGGAATCTCAGTGGATCCTGCAAAGGTGGAGGCAGTAAGTAACTAGAACAATCGAGGACACTAACTAAAGTGCGGAGTTTCTTAGGGTTAGATGGGTACTACTGAAGATTTATCCAAGATTTTTTTGAAATAGCGACCTCGTTGACCAATCTAACAAGAAAGACCATGAAGTTCGTTTGGACGGAAAAGTGCGAAGAAAGTTTCAGGGAGTTGAAGAAGAGATTGAGCGAGGCGCCTGTATTATCTCTACCGGATGATACAGGAGGTTTTGTAGTGTATAGTGATGCGTCGCATCGAGGTCTTGGTTGTGTTCTGATGCAGCATGGCAAGGTAATTGCGTATGAGTCACATCAATTGAAGGACTATGAAAAGTGATACCCTATCCACGACTTGGAGTTAGTCGCGGTAGTTTTTGCATTGAAGATTTGGAGGCACTATCTTTATGGGGAGAAATGTGAGATATATACGGACCACAAAATTCTGAAATATATCTTCACACAGAAGGAGCTAAATATGCGACAAAGGAGGTGGTTGGAACTAATCAAAGATTACGACTGTGAAATTCTTTATCACCCGGGGAAGGCAAACGTAGTAGCAGACGCGTTGAGTAGAAAGGGAAGGGAGAGCTTGACAACATAGGATGAGCTAGTGAAGGAAATGGCACGACTGGAGATAGAAGTGAAGAGTCTGAAAGGGGCAGCAGAGCAATTATTCGTAATGGAAGCTCGTCCGACGTTGCTGGATAAAGTGAAGGAGGCGCAGGGAAATGATGAGGAATATGAAAGGATAAATAAAAGAATAGCCGAAAACGATGGGGAAAAGTTCAGGTTGGATAAAGATGGTATCTTGAGATTCAAAGAACGTGTGTGGGTGCCAGCTATGACGGAACTAAGAGAGGCAATCTTGCATGAGGCACATAATTCACCATATTCTATTCACCCAGGAAGCACAAAAATGTACAGGGATCTTCGTCAGCACTTTTGGTGGCCAAATTTGAAGCGGGATGTGGCAGAGTGCGTCAGTAAGTGCCTCACCTGTCAATGAGTTAAAGCAGAGCATCAAAGACCTAGTGGACTACTTCAACCACTGAACATACCAGAATAGAAATGGGAGCACATTACAATGGAATTCGTAGTGGGACTTCCAAGCACACAGAAGGGCTACGATGTAATTTGGGTTATTGTGGACCGATTGACAAAGTCAGCACACTTTCTACCAATAAGGATCCGATTCAATTTAAATCAGTTAGCAAAGTTGTATATAAAGGAAATTGTTTCGCGACATGGAGTGCCGGTGTTAATTGTTTCAAATCGAGATCCGCGCTTCACGTTAAAGTTCTAGAAGAGTTTACAAGAAAGAATGGGGACGCAACTGAGGCTAAGTACTGCATATCATCCTCAAACTGACGGGCAGAGCGAGCGGACAATACAAACATTAGAAGACATACTTAAAGCTTGTGTGATGGATATCAAGGAAAACTGGGATGACCATTTACCCCTCGTTGAATTTGCTTATAACAATAGTTATCACGTAAATATCGGTATGCCGCCCATATGAAGCTCTCTACGGGAGAAAGTGCAGAACACCGTTATGTTTGGACGAAGAGCATAACGTCGGGTATTTTAGGCTGATCACCTATTGTACCTGTTTTGGGTTATCAGTGTAATACTGGTGATTCTAGTAAAAGTTCTTGGTCTTTAATGACCACTCAGTTTTGGGTTATCAGTGTAATACTGCTAATTCTATTCAAATTTTTTGGTCTATAGAGGCCACTCAGTATTGAATGTTCATTACCTTGAAATCGTTGAAATCTTTGGATTCTTCTAATAATCCATCAGTCCATAAAGACTCATCGGTGATAATAGAGAATAGTATTGGAACTTTGTTCACAATCTACATATTTATTTCCTGAGCTATTCAATCTTCGTCATAGCCCTTTGAGATTGTGAAACCTTACTCGTGGTTATTCACTTTTATTGTTATTATGTTTGCTGGGCAAATTTGTTGCTCATTCTCGCATTCCTTAAACATTACAGTTGTTATAGAACGTGGCGAGAGCTCGGGAAAGGATAAAGGCAAAGGCAAAGCTACGAAATAGGTTGTCCTGCTATGTTGTTGTTCCTATCTTGTGTCAAGACTTGTTAAGATTATGTTCTAAGTTGTGTTATGTATTCAGACTTATTAGTATTATGTATTAGTCGTTGTGTACTAGTTGTGTCATGTTTAGTTATGGTTTCGAGACTTGGGACGAGAATATTTGCATCAAATTCGAGGTTAAGGTAACCCGGATTTGGGGGCGTCACACTACCGATCTGTCATCTAAGTTTGTTTTCTTGAATATGGACTATGGTTTATGTTTTATTGAATATGGATTAGGATGTTTGTTCTTTGTCTTTATCAATTATATTTAGCTTATCTCTGTTTTGGGGTTTATTGTATGCACATGCATTTCATAGTACATAATTTGCCGATGCATTTCTTAGCTTCTGATTTCAAGTTTTTCCCTCCATTTGAAGTAGTCAAGCAGCATTTGGAATGGGTTTTGTTTTGCAATTGTTGTTGTCTCATATTTTATTTTCTTTTGTAAAAAGTATGTTTTTTTGAAGTTACAACATCTATATATGATTTTGTAATTGTTGTATTTACTTCTTATTTTCACCATAAGACTATTTTGTACAAATTTTGTGTATGGAGTATGGACAATCTTAATTAATATTGATATGTTGATCAATATGGAAATGAGAGCATCTTTGAATTGATTTTTAGGACAGATACATCTATAGGGACACGATAATACAGTACTACATAGTATTTCATTGTCTCCTAATATGGTGGAAGATCTCATATGTACTCAAGATTGAATTAAAATGAAGATTCGTATTAATGTGGAGGAAGATAGCGACTTTGCCGATAAACTTGAGAGTGGTAATAGTCTTTGTTGTTGTATTAATTGAATTAATAAAGCAATTTATAAAAAATATGTGTTTATAATATGTTTTCTCATTTTCAGCAATGTCCACGTTGAGCCTTGCCACTAACGATGCCAATGTTTATGTGACTCAACTTGATTAATAAGGTAAATTTAAAGTATACATTATCAGAGTAATTACTTGCTAAGTGCACGTTAATTTATTTTTAGTTTTTTGAGATGTTTGGTTGATTTGTTGTTGCATTTTATCTGGGTTTTGGTTGTACAAATTAATCGCTTTGAATTCACAGATTTTTGCTTCATTTCAGAGTAATTTTGGGCATTTGAAGTATAATATGAACAAGCTTGTAAAAGGTATAATTTTCTCTCCTTTGTTCTTCATACTGTGTGTTTGTTAGAGGTGGATATTTTGTTGAAAAAATGTCCCATTACCAATGTAACGATCGCGGATCATGGGTAGCTTTGTAACACGAGCCTATGAATTTTATTAAACAAATTGAACTTTTATTAATATTATTATGTGTTATGTGTTTGAAGGTTTTATTATTACATATGATGTGTATGTGATAATTTTTGAGTGTTGTTATTGAAAGTAGTATGCACACAAGCCAATCATATTTGATATGATGTAGCATATACTTTGTAATCTTATTCGGTTATTAAAGGCATTTTATATTATCTACATAGTGCTGTTATATTAAATGTGATAAACCCATAATTTTGAGCAATGCTTTTAGAATCATGATGGTGATCATGCTAATGAGATCTAAATTCTAGATAGCTCACAAACTAAAATCGTTCCTAATCGTTGGATTACTAAAAAGGGGATTAGTGAATCCGGATAGATTAGTACATATGTTGTTTCCTCTTAAGAAGAGGATGATTGATCTCATAATCATTTGTGTGGAGACACTAAATCAAGTATGTAGGTGCTTATTGGAGAATAAGTTCACTGAACGTGGCTCGCTAAGGAATACCTAATGGAGTTTTACTCGCCTGTCAATAGGAATTCCTCTAGTGATAGTAGTACAAGTGATCCTTGGACTTGAGATCATCATAGTATCTTGTGTATGATGAGTTAAAGACCTTTAGGGTATAACAAAGAGTATGATTGGGTATAATAAGTTGTACATTGAGATAGGTGAATGATCAACAAAAAATCTACCACGTCTAGTAAAAGATGTGAATGTCCTATGTAATTCGATAAATGACAACTCAGTAGTCCTTGGCCAAGGCAGAATGAAATTAGAAAAGAGTTTCTAATTTGCATTATTTAGAGTTGTGCATTTGAGAATCGAAATACATATAATTAAATAAAATAAGACTTGACAGTAATTCCATGTCTTATATTTAATTAGAACATTGTATGGTAGAAGGATTGAATTGTACGGTAACTATACACTGAAAGGTTCTTTTATGATTAATGTTGAAATCTATATTATCTGGAAAGTCGTTGATCGCTAAGTGGGCTTACCCTTATTGTAGAATAAATATTATTTATTTAAATAAATTAAATAGTTTAATTTATTTATTTAAATAAGATTAGAATTGTTCTAATTGATTTATTCACAACCGGTTTAATATGGAGAACCTAAAGGGTCACACCGCAAAAGAAAAATATTTATTTAAGAAGTAAATGGAATAATTGTAATAATAAGTTAAGTGTATTTAATTTAGTCTATCGAGATAGCATAAATTAAATAGCTTAATATTTATTATTTAATATTTTAGAAATATAAAATATAAATTAATAAGAGGAGTCTTATTATTATTACTATTATTATTACTATTATTTAATTCCTAATAGGGATTGGGAATTAATTAATAGAAGTACTCTCTGAATTCCTAATTGGATTATGAGTTTAATTTAATTAAAGGAGTTTAATTAGAATAGAAACCCTAATCCAAAATAGTTTAGGGAAGGATTTTCCTACATCTATAAATAAGAGAAGTCTTATCATAGATTAGGGTTACACACTCTTGCATAAGATTTGTGGAGAGTACTTGCAATTTCTATAGAGATAGAAACTATGGTTTTGCCAACACCCATCTTCTTGAACAAGTATTATTCCTTGGTGGATCACCTCTAGAGGCCAAACACTAGCGTGGCTAACGTTGATCAAAGGAAGGAATTTAATCGATGGAATTCAAAGAGAACGCGAAGGAATTGGAGGTGAACTTGTACCTGAGGAAGCTAGAATTCTACAAGGGTATAATTCTTATTCTCCATCTCTTTCGTTTAATTAATAATTGTGCATAAAGAAAGATCATGGTGATGGTTTGTATAAAATTTTAAAATCTGATTTTATCGCGCTTCCGCTTTATTTATGTAATTTGATTCCATGTTCGCGTTATACAAACCTAACAGTGGTATCAGTGCCAAACTTTATGCGAATTATTAATTGTTTTGATTCTGTATATACAATGATATGTGTTTAGAACAATTTAATTGGGCATAATTGTTTGTGTAAAATTATTTTTTTTTTATTTTTTTTATTTTTGTAAATTAAAATAAAGGAGTTTATTTTGATTTAGAATTTGATTAAAAATAAAGGAGTTTATTTTTATTCAAAAAATTGGATAAATTAAAATAAAGAAGTTTATTTTGATTTGGAATTTGATTAAAAATAAAGGAGTTTATTTTTATTCAAAAAATTGGATAAATTAAAATAAAGAAATTTATTTTGATTTGGAATTTGATTAAAAATAAAGGAGTTTATTTTATTCAAAATTGGATAAATTAAAATAAAAGAGTTTATTTTGATTTGGAATATGATTAAAATAAAGAAGTTTATTTTAATTGAAATTGGATTTTCATGATAACTAATTAGAGTTGGAATTGGATTCCATGATAACTAATGGAGTTGAAATTGGATTTTATACTAACTAATATTGCCCATTAAATTATATCAATGCATCTATGGAATGGTTTTATTATTCATAGGATGAATGTTATTTATTGATACATATAGAGATATGTATGATAATAAATAGGGATTGATTATGGACTATTGACCAATGTGTGATTGGATTTATTTTAGTGGATGCTTGAATGTATGAGTTTTTATAAATGGGGTCTACATACCTCGTCTTCTCTAATTTTTTCTTAATGTAAATTCTATCTCCCTCCTATGTACTTCCCCTTGACTGCTGATCAAGGTTTCTATTTATTCTAAATAGTTTTTGTAATAGGACTAGTTAGAATTAATTTTGAAGAATTGGAGACGAAGGAGCAAGGAGCGCTTGAAGACCCATTTGTAATGGAGCCCGGGTTTAAATATAATAGTTATATTTAAATTTAATTCTTGCACCCTAGGTTTGACTTTTTGGTTCACTTGGTGGCTCTAGTGAACCAAATTAGAATAAAAGTCCATAATCAATCCTGGTAGAATATAGTATTCTATATGTGCATGCTTACTCTATATATATATATATATATATATATATATTATATTATCCAACATGCTTCGCATGTAAAATAATATGCCGCGTATTTTATATATATATATATATATACATACATATATATATATATATATATATATGCATGCGCGCTAAACAAGATGAGATAAATAATAATTACAAACCCCTCAAAGAAATTATATTAAGTCCTAAGCGTTCAAAGATATTTGGAATATCAAACGTCGCCTTCTAGCATGGTAAAGAGATAGAGTATTCAATATTTAATATGAGTTTGTTGTGTCACACAAGGCAAGTATTAAATATTTAAGATGTTGCTTTATCACATTTGATGCTTATAAATAGACTGAACGATGCTATTTTGTTGTGTCACACAAGGACAGTGTTTTTCTTTCGAATATATGGAAGTACTAGGTTGGACTTAACTTAAATAATTTTGATTCGGATGTGTCACACTTGATTAAAATAATTTAAGAGGAAAAATACAAGTAATTACATAGTGATGTAATTGACAATAGTTGTCTACCTATTTATTTATATATAGTTTGTTGTGTCACACAAGGCTACATACATTTGAAATGGAATCCTTATTCTTACTAGCAAATCTTTAATTAGATTTGCCGAACTATATATATTGAGGGTAATATAGTTTGATGAAAAAGTGAGAAATACCAATTTAAAATAAAGACCTAATTTATTTTGGTAATTAATTAAATGAATATATGCTAAAATATTGTTAAATTACAAATTCATTTTACAGAATTTTACAATGTCTAATTCACTATCACTGCGTAGCATATTAGATGCTAATTAACCGGACCGAATTACACGGACTGGTTAAGGAATCTGAGAATAGTTCTCAAGGCTGAAAAGCTATCTTATATCCTTAATATGCCTATCCTTGCAATAGTTGCAAACAATGCCTCTGAGGAAGAGATTGCTACTTTTAGAAAGTGGCAAGATGATGCACAGTTGGCTCAATGCATCATGCTCGCATCCATGAGTAACGAGCTTCAGCGTCAGCATGAAACTATGGATGCTCTTACTGTACTCATGCACCTTCTAGGAGTTGAATGGTGAGGAAAGTAAGACTGCCTGATATTAGATATCTAAAGAGCTCTTCCAATCTAGAATAACTGATGGCACTACTGTATAGAAAAATGTCCTAAAAATGATCAATCTAATTGAACAATTGGGACAACTGGGTTTTGTATTGGATGAAGAGTTGATCCAAGATTTAATCTTGCAATCACTCCCGGACTCTTTCTCACAATTTGTTGTGAATTTTCCACGTGAACAAGCTATATGTCAACCTGCATGAGTTGTTTAAACACGCTGAAAATTGTAAAGAGTCACTTTCCAACCAAGAAAGACCAAGTCTTACTGGTAGATGATTCTTCTAGGAAGCGGAAGAGGGCCAAATGATCTTTTTAAAAGAAGAACAATTCAAAGAAGGTATAAGGAAAGGCAATAACTAAGGATACTAAGAACAAAACTGATGTAGATAGCAAAGGAGTTTGTGTGACACCCCCAAATCCGGGTACCTCAACTCCACAGATTTAGTGCTCACTATTCCATACATTCATGACTAACTACCCATGGCAAAAGGTAATATAAATAAACTGAATACATCATCTTCCCACAAAAGGGGTTACATCTCTAATCTCTTAATCAAGCAAATCCCAGGTTATCTAACCTTTATTACATAAATGCAGAATTAAAACATAAAATTAAATAAGTCTTGTTACAAGAAAACATCAAATGAATAACAGGTCTCTCGCTACTTCGGCATCTTGCCCTTGCCTTTACTCGTGGACGGCTCGTCCGATTTCTCTGCCTTAGCTGCAATGTTTTAGTGCAAGAGTGAGCAAACAATTGCCCACAATCATAATAACAATAACAATTGAATAATTAATGAAATAGATTTATAGATTTCTGAATTCAATCAATAACCAATCGAGATATGAAAGATTAATAGGATACTTGGCTCAAGAACTGATTATAGAATTCAAGGTTTAAAAATTGTATCTGAGGGTCACAAGACCTCGAACTACGTCCTAGGTTAACAAATATTTCTACCGTAACCTTTAACAGTCTTATAGACTATGGACCATTCATCTCGTACTCAGGGGGATCAGCCCTTTGTACAGTGTATTGTGCACAAACATTTTAACGTTGTCGCGTAATTAATCCCCTATATTAGGATTGTTCATCTCAGTTTAGCATTAGAATCCGTACCAAAAGGAACTTAGTTTGGAACAACTTTTAAAATATTCTAAGTCTTTAGAACGCTCATCAACTAAGGACTAGCTGAATCAATAAGGGTTTGCTAGTCACTAAAGCATTTGATTCATCAATAAAGTTTGTACTATAGAAATTCTGTTCGAAGTTTGAATAACGATCAATGATCGAACAATAAATGACTGAAGTAAATATAAACACTTGTCATGATAACAACCTTACTTGAATAATAATAAGCTAAGGTTAATAAGCTTGCTCAATGAAAATAAACTTGCTTTAAAGGAATTAACAAGTTTAAGGGAGGAAAACTTGCCTCATACGTAGATTATAGATTAAATAATTCACGTTCTTTAATCGACCTATACATTTTGATTATAAAATGGTAACAATAATTAGTTACAGAACAACATACACTTTAAGATTCGATCTTATCCTATTTCATTGTAACATCTCGATTGTCATTCGATAATCATTAAGTACTTGCTTAACAACCTTCGTGATATCTCATTAGTCACTTTATAACTTAATTTAAGTTTTAAGCTGGTTTATAGCATCATAGCAGAATCACAAAGAAAATAAAAATTTAAGATTTTAGCTACTGTTCCCTCGCCGGGGCGAGAAAATTCCTTAACAAAAAGCTCGCCGGGGCGAAGATTTTCTTAACAATATTATCGCCGGGGCGAGACTTCACTGGGGCGAAGATTTACAGTTCATTTCTCTCGCCGGGGCGAGAGACTCGGCAGTCATCTCCTACAGTTCGCGAACCAGTGAAATCCTAAGCCAAATTTTTCGAATTCTACCATCCAACACATAATTTAAGCATACCCAAACATCATACATGTTATAAAACAATTACCCAACATGTATCTAACCAATTTAACCATTATACTACACATAATCAACCAATTAGAATCCCAAAATTCTCTGTTTAAACAAAATATTCATGTTTTAGCCATATCAATAAAATCAACCACTGTAAATCCATCTCTCAACCATTTTAATCCATTCTACTTGCATTCTTTTCATTTTTCATTATATAATCATAATCAAATGTCAATTTACCGGTTAATATCCAAATTGAACATCAATTATCATACATATATGCCATACATGAAATAAGACTTTGTAAAACCAAAAACTTCATTCTAAAACATGCTTTCATGAATTAACTCTTTCAAATTAGTTCATACACATCACATAATCTCTAATACATGCTTACTAGCAACTATAACCAAATAATTCATGTATTTAGCATATAATTTTACATACAGTAAAATAGAAATCATATATAGAGAAAAGAAAACTACTAACAAAATTTAAAAGAGATTATACCTTCAAGCTATGTATGATTCCTTAGCTTCCCCCTTCTTCTTGATTCTCTCAATTAACAAAACTCTCTTAATCTGTCTTTCAATTTTTTTTCTCTCTTTTTCTGTGTTAAACCTTTCTTCTCTTCTTCTTTGGGCTTTAGAAAATAACTGACAACCTTTCATACTTCAACGTACTTATCTTAATTAGTCAGTTAAAGAAAAACAAAGGGTTAGGCCTTGTTTGGCAAACCCAAATACTAAATAATCCATTTTTACCAACCAAGGGTCACAAGGCCTTGTTTGGTTTATCTAAATAAAATCCTTTCTCCATTTATTTTAATAATCCATTTTACTATATAGTTTTAATTGTCACACTTTTAATTTAATTAAACTTGTTATTAAATAAATTCAATTAAACCTTACTAATTTAATTAATAATTCTATTTAACCAATAACCATAATACCAATTAAATTATCTTACCCAAATAAATTATTTATTCAAATAAATCATTCAATCATCTAATTTAATTATTAAATTAAATTAGAATAATCACATCAAATCACATTTAAATAGCATTTAACATTAATTCTTTCACCATAACTTTATAAATTATTTATTTCACTCAATAAATAAATTAACAAAAATATTTATATATATCTCAATAAATATTTTTATTTAATCACAAAACTCGCATTCGTTACATCCTTCCCTCCTTAAAAGGATTCTGTCCCCAGAATCACAACGCAATTAATTCGTCTGTTACATTCTCCCCTCCCCCTTACAAAGATTCTGTCCCCAGAATCGCGATACAAAGATTAAACAAACAATTGTGGATAACTCTGCATCATTTTCTCTTCGAGTTCCCACGTAGCTTCTTCAGCACTGTGGTTCCTCCAGATTACCTTAACAGAAGGTATATCCCTTTATTTCTGAGAACCTACTCTTTCCTGTCTACTATCTGTACAGGTATCTCTTCATAGGATAAATCTTTCTCAAACTGTATCGGTTCATATTCTATTATATGTTTATAATCAGGCTTATACGGTCGTAGCACGGATATGTGAAAAATATTATGAATATGGTCTAACTCGGGAGGTAAAGCTACCTCATAAGCTACCTCATCCACTCTTTTCAGCACCTCAAAGGGTCCAATAAATCACGGACTGAGTTTACCCTTTTTACCAAACCTGATTTTTCCTTTCCAGGGAGATACTTTGAGAAACACAAAACTGCCGACGTCGAATTCTCTATTTTGTCGGTGTTTATCAGCATACTTTTTCTGCCTGTCTTGAGCAGCTAACAATCTGGCTCTTATCACTTTGACGATTTCAGCAGTTTGTTGTACCAGCTCGGGTCCCAATAGGCGACGTTCACCAACCTCGTCCCAACATAACGGAGTTCTGCATTTCCTTCCATACAACGCTTCATATGGCGGCATTCCAATACTCGCATGATGACTATTGTTATAGGCAAACTCGACCAGAGGTAAATGATCATCCCAGTTGCCTTTAAAATCCATGACGCACGCCCGAAGCATATCCTCCAACGTTTGAATTGTTCTCTCACTCTGGCCATCGGTTTGAGGATGGTAGGCTGTACTCATTCTCAACTGCGTCCCTAAGCACGCTTGCAGACTCCTCCAAAATTTCGATGTGAAACGTGGATCTCTGTCTGACACTATTGATACTGGAACTCCGTGCCTCGAAATAATTTCTTGGACGTATAATTTGGCTAGTTGATCTAGGGTGAATCTGACTTTGATCGGCAAGAAATGCGCTGATTTTGTCAATCTGTCAACTATGACCCATATTGCGTCATAACCCTTCTAAGTAGTTGGAAGCCCTACCACAAAGTCCATTGTGATATGCTCCCACTTCCATTCTGGTATCTCCAAGGGCTGTAACAAACCACTTGGTCATTGATGCTCTGCTTTAACCTTCTGACAAGTGAGACACTTCACAACACACTCAGCAACCTCCCTTTTCATATTTGGCCACCAAAAGTGTTGGCGAAGATCCTGGTACATCTTTGTACTTCCCGGGTGAATAGAAAATCTTGAACTATGAGCTTCGTTCAAAATCTCTTCTCTGATCTCCAGCACTGACGGAATCTAGATTCTGCCTTCAAATCTCAGCAACCCTTCGGTGTCGATTTTTTATTTGAGTTCTTCTCCCTCAAGCACTCTTTTCCGTATCTTAACACATTCCTCATCCTGAAGTTGCACTTCCTTCACTTTTTCCACTAAAGTTGGTTGGGTTTCCAACTGGAACAATTTTTCATTCGGCTCCGCCAGACACTTCACCTCTAACTCCAACTTTGCCATTTCCTCTATGAGCTTCTCCTGAGCAGTTAACAAAAACAACTTTTCCCGACCCTTTCTGCTCAAAGCGTCGGCAACCACGTTAGCTTTCCCCGGATGGTATAGAATTTCACAATCATAGTCTTTGATCAATTCTATCCATCTCCTCTGCCGCATATTCAAATCCTTCTGTGTGAAAATATACTTCAGACTTTTATGGTCTGTATATATTTCACACTTCTCCCCATAGAGATAGTGCCTCCAGATTTTCAAAGCAAACACCACGGCTGCTAACTCCAAATCATGGGTCAGATACCTTTTTTCATAGTCTTTTAGTTGGCGCGATGCATATGCAATAACCTTACCGTTTTGTATCAGCACACAACCAAGTCCTTTATGCGATGCGTCGCTATATACCACAAAATTTCCTGTATCATCTGGCAAAGATAACACAGGTGCCGAACTTAGTCTCTTCTTTAGTTCTTGAAACTCTCTTCGCACTTCTCCGTCCAAACGAACTTCACTGATTTTCTTGTTAAATTCATCAACGGAGTGCCTGGAGAAATCTTGAATAAAACGCTTGTAGTAACCTGCTAAACCTAGGAAACTCCTCACCTCTAACGGTGTCTTCGGCTAATCCCAGTTCATCACAGCTTCCACTTTAGCTAGATCTACCGAAATCCCGTCTTTATCGATAACATGCCCAAGGAATTGAACACGCTCCAACCAAAATTCGCACTTCAAAAATTTTGCATACAATTTCTCTTTCCTTAACTCCTCCAGTGTCACCCGCAAATGCTCCACGTGTTCTTCCTGTGTTTTGGAGTAGACCAGAATGTCGTCTATGAATACCACCATAAACTTATCCAGAAATGGTTTGAATACTCTATTTATTAAGTCCATGAATGCTGCAGGCGCATTCGTTAAACCAAATGACATAACTAAAAACTCATAATGACCATATCTAGTCCGAAATGCCGTCTTTGGTATGTCTTCTTTTCTCACCTTTAACTGATGGTACCTACTTCGCAGATCTATCTTTGAAAAATATCTTGCTCCCTTCAATTGGTCAAACAGGTCATCGATCCTTGGCAAAGGATACTTGTTTTTAATCGTGACCTTATTCAACTCTCTATAATCAATGCAAAGACGCATTGATCCATCCTTTTTCTTGACGAATAACACCGGCTCTCCCCACGGCGAAACGCTCGGTTGAATATACTTTTTATCCAGCAACTCTTGTAATTGCACCATCAACTCCTTCATTTCTACTGGAGCCATTCGGTATGGGGCTTTTGATATAGGGGCTGTACCCGGTGCTAAATCAATTACAAACTCAATTTCCCTATCTGGCGGTAATCCTGGCAAATCATCAAGAAACACGTCCGCAAAATCCCTAACTACCGGTATCTCCTCCAGTTTTGTACTCATTTTTCGTATATCGACTATGTAGGCTAGATATCCTACACACCCTTGTCTCAACATCTTTCTGGCCTGCATCACTGTCAGATAACTCGTTTGTCTAGGTGACTTGCTGCCATAAAATACTACCTTCGACGGAGTCTTAAGATTCACACACTTCTTTTGACAGTCAATAACTGCCCCATGGTTGAACAACCAATCCATTCCCAGAATGACATCAAACTCCCCAAGACGAATTGGGATCAAGTTTATTGTCATCACATGACCTTTAATATCTACCTGACAGTTTTTGTGGACAAACCTAACAGGAATCACTTCCCTATTTGCAATTTCTATATTCATGGGGTAATCTAATTCTTCCTGAGGTAACTCTAATTTCCTAGCAAAATCATCGGATATAAATGAACAAGTAGCACCCGAATCAAATAATACGTAAGCATTTACACTATTGGCCGGAATGATACCTGACACCACATCCTTTGACTGCACAGCATCCTGCATCGTCATGTTGAATGTTCGAGCGGTAGGTCGATTGGGTTGCGTCGGTCTTGTGATAGTCAGATTGCCACCACTGCTGTTCCCATTTCCTGCACTAGCTCTACCTATAGCTTTCTTAGGGCAATCCCGAGCAAAGTGATCCTTCGACCCGCAAATAAAACATGCGCCCTTCTTCGGACTAGGGCAATTCGGTGTGATATAACCCTCCTGTCCGCAGTTAAAGCACACCCTTTTACCCTTCAAGCAAACACCCACATGGCTCTTTCCGCAGTTACTGCATACCTCCACCTTCTTTTTCTGACTTCCCTGCTGGCTGCCACCAGAGTTACTATCACTCCACTTTCTCTTTTGATTGCCGCCACCATAGCTAGCACTTGCTTTGTTATCATTCTCACTCTTCTTTTTCTTTTGCTCTTGATTGTATTTAGACAGAGCATCACTCCCTCCTTCAGCGATAATCGCCTTTTCTAACACTACCGCAAATGAATTCAGTTGAAACATTGAAACTCGGCTATACAGTCAGGGCTTCAGTCCCTGCTCAAACCTTCTAGCCTTTCGCTCATCTGTGTTGACTTGATATGGCGCAAACCTCGCCAACTCATTGAATTTTGCAGCATACTCAGGTACTGTCATGGTACCTTGCTTCAACTCTAGAAATTACACCTCCATTTGATTTTGCGCGCTTGCCAGAAAATAGGTCTCGAAAAATATTTCCTTAAATCGCTCCCACGGTATTATCCCTTGCCCACCTCGGGTTTTATTAGCTTGCCACCAGTAACTTGCTTCTGATTTGAGCATAAATGTTGCAAATGCCGTCTTCTGGTCCTCGTTGACCCTAGCGACATCAAACACCTTCTCCATCTCCATGACCCAGGTTTGTACCTCGATCGGATTCATAGACCCTTGAAATTCTGGGGGTCCAACAGCCTTGAAATCTTTAAAAGTCGTGGCCTGGGCTTGGGGTTGATTCGCAAATGCTCCCGTTGGCAGATTCACCAACTGCTACATTGGATTAGCGTTGGCTTCTTCATTGTTATTAGTGGATCCCTCAGGGGTCTGTTGACAGGTTTGTCTTCTTGGCGGCATCTTACTGTTAAGAATTCGCGCTATTAGATTATTACTCAATTACTTAAACATTTAAGTCTTAACTTAAACATTTATAAACAACACTTAACACATAGCACATCTGATAAATTTTCGCATTTTATTCATTTACTACTTCAAAACATAATAAAAATAACATCATAGTTATTTACATCATCTATCCTGAAATTGTAAGGTTCCAGGATTACATCATTATTCTATCCCGTTATATAAAACTGGGATTTACAACTTATTAACTTCATAAATTTTAATAATAGCACCTCCAATCCTAATCTACGATGACATCCCACGGCGCACAACTTCCTCACGTTCCTGCTCCATAATACGAGTCACCATCCTTCGACCCATTATATCTGGATGACGATGAACTCGATCCTGAGCTCTATCTACTGTGGTGTGAAAAATATACTCCATCTCATCAATCTTGGCCTTCTTTGACCGCACCTCACATTCAATACGATCTGCGTGATTAGCCTCCCTCAGCCAAGCGTTTTCAGCTCTAACCCACTTAGCTGTCTCCTCTATCAATTCATCTCGTACAATTTCATTCCTAGCCAATAACCGGCCTCGTCGGTACTCAGACTGAGCTAGTCTCTGCTCGACCTCTGCAAGACGTGATGAAAGGCCTTGGATCTCAACATCCTTCTGCTCTAGAGCGACTTGACATTCCACAACTTGATCTTCTAAGTCCTTCTTTTGACTCTCTTCATGAACCAGCTTCCACTCTACGTCCCCAACACGTATATCGAGCTCCTCAATCTCACTGTTCTTCTGCTCCAAGACAATCTGTCGCTCAGCCAGCTGCCCCTCTAACTCCTCCACTCTATCTTGCAACTCTATGTTGTGATCATACACCTGCTCGTACATCTGAACACCTAAGGAAGATAGTGGTATCTCCTCAGGGTCTTCTTCCTCCTCCTCAATCTCCTCTGGATCCTCCTCAGGATCAGTCTCAGGCTCGTACTCGGGACCTACAACTGTGATCAATGGGGATGGCTCCCTCTACACTAGCTGCTCCCGAACTACATGAATATCCCTGGGCTCTTCCTCCCTAGCCTGGCTGGATCCTCCTATATCAGTCATCCTGCCACCAAAATTTCAAGTTTTTAATTACTACTCGGTACTACTCGCGAGCACATAAGTTTGTTATCAAATAAGCACATAACACATAATCATTTTATTGTCTTTTATAAATTTTCGTAATCCATTCCTTAGAACTCGAGAAGAGTTTATCACCACTATATTCTCTATCTTCTAAAAGGCTACTACCCTAAGGTTTTCCCCACCTAAAGGTTCATAACCTATCAGCTCTGATACCAACCTGTGACACCCCCAAATCCGGGTACCTCAACTCTACAGATTTGGTGCTCACTATTCCATACATTCATGACTAACTACCCATGGCAAAAGGTAATATAATTAAACTGAATACATCATCTTCCCACAAAAGGGGTTACATCTCTAATCTCTTAATCAAGCAAATCCCAGGCTATCTAACCTTTATTATATAAATGCGGAATTAAAACATAAAATTAAATAAGTCTTGTTACAAGAAAACATCAAATGAATAACAGGTCTCTCTCTACTTCGGCATCTTGCCCTTGCCTTTACTCGTGGACGACTCGTCCGATTTCTCTGCCTTAGCTGCAATGTTTTAGTGCAAGAGTGAGCAAACAATTGCCCACAATCATAATAACAATAACAATTGAATAATTAATAAAATAGATTTATAGATTTCTGAATTCAATCAATAACCAATCGAGATATGAAAGATTAATAGGATACTTGGCTCAAGAACTGATTATAGAATTCAAGGTTTAAAAATTATATCTGAGGGTCACAAGACCTCGAACTATGTCCTAGGTTAACAAATATTTCTACCGTAACCTTTAACAGTCTTATAGACTATGGACCATTCATCTCGTACTCAGGGGGATCAGTCATTTGTACAATGTATTGTGCACAAACATTTTAACGCTGTCGCGTAATTAATCCCCTATATTAGGGTTGTTCATCTCAATTTAGCATCAGAATCCGTACCAAAAGGAACTTGGTTTGGAACAACTTTTAAAATATTCTAAGTCTTTAGAACGCTCATCAACTAAGGACTAGCTGAATCAATAAGGGTTTGCTAGTCACTAAAGCATTTGTTTCATCAATAAAGTTTGTACTATAGAAATTCTGTTCGAAGTTTGAATAACGATCAATGATCGAACAATAAATGACTAAAGTAAATATAAACACTTGTCATGATAACAACCTTACTTGAATAATAATAAGCTAAGGTTAATAAGCTTGCTCAATGAAAATAAACTTGCTTTAAAGGAAATAACAAGTTTAAGGGAGGAAAACTTGCCTCATACGTAGATTACAGATTAAATAATTTACGTTCTTTAATCGACCTATACATTTCGATTATAAAATGGTAACAATAATTAGTTACAGAACAACATACACTTTAAGATTCGATCTTATCCTATTTCATTGTAACATCTCAATTGTCATTCGATAATCATTAAGTACTTGCTTAACAACCTTCGTGATATCTCATTAGTCACTTTATAACTTAATTTAAGTTTTAAGCTGGTTTATAGCATCATAGCAGAATCACAAAGAAAATAAAAATTTAAGATTTTAGCTACTGTTCCCTCGCCGGGGCGAGAAAATTCCTTAACAAAAAGCTCGCCGGGGCGAAGATTTTCTTAACAATATTATCGCCGGGGCGAGACTTCACTGGGGCGAAGATTTACAGTTCATTTCTCTCGCCGGGGCGAGAGACTCGGCAGTCAGTCATCTCCTATAGTTCGCGAACCAGTGAAATCCTAAGCCAAATTTTTCGAATTCTACCATCCAACACATAATTTAAGCATACCCAAACATCATACATGTTATAAAACAATTACCCAACATGTATCTAACCAATTTAAACCATTATACTACACATAATCAACCAATTAGAATCCCAAAATTCTCTGTTTAAACAAAATATTCATGTTTTAGCCATATCAATAAAATCAACCACTGTAAATCCATCTCTCAACCATTTTAATCCATTCTACTTGCATTCTTTTCATTTTTCATTATATAATCATAATCAAATGTCAATTTACCGGTTAATATCCAAATTGAACATCAATTATCATACATATATGCCATACATGAAATAAGACTTTGTAAAACCAAAAACTTCATTCTAAAACATGCTTTCATGAATTAACTCTTTCAAATTAGTTCATACACATCACATAATCTCTAATACATGCTTACTAGCAACTATAACCAAATAATTCATGTATTTAGCATATAATTTTACATACAGTAAAATAGGAATCATATACAGAGAAAAGAAAACTACTAACAAAATTTAAAAGAGATTATACCTTCAAGCTATCTATGATTCCTTAGCTTACCCCTTCTTCTTGATTCTCTCAATTAACAAAACTCTCTTAATCTCTCTTTCAATTTTTTTTCTCTCTTTTTCTCTGTTAAACCTTTCTTCTCTTCTTCTTTAGGCTTTAGAAAATAACTGACAACCTTTCATCCTTTAACGTACTTAGCTTAATTAGTCAGTTAAAGAAAAACAAATGGTTAGGCCTTGTTTGGCAAACCCAAATACCAAATAATCCATTTTTACCAACCAAGGGTCACAAGGCCTTGTTTGGTTTATCTAAATAAAATCCTTTCTCCATTTATTTTAATAATCCATTTTACTATATAGTTTTAATTGTCACACTTTTAATTTAATTAAACTTGTTATTAAATAAATTCAATTAAACCTTACTAATTTAATTAATAATTCTATTTAACCAATAACCATAATACCAATTAAATTGTCTTACCCAAATAAATCATTTATTCAAATAAATCATTCAATCATCTAATTTAATTATTAAATTAAATTAGAATAAGCACATCAAATCACATTTAAATAGCATTTAACATAAATTCTTTCACCATAACTTTATAAATTATTTATTTCACTCAATAAATAAATTAACAAAAATATTTATATATCTCAATAAATATTTTTATTTAATCACAAAAATCGCATTCGTTATAGTTTGCTTCCACTGCAATAAGCCTGGACATTGGAAAAGAAACTGTATGGAGCATCTTGCAGAGGCTAACCAGAAGAAGCTCAGTGAAGCTTCGGTTACAGATATAGGTTTGTTCATCATTGAAATAAATCTTTCTGTAAGTCAAGGTTCTACTTGGGTATTGGATACCGGCTATAGTTCTCACGTATACAATCCAAAAGAGAGACTAAGCAGAAGTAGAAAACTAAACAAAGAGTAAGTAATCTTACGTGCGGAGAATAGAGTAATGGTTGCTACATTAGCCGTAGGAACTTATAGTTTAGCGTTGCCTATGGGCAAGTCTGTTAAGTTAATAAGTTGTTATTATGTTCCAGTTTTCTTAATAAACATTATTACTTCCGTTGTTGGACAAGGAAGGTTCTGGTATTATATTTAAAAACAATTGTTGTTCTATTTATAATGATAATGTTTTGTTTGAAACTAGAAGATCATTTGATGGACTTTGTAAACTTGACTTGCATGAAAAATAATTTTGCAAATTGAACAAACTAGTAAAAGAAAAGGAAATGATCATTCAAAGAGTTGAATATATGTATTTGATGAAATACAAGTCTGAATCATTTGAAAGGTTCAAAGAATTTAGAAGTGAAACAAATTGACAAAGTATTAAGATTATTTGATCAGATCGAGGAAGGAATACTTGTGCAATAAGTTTATAGATCATCTCAAAATGGTATTTTTCTCATAATGGACGTTTCATGATACGCAATAATTGATGGTTGTATCTAAAAAGGAAAATTGTACCATGTAGAACATGGTGCGGTCCATAATGATTTTTACCGACATTCTAGTATCCTTCTAGGGTTATGCCCTAGAAACGGCTGCATATCTACAAAATAAGGTAACGTCAAAATTCGGCCCCAAGACTCTATAAAAGTTATGGATAGGGAGGATTCCTAGTCTTAAGTATGTTAAGGTAAGGGGTTATCCAACTTATGTGAAAAGGTTTCAAAAGATAAGTTTGGGACAAAATTTGACAAGTGCAGAGTTGTGGGATATCCTAAAGAAAGTTTAGGGCATTATTACTATAATCCTATATGCTGTCTTCTTGGATAAAGATGTTTATCATTGAAGGAGCTAGTGGGAGGGTAATAGATCTTGAAGGAGTTCAAGAACCACAAAGTACTACAAGTCAAACTGAGGAACTTGTAGATAGACCTATTGTACCATAACCGAATCGTAAATCTAGAAGAGTACCGAAGATACCTAGGAGGTATGGATTCATCATAGAGGATGATGATGAGGTACGCATCATAGAGGATGATGATCCAGTTATATACGATGAGGCTATGAGTAGAAGACACTCAGAGAAATGGCAGATGGCCATGAAATCCGAAATGGACTCCATGTATGAGAACCAAGTATAGACTCTGGTTACTCCACCAAAAGACATAGTGTCTAGAGGGTGTAAATGGGTTTTTAAAGAGAAAGACTAGGGCAAATGGAAAGGTGGAGACCTATAAGACCATACATGTTTAAAAGGTTTCAAATAAAGTCAAGGAGTTGACTGTAATAAAATCTTATTACCGAGTAATGCTCAAGTCCATTTAGATTTTGCTTGTAATGGCAACTTATTACGAAATCTGGCAAAATGGATGTGGAGATATCCTTCCTCAATGAAGACTTGAGGAGAATGTATGTATGATACAGCCAGAGGAATTTGTTTCAAAGGTTGAAGCAAATCGTGTTTTAAGCTACAATGATCCATTTATGGATTGAAGCAAGCTTCTCAAAGATGGAACGTTCATTTTGATGAGACAATCAAAAGAGTTTGATTTTATCAAAAACGAGAATGAACCTAGTGTGTACAAAAGGGTCAGTGGGAGCACTGTGACATTCCTAATATTATATGTTGATATATTACTTATAAGGAATGACACATCAATGCTACAATCAGTAAAGATAAAATTGTCTAAACATTCCTCCATGAATAACTTGGGAGGAGCATCCTATAAATTGGGGATATAAATCTATATAGATAGATTTAAAAGGATGTTCGGCTTGACCCAATGAACGTATATTCATTCGATGCTAAAGGCGTTTAGCATGGTAAACTCCAAGAGAGGTCTCATGATGATGAGCCATGGAGTGAATCTCTATAAAATTGTCTCCAATTTAAAGAGAGATCGCATGAGTTACTATCATGTATGCAATGAATATACAAGGCCTGATGTTGATCAGTCATATTCTGGAAAAGATCACTATAAGACAGTGATAAACATCTTAAGTACTTAACCGGTATTGAAGATGTGATCATAATTCATGGTAGGTCTGAATTAAAACTAGAGGGCTAAACAGACTCAAGTTTTTCAGACTGACCAAGACGATAACAAATCCACTTTAGGGTAAATTGTTACCTTGAATGGTGGTGCAGTGAATTGGAAAGGTTCCAAAATAGCAAAGAGTTACTGATTTAGTGACAAAGACAAAGTATATAGCTGTAAGTGAAGCTGCAAGTTGATTGTTTGGATGAAAAGTTCATCACAGAACTAGGAATAGTTCCTAAGTCTCATCTTAAATTCAAACATGTGTTGCGGCACTTTCATTTGATTAGAGGAATCATTGAAAGAAGAAAAGTCACTATAGAGATAGTGGACTATCAAGAACAACATTGCATATCCATTTACTGAAGCTTTATCCAAACGGCAAGATGATCGTCACTTAGAGAAGAAGGGTATTAGATACCATGACGATTGGCTTTAGTGCAAGTGGGAGATTGAAAGTAGTATGCACACAAGCCAATCATATTTGATATGATGTAGCATATACTTTGTAATCTTATTCGGTTATTAAAGGCATTTTATATTATCTACATAGTGCTGTTATATTAAATGTGATAAACTCATAGTCTTAAGCAATGCTTTTAGAATCATGATAGTGATCATACTAATGAGATCTAAATTCTAGATAGCTCACAAACTAAAATCGTTCCTAATCGTTGGATTACTAAAAAGGGGATTAGTGAATCCGGATAGATTAGTACATATGTTGCTTGCTCTTAAGAAGAGGATGATTGATCTCATAATTATTTACGTGGAGACACTAAAGCAAGTATGTAGGTGCTTATTGGAGAATAAGTTCACTGAACGTGGCTCGCTAAGGAATACCTAATGGAGTTTTACTCGCCTGTCAATAGGAATTCCTCTAGTGATAGTAGTACAAGTGATCCTTTGACTTGAGATCATCATAGTATCTTGTGTATGATGAGTTATACTTTGACATGTCCCTTAAGACCTTTAGGGTATAACAACGGGTATGATTGGGTATAATAAGTTGTACATGGAGATAGGTGAATGATCAACAAAGAATCTACCACGTCTAGTAAAAGATGTGAATGTCCTATGTGATTCGATAAATGACAACTCAGTAGTCCTTGACCAAGGCAGAATGAAATTAGAAAAGAGTTTCTAATTTGCATTATTTAGAGTTGTGCATTTGAGAATCGAAATACATATAATTAAATAAAATAAGACTTGACAGTAATTCCATGTCTTATATTTAATTAGAACATTGTATGGTAGAAGGATTGAATTGTACGGTAACTATGCACTGAAATGTTCTTTTATGATTAATGCTGAAATCTATATTATCTGGAAAGTCGTTGATCGCTAAGGGGGCTTACCCTTATTGTAGAATAAATATTATTTATTTAAATAAATTAAATAGTTTAATTTATTTATTTAAATAAGATTAGAATTGTTCTAATTGATTTATTCACAACCGGTTTAATATGGAGAACCTAAAGGGTCACACCGCAAAAAAAAATATTTATTTAAGAAGTAAATGGCATAATTGTAATAATAAATTAAGTGTATTTAATTTAGTCTATGGAGATAGAATAAATTAAATAGCCTAATATTTATTATTTAATATTTTAGAAATATTAAATATAAATTAATAAGAGGAGTCTTATTATTATTATTATTACTATTACTATTATTTAATTCCTAATAGGGATTGAGAATTAATTAATAGAAGTACTCTCTGAATTCCTAATTGGATTATGAGTTTAATTTAATTAAAGGAGTTTAATTAGAATAGAAACCCTAATCCTAAACAGTTATTTCATGGTATTGATTAAATCATTTAGAGGAATAACGCTAAAACATTGTTTACGCAAAAGACGCCTTTTCGATTTTACGACTTTTCATAATTTCGTCAAAGCGTTAATGAGAGGGGTTAATAATCCAAGTGTGGGATTTTATTTAAGCCCAATTGAATTTTTATTAGAAGTCCAATTGCATTGGTGATTTGAAGCCCAATAGAATTATGAATAGTGGCCCAAATGGGAGCCCAAAACCCATGAAGCAGACCCAAACCCATAACCCAAACCCATGACCCATGATCCATGACCCGTTGGGTCATGAGGAGAGAGAAATTTCCAGCTGGGCATTGTGAGGAAGAAGAGTACGGAAGGAAGAGGAGGCAAGCAAGTGAGTGGGATTACATGAGAAGAAAACATTCTTCATTTGGTAAAGGAAAAAGAGGGACAAGCAACTGGGGAGAAGGGAGAGAGAATGTCCGACCACCGACCAAGCATGGGGGAGGCCAAAGCTCTCCCACCCGTACATGGGGAGCTGCAATGTCTGGCGTGCTCTGTCCCTTCACCCATCCAAGGAGCTCAGCCACTCCTCTATAAATACTCCTCATTTCCCATCCCTTTCATTTCCTAAGCAAGACCTTAGTAAGAACATGCAAAGAAGCTAGAGAGAGATAGTAGAGAGAAAGACGGGTGGAAGGAGGAGAAGAAGAAAAAGGAGAAAAAGGAGAAGAAGAGAAAGTTCAGCCTCTGTAACAACCCTCTAGCACTAAGAAGATAAGCTACAAGAGGTAACAACAAAACCTTAGCCTATTTCCATAACCATCTCAAGCTTTCTAGATATTGCTTCGTTAATGGTAGATTTTGTTGTGGTTGTTGTGATGTTGTTGGTTGTTAATGAACGAATATATATGTTCTTAGTACCTTAAAACATCTGTTAATAGCATCCAAGAGTGGAACAAAAGAAAGAAAACCATACCTGTGCATAAAGGAAAAAGAAACAGACTGTACGGACTGGTTTGGACAAGAATTACATTAATCATGGTTATTAAATGTTGTGTTTATGTGTGTTGTGTTATACTCTTATGAATTAAGAGTATCACCCAATTGGAACGGAGTAAAAAGCTCTTAAAACGAATCCGTAACGAAAGAATTAGTAAACTAGGCTTGATAATGAAAATTGGTATGAACAGTCCTTTGATTTAATTCTGGTATTATTGTGTTATATGTTTAATTCTAAGCTTCTGGGGTAGTATAGTACCCTGAGTTAGTAAGCCGTAGGCTTTGGAACAAACGCATTTCAACCTCGGATGAGGGAGTTATGGCGTTTGGGAGAAAAGGTGTCCAATCTGTCCAAAATAGTGAAAACTTAGCCTTGGAGGAACTTTTGGGCCAATTTTATGGCTAGTAAATGAATCTGTAAAATTATGAATCCATGAGAGTTTTGATTTCATGTTATAAGTTTTCTATAACCTCCGGAACGGCCTAATTTCGACTTATAACGAAGAAGTTATGAAGGTTTGAAGTTTGTATGTCAAACTGCCAAAACGAGTAGGAAACCAAGCCTTGGGGCCATGCCTTGGGCGCGGGCGCGGTGGGGCACCGCGCGGACGCTCTGGGCATGCTGGGCGCAGGCGGGCGCGCGCGCTGGGCGCATGGGCTTGACAGCTCTGACCTCCTTTACTAAAATGGGCGTAACTTTCTCATACGAACTCCGTTTTGGATGATTCAAGATGATTCGGAAAGCTAAGAAGTAGAACTACAACTTTTGATATTTAGAACTGTAACTTAATGCTTTGATCAATTTATAAATTGGCCATTTTTAGGACTATTGTGCATTAGAAAGCAAAAAGAGAGCGTCGTACATGCACGTATGTAACGTGTAATGTTTCCAATGCTAAAAGTTATTGTTTTAAGTTCTAAAACTTGTACATTATGGTTTATAATGACTCTTAGCATTAATCAATGATGAATTAGACAAGTGTATGAGCATGCTAAACTTATGCATAGGAGGCGAATAGGGCGTGCGTTGTGCGAACGTCGAAACATCGTATCAAGTGTGTGTAACCTTGTTTGATATTATGTTTCTAATTAGAATGAAACATTATAGTATAATTTAAACCAATATTTGGCATCAATTATGTGGCTAATTGGTATGTGGATATGTACTTAAATGTGTAGGACTTTTGATGGACGATTAATGTCAAGTAGTAGCAAGCGCTTAAGGCAAGTTTTCTAACGCTTGTCTAACCCTTGTGTTTGAAGTTCATTTGATTCATTTGATTATATTCTCATGACTCTCATGCGATGTTTGAAGTTCCAATTTATGCAATACATATATAGTTGTGTGAATTCCTTACTTATGTAAATTTTTTCAGTATTTGCGCAAGTATTCGAGCTATGTTATGACATAAATTGTTAAAGCTTTTAAGTTCACATATATATGAACTGTTATAGAGAACGTCGATGCCATTTGTTTCGGCTAGACAGATATTAAAATATTTAATTGATTTGATAATAAATCCTGGAAATGTTATTGATGATTAAGTAGAGCTACCAACCGAATTGCTTTGGTTAGGATTCCGAGACATGAATGAGATGAACAACCCTAATATTAGGGGCAATTTTTAGTCAGTTATTCTGACAAGGCATTGAGCGCCTAAACAAACACATATAGTCGTTTCCAGCTAGAGTGTTGATCAACATAGAGTATAATAGGCTGATCACCTAGAAGTGCTCGTAAGCAAGACGGTTTGCAGTTATATTGTTGTGTACCTTTTCAAGAAAGCTAAAGAAAGTTCAAGGTCTTATGACCACTCAATATGTCGTTTCGAAAATGTTTTAAACGAAAGTAAAATATTATTCCTGTTTATTCAGAATATTTCACAACTATTGTTCAGTTGTCGAAGAGAAATGATATGATTGATGATATTGTTGTTATTCAACTACTATACTTACTGGGCAATTGAATGCCCATTCTTGCTTTATATTAAAACATTGCAGCTAAGCCCGAGCGGGTTGAAGGTTCCGGTAAAGACAAGGGAAAGGGCAAGATGAACGTCTAGATGACGTCATAGTTTATTTGTATTAGTACTGATGTAATATTAAGACTTATTATGTATTTAGAATGATGTAATGGTAATAGAACCTGAGATTAAGAGTAAGGTGTGTTGTAATAATATAGTAATTATATTCATGTCTAGTCTGTTGTATGGAATGGGATGTACCGTGGAGCACCAGATTCGGGTTTAAGGTACCCGAATTTGGGGTCGTCACAACCAAAGCACGTTTAGAGATAAGTTAGTTTGTTGTCAATTTGCCAAATGATTTGATTTTGATGAATGGTGGTATTGCATTTTCAATACAAACCCAACTTGGAACTGAATATAATAATAACCTTTGAACATTCTTTTAGAGAAACATATCATAATCTTTTTGTTCAACTCTGCACAATTAATCTTAATTAATTCTTATTTATTTATGAGTGAAGTTTTGTTCTGCAGTTGAAACCATCTTGTTAGCATTTCAAAACTACATATTAGTGCTGGGCACAAGTGTAATGATTTCCACCATGCTTGTCCCATTAATGGGTGGAACTGATGTAAGCTTTCTATGGAACTTCTCTTGTGCAAATTTCATATATTTGGTCCAAAATAAACAGTAGAACAAACAAAAGCAAATTTCTGTTAAGCCTACCTAGAGTATTTACCAGTTAAAACAGTTGACACCTAAAGTTTTGCATAATTTTCCCTTCTTTCGTCTCATTTTTATCCTTTGTTTTTTTGTTATAATATTTTTTAGTAGTCAACAACTTTGTATTCACAGTTCTGATTATTACATTTCAAATTTTAACCTTTTGGTTTACGCAAAATTCAAATACATCAATATTTGGTGTCACAAGTTCTAAACTGGCATGATTCCAATGACCTATATTTTCCTTAATCTCAATTAGTTATATGTTTCTTAAAACATTTTCTTACATGTTCAACTCATCTTAATTAGCTATAACAACATTTTAATGTTATATTGTTGTGTTGTTGGGCTGCTGCCTGTTGTTGGCTGTCGTGTGCTTGTGTTGCTGCAGTGCTGCTAGCTAGCTGAGTGCTGACCTGTTGGTTGTTACTGCATCTTGTTGTCTGTTGTGTTGCATGTTGCTGCATATTGTTGTTGATTAATTAGACTTTGTTAAATTATGACATTAATTAGACTTTGTGAAATTATGGATTATGTATTGTTAGTTTTAAACCATTAAACTTTGTTAAGGTTATGAATTATTATGGTTGTATTGATTGAAAACTCTAGTACTATTGAAAATTTGAAATTAATATTTTTTTATGGAAAGAAGGTTCGGTTATTAACCGAAATAACTAAATAACTTATTTGGTTATTCGGTTTTCGGTAATTCAGTTATTTGTCAATTCGGGTAGTCTTTCGGATAGCAAAAATAAGTTCGGTTTGGTATTTGGTTATAACCAAATAAGATATTCGGTTCGGTTAAAACCGAATACTCAGTCCTAGCACTCTCGATAATGTCAACGAGCCTGAGTGATTGAAAAAGAAGAAGTCAGGCTGAAGACTTAAAAACAAGCGCTATTAGGAGGCAACCCATAGGTTAATTGATAATTAGATTTGAATTTATTAAGTCTATTTGTTTTAGTTTAATTTTTGCATAATTAATTAATTAAGTTGAGCTTTGTTGGCAAATTAATTCAGGGGATACAAGATGTTCATCAAATTTGTGGAGATTGAGAATTAATTCATTGTGTGAGAAGCATGCATCGGAATGGCTAAGGAAAAGGAAAAATTTTGGCCTAACAAGCTTTCAGTCGCGCACCAATCAGAGATTAGGAGTCGCGACGCACAAAATCATTGGTCGCGGCATGCCTCAGGAGCCGCGGTGCCCACTATCATGGGCCGCGATGCTCAAACCTTCAGCATAAAATTAAAAAGAATGTGGCCACACAAGGAAAACCAATCACAGATTATGCATCGCGGCGCACAAACTCAAGGGTCGCGACGCTTATTCAAGAGCCGTAGCGCACACATCAGGGGTCGTGGCGCTCGTGCGTGTATCAGCAAAATTTAGTGCAGCGCCCGCGCGCTCTTTCCCCTTACTTCCCCCTATTCTCTCGGCCAAAACTTCTCCCACTCCCCCACAAACACACCCATAATCACCCACATTCCATATTCACCCAACCAAATTAATTCCTACCATAAATAGAGATTCAATTCCATAATAACTCAACAACTTAACCCTAACTCCATCACTGCAAGGAGGGTTCAAGTACTTATATTTGGAGAAGGAGTTGAAATCTCAAGTTTACAAGTTTTTCATCTTCTTCAAGCACACAAGGTAACGGGTACATGCAATCACTTCTCTCTATCCTTGTGATTAAATTACACTCGTTGTGATTCTTTTTAGTGTTTGAAACAACAATTGGAGGAGATTGAAGCAATCGAGGGGCTTGGATTTTGGGCACAAATTTGGGCGCACACCACGTGTTTGATATATTGCCCAAACCACATATTTCATCACTATTTTGGTTTTTAATCATTGTCAACCTTTTCAGATGGCACCCAAACGTCAACGTACATCACGATCTTCTTTTTCCACTTATGATCATTCAAATTTTGTTAGTAAAGAAGCCTTTGAGTGATTTCATACCTCTTTGGTTAATAAAAATTTGATTCAAGAGCGTGGCTTGGTGCCACAAGAGGCCAATGGGCTTAAAATCCAGCGAATGATTCAGGAACGTGGCTGGGGGGCATTAACATCTCAACCCGAAGCCGCTGTGGTAGCAATTGTAACTGAATTCTATGCTAATGTGGTTGAGGCAGTGAACAAGGTCGCCACGGTTCGAGGCAAGGCAGTACCCATTAACAGCAAAACCATTAATACATACTATGGCCTACCAAACATTGAGGAAGATGATTATTCGGAGTACGTTCAGGATGGACCCAACTGGGATGAGGTTATTTAAGGCTTATGCAAGCCTAGGACGCAATGGACGATTCGAGTAGCTTTAGCAGTTTCTTTCCCTCAGATCGCACTAAGCAGATATGGTAAGGCTTGGTTTTATTTCCTTTGTGCTAAATTAATGCCTTCATCTCATGTTTCAGAGGTAACTAAATCTAGGGCAGCATTCCTTTACTCAATTGTCACTGGAAAAAGTATTGACGTGGGCAAAGTTATCCATAGCTCCATTCTTCATGCATTGCAAAGTGCAACATCTGGCCGACCTCCACACCCATCTCTCATATGTGGGTTGTGTAAGAACGCCGGAGCTATTTGTTGAGTAGATGAGATATTTGAACACCCAAAGTCGGTGTTAGATAGCAGTGTTAGGAATCACATGTTTTAAGTTAATGTTGTGATATTAATATATATGTGTTTCAGTAGCTGAATTGTAAAGTCCTTACAAAGTTTTGATGTACAAGGACTTAGATAGAAAAGATCAAACTTGTTAGGTTGATCTTATGAGCTGAAATGATATATGTAAAAAGCTAAGGTTGGACTGATCGTTGAGTCCTACACAAGTCATCATAAAGCATCTAGTAAAGGATCGAAGAACAGTCAGCCAACTTGGAGTTCAAACAGCTTGAAGGTGCATAGAGTCTGCTAGGTAAACGTAGAGTGAAGCTCGGCCAGTCGCATCAGTAGCATCGTAGAGTGAAGCTCGGTCAGTCACAGAGCTCTCTCTCGGCATCGTAGAGTTGGACCAGGATAACATAGAGTTGGGCCAGTTGCATTGTAGAGTTGGGCCAGGTAGACGTAAAGTGAAATTTGGCTAGACAAACGCAAGTGACTCGGCAGATCATAGAGTTAATTCTATCATCAGTCAAGATCGATCGTAGAGTCACATCTGCATTAGTAAGACGACAGTTCTCAAGAAGATAAAGGAGTTAAACTTTGATACTGTCTCTAAGTGATCTAAACGCAACATGAAAGATCACCATGAACGTCTGCAAGAATCAACTCTCACCAGAAGATCGTTCAGTCAGCCAAACACTCTGCGATCCTCATTCAGACAAGCAACCAAGAAATGGATTTGATATTCTACGTTGCCAACATTGACTAATCAGTAGAATGACATGCCTAAGACAGTGAAAATAGTATGCACACAAGCCAATCATATTTGATATGATGTAGCATATACTTTGTAATCTTATTCATTTATTAATAAAAGAATTGATTTTCTTAAAAGGCATTTTATATTATCTACATCGTGCTGTTATATTAAATGTGATAAAGCTATAGTTTTGAGCAATGCTTTTAGAATCATGATGATGATCATGCTAATGAAATCTAAATTCTAGATAGCTCACAAACTAAAATCTTTCCTAATCGTTGGATTACTAAAAAGGGGATTAGTGAATCCGGATAGATTAGTACATACATTGCTTGCTCTTAAGAAGAGGATGATTGATCTCATAATCATTTGTATGGAGACACTAAAGCAAGTATATAGGTGCTTATTGGAGAATAAGTTCACTGAACGTGACTCGCTAAGGAATACCTAATGAAGTTTTACTCGCCTGTCAATAGGAATTCCTATAGTGATAGTAGTACAAGTGATCCTTGGACTTGAGATCATCATAGTATCTTATATATGATGAGTTATACTTTGATATATCCCTTAAGATTTTTAGGGTATATCAAAGGGTATGATTGGGTATAATAAGTTGTACATGGAGATAGGTGAATAATCAACAAAGAATCTACCACGTCTAGTAAAAGATGTGAATGTCCTATGTGATTCGATAAATGACAACTCAGTAGTCCTTGGCCAAGACAGAATGAAATTAGAAAGGTGTTTCTAATTTGCATTATTTAGAGTTGTGCATTTGGGAATCGAAATACATATAATTAAATAAAATAAGACTTGACAGTAATTCCATGTCTTATATTTAATTGGGACATTGTATGGTAGAAGGATTGAATTGTACGGTAACTATGCAATGAAAGGTTCTTTTATGATTAATGTTGAAATCTATATTATCTGGAAAGTCGTTGATCGCTAAGGGGGCTTACCCTTATTGTAGAATAAATATTATTTATTTAAATGAATTAAATAGTTTAATTTATTTATTTGAATAAGATTAGAATTGTTCTAATTGATTTATTCACAACCGATTTAATATGGAGAACCTAAAGGGTCACACCGTAAAAGGAAAATATTTATTTAAGAAGTAAATGGCATAATTGTAATAATAAGTTAAGTATATTTAATTTAATCTATGGAGATAGAATAAATTAAATAGCTTACTATTTATTATTTAATATTTTAGAAATATTAAATATAAATTAATAAGAGGAGTCTTATTATTATTATTATTATTACTATTATTTAATTCCTAATAGGGATTGGGAATTAATTAATAGAAGTACTCTCACATGAATTCCTAATTGGATTAGGAGCATAATTAATTAAAAGAGTTTAATTATAATAGAAATCATAATCCTAAATAGTTTAGGGAAGGGTTATTCCTACATCAATAAATAAGAGGAGTCTTATTATAGATTAGGGCTACACACTCTTGCATTAGATTGTGGAGAGTACTTACAATTTCTATAGAGATAGAAACTAGGGTTTTACCAACACCCAACTTCTTGAATAACTATTCTTCCTTGGTGGATCACCTCTAGAGGCCAAACACTTGGGTAGCTAACGTTGATCAAGCAAAGGAATTTAGTCGGTGGAATTCAAGGAGAATGCGAAGGAATTGGAGGTGAACTTGTACCCGAAAAAGCACGGTTCTACGAGGGTATAATTTTTATCTCTATCTCTTTCATTTATATCGTTAATTGAGAACATAGATTGATCATGGTGATGGTTTGTATAAAATTTTAAAATTCGATTTTATCGCGTTTCCGCTTTATTTATGTAATTTAATTGCATGTTCGCATCATATACAAACCTAACAGTGGTATCAGAGCCTAATCTTGTGCTAATTATCGATTTTGATAATTCCATATGTGTATGGTATGCGATTGGATCGAAATTTTTGGGCAGAATTTGTTTTTTCTGAATCTGCTACGCGGCGCAGCTGCGCCGTTTCCAGTTCATTCTGGAGCGCAGTTGTGCCCAAACGCAGAAAGTCGTTTCTGGGGTTCAGCACAGCTGCGCCGTTTCCTAGTTCATTCTGGGCGCAGTTGCGCCGGACAGCAGAATCCGAAAAATAATTTTTCCTTCAATTAAAATGAATGGTTTATTTAATTGATAAAAGTTTAAAATAAAGATGTTTATTTTATCTGGAATAGGATTTCAGATTGCTAAAATTAAAGGAGTTTAATTTGGATTTGGTTTTTGATTAAAATAAAAGAGTTTATTTTGTTTCAAAACTAAATATTAGCAAAACTTTTGCCCATTAATTGATATCAATGCATATATGGAATGGTTTTATTATTCATGAGATGAATATTATTTATTGATACATATATAGATATGTATGATAATAAATAGGGATTGATTATGGACTATTGACCAATGTGTGATTGGAATTATTTTAGAGGATGCTTGAATGTATGGGTTTTTATAAATAGGGTCTGCGTACCTCGTCTTCTCTAATTTTTTTTAATGTAAAATTCTATCTCCCTCCTATGTACTTCCCTTTGACTACTGATCAAGGTTTCTATTTATTGTAAATAGTTTTTGTAATATGACTAGTTAGAATTAATTTTGAAGAATTGGAGACAAAGGAGCAAGGAGCGCATGAAGACCCGTTTGTAATGGAGCCCGGATTTCAATGTAATAGTTATATTTAAATTTTATTCTTGCACCCTAGGTTTGACCTTTTGGTTCACTTGGTGGCTCTAGTGAACCAAACTAGAATAAAAGTCCATAATCAATCCGGGTAGAATATAGTATTCTATATGTGCATGATTATTATATATATTATATATTATACAACATGCTTCGCATGTTAAATAATATGACGCGTATTTTATATATATATATGTGCATGTGCGCTAAACAAGATGAGACTAATAATAATAAACCCCTCAAAGAAATCATATTAAGTCCTAAGCGTTCAAAGATATTAGGAATATCGAACGTCGCCTTCTAGCATGGTAAACCAATAGAGTATTAAATATTTAATATGAGTTTGTTGTGCACACACATCGCGAGTATTAAATATTTAAGATGTTGTTTTATCACATTTGATGCTTATTAAGGAATTGAACATTACTGCTTTGTTGTGCACACACAAGGGCGATCTTTTTCTCTTCACATATATGGAAGTGCTAGGTTGGACTTAACTTAGATTATTTTAGTTCGGATGTGCACACACTTGACCATTATAATCTAAGAGGCAAAATACAAGGAGTTACATAGTGATGTAATTGACAATAATTGTCTACCTATTTATTTATATATAGTTTGTTGTGCACACACAAGGCTGTGACACCCCCAAATCCAGGTTTCCTAACCTCGAATTCGGTGTTCACGATACTCAACAACAAACATACTTTCTAACTAAATACGGAATAATAATCGTACAATGTCTATCGAAATAGTAATAACGTCTTACAATCATGGTCCCAAGGTTCTTTAACCTTAACTTAAAAACATACCCTTAATACAATAAGAGTTCACATAACCAAATAACATTGTTAGATAACTAATACATAAGCCCTATCAGGCAACTATTCTTGCACCTTCCCTTTTCCTTTGTCCCCTTTTGACGTTTCTGTCTTAGCTGAAATAAAAATCATGATATAGCAAGGGTAAGCAACTAGTTTGCTTAGCAAGTTTATACACAAGGGAGATATATCATGAATGGAAGGAAGTTTCGCTTTCAATGTTCAACGACAGTATAAAATTGTGAAGAAACATGAATTAATAGTCAACAATTGAATATTCGAATAATTGAATGACAATTACAGAGTGGTTGGAAATAACCATAGACATTTGCCAAGGTTCTCAGCATTTAAACTGGACCTCTTAAAAAGTTTTGGTAATCAAGGGGATCAGCCTTTCATACCCCGTGATTTATGCATAAATACTTAATAAACCAGCATTGATATTATGCCTTAATCAAATTTATCCTTTTCTCAGCCAAGAATTCTTACTATAGCAAATTAATAAGAACAACTTTTAAAATACATTTGATTTCATAAATTTAGACATGCTTGATCTAGCTGATACAAATAGCATAGATCTATCTCATAAACAGTTCATGCTTGAAAGAACTTTAATCTAATTCACAATTCAATAACAATAGAATATGAATTCAATTGCACAAGTTGCGAATCTCAATAACCAGTACAGATGTGAATAATCAACAATAATTATTCACTAACATGCTTCAAAAATCATAACTCGAGTTTGAGTTAGGGAACTTGCCTGTCTGCTCAGCTACAAATAATTCTAGCTTTAATTAATTGGTCTTGAAGAACCTAACATTGATAACATCGATCTACCAATTAGTACTGCGTAGTTGTATATCGATACGCTTACTTATGCTATTTATTTAACAATTAAACAAATCACATAGCACACATAAGTTAATATACTACCGTAAATCCTATAAGACCCTTAATATAATTAATCCTGATAATATTTAATTCACCTCTTAGTATTATTAGTCCACTAATAACACTTTTATTCATTTACTAATATTATTAACATCTTAATAATATTTTAATCATCCAATAATATTTTAATCTAATATTATTAATCTCTTAATAATATTTTAATTCTCATATCATTAATAATATTTTAATCTAATATTATTAGCCATTTTAATAATATCTTAATCATTTATTAATGCTTAAAACAAATATTATTACCCATTCAATAATATTTCCATAAAGTTTTAATCTTAATATTTTTTGTTTACTTAAAAATATCGAATTCTTATATTACAAATATCATAGTAATATTTTAATAAGTTATTAGGCGAATAAACAATTTATTCTAATTATTTTACCCTTTATTAAACAACTCATTTACTACCCATAAAAGGTCATAAATATTATTTCTCATTAAATATTACCAAAATACCCCTCAATAGTCAGAATATATAATATTATAAGTATCCAAGCTTAAAAATCACATTTTTCTTATTTATGACATCATTTAAGCATTTATTTTCTTTTAACCATAACTATAACATTATTATGAAAAATAGCAAATAGGTTCTGAAAATTATTATCCTCTGGATCTGGATAGTATATGATCCAACAATGATCCACAAATTTTCCTGAAATTTTAGAAAATGATTTACTATTTTTAAAGTACTCAAAACTACCGAATCTTCTTACATTTTTCATATATCGAGTTTCGCTCAGACAATTCTGAAATTTTCAGGGTACACTCTCATAATGTATATAAACAAACTATAAAAATTTCATATTATTTCAAGATACACACAGTGAGAAATTCGAGTATGAATATTTAGGAGTCCTTTACGGTAAAAGCCATTACGCAAAAACTACACATTGAAACGTGTTTGTTCTTTTTCTACTTGTAGATAACTTATTAAGGTACCTCTGTGATTTTTTTCATATTTTTAAAAGATCATAACTGGCCGAAACAACCTTTAGAAAAACGAGGACAACAAGCTTTTAGGGTTTTAAAGCTTTAAGTTTTATAGCTGGACTGTTTTGGAAAAATAGCCCCCAAGGCTTCAAAAATTATTGGATTTGTGTTCTACTACTTGGGTTTACTAGCTAACTCATGTACCTAGCACCCCTTTCAACGGATCACAAATCCAAGTTGTAGATCTCAAGTTATGGGTGATCCAAGTGAAGAAAAGCTAGGGTTTTTACCCTTTAAGAACATAAGTTCCTTTTTTTCCTTTGAATCTCCATTCTAACACTCAAGAGGATTAGATCTATACATGAAGCATGAAGATCTAATGATTCTCGAGTCTTAGAACAAAATCTCTCAAAAACTATGAAAATAAAACAAAGTAAGAAAGAAGGAAATGGTTTAGGGTTTCACCTTGATCTTGTAGCTACTCTCCTTGATCTACCAAAATATGTGATGAACTTGAGATGCATGAACTATGCTAATCTCACTCTCTTTTTCTCTCTAAGCTCTTACTCTCTATACTTGGTGAATAATAAATGAACCAACCCCTACTATCATTGGTGAGGGGTCCTATTTATAGGAAAGTAGAGACCATGGGCAAAATAGTCATTAATCATGACTAGGCAAGGGCAATTTGATCACTTCATCAATAATAGGAAGCTTCCTAGCAACTTCCTCAAGGGTATTTTAATCATTATCCAACTTCTTTTAAGGTTAAAATAGTCTTTTCACAAAATCTTAATTATCCATTAGTTATTAACCATTCTTCATTGGTTATTAGACATTGGTTATTATCTTGCCATAATTACATTGTTTAAACACAATGGTTATTATCCTGCCATAATTACATTGGTTATTAACCACTTAGATATACAATGGTTATTTCCTCTTCATAATTACCTTGGTTATTAACCACTCTTGGCCATTTTAGCCATTACACACCAAATCCTACACTTGACTCACATATGGTTATTTCTTAACCATAGTTATATCATACCTGTCAACACAAGTATAGACACATCTTATACATCTCCCACCAATTAACCCAAGTTGGTTTAAATAGAACACAACGTTAACTCATTAAATTAAATTAGATTTAATTAATAAGGACGTTCAAAATTCACGGGCATTACATCCCTCCCCCCTTATAAAAATTCCGTCCTCGGAATTGCAAAAATAGGGTTACTCAAATAAAAACGGATAATTCGCTTTCATTTTCTCTTCGAGTTCCCACGTAGCTTCTTCGACTGCGTGATTCCTCCAGAGAACTTTGACGGAATGGATGGTCTTGTTTCTCAGCTTCTGTTCCTTTCTATCGAGAATCTGGACAGGAACTTCCTCGTACGTTAAGTCCTTCTCGACTTGGATTGGTTCATAGGAGATAATGTGGTTATAGCCTGGTTTATACGGCCGCAACACTGACATATGAAACACTTGTGAATGTGCTCAAGTTCAGGAGGTAACGCTACCTCGTATGCCACCTCGCCGATTCGCCTCAAAATCTCGAATGGTCCTATGAACCTAGGGCTCAATTTGCCCTTCTTCCCAAACCGGATCTTTCCTTTCCAAGGAGATACCTTCAAAAATACAAAGCTACCAACTTCAAAGTCCCGCTTCTAACGATGTAAGTCGGCATATTTCTTCTGGTGATCTTAAGCTGCTACCAGCCGGTTTCTGATCAGCCGCACAATGTCTGTAGTTTGCTGCACCATTTCTGGTCCCAACAATCTTCGCTCCCCAACCTCGTCCCAACACATCGGAGTTCGGCATTTCCTTCCATATAGCACTTCGTACGGTGGCATGCCGATACTGGCGTGATAGCTATTGTTGTAAGCAAACTCCACCAGTGGCAAATGGTCATCCCAGCTGCCCTTTAAATCCATCACGACTGCCCGAAGCATATCTTCTAAGGTCTGAATCGTTCGCTCGCTCTGGCCGTCGGTTTGAGGATGATACGCTGTACTCAACCTCAACTGCGTTCGCATTCCTGCCTGTAGACTTTTCCAAAAATTCGACGTGAAGCGCGGATCTCTGTCAGATACAATTGATACCGGCACTCCATGTCATGACACTATCTCCTTCACATAAAGCTTTGCCAATTGCTCCAGATTATACCGTATCTTGATTGGCAGAAAATGAGCAGACTTGGTTAGACGATCCACAATTACCCAGATGGCGTCTAAACCCTTATGAGTTGGTGGCAGTCCCACCACAAAGTCCATTGTGATGTGCTCCCACTTCCACTCCGGAATCTCTAATGGTTGAAGTAGTCCGCTCGGTCGTTGGTACTCTGCTTTAATCCGCTGACATGTCAGACATCGGCTGACGCACTCTGCCACTTCTCGTTTCATATTCGGCCACCAAAAATTTTGTCGCAAATCCTGGTACATCTTTGTGCTCCCGGGATGTACTGAGTACTTCGTGCTATAAGCTTCCTGAAGGATTTCTTCCCTCAATTCCAGATCAACGGTACCCAGACTCTCCCTTCAAACCTTAGCAATCCTGTGCTATCAACCTTATATTTAAGCTCCTCGCCTTCGGCAATTCGCTTCTTTATTGAATCACAATCCTCATCCTTTTCTTGAGCCACCTTAATCTGATCCAATAGGGTCGGGCTCGCTGTCATTGTAAACAATTTCACGTCCGTCTCCATCGGATACTTAACCTCCAATTCCAGACGTTCGAACTCCTTTATCAACTCTGCTTGAGATGTGAGCCTCATTAATTTCTCTCTGCCTTTCCTACTCAGGGCATCTGCCACTACATTTGCTTTGCCCGGATGGTACAGAATCTCACAGTCGTAATCCTTGATCAATTCTAACCATCGGCACTGCCTCATATTCAGCTCCTTCTGAGTGAAGATATATTTCAGATTTTTATGATCTGTATATATCTCGCACCTCTCCCCATATAAGTAGTGCCTCCAAATCTTCAAGGCGAACACTACTGCTGCTAACTCCAGATCATGAGTCAGGTATCCCTTCTCATAGTCCTTTAGCTGACGTGAAGCGTACGCAATGACCTTGTCATGCTGCATTAGTACACAACCAAGGCCCTTGTGTGACGCATCATTGTATACTACAAAACCTCCAGTATCGTCCGGGAAAGCTAACACTGGTGCTTGGCTAAGTCTCTTCTTCAGCTCCATGAAACTCTCCTCGCACTTCTCCGTCCAAACGAACTTTACCGTTTTCCTGGTTAGATTGGTCAGCGGTGATGCTATCTTCGAAAAATCTTGGATGAATCTCCGATAGTATCTTGCTAACCCTAGGAAACTCCTGATCTCCGTCGGTGTCTTCGGCTGGTCCCAGTTGATAATGGCTTCCACCTTGGCTGGGTCTACCGAAATGCCATCCCGGTCAATGACATGACCTAGAAACTGCACCCTTTGCAACCAAAATTCACACTTTGAAAACTTCGCGTACAACTTCTCCCTTCTTAATGCCTCCAAAACAATCCTTAGATGTTCAACATGTTCTTCCTCTGTCACTGAATACACCAAGATCTCATCGATGAATACTACCACGAACTTGTCCAAGTACTGCTTGAACACTCTATTCATCATATCCATGAATGTCGCTGGTGCATTTATTAGTCCAAATGACATTACCAGAAACTCGAAATGTCCATAACGAGTTCTGAATGCTGTCTCCGGGATATCCTCCTGTCGCACCCTTAGCTGATGGTAGCCTGTCATTAAATCAATCTTTGAAAAGTATTTCGCTCCCTTGAGTTGATTAAACAGATCGTCTATTCTAGGCAACGGGTACCTGTTCTTAATCATAACCTTGTTTAATTCCCTGTAATCGATACTGAGCCTTAATGATCCATCCTTCTTCTTTACGAACAGAACTGGCGCTCCCCACGGAGATACACTCGGACGAATATACCCTTCTTAACCTCTCCTCCAGACTTGTTGCCTCCGCAAGATTGGTTATCGATCCCTTTCCTTTTATTCGAGTTACTTCCCCCATGGCTACCTTGCTTGTGACCATCATGGCTTTTCTGATCTTAGTTGTGCTTTGTCAAGGCTTCATTTCTTCCTCGGCAACGATTGCTTCCTTAAGTAACGTAGGAAATGTGTTGATCTGCAAAACCACAACCTTACTATACGCCCAGGGCTTCAACCATTGTTCAAATCTCTTCGCTCGCCTAGCTTTAGTGTCCACTTGGTGTGGAGCAAACCTAGCTAGTTTGTTAAACTTCGTTGCGTACTCTGCTATCGACATATCATCTTGCTTCAGTTCCAAGAACTTTATCTCCATACTTGCCTGCATGCTTTCTAGAAAGTATTTTTTTTGAAAAACAGCTCCTTAAAACGAGTCCACGCAGTTGTGCCTTCCCCAGCTCGGCTTCTATTCGCCTTCCACCAGTAATTTGACTCACCCTTCCTCATGAAAGTGGCAAACGAAGTCTTCTGTTCCTCGGTCACTCTTGTGACCTTAAAAACTTTCTCCATTTCTTCTACCATTGTCTGGGCTTCACTCGAAATCCGTATTCCAACGAAACTCCGGTGGTCCTAGTAATTTGATACCCGTAAAGTTCGCCATGTGACTTCATGGCCGAACAACCACAATGGCTGGTCTGCCTTGCATCGTTTCCTCTAACAAGTTCGCAAAGGTCCTCTTGGGGTCTGTCTGACCCTCCTCGTTATTCACTAACTCTTCCACCCTCGTGTATCGGGGTTGCCTCCTTGGCGGCATTGTTTGTTCTAAACAAAACCTTACATAAATCCTTCTTGTTTTACATATCGTGCAAAATTCTACTGATGTTATCATTTAAGAGTTAAGGCACAAATCGATCACAATCAATCATGTAATAATAATACCACATTTATATTCATACACCCCTTAGTGTGTCAAATACTTATAATTCTGGCATATTCCTATAAATATTAACTATCCCATTAAGACACAAAAGATGGGATTAATAAGAACTGCATTCCCCTTGAGGATGTATCATCATCATATCAACTCAAGGCACCTTTAGTAAATACTAATAAGCTCATCTTAGTACCTCGTACTACTTACATCATATAGCATTCCTGATATCCACTTATCCCTCTGTTACTAACAACAAGATGGGATTCACATAACTACTCCACAACTTACACAAAGTTGGGACTTACAATAGATATACTGCTAGCTGTACAAAAACTGAGATTCACATTTCTTACATGCATAGATATACTAGTACATATACATTGACCACTATTCTTCATTCATTACGACTCACAAAGGTCTTATAACTCTCAGACTTAACCTTTTTTCTTTCATTTCCTCCATCTATTCCTTATATCGGGCTCCAATTGATCCTCCTTAGGGATTTCTATTATCTCATCATTCAGTTCCATCTCTAGATACTTTTTTCCAGATCAGACACTAAAGCTACCCTTGGTTCATTTCTTATAATCTCTCCGTTGTCTCTCCTTTGTAATCATCAAAACAATCTAAATTGCCATCAGTCATCTCTTAAATTTTATTTTTTTTTGCATATAACATCATTCATCTCAATACTCTCAACTTTTGCTTAACAACTCTATATGAGTCCATTACCTTTGTCTCACCTGACATTCCACCATAAAGCTTAATAACTTAACTAACACTTCAAAATATCGATATATTCATTATTTATCGAATCAATCATTTCCTTCTTGAAAACCTTAACCCAACAGATTCTAAGGTACCTTCTTTTCATCACAAAGAAACTCCATACCACATCACTCCAATATCTTATCTAATGAATAGCCACAAAAATTGATCAATAGCCACATAATTGATCAATAGCATCAAATGATTAATCTAATTACCTCGAATATCTATAACTCCAGTTTACAATGGATCGCCCATACTTAATGGTCTTCACTTTACCATATTATCTCATCAATACACATTCCTCAAATTATCCACAAGTTTAATAACACCAACGTATGATCCAAATCCTCAATTCTAAGATCATAATAAATTTCTACCCAAAAATAACTCTATATGAGTTATATCCCCTTCTATTCCTCTACATTCTCTCAGGTTATAGCCTAAGGACTCTTTCTCCTAAGGTTTATAGCCTATAGCTTTGATACTAACCTGTGACACCCCCAAATCCGGGTTTCCTAACCTCGAATTCGGTGTTCACGATACTCAACAACAAACATACTTTCTAACTAAATGCGGAATAATAATCGTACAATGTCTATCGAAATAGTAATAACGTCTTACAATCATGGTCCCAAGGTTCTTTAACCTTAACTTAAAAACATACCCTTAATACAATAAGAGTTCACATAACCAAATAACATTGTTAGATAACTAATACATAAGCCCTATCAGGCAACTATTCTTGCACCTTCCCTTTTCCTTTGTCCCCTTTTGACGTTTCTGTCTTAGCTGAAATAAAAATCATGATATAGCAAGGGTAAGCAACTAGTTTGCTTAGCAAGTTTATACACAAGGGAGATATATCATGAATGGAAGGAAGTTTCGCTTTCAATGTTCAACGATAGTATAAAATTATGAAGAAACATGAATTAATAGTCAACAATTGAATATTCAAATAATTGAATGACAATTACTGAGTGGTTGGAAATAATCATAGACATTTGCCAAGGTTCTCAGCATTTAAACTGGACCTCTTAAAAAGTTTTGGTAATCAAGGGGATCAGCCTTTCATACCCCGTGATTTATGCATAAACACTTAATAAACCAACATTGATATCATGCCTTAATCAAATTTATCCTTTTCTCAGCCAAGAATTCTTACTATAGCAAATTAATAAGAACAGCTTTTAAAATACATTTGATTTCACAAATTTAGACATGCTTGATCTAGCTGATACAAATAGCATAGATCTATCTCATAAACAGTTCATGCTTGAAAGAACGTTAATCTAATTCACAATTGAATAACAATAGAATATGAATTCAATTGCACAAGGTGCGAATCTCAATAACCAGTATAGATGTGAATAATCAACAATAATTATTCACTAACATGCTTCAAAAATCATAACTCGAGTTTGAGTTAGGGAACTTGTCTGTCTGCTCAGCTACAAATAATTCTAGCTTTAACTAATTGGTCTTGAAGAACCTAACATTGATAACGTCGATCTACCAATTAATACTGCGTAGTTGTATATCGATACGCTTACTTATGATATTTATGTAACAATTAAGCAAATCACATAGTACACATAAGTTAATATACTACCGTAAATCCTATAAGACACTTAATATAATTAATCTTGATAATATTTAATTCACCTCTTAGTATTATTAGTCCACTAATAACACTTTTATTCATTTACTAATATTATTAACATCTTAATAATATTTTAATCATCCAATAATACTTTAATCTAATATTATTAATCTCTTAATAATATTTTAATTCTCATATCATTAATAATATTTTAATCTAATATTATTAGCCATTTTAATAATATCTTAATCATTTATTAATGCTTAAAACAAATATTATTACCCATTCAATAATATTTTCATAAAGTTTTAATCTTAATATTTCTTTGTTTACTTAAAAATATCGAATTCTTATATTACAAATATCATAGTAATATTTTAATAAGTTATTAGGCGAATAAACAATTTATTCTAATTGTTTTACCCTTTATTAAACAAGTCCTTTACTACCCATAAAAGGTCATAAATATTATTTCTCATTAAATATTACCAAAATACCCCTCAATAGTCAGAATATATAATATTATGAGTATCCAAGCTTAAAAATCACATTTTCCTTATTTATGACATCATTTAAGCATTTATTTTCTTTTAACCATAACTATAACATTATTATGAAAACTAGCAAATAGGTTCTGAAAATTATTATCCTCTGGATCTGGATAGTATACAATGATCCACAAATTTTCCTGAAATTTTAGAAAATGATTTACTATTTTTAAAGTACTCAAAACCTCCGAATCTTGTTACATTTTTCATAAATCGAGTTTCGCTCAGACAATTCTAACATTTTCAAGGTACACTCTCATAATGTATATAAACATACTGTAAAAAGTTCATATTATTTCAAGATACACATAGTGAGAAATCCGAGTATGAATATTTAGGGGTCCTTCACAGTAAAAGCCATTACGCAAAAACTACACATCGAAACGTGTTTGTTCTTTTTCTACTTGTAGATAACTTCTTAAGGTACCTCTATGATTTTTTTCATATTTTTAAAAGATCATAACTGGCCGAAACAACCTTTAGAAAAATGAGGACAACAAGCTTTTAGGGTTTTAAAGCTTTAAGTTTTATAGCTGGACTGATTTGGAAAAATAGCCCCCAAGGATTCAAAAATTATTGGATTTGTGTTCTACGACTTGGGTTTACTAGCTAACTCATGTACCTAGCACCCCCTTTCAACGGATCACAAATCCAAGTTGTAGATCTCAAGTTATGGGTGATCCAAGTGAAGAAAAGCTAGGGTTTTTACCCTTTAAGAACATAAGTTCCTTTTCTTCCTTTGAATCTCCATTCTAACACTCAAGAGGATTAGTTCTATACATGAAGCATGAAGATCTAATGATTCTTGAGTATTAGAACAAAATCTCTAAAAAATTATGAAAATAATAAAAAGTAAGAAAGAAGGAAATGGTTTAGGGTTTCACCTTGATCTTGTAGCTACTCTCCTTGATCTACCAAAATATGCGATGAACTTGAGATGCATGAACTATGCTAATCTCACTCTCTTTTTCTCTCTAAGCTCTTACTCTCTATACTTGGTGAATAATAAATGAACCAACCCCTACTATCATTGGTGAGGGGTCCTATTTATAGGAAAGTAGAGACCATGGGCAAAATAGTCATTAATCATGACTAGGCAAGGGCAATTTGATCACTTCATCAATAATAGGAAGCTTCCTAGCAACTTCCTCAAGGGTATTTTAATCATTACCCAACTTCTTTTAAGGTTAAAATAGTCTTTTCGCAAAATCATAATTATCCATTAGTTATTAACCATTCTTCATTGGTTATTAGACATTGGTTATTATCTTGCCATAATTACATTGTTTAAACACAATGGTTATTATCCCGCCATAATTACATTGGTTATTAACCACTTGGATATACAATGGTTATTGCCCCTTCATAATTACCTTGGTTATTAACCACTCTTGGCCATTTTAGCCATTACACACCAATTCCTACACTTGACTCACATATGGTTATTTCTTAACCATAGTTATATCATACCTGCCAACACAAGTATAGACACATCTTATACATCTCCCACCAATTAACCCAAGTTGGTTTAAATAGAACACAACGTTAACTCATTAAATTAAATTAGATTTAATTAATAAGGACGTTCAAAATTCACGGGTATTACAAAGGCTATATACATTTGAAATGAGATCCTTATTCTCACTAGCAAATCTTTAATTAGATATGCCGAACTATATAGGGAGGGTAATATAGTTTGATGAAAATAGTGGGAGATACCAATTTAAAATAAAGACCTAATTTATTTTGGTAATTAATTAAAATGAATGTATGCTAAAATGTTGTTAAATTACAAATTCATTTACAGAGTTTTACGATGTCTAATTCACTATCACTGTAGAGCATATTAGATGCTAATTAACCAGGACCAAATTAAAAGGACTGGTTAAAGAATTTGAGAATAGTTCTCAAGGCTGAAAAACTATCTTATGTCCTTAATATGCCTATCCCTGCAATGGTTGCAGACAATGCCTCAGAGGAAAAGATTGCTACTTTTAGAAAGTGACAAGATGATGCACAGTTAGCTCAATGCATCATACTCGCATCCATGAGTAACGAGTTTCAGCGTCAGCATGAAACTATGGATGCTCCTACTATACTCTTGCACCTTCAAGGAGTTGAAGGGTGAGGAAAGTAGGACTATTAGATATCAGATATCTAAGGAGTTTTTCCGATCTAGAATGACCGATGGCACTACAGTACATATATATGACCTAAAATGATCAATCTAATTGAATAATTGGGACAACTGGGTTTTAATGGATGGAAAGATGATCCAAGATTTGATCTTGCAATCACTTCCGGACTCTTTCTCACAAATTGTTGTGAATTTCCACATGAATAAGCTATATGTCAGCCTGCCTGAGTTGCTTAAACATGTTGAAAACTGTAAAGAGTCACTTTCCAAGGAGTTACATAGTGATGTAATTGACAATAGTTGTCTACCTATTTATTTATATATAGTTTGTTGTGCACACACAAGGCTATATACATTTGAAATGGGATCCTTAATCTCACTAGCAAATCTTTAATTAGATTTGTCGAACTATATAATGAGGGTAATATAGTTTGATGAAAAAGTGAGAGATACCAATTTAAATAAAGACCTAATTTATTTTGGTAATTAATTAAATGAATGTATGCTAAAATGTTGTCTATTTTCACATGCAAAATTTAAAAATGTCAAACTCACTATCACTGCGTAGCATACTTGATGCTAACAAACTGACCGAACCGAATTACACGGACTGGTTAAGGAATCTGAGAATTGTTCTCACTGCTTAAAAGATTTCTTATGTCCTAAATTCGCCAGTCCCTGCAAATGTTGCAGAAACAGCCTCTGAGGAAGAGATTGCTACTTTCAGAAAGTGGCAAGATGATGCAATCTTGGCTCAATGCATCATGCTCGCATCCATGAGTAACGAGCTTCAGCGTCAGCATGAAACTATGGATGCTCTTACTATATTGTTGCACCTCAAAGAGTTGTACGGTGAGTAAAGTAGGACTGCTAGATATCAGATATCTAAGGAGCTCTTCCGATCTTGTATGACCAAGGGCACTGCTGTTGAGACTCATGTTCTTAAGATGATCAATCTGATTGAACAACTTGGACAGCTTGGGTTCGTGATGGATGGGGAGTTAAGCCAAGATTTGATCTTGCAGTCACTCCCGGACACCTTCTCACAATTTATTGTGAATTTTCACATGAATAAGTTGGACGTCAGCTTGCCTGAGTTACTTAACATGCTGAAAACTGTCGAAGGTCACTTCTCATCCAACAAGAACCAAGTCTTACTAGTGGATGATTCTTCCAAGAAAAGGAAGAGGCCCAAGGTATCTTCTGAAAATAAGAAAAACAAGAAGGCTAAGGGCAAGGCAAAAAGCAAGGATAAAAAGAAACCTGATCCTGATAGCAAAGGAATTTGCTACCATTGTAACAAGCCGGGACATTAGAAGAAGAACTGCAAGGAGTATCTTGCGGACCAAAAGCAGAAGAAGCTTGGAGAAGCTTCGGCTTCCGATCTAGGTTTGTTCATGATTGAAATTAATTTTTTTGAAAGTCAAAATTCTACTTGGGTATTGGATACCGGCTGTAGTTCTCACATATATAATAATATGCAGGGACTAAGTAGAAGTAGAAAGCTGAACAAGGATGAAGTCGTCCTACGAGTGGGAAATAGAGCAAAGGTTGTTGCATTAGCTGTAGGGACTTATTGTTTAGCACTTTCATTAGTTTAAATAATTGTTATTATGTTCCGACACTCATTAGAAACATTATTTCAATTTCTGTATTGGATATGGATGGTTTTGATATTATAATAAATAACAATAGTTATTCTATTTATAATAAAAATATTTTATATGGTGTTGGCAATCTACTGAATGGACTTTACATACTTAACTTGCATGAAAATATACTTCAAATTGAACAAACAAAGAAAAGAAAAAGAGATGATGTTAATTATACCTTTATGTGGCACTGTAGACTCGGTCATATTAATGAAACAAGATTATCCAAGTTGCATAAAGATGGGCTTTTAGAGCTATTTGATTACGAATCATCCAACTTGTGAATCTTGTCTCATGGGTAATATGACTAAATCCCCTTTTAGTGGAAAAGGAGAAAGAGTTACAGAGTTGTTAGCGTTGGTACACACAGATGTATGTGGACCTATGACAACGAATGCACGAGGAGGGTATTCTTATTTTATTACTTTCACTGATGATCATTCTAGATTTGGATATGTGTATTTAATGAAATACAAATCTGAATCGTTTGAAAAGTTCAAAGAATTCAGAAGTGAAGTAGAGAAGCAAACTGGTAAGAGTATTAAGATTCTTCGATCGAATCGAGGAGGGGAATACTTGACCAATGAGTTTCTCAATTGTCTCAAAGAAAATAGTATAATCTCACAATGGACTCCACTAGGGACGCCACAGTTGAATGGTGTATCTAAAAGGAGAAATCGAACATTGTTGGACATGGTTCGTTCCATGATGAGTTTTACCGACCTTTCAATATCCTTCTGGGGTTATGCCCTAGAAACGGCTGCATACCTACTTAACAAGGTACCTACCAAATCCGTCCCAAAGACCCCATATGAGATATGGACAGGGAGGAAACCTAGTCTTAAGCATGTTAAGACTTGGGGTTGTCCAGCTTATGTCAAAAGGTTTGAGCATGATAACCTGAAGACTAGATCCGATAAGTGTAGATTTGTGGGATATCCTAAAGAAAGTTTAGGATATTATTTCTATCATCCTACTGATCAAAAGGTGTTTGTAGCGAAACACGCTGCCTTCTTGGAAAAGGAGTTTATCCTCGAAGGGGTCAGTGGGAGTAAGATATATCTTGAAGAAGTTCAAGAACCATAAAATACTACGGATCAAAGTCAGGTACCTGACCAAGTAGAAAAACCTACTGTACCACTACCTATTCGTAAATCTGGAAGAGTACCGAAGATACCTGATAGGTATGGATTCATCATAGAGGATGATGATGAGGTACGCATCATAGATGATGATGATCCATTGACTTACGAAAAGGCTATGAGTAGTAAAGACTCAGAGAAATGGCTTGAAGCCATGAAATCCGAGATGGACTCCATGTATGTTTTGACCACTTAACAAGTGCAATAAATTCAGGGCTTTTTGCCACTGAAAATATAGGAAGTTATGTAGCTCCTGGCCAAAAATCGCCGCATTCCAACTTGTAACGAAGAATCTATGGCTAAACTAAAAACGTAGAGTTTTTCGACGAAAACGCCTAAAATTGGAGTTCTATAACTTCGATGGCCACGAAATTTTAACTAGAACCTCGTGTTAATATGTATAAAAAATTTGGAGGCATCGGAGTTGTGCAAGATAGTGATCATTTTTCTTAGTTTCGAAAGTTAAAACGGACGTTTGAAAAATGTTAAAGGAAATTGAAAACTTTCATAAGAAAAGTATTTTTGTGTATGGAATATATGTACATATGTGTGGCAAGATTTGAAGAAAATAAAAATCGATTTTTAAGAGAGGTTAAGTCATTTTTAGAATACAGCTTCCAATACGGTTTGCTGTATTCATATTTCGGCTTGCTGGATTGTGGTATTCAGTTTGTTGAATTGGTGAATATAGTTTGCTGAATTAATGAATATAGTTTGCTGAATTGATGAAATCAGTTTGCTGAATTAATGAATATAGTTTGCTGAATTAATGAATATGGTTTGCTGAATTAGTGAATCTAGCTTACTAAATTGTAGGTTAGTTTGAATCCAATGTGCTGGATTAGAAAACAGTTTGTTGAATTAATGAATCCAGGTTGCTGGATTGTAGGATAGTTTGAATCCAGGGTGCTGGATTGGATGCTAGTTTGAATCCAGGTTACTGGATTAGTATGTTTAGATAATCCAACTTGTTGGATTAGGTATTCAGGCTTAATGGATTATAAATAGAACTTATAAAATGAAAGACTTAGTGTTAAGTCATAAGGTTTACGATAAAAGTAGTAGTACAGTCATGTTCTTTAATAGTTGATGTATAGTAGCTGGGCTAAACAATTCCTTCAGGGAGCGGAGGTATATACGAAGTAGCAACCGATCTAACTCACTATGAAAACAGTGTAGACGAGACGGAAATTAGTTTGTTGGTTGTTTGTGGGAAACCACTCAGCATACTATATTGAACACTGTTAAAGACTCGATGTGTGCTAGCTTTAGAATTATGAATGCGTATGGTGCTAAGATAATATCTAATATTTAGTTATGTGGTTAAATGTTAGATAATCTATTGATAAAGAAGTGATATTATAAGGTGATATATGATATGCTAATTGAAAGATCAATCTTATAACTGATAGGTCTTTTATAAGAGGTTAAGTTAAATTGTGCAGCTGTAATCGACGGTACAGGCAAGTTTCCTTAACCTTACTCAAGTTCATATTGAGCAAATTCCTCTTAACTCAAACGTGAGTTGTTATATTTCAATCATGCTAGTGGTTTAATTCTTTATAATTGTTCCACTTCCTTAAATTTATTGATTCGCACTTAGTGCATATTGCATATATTCATCAGGTATGAAAGGCTGATCACCTTCATTACCTTAAGGTTCAGTTAAATTGGTTCATGGTCATTATTGACACCCTATATTATTGAATTCAACCATTCAATTATTGAAATTTTGATTCATGTTCTTTCACAATTATTATATTGTTGAAAATTCAAAAGCTTATTCATTCTTTCAATCATGATATATCTTTATTGTATTTAAACTTGCTGAGCAAAGTAGTTGCTCACCCTTGCTATATCATGATAATAAATTTCAGATTTAAGGCGAACGTTTGAGGGAAGACTGTACAAAAGCAAAGGACAAGATTAGATGGTTATGCATTTTTTCTTTTAATATATCAAAATCCTTGGGTTATTACAGGGACACTGGTATCCCAAGGAGTCACCCTTTGATCTTATAGGATACTCAGATGCTGACTATGCAGGTTGCAAAATTGATAGAAAGAGCACAAGTGGAACATGTCAACTTCTTGGAAACAGACTTGTCTCCTAGTTTAGCAAAAAGCAAAACTCAGTGTCAACCTTAACAGCAGAGGCTGAATACATTGCAGCTAGCAGTTATTGTGCACAAATCCTTTGGATGAAAAATCAGCTAGCTGACTATGGGTTTGAGTTTAAATCTATTCATGTACGTTGTGATAATACCAGTGTTATTGCTATAACACATAATCCTGTCATGCACTCAAGAACCAAACATATAGATATAAGATATCATTTCATTAGAGATCATATGCAAAATGACAATATTTCATTAAGTTATATTCCAACTGAAAACCAGCTTGCTGATGTATTTATAAAACCATTGGATGAGTCAAGATTTAACATGTTGGTAAGTGAACTAGGAATGCTGAATTTACATTCATAATACTTTGTGTTGGAACCGACTAACTCTACAAAATGAAAGCCAAACTCAAAAGAAGTCGTAGAGTAAAACATGTTCGTAGAGTGGAACTGGAACCAATCGTAGAGCGGGCAAGTGTTTGTAGAGTCAGAATGGCTCAAGGAGGAATCATAAAGCTCAGGGGGAGCTAAGGGCAAAAAGGTCTTATCCCTCAAAATAGAAGTCATGCCTCACCCTGAACGATACACGTGTCTTACTCAGACCATTAAGAGGGAAGTTTTTAAATTCAGTTCGTAATAAATACCACTCATTTATGCATTCTGATTTCAAAAATTTCAATCGTCTCTCCCTCGTGCCAAAACCCTAAAAATTCATAGTACAGACATACACTCAGATACGTTCATTTCTGTTTCAAGAATCAACAATGGCACCATCTCCAATCATTCCAGACAACGAACTAGATTTTGACGATTTCTCCAATGCTAAAAGGTAGTATCAGAAGATCATTTCTCTTTTAAAGCGTGTTGGACTTCAGGAGGCTCTTGAGACCAAAACAAGAATTTATTCAAAATTGGTAAAAGAGTTCTACGACAATGGAGTCTATGCTGATGGTGTTTTATCCACCAAAGTAAAGGGCACATCCATCCAACTCAGTTCGTCAAAAGTAAATCTAGCCCTAGGCTTCAACACTGAAGGCCTCACCTCTCTAAGCTGCATCGATAAAGCAGCAGGGCTGAAGTGAATGCATCACAAGGATAATCCTAAGTTAAGAGGTTTAAAGAAGGAGTTTCCCCAAAAGTATGAATTTCTCACTGATATTGTGGAAAAATGCATCCTTTGTAAAGATACAACTCATGATTCAGTTAGTGAACTTCAACCGAAAATTATGACTGCAATCGTCTTCAAAATCGACATTAACTTCGGAGCCCTATTAATGGAATGGATTGACAACCGAGTTCAAAGTGCTGAGAAATCCAAGGGTAGTGGGAAAATTTTCTACGAAAGGTTCATAAGCATCCTTCTGCAATCAACACTTGGTGACAAAATTGGGGATGATGAAGGAGAAGCCCTCAACCCCAACAAGATCACAAAGAAGCTGTTTGTAAACTGGAAGCAAAATCCAGTAGAAAACTTGAGAATAATTCAGTCGGAATCCAGTGGACGGATAAGTGGAGCAAAGAAACCCCCAATGAGAAACTTATCAGTCATTGAAGACACTGAAGAAGTAAATCAGGAATCACCGACCCTGAGCAGGAAGAAAAAGGCTAAAGAGGTGTCCCAAATGGAGGATGAACCTCAAGGATCAACTAATGAGACTTCCCAAGAGCCAGAAATGAAAGTAGTATGCACACAAGCCAATCATATTTAATATGATGTAGCATATACTTTGTAATCTTATTCGGTTATTAAAGGCATTTTACATTATCTACATGGTGTTGTTATATTAAATGTGATAAACCCATAGTTTTGAGCAATGCTTTTAGAATCATGATGGGGATCATGCTAATGAGATCTAAATTCTAGATAGCTCACAAACTAAAATCGTTCCTAATCGATGGATTACTAAAAAGGGGATTAGTGAATCCGGATAGATTAGTACATACATTGCTTGCTCTTATAAAGAGGATGATTGATCTCATAATTATTTGTGTGGAGACACTAAAGCAAGTATGTAAGTGCTTATTAGAGAATAAGTTCACTGAATGTGGCTCGCTAAGGAATACCTAATGGAGCTTTACTCGCCTGTCAATAGGAATTTCCCTAGTGATAGTAGTACAAGTGATCCTTGGACTTGAGATCATCATAGTATCTTATGTGTGATGAGTTATACTTTGACATATTCCTTAAGACCCTTAAGGTATATCAAAGGGTATGATTGAGTATAATAAGTTATACATGGAGATAGGTGAATGATCAACAAAGAATCTACCACTTCTAGTAAAAGGAGAGAATGTCCTATGTGATTCGATAAATGACGACTCAGAAGTCTTTGGCCAAAGCAGAATGAAATTAGAAAGGAGTTTCTAATTTGCATTATCAGAGTTGTTCATTTGAGAATCGAAATACATATAATTAAATAAATAAGACTTGACAGTAATTCCATGTCTTATATTTAATTGGGACATTGTATGGTAGAAGGATTGAATTGTACGGTAACTATTCACTAAAAGGTTCTTTTGTGATTAATGTTGAAATCTATATTATCTGGAAAGTCGTTGATCGCTAAGGGGGCTTACCCTTATTGTAGAATAAATATTATTTATTTAAATGAATTAAATAGTTTAATTTATTTATTTAAATAAGATTAGAATTGTTCTAATTGATTTATTCACAACCGGTTTAATATGGAGAACCTAAAGGGTCACACCGCAAAAGGAAAATATTTGTTTAAGAAGTAAATTGCATAATTGTAATAATAAGTTAAGTGTATTTAATTTAATCTATGGAGATAGAATAAATTAAATAGCTTAATATTTATTATTTAATATTTTGGAAATATTAAATATCAATTAATAAGAGGAGTCTTATTATTATTATTATTACGATTACTATTATTTAAATCCTAATAGGGATTAGGAATTAATTAATAGAAGTACTCTCTCAAAAATTCCTAATTGAATTAGGAGTTTAATTAATTAAAGGAGTTTAATTAAAATTAAAAAACCTAATCCTAAATAGTTTAGGAGGGTTCCCTATATCTATAAATAATAGGAGTCTTATCATGATTTAGGGTTAGACAGTTAGACTGTTAGACGGTTACACACTCTTCCATATGAATTGGCGAGAGAGAGTACTTGTAATTTCTATAGAGATAGAAACTAGGGTTTTGCCAACACCCATCTTCTTGAACAACTATTATTCCTTGGTGGATCACCTCTAGAGGCTAAACACTTGGGTGGCTAACGTTGATCAAAGGAAGGAATTTAATCGGTGGAATTCAAGGAGAACGCGAAGAATTTGGAGGTGAACTCGTACATGTGGAAGCATGGTTCTACAAGGGTATGATTCTCATACTTTATCTCTTTCGTTTAATTGATAATTGAGCACATAAATGATCATTGTGATGGTTTGTATGAAAAAATTTAAAATCCGTTTTATTACGCTTCCGCACTATTTATGTAATTTGATTGCATGTTCGCGCTATATACAAACCTAACAGTGGTATCAAAGCCTAACCTTGTGCTAATTATCGATTATGATGATTCCATGTATGTATGGTATGCGATTGGATCCAAATTTTTGGGCAGAACCTGTTTTTGCTGAATCTGCGCCGAACAGCAGAATCCGAAAAAATAATTTTTCCTTCAATTAAAATAAATGGTTTATTTAATTGATATAAATTTAGAATAAAGGAGTTTATTCACATATGGAATAGGATTTCATATTTCCTAGAATAAAGGAGTTTATTCACATATGGAATAGGATTTCATGTTTACTTAAAAATAAAAATGTTTATTTTGATAAGGAATATGATTCAACATATTTTATTTTCCAACAATTTTAAGTTAAAATAAAAGAGTTTATTTTGAACTTGAAATTGGTTTCCATGTTAATTAAAATAAAGGAGTTTATTTTGATTTGGAATTTGATTAAAAATAAAAGAGTTTATTTGTATTCAAAATTGGATAAAATAAATTAAATAAGCTTATTATGATTTAAATTTTGATTAAAATAAAGGAGTTTATTTTTGTTTCAAAATTGGATTTCTAGTAAACTTTTAATTGCCCATTAATTGATATCAATGCATATATGGAATGGTTTTATTATTCATGAGATGAATATTATTGATACATATGGAGATATGTATGATAATAAATAGGGATTGATTATGGACTATTGACAAATGTGTGATTGGATTTATTTTAGTGGATGCTTGAATGAATGGATTTTTATAAATGGGGTCTGCGTACCTCGTCTTCTCTAGTTTTTCTTAATGTAAATTCTATCTCCCTCCTATGTACTTCCCCTTGACTGCTGATCAAGGTTTCTATTTATTGTAAATAGTTTATGTAATAGGTTTAGTTAGAATTACTTGAAGAATTGGAGACAAAAGAGCAAGGAGCGCTTGAAGACCCGTTTGTAAAGGAGCCCGGGTTTAAATGTAATAGTTATATTTAAATTTTGTTCTTGCACCCTAGGTTTGACCTTTTGGTTCACTTGGTGGCTCTAGTGAACCAAACTAGAATAAAAGTCCATAATCAATCTGGGTAGAATAAATTATTCTATATGTGCATGCTTACTATGTATATATTATATATAATACAACATGCTTCGCATGTTAAATAATATGACGTGTATTTTATATATATATGTGCATGCGCGCTAAACAAGATGAGACTTATAATAACAAACCCCTCAAAGATATTATATTAAGTCCTAAGCGTTTAAAGATATTAGGAATATCGAACGTCGCCTTCTAGCATGGTAAAGCAATAGAGTATTAAATATTTAATATGTGTTTGTTGTGCACACACAAGGCGAGTATTAAATATTTAAGATGTTGTTTTATCACATTTGATGCTTATTAAGGAATTGAACATTACTGCTTTGTTGTGCACACACAAGGGCGGTCTTTTTCTATTCACATATATGGAAGTGCTAAGTTGGACTTAACTTAGATTATTTTAGTTCGGATGTGCACACACTTGATCATTATAATCTAAGAGGCAAAATACAAGGAGTTACATAGTGATGTAATTGACAATAGTTGTCTACCTATTTATTTATATATAGTTTGTTGTGCACACACAAGGCTATATATATTTGAAATGGGATCCTTATTCTCACTAGCAAATCTTTAATTAGATATGCCGAACTATATAGGGAGGGTAATATAGTTTGATGAAAATAGTGGGAGATACCAATTTAAAATAAAGACCTAATTTATTTTGGTAATTAATTAAAATGAATGTATGCTAAAATGTTGTTAAACTACAAATTCATTTACAGAGTTTTACGATGTCTAATTCACTATCACTGTAGAGCATATTAGATGCTAATTAACCAGGACCAAATTAAAAAGACTGGTTAAAGAATTTGAGAATAGTTCTCAAGGCTGAAAAACTATCTTATGTCCTTAATATGCCTATCCCTGCAATGGTTGCAGACAATGCCTCAGAGGAAAAGATTGCTACTTTTAGAAAGTGGCAAGATGATGCACAGTTGGCTCAATGCATCATACTCGCATCCATGAGTAACGAGCTTCAGCGTCAGCATGAAACTATGGATGCTCCTACTATACTCCTGCACCTTCAAGGAGTTGAAGGGTGAGGAAAGTAGGACTATGAGATATCAGATATCTAAGGAGCTTTTCCGATCTAGAATGACCGATGGCACTACAGTACAGACATATGACCTAAAATGATCAATCTAATTGAACAATTGGGACAACTGGGTTTTAATGGATGGAAGGATGATCTAAGATTTGATCTTGCAATCACTTCCGGACTCTTTCTCACAAATTGTTGTGAATTTCTACATGAATAAACTATATGTCAGCCTGCCTGAGTTGCTTAAACATGTTGAAAACTGTAAAGAGTCACTTTCCAACCAAGAAAGACCAAGTCTTACTGGTAGATGATTCTTCCAAGAAGCAGAAGAGGGCCAAGGATCTTCTTAAAAGAAGAACAATTCATAGAAGGTAAAAGGAAAGGCAAAAACAAAGGACAATAAGAATAAGACTGATGCAGATAGCTAAGGAGTTTGCTTCCACTGCAATAAGCCTGGATACTAGCAAGGAAACTGTAAGGAGAATCTTACAGAGGCTAACCAAAAGAAGCTTACTGAATCTTTGATTACAGATACAGGTTTGTTCATGATTAAAAATAAATCTTTCTGTAAGTCAAGGTTCTACTTGGGTATTGGATACCGGCTGTAGTTCTCACGTATGCAATCCAATGCAGAGACTAAGCAGAAGTAGAAAGTTAAACAAAGAGAAAGTAATCTTATGTGTGGGAATGGAGCAAAGGTTGCTGCATTAACCATAGGAATTTATAGTTTAGCATTTCCTACGGACAAGTCTATTAAGTTAATAAGTTGTTATTATGTTCCAGTTTTCATTAGAAACATTAGAACTTCCATTATTGGATAAGGAAGGTTCTGGTATTATATTTAAGAACAATTGTTGTTCTATTTATAATGATAATGTTTTGTTTGAAACTGGAAGATCACTTGATGGACTTTGAAAAACTTGACTTACATGAAAAATAATTTTTGTAAATTGAACAAACTAGTAAAAGAAAAAGAAGATAGTCATTCAAAGAGTTGAATGTGTGTATTTGATAAAATACAAGTCTGAATCATTCAAAGAATTCAGAAGTGAAACAAATTGACAAAATATTAAGATTCTTTGATAAGATCGAGGAAAGAATACTTGTGCAATGAGTTTCTAGATCATCTCAAAATGGTATTTTCTCATAATGGACACCTCATGATACGCAATAATTGATTGGTGTATCTAAAAGGAGTAATTGTACCTTGTTGGACATGGTGCAGTCCATAATGATTTTTACCGACATACTAGTATCCATCTAGGGTTATGCCCTAGAAACGGCTGTATATCTACATAATAAGGTAACCTCAAAATCCGGCCCCAAGACTCCATAAAAGTTATGGATAGGGAGGATTCTTAATTTTAAGTTTGTTAAGATAAGGAGTTGTCCAACTTATGTGAAAAGGTTTCAAAGATAAGTTTGGGACAAAATCTGACAAGTGCAGACTTGTGGGATATCCTAAAGAAAGTTTAGGGTATTATTACTATAATCCTACACGCTGCCTTCTTAGATAAAGGTGTTTATCATTGAAGGAGCTAGTGGGAGGGTAATACATCTTGAAGGAGTTCAAGAACCACAAAGCACTTTAAGTCAAACCGAGGAACCTGTAGATAGACCTATTGTACCACAACCGAATCGTAAATCTGGAAGAGTACCGAAGATACCTACGAGGTATGGATTCATCATAGACGATGATGATGAGGTACGCATCATAGAGGATGATGATGAGGTACACATCATAGAAGATGATGATCCAGTTATATACGATGAGGCTATGAGTAGAAGACACTCAGAGAAATGGCAGATAGCCATGAAATCTGAAATGGACTCCATGTATGAGAACCAAGTATTGACTCTGGTTACTCCACAAAAGGGCATAGTGCCTAGAGTGTGAATATGGGTCTTTAAGAGAAAGACTGGGGCAAATGGCAAGGTGGAGACCTATAAGACCAGACCTGTTTAAAAGGTTTTTCAAGTCAAGGAGTTGACTGTGATAAAACCTTATTACCGGGTAATGCTCAAGTCCATTTGGATTTTGCTTGTGATTGCAGCTTATTACGAAATATGGCAAAATGGATGTGGAGACGCCATTCCTCAATAAAGACTTAAGGAGAATGTATGTATGATACAGCCAGAGGAATTTGTTTCAAAGGTTGAAGCAAATCGTGTTTTAAGCTACAATGATCCATTGATGGATTGAAGCAAGCTTCTCAAAGATGGAACATTCATTTTGATGAGACAATCAAAAAGTTTGATTTTATCAAAAATGAGAATGAACCTAGTGTGTACAAAAGGTCAGTGGGAGCACTATGACATTCCTAGTATTATATGTTGATATATTACTGATAAGGAATGACACATCAATGCTACAATCAGTAAAGATAAAATTGTCTAAACATTCCTCCATGAATAACTTGGGAGGAGCATCCTATAAATTGGGGATATAAATCTATATAGATAGATTTAAAAGGATATTCGGCTTGACCCAATGAACGTATATTCATTCGATGCTAAAGGCGTTTAGCATGGCAAAGTCCAAGAGAGGTCTCATGATGATGAGCTATGGAGTGTATATCTCTAAAATTTTCCCCAATTGAAAGAGAGATCGCATGAGTTACTATCATGTATGCAATGAATATACTAGGCCTGATGTTGATCAGTCATATTCTGGAGAAGATCACTGTAAGACAATGATAAACATCTTTAGGTACTTAACCGATACTGAAGATGTGATCATGATTCATGGTAGGTCTGAATTAAAACTAGAGAGCTAAACAGACTCAAGTTTTTCAGACTGGCCAAGACGATAACAAATCCAGTTTAAGGTAAATCCTTACCTTGAAAGGTGGTGCAGTGAATTGGAAAGGTTCCAAACAGTAAAGAGTTGTTGGTTTAGTGACAAAGTGAGTCTCCAGGTGTACGCACTTTTTCTTACAGTCAATGACTGCCCCGTGACTCGCTAACCAATCCATTCCAAGGATTACATCAAATTCTCCAAGACGAATCGGTAGCAAATCCACGTTAAGCTTAAACCCTTTCAAATCAGTACAATAATTTCTATAAATGTAATTTACGGGGATAATCTCTTTGTTCGCTACTTCTACGTTCATCGGGTGTTCTAGTAGTTCACTAGGTAAATTAAATCCTTGAGCAAATTCATCAGATACAAAAGAACATGAAGCTCCTGAATCGAATAGCACATAGGCATTTATGTCGTTGATTGGAATAATACCTGACACCACCTCCCTAGATGCCACGGCATCTTGCACTGTCATGTTGAAGGTCCTTGCTGTTGGCTTATTTGGCTGAGTTGGTCGTCCACCGGTTGCCCTCGAGTTGTTGCCCCTATTGCCGCTTCCGCCATCCATGTTTTTCTTCCTTGGACAGTCCTTGCTTCTATGTCCCAGCTCTCCACAAGTGAAACAACCCCCTTTCTTTGCCTTAGGACAATTGGGTGAGATATGCCCTTCTTGTCCACAAGTATAACAAACCATCTTTCCTTTCATGCACTCCCCTGAGTGACCCTTTCCGTAATTTTCACATACCTGCCTTTTCTGCTGCATGCTCCCTTGCTACATTTCAGAATTGCTACCCCCACTGCTCTATTGACGCTTCCTGTTGTTGCTGCCACCACTGCTAGCATTCGTATTTCCTCCCTCTACCTTCTTCTTGTTTCTCTCCCGATTATACTTTGAAACCGCTTCACTCCCACCTTCAGCAATGAGAGCTTTCTCCAACAAGGTTGAGAACGACGTGATTTGTAAAACCGCTACCTTGCTGTAGATCCACGGCTTTAACCCATTCTCGAACCTTCTTGCCTTCCTCACCTCAGTGTCCACCTGATGTGGGGCGAACCTAGCCAAGTCATTAAATTTTGCAGCGTACTCTGACACTGACAAGTTTTCCTGCTTCAGCTCTAAAAACTTGATCTCCATTTTCGCCTGCGTACTCTCAGGGAAGTAATTCTCGAAAAACAATGTCTTGAATGCTTCCCACGCCACGACTCCAGTTCCAGCTTTGTTCTGATTGGCTTCCCACCAGAAGTTAGCCTCACCTTTCATTAAGTAGGTAGCAAAAACTGTCTTCTGCTCCTCAGCGACTCTAGCAATGGCAAAGGCCTTTTCGATCTCCTTTACCCACGACTGGGCCTCTATCGGGTCTGCGGTTCCCCTAAACTCCGGCGGCCCTACTGCCTTGAAGTCTTTAAAATTGGCTAAGTGGTTGCCCGTCTGGTGTCCTGCGGTAGTCGTTTGATTCCGTAGAGCTTCGGCCATCATGTTCATAAAGTCTTGCATTGGGTTTGGTTGAGTCCCCTATGCATTGTTAACTGACTCTTCGATCCCTTGGTTTCGTAGGATACGTCTGGGCGGCATTATCTGTATAAACAAAGTCCTAACACGTTACTCGGGTTTAATTATCATATAAGTATTTAGCATGTAATACAGTATTGTATTTGTACAATCGCATGACCATCGTGTGGGAGCTTTAAATTACCCAACCTTGGAAATTCTACTTTCCCCGATTAGTGATTTAAGTTACTAAATATACCGATTCAGTTTCACCGAATTATCATAATCATTAAATAGACGGTTTACCAAGTAAAATTCTCAAACACATACCATAATAATGCATTTATATTCATATACCAACTTTAGCGTCTTACACGTTCATCACAGGTATATTGCTATAAATGCTACCATCCCATTTAACATAACAAAAGATGGGATTCACTTAAACCATTCTTTTCTACCTACATAAATGGAAAGTGCATCCTACATACGAACTACCTCGCACCCACTGAGGTTAATCAAAACTCTAGTAAATCAAACGTAGTACCAACATCACTGCTCATCCCAAGGGGTTTCGTTGCCGTGCCCGTCCTCTTGAGCCTAGGATGAACGTCCACGCACTTGACGCCGAATAGATCGACTAGACTCCCCTACTTCGAAGTGCATCCTCACCATCCCAGCCCTCTGACCCATATAGGCAGCGTCTAGTGCCATTCCCAAGGTGTCAATCCTAATGTCCTTGGCCGCCATCTCCCCTCGCAGCTGATCCACCATCTTAGCCGACTCGATCCAAGCCTTATCAGTCCTTATCCTCTCGGCTATCTCCAAATCAAACTCAAATTTAAGAGCCTGATTTTCCATCCCCTTATCCACTAGCTGGGTTTTGACTAGCTCCAGACTCTCCTGAGTCTGCGCTGCCACCGACTGAGCCTGATACGCAGCATCCTTATACTGCTACGCAGTAACCTGCAGGGTGTGGTTCTCTTCTTCCAAGTGGGCAATTCTACCCTCCAACTCATTGTTCCTGGCCAATAAGTTTGCTATCAACTCATCCTGAGGGGTATCCTCCATCACCTCGAACTCTTCGGCCTCCTGATTTGGATCTACTTGATCCTGATCAACGGAGTGACTATCTTGCCTCTCGTCCGACATCTTACAATACACCACACCAATAAATCAATATCAGTATCACAATAAAATATATTCATTGATAAAATGAAATGATATTTTATTCGGTACAACTAAAACTCGATGAATCTCATCAACCCATCACCTACATACTCTATATGAGTTTTCTACCAAGGTTATAACCTAGGTTTCTGCTTCCTAACGTTTATAACCTACAGCTCTGATACCAATCTGTGACACCCCCAAATTCGGGTTTCCTAACCTCGAATTCGGTGCTCACAATACCCAACAACAAATATACTTTCTAACTAAATGCGGAAAAATAAACATACATTGTTTATTGAAATGATAATAAAGTCTTACAAACTTGGTCCCATGGTTCTTTAACCTTAACATAAAACGTACCCTTAACACAATAAAAGGTTCACTTAACCAAACAACATTCAAGATAAACTGGTACATAAGCCCTATCAGGCAACTATTCTTGCACCTTCCCTTTTCCTTTGTCTCCTTTAGACGATTCTGCCTTAGCTGAAATAAAGATCATGATATAGCAAGGGTAAGCAACTAGTTTGCTTAGCAAGTTATACACAAGGAAGATATATCATGAATAGAAGGGAATTTCGCTTACAATGTTCAACAACAGTATAGAATTGTGAAGAAACATGAATTAATAGTCAACAGTTGAATATTCGAATACTTGAATGTCAATTACTGAGTGGTTAGAAATAGCCAAGGACGTTTACCAAGGTTCTCAGCATGTGGGCTGGACCTCTTAAAAAGTTTTAGTAATCGAGGGAATCAGCCTCTCATACCCCGTGATTTATGCATAAACACTTAATAAACCAGCATTGATATCATGCCTTAAACAAATTTATCCTTTTCTCAGCCAAGAGTTCTTACCATAGCAATTTAATAAGAACAGCTTTTAAAATACCATTGTCTTAACCAATTTAGACATGCTTGATCTAGCTGATACAAATAGCATAGATCTATCTCGTAAACAGTTCATGCTTGAAGGAACTTTAATTTAATTTACAGTTCAATCATAATAGAATAGGAGTTCAATTGCACAAGGTGCGAATTTCAATAATCAGTATAGATGTGAAAAATCGACAATAATTATTCACTAACATGCTTCGAAAATAATAACTCGAGTTTGAGTTAGGGAACTTGTCTGTCTGCTCAGCTACAAATAATTCTAGCTTTAACTAATTGACCTTGAAGAACCTATCATTGATAACGTCGATCTATCAATTAGTACTGCGTAGTTGCATTTCGATACGCTTACTCATGCTATTTATTTAACAATTAAGCAAATCACATAGCACACATAAACAAATAAACTATCGTAAATCCTATAAGACACTTAACTGGTCTCTAGGTTGATGGTTTAATTAATTAACAATGTTTCCCTTAAGTGATAACCACTTATTAAACCCTTAAACAATTAATAATAATTGTTCAATTAATTAACATTACCTTTTCTTAAGTAATATTCATTTATTAAACCCTTAAACAATTTATTATAATTGTTTAATTAATGAGTTATTTAAACTCTCTCCATTTTATTAACTCTATCTTCATTTAATTACTATTAAATAGTAATTAATTAATTATCTTTAGTTATTATTATTAATAGTAGTTAATGACTAATTATATTCACTTATTATATTTAATTATTAATTAAATAATAATCGAATTATAAATTTTACTTGTCTTTAATTATTATTTAAGATTAAATAATAATTAATTAAGTTTATTTATTATTTAAAGTTAATCAATTAATAAATAATTAATTAGTGAGTAATAATTATCTTTAGTTATTATTTAATAATAAATAATAACTAATTAGGTTTATTTATTATTTAAAGTTAATCAAATAATAAATAATTAATTAATTAGTATGAATTATCTTTAGTTATTATTTAATAATAACTAATTAGGTTTTATTTATTATTTAAGGTTAATTAAATAATAAATAATTAATTAGTGAGTAAGAATTGTCTTTACTTATTATTTAAGCTTAAATAATAAGTAATTAGGTTTGTTTATTATTTAAGGTTAATCGAAAAAAAAAATAATTAATTTAAAATTCCTAATTATCCTTAATCATTATTTTAATAATTGAAACATAATTTATAATTTTATTGTATCAGGAAAATATAATATTAAGGGCCTAAATATTAATTTTCGTTTAATTAATATTTTTATAACATTTACTAAACAATTTAAAACATTTAAATTAAATTAAAACGGAATGGCAAGGTTGTAATTAATTGGAAATCCGGGGGGGGGGGGTAAAACCGTAATTTTGCCCCGGAAAACCAACTCCCGCGCCTTGCGCGCCTGGCCCCCAAACCTGGCCCGAAACGGCGTCGTCGCCTAGGCGACCGGTAAGGCTTAGCCCGCCTGCTCACGCTCGCGCAATGCGCGCCCGGCTGGTTCAGCTCTTCTTCTCCAGTTTACGAATTTGCATTACAGTAGAAAAACTATCTGAAACTTAAACTTCTAAAATCCATATCTTGCTCATTATAAGCTCGATTTGGTCCGTTCAAGTTCCTAAATTCCTAGAATTTTATGCTTTACAATATTACACTAACAAAAATATTTTTCAAATTATTTCAGAAAATACTTTTATTCTAAAATCATTACCGATTTTTGTAAATCATGCGTGCCTTCGCTCGAGCATCATAACTACGCCTATATACGCTTAAATCAGTCCGTTTCGGATTCTATGGACTCCTAAGATCCGGTGCTACAACATATCAAAAATATAGAGCTACCCAGTATCATTAACAAGTCCAAAACTTACGCTGCATTACCCAAAAACTTCTGTTTTACGGCTTCAAGCATGCTTTACAAGGATCTTCACTGAAGCTTTGTTTCACAATATTTTTATGCCGTTCCAACTGGGTCAGCCTCGTAACTCATGGACGCACAATAACACAACCATAAACAAATTTAACACACACAAATATAGCGTTTGCAGTCTTCTAGAAATAGTCCGAACGGTAAACTTTTCATTTCCTTCCTTCCTTACGCATGGGTATGGATTTTCTTTATGTGTATTCCACTTTAATGATATAAATGGCTTACAAGGTCTCTTATTAACATTACTAAATCATCACAATCGATAACAACAATAGGACATGATCGCATCACAATCACCATGCATAACAACACAAAAAGAAACAAGAACACGTGAATGCTTAATGAAGTTACGGAAAGTTGCCATAAACTCGATGGTTTACCTCTGCAAATCTTCTCTAGGTGTTATAGAAGCCGTGCTAAGCTAGCTGGAGTCTCCTTCTTCCTTCCCCGACACTCTCTTCCTCTCTCTAGAACTCTCTCTCTAGAACTTCCTCTCTATTCTGAAACTCACCGATGCAGCTCATCCTTATGTATGGAGCATGAGTCCTTCTTATAGAGAGGATGTGGTTCCATCGTTGGCCCACACTCAGAGCTCCGGACCGGTTCCTACGATATTACCTGTTGGTTAAGAGCATTAGTTCTCGCCAGCCCACTGTCCGAACAAACGGCGGCGTGTCACCTCACTTGTCTGGGTTCCAGTGACCCAACCCAAGGAATAGACTGGCTTAGCTCGGCGGATGGTACCTCTCACGCACAGCTAAGACTAACGGACAAACCGGCAACTTGGAATGGCTTGTTTAGTTAACCACTGGACTGGTCCCTTAATGATTAAATTGCTTTTGTGTACTATTAACTTGGGTTTGCTGGTAATGGTTATAATTTATGTATTACAACTTTCTAGGCCCAATACCGAAGACCCAAACCGAAAATGAAAAGCGATGGGCCAGCCGATGTTGGTTCAACAATAAATTACTATTCTATAATTAAATAATTAGTTTAATTATTTAATTATTTAAATTCCCAACTTTTACAATATAATACATATTCAAATTATTAAATTTAATAATTTAAATTCAACACCAAGATTTATTTTAGCGAATCTCTTGCTATTAAATATCCTAGGTTAGTCCACTAATTTAGTTACTATTAGCGGCAACCTTTAACTCAAAAAAAATAATTAAACGTAAATTAATCACATAAAATCTACATCATCCTTAATTAAATATTATATTTAATAAAAGTCTGAAATTCCAGGACATTACATTTTCAAATTAGGGTTTTTGTTTTAGTTTATTATTCTAACCCTAATTAACTTATTTTAGATTTTTATCAGTTAATATAATATTATATTAACTCCAAAGCACGATAAAGCACTTCGTCATTTCCAAGCACGACACAGCAACTTACAAAAATAATTTGCCGAGACGCTTCTCGGTGAATTCGTCGGAAGCACGACAAATCATTTTGTCCGATTAAACACGACACAGCTGCTTGGCGAATTTTTTTTTATTTGACCTAATTGTTTAATAAAATACACAATCACATATTACAAAGTCAGATCATGAAATTTCATTTATTAAACACATAATTTACATATACAGATCTTATTAGGGTTCGGAATATTACATTCACCCCCACTAATAAGAATTTCATCCTCGAAATTACAGTACGGTTTATACAAACAAGTGTGGGTAACTATCTCGCATTTTACTCTCAAGCTCCCACGTAGCTTCCTCTATATTTTGATTCCTCCAAATAACTTTGACTGAAGGGATCACTTTATTTCGCAGATGTTGTTCTTTCCTATCTATGATTTCGATAGGAACTTCCTCATAAGATAAGTCTTTCACGATTTGAATAGGTTCATAATCGATAACGTGTTTATAATCGGGTTTGTACGGTCGTAACACGGACACATGAAACACGTTATGGATATGTTCTAACTTAGGAGGCAAGGCTACCTCATAAGCTACTTCACCTATCTTTCTCAGTATCTGAAACGGTCCAATGAATCTTGGACTTAATTTCCCTTTCTTCCCAAATCGAATTTTGCCTTTCCACGGAGATACTTTTAAGAATACGTGACTACCGACTTCGAAATCTTGTAACTTTCTATGTTGATCAGCATATTTCTTTTGTCGATCCTGTGATGCTTGTAATCTTCCTCGTATAATTCGAATTACCTCCGTGGTTTGTTACACTATCTCAGGTCCTAAAATTGGTCGCTCTCCGACCTCATCCCAACATAAAGGTGTTCTACATTTTCTTCCATATAGGGCTTCAAATGGTGGCATTCCTATGCTGGCATGGTAGCTATTGTTGTATGCAAATTCTACCAAAGGTAATTGATCCTCCCAACTTCCTTTGAAATCCATGATGCAAGAACACAACATGTCTTCCAATGTCTGGATGGTTCTCTCACTCTGACCGTCAGTTTGTGGATGGTAAGCTGTACTTAGTCTCAACTGAGTTCCTAAATTTTTCTGGAGACTTGTCCAAAAATTCGAAGTAAATCGTGGATCTCGGTCTGATACTATAGAAACAGGGACTCCATGTCTAGAAATAATTTCATTGATGTAGAGTTTGGCCAATTGGTCAAGACTGAAGCTAACTTTTATGGGTAGAAAATGAGCTGATTTGGTAAGACGATCTACAATTACCCAAATAGCATTGTGACCTTTCTGTGTATTAGGGAGACCAACTACAAAATCCATGGTAATATGCTCCCATTTCCACTCAGGAATTTCTAAGGGTTGTAATAATCCACTTGGTTTCTGATGTTCAGCTTTAACCCTTTGACATGTTAAACATTTACTTACCGACTCTGCTATCTCTCTCTTCATGTTAGACCACCAAAAATGTTGGCTCAAGTCTTTATACATTTTGTACTCCCTGGATGTACAGCGAATTTAGAACTGTGGCCTTCATTCATTATTTCGTCTTTTAGTTCTTGTACTGAAGGTACACATATTCTATTTTCGTATCTCAGTACTCCATCCTTATCCACTCTAAACTTAACATTCTTTTTATGAGTCATTCCTGCCTTATACTTCTGACATTCTGTATAAGTCTCCTGTAGTTCTTTGATTCTATGCAATAAAGTCAAATTACCCTCCATGACGAATAACTTCTCGGTAGAGTTAACTGAAAATCCTACCTGGATCTCAAGTTTGTCAAACTCTTTTATCAATACTTCGTTATTGGTCATTACATTTAACTTCTCTTGGTTCTTCCGACTCAATGCGTCTGCTACGATGTTGGCTTTTCCGGGATGATATAAAATTTCACAGTCGAAATCTTTTATCAACTCTAGCCATCTCCTCTGCCTCATGTTCAACTCCTTCTGTGTGAAAATATATTTCAGACTCTTATGATCTGTATATATTTCACATTTCTCCCCGTACAAATAATACCTCCAAATTTTCAAGGCAAATACTACCGCGGCTAACTCAAGATCATGCGTAGGATACCTCTTCTCATAATCTTTGAGTTGTCTTGATGCATATGCAATCACCTTCCCATGTTGCATTAACACACAACCTAATCCCTTGTGTGATGCATCACTATAAACTACAAGGCCTCTTGTATCATCTGGTAAAGATAATACTAGTGCCATGCTTAACCGCTTCTTCAACTCTTGGAAGCTTTCTTCACATTTGTCTGTCCAGACGTACTTTACCGTCTTTCGAGTCAAATTGGTTAGCGGGGTTGCTATCTTTGAAAAATCTTGTATAAAACGCCGATAATACCCTGCTAAACCGAGAAAACTTCTTACTTCTGTTGGAGTTGTTGGTTGTTCCCAATTCACAACCGCTTCTATCTTTGCTGGACCTACCGCTATTCCATTCTTGTCAATCACATGACCCAAGAATTGGACTCGTTCCAACCAGAATTCACATTTGGAAAACTTTGCATAAAGTTGTTCCTTGCGTAATATCTCCAATACGCTCCTTAAGTATTCAGCATACTCCTCTTTTGTTCTTGAGTATACTAAAATATCGTCGATGAATACTACGACATATTTGTCCAAGCATGGTTTAAACACTCGGTTCATTAAGTCCATAAATGTTGCCGGCGCATTTGTTAATCCAAAAGACATCACAAGGAACTCATAATGTCCATAGCGTGTCCTAAACGCTGTCTTCGGCACATCTTCTTTTCTTACCTTTAATTGATGATAACCTGATCATAAGTCGATCTTTGAAAAGTGTTCGGCCCCTTTCAACTGGTCAAACAAATCATCAATTCGTGGTAAAAGATATTTGTTCTTTATGGTTAACTTATTTAGTTCTCTATAATCAATACATAACCTTAATGTTCCATCCTTCTTCTTTACAAACAACACCGGTGCTCCCCATGGTGAAACACTGGGTCATATGTACTTCTTGTCTAGGAGTTCCTGTAACTGTACAAGTAACTCTTTCAACTCTACTGGCGCCATCCTGTACGGTACCTTTGAAACGGGCGTCGTACCAGGTGCTAGATCGATAACGAACTCGATCTCCCTATCCGGAGGTAGGCCTGGTAACTCATCTGGAAACATATCCAGAAATTCTCTAACTACATGTATTTGCTCTAGCTTTACTCCTTCCTTTTGAGTATCTACTATGTATGCCAAATAGGCTGTAAAACCCTTCCTAAGAAATCTCTCTGCTTGCATTACTGTCAGACATCGAGATCGTTTAGGTGAACAACCACCGTTGAACACTACCTTTGACTTCGACACAGTCAATAGGTTTACATGCTTCCGATGACAGTTAATCATTGCATTATGATTAACCAACCAATCCATGCCTAAGATTAGATCGAATTCTCCTAATAGTATACGAATAAGGTTCACAAGAAACTTGTGTTCCTTAGTCTCTATGTTACAATTTCTATATATGGTTTTAACGGAAATTATCTCTCGATTTACAGTCTTTACGATTAAAAGGTATATCTGAATCTATTAACTGTTAGTTGGGTTTACTTCTCTATTTTCTGCCTCTACTACTAATGTATATGGTCTTCTTCAAGGTAGCATTAGGCTATATAAGTAAGAAAACTAGTATAATTACAAGTATGTAATGCACATATTGTTCAAACATAATTTGTATATTCATACAGAAGGTTTACATATTCGGCTAGTAGTTTATATAAGTACTACTAGAATTCCCAAACCAGTTTCGCAAAATTTGGGTAAAGTAGTTTAGATACTACGGTTTACATACACACTTTGGTGACCAGGTTTATCTAAAGCTTAATCTTACGATACTCATCACACAGCATACTGGATACCACCCACCTATTGATGTCGTATCCAGACTTTCCATTCTCTATGGGATAATCCTCTACTCGCTTATCCAGATCTACAAGTGTTTCACGAAATTCTTTATTAGTCCTATCAAGCCTTGCTTGGATTTGATATCTTTCTCTTTCCTTTCTTGACAATAGTGTCTGAAGTCGGATATTTAGTCATCCTTCATTCTCTAACCTTTCTTCCATATACGTTACCCTATTATTTAAGGTATGTATTTCCATCTGGGCTTGTTCTAGTAGGTTTTCCTCATCTAGGTTTCCTTCTTCTAACTCTTCTACAGATTGATTTCGAACTTCTGATATATCCTTCCATATTATCGGTTCTTCCTCATCTTCTCCTTCGTCTATAATCTAAACCTCTGCAGCGTCCTCATTAGGTTTTGTCGCTTCCGCATCATGGAATTCCAAGTTATATTGAACTTCTTGTCCTTCAGGATCACTGCCCCGCTCAAGCTCTATCACCTGTGAACCTATCTCCCCTGAACTATCTTCCCAATCTGGGTCTGCCATCCTACAAAAGAATTTTACTTGTTTAGTATTATGATGAAGCAAGTTTACACAAAATATAAGGCTTTTAAGGTTATCTTATGTGTATTAAGTATTTTACGGACTCAAAGATTATATCCTAAGGTATTTCCTAACTACCTTAGAGCTATAATCTACAGCTTTGATACCATCCTGTGACGCCCCAAATCTCTACACTCCCCTGTAGCAGATCTGGTACTCACGTGAAACTATACAACTATAAATATTCAATAAAATATGACTTCTATCTATCCAAGGTTCACAGTATCCCATAACAGATAATAGTTCTCGTCAGAACGTTATCCGTGTTTGGATACCCTCACTTGGATGTATAGATTCATATCTTGTGGATATTTCTTTCATATCAATAGTTCTTATCTATCTGACATTCACAGTATCAATGATAAGATTGTCCCTAGAACTGAGGGGCGTATTCCGGTAAAGATGGCACCTTACCGGCGCTCATTAAGTGTAACCCCAGAGCTTATAGAACTCTCAATATCATTCAAATACCCTCATTCAGATGTATAGTTCGTATAGATACTGTATTTCCTTAGTACAACTATGCTAAAGAAAGTAAAGATCAGAGTATAACACATTCGGTAAAATAAAAGATCATAATATCTTACATATCATTTGGTTCGGTTACATCATTCTCGATACTTAAGTTATTACAACAAAAGCCTTTAAAAGACTTAGAGTATTCAAAACAGTAATGAAACTAATTAACAGGTCCTTTCCCTTTATCGACCCCAGATGTGCCGGGATTACCATTTACAACTGCAAAAGAAGATATACGCAAGAATGAGCTACAAATGCTCAGCAAGTTCATTTAAAAATGTAAACACAGTGTGTTTGATTTGAAAGATCTCAGATGATGTATATAACTGAGGGTTCTGTACCGGAACCATATATTTCAATTTGTTCTGTCAGTCTTCAATGACTTAGAACCTCTTTGAATTCGGATATCTGGTAGGTGATCAGCCTCACCAATATCCTAGGAGTATGCATATCATCCTACCACATTTTTGGTCAATTTAAGTTAATTGCCAATATTGGTCAATTCATTTAATTGCCAATTTAAACCTTATTTGAAGGTTTGTCGGACCACCTTCCATCCACGGTGTCCCTTTTACTCAGTATAGATGTTGTACCAAAACAATTTGGTTTGACACAACAAATTTTAAGCTCAAATAGTCAATAAATGATTCATTTCTTAAGTTATGCTGAACAAGTAGCAATAACTTCACAATAATTGATAGCAAGACATAAATGAATTGCTTAATATAAATTGAGAAAAGTTAGGACACTTGCCTTAGCGTAGTTCGTTTTAATTTAAGACAGTTGGTCAACGTACGTAGTCTACGTATAGCTGTAGACACCCAAATTTTGCACTTCATATACTAACCCTGACAGGAGGGCAAATTCGGCAAATGAACCGGCCTGCGAGAGCAAGGGATGGACAAGTACGAGCACTCGATGCCACCGCGACGATTTACAAACCAAAACCGACGTGACAACAAGGCCGTCCGAAATGAGCATTCCCGAATGATGTGGCACGTCTTCCAGTAATTCCCGGACTGCAAAATACCAGCCTATCGGCGAGAACCGACGTCACGACACGAGAATCGAGGCATAGCATGAAAATCGAGAAAGTCAAGCCAACCAGCCGCGGATTGATCTGCGGCCAATGAGTACGCCTTTTGAAAACACGGAACTCGAAACACGGAAACCCAAAATTTAGCTGAGTGGAGGGGTGGCGGCCAGCCAGCCGCAGATCAATCTGCGGCCAACCGCAGATCCATCTGCGGCTGGCTTTGGCCAGCCTATTTCAGCTCATCCTTCATTCAGCATACAGGAGGGTGGCAGGTCGGGAGAGAAGAAGAAAATAGCAGCAGCAGCTCGGAAATAGAGAGAAAAATAGCATAATTTTGCAACAAAATAGGAGAGAAAGGAAGAAAAAAAGAGAGGATTTATACTCTTTTGATTTGATTGTATCACATATACTTCTCCTTCTATTCAAAATACACAAGTTTACATCCACTTTGACATCATTTGCAAGGTGAAAATTCCCTTATTATAGCGATTTCTATCATATACTTTGGTTAAATTAAATGTAGTTTTCATATAATTTATGGTGGACAATGAATTAGGGATCATTAGAGAGGGTTCCATCGGAACAAAATTCTTCCTAATAACTCGATGATATTCGTTTGTTGAAATTTTGGTTATTCTACGACGTTATATTGGGCGTGGTTCCTTTAGGTTGTTATTTTAGGATGTCTTGGTATTGCTAGATTATCCATATTGGTTTTCCTCTTGTAATATCCGGTTGTGGGTGTGTGGAGATTTCGGGTGTGAGCCTAGGAAAGCGACCCCATGGTCCAAATCCGATGATGGACATCTTTTGATATAATTAGTAGGAGCGATGTAATCTTCCTTGAAAGTATGTAACCGTCGGGCCTTAAAACGACGCCAAGGCGAGAATCATGTTTAAGGCCCCGTAATAGTGAAAAATATGTGTTTATGGGCGTTTGGGGGTATTTTGATGGCTCACATGCCCATAAATAGCCCCAACGTATTTTAACGCCTGATTTGATTTATGACACAAAATTGATTTCAAAGCTAAAACGATAAGATTTCCATAAAATCAATCAAATTAGGTTATTAGACTCACGAGGCTAAAAATTGGGAGTGCTAATGAATGTTGATTCCTTTTAACGAGAAGGCAAAAGAAAGATCGTGTTCAAATATCACAAGAAATGGTTTTATGAAAGTAAATGGTGGTTTTATTAAACCGTTGTGTATAGGGTTAAAGAGATCCTGGAAATTGCCTATTTGTTTTGTTTATGAAGGCAACGTATAGGTCTCGATTCCTATTTTGATGAAGGTTTAAAAACTCTTATTTTGCCAGAATGACACCTAATGAAAAATCCCACGGCTTTTGACCATTAAAATCAAACCTTTCTCATAAAGCTTTCTCGTATAAACCGAAGGACGTTTTAAAGCATTCTCAAAAGAAAACACGACCTTTCGTCAAAACTTCAAATGTTTCTTTCATACAAACTCACCACAACATTCGCCTAAACACACATAAACACACACGCACGCACACACACTTTGAGAATTAAAAGGACAGGAAAAGCATCAAGATTGCGGTAACCGTGTTTCACCGAAGTCGAGGGGTGCCTAACACCTTCCCCTCGCTTAAACAAGCCCCCGAACTTTATGAATCTCGATTCACAGACCAATTAATTCGGAGTCACATATGAGCCAGCGATTTACGAAAACGAAATTCGGATGAGTTGGTACATCCATTTTAAATATACCAACTGGCGACTCTGGTTAATTGGCTCATCACAAAAAATGATATTTCAAAACCCCGTCGACATTAATGCCGACCTTTTCCAAAAATCATCTAATAAAAGGCTAAAATTGGAAAGGGTAACAACTAGCATAAGATAGCGATTCCTCCCGGCGTCGACAACTAGCGACTCTGCTGGGGATATTAGAGGGCTTAAGCCGCGTTCAAATCTTGATGCTATCTTATCCTTCAAAAGTTCATGAATATGTGTGTGCATGCGATATTTTGATCATTTTTACTTTTGTTGTGTGAATGTGTGTTTTGTCCAATAAGTGAATGATTGAATGGGATTGCTTTACTTTAAAGTAAATCATTTGCATACGGTGAGGACGATGAATGTGAATGTATGTTGAGAGTGTACCTCCTCCTGAGGCGAACCTGTCGGTTGCTTATTACTGGACTCGAAGGGGCTGCTCCCCAGAGATGGCTCAGGAAACGCACCACCCATATCCGCTCCAATCGAAAGGATTCAGACGAGTAGATTACGAAGATATGGGAACCTTCATGCCGAAAAGCCCGCGAGAGTAACCCTAGGGTAGGTCAGCCTCTGATAAACCTAACGAAAGGGAAGCTTCTTCATACCCTTTTATCATTCAGTCAAATAAATAAATGTCATATAAATGGCATACAACTGTCATATACCTTCCCTATTGTCAAAAGAAAGTACTGACCTCCATGTTTTGTAGGGAATAGCTGGGAAGGCATAATAAGTCGTGTCTATCAATTATTATTGCAATAAGGAACTACTAACATATTGTTTTGCAGAGAAAGATTAAAAAAAAACCCAAAAAACAAAAGTTACAGCTTTAGCATGCATCCATATCCTTTCATTGCCCAGGACTAAACTTTGAACCGTTGTTTCTGTAGGATTGCTCCTCAAACGCGGTCGCAATCTAAAAGGGCCCAGGACTCTACATCTGAAATGGCTGATCTTCCACCTACTAATCCTGGTTCCATATCTCGTGAGGAATTTGATGATTTCAAGAAACAGATGTTGGAGATGGCCATAATGTTGAAGGAACAATTGCTACCTATACAGGATCCACCTAAAGAGGATCCACCCCAACCTAAGGGCGAACCCGTCGTCCCAAAGGTCATTCCTATACCTAACCGGACAGTGATTACTATCCCAGAGGAAGGAGACACTGACGACCTTCAGAAGAAAATGAAACAAATGGAGGAGACCATCCAATCTCTAAAAGGCATAGGCTCCCTAGGCAGGGTTAATTATTCAGATCTATGTGTCTTCCCCGGGACCATATACCCGGAGAAATTTAAAATTCACGAATTTGAGAAATACAATGGGAAGGGGGATCCTTATACACATCTGAAAATATACATTGGGGAGCTTGGATCTTATGCCGAAGACGAAGGTCTAAGAATGCAACTATTCCAAAAGAGCCTGACGGGAGAGGCAAGAATTTGGTATGCCCGTCTTGATAATGCCCAGATCCACAATTGGGAGGAGTTGGCCCACACCTTCTTAACAAAATATAGCTTCCAGGCACAAATGGGCCCTGATAGGTATCAAATGACGAAAATTAAGAAGCAACCAAAGGAATCTTTCAGGGATTATACACAGCGATGGAGGGGTATGGCTGCACAGGTGAATCCCCCCATGAGCGAGTCAGAGATGGTGATGACCTTCGTGGATATTCAAGAGGCACCTTATTATGAGCGGGTTATATCGGGGATTGGAAGACCTTTTGCCGAGATGATTAAACACGGAGAAATGGTGGACATGGGGTTGAAATCTGGCAAGATTCAGGATTTCACGGCTTTGGAAACAGCTGCAGAACAAATACAGAGTGGAAACTATGGCAGCACTTCCCGTAGGGTCCAAAAGAAAAAGGAAGAAGATGTTTCCCTCATCCTGCAGGGATCGTGTAGGAAGGCAGAAAACAATCCTCCAGTACAGGTACAGAGAGTGGGGCCATCCCGACAGCCTAACTTCACTGATCAGAGGGCGGATGGGCGAAGGAGATTCGAGACCACGAAAAATCGAGTATTCACCTCACTCGGGGATCCTCTTGAGCGGGTGTTAGCAGTATTAATAGCCCAGAGGAAAATAGTCGATTTAGCACCCCCGAGTGACCCGAATAGAAGAAGGTTTGACCCAAGCAAGAAATGCGCCTACCATTCAGGTTCCCCGGGTCATGATACGCAGGAATGTTGGACGCTGAAGCACAGAATTCAGAACTTGATTGACAGTGGGGAAATTGTGGTGGAACAGCCAGACTCCCGAAATGTTAAAGTCAATCCCCTGCCTAGGCATGATGGAGGGGGGGTCAATGTGGCGAAAGCCAGTGAAGCCGAGGGGCCGTCAAGGCTGAATTATGTAAAGAAAATCAATGATATGATCAACATGATAAGTGATCACGCGAGTACACGGGGAATGCCAATTAGGTTGGTGGGTGTAAGCAAAAATATCATAGAGGGGCCTGTCAAGTTAGCAGCTCTGAAGCCCCTCACCCTTACAGCAAGACCGCAGATCCCTGTCCACAGTCTGAAAACGGTACCATGGAATTATGGGGGGGTGTTAGAGGAAGCGGCCAGTTGTGCTTCTGTAACAACAAAGGGGAATCCCTTATATCTTCCTGGACGAGTCCTTGAGAGCAAAACGAAGAAAGATGAAAAGATATCCGAGGAGAAAGCCATGGAGTTCTTGAGGAGGATGGATCATCCGGAAGCAAGGGGGATCCAGATATTAAGCGAGGAGTCGACCCTGACATCAATCATGGATTTGGTGTTGTCGTCCAGTGATCACTGCAAAATTCTGGCGAAAGTCCTGGAGGAGGCATACGTTCCCAAAGAGATCAGCAAGGAAAGTTTCAGCCATCTGGTGGACCATATATTGGAAAGTAATGTAATATCATTTACAGATGATGATATCCCCAAAGAGGGAAGGGGGCATCGAAAACCGTTGCATATTGCGGTGATCTCCTCAGGTTATATTATGAATGGGGTGCTGATTGATGGGGGATCGACGTTGAATATCTGTCCCCTCAGTACATTACAGAAGATGAACATCAATCCTAAGCGCCTACGAGACAGTCATGTAGTGGTGCGAGCCTTCGACGGTTCCCGGAGGGATACAATTGGAGAGATAGATTTGCCGGTGGAAATAGGACCTTGTACTTTTGATATCTCTTTCCAAGTCCTAGATATTGCGGCAAGTTATAACCTGTTATTGGGGAGGCCATGGATACACATGGTCGGGGCAGTTCCTTCCACGCTACACCAGCAAATCAAACTTATCATCGACGGGAATCTGGTGACGATCTCGGCGGAGTGTGATGACCCTTCTCCTTCCAGGAATGGCCTGCCTGTGATTAATGTGGACGAGTCGGCGGCACCTGCCAGTTTTCAGGCGCTGGAAATCAGCACTCCCCACCACAGATGCCTGGGGGCTCCAGCCATGAAACCTAAGATCTCTCCAGAACTTACCTTTGTTGCAAAAGAAATGATGAGAATGAAATTTCAACCCGGACAAGGGTTAAGAAAGAGCGGTCAAGGAATCACTGAGCCCATTCAACTACCCCATCGGATAGGTAAAACAGGGTTGGGATATCATGAAGGCGTAGCATGGAGACACCGTCAAGGTGCAGCTCCGACTCGACTGGATGGAAAACCGGTGACTAAGGTTAACAATGAACGAGGGACTAGCAAGCCTGTGATTGGGGCATGGGATGAAGAATTAACCCTCGCAAGTGATGAGTTGACCAAGAGGGAAAGTTTCCTACAAGAGGTCGCGCAAAAGTTTGAAACCAGGTGCTATATCCCCGGACAATTAACAAGCAATGGAGAGGGGAAGGATGTTGTCACGCCACCGGGAGCCCAACAAGGTGTGCCTGTCATCGATTGGGCAGGGCTAATTATTCCTGGAGAAGGTAGGAAGAAGGACTCAGGCGATGTAGCAGTAATCATCGGGGAAGTTTCCGATGTGAAACCCCCTTTCATCCAGCGCATTTCATCTGACCTGACCATCGACAACTGGACAATGGAACCAGTGATATCCAAACAAGGGTAAAACCTGACATCAGGGTGGTAGACCCCAGAGGATGGGAGGATGAAGAAGTTCATTTTGTTGTTTTGTATTTTGCATAATTATGTCGTTTCGTCATGTTATCTGAAAATGTGATCGTTGTGGAAAATAACTTATATATGACAAATATTTTGTTTCACGTCAGGTGTACCAATTTGAGTAATCCTTGCCTAATAAACGGTCTTTCAAATTTGAATGATGACTATGATTTTGATATTGAGCTGGATTTTGATTTGATGGGCATTGAGCAAGACGAGACAGATTACGACGACGCGCCTGACGAGATCAAAGGATGGGTCGAGGATAAACCCAAACCCAACTTAGACCAAACCATCACCATAGATATTGGAACCCCTGACACACCCAAAGAGCTCAAGATAGGGACAGACCTTACCCCTAATCAGAAAGCAGAAATAACTGAGTTGCTAAGCCAGTATGAGGATGTCTTTGCCTGGTCTCATGAGGACATGATCGGATTATCCACCGACATTGTGGTACACCGGTTGCCCATCAAGGAGGGTCTCAGGCCTGTCAAGCAGAAACTAAGAAAGTTGAAACCGGAGTGGAGCTTGAAGGTGAAGGAAGAGATCATCAAACAGTTCAGGGCTGGAATCATTATGGTGTCCACTTACCTAGAATGGCTGTCTAATTTAGTCCCAGTGGCTAAGCCTGGAGGGAAGGTGAGGGTATGTGTCGATTATAGAGATCTAAACAAGGCCAGTCTCAAGGATAACTTCCCGGTGCCTTTCATACACATCCTAGTGGATAACACAGCCCAGTACGAGATGTACTCTTTTGTTGATTGCTTTGCGGGGTATCATCAGATAATGGTGGCGGAAGAAGATCGGGAAAAGACCGCGTTCATCACCCCTTGGGGCACCTTCTGCTATAGACGATTGGCTTTCGGTCTCACAAATGCGGGGGCTACTTATCAGAGAGCCATGATGGCCCTGTTCCACGACATGATGCACAAGGAGATAGAGGTCTACGTGGATGACATTATCGTGAAGTCAAGGGTAGAATCTGATCATATAACCCATCTCAAAAAGCTATTCGATCGGCTCAGGAAATATAATTTGAAGCTCAATCCAGCAAAGTGTGCTTTCGGAGTGCAGTCGGGCAAGCTCTTGGGATTCCTGGTTAGTGATCGGGGCATTGAGTTGGATCCGGCAAAGATTAAGGCCATTGTGGATATGCCGGCACCTCACATAGAGAAGGAGATAAGAGGATTCCTGGGAAGAATAAACTTCATCAGCCGCTTCATATCCCACTTGACGACTACATGCGAGCCGATTTTCAAACTATTAAGGAAGGATGCTTCCCAAGAGTGGAATGAACAATGTCAGAAAGCCTTTCAGACCATTAAAAAGTAGCTGACAGAGGCACCAGTGCTGGTACCCCCGAAGGATGGGATCCCTCTGTTTATGTATATATCGGTCAATGCCATTGCGATGGGATGCATGCTGGTACAGAAGAATGAAGCAGGTAAAGAGCAGGCCATCTATTATCTCAGTAAGAGATTTAGCCGATGTGAACAAAATTACACTCCCATCGAGAAGACCTGTTGTGCTTTGGCCTGGGCTGCAGGGAGATTACAGCACTACCTCCATGGGCATACTACGTACCTAATATCGAGGATGGATCCCCTGAAATATATCTTTGAAAGGCCCATGCTGAACTGTCGGCTATCAAGATGGCAGTTAATCTTACAACAGTTCGACATGGTATACGTAACTCAGAAAGCTATGAAAGGGCAGGGAATTGCAGATCAGTTGGCAGAAACGCCATCAGGGGGGATGGAGCCGTTAGAAACTCCTTTGTCGGGTGAAGATGTATTTTGGGTATTACACACGAAATGTGATGACGAGGGACAGTTCTGGAAGTTGTATTTTGATGGTGCCATGAATGCTGAAGGGGCAGGAGCCGGAGCCGTCTTGGTCTCTATCACCGGAGAGCAATACCCTGTGGCCACTAAATTGCAGTTCAGTAATTCGAACAACACAGCTGAGTACGAGGGATGTATATTGGGACTCCGTTTTTCCCGCGATATGGGAGTGAAAAGACTGGCAGTGTTCGGGGATTCAGAACTGGTAATCAGACAGGCGATCGGGGTGTACAACACAAAAGAGCTCCGGCTACTTCCATACCATCATTGTGTTATCCAATTGATGCGAGAGTTCGAAGATATCGCTTTCCGACATATCCCCCGGGGACGGAATGATTTTGTCGATGCATTGGCAATTCTGGCTTCCTTAATCCACGTAATCAAGAGCAGGGACATTCCACAGATTGAGATAGCAGTACAGAATGCCCCGGCATACGAGAAACATGTTGCAGTATTATCAGACGAGGTGGTTATGCCAAGACAGCCTTGGTATCACGACATAAGGGAGTACTTGAGGGATAGATCCATTCCCGACCAGGCAAGCCGAGCTGAGAGGATGAGAATTCAAAAGATGGCAATGAAGTTTTACCTGGGTGGGGATTCACTCTACAAGAGGGATGCTGGGTTGGGACTATTGCAATGCGTAGATGAGACACAGGCCCAAAAGATTATGGGCGAAATACATGGTGGAGTGTGCGGGCCACACATGAGTGGGCCGATGCTGGCCAAGAAGATCTTGAGAACGGGGCATTATTGGTTAACACTGAAAGCCGACTGCGATGATCATGTCAAACGGTGTTATCAATGCCAGGCGCACGGTAATGTGATCCATACGCCTCCCAACGAACTGCACTGTATGACCTCCTCTTGGCCCTTCTCAATGTAGGGAATGGATGTAATCGGACCAATAGAGCCCAAAGCAAGCAACGGACACCGATTCATTTTCGTCATGATCGATTACTTCACTAAATGGGTAGAAGCAGCTTCTTTCCCCAAAGTAACTCAGGAGATCATCGTCGGCTTCATCAGGAATAATGTCATTTGTCGATACGGGCAACCTGAGGTTTTGGTCTCCGACAATGCCAAGAATTTGAACAACGCCCTCATGAAGGGATTATGCGACCAGTTTAAGATCAAACACCTCAATTCTGTCATTTACCGTCCTAAGATGAATGGGGCAGTGGAGGCTGCAAACAAGAATATCAAGAAGATCATGGCGAAAATGTCTGCTAATCATCGGGGATGGCCGGATCTGCTACCCCTCACCCTGCTGGCATACAGAACGTCAACGCGTACTTCTACAGGGGCAACCCCTTACGCTTTGATATATGGAATGGAAGCTGTTCTGCCAGTAGAGGTTGAGATGGCGTCCCTCAGAATATTGATCAATGCTCAGATAAGCGAGGAGGATTGGATGCAAAGTCGATACGACCAATTGGCCCTAATTGATGAAAGGAGGGTGGCTGCTATTTGGCACGGTCAATTATATCAACAAAGGATCTCTCGATCATACGACAAAAGGATAAGACCTCGAAAGTTCAAGGAAAATGACCGAGTGCTAAAAAGAATCATGCCTTGTCAAGACGAAGCCAAGGGGAAGTTTGCCCCGAATTGGGAAGGACCTTTTGTGATTAAGAAAGTGCTATCCGGAGGAGCCCTCATATTGCAAGAAATGGATGGTGAGGTATTTCCGCAGCCCCTCAATTCCGACTCGGTGCAGCAGTTCTACGCTTGAATCATCAGTTCCCTTTTTTCTTTGAGGAACGAACTACGTAGGACCTGATCTCCTAACTAGTGGGGGTACGTAGGCAGCCATCATGGCACGGTCCGATTCCTTAAAAATAATACTTTCCCTAAACAAAACCAATTCCCAACAGCCAGATAAACCTTCCTACACCCTCAAAACCTTCCCGAAACCAGCCGATTAATCAGCTTCATCTCAGATGACATAACCCTGATCCAACCAAAACAGTTAGCAAAAATCTAAGACCCAGTCCGATGAAATCAACAGGGGTACGGCAATATCTGTCAGATCTCCATCAAGACTTGAGAAGAGAAAGAAAGAGAAATGTCAAAATCATGGTCAGCTGGATAAAATGAGGATCCAAGGAAAGGCAACGATACGACAAAAAGGGAAATTGACTAAAATTAATGCATGTCTGTATATATAAGTCATTTTGTTACAAGATTTCTCTTTCGATAACCGATGAAACTGACATACTCTATGCAGGAAATAAAATAATCTACAAATCTAAAACTAGCTGAAGCAGGATGGATAAAGTGGTGGATAGATCTGAAGCATCAGCATCCCCTACAATCTGCTGCCCCATCATGTCGATGCGGTCCAATAAAGCAGTGGCTCGGCTGACAGTCCCAGAATGAGCATCTATAACTGCCCTGGTCTGAAATACAATGGCGTCTCTGTCAGCAATGGCCGCATCTTTAGCCAGAATGGCATCATATCTTTCAACAAGAGCGTCATCCCTCTCAGCTTCAGTAGTAATCAAGGCTAGGCGGAGTCGGGTATCCTCAGTAACCTGACTAGGGGTAGAATCGGCTGAGATGGAATGATCTGTGGTATCATCCGGGAAAATCACTCCAGAGTCATCAATAGCCCCAGTCTGACTCAAACCAACCGGATCCGAGTCTCCGCGCAACTACTGCACGTAAGCAAATGTCTGGATGTGGCAGCTCTCACTGTATTCGGCAAAGATCCTGCGAGACCAAAGATCGTATACCCGCAGTAGATCCCTCTCTGTCTGGGATGATATAACGAATCGGTAGGCGGCTGCGCCCGTGAAAGGGTGAAAATCCTGTGCCTGATCAAACTACCCTGTAACCGCCAAGGGATGATAGGTCGTCACGCCTCTCAAGACAGCAATAGGGATGAAATCCTGGTTGGGCACGTGAGTCAAGAAGCTCATAAAGGAGCAATAACCCGAGTAGATCAGGAGATTAAAAGGATCCGCAATAACCGACAAGAATTCTACCTAGGAAGCCGCATCAGTACAGCTCACAGGACGAAACGAAAACTGCGTGGCTATGTCATGGCTGAAGCAAAACCCTTGGCGACGGAAATGGCCGATGGGACTGAGATGACTCACGAACCACACATACAATAAGGTCGAGCTCCCTCTGAATACTCTGCCTCGGAAAGACTGACAATATGAGGCTGACATGTAAGTATCGGCCAATATCATGGGAAGAACGGTGTGATCCTCCTAAAGGGCTCTGACGGCCGTGACAACTCGCATATCCAATTGATCGGGTCCGGCTGGCAAGTACAAAATTGAAATGACACGGGCCATCAAAACGTCTACTCTCAAAGCGCCCCAGCGCTCCCCGGACACAGAAAAATCACCGAAGAATAGACGAAAACTGTCGGGTGAGCCGAATCGATCAATCAAGAAATGAAGAGGAACCAGATGGTCTGATGTGATCACCGATAACAAGACTGTCCTCCGCAAACCAGTGAAAGTCAAGAACTGACGGCGCATGGAACCAGCTGTAACCCTGGCACAAGGACCATCCAAAGGCAAGCCGGTAAAGCGAGCATACTCCTCGAGAGTGGGGGTCAGCTCTACTGTCCCTAATCTGAACACCTGACGGGCAGGGGCCCAATAGCTCAAAATACCCTCCACAAAGCCCGCTGGCACCTGAAAGGATAATAAGTACCAAGAATGTCCCAAAAGACCATCTGCGATAACCCTGTCGGCCGGCGATGAACTGTCCAACCAGCGGAGGAGACTGCCGACCAACACTATGGGAGGAAGGGGATCCAAACGTACCACGGCATCTGTTGACGACATCTGTGAAAAATAGTATCAAAAAGACTGTACAGGGGCCATTCTCTATCCATGAACAAAAATAAAAGCATGCATCATACAGTTAATAATAAAGCAATTGAACGGTCATAATGATAAAAAAAAACTGTGCATAAATAAACAAATGAGTTCAATACATAGTGCATGAAATAATAATAATAAACATCTAAAAGGTCCAGGTACAAAAAGCCCTATCCTAGCCTGATCTAGTCAAAGGTGAGATCATCTAAGAAGGCGGGATCCTCGAACTGATCCCCTGGAGTCGTCGATGACGGAGGCCCAAAGTTCATGTCCGGGATATATGGCGGTACTAGAGCATCAGACGAGCTCGGGCCTGTGTCAAAACCCGTACTATCAGGATCATATGCATAGGCATCCTCTGGAGTCCGACCTAGCACCCGAAGATACAACGATAGCTGTTCCACCTGGCGGGTCAAAGTGTCAATCTGCTCAGCATGAGTGGGACTCCGAACGCAGGCAGCCCAATCGGTCATCATCACCGAGCCGGGAACCATGTCTCCAAGAAAGAATGTGGCCCGAGTCTGAGGACCGATGGTGCGGGGCACCCACCAAATGCGAAAGGCCTCGCTCGTACTAGGACCCGAAGATAGTGTCTGGCCATCCTCCCCCGCGAGCATAATCTCCGAAGGCTGAGAATCCAATGGCCAGGAGGTAGTGAAAGGAAGGGAGTGCGGGATGCGGATCTCTCCAGTGACGCATCTGAATGCGTGCTCTCCCAGATACATCACCCAGCCCCCGACACTCTGCAAAGTAAGGCGGCGGGTGGAAAGTGCGAACTCCGGGCCGGAAGGATATCCATCGGTGAACCCCACAGCCAAATGCTCAGAAAGATAGGGAGTCCAGACGACCTCCGCAGCGGTGATCAGCTCCAGCTGAATGCGGCAATGGGCAAAGCTGCCAGACACTGGGACCTCCTCCAGAGTGTTGTGATGCCACCGACGACCCCTGGGGTAGGTATCGAGACCGAGGGTCGTGATAGGCCTCAGGCATAGAAGACGCTCGTAGGCCCAGAACTGTGAACAGAAACAGGGCAGGGCATGAGTAACCGTCAAATGCAGAAAAGAAAAATGAAATGAAGGGAAGTACAGTAAGAGAAGAGGAAGAGAAGGCTCACCAGTAGAAAGTGGTAGAATCCGAGCCAAGCATCTGTCTGTCCCTCCGAGCATAGACGAAGACCGTGGAGGAAGTAGGCAAAGGTGAAGGAACCCCAATCATAGTCGCCGATCCGGTCTACATCTCTGACAGCTCCGACGAAGCTGAAATGAATGGTAGAGGAGTTGTTCCCTAAGAAATAACCCCTCATAATGGTCAGGAACAGACGTCGGAGCAGAATATCACGAGTGGCTCGATCCGCTGGGAATGGCGTCGCATATATGCCCCCGACAACGTCAACAGCGAAAGCGCCGGACCGAATACTGCGGGCCTTGAAGACCCGGTCCTCGGCAGCGAAGCCCAATAAAGCTCAAACCTCCGCTGAAGTGATATCAAGATCCAGAGGGACACGGGATCCGGTGAACTCTATACCCGTGATGTATCTCCAATCCCAGGGAGTCAGCACGACCTCACAGTCCAAAAAGTGAAGGGACTGGGTCTGGTGGAACCATTGCTCGGATAAAGCCCTCATATAACCCCAGGGGCACTGACGGGGAATGATGGTGAAGAAATGACGAAAACCCCAAGCATCCACCACTGCGCGGTAATCGATGTGCAAAGCCGTGTAGAGGGAGTAAATGTTAAACCAGTTATCCCTCGGCTGAGTAAACTCGGGCACCTGTGGCAATCACCAATGGGTTAGTCCAGATACGAACGAAAATTGAGAAATTGAGAATAAATTCATAGTAGAATTGAATATACCTCATTAGCAACGAGAGATGCTGAGGGGTGACGGCTGAGATCCCGACCCAATAGATCGGGTATCTGCACAGAGGCGCCAGACAGGGCGCGATGAGGAGATGGAGCTGGTGTGCTGGAGGATGGCCCCTCTACCGCAACGTCCGGAAGAGCAGCCTCCTCAATATCGGGGTGATCGGGCCGGATGACAGCCTCCATCAGTCGGCGAGCCTGGCGGGTCCGGGGCAAAGCAGGAACGGGTGCAACCCTACGGCGGCGAACGCCCGAGGTCCGAGACGCGGTGGAGCTACTAGGAGTGTCAGGATCCATAGCTGGAATAGAACAGGCGAATAGGAAGGTAAATTCTATTTGAATTATGTCACAAACATTCTAATTTCCTATCATCATCATAGAATTAATGCAGCATGATGCACATTTACTATATGAAAAAAAAAATCGGCAGAGTTTCGTCTATAAAATGGGTGTCCCATGCATAGCCAAGCATGTTTTTCAATTAACCCAAGCCACAACAGATCAAAATTGCATTTATATGGATAATTGCAACATGAAAAGACCCTAATGCATGATTTTCTTCCAAAAAGAAACAACAAGTATGGGGGACCGCATCATGAGCATAAAATATGACTTGCACAGTTCATACATAACATATACATACAATAATACATGACATGGCATTTCAAAGCATACATTTATATCTCTAAACATGCAAAAATAGCAAATGTATAGCAAAACATTGACGAAATAGGAAAACAATCGGTCAAAGTGTTACCTGTAGCGCGTAGATCGATCTAACCGGAGCAGTTTTTGCAAAAAGATTGAAAAATTCGGCAAAAGGGACGTGCAAAGGTGTGAAAATCGCGTGGGGTACGAATGAAAGTAACAGATCTGGGAAGCGGCTGGCCGCTTATAGCCCCGATCTTGGCCGCAGATTAAGCAAGCCGCAGATCCATCTGCGGCTGGGCCCAGTGGCTCCCCCTTGTCCATTGCAAGCTTAATCGATTCTAAGGCCTGTTTGACTCATAATATGGTAATAAAATGCAAGATTTTGATGAATCGGGTGTCGAACACGACTTCTCAATTCAACCGAGCGACCGGATACGAGACCCGGCACTCACAAGACGATCGACCGAATACGAGACCCGGCGATTACGAGATGGGTGACCGGATACGAGACCCGGCCCCGACGAGACGATCGACCGGATACGAGACCCGGCGATTACGAGATGGGTGACCGGATACGAGACCCGGCCCCGATGAGACGATAGACCGGATACGAGACCCGGCGATTACGAGATGGGTGACCGGATACGAGACCCGGCCCCGACGAGACGATCGACCGGATACGAGACCCGGCGATTACGAAAGGGGTGACCGGATACGAGACCCGGCCCCGACGAGATAATCGACCGGATACGAGACCCGGCGATTACAAGATGGGTGACCGGATACGAGACCCGGCCCCGACAAGACGATCGACCGGATACGAGACCCGGCGATTACGAGATGGGTGACCGGATACGAGACCCGGCCCCGGCGAGACAATCGACCGGATACGAGACCCGACGATTATGATATGGGTGACCGGATACGAGACCCGACCCCGACAAGACGATCGACCGGATACGAGACCCGGTGATTACGAGATGGTCGACCGGATACGAGACCCAGCGATTACGAGATGGGTGACCGGATACGAGACCCGGCCCCGACGAGACAATCAACCGGATACGAGACCCGGCGATTATGATATGGGTGACCGGATACGAGACCCGGCCCTGACAAGACAATCGACCGGATACGAGACCCGGCGGTTACGAGATAGGTGACCGAATACGAGACCCGACCCCGACAAGACAATCGACCGGATACGAGACCCGACGGTTACGAGATGGGTGATCGGATACGAGACTCGGCCCCGAGAAGACAATCAACCGAATATGAGACCCGGTGGTTACGAGATGGGTGAACGGATACGAGACCCGGCCCCGACAAGACAATCGACCGGATACGAGACCCGGCGATTACGAGATGGGTGACCAAATACGAGACCCGGCCCCGAGAAGACAATCGACCGGATACGAGACCTGGTGATTACGAGATGGGTGACCGGATACGAGACCCGGCCCCGACGAGACGATCAACCGGATACGAGACCCGGCGATCACGAGACTGGCGACCGGATACGAGACCCGGCGCAAACGAGACGATTAGATTGGAAGACTGAACCCGACGACTAACAATGCGACCAGGGATTGAGGCATTAACACTGTTACGAATGTTTTGCATGCATTACATTCTGTGTTGCATCATAAGCTACATGTGTTGCATCATATCTGTATTGTCATTCTTGTGCACTGTCATTCATGCATCGGGTGTCTATTTCTTTATCATGTTCATTTCATTTAACATTTCATAAACATGATAAAGAGGGGCAGCTGTAGACACCCAAATTTTGCACTTCGTATACTAACCATGACATGAGGGCAAATTCGGTAAATGAACCGACCTGCGAGAGCAAGGGACGGACAAGTACGAGCGCTCGACGCCACCGTGACGATTTGCAAACCAAAATCGACGTGACAATAAGGCCGTCCGAAATGAGCATTCCCCAATGATGTGGCACGTCTTCCAGTAATTCTCGGACTGCAAAATACCAGGCTGTCGGCGAGAACCGACGTCACGACACGAGAATCGAGGCGTAGCACGAAAATCGAGAAAGTCAAGCCAGCCAGCCGCGGATTGATCTGAGGCCAATGAGTGCGCCTTTTGAAAACACGGAACTCGAAACACGGAAACCCAAAATTCAGCTAAGTGGAGGGGTGGCGGCCAGCCAGCCGCAGATGGATCTGCGGCCTGCGGCTGGCTTTGGCCAGCCTATTTCAGCTCATCCTTCATTCAACATACAGGAGGTTGGCAGATCGGGAGAGAAGAAGAAAATAGCAGCAGCAGCTCAAAAATAGAGAGAAAAATAGCATAATTTTGCAACAAAATAGGAGAGAAAGGAAGAAAAAAGAGAGGATTTATACTCTTTTGATTTGATTGTATCACATATACTTCTCCTTCTATTCAAAATACACAAGTTTACATCCACTTTGACATCATTTGCACGGTAAAAATTCCCTTATTATAGCGATTTCTATCATATACTTTGGTTAAATTAAATGTAGTTTTCATATAATTTATGGTGGACAATGAATTAGGGATTATTAGAGAGGGTTCCATCGGAACAAAATTCTTCCTAATAACCCGATGATATTCGTTTGTTGAAATTTTGGTTATTCTACGACGTTATATTGGGTGTGGTTCCTTTAGGTTGTTATTTTAGGATGTCTTGGTATTGTTAGATTATCCGTGTTGGTTTTCCTCTTGTAATATCCGGTTGTGGGTGTGTGGAGATTTCGGGTGTGAGCCTAGGAAAGCGACCCCGTGGAACAAATCCGATGATGGACATCTTTTGATATAATTAGTAGGAGCGATGTATTCTTCCTTGAAAGTATGTAACCGTCGGGCCATAAAACGACGCCAAGGCGAGAATCGTGTTTAAGGCCCCGTAATAGTGAAAAATATGTGTTTGTGGGCGTTTGGGGGTATTTTGATGGCTCACATGCCCATAAATAGCCCTAACGCATTTTAACGCCTGATTTGATTTATGACACAAAATTGATTTCAAAGCTAAAACGATAAGATTTCCATAAAATCAATCAAATTAGGTTATTAGACTCACGAGGCTAAAAATTGGGAGTGCTAATGAATGTTGATTCCTTTTAACGAGAAGGCAAAAGAAAGATCGTGTTCAAATATCACAAGAAATGGTTTTATGAAAGTAAATGGTGGTTTTATTAAACCGTTGTGCATATGGTTAAAGAGATCCTGGAAATTGCCTATTTGTTTTGTTTATGAAGGCAACGTATAGGTCTCGATTCCTATTTTGATGAAGGTTTAAAAACTCTTATTTTGTCAGAATGACACCTAATGAAAAATCCCACGGCTTTTGACCATTAAAATCAAACCTTTCTCATAAAGCTTTCTCGTATAAACCGAAGGACGTTTTAAAGCATTCTCAAAAGAAAACACGACCTTTCGTCAAAACTTCAAATGTTTCTTTCATACAAACTCACCACAACATTCGCCTAAACACACATACACACACACGCACGCACACACACTTTGAGAATTAAAAGGACAGGAAAAGCATCAAGATTGCGGTAACCGTGTTTCACCGAAGTCAAGGGGTGCCTAACACCTTCCCCTCGCTTAAACAAGCCCCCGAACTTTATGAATCTCGATTCGCAGACCAATTAATTCGGAGTCACATATGAGCCAGCGATTTACGAAAACGAAATTCGGATGAGTTGGTACATCCATTTTAAATATACCAACTGGCGACTCTGGTTAATTGGCTCATCATAAAAAACGATATTTCAAAACCCCGTCGACATTAATGCCGACCTTTTCCAAAAATCATCTAATAAAAAGGCTAAAATTGGAAAGGGTAACAACTAGCATAAGATAGCGATTCCTCCCGGCGTCGACAATACCAATAATAAGCGTTAGCACGTATATAATCATGTATTACGCTAATCTAGGCAAGTTTTATTTAAGGTTCGACGTCGATTCGGTATCTCGGTTGCGTCCTTAATCAATTAAACACATAGGTTGTTCGATAAAACTTCATTTGGAAGCTTAATTATTAGTATAAAGAATTTACTTATTATTTATAACATTTTTAGAAGCTTGGTATTATTTTTAAATAATTTTCAGAAGCTTGGTAGTATTTTTAAATAATTTTACAAGTTTAGAAATATTTTTAAATGATTTAATTATCATTTAGAATAATTTTAAAACATTTAATATGTTATTTAAATAATTTATTTGTCATTTAGAACATTTTAAAATATTATTTAAATGATTTATTTATCATTTATAATATTTTTAGAAAGATAGAATATTATTTAAATGATTTATTTTATCATTAATAGTATTTTTAGAATTTATTTTATCATTATAATAATTTAATTATTACTTATAATAATTTTCAAAACTTAATTTAATATTTAAATGATTTAATTATCATTTAAAGAAATTTTTAATTACTTAATATATTATTTAAATGATTTATTTATCATTAATAATATTTAAATATTTAATATTTTATTTAATTATTATATATATTAATTTTATTTACCTTAATATCATTTTTAAATAATTAATATAATTATTAAATGATTTAATATCATTTTTAAATAATTAATGTAATTATTAAATGATTTATTATAATTATTATTATTATTTAATTAAATTAAATAATAATTCAAAAATATATAAAAATATTAAAAATAAATTTTTATAATTAAAAATGAATTTTCGGATATAATTATTAATTATTTAATAATTATTTATTATTTTATAATTTATTTAATTAATTTTTATTTTATTTTTATTAAAAATCCGTCGCTAAAGGGGTTTAGCGACGGTCTGCATGTGTGCATAGTTATCTGGGTTTGGCTATGAATTTTGTCGCTAAAGGTGTTCTTCATGAAGAACACTTGGTCAATGTCCAACACTGACTTTTGACCTCAAATTAATTCCAACTTGGTTGTTGTTTGTTCTTGATTTTTGTTTGTTGTTATAGCCAACATGGCAGTGTATAACGACATGTTAAATTTGAGATCAAACAACATCACATGTGTGAGATTTGATCCGGTCAAACTAGGCCATTCAACTGTTCTTGAGTTTTCTGGGTTACCCAGAAAACTCATGCAGTCATAATGGTCAACGCTATTTGACCATTAATTCCGTTCAATTGATTGTTTGTTTGGGTGTTTTAATGGTTCAAGATTCTAGTTTACATAGCATACAACAACTCTAAGCAAGGAAATTACACAAAACAATTCATTTAGACCAAATATGGGCAGCATGAACTTCTGACAAACCTTGTCAGAGTTCTTCAAAGATTTTTGGGTTGCCCAGAAATTGCAAAAATCAGAACGGTCAAAGGACTTTGACCACTTATAGCTTCCTACTGTGAAATAATTTTGAACTTCTATCAATTGGATATTAAAGTTAACATGGCATACTATTGATTAATGCTTTAAAACACATCAAACAACCCTTTTAAGCCGATCAAAAGCTCTGACAAAATAGCTTGTCAGACTATTCTTGACTGCCAAGAACAGTTTGAATTTTTGATCAAATTCGACCCTTTAAACGTTATGGTTACTTGTTTAACCAACCCAGATCGTCATATAACATGTTTATACATAATCCTAAACATCAAAAACACAAAATTTTTACAGGCTTGATGATCAAACATAAATTACGGTTTTATGTACCTTTTTCTTCAAATTTTGATTTCTGGCTTTTGATTCTGAACTTGTGATTGCAGAGGCTGGTTTAGGTATGTTTATAAGTGTATAAGCTTTGTAACATTCGTAGGTTGAATGATCAGAACCTCTTTCTATTTATAGGAACTTGAATTAGGGTTTCCTAAGCTTTATTTTCCATTTTTGCCCTCAAAATATCTAACCAAGTTACTTGTGCTAGTTGATATCTGATCATATTGACCTACTTAAGCTAGATATTTATAAATATCTGATTTTGATGTTCTTATCCTATTTTGATTGGTTTAAACTTTTATTTTTGAATTATTTACTTACTAATTAAACCTAGATTCTTGCTAATCATGATTAGGGTGTTTAATCATGTTTAGTAACACTTTAATTAAGTTAATATATCATAATTAAAGTTTATCATTTCATAATATCAAATCAAATTAGGGTTCTAAATTCCACAATTAGGGTTTTAATCTTTCGTTTAGGGTTTAATTTAATCTTAATGATTCATAATTAATATTATGATTCATTATTTAGAATCTAATTGTATTAATTAAGATTCTAGTATTGCAATTAGGGTTTTAATCGATCAATTCGGACAACTTATTACCAATTAGGGTTTTTCAAATTAGGGTTTCTGTTTCAGTTTATTATTCTAACCCTAATTAACTTATTTTAGATTTTTATCAGTTAATATAATATTATATTAACTCCGAAGCACGACACAGTAGCTTACAAAAATAATTTGTCGAGACGCTTCTCGGTGAATTCGCCGGAAGCACGACAAATCATTTTGTCCGATTAAGCACGACACAGCTACTTGGCGAATTTTTTTTTTATTTGACCTAATTGTTTAATAAAATACACAATCACATATTACAAAGTCAGATCATGAAATTTTATTTATTAAACACATAATTTACATATATAGATCTTATTAGGGTTCGGAATATTACAGGGGTAGTGAATTGTTTAAGTTTGGGGAAAAAGTATGGTTCAAATGAAAAGAAAGAAAAAGATGTTATGCTTCCTAGAGCTAAGAAATTTGGTGGAGTGAATTGAGCTTAAAAGTGTACTCCTTGATAATAATTAAGACGAGATGGAGCGTAAAACGCACTCGTCATGCATATGAGAAGGAGCGTAAAACGCACTCACTTTGAAAAATATGGCAATACTCTAGGAGAAATAGCAGAAAATTAGATTAAACTAAACTCTCTTGATTTGAACAATGAGTACCCTAGCTGAGATTATTGTTGTGATATGTCCTATAGATTGATGACTTTTCCGTACCATGTGTTCGTGATATAGTCTTTTTAAGGTCTGATTGATTTGGTGGAGATTGCACACACACACACACACTATGGGATTGTAACTATTGTGAATTGATGACTGAGTGGTTGACAAGTTTATGCAGGTTTAAATGTTGTAAGTTATTGCATGATCTTGGAAGTTATGAATTGATTCATGATTATCTTAGGAGTAGGATGCATGTTCTTAATTTTTGGGATTTATTTATTGTTTTGAGTTTTGCTTGAGGACAAGCAAATATTTAAGTTTAGGGGTATTTGATGAGTAGATTTTATATCTATTAATTGGGTATGTTTGACTTGAGTATTTTGCTTTTCTTAAGAGTTTTTAGTAGTATTTTAGTGCATTTTAGTAGTTTTTGTGAATAATTGATTTCAGCCTGTGATTGTGTAAATAACGGAGATTATTGCAAGTTTAGCTTGGACTTGTTACTACAGGTGATAATGATCGTTTGGCGAAAGTTAAAAACGAGAGAACAAGTATTAGTAGCTGCAATTCTTGAGGAAGATTGGCCAAAACAGATGAACAAAGGAGAATTAAATATGGCTAGGGTTTTGGAGCCGCGACGCTCAAAGGTGAAAGCCAAGGCGAGCGGATAAATGATCAAGGGTCGCGACGCACTAAACCAAGAGCCGCTGCGCATGAAATACAAAGGACCGGAGTCGTGGCGCATGAACTCAAGAGCCGCGGCGCTCGGACGCGGAATGACGCGTGCGTGTAGCCACGCGCCCGGTGGATTTGTCTCCTTTGGCTAAATATTTGGTTTTATTTATACTTATCTTATATGGGTTGGAACTTACGAGTAGTTAGGAACAGACTAATAAATAAGGTTTTCATTTATTCATTTTGGAGAACATATACGCAGACGCAGATTTAGGTATTCAGAGATATTATTTCAGTACGTAGAAAATAAGGGTTTGATTAGAGCTTTATTCCAGAGGAGAACTAAGGCTTAGGAGTTAGATCAGATTCGACAGAGTTTATTTCTTCTCTCTTATTTCTTTATTTGTAATCTAGAATGGGTTCTAATAAATTATTGATGTTCTTTACTTTTATTATGAACTAACTCTTTTAGTTAAGGATTCAATGGAACCCGATGATGATTTTTATTTAATATTTAGTAATTCTTTTTATTCAAGTTGATTATGGATTGAATTGTTTATTATATTTTGTTTTACTTGTATAATTGCCTGATCAACAATTATTAGATGGACTTAGATGACATTTGACAATGGAATTTAGGTTAAGATCTAAATATAATAACTTGTGATTAGTAATTCTTTTCAGTAATAAAGATTGCTGATTGAATAGTAATTTTGTGGACGGGATAGGAATTTACCCGAATACCGCAAGCAACTGTTGGAAAATGAATCTTAATGAATTTGTTATTATTGTTTCTCATAGAAATATGGAGAAATTGATAATAATAGGTATGCTTTATAATTATTCGAAAGGTAGTTATAATAATTATTAGTGATTTTCCGTTGACAAATCTGATTAGTCAATTTAATAGAAGAATAATAGTATTACTTAAATAATTCATCGGGAGAAATTGATTCCTTAACCTCTTTATTCATTGATTTAATATTTTAGTAGTTGATTGTTTAGTTAATTCACTCATTTGACATCTTAATTACATAGATTAAATTAATTGATGCATTATTAGTGTTTAGAATTATTTAGGTTATATTCGCTCCTCGTGGGTTCGACACTCTACTTTCACTTTATTACTTGATTGACCGTGTATACTTGCACGTAAAAATTGCTAGTATAGATTTAGCCCATCATAAACTCTTCCAGAACTTTGATGTAAAAGGTGGATCTCGGTCCAAATCAATTGACACAGGAACACTGTGCCTCGAAACAACTTCTTTGATGTATAGTTTCGCCAACTGATCTAAGTTAAACCGAATTTTGATCGGCAATAAATGTGTGGACTTCGTCAGTCGATCTACAACAACCCATATCGCGTCATAACCTTTCTGTGTAGTTGGAAGACCTACCACAAAATCCATCGTAATATGCTCCCATTTTCATTCCAGTATCTCCAACGGCTGCAACAACCCACTCGGTCTTTGATGTTCTACTTTGACTTTCTGACAAGTTAAACATTTTGCAACATATTCAGCAACCTAGTGTTTCATATTTGGCCACCAGTAATGCTGGCGAAGATCTCGATACATTTTCGTGCTTCCTGGGTGAATTGAATACCTCGAGCTATGAACTTCATTTAATATCTCCTCTCTGACTTTCAGTACCGGTGGAACTCAAATTCTTCCCTCAAATCTTAGCAACCCTTCGGTATCGATTTTGAATTTAACCTCTTCCCCTTCAAGCACCCTTTTTCCTTATTTTATCACACTCCTCATCCTGAAGTTGTGCTTCTTTCATTTTGTCCACTAAGATTGGTCGCACCCCCACTTGAAATAATTTTTCCTCCGACTCCTTTGGATATTTTACCTCCAACTCTAGTTTGGCCATCTCTGATACAAGCTTATCCTGAGCAGTCAACAATGACAATCTCTCTCGACCCTTCCTGCTTAAAGCGTCGGCAACGACATTCGCCTTTCCTGGATGGTAAAGGATTTTACAATCATAATCCTTAATTAACTTCAACTATCGTTTCTGATGCATATTCAAATCCTTCTATGTGAAAATATATTTCAAACTCTTATGGTCCGTATATATTTCACATTTTCTCCATAGAGATAATGCCTCCAAATTTTTAGAGCAAAAACTACGACAGTGTTGCCTCTTTTTAAGTCTTTAATGAAAGAGCTCTAACTCGTGCAAGTGTACACGGTCAACAAGTAATACAGAGTAAGTAGAGTATCGTCCCACAGAGAAAAGATTAAATTAATTCACTATGCATCAGTTCTATCACTATACTTATTTGCCTAAACTATTGACTTACTTTTGGTGACAAAATTATTTCTATATCAATTAATAACTAACTATGCAAATACTAACGGAATATATCAAGCCTGGAATTAATGGGATCCTAACTTCATTTAATAGTTCATCTAATTACCACTATCATGCTAGTAAGTTCACATATCACAGAAAAGTAGCCAAGGACACTAAAATAGACATAACCATTTGTCAATGCATTATGACCTACTTACATAATATCCATACTTGATAGACACCATGTAATCACCACTATAACCAAAGTCACTATATTTCTATGTGAAATTATAATTATATTGATTTTAAGCACAAGCCCTTATTCTAGCTCCTACGGTGAAACAGTATATTTCTATCTGATTCACAAAATATTAAGCTATCCAATTAAGCCTCATATTCGCAAGTTATCATGGTTACAATCCATACTTATATGTTATTTTCCAATTCCATATAAGTACTGAAATCGAATGGTGATCAAGCATTCATACGTGCAAAACAATCATGATAAAAGTTCCTTATGATATGCCAGACAATCTAACAATCAAACTTATAATTAGACTATATATTAAAATCCGTTAGAATCCCATAATGGAGATTAGTTCATGTCTGAACCAAAAGCCATTATGGGATCAAATCTACACATGGAAAATAAACAATCAATTGAATAAAGAAGAAGTAGATTGATCAAACCCAATTGTGAATAAATTCCAAAGTAAGCTTAAACCCACATCAAAATCCAGTGCTTGAACAAAAGTAATCCACAGAATATCTCCCTGTTCTCTCTCAAAAGTAAAGTAGATTAAAATAATAAAAGTCTCCAAGTTCCTTCTTAGGGTTTCCTTCTCACTATCTGATCAGTATTGACTAGAATCCTCTTCCGAATTGGCTTCTTCTTTTCCTTTCCAGCTGAACTTTGGCACCCAAAATCGTGAACTAGCGCCTCTGGCTCTAGCTCAGTACTAGTCCAAGCACTTCTGGCGCTAGCCCTTGTCTAGGAATTTACAAAAATGCCACCAAGTGTATTTTAAGCTCCAAATTTACCCTTTTGCCTCTCTAGCTCCAACCTATAATAAATAAACACAAAAACAAATAAAATAATACTAAAAACACTTAAAGACCACAATAATTAAGTCTAACAATACCTGATTCGTAGGTATAAAACCCACTCATCAAATACCCCCAAACTTAACCAATTACTTGTCCCCAAGCAATGCAATGATGCAAATGCAAACAAACTATCATGCCTACGAATCAAACAATCAACCAACACAGTATCCAACATCAGGCCTCAAAGATATCATACGTACTTAAGTAGAATCTCTAACCAATGCAAAGTTTCTAACTCTAACCAATTAGTTAAGTTACACCTGTCATCACCCATGTCGTGCGTGTGTGTATATCAACCATTTTAATCAATTACAATTCAAATCCATCACATAATTGACTTCTTAGAAGAAAACTTTCAGTTGTAACTCAATTCAACCTGTGAATACAACCAATTCAACTGATTCAAGCAATCACTAAGCATAGGGGTACCACTAAGGTTATTTGACACATTTAGACCCTTTTTAAACCCTTCCCCAGGAATTTTAAAACAATTTTTTTTTAGTGAGTGCATTTTATGCTCCATCTCACTTTCCTTTGAACGAGTGTGTTTTACACTCCATCTCGTTCCATGTGTTTATGAGTGAGTGCGTTTTACGCTTCATCTCAACCCACCACATGATCCATTCTTTAATTGGGAAAGGTTCAAAATTTTCAAATTTCTCTTCTTCTTTTTTTCACACCCCAAGATTCCCCCAAACTTAGATTCTTGCCTGTTTTTTATTTAATGGACGTTTCACCGATATTATCAAGTTTTAACCCAAATCTTCCACCAGAAGAAAATTATGCAACAACTTGAATTAAATTGATCAAAACAATTGATTATGTGCTTTTCTTGCTAACAAAAGTTTCAGACAAGTTAAACTTCACTTCCTAATCAAAGTCATCACTAAGCACTAGTTTTCAATTCTTCTCAAGTTAAAACCATGAAACCAGTCTTATCATTGGCCACATTAGATACTATATCGATTTATGCTTAATTCATGAAACTAAATGCATCAAATGCTGAACACAACCTAAATAATTAACATGCAACTAAATGCTTGACACACCCTAAAATACAATGCAACTACCATGCATCATGCATAAACACAAGGAAACAAAACAAACTACATGCATGAAACATAACAAAAAAAACTACCCCCCAAACTGAACAAGACAATGCCCTCATTGAAAAAGAATAAAACATTAAGAACAGAGGACTCCCCTGATGAAGAACACTACTCATCATCACTGCCATCGGCAGCGTCATCATCATCATCATCATCCGCATCAGGAGGCGAGTCATGGTGGGTAAATAGATAAAGGAGGAGCTGGTGGGAACTGGAAAGGCCCTGCTGAAGGATTCAACCGCCCAAACATATCCGCCAAGGCTGTGGAACAATTAACATTATAGGCATAAATCTCTGCCTGGCGCTGAGCAAGTCGACTCTGCTGTCGAGTCATCCGATCAAAACCCCTCTGAATCGATCTTGCCACTAAGTCTATCCGTCGAGTATGGTGCCGAAGGTCCTGTCGGATAGTCTTAACTATAGTAGGGGCTGGAACCGGATCTTCAACAGGTGGTGGTTGTTCCTGTGGCTGCTCCTGCGGTTGCTGCTGTGGTAGAATGAAACCTAAGCCCCTCGGGTGCGACTCACCTCCACCCCATACTCTGTACCGTCCCATTGCAGCATGATCAATTGGAGGCAATGGGGCCTGCATAAGTTCATCTTTATCCCACTTGACTCCAGCACGACGGCACAAATCTGTGATCAATGAAGGGTGAGGCAGTCCACCTGTGGTACTACCCTCAAGCGTGTGTATGATAGATTCATGAATTACCTCCCCTATATCCACTTTCTTCCCTTGAGCAATGCAAAACAATAACGACGCCCGCTGATTAATGACATCGCTCATATGGCGGCACGACATCAACTTAGCACATATAAAAGCATGCCATGCTTTTCCATATCTGCTCAATTTAGCTGAGGGAAAATGCACAGCTTCTTATTGGTCAGTCAGCTTCCATTCTGTCCCTGGCTAACAGAGGGCTTCTATAATCTCAGAATAATCCAAATCCTGTTCCAAGTATTTCGTATAGCCATCCCTGTGAATTTTCTGCAACCCATAATATGCATTAATAGCTTTACGCCCCACATTTATTTCCTGACCCCGAACCATAACCAGATTCCCATTAGCTTCTTTAGCATTGGCATAAAACTCCTTCACAATATTAACGGCAGCTGGTTCGGGTTGTGCAGTAAATACCTCCAATTTCGGCTGCGTATCATTTGAGCTAACTCCCCATCTACCCGCTCAATAGGTAGCAAGCCACGCTCAGGAATTAGATATTTCCCGGAGGACCAATTTTTAAACCTATCACTCGCTTCGGGGCTAACAAATTTCTTCTTATCATATTTCACAACAGCTGATGAACCTGAACTTTCCCCTATATGTCTTTTGGGAGCCATTAATAACCAATTAAACACAAATCAAGGCCCAAAAGAACTCAAAATTTCGTTGGGGCAATCTGTCGAACACTTGGTATGCACACTTTAAAAACCCTTAGACAATGTTTCCCCCAAACTTATGAATAACCCAATTTAGCATAATGAAATCTCCCACAACTTGCAAGCATAAAGATAGACAATTGAAACTTAAACCCAATCCCAATTGAGCCAACACAAACTCAATTGGGTGCACAAGCAAAACCAAGAACTTTCTCCAAATACTAGCAATTAAACTCTCTAGCCAACAATTTCAAGTTTTAATTACTCGAAAATATAAAACTTACTTGAAATTGTTAGTGCCCAATGTAGAATATTGAATCCCCTTTAGCTATGAGAAGAAAATTTCTTAGTTGCAAAAGTGATGTGCCGACAATGGGTAGTGTGGATATGTGGGTGGCTGTTTGTTAATGTTTGATTGGGGGAAAATAGCTTCTATGCAGCAACAATGGAGTAAACTCGGCTGGAGGCGGCTTGAATTAGGTACAAGAAGAAACAAAATTGACTTTGTAGTGCAATACCTTTAATAAGCCCGACCTAGGGTTTTAAACTTTGCTTTTTTTTAAATTTCCCTGCCGAGCGCTTCTAGCGCTATGGATTGACTGGAGTGAGCGCTAATAGCGCTGAGTTACAGTGTGTTGTGGTGAGGTTAGCACTGCTGGTGCTAGGTTGGGCGCTAATAGCGCTGGCTTGCAGTAGGTCGTGGCTTGGGGTAGCGCCTCTGGCGCTTGCTTTGTGACGCGTTGAGCGCTTCTAGCGCTGGTATGCAGAATGTGTGTGCTGGCTTGAGCGCTGCAGGCGCTGGATGTGTGAGGGATTGGGTGCTTCAGGCGCTTGGCGTTTTGGGAGCACACTGCAATGCAGCGCTGCCGGCGCTTATCCCATCTTAAAGTGAGCGCTAGCAGCGCTTCAACTGTACTTAGCCAACTTTCAGCCATTCTTGCTAATACCTGCAATCAAATTAAAACAAAATCCAAGATTAGGTGTAGAAAACCCCCTTTTTCTTTTTTTTTTCTTTTTTTTTTAAAACAAAGTTAAATGACTAAACTAAAGCAAAACAGAAAATTAAAATGCTGGGTTGCCTCCCAGATAGCGCTAAGTTATAGTCAATTAGCTTGACTGTCTCTGAATCTCATGTCGCATACAGGGTTAAGCTGACTTTCTGTCGGTCCACCTCATCCCCAAAGTAATGCTTCAGCCTCTGTCCATTCACCTTGAACGACTGGTCCGGGAATTTATCGTATACTTCAATCGCACCATGCGGAAAGACCGTCTTCACTATGAATGGTCCTGACCATCTTGATTTCAGCTTCCCGGGAAAAAGTTTAAGTCTGGAATTAAAAAGTAAAACCCTTTGACCTGGTTCAAATGTTCGTTCGATGATTTTACGATCATGCTATCTCTTCACCTTCTCCTTGTACAACTTTGAGTTTTCATAAGCTCGAAGTCGAAACTCATCCAACTCATTGATTTGTAGTAGGCACTTCTCCCCTGCAGCTGTCGAATCAAAGTTCAACTTCCGAATTGCCCAATATGCCTTGTGTTCTAGCTCCATCGGAAGATGACAAGCTTTTCCATAAACCAACTGAAATGGTGACATACCCAACGGAGTTTTGAACGCAGTCCTATATGCCCACGCAGCGTCATCTAGCTTTAAAGACCAATCTTTCCTCGTCGGATTTACAATTTTTTTGAGGATTCTTTTAACTTCTCGATTGGATACTTCCGCTTGGCCGTTCGTCTGGGGTGATAAGCTGTAGCAATACGATGATTTACCCCATACTTAGCCAGCAACGCTGTGAACTGCCTGTTGCAGAAGTGACTACCTTCATCGCTAATAATGGCCATAGGAGTCCCAAATCTAGTGAAAATACTACGATGCAAAAACTTTAGGACTACCTTGGCATCATTTGTCGGGAGTGCTGCCACTTCTACCCATTTAGACACATAGTCAACTGCTAATAAGATGTAGAGATTACCGCACGAAGACACGAAAGGACCCATGAAATCAATCCCCCAAACGTCGAAAACTTCTACTTCAAGGATTATATTCAAAGGCATTTCATTCCTCTTTGAAATATTACCAACTCTCTGACATCTATCACACCGCTGAACAAAACTGTAAGCATCTTTAAAGATTGTCGGCCAATAGAATCCTGCTTGAAGTACTCTAGCCGCTGTTCTCTCTCCTCCATAATGTCCTCCATATACAGAAGAATGGCAATCCTGTAAAATCCCTTCGGTCTCACTATATAGGATACACCTTCTTATCATTTGATCCGCACACTGTTTAAACAAATACGGCTCATCCCATATATACCATTTAACATCATGCAAGAACTTTTTCTTTTGATGCCCCACCAAGTCAGAAGGTATCATCTTACTCACCAAATAATTTGCGTAGTCCGCAAACCATGGCACTTCCCCTTGAACCACAAACAACTGCTCATCCGGAAAGGATTCATTAATTTCAACTTTGCCTTCTATCTCCCTTTCCGGCTGCTCTAGTCGAGACAAGTGGTCTGCCACTTGGTTTTCGGTACCCTTCATATCCTTGATCTCTAAATCAAATTCTTGCAACAGCAATATCCACCTGATCAACCTGGGCTTTGCATCCTTCTTCGCCACTAAGTGTCGAATTGCTGAGTGATCCGTATACACTATTACCTTTGTGCCTATCAAATATGACCGGAATTTATCAAAGGCATACACCACTGCCAATAACTCTTTCTCTGTGGTGGTGTAGTTTAACTGTGCATCTGTAAGGGTCTTGCTGGCATAGTATATCACATGAAACATCTTCTCCTTCCTTTGCCCCAAAACAGCCCCTACTGCGTAATCACTGGCATCACACATAAGCTCAAACGGCAACTCCCAATATGGTGTTGTGATAACTGGTGCTGAAGTTAACTTATTCTTTAAATGCTCAAATGCCCTCATGCAAGCCTCATCAAAATTAAACTGTGCATCCTTCTCCAATAAACTGCACAATGGTTTAGTTATCTTGGAGAAGTCCTTGATGAATCTGCGGTAGAAACCTGCATGACCAAGAAAACTGCGGACACCTCTTACTGACGTAGGTGGAGGTAAATTCTCAATAGTTTCCGGCTTTGCCCTGTCCACCTCAATGCCCTTCTTCGACACTTTGTGTCCCAGTATGACTCCTTCTTGTACCATAAAATGGCACTTCTCCCAATTCAGTACTAAATTTGTCTCAACACATCTCTTTAAAACCATTACCAAATTTTCAAGACATAGATCGAAAGAATCACCAAATACCGAGAAGTCGTCCATAAATACCTCAACATTCTGTTCAACCATGTCTGAAAAAATTGCTGTCATACATCTCTGAAAAGTGGCTGGAGCATTGCACAACCCGAAAGACATTCTTCTAAAGGCAAAAGTGTCGTATGGACATGTAAAAGCAGTCTTTTCCTGGTCTTCTGGAGCTATCGTAATCTGATTGTAGCCTGAATACCCATCCAGAAGGCAATAGTACTCATGACCCGCCAGTCGGTCCAACATCTGATCGATAAACGGAAGTGGAAAATGGTCCTTCCTTGTAGCTTTGTTAAGCTTGCGGTAGTCCATGCAAATTCTCCACCCTGTTACGGTTCTCGTTGGGATCAACTCGTTATTCTCATTGGTGACAACGGTCATTCCACCCTTCTTTGGTACGCACTGCACAGGGCTCACCCATGAACTGTCCGAAATTGGGTAGATTATTCCCGCATCCAGCCATTTCAGAATCTCTTTCTTAACCACTTCTTTCATTATAGGATTCAGCCTTCTTTGCTGTTCAACGGTCGGCTTGCTACCATCTTCCAGTAAGATCTTATGCATGCAAAAAGACGGGCTTATCCCCTTGATATCTGCTATGGTCCATCCAATAGCTGATTTAAACTCTCTAAGCACTCGTAGCAGTTTTTCCTCCTGAAAAGATGTTAGTGCAGAAGAAATAATCACAGGTAGCTTTGAATCTTTATTTAAAAATGCGTACCTGAGATGTTCTGGAAGTGGTTTAAGTTCAAGTTCAGGAGGTATCTCAAGAGATGGTTTCAACTTTACCGATGTCTCTCCCGCTTTCGTAAGTGGCTCGATAGGTGTTCTGAATTTTCCGAATTTGGGGGTGGTATCCAAATATTGCACAAGTTCGGCACATTCTTCATCCTCCAAATGTGAATTTTCAGCAATCACTCTCTACAGTGGTTCATAGCCCAACAAACTTTCAACTTCGTCATGAACTATACTATCCACCAAGTCTACTCTGAAGCATTCTTCTTCATCGGTTGGGAGCTTCATTGCTTTGAAAACGTTAAACGTCACCTCCTGATCATGTACACGCATTGTAAGCTCCCCTTTCTACACGACTATCAAAGTTCTCCCTGTGGCTAGGAATGGTCTCCCTAGTATGATTGGTATATTTTTGTCTTCCTCATAATCCAGAATGATGAAGTCCGCCGGAAAGATAAATTTGTCCACTTTCACCAGTACGTCCTCCACTATCCCCCGTGGATATGTGATAGATCTATCAGCTAGCTGTAGGGAAATATTCGTTGGCCTTGGTTCCGGCAATCCTAACTGACTGAATACTGACAACGGCATCAGGTTGATACTTGCCCCAAGATCACACAAACATTTATCGAAGCTCATCTTTCCGATCGTGCATGGAATTGTGAAACTGCTCGGATCTTTCAGCTTTGGAGGTAATTTACGTTCAAGCACTGCACTACATTCCTCTGTTAAGGCCACTGTCTCAAACTCGTCTAACCTTCTCTTCCTCGACAGTATACCCTTCATGAACTTTGCATAACTTGGCATTTGTTCCAATGCCTCCACGAAGGGTATGTTGATCTGTAATTTCTTAAAAACCTCCAAAAACTTTCTGAACTGTTTATCGTCCCTTTGCTTGTTCAATCTCTGCGGATACGGAACTTGAGGGTGAACTTGTGGTACTGTATTCACGGGCTTCTTATCTGAACTAGCTTTCCCCTTCTCTACTGACTCGGACTCATCCTTTTTCTCTTTCTGTTCATCTTCAATTTCTGTCTCAGTTTCTACCCCAGTGGCATCCCCTTGTAAACTCGGTGCTGCTGTTTCTGGTGCATTTCCTGAATATTGCTTTCCCGATCTGAGTGTAATGGCCTGACACTATTCCTTACCTTCTCTTCATGGATTTTCCTCTGTGTTACTTGGCAATGAACCCTGGGGCCTGCTGTTAAGCATAGTCGCCATTTGCCCCATCTGAGCTTCCAGATTTTTAATAGCCACTGCCTGGCTTTTGATCATCACCTCTGTATTTGCCATGTACTTTAACATCATCTCCTTCACTTCTGATTTCTTTTCTTGCTGAGGTGCATATGGAGTAGGATGTTGTTGTTGAGAATATCCCGGTGGAAAAGGTGGTCGTGGAGTAAACTGTTGTTGCGCTGACTGAGATGGAAACTGTTGATTCTGCTGAAACTGTTGTTACTGATTCCCCGGCAACGGCGCCAAAAACTTGTTGCCTCTTTTTGCTCGATTCTCTATTCCTCCGCCATCTTCGGAATAGTTCTTTCTAACTGTGCTCGTAAATTCCTACGCACTCTTGCTTTCCAACCTCTTCCGTCAATATTATCCTGAGCTGGTGTCAATTCTGAGTTGGATGATCGTGAGTGCATAAAAATTCTACAAGTACCTGAAACCAAAACAAAAATAAAAATAGAAATGAGAAAAGATTAGATTTGTCTAAGTCAAACAATATAGCTTAAAACTGATGATAATAATAAAAATCTAACGCCTGTCCCCGGCAACGGCGCCAAAAACTTGTTGCCTCTTTTTAAGTCTTTAATGAAAGAGCTCTAACTCGTGCAAGTGTACACGGTCAACAAGTAATACAGAGTAAGTAGAGTATCGTCCCACAGAGAAAGGATTAAATTAATTCACTATGCATCAGTTCTATCACTGTACTTATTTGCCTAAACTATTGACTTACTTTTGGTGACAAAATTATTTCTATATCAATTAATAACTAACTATGCAAATACTAACGAAATATATCAAGCCTGAAATTAATGGGATCCTAACTTCATTTAATAGTTCATCTAATTACCACTATCATGCTAGTAAGTTCACATATCACAGAAAAGTAGCCAAGGACACTAAAATAGACATAACCATTTGTCAATGCATTATGACCTACTTACATAATATCCATACTTGATAGACACCATGTAATCACCACTATAACCAAAGTCACTATATTTCTATGTGAAATTGTAATTATATTGATTTTAAGCACAAGCTCTTATTCTAGCTCCTACGGTGAAACAGTATATTTCTATCTGATTCACAAAATATTAAGCTATCCAATTAAGCCTCATATTCGCAAGTTATCATGGTTACAATCCATACTTATATGTTATTTTCCAATTCCATATAAGTACTGAAATCGAATGGTGATCAAGCATTCATACGTGCAAAACAATCATGATAAAAGTTCCTTATGATATGCCAGACAATCTAACAATCAAACTTATAATTAGACTACATATTAAAATCCGTTAGAATCCCATAATGGAGATTAGTTCATGTCTGAACCAAAAGCCATTATGGGATCAAATCTACACATGAAAAATAAACAATCAATTGAATAAAGAAGAAGTAGATAGATCAAACCCAATTGTGAATAAATTCCAAAGTAAGCTTAAACCCACATCAAAATCCAGTGCTTGAACAAAAGTAATCCACAGAATATCTCCCTGTTCTCTCTCAAAAGTAAAGTAGATTAAAATAATAAAAATCTCCAAGTTCCTTCTTAGGGTTTCCTTCTCACTATCTGATCAGTATTGACTAGAATCCTCTTCCGAATTGGCTTCTTCTTTTCCTTTTCAGCTGAACTTTGGCACCCAAAATTGTGAACTAGCGCCTCTGGCGCTAGCTCAGTACTAGTCCAAGCGCTTCTGGCGCTAGCCCTTGTCCAGGAATTTACAAAAATGCCACCAAGTGTATTTTAAACTCCAAATTTACCCTTTTGCCCCTCCAGCTCCAACCTACAATAAATAAACACAAAACAAATAAAATAATACTAAAAACACTTAAAGACCACAATAATTAAGTCTAACAATACCTGATTCGTAGGTATAAAACCCACTCATCAGACAACTAACTCAAGATCATGGGTCGGATACCCTTTTTCGTGATCCTTTAATTGGCGCGATGCATACGCAATAACTTTGCCATTCTGCATAAGCACACAGCCTAATCCCTTGTGCGATGCGTCGCTATACACCACAAAATTTCCTGTATTATCTGGCAAAGACAAAACAGGTGCCATACTATATCTTCTCTTCAATTCTTGAAAACTTTCTTCACACTTCTCCATCCAAACGAACTTCGTAACTTTTCTTGTCAAATTCGTCAATAGAGTGGCGATCTTAGAAAAATCTTGAATAAAAGGCCTATAGTAACCTGCCAATCCCAAGAAACTCCTCACCTCCGACGAGGTTTTTAGTTGATCCCAATTCATTACAGCTTTTACTTTCGCTGGATCCACCGAAATTTCGTCCTTGTCAATAACATGACCAAGAAATTGCAAGCGCTCCAACCAAAATTCACATTTCGAAAACTTTGCGTACAACTTCTCCCTCCTTAATGCCTCCAATGTCACTCTCAAGTGTTCTACATATTCCTCTTTAGTTTTAGACTACACCATAATATCATCAATAAATACTACTACAAATTTGTCCAAAAATGTTTTAAACACCCTGTTCATTAAATCCATAAACGATGCGGGTACATTAGTTAAACCAAAAGACATTACCAGAAACTCGTAATGGCCATACCGAGTTCTGAACACTGTCTTCGGTACATCCTCCTTTCTCACTTTTAATTGATGATACCCACTTCGCAAATCTATTTTTGAGAAATACTTAGCCCCTTTTAATTGATCGAATAAATCGTCAATCCTTGGCAACGGATATCTATTCTTAATTGTGACCTTATTCAATTCCCTATAATCATAGTAAAGTCGCATCGATCCATCTTTCTTTTTGACAAACAATACCAGTGCTCCCCACGGTGATACGCTCGGTTGAATATACTTCTTGTCTAACAACTCTTGCAATTGTACCTTTAACTCTTTCATCTCCACCGAAGCCATTTAATATGGAGCTTTCGATATAGGAGCAGCTCCTGGTGCTAGGTCGATCACAAATTCAATCTCTCTATCTGGCGGAAGTCCTGGCAAATCATTCGAAAACACATCCGCAAAATTTCTAACTACTGGTATTTCCTCTAGCTTCACACCCTCCTTTCGCGTATCAACTATATGGGCAAGATATCCTATACATCCTTGCCTTAACAACTTCCTGGCCTGCATCATCGTCAGACAACTCGATTGTCCAGGCAACCTGCTGCCATAAAATACTACCTTTGACTTCTTCGGAGTCATTAAATTCACACACTTCTTTTGGCAATCTATTATTGCCCCATGGTTAAATAACCAATCCATTCCCAGAATAATATCAAATTCTCCAAGTTTAATTGGAATTAAATCCACTATCATAAGATGACCCTTAATATCTACACGACAGTTTTGTATACAAACCTAACAGGAATTACTTCCTTATTCGTCATTTTTATGCTTAGGGGGTAATCTAACTCTTCTTGAGGAAAATCTAATTTTCTAGCAAATTCATCTGATATAAATGAACAAGTAACACCCTAATTGAATAATACGTAAGCATCTACATCATTGATCGGAATGATACCTGACACCACATCCTTCGACTGAATAGCATCTTGCACCGTCATGATGACCCTTAATATCTACACGACTGAATGTTTGCCACCACTGCTATTTCCCCTTCTTCCACTTGGTCTTCGCGCTGCTTTCTTAGGGCAATCACGAGCCAAGTGATCCTTCGACCCCCAAGTGAAACAAGCACCCTTCTTCAGACTAGGGCAATTTGTCACAATATGGCCCTCATGACCACAGTTGTAGCATACCCTTTTCCCTTTCATGCATACCCCCATGTGGTTCTTCCCACAGGTAACACAAGGCTCTATTTTCTTCTTCTGATTTCCCTGCTGATTCTTAGCGGCACTATTGTCATTCCACTTTCTTTTCTGACTACCGCCACTATGGCTACCACCTGCCTTGTTCTCAATTTCATTCTTCTTCTTCTGCTCCTGGTTATACCTAGTTAGAGCATCACTTCCTCCCTCTGCGATAATCGCCTTTTCTAATATAGCCGCAAATGAGTTAAGCTGGAACATCGAGACTCGACTATACAGTCAGGGCTTCAGTCCCTGCTCGAATCTTCTCGCCTTTCTCTCGTCGGTGTTAACTTGATATGGAGCAAACCTCCCCAATTTATTAAACTTTGCGGCATACTCAGGCGCCATCGTCATTCCCTGCTTTAACTCCAGAAATTGCACTTCCATTTGGTTTTGCGAACTCGACGGAAAGTATGTTTTGAAAAATATTTCCTTAAATCTCTCCCAAGGAATTATCCCCTGAACACCTCGGGTTTTGTTAGCTTGCCACCAGTAGCTAGCTTATGACTTCAACATGAAAGTTACGACGGCAGTCTTCTGGTCCTCGTTAACTCTGGTGACATCGAAAACCTTTTCCATCTCCATAATCCAGGATTAGGCTTCAACTGGATTCATAGACCCTAAATATTCCGGGGGTCCTACAGCTTTGAAGTCTTTGAAAGTCGTGGCTTGAGCTTGAGGTTGGTTTGCAACCGCTCCCGTTAGCAGGTTTACCAATTGCTGAACCAGGTTAGCAGTAGCTTCATTATTGTTCGTAGACCCCTCAGGGGTTTGTTGACAAGTTTGTCTTCTCTTTGGCGGCACCTTTCTGATCAAAATATTCACCATTAGATTAATATTCATTTAAAACTCAACTTAAACATTTTTAAACATCACATATAGCACATAACACATCTGACAAACTTTTGTGTTTTATACATTCATTGCCTTCAAACATAACAAAGATAACGTTACTGCTATTTACATCATTTACCCCATCTTAATGGAATTTAAAACCACATCAATATCATACCCCATTATTATATTAGCAATTAGGATTTACATTTTATTATAACTCGAGGCTAGCTATCATAATATGTTATTGCATTTATTGCAACCCACTAGTACATCCCTCGCCGCACAGCTTCTTTGCGCTCTTGCTCCATGATACGAATCATCATCCTGCGATCCATCATGTACCATGGTAAATCCTCAAACTGCACTGGATAGTGGAAAACTCTGTCTTGAGCTTTATCCATTGTTGTGTGGAAAGCATAATCCATCTCATCAATTCTGGCCTTCTTTGACCGAACCTCATCCTCAACACGATCTGCACGAATGAATATACGTTCCTTGGGTCAAGCCTTTAGCATCAAATGAATATACGTTTCTTGGGTCAAGCCGAACATCCTTTTAAATCTATCTATATAGATTTATATCCCTAATTTATAAGATGCTCCTCCCAAGTCATTCATGGAGGAATGTTTAGACAATTTTATCTTTACTGATTGTAGCATTGGTGTGGTATTCCTTATCAGTAGTATATGTGACACCCCCAAATCCAGGTACTTAATTCCCACAGATTTGGTGTTCACTATCTCATTCATTCAAAACTAACTACCCAATAAAATAACAATTAAATAAACTTAAATAAATATCTTCCCAAAATGGGTTACATCACCAAACTATTAAATATTCAAATCCCAGGTTATCTTAACCTTAATACATCAAATGCGAAATAAAACATAATTTAAATAAGTCTTGATACAATCGATCATCAAATAAATAACAGGTCTTTGGCTATTTATGCATCTTGCCCTTGCCTTTGCTCGTGGACGGCTCGTCCGGCTTCTCAACCTTAGCTGCAATGATTAGTGCAAGAGTCAGCAAACAATTGCTCATAAGTACGATAACAATAATATCTAAATGAAATGATTTCAATTGAGGAATAATAGTTTTATGATTCTCATCCAATAAATGATTAAAGTTTAAAAGCTCGTTAGGATGCTTGATTCCAAAAATATAGAATTCAAGATTTAGAAATTATATCTGAGGGTCACAAGACCTCGAACTATGTCCTAGGTTAACAAGTATTTCTACTGTAACCTTTAACAGTCATATAGACTATGGACCAACATCTCGTACTCAAGGGGATCAGCCCTTTGTACAATGTATTGTGCACAAACATTTTAACGATGTCGCGTAAGTAATCCCCTATATTAGGGTTGTTCATCTCAGTTTATCGTCTGAATCCATACCAAAAAGGAAATTGGCTTGGAACAAGTATAGAAAACATTCTAAGTCTTTGAAACGCTCATCAACTAAGGACTAGCTGAATCAATAAGGGTTTGCTAGTCTAATTCAATAGAGTTTGTTCAATAGAAACTATACTCGAAGTTTGAATAATAACAATGATTGGAATAAAACTTGAGTATATAATCATGATAATAACCTTACTTGAATATCAATAAGCTAAGGTCAATAAGCTAAGGTCAATAAGCTTACTCAATATAAATAAACTTGTCTTGAATAAATTAACAAGTTAAAAGAGAACAACAACTTGCTATAAATAAGTCTCAAGTTTAAGGAAGGAAAACTTGCTCAACATAAAGTAATAAGTTGAGATAAGGAACTTGCCTCAAGCGTAGATTACAAATTAAATATCTCTCGATCCTTAAACAACCTATACATTTAATTATAAAATGGTAACATAATTAGTTATAAAATAATATACACTTTAAGCTTGCTCTTATCCTTTTTATTATAACATTTCACTTAGCATATCATAGTCAACAAGTACTAGTTTAACAACCATCTTGGCAATTCTTTAGTCACTTAATACATTAATATAAGTTTTAAACTTGTTTATAGCATCATAATAAAAGCTCAAAGAAAAATAAAAATTAAAAAAAATAATTTCAGTACTGCTCCCTCGCCGAGGCGAGAATTTACTGAACAAAAATCTCGCCGGGCCGAGACTTCGCCGGGGCGAGCCTAACCTTAACAAAATTTCTCGCCGGGGCGAAGATTACTAGCTCATTTTTCTCGCCGGGGCGAGACACCCGACAGTCGTCTCCTACAGTTCGCGAACAGTGAAAACCTAGGCCAAATTTTGGCCAAATTTTCCGAATTCTATCATCCAGTACACAAACTAGATATACCCAGACATCAAATATGTTAGAAAACAAATACCCAACATGTTTCTAACTAATTTAACTATTATAAAACACATAATCAACTAATTTAAAACCAAAAATTCACTGTTAAACAATTTATTCATGCTTTGACCATTTTCATGAAATCAAACTCTGTAAATTCATTTTTCAACCAATTAAAACCATTCTTCTTGCATTATTCATGTTTTTCATCATACAATCATAAACAATTATTAATTAACCAATTAATAACCAAATGGAATCATCAATTTTCATACAACTATGCCATACATGAAATAAAGCTCTGTAAAAACTAAAATTAAATTCTAAAATTATATTTTTCATGAATTAAAAACTTCAAATAGAGTTTTAATCATCAAAAAATCATCAAGTAATCATCTATTTCACATAGCTATCAATTATAAACAAATAATTCACATATTAAACCAATGAATATTTTTACAGAGAACCAAATATTGATATACAGTGAAGGTTTTTATACCTTCTATTTGATTAATAGATAAGCTTGATTAACACTCTCCTTGCTTGTACTTCTACCTTCAATCTCTTCTTTTCAAAAATTCACAAGCTATCTTCTTTCTCAAATTTCACAGAACTCTCTCTTTTCTCTGTAGTTCTTCTTTCTCTTTTCTCTCTGTTCTTCTCTTTTCTTTTCTTTCTTTCAACTGACGTTCTTTTACAAAAATGAAAACTGATATAACTTAAAAATATAAACTGATGATTTTAAAAATAAAAACTGTTGTTTTAAATAATAATAACGTAAAATCCTTAAATTGAATCATCAGTTAGGATTTTCAAAAGCCATAAGGCTTTATTTGGTAAACACTAATTAAAATAACCTATTATTCTTATGTCTTGTTTGGTAAAACACAATTAAAATAACTCATTTTTCCAACCAAATGTCATAAGGCCTAGTTTGGAAAAACTAAATTAAAACTCCTTTCATTTATTTTAATAAAACATTATAACATATAGTTTTAAATGTCACACATTTAATTTAATTGAACTTATTATTATTAAATAAATTCAATTAAATATTACTAACTCAAATAATAATTTTATTTAACAAAAACACCAAATAAATTATATTATTCAAATAAATTATTTATTAACATAAATCATTTATTCAAATAATTCTTTTCATCATCTAATTTAATTAACAATTAAATTAGAATAATCATCACAAATCATATTCAAGTAACAATTAACACCATTAACTCAACATAAACTTATTTCACAATAGCTTAATAAATCATCTATTAACTCAATAAATTAACAAAAATATTTATACAACTCAATAAATATTTTTATTAATTCTCAAAATTGCATTCGTTACAGTATATCAACATGTAATACCAAGAATGTCACAGTGCTCCCACTGACCCTTTTGTACACACAAGGTTCATTCTCATTTTTGATAAAATCAAACTCTTTTGATTGTCTCATCAAAATGAATGTTTCATCTTTGAGAAGCTTACTTCAATCCATAAATGGATCGTTGCAGCTTATATACATGATTTGTTTCAACCTTTGAAATAAATTTCTCTGGCTGTATCATACATACATTCTCCTCAAGTCTTCAAGGAGGAAGGACGTATCCACATCCATTTGCCAGATTTCGTAATAAGCTGTAATCGCAAGTAAAATCCAAATGGACTTGAGCATTACCCGGTAATAAGGTTTTATCACAGTCAACTCCTTGACTTGAAAAATCTTTTAAACAGGTCTGGTCTTATAGGTCTCTACCTTGCCATTTGTGCCAGTCTTTCTCTTAAAGACCCATATTCACCCTCTAGGTACTATGCCCTTTTGTGGAGTAACCAGAGTCTATACTTGGTTTTCATACATGGAGTCCATTTCGGATTTCATGGCCATCTGCCATTTCTCCGAGTGTCTTCTACTTATAGCCTCATCGTATATAACTGGATCATCATCCTCTATGATGTGTACCTCGTCATCATCCTCTATGATGAATCCATACCTCCCAGGTATCTTCGGTACTCTTCCAGATTTACGATTTGGTTGTAGTACAATAGGTCTATCTACAGGTTCCTCGGTTCAACTTAAAGTTTTTTGTGGTTCTTGAACTCCTTCAAGATCTATTACCCTTCCACTAGCTCCTTCAATGATAAACACCTTTATCTAAGAAGGCAGCATGTAGGATTATAGTAATAATACCTTAAACTTTCTTTAGGATATCCCACAAATCTGCACTTGTCAGATTTTGTGCCAAACTTATCTTTGAAACCTTTTCACATAAGCTGGACAACCCCTTATCTTAACATACTTAAGAGTAGGAATCCTCCCTATCCATAACCCTTATGGAGTCTTGGGCTCGGATTTTTGAGGTTACCTTATTTTTGTAGATATGCAGCCGTTTTTAGGGCATAACCCCAGATGGATACTAGAATATCGGTAAAAATCATTATGGACTGCACCATGTCCAACAAGGTACAATTTCTCCTTTTAGATACACCAATCAATTATTGCGTATCAGGAGATGTCCATTATGAGAAAATACCATTTTGAGATGATCTAGAAACTTATTGCATAAGTATTCCTTCCTCGATGTGATCAAAGAATCTTAATACTTTGTCAATATGTTTCACTTCTGAATTCTTTAAACATTTCAAATGATTCAGACTTGTATTTTATCAAATACACAAATTCAGCTCTTTGAATGACCATCTCCTTTTCTTTTATTAGTTTATTCAATTTGCAAAATGTTTTTCATTTAAGTCAAATATACAAAGTCTATTAAGTAATCTTCCAGTTTCAAACAAAATATTATCATTATAAATAGAACAACAATTGTTCTTAAATATAATACCAGAACCTTCCTTGTCCAACAACGAAAGTTCTAATATTTCTAATGAGAACTGGAACATAATAACAACTTATTAACTTAATAGACTTATCCGTAGGCAATGCTAAACTACAAGTTCCTATGGTTAATGCAGCAACCTTTGCTCTATTCCCACACATAAGATTACTTACTCTTAGTTTAGCTTTCTACTTCTGCTTAGTCTCTGCATTGGATTGCATACGTGAGTGTTAGGTTTGTATATAACGCAAGCATGCAATCAAATTACATAAATAAATCGGAAGCGTGATAAAACGGATTTTAAAATTTTCATACAAACCATCACCATGATCTATCCTTGTGTTCAATTATCAATTAAACGAAAGAGAAAGAGAATAAGAATTATACCCTCGTAGACCAAAGCTTCCTCGGGTACAAGTTCAACTCCTAGTCCTTCGTGTTCTCCTCGAATTTCACCAATGAGATTCCTTCCTTTGATCAACGTTAGCCACCCAAGTGTTTGGCTTCTAGAGGTGATCCACCAAGGAAGAATAGGTATTCAAGAAGTTAGGTATTGGTAAAACCCTAGTTTCTATCTCTATAGAAATTGTAAGTACTCTCCACAATCTAATGCAAGAGTGTGTAACCCTAATTTATGATAAGACTCCTCTTATTTATAGATGTAGGAATAACAATTCCCTAAATTATTTAAGAATAGGGTTTCTATTATAATTAAACTCCTTTAATTAATTATGCTCCTACTCTAATTAGGAATTCATGGGAGAGTACTTCTATTAATTAATTCTCAATCCCTATTAGGAATTAAATAATAGTAATAGTAATAATAATAATAATAAGACTCCTCTTATTAATTTATATTTAATATTTTCAAAATATTAAATGATAAATATTAAGCTATTTAATTTATTCTATCTCCATAGATTAAATTAAATACACTTAACTTATTATTACAATTATGTCATTTACTTCTTAAATAAATATTTTCCTTTTGCGGTGTGACCCTTTAGGTTCTCCATATTAAACCGGTTGTGAATAAATCAATTAGAACAATTCTAATCTTATTTAAATAAATAAATTAAACTATTTAATTTATTTAAATAATTAATATTTATTCTACAATAAGGGTAAGCCCCCTTAGAGATCAACGACTTTCCAGATAATATAGATTTCAATATTAATCACAAAAGAAACTTTCAGTGAATAGTTACCGTACAATTCAATCCTTCTACCATACAATGTCCCAATTAAATATAAGACATGGATTTACTGTCAAGTCTTATTTTATTTAATTATATGTATTTCGATTCCCAAATGCACAACTCTAAATAATGCAAATTAGAAACTCCTTTCTAATTTCATTCTGCCTTGGTCAAGGACTACTGAGTTGTCATTTATAGAATCACATAGGACATTCACATCTTTTACTAGACGTGGTAGATTCTTTGTTGATCATTCACCTATCTCCATGTACAACTTATTATACCCAATCATACCCTTTGATATACCCTAAAGGTCTTAACGGACATGTCAAAGTATAACTCATCATACACAAGATACTATGATGATCTCAAGTCCAAGGATCACTTGTACTACTGTCACTATAGGAATTCCTATTGACAGGCGAGTAAAACTCCATTAAGTATTCCTTAGCGAGCCACGTTCAGTGAACTTATTCTCCAATAAGTACCTACATACTTGCTTTAGTGTCTCCACACAAATGATTATGAGATCAATCATCCTCTTCTTAAGAGCAAGCAACGTATGTACTAATCTATCCGGATTCACTAATCCCCTATTTAGTAATCCAACGATTAGGAACGATTTTAGTTTGTGAGCTATCTAGAATTTAGATCTCATTAGCATGATCACTATCATGATTCTAAAAGCATTGCTCAAAACTATGGGTTTATCACATTTAATATAACAACACCATGTAGATAATATAAAATGCCTTTTAAGAAAATCAATTCTTTTATTAATAAATAAATAAGATTACAAAGTATATGCTACATCATATAAAATATGATTGGCTTGTGTGCATACTACTTTCAGTGAGAACTACAGCTGTATCCGGTACCCAAGTAGAACCTTGACTTACAGATAGATTTATTTTTTAATCATGAACAAACCTGTATTTGTAACTGAAGCTTCACTAAGCTTCTTCTGGTTAGCCTCTGTAAGATTCTCCTTATAGTTTCCTTTCTAGTATCCAGGCTTAGTGTAGTGGAAGCAAACTCCTTTGCTATCTGCATCAGTCTTGTTTTTATTGTCCTTTGTTTTAACCTTTCTATTTACCTTCTTTGAATTGTTCTTCTTTTTAGAAGATCCTTTGGCCCTCTTCCGCTTCCTGGAAGAATCATCTACCAGTAAGACTTGGTCTTTCTTGGTTGAAAAATGACTCTTTACAGTTTTCAACATGTTTAAGCAACTCAAGCAGGCTGACATATAGCTTGTTCATGTGGAAATTCACAACAACTTGTGAGAAAGAGTCCGGAAGTGATTGTAAGATCAAATCTTGGATCAATTCTCCATCCATTAAAACCCAGTTGTCCCAATTGTTCAAACTTCTTCATCCAAATAGCTTCCTTTGTAGCTTCACTTGCAGCTATGTACTCTGCATCTGTCACTGAATCAGCAACTGTTTGCTGCTTGGAACTCTTCCAACTCACCGCGCCACCGTTTAAGGTAAACACATACCCTGAAACGGATTTACTGTCATCTTGGTCCGTTTGAAAACTTGAGTCTGTATAGCCCTCTAGTTTTAATTCAGACCCATCGTAGACAAGAAATACATCCTTAGTTCTTCTCAAGTACTTTAGGATGTTTTTCACTACCTTCCAGTGCTCTTCTCCTGGATTCGACTGATATCTACTCGTTACACTAAGTGCATGAGCGACATCTGGTCTAGTACATATCATACCGTACATGATAGATCCTATTGCGGAAGCATAAGGAATCTTATTCATACGGTCTCTCTCCTCAGGTGTCTTTGGGGCCTGTTTCTTGGAGAGATGTATTTCATGGCTCATCGGTATGAGACCTCTCTTGGAATCTTCCATGCTAAACTTCTTTAGCATCGAGTCAATGTACTTTCCTTGGGTCAAGCCCAGCATCCTTTTAGATCTATCTCTATAGATCTTTATCCCCAAAATATAAGATGCCTCACCCAAGTCCTTCATGGAGAAGTGTTTAGATAACCAAATTTTGATCGACTGTAGCATAGGAACATCATTCCCTATCAGTAATATATCATCAACATATAATACAAGGAATGAAACAGCGCTCCCACTAACCTTCTTGTACACACATGGTTCATCCTCATTTTTGATAAAATTAAACCTTTTGATTATCTCATCAAAACGGATGTTCCATCTTCGAGAAGCTTGCTTCAATCTATAAATGGATCGTTGTAGCTTACAGACTTGGTTTGTTCCAACCTTTGAAACAAAACCCTCTGGCTGTATCATATATACATTCTCCTCAAGCTCTCCATTGAGGAAGGCCGTTTTCACGTCCATTTGCCAGATCTCGTAGTCATAATAAGCTGCAATTGCTAGCAAAATCCGAATGGACTTGAGCATAGCTACTGGTGAGAAAGTTTCATCATAGTCAACTCCTTATCTTTGTTTGAAACCTTTTGCAACCAGTCGAGCCTTATAGGTCTCTACCTTGCCGTCCGCTCTAGTCTTTCTCTTAAAGACCCATTTACACCCAATAGGCTTAATGCCCTCAGGTGGTGAAACAAAGTCCATATTTGGTTTTCATACATGGAGTCCATCTCGGATTTCATGGCTTCTAGCTATTTCTCTGAGTCTTCACTACTCATAACCTCTTCGTAAGTCAATGGATCATCATCATCTATGATGCGTACCTCATCATCATCCTCTATGATGAATCCATACCTTTCAGGTATCTTCGGTACTCTTCTAGATTTACGAATAGGTAGTGGTACAATTGGTTCTTCTACTTGGTCAGGTACCTGACTTTGATCCGGAGTATTTTGTGGTTCTTGAACTTCTTCAAGATATATCTTACTCCCACTGACCCCTTCGAGGATAAACTCCTTTTCCAAGAAGGCAGCGTGTTTCGCTACAATCACCTTTTGATCAGTAGGATGATAGAAATAATATCCTAAACTTTCTTTAGGATATCCCACAAATCTACACTTCTCGGATCTAGTCTTCAACTTATCATGCTCAAGCCTTTTGACATAAGCTGGACAACCCCAAGTCTTAATATACTTAAGACTAGGTTTCCTCTCTATTCATATTGTCGACGCCGGGTTCTCGCCTGCTTTCCTTCGCGATATTCTCCTTTTCTGATTTTTTAGCCCTTCGATTAAATGATTTTTTGGAAAAGGTCGGCATTGATGTCGACGGGGTTTTGAAAGATCGTTTTTTATGATGAGCCAATTAACCAGAGTCGCCAGTTGGCATATTTGAAATTGATGTACCAACTCATCCGAGTTTCGTTTTCGTAAATCGCTGGCTCATATGTGACTCCGAATTAATTGGTCTGCGAACCGAGATTCATAGAGTTCGGGGGCTTGCTTAAGCGAGGGGAAGGTGTTAGGCACCCCCCGACTTTCGTGAAACACGGTTACCGCAATCTTGATGCATTCCTATCCTTTAATTCTCGAATGTGTGTGTGTGTGTGCCCATGTGAATGTTGTGGTGAGTTTGTATGAAAGAATCATTTGGATTTTTAGGGAAAGTCGTGCTTTAATTTGAGAATGCTTCGGAATGTCTTTTCGGCATACACGAGAAAGCTTTATGAGAAAAGATTTGATTTTAATTGTCAAAAACTATGAGATTTTCATTAGGTGTCGTTTTGGCAAAAACAAGAGTTTTCCAAACCTTCGTCAAAATAGGAATCGAGATCTATACGTTGCCTTCATAAAATGATGGGCAATTTCTAGGATATCTTTAACCCTATGCACAACGGTTTAATAAAACATTTCGTTCATTCATAAAAGCCATTTTTGGTGATGTTTGAAAATGATTTTCTTTGGCCTTCTCGTTTAATAGGAATCGACATTCATTAGCATTTTCAATTCTTATCCTCGTGATGCTAATATCCTACTTTGATTGATTTTAGAAAAATCTTTATTGTTTTGGCTTTGAAATCTTTTGTTTGGTGTTACAAATCAAAGTAAACATCAAAACGCGTAGGGGGATATTCATGGGCATGTAAGCCATCAAAATACCCCGAACGCCAACAATCACATATTTCACTATTACGGTGCCTTAAACCCGATTCTCGCCTTGGCGTCGTTTTAAGGCCCGACAATTACATCTTACAATAAAGGATAATCGATCCTATTACATCCACCAAAATTGTCCATCATCGGATTTGGACCACGGGGTCGCGTTCCTAGGCTCACATCCACAATTTCTACACACTCATAAAATGGATATTACAAGAATTAAACAAGCTAAAATCATCAAATGGATATCATCGGGTCATTAGGAAGAATTTCGTTCCATTGGGAACCCTCACTAATAATCCTCAATCCTTGTATCCTCAATAATATACAAAGAAAACTACATATAATACAACCCAAATGACCAAAAGCTTAACAAAATGATATAACGAAAATGCTATAAAAGAGGGTTTTTCACCTTGCAAATGTTACCACAATTCGTACAAACTCGTATATTGAATGAAGTAGAAAATATATATGCTACAATCTAATCAAAAGAGTATAATTTCTCTCTTTTTTCTCTCTTTTCTCTCCTTTCCCGAGCTATCTTTGTTGCTGTTTTTCTCTTCCTTTTCTTCCCAAAAACTGCTGTTGTCCACCCCCTGGATGAAATGAAGAAACTGAGCTGAAATAGGCTGGCCTAGGGCAGCCGCAGATTGATCTGCGGCTTGGCCGCAGATTGATCTGCGGCTGGCTGGCCCACCAGCCACTCAGCCTGGTTTCGAGTTCCGTGTTTCGAGTTCCGTGTTTTCAAAAGGCGCACCCATTGGCCGCAGATCAATCCGCGGCTGGCTGGCTTGACTTTCTCGATTTTCGTGTTACGCCTCAATTCTCGTGTCGTGACGTCGATTTTTGCCGACATGTTCGTATTTTGTAGTCCAAGAATTACTGGGAGACGTGCCACATCATTCGGGAATGCTCAAATCGGACAGCCTTGTTGTCACGTCGGTTTCGGTTGTAAATCGTCGCGGTGGCGTCGAGTGTTCGTACTTGTACATCTTTTGCTCTCGCAGGTCGGTTCATTTGACGGATTTGCCCTCCTGTCAGGGTTAGTATACGAAGTGCAAAATTTAGGTGTCTACAGCTGCCCCTCTTTATCATGTTTATGAAATGTTAAATGAAATGAATATGATAAAGAAATAGACACCCGACGCATAAATGACAGTTCACAAGAATGACAATACATACATGATGCAGCACATGCAACTTATGATGCAACACAAGATATAAGGCATGCAAAACATTCGTAAAGGTGTCAATGCATCAATCCCCGCCCGCCCTATTAGTCGACGGGTTTCGTCTTCCAATCGGTCGTCTCGTTTGTGCCGGGTCTCGTATCCGGTTGATCGTCTTGTGAGTGCCGGGTGTCGTATCCGGTCGCTCGTCTCGTAATCGCCGGGTCTCGTCTCCGGTCGACTGTCCTGTGAGTGCCGGGTCTCGTATCCGGTCGCTCGTCTGGTCGGGGCCGGGTCTCGTATCCGGTCACCCATCTCGTAATCACCTTACTCCATCGCAATGTCATCAGAGGAAGTTATTCTCCTGACTAGCTTGAAAGGCATCCTTGGAATTCGTCCTCGCACATCGTTCTTGGCAGCCATCGCTTTTGACTCAGATAAGGCTAGGACCTTGACACCTAACTTTTTGGATATTGGCCCTTCCCAGGGGTTGTTCACCACCTTGTTTGGATCTCAGCCCTTCCCAGGGTCGTTGATTGTGTGGATACCAGCCCTTCCCAGGGGTCGTTGATTGTTTGGATACCAGCCCTTCCCAGGGATCGTTGATTGTTTGGCTACCAGCCCTTCCCAGGGATCATTGATTTTTGGATACCAGCCCTTCCCAGGGATCGTTGATTTTTGGATACCAGCCCTTCCCAGGGATCGTTGATTTTTGGATACCAGCCCTTCCTAGGGATCGTTGATTTTTTGGATACCAGCCCTTCCCAAGGATCGTTGATTTTTGGATACCAGCCCTTCCCAGGGATCGTTGATTTTTTGGATACCAGCCCTTCCCAGGGATCGTTGATTTTTGGATACCAGCCCTTCCCAGGGATCGTTGATTATTGGATACCGGCCCTTCCCAGGGATCGTTGATTTTTTGGATACCAGCCCTTCCCAGGGATCGTTGATTATTTGGATACCAGCCCTTCCCAGGGATCGTTGATTTTTTGGATACCAGCCCTTCCCAGGGATCGTTGATTTTTGGATACCAGCACTTCCCAGGGATCGTTGATTTTTGGATACCAGCAGCCCTTCCAAGGGATCGTTGATTTTTGGATACCAGCCCTTCCCAGGGATCGTTGATTTTTAGATACCAGCCCTTCCCAGGGATCGTTGATTTGATTTAAGTGATTTCTTGAAGTGGGATGTGTGATCGACTTCTGTCCTGGATCTCCCACCAACATCGTCCACGTACCATGCCGTAAAAGCCATCACGATCTGATCATTTGTGAGGTTGAAAGCGACGTGCTTGTACTTTCCCCTGAATATTTTCATTTTGATCGTACATGTATGCATGCAAAAGATGTTATGCACGATCCGGCAAATATGTTACGGACAGATGCATGTGCACAACATATGTTTTGGATAGAAATGACCCTTGTTCAGTCAAATGATACGATTCGACAGTCGTCGTTGCCTGCCAACATTTGGTTGGATCCCGCCTCGTCGTGACGTGTAGTTTCTAGACTTCAACATTGGTTTGGTACTCTGCCTGCTCTTGGTCGTCTTCATTTCATCGAGTTGAGGCAGTCTATTTCGCTCTCTGTAATGATCGACAGCTATGTTGGGCCCCTTAGCCTTTTGATCATTTCTGCTGGTCGATATGCTGTTGTCCCGCATTATATCATCCTTGTATATGCTCATGCACGTGGATCATTTGGATGTCGAGGCAGTGATAGTCAGGATTGGGGAGATGCCCAATGATGAGGAGTTCTGTGCAGCCTCAGCTTCCTTCCATTTCACGATTCTTAACTGCCCCTGCCTTGGTGCGCGTCGCTACCAAGAATTTCTATCGAGAACTCGCGATGTTGATCATGCTGAGTTATCCACAACTCTGCAAGATCCTGCACATCAGATGACTAACAAATGCCAAAACTTGAAGGCTCGGGCCGTTAGTGTTAGTTCAACACAAAGATATTATAATCTCGACAAAAATGCAGTTAAAGCACATGAAATTGAATATCTATTGATTGCACAATCTAGCAAGTTGTGAACCGTGAATGTACTAGATTGGAAGTTTTTTTTTTTTTTTTTCAATCCCGCGTGAGTTGATGATTTTCTACTTGACGAGTTATGAAATCGTAAGAACAGCTTCAAGCATTCATGGTCATTGTACGTGAGTAAGGTCGAATTCAAAAGAACTACCTTCCCTCGTCAAAGGTATCCTGTCTCCATTCTCAATAACGTTCTTAGCAGGATTGACGTCATATGACAAATGTACTGTGCGTTGCAGCATTCAGTAGGGGTTTCTTTTCCATGACTTCTTGTTTAAGGTTGAGAGTTTTTCGTATTATCTTTTCTCCTTATTAGCCCACTTCACTTGTCTCGTTTTCTTAGGCTATTCAAAGTTACCCATTTAACGAGTTTTGGACCAATGACTCCCAAACCAGCTGGTTTTGGGGCATTAGGTATACAGACACCCCTTCGGGTTTAATTACTCGAGTAACAAAGGCCACGGTTCGAGACAAGCTGGTGGTCTGCCCCATTCATTCTTTACTTTACCTTGTGCAAGATTCGTTTTCTTAGGCTTGAGTTACCCATGTAGCGAGTGTTAGGCTGGTGACTCCCAAGTCAGACGGCTTTAGGGCACCAGATGCAGAGACACCCTTTAGGCTTAATTACTCGAGCAGCTCATGCCACGATTCGAATCTGCTCGGGCCTCCTCTACTGTAATGCTCGTTTTCTTAGGCTCTGAGTTACCCATGTAACGAGTGTTGGGCCAGCGACTCCCAAACCAGATGGCTTTAGGGCACCAGGTGTAGAGACACCCCTCAGGCTTAATTACTCGAATAACCCAGGCCACGATTCGAGACATTAGCTTGATAATCATTTACCGTCTGACTTCTTGATATTAGCTTGATAATTATTGACTGTCTGACTACGTGTTAATTGCCATCAACGTCATCATGGTTTTATACCCCACAACTGAAAGTTGTGCAATGCAAAGTGAAGACTGGCATATGAGGTCGATTCTGTCGCAAACATTGCTTTGAATTAAGGCTTTGTACCCAATCAAGAGGTTGAACAGCCTTCTTCGTCTAAACATACTCACAATCATGCTCCACGGATGCTTGTCAGAATTAATCCGATTCCTATCAAGTCAAATAAAATCCCCTTTCACGCGGGTCACCGTATCCCGGGAAAACTATGCTTGACAAATGCCAGATGATCGTAGCATTTGATGATGATGGTGCATGTTGACGAGATTGTTGCATGGGTGCCAATTTGCACGCCATCACTTCCTGGGTAGTTGACAAATGCCCCAGCGTTAAGTTGTTTTTCTTGTGATCTCCCTCGTACTGGTTGCATCGGCATCTCACTGGGCTGACAAAAGATCCGGTCCCTTGACCTGTTGAAAGGTTTGGGGGATTTTTGATCCAGTGTTAAGTTGCTTCTTTTTTTTTTTTTTTTTTTTTTGCCCCTACTCCGGGTACTTCGTGATCGTTTGGGGGTTCTGATGTTTGATGGCGATGGTTTGGTCTAAGTCAGGTTTGGGATCATCTTCGACCCATCCCTCGATCTCGTCAGGCGTATCGTCGATATCTGTCTCGTTTTGCTCAATCGCCATCAGATCGAAATCTAGCTTTATACCAAAATCGTGATCCTCCTTCAAATTTGGCCATATTGCTTGTCGGGCTAGAATGCCTCAAATCGGGGTACTGCCATAAAACGAAAAATGCTTGTCATATATATAACACATTTCAGCACATGATCTTCCTTTTGGATAACATGACAAAATAACATGAGCGTGCATGGATTTGAAATAAAACTCAGAATTTTAAAACCCATTGATCTTCTACTGGTCGGGATTCACTGCCATACTTCTGGATTTACCCCCTTCCCCATCATGTTTAGGTAGAGGATTCAACATTTGGTGACCCTGGCTGTTCCACCACGATTTCCCCACTATCAATCAAGTCCTGAATTTTGTGCTTTAGTGTCCAACATTCCTGCGTATCATGACCAGGAGAACCTGAGTGATAGGCGCATCGCTTGTTTGGGTCAAATCTTCTTCCATTCGGGTCACTTGGGGGTGCCAAATCGACTATTTTCCTTTGGGCTATCAATACGGCCAACACCTGCTCAAGAGGATCCCCGAGTGGGGTGAATACTCGATTTTTTGAGGTCTCGAATCTTCTTCGCCCATCCGCCCTCTGATTAGTGAAGTTAGGCTGTCGGGACGGCCCCACTCTCTGTACCTGTACTGGAGGATTGTTTTTTGCCTTTCTAGATGATCCCTGCAGGATAAGGGAAACATCTTCTTCCTTTTTGTTTTGGACCCTACGGAAAGTGCTGTCATAGTTTCCACTTCGGATTTGTTTCGCAGCCGTTTCCAAGGCCGTGAAATCCCGAATCTTGCCAGACTTCAACCCCATGTCCACCATTTCCCTGTGTTTTATCATCTCGGCAAAAGGTTGTCCAATCCCCGATATCACTCGCTCATAATAGGGTGCCTCCTGGATATCCACAAAGGTCATTACCATCTCTGTCTCGCTCATTGGGGGATTCACTTGGGCAGCCATACCCCTCCACCGCTGTGCATAGTCCCTGAAAGATTCTTTCGGTTGTTTCTTGACCTTTGTCATTTGATACCTGTCAGGGGCCATCTGTGCCTGGAAGCTATATTGTGTTAAGAAGGTATGGGCCAACTCTTCCCAATTATGGATCCGGGCATTGTCAAGACGGGCATACCAGATTCTCGCTTCTCCCGTCAAACTCTTCTGGAAAAGTTGCATCCTTAGACCCTCATTCTCGGCGTAAGATCCAATCTCCCCGATGTAGATTTTCAAATGTGTGTAAGGATCCCCTTTCCCATTGTATTTTTCAAATTCGGGGATTTTAAATTTCTCCGGGTATCTGGCTCCGGGGAAGACACAAAGATCCGAGTAATTCACCCTGCCTAGGGACCCTATGCCCTTCATAGATTGGATAGTTTCCTCCATTTGTTTCATTTTCTTCCGCAGGTCATCCGTATCTCCCTCTTCCGGGATAGTAATCACTGTTTTGTTAGGTACGGGAATGGCCTTTGGGACGACTGGCTCGCCCTTAGGTTGGGGTGGATCCTCCTTAGGTGGATCCTGTCTAGGCAGCAATTGTTCTCTTAGCATCACGGCCATTTCTAACATCTGCCTTTTAAAGTCATCAAATTCCTCCCTAGATATGGAACCAGGATTGGTAGGTGGGAGATCAGCCATTTCAGATGTAGAGTCTTGGGCCTTTTTAGACTGCGAACGGGTTTGAGGAGCAATCCTACAGAAACAATGGTTCGAAGCTTAGTCCAGGGGGATGAAAAATGTGGATCAATGCTAAAGCTGTAACTTTCGTGTTTTGGGTTTTTTAGTCTTTCCCTGTAAAACAGAAAGTTAGTAGTCTTTTAATGCAAAAAGCAAACGCTGTACATGACGTATTATGCTTCCCCAATTGTTCCCTGCAAAACACAGAGGTTAGTAATTTCTCTTAACAGCAAGGGAGGCATATATGGATGGGATCATGACATTTTATATGTGTGAACGTAAAAGGGCATGAAGAGACTTTTCCTGCGTTGGGTTAACCTGAGGCTGACCTATCCTAGGGTTACTCTCACGGGCTTTTCGGCATGAAGGTCCCCAAATCTTCGCAATCTACTCGTCTGAGCCCTTTCGATTGGAGCGGATTTGGGTGGTGCGTTTCCTGAGCCATCTCCGGGGAGCAGCCCCTTCGAGTCCAGTAATAAGCAACCGACAGGTTCGCCTCAGGAGGAGGTACTCTCTCAACATACATTCACATTCATCGTCCTCACCGTATGCAAATGATTAAAAGTAAAGCAATTCCATTCAATCATTCATTTATTGGGCAAAACACACATTCCCACATCAAAAGTAAAATCAAAATATCGCACATACACACATTTTATGAATTTTAAAAGGATATGATAGCATCAAGATTCGAAAGCGGCTTAAGCCCTCTAATATCCCCAGCAGAGTCGCCAGCTGTCGACGCCGGGTTCTCGCCTGCTTTCCTTCGCGATATTGTCCTTTTCTGATTTTTTAGCCCTTCGATTAAATGATTTTTTGGAAAAGGTCGGCATTGATGTCGACGGGGTTTTGAAAGATCGTTTTTTATGATGAGCCAATTAACCAGAGTCGCCAGTTGGTATATTTGAAATGGATGTACCAACTCATCCGAGTTTCGTTTTCGTAAATCGCTGGCTCATATGTGACTCCGAATTAATTGGTCTGCGAACCGAGATTCATAGAGTTCGGGGGCTTGCTTAAGCGAGGGGAAGGTGTTAGGCACCCCCCGACTTCCGTGAAACACGGTTACCGCAATCTTGATGCATTCCTATCCTTTAATTCTCGAATGTGTGTGTGTGTGTGCCCATGTGAATGTTGTGGTGAGTTTGTATGAAAGAATCATTTGGATTTTTAGGGAAAGTCGTGCTTTAATTTGAGAATGCTTCAGAATGTCTTTTCGGCATACACGAGATAGCTTTATGAGAAAAGATTTGATTTTAATTGTTAAAAACTATGAGATTTTCATTAGGTGTCGTTTTGGCAAAAAACAAGAGTTTTCCAAACCTTCGTCAAAATAGGAATCGAGATCTATACGTTGCCTTCATAAAATGATGGGCAATTTCTAGGATATCTTTAACCCTATGCACAACGGTTTAATAAAACATTTCGTTCATTCATAAAAGCCATTTTTGGTGATGTTTGAAAATGATTTTCTTTGGCCTTCTCGTTTAATAGGAATCGACATTCATTAGCATTTCCAATTCTTATCCTCGTGATGCTAATATCCTACTTTGATTGATTTTAGAAAAATCTTTATTGTTTTGGCTTTGAAATCTTTTGTTTGGTGTTACAAATCAAAGTAAACATCAAAACGCGTAGGGGGATATTCATGGGCATGTAACCCATCAAAATACCCCGAACGCCAACAATCACATATTTCACTATTACGGGGCCTTAAACCCGATTCTCGCCTTGGCGTCGTTTTAAGGCCCGACAATTACATCTTGCAATAAAGGATAATCGATCCTATTACATCCACCAAAATTGTCCATCATCGGATTTAGACCACGGGTTCGCGTTCCTAGGCTCACATCCACAATTTCTACACACTCATAAAATGGATATTACAAGAATTAAACAAGCTAAAATCATCAAATGGATATCATCGGGTCATTAGGAAGAATTTCGTTCCATTGGGAACCCTCACTAATAATCCTCAATCCTTGTATCCTCAATAATATACAAAGAAAACTACATATAATACAACCCAAATGACCAAAAGCTTAACAAAATGATATAACGAAAATGCTATAAAAGAGGGTTTTTCACCTTGCAAATGTTACCACAATTCGTACAAACTCGTATATTGAATGAAGTAGAAAATATATATGCTATAATCTAATCAAAAGAGTATAATTTCTCTCTTTTTTCTCTCTTTTCTCTCCTTTCCCGAGCTATCTTTGTTGCTGTTTTTCTCTTCCTTTTCTTCCCAAAAACTGCTGCTGTCCACCCCCTGGATGAAATGAAGAAACTGAGCTGAAATAGGCTGGCCTAGGGCAGCCGCAGATTGATCTGCGGCTTGGCCGCAGATTTATCTGCAGCTGGCTGGCCCACCAGCCACTCAGCCTGGTTTCGAGTTCCGTATTTCGAGTTCCGTGTTTTCAAAAGGCGCACCCATTGGCCGCAGATCAATCCGCGGCTGGCTGGCTTGACTTTCTCGATTTTCGTGTTACGCCTCAATTCTCGTGTCGTGACGTCGATTTTTGCCGACATGTTCGTATTTTGCAGTCCAAGAATTACTGGGAGACGTGCCACATCATTCGGGAATGCTCAAATCGGACAGCCTTGTTGTCACGTCGGTTTCGGTTGTAAATCGTCGCGGTGGCGTCGAGTGTTCGTACTTGTCCATCTTTTGCTCTCGCAGGCCAGTTCATTTGACGGATTTGCCCTCCTGTCAGGGTTAGTATACGAAGTGCAAAATTTGGGTGTCTACACATATCTCATATGGGGTCTTTGGGACGGATTTGGTAGGTACCTTGTTAAGTAGGTATGCAGCCGTTTCTAGGGCATAACCCCATAAGGATACTGGAAGGTCAGTATAACTCATCATGGAACGAACCATGTCCAACAAGGTTCGATTTCTCCTTTCAGATACACCATTCAACTGTGGCGTCCCTGGTAGAGTCCATTGTGAGATTATACCATTTTCTTTTAGACAACTTAGAAACTCATTGGTCAAGTATTCATCTCCTCGATCCGATCGAAGAATCTTGATACTCTTACCAGTTTGCTTCTCTACTTCACTTCTGAATTATTTGAACTTTTCAAACGATTCAGATTTGTATTTCATTAAATACACATATCCAAATCTATAATGGTCATCACTGAAAGTAATAAAATAAGAATATCCTCCTCGTGCATTCGTTGTCATAGGTCCATATACGTCTGTGTGTACCAACGCTAACAACTCTGTAACTCTTTCTCCTCTTCCACTAAAAGGAGATTTAGTCATCTTACCCATGAGACAAGATTCACAAGTTGGATATGATTCGTAATCAGATAGCTCTAAAAGTTCATCTTTATGCAACTTGGTTAATCTTGTTTCATTGATATGACCGAGTCTACAGTGCCACATAAAGGTATAATTAACATCATCTCTTTTTCTTTTCTTAGTTTGTTCAATTTGAAATATATTTTCATGCAAGTCAAGTATGTAAAGTCCATTCAGTAGATTGCCAACACCATATAAAACATTTTTATTATAAATAGAACAACTATTGTTCTTTATTATAATATCAAAACCATCCATATCCAATACAGAAATTGAAATAATGTTTCTAATGAGTGTCGGAACATAATAACAATTATTTAAACTAATGAACTTGCCCAAAGGCAGTGCTAAACAATAACTCCCTACAGCTAATGCAGCAACCTTTGCTCCATTTCCCACTCGTAGGATGACTTCATCCTTGTTCAGCTTTCTACTTCTGCTTAGTCCTTGCATATTATTACATATGTGAGAACTACAGCCGGTATCCAATACCTAAGTAGAATTTTGACTTTCAAAAAAATTAATTTCAATCATGAACAAACCTAGATCGGAAGTCGAAGCTTCTCCAAGCTTCTTTTGGTCCGCAAGATACTCCTTGCAGTTCCTCTTTCAATGTCCCGGCTTATTGCAATGGTAGCAAATTCCTTTGCTATCTGGATCAGATTTCTTTTTATCCTTTCTCTTCGCTTTGCCTTTAGCCTTCTTGTTTTTCTTCTTTTCAGAAGATACCTTGGGCCTCTTCCTTTTCTTGGAAGAATCATCCACTAGTAAGACTTGGTTCTTGTTGGATGAGAAGTGACCTTCAGCAGTTTTCAACATGTTAAGTAACTCAGGCAAGCTGACGTCCAACTTATTCATGTGAAAATTCACAACAAATTATGAGAAGGTGTCCAGGAGTGACTGCAAGATCAAATCTTGGCTTAACTCCCCATCCATCACGAACCCAAGTTGTCCAAGTTGTTCAATCAGATTGATTATCTTAAGGACATGAGTCTCAACAGTAGTGCCCTTGGTCATACGAGATCGGAAGAACTCCTTAGATATCTGATATCTAGCAGTCCTACTTTGCTCACCATACAACTCTTTGAGGTGCAGCAATATAGTAGGAGCATCCATAGTTTCATGCTGACGCTGAAGCTCGTTACTCATGGATGCGAGCATGATGCATTGAGCCAAGATTGCATCATCTTGCCACTTTCTGAAAGTAGCAATCTCTTCCTCAGAGGCTGTTTCTGCAACATTTGCAGGGACTGGCGAATTTAGGACATTAGAAATCTTTTCAGCAGTGAGAACAATTCTCAGATTCCTTAACCAGTCCGTGTAATTCGGTCCGGTCAGTTTGTTAGCATCAAGTATGCTACGCAGTGATAGTGAGTTTGACATTTTTAAATTCTGCATGTGAAATAGACAATATTTTAGCATACATTCATTTAATTAATTACCAAAATAAATTAGGTCTTTATTTTAAATGGGTATCTCTCACTTTTTCATCAAACTATATTACCCTCATTATATAGTTCGGCAAATCTAATTAAAGATTTGCTAATGAGATTAAGGATCCAATTTCAAATGTATATAGCCTTGTGTGTGCACAACAAACTATATATAAATAAATAGGTAGACAACTATTGTCAATTACATCACTATGTAACTCCTTATATTTTGCCTCTTAGATTATAATGGTCAAATGTGTGCACATCCGAACTAAAATAATCTAAGTTAAGTCCAACCTAGCACTTCCATATAATTGAAGAGAAAAAGACCGCCCTTGTGTGTGCACAACAAAGCAGTAATGTTCAATTCCTTAATACGTATCAAATGTGATAAAACAACATCTTAAATATTTAATACTCGCCTTGTGTATGCACAACAAACTCATATTAAATATTTAATACTCTATTGATTTACTATGCTAGAAGGCGACGTTCGATATTCCTAATATCTTTGAATGCTTAGGACTTAATATTATTTCTTTGAGGGGTTTATTATTATTAGTCTCATCTTGTTTAGCGCGCATGCACATATATATATAAAATACGCGTCATATTATTTAACATGTGAAGCATGTTGTATAATATATAATATATATATATATATAGTAATCATGCACATATAGAATACTATATTCTATCCGGATTGATTATGGACTTTTATTCTAGTTTGGTTCACTAGAGCCACCAAGTGAACCAAAAGGTCAAACCTAGGGTGCAAGAATAAAATTTAAATATAACTATTATATTTAAACTCGGGCTCCATTACAAACGGGTTTTCATACGCTCCTTGTGTTCAATTATCAATTAAAAGAAAGAGAAAGAGAATAAGAATTATACCCTCGTAGACCAAAGCTTCCTCGAGTACAAGTTCAACTCATAGTCCTTCGTGTTCTCCTCGAATTCCACCAATGAGATTCCTTCCTTTGATCAACATTAGTCACCCAAGTGTTTGGCCTCTAGAGGTGATCCACCAAGGAAGAATAGGTATTCAAGAAGTTGGGTATTGGCAAAACCCTAGTTTCTATCTCTATAGAAATTGCAAGTACTCTCCACAATCTAATGCAAGAGTATGTAACCCTAATCTATGATAAGACTCCTCTTATTTATAGATGTAGGAATAACCCTTCCCTAAACTATTTAGGATTAGGGTTTTATTATAATTAAACTCCTTTAATTAATTATGCTCCTAATCCAATTAAGAATTCATAGGAGAGTACTTCTATTAATTAATTCTCAATCCCTATTAGGAAAATTAAATAATAGTAATAGTAATAATAATAATAAGACTCCTCTTATTAATTTATATTTAATATTTCTAAAATATTAAATAATAAATATTAAGCTATTTAATTTATTTTATCTCCATAGATTAAATTAAATACACTTAACTTATTATTACAATTATGCCATTTACTTCTTAAATAAATATTTTTCTTTTGCGGTGTGACCCTTTAGGTTCTCCATATTAAACCGGTTATGAATAAATCAATTAGAACAATTCTAATTTTATTTAAATAAAAAATATTTATTCTACAATAAGGGTAAACCCCCTTAGCGATCAACGACTTTTCAGATAATATAGATTTCAACATTAATCACAAAAGAACCTTTCAGTGAATAGTTACCGTACAATTCAATCCTTCTACCATACAATGTCCCAATTAAATATAAGACATGGAATTATTGTCAAGTCTTATTTTATTTAATTATATGTATTTTGATTCTCAAATGTACAACTCTGATTAATGCAAATTAGAAGTTCCTTTATAATTTCATTCTGCTTTGGCCAAAGACTTCTGAGTCGTCATTTATCGAATCACATAGGACATTCACATCTTTTACTAGACGTGGTAGATTCTTTGTTGATCATTCACCTATCTCCATGTACAACTTATTATACCCAATCATACCCTTTGATATACCCTAAAGGTCTTAACGGATATGTCAAAGTATAACTCATCATACACAAGATACTATGATAATCTCAAGTCCAAGGATCACTTGTAATACTATCACTATAGGAATTCCTATTAATAGGCGAGTAAAACTCTATTAGGTATTCCTTAGCGAGCCACGTTCAGTGAACTTATTCTCCAATAAGTACCTACATACTTGCTTTAGTGTCTCCACACAAATGATTATGAGATTAATCATCCTCTTCTTAAGAGCAAGCAACGTATGTACTAATCTATCCAGATTCACTACTCCCCTATTTAGTAATCCAACAATTAGGAACGATTTTAGTTTGTGAGCTATCTAGAATTTAGATCTCATTAGCATGATCACCATCATGATTCTAAAAGCATTGCTCAAAACTATGGGTTTATCACATTTAATATAACAGCACCATGTAGATAATATAAAATGCCTTTTAAGAAAATCAATTCTTTTATTAATAAATAAATAAGATTACAAAGTATATGCTACATCATATCAAATATGATTGGCTTGTGTGCATACTACTTTCAGTGAGAACTACAGTTGTATCTGGTACCCAAGTAGAACCTTGACTTACAGATAGATTTATTTTTTAATCATGAACAAACCTGTATTTGTAACCGAAGCTTCACTAAGCTTCTTCTGGTTAGCCTCTGTAAGATTCTCCTTACAGTTTCCTTTCTAGTATCCAAGCTTATTGCAGTGGAAGCAAACTCCTTTGCTATCTGCATCAGTATTGTTCTTATTGTCCTTTGTTTTTACCTTTCTATTTACCTTCTTTGAATTGTTCTTCTTTTTAGAAGATCCTTTGGCCTTCTTCCGCTTCCTGGAAGAATCATCTACTAGTAAGACTTGGTCTTTCTTGGTTGGAAAATTACTCTTTACAGTTTTCAACATGTTTAAGCAACTCAAGCAGGCTGACATATAGCTTGTTCATGTGGAAATTCACAACAACTTGTGAGAAAGAGTCCGAAAGTGATTGCAAGATTAAATCTTGGATCAATTCTCCATACATTAAAACCCAGTTGTCCCAATTGTTCAAACAGATTGATCATTTTAGGACATATGTCTGTACTGTAGTGCCATCGGTCATTCTAGATCGGAAAAGCTCATTAGATATCTGATATCTAATAGTCCTACTTTCCTCACCATTCAACTCCTTGAAGGTGCCGAAGTACAGTAGGAGCATCCATAGTTTCATGCTGACGCTAAAGCTCGTTACTCATGAATGCGAGCATGATGCATTGAGCCAACTGTGCATCATTTTGCCACTTTCTAAAAGTAGTAATCTCTTCCTCTGAGGCATTGTCTGCAACCATTGCATGGATAGGTATATTAAGGACATAAGATAGCTTTTCAGCCTTGAGAACTATTCTCAAATTGTTTAACCAGTCCTTTTAATTTGGTCCGGTTAATTAGCATCTAATATGCTCTGCAGTGATAGTAAATTAGACATTGTAAAATTCTGTAAATGAATTTGTAATTAAACAACATTTTAGCATACATTCATTTCTTAATTAATTACCAAAATAAATTAGGTCTTTATTTTAAATTGGTACCTCACTATTTTCATCAAACTATATTACCCTCAATATATATGGTTCGGTAATTCTAATTAAAGATTTGCTAGTGAGAATAAGGATCCCATTTCAAATGTTTATAGCCTTGTGGTGACACAACAAACGATATATAAATAAATAGGTAGACAACTATTGTCAATTACATCTCTATGTAACTCCTTGTATTTTGCCTCTTAGATTATTTTGATCAAGTGGTGACACATCCGAATCAAAATTATCCAAGTTAAGTCCAACCTAGCACTTCCATATATGTGAAGAGAAAAATACCATCCTTGTGGTGACACAACAAAACAGTAATGTTCAATTCCTTAATAAGCATCAAATGTGATAATGCAACATCTTAAATATTTAATACTTGTCTTGTGGTGACACAACAAACTCATATTAAATATTTAATACTCTATTGCTTTACTATGCTAGAAGGCGATGTTCGATATTCCAAATATCTTTGAACGCTTAGGACTTAATATAATTTCTTTGAGGGGTTTGTTATTATTTGTCTCATCTTGTTTAGCGCGCATGCACACACACACACACACACACACACACATATATATATATATATATATATATATATAAAATACGCGTCATATTATTTATCATGCGAAGCATGTTGTATAATATATAATATATACATAGTAAGCATGCACATATAGAATACTATATTCTACCCGGATTGATTATGGACTTTTATTCTAGTGTGGTTCACTAGAGCCACCAAGTAAACCAAAAGGTCAAACCGAGGGTGCAAAACAAAATTTAAATATAACTATTATATTTAAACCCGGGCTCCATTACAAACGGGTCTTCAAGCGCTCCTTGCTCCTTAGTCTCCAATTCTTCAAGTAATTCTAACTAAACCTATTACATAAACTATTTACAATAAATAGAAATCTTGACCAGCAGTCAAGGGGAGGTACATAGGAGAAAGATAGAATTTACATCAAGAAAAACTAGAGAAGACGAGGTACACAGACCCCATTTATAAAAACCCATTCATTCAAGCATTCACTAAAATAAATCCAATCACACATTGGTCAATAGTCCATAATTAATCCCTATTTATTATCATACATATCTCCATATGTATCAATAAATAACATTCATCTCATGAATAATAAAACCATTCCATCTATGCATTGATATCATTTAATGGGCAATTAAAAGTTTACTAGAAATCCAATTTTGAAACAAAATAAACTCCTTTATTTTAATCAAAATTTAAATCATAATAAACTTATTTATTTTATTTTATCCAATTTTGAATAAAAATAAACTCCTGTATTTTTAATCAAATTTCAAATCAAAATAAACTCCTTTATTTTAATTAACATGGAAACCAATTTCAAGTTCAAAATAAACTCCTTTATTTTAACTTAAAAATGCTTGGAAAAATAAAATATGTTAAATCCTATTCCTTATCAAAATAAATATCTTTATTTTTAAGGAAACATGGAATCCTATTCCATATGTGAATGAACTCCTTTATTTTAGGAAACATGGAATCCTATTCCATATGTGAATAAACTCCTTTATTCTAGTTAACGTAGAATCCAATTCCAAGTTGAAATAAAACTTTTAATTTTAATTATATTCCAATTCAAAATAAACATTTTATCTTAATTGAAAATAAATAAAATGAAAATAAAAAATTTTCAAAATCTGTAGACCGGTGCGGCCACGCTCCAAAATGAACTAGGAGCGGCGCGGCCGCGCTGCACCCCAGAAACGATTTCTGGGTTCGGGCACGGCCGCGCTCCAGAATGAACTGGAAGCGGCGCGGCCGCACCGCGTAGCAGACTTAGAAACTTTTTCCGTTGCCCAGAAAATCGATCCAATCACATACCCATACATACATAGAATCATAATAATTGATAATTAACACAAGGTTAGGATCTGATGCCACTGTTAGGTTTGTATATAGCGCGAACATACAATCAAATTACATAAATAGTGCGGAAGCGCAATAAAACGGATTTTAAAATTTTTCATACAAACCATCACCATGATCATCCTTGTGATTAATTATCAATTAAACGAAAGAGATAGAGATATAGAATTATACCCTCGTGAATCAAAGCTTCCTTAGGTACAAGTTCACCTCCAATTCCTTAGAGTTCTCCTTGAATTCTACCTATTAAATTTCTTCCTTTGATCAACGTTAGCCACCCAAGTGTTTGGCCTCTAGAGGTGATCCACCATGGAATAATAGTTGTTCAAGAAGATGGGTGTTGGCAAAATCCTAGTTTCTATCTCTATAGAAATTGCACGTACTCTCTCTCTCTCCAATTCTTATGGAAGAGTGTGTAACTGTCTAACCCTAAACCATGATAAGACCCCTCTTATTTATAGATATAGGGAACCCTCCTAAACTATTTAGGATTAGGGTTTTTATTTTAATTAAACTCCTTTAATTAATTAAACTCATAATCCAATTAGGAATTTATGAGAGTACTTTTATTAATTAATTCTCAAACCCTTTTAGGAACTAAATAATAATAGTAGTAATAATAATAATAAGACTCTTCTTATTAATTTATATTTAATATTTTTAAAATATTAAATAATAAATATTAAGCTATTTAATTTATTCTATCTCCATAGATTAAATTAAATACACTTAACTTATTATTACGATTATGCCATTTACTTCTTAAACAAATATTTTCCTTTTGCGGTGCGACCCTTTAGGTTCTCCATATTAAACCGGTTGTGAATAAATCAATTAGAACAATTCTAATCTTATTTAAATAAATAAATTAAACTATTTAATTCATTTAAATAAATAATAATTATTCTACAATAAGGGTAATCCCCCTTAGCGATCAACGACTTTTTCAGATAATATAGATTTCAACATTAATCACAAAAGAACCTTTCAGTGAATAATTACCGTACAATTCAATCCTTCTACCATACAATGTCCCAATTAAATATAAGACATGGAATTATTGTCAAGTCTTATTTTATTTAATTATATGTATTTCGATTCTCAAATGCACAACTCTGATTAATGCAAATTAGAAACTCCTTTCTAATTTCATTCTGCTTTGGCCAAATACTTCTGAGTCGTCATTTATCGAATCACATAGGACATTCTCTCCTTTTACTAGAAGTGGTAGATTCTTTGTTGACCATTCACCTATCCCCATGTGCAACTTATTATACCCAATCATACCCTTTGATATACCCTAAAGGTCTTAAGGGACATGTCAAAGTATAACTCATCACACACAAGATACTATGATGATCTCAAGTCCAAGGATCACTTGTAGTACTATCACTAGAGGAATTCCTATTGACAAGCGAGTAAAACTCCATTAGGTATTCCTTAGCGAGCCACGTTCAGTGAACTTATTCTCTAATAAGCACCTACATACTTGCTTTAGTGTCTCCACACAAATGATTATGAGATCAACCATCCTCTTCATAAGAGCAAGCAACGTATGTACTAATCAATCCGGATTCACTAATCCCCTTTTTAGTAATCCATCGATTAGGAACGATTTTAGTTTGTGAGCTATCTAGAGTTTAGATCTCATTAGCATGATCACCATCATGATTCTAAAAGCATTCCTCAAAACTATGGGTTTATCACATTTAATATAACAGCACCATGTAGATAATGTAAAATGCCTTTAATAACCGAATAAGATTACAAAATATATGCTACATCATATCAAATATGATTGGCTTGTGTGCATACTACTTTCACGAGGCTGATCCCCTCAAGTACTTATTCTGTAGCCAGTAACCAAAGGGTCAATTAGCTATTGATTCCATTGGAAATTTATTGTTCAAAGTCTACTTGACTATCATTTATTCTAAAAGCAATTACTATCCTTGCTTCCGATATTCATATTGTTGAATCTCTTGTATATATATTCCGTCATTCATGATATATCCTTTCTTGTTGTATTTAAACTTGCTGAGCAAACTAGTTGTTCATCCTTGCTATATCATGACTCTTATTGCAGTTAAACCCGAAACTTCAGGGAAGGGCAAGGGCAAAGAAAAGATGAAGTAATAGACTTCAAGTAGCTGGCCTTGTTTCATGCTTAGTTTAATTTACTATTAATGTAATTTGAACCCTGAGTAATATTTAGGGCATGTTTTGTGATATATATTGAGGTTATCGAATCTTGGGACTAGTAACACCTTTTGAATGAACAACATATATTTATTATATTCCGCATTTAATTATTGTATGTTGTTAGAGGTGGATGTTTGTATTGGATCGTGATGACCGAATCCGGGCATTTGAGACCCGAATTTTAGGGCGTCACAGGTTGGTATCAAAGTTGTAGGTTATAAACGTTAGGATTGCAAAACCTAGGTTATAACCTTAGTATTAAACTCGTATTGAGTGCATTAGGAGATAAATCGGGGAGATTTATCATATTGGGTATTTTGATGAATTGGGGAATTCATCGAGTCGAGTAGTACCCAATGAAATATAATTTCATTCCATCAATGAATATATTTTATTGCTGTACTAATGATAGTTTGTGTGTTTGTAGGATGGCTATCGTAGGTGAGACCAGTGGAGTTCGGGAGGAGGAGGTATTCACTGACATACCCATTGTTACGGAGCAGCTGGTAGGCTATGCACTCGTTGCCCCGGTAGTATCATTGAGTGGGTCCGAGCCAGGGAGCACTACTTGATGGATTTGGTAGAGCCTGTCATGGGCGTAGTGTCGAGGTCCGGTAGTCAGGACAGTGAGGACTTGCTCGAGGATTATGCCGATCGCATAATGGAGCAGGAGCAGACCATCGAGTAGCAGAATGCTCGTATTGCACACTTAGAGGAGGAGAATTATGTCCATCAGGAGATGGAAGATCAGTATAAGGCAGAGGCGTATTCACTACAATTCTAGGTAGCTGATCTGAAGGCTTAGATTCAGTAGTTAGAGAGTGCCACACCCTAGTTGAGCCACACAGTGCAACATCTGGTGTTGCAGAACAGTCAGCTGAGGCAGGCATTAGAGCAGTCGAATGCCAAGGAGGTGGAGCTGCAGTCAGAGCTACAGGCTGTCAGAGCCGAGCGAGACTTGGAGCAGGCTGACAGGATTCGAGGACAGGAGTTCTGGGTTCGCGCAGCCACAAGGGTGGATGTGCTGGAGGGAGAGGATCGAGATGGAGTCGCCAGGATCGATACGTTAGAGTATGCCCTGTACACGACAGTAGCCAGAGTGTAGGACCGGGTCAGAAGGTACCCTCGGGAGGAGGGCAGTAGTCGGCGCATGATCAGACGCCGAGTGGTTGATCGGATAGCTCAACAGGCACTCTATCGGGCAGTTCGCCGTAGCGAGCATTGACTTGTTGGTTCGGTACCCTTGTGTGTACCAGGTTGTTGTAGTGCGTCCCACTTTTGTTTTATTAGGGACAGTTTTATGTTGTAAGCCCTTATGCCTTGATGTATGCATGGGATGGTAACCAACCCCAACTTTTATTCTGTCAAAGGGGTAAGTAGTAGTGAATCCTCACCTTTTGCTTAATAGAGGATAGTTAGAAGTAGGCAGTTTATGCCATTGAGTGTTTATAGTAGTTGTTAGGTTTGTACATAGCGCGAATATGCAATCAAATTACATAAATAGTGCGGAAGCGCGATAAAATCAGATTTTAAAATTTTATACAAACCATCACCATGATCTTTCTTTATGCACAATTATTAATTAAACGAAAGAGATGGAGAATAAGAATTATACCCTGGTAGAATTCTAGCTTCCTCAGGTACAAGTTCACCTCCAATTCCTTCGCGTTCTCCTTGAATTCCACCGATTAAATTCCTTCCTTTGATCAACGTTAGCCACCCAAGTGTTTGGCCTCTAGAGGTGATCCACCAAGGAATAATACTTGTTCAAGAAGATGGGTGTTGGCAAAACCCTAGTTTCTATCTCTATAGAAATTGTAAGTACTCTCTACAATTCTTATGCAAGAGTGTGTAACCCTAATCTATGATAAGACTTCTCTTATTTATAGATGTAGGAAAAACCCTTCCCTAAACTATTTAGGATTAGGGTTTCTATTCTAATTAAACTCCTTTAATTAAATTAAACTCCTAATCCAATTAGGAATTCATGAGAGAGTACTTCTATTAATTAATTCCCAATCCCTATTAGAAATTAAATAATAGTAATAGTAATAATAATAATAAGACTCCTCTTATTAATTTATATTTAATATTTCTAAAATATTTAAATAATAAATATTAAGCTATTTAATTTATTCTATCTCCATAGACTAAATTAAATACACTTAACTTATTATTACAATTATGCCATTTACTTCTTAAATAAATATTTTTCTTTTGCGGTGTGACCCTTTAGGTTCTCCATATTAAACCGGTTGTGAATAAATCAATTAGAACAATTCTAATCTTATTTAAATAAATAAATTAAACTATTTAATTTATTTAAATAAATAATATTTATTCTACAATAAAGGTAAACCCCCTTAGCGATCAACGACTTTTCAGATAATATAGATTTCAACATTAATCACAAAAGAACCTTTTAGTGAATAGTTACCGTACAATTCAATCCTTCTACCATACAATGTCCCAATTAAATATAAGACATGGAATTATTGTCAAGTCTTATTTTATTTAATTATATGTATTTCGATTCTCAAATGCGCAACTCTGATTAATGCAAATTAGAAGTTCCTTTCTAATTTCATTCTGCTTTGGCCAAAGACTTCTGAGTCGTCATTTATCGAATCACATAGGACATTCACATCTTTTACTAGACGTGGTAGATTCTTTATTGATCATTCACCTATCTCCATGTACAACTTATTATACCCAATCATACCCTTTGATATACCCTAAAGGTCTTAACGGACATGTCAAAGTATAACTCATCATACACAAGATACTATGATGATCTCAAGTCCAAGGATCACTTGTACTACTATCACTAGAGGAATTCCTATTGACAGGCGAGTAAAACTCTATTAGGTATTCCTTAGCGAGCCACGTTCAGTGAACTTATTCTCTAATAAGCACCTACATACTTGCTTTAGTGTCTCCACACAAATGATTATGAGATCAATCATCCTCTTCATAAGAGCAAGCAACGTATGTACTAATCTATCCGGATTCACTAATCCCCTTTTTAGTAATCTAACGATTAGGAATAATTTTAGTTTGTGAGCTATCTAGAATTTAGATCACATTAGCATGATCACCATCATGATTCTAAAAACATTACTCAAAACTATGGGTTTATCACATTTAATATAACAGCACCATGTAGATAAAGTAAAATGCTTTTAACAAACGAATAAGATTACAAAGTATATGCTACATCATATTAAATATGATTGGCTTGTGTGCATACTACTTTCAATCTCCCACTTGCACTAAAGCCAATCGCCATGGTATCTAATACCCTTCTTCTCTAAGTGACGATTATCCTGCTGTTGGATAAAGCTTTAGTAGATGGATATGCAATGCTGTTCTCGAGAGTCCACTATCTCTATAGTGACTTTTCTTCTTTCAATGATTTTACTAATCAAATGAAAGTGCCGCAACACATGTTTGAATCCAAGATGAGACTTAGGAACTATTCCTAGTTTTGTAATGAACTTTTCATCCAAACAATCAACTTGCAGCTTCATTTACAGCTATATACTTTGTCTTTGTCATTAAACCAGCAACTCTTTGCTGTTTGGAACTTTTCCAATTCACTGCACCACCTTTCAAGGTAACGATTTACCTTAAAGTGGATTTGTTATCGTCTTGGTCAGTCTGAAAAAACTTGAGTCTGTTTAGCCCTCTAGTTTTAATTCGGACCTACCATGAATTATGATTACATCTTCAATACCGGTTTAGTACTTAAAGATGTTTATCACTGTCTTACAGTGATCTTCTCTGGAATATGACTGATCAACATCAAGCCTAGTATATTCATTGCATGCATGATAGTAACTCATGCGATCTCTCTTTTAATTGGGGACAATTTTAGAGAGATACACTCCACGGCTCATCATCATGAGACCTTTATTGGAGTTTGCAATGCTAAACGCCTTTAGCATCGAATGAATATACGTTCATTGGGTCAAGTCGAACGTCCTTTTAAATCTATCTATATAGATTTCTATCCCCAATTTATAGGATGCTCCTCCCAAGTCATTCATGGAAGAATTTTTAGATAATTTTATCTTTACTGATTGTAGCATTGGTGTGTTATTCCTTGTCGGTAGTATATCAACATATAATACCAAGAATGTCACAGTGCTCCCACTTACCCTTTTGTACACACTAGGTTCATTCTCATTTTTGATAAAATCAAACTCTTTTGATTGTCTCATCAAAATGAATATTCCATTTTTGAGAAGCTTGCTTCAATCCATAAATGGATCATTGTAGCTTAAAACACGATTTGCTTCAACCTTTGAAACAAATTCCTCTGGCTGTATCATACATACATTCTCCTCAAGTCTTCATTGAGGAAGGGTGTCTCCACATCCATTTTTGCCAGATTTCGTAATAAGCTGCAATCACAAGAAAAATCCAAATGGACTTGAGCATTACCCAGTAATAAGGTTTTATCACAGTTAACTCCTTGACTTTATTTGAAACCTTTTAAACAGGTCTGGTCTTATAGGTCTCCACCTTGCCATTTGCCCCAGTCTTTCTCTTAAAGACCCATATTCACACTCTTGGCACTATGCCCTTTTGTGGAATAACCAGAGTCTATAATTGGTTCTCATACATGGAGTCCATTTCGGATTTCATGGTCATCTGCCATTTCTCTGAGTGTCTTATACTCATAGCCTCATTGTATATAACTGGATCATCATCCTCTATGATGAATCTATACCTCCCAGGTATCTTCGGTACTCTTCCAGATTTACGATTCGGTTGTGGTACAATAGGTCTATCTACAGGTTCCTCGATTCGACTTAAAGTGCTTCGTGGTTCTTGAACTCCTTCAAGATCTTTTACCCTCCCACTAGCTCCTTCAATGATAAACACCTTTATCTAAGAAGGCAGCGTGTAGGATTATAGTAATAATACCCTAAACTTACTTTAGGATATCCCACAAGTCTGCACTTGTCAGATTTTGTCCCAAACTTATCTTTGAAACCTTTTCACATAAGCTGGACAACCCTTATCTTAACATACTTAAGATTAGGAATCCTCCCTATCCATAACTTTTATGGAGTCTTGGGGCCAGATTTTTGAGGTTACCTTATTTTGTAGATATGCAGCCGTTTCTAGGGCATAACCCCAGATGGATACTAGAATGTCAGTAAAAATCATTATGGACTGCACCATGTCCAACAAGGTACAATTTCTCCTTTTAGATACACCAATCAATTATTGCGTATCAGGAAGTGTCCATTATGAGAAAATACCATTTTGAGATGATCTAGAAACTCATTGTACAAGTATTCTTTCCTCGATCTGATCAAAGAATCTTAATACTCTGTCAATATATTTCACTTCTGAATTCTTTGAACATTTCAAACGATTCAGACTTGTATTTCATCAAATACACATATTCAACTCTTTGAATGACCATCTCCTTTTCTTTTATTAGTTTGTTCAATTTGCAAAATAATTTTCATGTAAGTCAAGTATACAAAGTCTATCAAGTAATCTTCCAGTTTCAAACAAAACATTATCATTATAAATAGAACAACAATTGTTCTTAAATATAATACCAGAACCTTCCTTGTCCAACCACGGAAGTAATAATGTTTCTAAAGAGAACTGGAACATAATAACAACTTATTAACTTAATAGACTTGCCCGTAGGCAATGCTAAACTATAAGTTCCTACGGTTAATGCAGCAACCATTGCTTCATTCTCCACGCGTTAAGATTACTTATTCTTTGTTTTAGCTTTCTACTTCTGCTTAGTCTCTGCATTGGATTACATACGTGAGAACTACAGTCGGTATCCAAATACCCAAGTAGAACCTTGACTTATAGAAAAATTTATTTCAATCATGAACAAAACCCATATTTGTAACCGAAGCTTTCACTAAGCTTCTTTTGGTTACCCTCTAGTTTTAATTCTAGTATCCAGGCTTATTGCAGTGGAAGCAAAACTCCTTTGCTATCTGCATCAGTCTTGTTTCTTATTGTCCTTTATTTTTTCCTTTCCTTTTACCTTCTTTTGAATTGTTCTTCTTTTAAGAAGATCCTTTAGCCCTCTTCTACTTCCTAGAAGGAATCATCTACCAGTAAGACTTGGTCTTTCTTGGTTGGAAAGTGACTCTTTACAGTTTTTCAACATGTTTAAGCAACTCAGGCAGGCTGACATTATAGCTTTGTTCATGTGGAAATTCACAACAATTTGTGAGAAAGAAAGAGTCTGGAAGTGATTGCAAGATCAAATCTTGGATCATCTCTCCATCCATTAAAACCCAGTTGTCCCAATTGTTCAATCAAATTGATCATTTTTAGGACATATGTCTGTACTGTAGTGACATCGGTCATTTCTAGATCGGAAGAGCTCCTTAGATATCTGATATCTAATAGTCCTACTTTCCTCACCCTTCAACTCCTTGAAGGTGCTGGAGTACAGTAGGAGCATCCATAGTTTCATGCTGACGCTTGAAGCTCGTTACTCATGGATGCGAGCATGATGCATTGAGTCAACTGTGCATCATTCTTGCCACTTTCTAAAAAGTAGCAATCTCTTCCTCTAAGGCATTGTCTGCAACCATTGCTAGGGATAGGTATATTAAAGGACCATAAGATAACTTTTCAGCCTTGAGAACTATTCTCAAATTCCTTAACTAGTCCGTGTAATTCGGTCCGGTTAATTAGCATCTAATATGCTATACAGTGATAGTGAATTAGACATCGTAAAATTCTGTAAATGAATTTGTAATTTAACAACATTTTAGCATACATTCATTTTTAATTAATTACCAAAATAAATTAGGTCTTTATTTTAAATTGGTATCTCCCACTATTTTCATCAAACTATATTACCCTCATTATATAGTTCGACAATTCTAATTAAAGATTTGCTTAGTGAGACTAAGGATCCCATTTTAGATGTATATAGCCTTGTGGTGACACAACAAACGATATATAAATAAATAGATAAACAAACTATTGTCAATTACATTCTCTATGTAAACTCCTTGTATTTTGCCTCTTAGATTATTTTGATCAAGTGGTGACACATCCGAATCAAAATTATCCAAGTTAAGTCCATCCTAGCACTTCCATATATTCGAAAGAAAAACACTTGTCCTTGTGGTGACACAACAAAACAGCATCGTTCAGTCTATTGTATAAGCATCAAATGTGATAAAGCAACATCTTAAATATTTTAATACTTGCCTTGTGGTGACACAACAAACTCATATTAAATATTTAATACTCTATTGCTTTACCATGCTAGAAGGCGACGTTCGATATTCCAAATATCTTTGAACGCTTAGGACTTAATATGATTTCTTTGAGGGGTTTGTTATTATTTGTCTCATCTTGCTTAGCGCGCGCATGCACATATATATATAAAATACGCGTCATATTATTTAACATGCGAAGCATGTTGTATAATATATAATATATACATAGCAAGCATGCACATATAGAATACTATATTCTACCCGGATTGATTTATGGACTTTTATTCTAGTTTGGTTCACTAGAGAGCCACCAAGTATGGTGAACCAAAAGGTCAAACCTAGGGTGCAAGAATTAAATTTAAATATAACTATTACATTTAAACTCGGGCTCCATTACAAACGGGTCTTCAAACGCTCCTTGCTCCTTTGTCTCCAATTCTTCAAGTAATTCTAACTAAACCTATTACATAAACTATTTACAATAAATAGAAACCTTGATCAGCAGTCAAGGGGAGGTACATAGGAGGAAGATAGAATTTACATCAAGGAAAAACTAGAGAAGACGAGGTACGCAGACCCCATTTATAAAACCCATTCATTCAAGCATCCACTAAAATAAATCCAATCACACATTGGTCAATAGTCCATAATCAATCCCTATTTATTATCATACATATCTCTATATGTATCAATAAATAACATTCATCCCATGAATAATAAAATCATTCCATATATGAATTGATATCATTTAATGGGCAATATTAGTTAGTATAAAATTCAATTTCAACTCCAATTAGTTATCATGGAATCCAATTCCAACTCTAATTAGTTATCATGAAATTCAATTTTAATTAAAATAAACTTCTTTATTTTAATCATATTCCAAATCAAAATAAACTCTTTTATTTTAATTTATCCAATTTTTTGAATAAAAATAAACTCCTTTATTTTTAATCAAATTCCAAATCAAAATAAACTCCTTTATTTTAATTTAATATGGAAACCAATTTCAAGTTTAAAATAAACACCTTTATTTTTAACTTAAAATTGTTGGAAAATAAAATATGTTTGAATCCTATTCCTTATCAAAATAAACATCTTTATTTTTTAAGGAAACATGGAATCCTATTCCATTATGTGAATAAACTCCTTTATTCTAGGAAATATGGAATCCTATTCCATATGTGAATAAACTCCTTTATTCTAGGAAACATGGAATCCTATTCCATATATGAATAAACTCCTTTATTCTAGTTAACGTAGAATCCAATTCCAAGTTCAAAAAAAACTTTTAATTTTAATTATATTCCAATTCAAAATAAACCTTTTATCTTAATTGAAAATAAATAAAATCAAAATAAATAATAAAATAAATAAAATAATTTTACACAAACAATTATGCCCAATTAAATTGTTCTTAACACATATCAATGTATATACAGAATCAAAACAATTAATAATTCGCATAAAGTTTGGCTCTTGATACCACTGTTAGGTTTGTACATAGCGCGAATATGCAATCAAATTACATAAATAGTGCGGAAGCGCGATAAAATCAGATTTTAAAATTTTATACAAACCATCACCATGATCTTTCTTTATGCACAATTATTAATTAAACGAAAGAGATGGAGAATAAGAATTATACCCTTGTAGAATTCTAGCTTCCTCAGGTACAAGTTCACCTCCAATTCCTTCGCGTTCTCCTTGAATTCCACCGATTAAATTCCTTCCTTTGATCAACGTTAGCCACCCAAGTGTTTGGCCTCTAGAGGTGATCCACCAAGGAATAATACTTGTTCAAGAAGATGGGTGTTGGCAAAACCCTAGTTTCTATCTCTATAGAAATTGTAAGTACTCTCTACAATTCTTATGCAAGAGTGTGTAACCCTAATCTATGATAAGACTTCTCTTATTTATAGATGTAGGAAAACCCTTCCCTAAACTATTTAGGATTAGGGTTTCTATTCTAATTAAACTCCTTTAATTAAATTAAACTCCTAATCCAATTAGAAATTCATGAGAGAGTACTTCTATTAATTAATTCCCAATCCCTATTAGGAATTAAATAATAGTAATAGTAATAATAATAATAATAATAAGACTCCTCTTATTAATTTATATTTAATATTTCTAAAATATTAAATAATAAATATTAAGCTATTTAATTTATTCTATCTCCATAGACTAAATTAAATACACTTAACTTATTATTACAATTATGCCATTTACTTCTTAAATAAATATTTTTCTTTTGCGGTGTGACCTTTTAGGTTCTCCATATTAAACCGGTTGTGAATAAATCAATTAGAACAATTCTAATCTTATTTAAATAAATAAATTAAACTATTTAATTCATTTAAATAAATAATATTTATTCTACAATAAGGGTAAGCCCCCTTAGCGATCAACGACTTTCCAGATAATATAGATTTTAACATTAATCATAAAAGAACCTTTCAGTGCATAGTTACCGTACAATTCAATCCTTCTACCATACAATGTCCCAATTAAATATAAGACATAGAATTACTGTCAAGTCTTATTTTATTTAATTATATGTATTTCGATTCTCAAATGCACAACTCTAATTAATGCAAATTAGAAACTCCTTTCTAATTTCATTCTGCTTTGGCCAAAGACTTCTGAGTCGTCATTTATCGAATCACATAGGACATTCTCTCCTTTTACTAGAAGTGGTAGATTCTTTATTGATCATTCACCTATCTCCATGTATAACTTATTATACCCAATCATACGTTTGATATACCCTAAAGGTCTTAAGGGACATGTCAAAGTATAACTCATCATACACAAGATACTATGATGATCTCAAGTCCAAGGATCACTTGTACTACTATCACTAGAGGAATTCCTATTGACAGGCGAGTAAAACTCCATTAGGTATTCCTTAGCGAGCCACGTTCAGTGAACTTATTCTCTAATAAGCACCTACATACTTGCTTTAGTGTCTCCACACAAATGATTATGAGATCAATCATCCTCTTCATAAGAGCAAGCAACGTATGTACTAATCTATCCGGATTCACTAATCCCCTTTTTAGTAATCCAACGATTAGGAACAATTTTAGTTTGTGAGCTATCTAGAATTTAGATCTCATTAGCATGATCACCATCATGATTCTAAAAACATTGCTCAAAACTATGGGTTTATCACATTTAATATAACAGCACCATGTAGATAAAGTAAAATGTCTTTAACAAACGAATAAGATTACAAAGTATATGCTACATCATATTAAATATGATTGGCTTGTGTGCATACTACTTTTAGTAGTATGCCAAATGTTGAGTCAGTCTGTATTAAAACATTGGTATATGAATATAAATGCAGTTGTTTTCTTTTAAATCGAATGTATTTGATTGATGTATCCACTGTTAAATGTTGACTTAACTGGTATGGTGTGTAGGGCATAATAAGCGAGAGTTTAAGACTTGTCCTTTAACAGATCATAATGTCGCCCAAAGGTAGACCCCGCAATCCGCGAGTCGTGGAGTCAGAAAGTGAGGTTGGGGATCAACCCGATCCAATGAGAGTGTTCGTGGAGATGCTGGCGGAAGCCATGCAAGCAAAACCACCACATGTGGTCCCAGTAGGAGAATAACCAGCGCCCCAGCCAACGCATCGCTTGGCTAACTTTAAGGATTTCAAACTGGTTGGGCCACCCGAGATCAAGGGCACTCTCGATCCAATAGAAGCACAGACTTGGGTAGAAGAAATGGAGAAGGTCTTCGAGGTCGCACGAGTGGCCGAGGAGTGATGAGTGTATTTTATACACACAAATTGGGTACTTTTAGCCTTGATAATTTGTATGTCTTTAGCTATTTCGTTTAGTTTTATGTGTTTTCATCTTATTGTTGTGTAATATAGTTTTGTATTACTTTTATATGTTTTTGTATGCTTTTATGTGTTTTTACTTGGTTTTGTAGGAATTGAAATAAAGGCCCCTTGGATCGTTGTGTTTTGGGCTTGAATTTGGCATTTTAGCTGCTTGTTTCTCAATTTGACCCATGATACAATCCTAATCTCTCAAAACTCAAAGAACGAAAGTTGTAGATCTTAATCTCAGCTTTCCACAACATCTAAAAACATCCCATTTGAAGTTCGTATGAGGGAGTTATGGTCATTTTACCATCGGATTTTGCATAAAATTTACACAGCAGTTGCTTCGGACTCCATTTGAGCCTTTCTCCTGCCATTATCTCGACGAGCTCCGGTTATGAAAGTTGTAGAGGCTACTTCTTAGCTTTCCATAGCCTACTTAATCGTCTTAATCCGAGTTCGGACGAAGAAGTTATGGCTATTTTACCAACAGACGTCGAAACTGATTCGGACAGCAGAAGTGAGCTCGTCGGGGCGAGAATTTCTAGTACTATTTCCCTGCCGGGGCGAGCTCCTCGCCGGGGCGGGCCGCCGGGGCGAGCTCCTCGCCGGGGCGGGACGCCGGGGCGAGCTCCTCGCCGGGGCGGGACGCCGGGGCGAGCTCCTCGCCGGGGCGGGCCGCCGGGGCCAGAACCCCCTGGATGCACTTCGGATTTCGCGATTTTTGGCCAATTTTTGATATCTAAGCTAGGGTTTTGGACACCCATCTGATATAACCTCAAGGGGCGGCTAGAAACAAGATACTCACTCATCCTAACACTTCTAACATCAATTCTAGAGAGAGGGAGGCTTCCATAAACATCAAATTAAGAGTAAAAGTGCTGCAATTCAAGGGAAAATCAGCAAAGTTCAAGGAGCAAGAAGAGCAAGGAGTATCAAATCTTGAGGGAAAGCTAGAGAACAAGAATCAACCCATCAAGCAACCATTGAATATCTTCCTAAGGGGTTTTATCATTCTATCTCTAGTATTCTTTTCTTAATTTGTAATTCCATCATGATATATAGATCAAATTTGATGTTTATTATAATTCTCATGAACTAGAACTAATTTTCTAAGATCTCAATGGAACCCATCACATAGTTTGAATTAAATGCTCTCTCTTTGATGTTGGTTAATTATTTGTGATTGAATATCATAATTTGTGCTTTATATATTAATTACCTAGCTAGTAATTACCTTGGGAACTTATATGGAATTGAGAGAGGAAGTATAGGTTGAGACCTTGTTATGATATCATGTGAAACTTAGATATTCCTATGGGTAATTTATGAAATTAAGTGACATGTGTTTTATTTATTACCCACATGAATGGATAATTTGATTGTATTTAGGATAGACATATACCTAAATACCACATGTATCCATGGGAGAATCCATGCTTAATGATTTCTATTGCGAAATTTGGTAATTGATGAAGTAGTTAATGAGGTTTTGTGACATACACCTTACTAATTATTCTTGATATGAGAATCTTGCTAGTGTGTAGAATAGAGATATATCTATACACCGTAATGGGGAATACGTATTTGACCATCGAGAGAGGCTTAGACATACTTGTGATTTCTCGGGTAACAATCCTTGTGATTTAACTAGTTGAAAAGAGAGAGTTAGGATATCCAATTGAAGTGTTGGGAGAAATTGTGATCTTAGACTTGTTAATATTAGATTTCATTATATTAAAGCTTTCTATAGTTCTTTGATTATTTGTCATCTTCCTTAATGCAAAACAACAAAAATAATCATCGTTTGTTTAAATAAGATTAAGATGATAAAAGGTTAGTACTTGGAAAAGACTAGTAATAATTCCTCGTGGGATCGATACTCTACTTACTCTTTATTACTTGTTGACCGCGTATACTTGCGCGTATTTGTCATATACAAAAAGGACAACAAGGAGCAGGGCGCCGTTGCCGGGGAATTATTTTTCTAGTATTTTTCCAATATTAGTCATAATCAAATTAGTCTTAATTTAAACTTGTATATAAATTTGCTTTTAGTTTATTTTATCATTTATTTTTCTCTTTTAATGCTATTTTCTTTGCAAGGTACACCATGGATGACTTTGTTGATCAATGGTCGTACATGAGTATGACTCAACCAAGGGAAACTGGGATTGATGGACTCAATGCACTCTCTACATTGTCAGCACAATTTGAAACACTATCGAGGAAGTTGGATGCCTTAGTAGCAGAGAGCACTCAAGGTATAGCAGTGACATGTGATTATTGTGCTGACAATCACCCGAGTCATCAATGCACCGTCAGTTTTGGACCAGTACATTACGCTGGTGATTACTTCAATAACTATGCTTATCCCGATTATCACCAAGATTGGGGGTATCACCCGGATATTACATGGAGCTACAATTATGATGATCAATGTTATGCTCCAAGCCTATCATACACTCTTGAATCTCAGAATCAAGCTCCTACTCAAGAAGAAGGAATGTCAAAATTTGAGGAACTTGTGTCCAAGATCATGGCTTCGAATGAGGAGATGTTGAAAAGTCAGGAGATGTCGATTCGAAATCTCGAGAACCAGGTGGGACAGCTTGTCATTTCCTTCAATAATAACTATCAAGAAGCATGGCCCAATGACTCAGTTCCGGAAACTGATGGAGTACCCGAGCTGATTTTCGAGGAATCTATGGGGGAGAAGACATGTGAGGAGTAAGAAGTAAAGGCCGAGGAAGATCTAGCCTTGAGCTCCAATGATGATGAGCCAATTTTGATAGTGCCTCATACACCTTCTCCACCAAAGCTCAAGGATTCGGGCAGTTTTGCAATACTGTGTCCACTTGGTAGTCATTTCTTAGGCGAGGCTCTTTATGACGATGGAGCTAGTATGAATGTGGAACCATGGTGGGACGAAATAGGGGTCCATGAGAAGAAAGCTGAAAATTCTATTGTGTTTGAGGAGCTTCAATTCAACATTCTTTTCACAGACACAATGGAACAATCACCTAGTTTTGTGAAGTTCTTAAGTGAGGTTGTGCCTAAAAGTACCAAGCTAGGTGAACATGATTCAATGACCCTTACTGAGGAGAAACCCTCAAATATTACATGGCTATCAATGGATGGTGGGTTCCTCAAATTTCGAAGGGGAATTGGATAAAACAGGGAGTTAGTCAGGCCGAGGACTATAAACCAAGCGCTCGATGGGAGGCAACCCATTCATTTCCATTCATTTGAATTCGTTGTTTTTCATTTACCGCATTTTTAAAGTTTTTAAGTTATGTGTGTATTTAGTTAGTTAAAGTTTTAGGATTGGATTTGCTTGCTATGTCTCATCTTATTCTCAATGTTGCCTATTTAATCTTTGATATGTTGCATTTATGCAGGTGTGGAGCATTGAAAATGATTGCTAAACTGAAAAGCTAAAAAATCAAGTTTTGGGATATAGGGGGTTGGCGCCGCGGCGAGCTCCTGAAGAAAAAAATTCTCGCCCCGGCAAGCTCACAAGGCATGATTTTCTCGCCCCGGCGAGCTAAAAAAAAGTTTATTTCTTCCCAAGCCGGATTGTATTGGAATTCACACGTCCAAACTCATTCTTCCCCTCTCCCACATGGATTCATCTTAACCCACTGAGCATTCAAAAGGATTCATCTCCAAATTGAAGGTACTAAACAAACAACTTCTTTTGCTAACATAAAGCAAGGTACTCACTCCAATTTTTGCATACAAGTAAATTAAATTTATCAATTGTGATGGGTATTCTTGGTTAGTTAAACGCTTATACTTGAATTATCATTGGGTAATCATGCACTGTCAAATTTGGATAAATTTAGATTGGTTGCCCAATTGAGTTTGTGTTGGCTCAATTGGAGGATTTTGGGTTATTCATTGCTATGATTTGATTGAATATTGCAATAACTTAGCAATTTTTGTTGAAACTGAGTTTGGGGGAGGTATTTGTTGAAGAATTTTAATCAGTGCACATCACGTAGTCAACGAATTGTCTAAAAGAATGTTGGCCTGATTGAGCATTGTTTGGTAAGGAATTGCTTGGTTATTATCCGAATGCCGCCCCAATGCATGTTCTTGAGCTACAACCATTTCCAGTTTATCCACCATCAGACTCAAATGTTTAGAAGGCTATGGTCGAGCATGACGCTTGGCCAATCAGGGAAGTTCTCAGTTTTCATTTCTTTATCTTATAAACAATGAAGACATTGTTCACTTTGAGTTTGGGGGTGGATCATATAGCATTGGCATCATAGCTACATAGCATGTGTTAGTTATTTGTGCATTTTAATTTTGTTTGCTATTTTGAAAAAAAAATTATTTATTTTTAGGATGTGTCTCTTGAGCATTGTTTTAATTTGATTTGAACTACAATTTATGGTCTATGATAAGAACTTGTTTGAATTGATTCTAACTCATGGAAAATGGATAAATGTTGCTTAGTATTTGTGCTTAATCGTTATTGTTCGTTATTGTTTTGCTTATATGTCCTTTCACTCTTTTGCACCTATCCATGAGTATTGAGCTAGTTGTATGCTTAGAGAAGGCTTTTATAACCGAATGCTTATGGGAAATATCTATAAACTCTAGAACTCGTTTAAACATCACTCGAAGCAAGGTGTCCAAATTTGTTGTGTTTGAATTGTTGGTCATGTGGTGAGTTGAGATGGAGCGTAAAACGCACTCACTCACGGACACATGCGTAGGATAAATAGAGCGTAAAACGCACTCTCTTATAATTTTGATAAAAGTAAGACATTTATGTTTATCAAATCTTGTGTTGGGTTGAGATGGAGCGTAAAACGCACTCACCTACAAGAGTGGACTTAGGATAAGATGGAGCATAAAATGCACTTACCTAGAGTCCTTTGATTTCATATTTCTGAAAATTGTGATTTGTATACCTTTGTAGTGAGTGATGTGTTAAGCATGTAGTTTTTGTGGTTTATTTTGATTATTTCATAAAGTAATGTGGTTGCATAGCTTCATCCGAGCTTGATTGGTTTAGTGCTATTGGGTACACACACACATACGGAAGGGACCTAAAGCAAGCTATGACTAGCTAATTGTAAATCTAGAATTGCAACATTTTGAAAGTTTCCTTGAGTTTTCATGTGTTTATGCTTTGAGACCATTGGTTAGCTTATTAACTCATTGCTCAAGATATGTTTTTATTAGAAGTGTTTAATTTTTATAGTTTGTGTGTTTTGCTTGAGGACAAGCAAAGGTTTAAGTTTGGAGGTATTTGATGAGTGTGTTTTATGTCGACGCCGGTTTTTTCGTCCTTTTAGTCTTTTCCAATTTTAGCCTTTTTGATTAGATGATTTTTTGGAAAAGATCGACACTTAATGTCGACGGGGTTTTGAAAGATCGTTTTTTTATGATGAGCCAATTAACCAGAGTCGCCAGTTGGTATATTTGAAACGGATGTACCAACTCATCCGAGTTTTCGTTTTTTATAAATCGCTGGCTCATATGTGACTCCGAATTAATTGGTCTGCAAACTGAGATTCATAGAGTTCGGGAGCTTGCTTAAGCGAGGGGAAGGTGTTAGGCACCCCCCGACTTCCGTGAAACACGGTTACCGCAATCTTGATAATTTCCTATCCTTTAATTCATGAAATGCATATGTGTGCGTGTGTGTGTGTGCGTGCCTATATGAATGTGGTGGTGAGTTTGTGCGAAGAAAACATTTGGGTTTTCGGAAAAGTCGTGTTTTCTTTTGGGTTTGCTTTAGAATGTCCTTCGGCTTGTACGAGAAAGCTTTATGAGAAAAGGTTTGATTTTAATTTGTCAAAACTGTGAGATTTCATTAGATGGCGTTTTGGCAAAACAAGAGCTTTCTAAACCTTTGTCAAAATAGGAATCGAAATCTATACGTTGCTCTCGTAACTCAAATGACGGGCAACTTCTAGAATCTCTTTAACCCTATGCACAAAGATCTAATAAAACATTACTTATTTTTATAAAATCATTTTTGTGATGTTTGAAAACGAATTTTCTTTAGCCCTCTCGTTAAATAGGAATCGACATTCATTAGCATTTCCAAAATTTAGCCTCGTGATTCTAATAACCTAGTTTGATTGATTTTATGAAAATCTTATCGTTTTAGCTTTGAAATCAATTTTGTGTCATAAATCAAATCAAACATTAAAATGCGTTGGGCTATTCATGGGCATGTAAGCCATCAAAATAACCCCCCCAAACGCCCACAATCGCATATTTTCACTATGACGGGGCCTTAACCACGATTCTCGCCTTGGCGTCGTTTTAAGGCCTGACGATTACATATGTACAATGAAAACTACATCCTTCCTACTATCTACATCAAAAGAGGTACATCATCGGATTTGGACCACGGGGTCGCTTTCCTAGGCTCACAACCAAATTTCCACACACCCACGACCGGATATTACAAGAAATAACCAAACGGATAATCTAACAATACCAATACATCCTGGAATAGCGATCTAAAGGGACCACGCTCAATAGCACCGTAAAACAAACAAAAAAATCAATAAATAAATATCATCGGGTTATTAGGAAGAATTTTATTCCGATGGAACCCTCACTAATAATCCCTAATTCATTGTTCCACCATAACTTACATGAAAACTACATTTAATTTGACCAAATGATATGATAAAAGTTGCAAAAATAAGGAGATTTTCACCTTGCAAATGAGATCAAAGTGGATGTAAACTTGTGTATTTTGAATAGAAGAAGAAGTATATGTGATACAATCAAATCAAAAGAATATTATTCCTCTCTTTTTTTCTCCTTTCTCTCCTATTTTGTTGCAAAATTTTGCTATTTTTCTTTCAATTTCCGTGCTGCTGCTGTGCTGTTTCTTCCTCCTCCCGATCTACTCAACCCTCTGTATGCTGATAAGGAAATGAGCTGAAATAGGCTGGCCGCAGATCAATCTGCGGCTGGCCGCAGATCAATCTGCGGCTGGCCTTAGCCCGCCATGCACTCAGTCCGCCATGCACTTTAGTTATTTAATTCTCCTCGGTTTCCGCACCGCACCTCGATTCTCGCATTGTGCTGTCGGTTTTCGCTGAAAGGCCTGTATTTTGCAGTCCGGGAATTACTGTGAGACGTGACACATTATTCGGGAATGCTCATTTCGGATGGCCTTGTTGTCACGTCGGTTTTAACTGCAAATCGTCGCGGTGGCGTTGAGTGTTCGCACTTGTGCCCATTCTTCGCTCCCGCAGGCCGGTTCATTTCCTGAATTTGCCCTCCTGTCAGGGTTAGTATATGAAGTACAAAATTTGGGTGTCTACAGCTGCCCCTCTTTATCATGTTTATGAAATGTGGAATGAAATGAGCAGGATAAAGAATAGACACTTGATGCATGAATGACAGTGCACAAGAACGACAATACATACGTGATGCAACACCTATGACTTATGATGCAACGTAAGATGTAAGGCATGCCAAATATTTGTAAAAGGGTGTCAACGCGGATGATCGTCTTGTCGGGGCCGGATCTCGTATCCGGTCACCCATCTCGTAATCGCCGGATCTCGTCGCCGGTCGATCTTCTCGTCGGGGCCGAGTCTCGTATCCGGTCACCCATCTCGTAATCGCCGGTTATCGTCGCCGGTCGATCATCTTGTCGGGGCCGGGTTTCGTCGCCGGTCACCCATCTCGTATTCGCCGATTATCGTCGCCGGTCGATCGTCTCGTCGGGGCCGGGTTTCGTCGCCGGTCACCCATCTCGTAATCGCCGGTTATCGTCGTCGATCGATCGTCTCGTCGGGGCCGAGTTTCGTCGCCGGTCACCCATCTCGTAATCGCCGGTTATCGTCGCCGGTCGATCGTCTCGTCGAGGCCGAGTTTCGTCGCCGGTCACCCATCTCGTAATCGCCGGTTATCGTCGTCGGTCGATCGTCTCGTCGGGGCCGGGTTTCGTCGCCGGTCACCCATCTCGTAATCGCCGGTTATCGTCGCCGGTCAATCGTCTCGTCGGGGCCGGGTTTCGTCGCCGGTCACCCATCTCGTAATCGCCAGTTATCGTCGCCGGTCGATCGTCTTGTCGGGGCCGGGTTTCGTCGCCGGTCACCCATCTCGTAATCGCCGGTCGATCGTCTTGTCGGGGCCGGGTTTCGTCGCCGGTCACCCATCTCGTAATCGCCGGTTATCGTCGCCGGTCGATCGTCCTGCGAGTGCCGGGTCTCGTATCCGGTCACTCGGTCGAATTGAGAAGTCGTGTTCGACATCCGATTCATCAAAATCTCGTATTTTATTACCAAATTATGAGTCAAATGGGCTTTAGGATCGATTAAGCTTGCATTGGACAAGGGGGAATCACTGGGCCCAGCCGCAGATGGATCTGCGGCCAGTCGCAGATTGATCTGCGGCCAAGATCGGGGCTATAAGCGGCCAGCCGCTTCCCAGATCTGTCACTTTCCTTCGTACCCCACGCGATTTTCAGACCTTTGCACGCCCTTTTGCCGAGTTTTCCAACCTTTTTTGCAAAAACCGCTCCGGTTAGATCGATCTACGCGTTACAGGTAACACTTTGACCGATTATTTTTTAATTTCGTCAATGTTTTGCTATACATTTAGCTATTTGCATGTTTAGAGATAGAAATGTGTGCTTTATAATGCTATGCTATGTATTGTTGTATATACATGCTATGTATCAACTGTGTGAGTCCTATTTTATGCTCATGATGCGGTCACACATATCTGTTGTTTCTTTTTGAGAGAAAATCATGCATTATGGTCCTTTTACATGTTACAATTACCCACATGAATGCAATTTTGACCTGTTGTGGCTTGGATTAATGGAGAACATGCTTGGTTATGCATGGGATGCCCATTTTACAGACGGAACTCTGCCGATTTTTTTTTTTTTTTAAACATGCATCATGCTGCATTAATTCTACGATGATGATAGGAAATTTGTGACATAATTCAAAAAAAGGAACTTACCTTCCTCCTTGCCTGTTCTATTCCAGCTATGGATCCCGACGCTCCTAGTAGCTCCTCTGCGTCTCGGACCTCGGGCGTTCGCCGCCGTAGGGCTGCACCTGCCCCTGCTCTGCCTCGGACCCGCCAGGCTCGCCGACTGGCGGAGGCTGTCATCCGGCCTGACCATCCTGCTGTAGAGGAGGCTGTCCTTCTGGACGTTGTGGTGGAGGGGCCATCCTCCAGCACACCAGCTTCATCTCCTCATCGCGCCCTTTCTGGCGCCTTTGTGCAGATACCCGATCTATTGGGTCGGGATCTTAGTCATCACCCCTCGGCATCTCTTGTTGCTAATGAGGTATATTCAATTCTACTCTGATTTTATTTTTAATTCCTCAATTCTCGTTCTATCTGGACTGACCCATTGGTGATTGCCACAGGTGCCCGAGTTTACTCAGCCGAGGGGTAACTGGTTCAACATCTACTCCCTCTACACCGCTTTGCACAGTGATTACCGATCAGTGGTGGATTCCTAGGGCTTTCGTCATTTCTTCACCATTATTCCCCGCCAGTGCCCCTGGGGTTATATGAGGGCTCTGTCCGAGAGATGGTTTCACCAGACCCAGTCCCTTCATCTTTTGGACTGCGAGGTCGTGCTGACTCCCTGGGACTGGAGGTACATCACGGGCATCGAGTTCACCGGATCCCGTGTCCCTCTGGATCTTGACATTACTCCAGCGGAGGTCCAAGCTTTGCTGGGTTTTGCTGCCGATGATCGGGTCTTTAAGGCCCGCAGCATTCGGTCTGGAGCTTTGGCTGTTGACGCCGTTGGGGGCATATATGCGACGCCATTTCCAGCGGATCGAGCCACTCGTGATATATTACTCCGACGTTTGTTCCTGACCATCATGAGGGGTTGTTTCCTAGGGAACAACTCCTCTACCATTCATTTCAGCATCGTCGGAGCTGTCAGGGACGTAGACCGGATCGGCGACTATGATTGGGGGTCCTTCACCTTTGCCTACTTCCTCCACGGTCTTCGTCTACGCTCGGAGGGTCAGACAGATGCTTGGCTCGGATTCTACCACTTTCTGCTGGTGAGCCTTCTTTTCCTCTTTTCTTACTGTACTTCCCATCATTTCATTTCCCTTTCTACCTTTGTTGGTTACTCATGCCTTGCCTTGTTCTTGTTCATAGTTCTGGGCCTACGAGCGTCTTCCCTGTCTGAGGCCTGTCACTACCCTTGGCCTGGACACTTATCCTAGGGGTCGTCGGTGGCACCACAGCACCTTGGAGGAGGTTCCGGTATCTGGCAGCTTTGCACACTGCCGCATTCAGCTGGAGTTGATCACCGCTGCAGATGTCGTCTGGACTCCTTATCTTTCGGAGCATCTGGCTGTGGGGTTTACAGATGGGTATCCTTCCGGCCCAGAGTTCGCACTTTCCACCCGTCGTCTCACTTTGCAGAGTGTCGGATGATGGGTGATGTATTTGGGAGAGCGCGCATTCAGATGCGTGACTGGAGAGATCTGCATCTCGCATTCCCTTCCTTTCACTACATCCTGGCCGCTGGATTCTCAGCCTTCGGAGATCATGCTCGCGGGGGAGGATGGCCGGATGCTCTCTACGGGTCCCAGTACGAGTGAGGCTTTCCTTACCTGGTGGGTGCCTCGTACTATCGGTCCTCAAACTCGGGCCACTTTCTGTCTTGGGGATATGGTTCCTGGCTCGGTGATGATGACTGACTGGGCCGCATGCGTTCGGATTCCCATCCATGCTGAGCAGATCGCCACTCTGACCCGTCAGGTGGAGCAGTTGTCCCTATATCTTCGGGTGTTAGGCCGGACCCTAGAGGATGCTTACGCCTACGATCCTGACAGTGCGGGTTATGATGCGGCCTGAGCTCATCTGATGCCATAGCGCAGCCATACATTCCTGACATGAATTTTGGACCTCCGACTTCGACGACTCCAGGGGATCAGTTCGAGGATCCTGCCTTCTTAGATGACCTCACCTTTGATTAGATCAGGCTAGGATAGGGTCTCTTGTACCTGAACCTGTTTAGATTTTATTCTCTCTTTTATTACATGCACTATGTATTGAACTCATTTGTTTATTCATGCACAGTTTTTTTTTTTATCTTTTATATAATTCACCTGCTTTATTATTAACTGTACGATGCATGCTTTTTATTTACGAATAGAGAATGACCCCTGTATAGTCTTTTGATACTATTTTCACATATGTCGTCATCAGATGTCGTGGTACGTTTGGATCCCATTCCTGCCACAGGGTTGGTCGGCAGTCTCGTCCGCTGGCTGGACAGTTTATCGCCGGCCGATAGGATTATCGCAGATGGTCTTTTGGGACACTCCCGGTCCTTATTATCCTTTCAGGTGCAGCAGGCTTTGTAAATGGTATTCTAGGTCACTGGGTCCCTACCCGTTAGGTGTTCAGGTTGGGGACAGTGGAGGTGACCCCTACTCTTGAGGAGTATGCCCGCTTCACTAGTTTGCCTTTGGGCGGTCCTTGCGCCAGGGTCACCGTTGGTCCCATGCGTCGTCAGTTCTTGACTTTCACTGGGTTGCGAAGGGCAGCTCTGCTATCAGTGATCACATCAGATCATCTGGTTCCTCTTCATTTTTTGATTGACCGATTCGACTCACCTGACAGTTTTCGCCATTTCTCTGGTGACTTTTCCATATCTGAGGAGTGTTGGGGCGCCTTGAGAGTAGTTGTTTTGATGGCCTGTGTCATCTCGGTTTTGTATCTGCCCGCCGGACCTGATCTGTTGGACATGCGAGTTGTCGCGGCCGTGAGATCCCTTCAGGAGGATCACACCATCCTTCCTATGATATTAGCAGATACTTACATGTCAGCCTCATACTATCAGTCTTTCCGAGGCAGAGTATTCAGAGGGAGCTCGACTTTGTTGTACGTGTGGTTCATGAGTCATCTTAGTCCCATCGGCCATGTCCGTCGCCAAGGGTTTTGTTTCAGCCATGACATAGCCACGTAGTTTTCGTTTCGTCCCGTGAGCTGTACTGATGCTGCCTCCTGGATAGCATTTTTGTCGGTTATTGAGGATCATTTTCATCTCCTGATCTACTCGGGTTATTGCTCCTTTATGAGCTTTTTGACTCACGTGCCCACCCTGGATTTCATCCCTATTGCTGGCTTGAGGGGCGTGACGACTTATCATCCCCTGGCGGTTATGGGGCAGTTTGATCAGACACAGGACTTTTACCTCTTCACGGGCGCGGCCGACTACCGATTCCTTATATCATCCCAGATAGAGAGAGACCTACTGCGGGTATATGATCTTTGGTCTCGCAGGATCCTTGCCGAGTATAGTGACAGTTGCCCCATCCAGACATTTGCTTATGTGCAATGGTTGCGCGGAGGCTCGGACATGGTTGGTTTGAATCAGACTGGGACCTTTGATGACTCTGGAGTGATTTTCCCAGATGATACCACATATCATTCCATCTCAGCCGATTCTGCCCCTAGTCGGGTCACTGAAGATAGCCGGATCCGACTGGCCTTGACTGCTATTGAATCTGAGAGGGATGCTGCCATTGTTGAGAGAGATGCCGCTATTCTGGCCAGAGATGTTACCCTTATTGACAGAGACGCCATTGTATCGCAGACTAGGGCAGTTATAGATGCTCACTCTGAGACAATTAGCCGAGCCACCGCCTTATTGGATCGCATCGACATGATGGGGCGGCAGATCGCAGGGGATGCTGATGCTTCAGATATATCCACCACTTTATCCATCCTGCTTCAGCTAGTTTCAGATTTGTAGATTATTTTATTTCCTGCATAGACTATGTCAGTTTCATCGGTTATTGAAAGAGAAATCTTGTAACAAAATGACTTATATATGTAGACATGCATTTAAATTTAGTCATTTTCCCTTTTGGTCGTATCGTTGCCTTTCATTGGATCCTCATTTTATCCAAATGACCATGATTTTGACATTTCGTTTTCTTTCTCTTCTCAAGTCTTGATGGAGATCTGACAGATATTGCCGCACCCCTGTTGATTTCATCGGACTGAGTCTTAGATTTTGGCTGACTGTTTGGTTGGATCAGGGTTATGTTACTTGGGATGAATCTGATTAGGGGCTGATTTCGGGAAGGTTTCGAGGGTATAGGAAGTTTTTTTTTTTTTTTGGAAACGGTTTTGGTTGGGGAAAGTGTTATTTTGTAAAGAATTAGACCGTGCCATGATGGCTGCCTACGTACTCCCACAGGTTGGGAAATCAGGTCCTACATAGTTCGTTTTTTCAAGAAAGAAAAGAAAATGATGATGATTTTTTTTTCTTTTTAAGCATAGAACCGCTTCACCGAGTCTGAATTGAGGGGTTGGGGAAACACCTCGCCGTCCATCTCTTGCAATATGAGGGCTCCTCCATACAGTACTTTCTTAATCACAAAAGGTCCTTCCCAGTTCGGGGCGAACTTCCCTTTGGCTTCGTCTTGACAAGGCATGACTCTCTTTAGCACTAGGTCATTTTCCTTGAACTTCCGAGGTCTTATCTTTTTGTCATATGATCGAGAGATCCTTCGCTGATATAACTGACCGTGCAAAACAGCAGCCACCCTCCTTTCATCGATTAGGGCCAGTTGGTCGTATCGACTTTGCGTCCAATCTTCCTCGCTTATTTGAGCATCGATCAATATTTTGAGGGACGCTATCTCAACCTCAACTAGCAGAACAGCCTCCATTCCATATACCAAAGCATAAGGGGTTACCCCTGTAGAAGTACGCACCGACGTTCTGTACGCCAGTAGGGTGAGAGGTAGCAGATCTGGCCATCCCCGATGATTGGCAGACATTCTTTCCATGATCTTCTTGATATTTTTATTTGCAGCCTCCACTGCCCCATTCATCTTGGGACGGTAAATGACAGAGTTGAGGTGTTTGATTTTAAACCGGTCACATAACTCCTTCATGAGGGCATTGTTCAAATTCTTGGCATTGTCGGAGACCAAGACCTCGGGTTGCCCGTATCGGCAAATGACATTATTCCTGATGAAACCAACAATGACCTCCTGAGTTACCTTGGGGAAAGAAGCTGCTTCTACCCATTTAGTGAAGTAATCGATCATGACGAAGATAAATCGATGTCCGTTGCTCGCTTTGGGCTCTATTGGTCCGATTACATCCATACCCCACATTGAGAATGGCCAAGGGGAGGTCATACAATGCAGTTCATTGGGGGGCGCATGAATTACGTTGCCGTGCGCCTGGCATTGATAACATCGTTTGACATGATCGTCGAAATCGACCTTTAGTGTTAACCAATAATGCCCCGTTCTCAAGATCTTTTTGGCCAGCATCGGTCCACTCATGTGTGGCCCACACACTCCACCATGCATTTCGTCCATAATCTTTTGGGCCTGCATCTCATTTACGCATTGTAACAATCCCAAACTAGCATCCCTCTTGTAGAGTGAATCCCCGCTCAGATAAAACTTCATTGCCATCTTTTGGATTCTCATCCTCTCAGCTCGGCTTGCCTAGTCGGGAGTGGATCTATCCCTCAAGTACTCCCTTATGTCGTGATACCAAGGCCGCTTCGGTACAACCACCTCCTCCGATAATACAGCCACCTGCTCCTCATATGCTGGGGCATTCCGCACCGCTATTTCAATCTGTGGAACATCTTTGCTTTTGATTATGTGGATTAAGGAGGCCAGAGTTGCCAATGCATCAGCAAAATCGTTTCGTCCCCGGGGGATATGTCGGAAAGCGATATCTTCAAATTCTCGCATTAATTGGACGACACATCGGTAGTATGGAAGCAGTCGGAGCTCCTTCGTGCTATACTCCCCGATTGCCTGTCTGATTACCAGTTCTGAATCCCCGAACACTGCTAGTCTTTTCACTCCCATATCGCGGGAAAATCGGAGTCCCAATATACATCCCTCATACTCAGCCGTGTTGTTCGAATTACTGAACTACAATTTAGTGGCCACAGGGTATTGTTCTCCGGTGATGGAAACCAGGACTGCTCCGGCTCCTGCCCCCTCAGCATTCATGGCGCCATCAAAATACAACTTCCAGAACTGTCCCTCGTCATCACATTTTGTGTGTAATACCCAAAATACATCTTCGCCCGGAAGAGGAGTTTCTAAAGGCTCCATCCCCCCTGCTGGCATCTCTGATAACTGATCTGCAATTCCCTGCCCTTTCATGGCTTTCTGAGTTACGTATACGATGTCGAACTGCTGTAAGATTAGCTGCCACCTGGACAATCGACAATTCAGCATGGGCCTTTCAAAGATATACTTCAGGGGATCCATTCTCGATATCAAGTACGTAGTGTGACCATGGAGATAGTGTTGTAACCTCATCGCAGCCCATGCCAAAGCACAACAGGTTCTTTCGATGGGGGTGTAATTCTATTCGCATTGGCTAAATCTCTTGCTGAGGTAATAGATGGCTTGCTCTTTACCTGCTTCATTCTTCTGTCCCAGCATACATCCCATCGCAACGGCATTGGCCGATATATACATAAACAGAGGGATCCCATCCTTCGGGGGTACCAGCACTGGTGCCTCTGTCAGCTGTTTTTTAATGGTCTGAAAGGCTTCCTGACATTGCTCATTCCACTCTTGGGAGGCACCTTTCCTTAACAGTTTGAAAATCGGCTCGCATGTAGTCGTCAAGTGGGATGTGAAGCGGCTGATGAAGTTTATTCTTCCAAGGAATCCTCTTATCTCCTTCTCTGTGTGAGGTGTCGGCATATCCACAATGGCCTGAATCTTTGCCGGATCCAACTCAATGCCCCGATCACTAACCAGGAATCCCAAGAGCTTGCCCGACTGCACCCCGAAAGCACACTTTGTCGGATTGAGCTTTAAATTATATTTTTTGAGCCGATCGAATAGCTTTTTGAGATGGGTTATATGATCAGATTCTACCCTTGACTTCACGATAATGTCATCCACGTAGACCTCTATCTCCTTGTGCATCATGTCGTGGAACAGGGCCATCATGGCTCTTTGATAAGTGGCCCCCGCATATGTGAGACCGAAAGCCAACCGTCTATAGCAGAAAGTGCCCCAAGGGGTGATGAACACGGTCTTTTCCCGATCTTCTTCTGCCACCATTATCTGATGATACCCCGCAAAGCAATCAACAAAAGAGTACATCTCGTACTGGGCCGTGTTATCCACCAGGATGTGTATGAAAGGCACCGGGAAGTTATCCTTGAGACTGGCTTTGTTTAGATCTCTATAGTCTACACATACCCTCACCTTCCCTCCAGGCTTAGCCACTGGGACTACATTGGACAACCATTCTGGGTAAGTGGACACCATAATGATTCCAGCCCTAAACTGTTTGATGATCTCTTCCTTCACCTTCAAGCTCCACTCCGATTTTAACTTCCTTAGTTTCTACTTGACAGGCCTGAAACCCTCCTTGATGGGCAACCGGTGTACCACAATGTCGGTGGACAATCCGATCATGTCCTCATGAGACCAGGCAAAAACATCCTCATATTGGCTTAGCAACTTGGTTATTTCCGCTTTCTGGTTAGGGGTAAGGTCTGTCCCTATTTTGAGCTCCTTGGGTGTGTCAAGGGTTCCAATATCTATGGTGATGGTTTGGTCTAAGTTGGGTTTGGGTTTATCCTCGACCCATCCTTTGATCTCATCAGGCGCGTCGTCGTAATCTGTCTCGTCTTGCCCAATGCCCATCAAATCGAAATCCAGCTCAATGTCAAAATCATAATCATCATTCAAATTTGAAAGACCGTTTGTTAGGCAAGGATTACTCAAAATGGTACACCTGACATGAAACAAAATATTTGTCATATATAAGTTATTTTCCACAACAATCACATTTTCAGATAACATGACGAAACGACATAATTATGCAAAATACAAAACAACAAAAAATAAACTTCTTCATCCTCCCATCCTTTGGGGTCTACCATCCTGATGTCGGGTTTTACCCTTGTTTGGATATCACTGGTTTCATGGTCCAGTTGTCGATGGTCAGGTCCGATGAAATGCGCTGGATGAAAGGTGGCCTCACATCGGAAACTTCCCCGATGATTACGGCTACGTCGCATGAGTCCCCCTTCATACCTTCCTCAGGAATAATTAGCCCTGCCCAATCGATGATAGGCACACCCTGTTGGGCTCCCGGTGGCGTGACAACATCCGTCCCCTCTCTATTGCTTGTTAATTGTCCGGGGATATAGCACCTGGTTTCAAACTTTTGCGCGACCTCTTGTAGGAAACTTACCCTCTTGGTCGACTCATCACTTGCGGGGGTTAATTCTTCATCCCCTGCCCCAATCACAGGCTCGCTAGTCCCCTGCTCATTGTTGACCTTGGTCACCGGACTGCCAGCCAGTCGAATCGGGGCCACGCCCTGCCGGTGTCTCCGTGTTATGCCTTCATGATATCCCAACCCTGCTTTACCTATCTGATGGGGTAGTTGAATGGGCTCGGTGATTCCTTGGCTACTCTTTCCTAACCCCTGTCCAAGCTAGAATTTCATTTTCATCATTTCTTTTGCAACGAAGGTAAGTTCTGGAGAGACCTTAGGTTTCACGGCTGGGGCTCCCAGGCATCTGTAGTGGGGAGTGCTGATTTCCAGCGCCTAAAAACTGGCAGGTGCCGCCGACTCGTCCACATTAATCACTGGTAGGCCATTCCTGGGAGGAGAAGGGTCATCACATTCTGCCGAGATCGTTACCAGATTCCCGTCAATGATAAGTTTGATTTGCTGGTGTAGCGTGAAAGGAACTGCCCCGGCCATGTGTATCCACGGCCTTCCCAATAACAGGTTATAACTGGCTGCAATGTCTAGGACTTGGAAAGAGATATCAAAAGTACAAGGTCCTATTTCCACCGGCAATTCTATCTCTCCAATTGTATCCCTCTGGGAACCATCGAAGGCTCGCACCACTACATGACTGGCCCGTAGGCGCTTGGGATTGATGTTCATCTTCTGCAATGTGCTGAGGGGACATATATTCAACGTCGATCCCCCATCAATTAGCACCCCATTCATGATATAACCTGAGGAGATTACCGCAATATGTAGCGGTTTTCGATGCCCCCTTCCCTCCTTGGGGATATCGTCATCTGTAAATGATATCACATCACTCTCCAACAGGTGGTCCACCAGATGGCCGAAACCTTCCTTGCTAATTTCTTTGGGAACGTATGCCTCCTCCAGGACTTTCGCCAGGGTTTTGCAGTGATCATTGGACGATAACACCAAGTCCATGACTGATGTCAAGGTCGACTCCTCGCTTAATATCTGGATCCCTCTTGCTTCTGGATGATCCATCCTCTTCAAGAATTCTATGGCTTTCTCCTCGGAGATCTCTTCCTTTTTCTTCGTTTTGTTCTCAAGGACTCGTCCAGGAAGATACAAAGGATTCCCCTTTGTTGTCACAGAAGCACAACTGACCGCTTCCTCTGACACCCCCCCATAATTCCATGGTACCGTCTTTAGACTGCTGACAGGGATTTGCGGCCTCGCTGCAAGGATGAGGGGTTTCGGAGCTGCTAACTTGACAGGCCCCTCCATGATATTTCTGCTTACCCCTGCCAGTCTAATTGGCGCTCCCCGTGTATTCCCGTGATCGCTTATCATGTTGATCATTTCATCGATTTTCTTTACATAATTTAGCCTTGACGGCCCCTCGGCTTCACTGGCTTCCGCCACATTGACCCCTCCTCCATCATGCCTCGGCAAGGTATTGACTTTAACATTCGGGGAGTCTGGCTGTTCCACCACAATTTCCCCACTATCAATCAAGTTCTGAATTATATGCTTCAACGTCCAACAATCCTGCGTATCATGACCAGGGGAACCCGAGTGGTATGCGCATCGCTTGCTTGGGTCAAACCTTCTTCCCTTTGGGTCACTCGGGGGTGCCAAATCGACTATTTTCCTCTGGGCCATTAAAACTGCCAACACCTTCTCAAGAGGATCCCCGAGTGGGGTGAATACTCGATTTATCGAGGTCTCGAATCTCCTTCGCCCATCCGCCCTCTGATCAGTGAAGTTAGGTTGTCGGGATGGCCCCACTCTCTGCATCTGTACTGGAGGACTATTTTCTGCCTTTCTAGATGATCCCTGCAGGATGAGGGAAACATCTTCTTCCTTCTTCTTTTGGACCCTACGGGAAGTGCTGCCATAGTTTCCGCTTTGGATTTGCTCTGCAGCTGTTTCCAAAGCCGTGAAATCCCGGATCTTGCCATATTTCAACCCCATATCCACCATTTCTCCGTGTTTAATCATCTCAGCAAAGGGTCTTCCAATCCCTGATATAACCCGTGTAGACACCCAAATTTTGCACTTCGTATACTAACCTTGACAGGAGGGCAAATTCGTCAAATGGACCGGCCTGCGAGAGCAAAAGACAGAAAAGGTACGGACGCTCGACGCCACCATGACAATTTGCAACCGAAATCGACATGACAGCAAGGCTATCCGAATTTGGCATTCCCGGAAGGTGTGGCACGCCTCCCAATTATTCCCGGACTGTAAAATACGAACCTGTCAGCGAAAAGCAGCGTCACGGCACGAAAATCGAGGCGTAGCACGAAAATTGAGAAAGTCAGGCCAGCCAGTCGCGGATTGATCTGCGGCCAAGTGGGTGCGCCAGCACGGAAACCAGGAAATCAGCACTATCAGCTGAGTGCGATGGGAGATGGGCCAGCCAGCCAGCCGCAGATGGATCTGCGGCAGATCAATCTGCGGCTGGCTCTGGCCAGCCTATTTCAGCCCAGTTTCGTGCAGCATACAGGAGTTCAGCAGTTTTTGCGGAAGAAGAAGAAAAACAGCAGCAATTTTAGCTCGAAAATAGAGAGAAATAGCAAAAATTCTTGTAACAATTGAGAGAAAAAGAGAGGAATTTTCCCTTATTGTGGGATTCTACCAATACATCTCATACTTCACTCAATACACAAGTTTCTACACAATTTTGGTATCATTTGCAAGGTGGAAATCTCCTTATTTTTGCAACTTCTATCATGTCATTTGGTTCAATTAAATTGAAATTTTCAAGAATATTGTTGAACAATCATGGATTAGGGATTATTGGTGAGGGTTCCATTGGAACAAAATTCTTCTTAATAACCCGATGATATCTAATTGGTGAAATTTCTAGTTTGTTCATGGATATATATTAGGCGTAGTTTAATTGATTGTATTTCTAGGATGTGTTAGGCAATCCACGTTGTTATTATTGTAGTGTTCCTTTCGTGAGCGCGTGGTAATCGTGGTTGTGAGCCTAGGAAAGCGACCCCGTGGTCCAAATCCGATGATGGACGTTTTATGTAAATAGTAAGAATGATGTAGTTTCCGTAGTAAATCTGTAATCGTTGGGCCTTAAAACGACGCTAAGGCGAGAATCGGATTTAAGGCCCCGTATTAGTGGAATATGTGATTGTTGGCGTTCGGGGTATTTTGATGGCTTACATGCCCATGAATAGCCCCGACGCGTGTTTATGCTTGATTTGATTTATGAGACGAAATTGATTTCAAAGCTAAACGATAAGATTTTTATAAAATCAAATCAAACTAGGTTATTAGAATCACGAGGCTAAAATTGGGAATGCTAATGGATGTCGATTCCTATTTAACGAGAAGGTAAAAGAAAAAAACATTTTTCAAACATCACAAAATTGATTTTATGGAAATAAGTAATGTTTTATTAAACCTTTGTGCATAGGGTTAAAGAGATCCTAGAAGTTGCCCGTCATGGTATTTACGAAAGCTACGTATAGATCTCGATTCCTATTTTGACGAAGGTTTAGAAAACTCTTGTTTTTGCCAAAACGACACCTAATGAAAATCTCATAAGTTTTGACAATTAAAATCAAACCTTTTTTTTTGTCATAAAGCTTTCTCGTATAAGCCGAAAGACATTCTAAAGCATTCTCAAAAATAAAGCACGTCTCTTTCATAAAACACCAAAAAGAATTCATTTTTATACAAAATTCACCACAACATTTTTATACAAAACTCACCACAACATTCATTAGGCACACACACACATACGCACACATACACCTTTCATGATTTAAAGGATAGGAAAGTATCAAGATTGCGGTAACCGTATTTCACGGAAGTCGAGAGGTGCCTAACACCTTCCCCTCACTTAAGCAAGCCCCCGAACTCCATGAATCTCGATTCGCGGACCAATTAATTCGGAGTCACATATGAGCCAGCGATTTATAAAAAACGAAAATTCGGATGAGTTGGTACATCCATTTCAAATATACCAACTGGCGACTCTGATTAATTGGCTCATCATAAAAGACGATCTTTCAAAACCCCGTCGACATTAATGCCGACCTTTTCCAAAAATCATTAAATCAAGAAGGATAAAATTGGAAAAGACTAAAAGGACCCGCGAAGGGAAAAAACCGGCGTCGACAGCTGGCGACTCTGCTGGGGATAAGTAGAGGGCTTAAGCCGCTTTCAAATCTTGATGCTGTCTTATCCTTTAAAATTCATGAATATGTGTGTGTGTGCGATATTGTGATCTTTTGAACGTTTTGTTGTGTGAATGTGTGTTCTGTCCAATAAATGAATGGTTGAATGAAATTGCTTTACTTTCAAGTAATCATTTGCATGCGGTGAGGACGATGAATGTGAATGTATGCTGAGAGAGTACCTCCTCTTGAGGCGAACCCGTCGGTTGCTTATTACTGGACTCGAAGGGGCTGCTCCCCGGAGATGTCTCAGGAAACGCACCACCCAAATCCGCTCCAATCGAAAGGGCTCAGACGAGTAGATTGCGAAGATTTGGGGACCTTCATGCCGAAAAGCCCGTGAGAGTAACCCTAGGATAGGTCAGCCGCAGATTAACCCTACGCAGGAAAAGTCTCTTCATACCTTTTTTACATTTCACGCATAAATGTCATGATATTATTCATATTCGCTTTCCTTTTGCCGAGAGAAATTACTAACCTCTATGTTTTGCAGGGAACAGTTGGGGAGCTTAATAAAGCCATGTTTGGCCTTTGTCATTGCATTAGAGGATTACTAACTTTCTGTTTTGCAGGGAAAGATTAAAAAAAAAAACCCCAAAAACACAAAAATTACAGCTTTAGCATGCATCCGCATTTTTATTCCCCACAACTAAACTTCGAACCTTGGTTTCTGTAGGATTGCTCCTCAAACCCGTTCGCAGTCTAGGAAGGCCCAAAACTCCATATCTGAAATGGCGGATATTCCATCTACCAATTCCGGTGCCATATCTAGGGAGGAATTTGACGACTTTAAGAAGCAGATGTTAGAAATGGCCATAATGCTAAGAGAGCAGTTGATACCCAGGCAGGGAACTACCTAAGGAGGATCCACCTAAGGGCGAGCCCAGTCATCCCAAAGGCCATTCCCGTACCAAACAAAACAGTGATTACTATCCCGGAGGAGGGAGATACAGATGACTTGCGGAAGAAAATGAGACAAATGGAAGAAACCATCCAATCTATGAAGGGCATAGGGTCCCTCGGCAGGGTTAACTATTCAGATTTATGTGTTTTCCCAGGAGCCAGATACCCGGAGAAATTCAAAATCCCTGAGTTTGAAAAATACAACGGGAAGGGGGATCCCTACACCCACTTGAAAATATACATTGGAGAACTCGGGTCTTATGCCGAGGACGAGGGGTTGAGAATGCAGCTGTTCCAGAAAAGCTTAACGGGTGAGGCAAGAATTTGGTATGCCCGCCTTGACAACGCCCGAATCCACAACTGGGAAGAATTGGCCCATACATTCTTAACCCAATACAGCTTTCAGACCCAGATGACCCCTGACAGGTATCAAATGACAAAGGTTAAGAAATAACCTAGGGAATCCTTCAGGGAATATGCGCAACGATGGAGGGGCATGGCCGCACAGGTGAACCCCCCGATGACCGAGTCGGAGATGGTGATGACTTTTGTAGACATTCAAGAGGCACCGTATTATGAACGAGTCATCTCGGGGATTGGAAGACCCTTCGCTGAAATGATTAAACATGGAGAGATGGTAGATATGGGGTTGAAATCGGGTAAAATCTGGGATTTTACTGCTTTAGAAACGGCTGCCGAGCAAATACAGAATGGAAACTATGGCAGCACTTCCCGGAGGGTCCAAAAGAAGAAGGAGGAGGATGTATCCCTCATCCTACAGGGGTCATCCAGAAAAACAGAAAGCCATCTCCCGGTACAGGTGCAAAGGGTAGGGCCATCCCGACAGCCAAACTTCGCAGATCAGAGGGCAGAGGGGCGAAGGAGATTTGAGGCCTCGCAAAATCGAGTATTCACCCCACTCGGGGAGCCTCTCGAGCGGATTTTGGCAGTATTGATGGCCCAAAAGAAAATAATCAATTTGGCTCCCCCAAGTGACCCGAAGGGAAGGAGATTTGACCCAAGCAAATGGTGCGCCTACCACTCGGGTTCCCCGGGTCATGATACACAAGATTGTTGGACATTGAAACATATAATTCAGAACATGATCGACAATGGGGAAATTGTGGTGGAACAACCAGACTCCCCGAATGTTAAGGCAAATCCCCTGCCAAGACATGATGGAGGGGGAGTCAATGCGACGGAGGCAAGTGAAGCTGGGGGGCCGCCAAGGTTGAACTATGTGCAGAAAATTGAGGAAATGATCAACATGATACATGATCATGGGAGTGCACGAGTAACGCCCATCAGGTTGATAGGGGTAAGTACGAATAGCACGGAGGGACCGGTCAGGTTGACGGCTCCGAGGCCCATCATCCTTGCGGCAAGGCCGCAAATCCCTATCAGTAGTCTAAAGACTGTACCCTGGAATTATGGGGGCATGCCAGAGGAAGCGGCCAGCTGTGCTTCGGTGACGACAAAGGGGAACCCCTTATATCTTCCCGGGCGAGTCCTTGAGAGCCAAAAGAGAAAAAATGAAGAGGTTTCCGAGGAAAGGGCCATAGAATTTTTGAAACGGATGGATCACCCAGAATTAAGAGGGATCCAGATTTTAAATGAGGAGTCAAACCTAACATCAGTCATGGACTTGGTGTTGTCATCCAGTGAGCATTGCAAAACCCTGACGAAGGTTCTAGAGGAGGCATACGTGCCCAAAGAAATTAGTAAGGAGAGTTTCGGCCAGCTGGTGGGCCACCTATTGGAAAGCGATGCAATATCCTTTACGGATGAGGACATTCCCAAGGAGGGAAGGGGACACCGGAAACCACTCCATATTGCGGTAATCTCCTCAGGATATGTCATGAATGGGGTGCTGATCGATGGGGGATCGGCATTGAATATATGCCCTCTCAGTACGCTAAAGAAAATGAACATCAGTTCCAAGCGCCTACGGGCCAGTCATGTGGTGGTCCGGGCTTTTGACGGATCCCGGAGGGATACCATTGGAGAAATAGAATTGTCGGTGGAGATAGGGCCCTGTACTTTTGACATCTCTTTCCAAGTTCTTGACATCGCGGCCAGCTACAACCTGCTGTTAGGGAGGCCATGGATACACATGGCCGGGGCAGTTCCCTCCACGCTCCACCAACAAATCAAGCTAATCATCGATGGGAATCTGGTAACAATCTCGGCCGAACGTGATAACCCTTCTCCTCCTAGGAGTGACCTGCCAGTGATCAATGTGGATGAGTCGGCAGCACCTGCCAGCTTTCAAGCACTGGAGATCAGCACTCCCCACTATAAATGCTTGGGAGCTCCAACTGTGAAACCTAGGGTCTCTCCCGAACTTACCTTTGTGGCAAAGGAAATGATAAAAATGAACTTCCAGCCTGGGCAGGGGTTAGGAAGGAGCAGTCAGGGAATCACCGAGCCCATTCATCTACCACAGCAGATAGGCAAAGCAGGGCTGGGATACCATGAGGACGCAGCACGGAGACACCGTCGGGGTGCGGCTCCGATTCGACTAGCTGGCAGTCCAGTGACCAAAGTCGACAATGAGCAGGGGATCAGCGAGCCTGTGATTGGGGTAGGGAATGAAGAGTTAACCCCCGCACGTAATGAGTCGGCCCAGAGGGAAAGTTTCCTGCAGGAGGTCGCAAGGGAGTTTGAAACCAAATGCTACATCCCCGAACAATCAACAAGCAGTGGGGAGGGGACGAATATTATCGCCCCACCCGGGGCCCAACAAGTTGTGCCTGTCATCGATTGGGCAGGGCTGATCATTCCTGAAGAGAATAGGAGGGAGGACTCAGGCGACGTAGCCGTAATTATCGGGGAAGTGTCCGATGTAAAGCCCCCTTTCATCCAGCGCATTTCATCTGACCTGACTGTCGACAACTGGACCATGAAGCCAGTAATATCCAAAAAAAGGGTAAAACCCGACGTCAGGATGGTGGACCCCAGAGGATGGGGAAATGAAGAAGTTTTATTTTTGTTGTTGTTTTATTTCTGCATAATTATATCGTTTCTTCTTGTTATTTTGAAAATGCGATCGTCGTGAAAAATGATTTATATATGACAAGTATTTTGTTTCATGTCAGGTGTACCAATTTGAGTAATCCTTGCCTAACAAATGGTCTTGCAAATTTGAATGATGAATGATTATGATTTTGACATTGAGCTGGATTTCGATTTAATGGGCATTGAACAAGACGAGACAGATTACGACGATGCGCCTGACGAGATCAAAGGATGGGTCGAGGACAAACCCAAACCCAACTTGGACCAAACCGTCACCATTGATATTGGAACCCCTGACAAGCCAAAAGAACTCAAGATAGGGACAGACCTTACCCCCAGCCAAAAAGCCGAAGTGACTGAGTTGCTAAAACAATATGAGGATGTCTTTGCCTGGTCTCATGAGGATATGATCGGATTGTCCACCGACATTGTGGTACACCCGATTACCCATCAAGGAGGGTTTCCGGCCTGTCAAACAAAAATTAAGAAAGTTGAAACCGGAGTGGAGCCTAAAAGTAAAGGAAGAGATCATCAAGCAGTTCAGGGCGGGAATCATTATGGTGTCCACTTACCCGGAATGGCTGTCCAATGTAGTCCCAGTGGCTAAACCTGGAGGAAAAGTAAGGGTATGTGTAGACTACAGAGATCTAAACAAGGCCAGTCTCAAGGATAACTTCCCGGTGCCTTTCATACACATCCTGGTAGATAACACAGCCCAGTACGAAATGTACTCTTTTGTGGATTGCTTCGCGGGATATCATCAGATAATGGTGGCAGAAGAAGATCGAGAAAAGACCGCATTCATCACCCCTTGGGGCACTTTCTGCTATAGGCGATTGGCTTTTGGCCTCACAAACGCGGGGGCTACTTATCAGAGAGCCATGATGGCCTTGTTCCACGATATGATGCACCAGGAGATAGAAGTCTACGTGGATGACATTATTGTGAAATCGAAGGTAGAATCCGATCATATAACCCATCTCAAAAAGCTATTCGATCGGCTCAAAAAGTATAATTTGAAACTCAATCCAGCCAAGTGTGCGTTCGGAGTGCAGTCGGGTAAGCTCTTGGGATTCCTGGTGAGTGATCGGGGCATTGAGTTGGACCCAGCAAAGATTAAGGCCATTGTGGATATGCCGGCACCTCACACAGAAAGGGAGATAAGAGGATTCCTCGGGAGGATAAACTTTATCAGCCGTTTTATATCCCACTTGACGACTACATGTGAGCCGATTTTCAAATTGTTAAGAAAGGGTGCTTCCCAAGAATGGAATGAGCAATGTCAGAGGGCTTTTCAGATCATTAAGAAACAACTGACGGAGGCACCAGTGCTGGTACCCCCGAAGGATGGGATCCCTTTGTTTATGTATATATCTATCAACGCCATCGCGATGGGATGTATGCTGGGACAAAAGAACGAGGCGGGTAAAGAGCTGGCCATCTATTACCTCAGCAAAAGATTTAGCCAATGTGAGCAGAATTACACTCCCATCGAGAAGACCTGTTGTGCTCTGGCCTGGGCTGCAGGGAGATTACAGCACTACCTCCATGGGCATACAACATACTTGATATCAAGAATGGACCCCCTGAAATATATTTTTGAAAGGCCCATGCTGAATTGTCGACTATCAAGATGGCAATTAATCTTACAACAGTTTGACATGGTGTACGTGACCCAGAAGGCCATGAAAGGACAGGGAATTGCAGATCAGTTGGCAGAAGCCCCGTCAGGAGGGATGGAGCCTTTGGAAACTCTTCTTCCGGGCGAGGATATATTTTGGGTATCACGCGAGAAATGTGATGACGAGGGACAGTTCTGGAAGCTGTATTTCGATGGTGCCATGAATGCCGAGGGGGCAGGAGCCGGAGCGGTCCTAGTCTCTATCACCGGAGAACAATACCCCGTGGCCACTAAACTTCGTTTCAGCAATTCGAACAACACCGCTGAATACGAGGGGTGTATCTTGGGACTCCGTTTGGCCCGTGACATGGGAGTGAAGAGACTAGCGGTGTTCGGGGATTCAGAATTGGTAATCAGACAGGAAATCGGGATATACAACACTAAGGAGCTTCGGTTACTTCCATACCATCGTTGTGTCATCCAGCTGATGCAAGAGTTCGAGGATATCGCCTTCCGCCATATTCCTCGGGGACGAAATGACTTTGCCGATGCATTGGCGACTCTGGCCTCCTTAATCCACGTGATCAAGAGTAGGGACAGTCCACAGATTGAGATCACCGTACAGAATGCCCCGGCATATGAGGGAACAATGTGGCAGTGTTATCAAACGAGGTGGGGTTGACGAGGCAGCCTTGGTATCACGACATAAGGGAGTATCTGAGAGATAGGTCCATTCCCGACCTGGCAAATCGGACTGAGAGGATGAGAATTCAAAAGATGGCGATGAAGTTTTACCTGAGTGGGGATTCACTTTACAAAAGGGATGCCGGGTTGGGACTGTTGCAATGCGTAGATGAAACGCAATCCCAAAGGATTATGAATGAAATCCATGGCGGGGTGTGTGGGCCACACATGAGTGGACCGATGTTGGCCAAAAAGATCTTGAGGACAGGGCATTATTGGTTAACACTGAAAGCCGATTGCGATGATCATGTCAAACGGTGTTATCAATGCCAGGCGCACGGTAATGTGATCCATACACCTCCCAAGGAACTGCACTATATGACCTCCCTGTGGCCATTTTCAATGTGGGGAATGGATGTAATCGGGCCAATAGAGCCCAAAGCAAGCAACGGACACCGATTCATTTTCGTCATGATCGATTATTTCACCAAATGGGTAGAGGCAGCTTCCTTCCCCAAGGTAACTCAGGAGGTCATAGTCGGGTTCATCAGGAATAATGTCATTTGTCGATACGGGCAGCCTGAGGTTTTGGTCTCTGACAATGCCAAGAATTTAAACAACACCCTCATGAAGGGATTGTGTGACCAGTTCAAAATCAAGCACCTCAATTTCGTCATTTACCGTCCTAAGATGAATGGGGCAGTGGAGGCTGCAAATAAGAACATCAAGAAAATCATGGCCAAAATGTCTGCCAATCATCGGGGATGGCCGGAACTGCTACCCCTCACTCTGCTGGCATACCGAACATCAACGCGTACTTCTACAGGGGAAACCCCTTACGCTTTGGTGTATGGAATGGAGGCTGTTCTACCAGTTGAGATGGCGTCCCTCAGAATAGTGATCGACGCTCAGATAGGCGAGGAGGATTGGATGCAAAGTCGATACGACCAATTGGCCCTAATTGATGAAAGGAGAGTGGCTGCTGTTTGGCATGGTCAACTATATCAACAGAGGATCTCTCGATCATACGATAAAAAGATAAGACTTCGAAAGTTCAAGGAAAACGATTTGGTGTTGAAAAGAGTCATGCCTTGTCAAGACGAAGCCAAGGGGAAGTTTGCCCCGAACTGGGAAGGGCCATTTGTGATTAAGAAAGTGCTATCCGGAGGAGCCCTCATATTGCAAGAAATGGATGGTGAGGTATTTCCACAACCCCTCAATTCTGACTCGGTGAAGCGGTTCTACGCTTAAGTCATCATTTCCTTTTTCCCTTTGAAAGCGAACTACGTAGGACCTGATCTCCCAACTTGTGGGGGTACGTAGGCAGCCATCATGGCGCGGTCCGATCCCTTAAAAAAATAATCCTTTCCCTAATCGAATCTAATTTTCAATAGCCAGATAAAACCTTCCTACACCCTCAAAACCCTTCCGAACAGTTAACCAAAATCTGAGATTCAATCCGATGAAATCAAAAGGCGTGCGGCAATATCTGTCAAATCTCCATCAAGACTTGAGAGGAGAAAGAAGGCGAAATGTCAAAATCGTGGTCAACTGGATAAAATGAGGATCTAATGAAAGGCAATGATACGGCAAAAGGGAAAATGACTAAATTTAAATGCATGTCTATATATATGAGTCATTTTATTACAAGATTTCTCTTTCAATAACTGATGAAACTAACATAGTCCATGCAGGAAATAAAATAATCTACAAATCTGAAACTAGCTGAAGCAGGATGGACAAAGTGGTGGATAGATCTAAAGCATCAGCATCTCCTGCAATCTGCTGCCCCATCATATCAATACGATCTAGTAAAGCAATAGCTCAGCTGACAGTCCCAAAATGAGCATCTACCACTGCCCTGGTCTGAAATACAATGGCCTCTCTGTCAGCAATGGCAGCATCTCTAGCCCGAATGGCATCATCTCTCTCGACAAGGGCGGCATCCCTCTCGGCTTCAGTAGTAATCAAGGCCAGGCGGAGTCGGGAATCCTCAGTAACCCGACTCGGGGCAGAATCGGCTGAGACGGGGTGGTCTGTGGTATCCTTTGGGGAAATCACTCCAGAGTCATCAAAGGCCCCAGTCCGACTCAAACTAGCCGAATCCAAGTCTCCGCGTAACCACTGTACGTAAGCAAATGTCTGGATGTGACAGCTCTCACTATATTCGGCAAGGGTCCTGCAATCCCAAAGCTCGTATACCTGCAATAGATCCCTCTCTGTACAGGATGATATAAGGAATCGGTATGCGGCTGCACCCGCGAAGGGGTGTAAATCCTGTGTCTGATCAAACTGCCCCATAACCGCCAGGGGATGATAGGTCGTCACGCCCCTCAAACCAACGATGGAGATGAAATCCAGGTTAGACACATGAGTCAAGAAGCTCATGAAGGAGCAATAGCCCGAATGGACCAATAGGTGAAAGGGATCCTCAATGACAGACAAAAATGATGTCCAGGAGGCCACATCAGTACAACTCATGGGACGAAACGAAAACTGCATGGTTATGTCATGGCTAAAGCAAAACCCTCGGCGACGGAAGTGGCCGATGGGACTAAGATGACTCATGAACCACATATACAACAAAGTCGAGCTCCCTCTGAATACCCTGCCTCGGAAAGACTGGCAATATGAGGCTGACATGTAAGTATCCGCCAATATCATGGGAAGGATGGTGTGATCCTCCTGAAGGGATCTAACGGCCGCGATAACCCGCATGTCCAACTGATCGGATCCTGCGGGCAAGTACAAAACTGAGACGACACAGGCCATCAGAACGTCTACTCTCAAGGAACCCCAGCGCTCCTCGGACACGGAAAAATCACCGAAGAAAAGACGAAAGTTGTCGGGTGAACCAAATCGGTCGATCAAGAACTGAAGGGGAACCATATGGTCTGATATGATCACCGGTAACAGGACAGCCCTCCGCAAACCGGTAAAGGTCAAGAACTGACGGCGCATGGAACCAGCCGTGACCCTGGCACAAGGTCTATCCAAAGGCAAGCCGGTGAAGCGAGCATACTCCTCCAGGGTGGGGGTCAGCTCTACTGTCCCTAGCCTAAACACCTGACGGGCAGGGGCCCAATAGCTCAGAATACCATCCACAAAGCCCGCTGGCACCTGAAAAGTCAATAAGGACAAAGAATGGCCCAAAAGACCATCTGCGATAACCCTGTCTGCCGGTAATAAACTGTCAAAACAGCGGAGGAGACTGCCAACCAACCCTATGGGAGGAATGGAATCCAAACGTACCACGGCATCTGAGGACGACATCTATGAAAAATAGTATCAAAAAGACTGTACAGGGGTCATTCTCTATCCATGAATAAAAAAGGGCATGCATCATACATTAAAAAAAAAAGAATAAAATAAGTGAACTCCATAAAGATAAAAAGGGAACTGTGCATAATAGATAAATGAGTTCAGTACATAGTGCATAAATGAAAAAGAAATCTAAACAGATGCAGGTACAAGAAGCCCTATCCTATCCTAATCTAAATAAAATCAGTATCATCTATGAAAGCAGGATCCTCGAACTGATCCCCTGGGGTCGTCGAGCTCGGAGGACCAAAGTTCATATCAGGAATGTATGGATGCGCTGTGGCATCAGATGAACTCAGGCCTGCATCATAACCTGCACCGTCTGGATCGTAGGCGTAAGCCTCCTCCGGGGTCCGGCCCAGCACCCGAAGAAACAACGACAACTGATCTACCTGACGGGTCAATGTGGCGATCTGCTCAGCGTGGGTGGGGGTCCGAACACAGGCAGCCCAATCAGTCATCGTCACCGAGCCTGGATCCATGTCTCCAAGAAAGAAAGTGGCCCGAGTCTGAGGACCGATGGTACGGGGCACCCACCAGGTATGGAATGCATCACTCGTACTGGGACCCGTAGAAAGCATCCGACCGTCCTCCCCGGCGGGCATGATCTCCGAGGGCTGAGAATCCAGCGGCCAGGAAGTAGTGAAAGGAAGGGAATGCGGGATGCGAATCTCTCCGGTCACACATCTGAAGGCGCGCTCCCCTAGGTACATCACCCAACCTCCAACACTCTGCAGGGTGAGACGACGGGTGGAAAGTGCAAACTCCGGGCCGGAAGGATGTCCATCGGTGAACCCCACAGCCAGATGCTCCGAAAGATAGGGAGTCCAGACGACCTCCGCAGCAGTGATCAGCTCCAGCTGAATGCGGCAATGGGCAAAGCTGCCCGACACTGGGACCTCCTCTAAAGTGCTGTGATGCCATCGCCGACCCCGGGGATAAGTGTTCGGGCCAAGGGTGGTGACAGGCCTCAAGCATGGAAAACGCTCGTAAGCCCAGAACTGTGAACGGAAACAAGGCAGGGCGTGAGTAACTATTAAAATGCGAAAAAGAGAAATGAAATAAAGATAAGTGCAATAAATCAAAAGGAGGAGAAGACTCACCAACAGGAAGTGATAGAAACCGAGCCAGGCATCGGTCTATCCCTCTGAACGTAGACGCAGACCATGGAGGAAATAAGCGAAGGTGAACGACCCCCAGTCGTAGTCACCAATCCGGTCTACATCTCGAACAGCCCCTACGACGCTGAAGTGGATGGTAGATGAGTTGTTCCCTAGGAAACAACCCCTCGTGATAGTCAGGAACAAGCGCCGTAGCAGGATGTCACGAGTGCCCTGATCCGCTGGGATAGGCTGTGCGTATAGACCTCCAACAGCATCGACAGCTAATGCTCCGGACCGGATACTGCGGGCCTTGAAGACCCGGTCATCGGCAGCAAAGCCCAAAAGAGCGCGGACCTCTGCTGGAGTAATATCGAGGTCCAGGGGGACACGGGACCCGGTGAACTCGATCCCCGTGATATACCGCCAATCCCAAGGGGTCAGCACGACCTCACAGTCCAGAAGATGAAGGGACTGGGTCTGATGAAACCACCTCTCGGACAAAGCCCGCATATAACCCAGGGGGCACTAGCGGGGAATGATGGTGAAGAAGTGGCGAAGGCCCCAGGAGTCCACCACCGCGCGATAATCATTGTGCAAGGCCGCGTAAAGGGAGTAAATGTTGAACCAGTTACCCCTCGGCTGGGTAAACTCAGGCACCTGTGAAAATCACCAATGGTTCAGTCCAGATAGAACAGAAATTGAGGAATTGAGAGCAAATTCAGAGCAGAATTGAATATATCTCATTAGCAACAAGGGATGTCGAGGGATGACGGCTGAGATCCCGACCCAATAGGTCGGGTATCTGGACAGAAGCGCCAGATAAAGCGCGATGAGAAGGGGGAGCCGGTGTGCTAGAAGACGGCTCCTCCACCGCAACCTCCAGAGGAACAACCTCCTCAACGTCCGGATGATCAGGACGGATGACAGCCTCCGTCAAGCGACGAGCCTGACGGGTCCGAGGAGGAACAGGGGCAGGTGCAGCCCTACGACGGCGAACACCCGAAGTCCGAGAGGCAGAAGAGCTAGTGGGCGCATCAGAATCCATAGCTGGGATAGAACAGGCGAAAAGGAAGGTAAGTTCCCTTTTAAAAATTATGCAATGAATATTCTAAATTCCTATCCTCATCATATAATTAATGCAGCATGATACATGTAAAAAAAAAAATCGGCAGAGTTCCGTCTATAAAATGGACATCCCATGCACATCCAAGCATGTTTTTCATATGTGTAAATAAAGCATGTAAAGTGCCATAAATGCATGATTTTCTTTCAAAAAGGAGCAAACATATACGTGGGATCGCCTCATGAACATAAAATAGGACTCACACAGTTAATACATAGCATGTATATATGATAGTACATTGCATAGCATTGTAAAGCATACATTTTATCTCTAAACATGCAAATAGTCAAATGTATAGCAAAACATTGACGAAATTGAAAAGTGACCGGTCAAAGTGTTACCTGTAGCGCGTAGATCGATCCTACCGGAGCAGTTTTTGCAGGAAAGTTGAAAAAATCGACAAAAGGCCCTTGCAAACAAGCAAAAATCGAGAGAATCTATGTGAGTTGGAAGTTGAAAGTGACAGATCTGGAAGCGGCGAGCCGCTTATACATCCCGATCTTGGCCGCAGATGTATCTGCGGCTGGCCGTAGATCAATCTGCGGCTGGCCGCAGATCCATCCGCGGCTGGCCCTGGTGGGTCCCACCTTGCTCCCTTGTAGCCAATTGACGTGTTGAGTGAAAAAAGATTACGAGATGGGTGACCGGCGACGATACCCGGCCCCGACGAGACGATCGACCGGCGACGATAACCGGCGATCACGAGATGGATGTCCGGCGACGAAAACCGGCTCCGACAAGATAACCAACCGGCGACGATAACCGGGAGTTACGAGATGGGTGACCGGCGACGATACCCGACCCCGACGAGGCGATCGACCGGCGACGATAACCGGCGATCACGAGATGGATGTCCGGTGACGAAAACCGGCTCCGACAAGATAACCAACCGGCGACGATAACCGGGGGTTACGAGATGGGTGACCGGCGACGATACCCGGCCCCGACGAGACGATCGACCGGCGACGATAACCGGCGATCACGAGATGGATGTCCGGCGACGAAAACCGGCTCCGACAAGATAACCAACCGGCGACGATAACTGGGGGTTACGAGATGGGTGACCGGCGACGATACCCGGCCCCGACGAGACGATCGACCGGCGACGATAACCGGCGATCACGAGATGGATGTCCGGCGATGAAAACCGGCTCCGACAAGATAACCAACCGGCGACGATAATCGGGGGTTACGAGATGGGTGACCGGCGACGATACCCGGCCCCGAACGAGATGATAGATTGGAAGAGTGAACCTAACGACCAACAAATACGGTCAGAGGGTTGCTGCATTGACACTCTTTCGAATGTTTAAATGCGCTACATCTTGTGTTGTACCATAAACTACATGTGTTGCATCGTGTGTGTATTATCATATCTATGCATTGTCATTCAGACATCGGGTGTCTGTTTCTTTATCCTGTTCATTTCATTTAACATTTCATAAGCATGATAAAGAGGGGCAGCTGTAGACACCCAAATTTTGCACTTCGTATACTAACCTTGACAGGAGGGCAAATTCGTCAAATGGACCGGCCTGCGAGAGCAAAAGACAGAAAAGGTACGGACGCTCGACGCCACCATGACAATTTGCAACCGAAATCGACATGACAACAAGGCTATCCGAATTTGGCATTCCCGGAAGGTGTGGCACGCCTCCCAATTATTCTCGGACTGTAAAATACGAACCTGTCAGCGAAAAGCAGCGTCACGGCACAAAAATCGAGGCGTAGCACGAAAATTGAGAAAGTCAAGCCAGCCAGCCGCGGATTGATCTGCGGCCAAGTGGGTGCGCCAGCACGGAAACCAGGAAATCAGCACTATCATCTGAGTGCGATGGGAGATGGGCCAGCCAGCCGCAGATGGATCTGCGGCTGGCTCTGGCCAGCCTATTTCAGCCCAGTTTCGTGCAGCATACAGGAGTTCAGCAGTTTTTGCGGAAGAAGAAGAAAAACAGCAGCAATTTTAGCTCGAAAATAGAGAGAAATAGCAAAAATTCTTGTAACAATTGAGAGAAAAAGAGAGGAATTTTCCCTTATTGTGGGATTCTACCAATACATCTCATACTTCACTCAATACACAAGTTTCTACACAATTTTGGTATCATTTGCAAGGTGAAAATCTCCTTATTTTTGCAACTTCTATCATGTCATTTGGTTCAATTAAATTGAAATTTTCAAGAATATTGTTGAACAATCATGGATTAGGGATTATTGGTGAGGGTTCCATTGGAACAAAATTCTTCCTAATAACCCGATGATATCCAATTGGTGAAATTTCTAGTTTGTTCATGGATATATATTAGGCGTAGTTTAATTGATTGTATTTCTAGGATGTGTTAGGCAATCCACGTTGTTATTATTGTAGTGTTCCTTTCGTGAGCGCGTGGTAATCGTGGTTGTGAGCCTAGGAAAGCGACCCCGTGGTCCAAATCCGATGATGGACGTTTTATGTAAATAGTAAGAATGATGTAGTTTCCGTAGTAAATCTGTAATCGTTGGGCCTTAAAACGACGCTAAGGCGAGAATCGGATTTAAGGCCCCGTATTAGTGGAATATGTGATTGTTGGCGTTCGGGGTATTTTGATGGCTTACATGCCCATGAATAGCCCCGACGCGTGTTTATGCTTGATTTGATTTATGAGACGAAATTGATTTCAAAGCTAAACGATAAGATTTTTATAAAATCAAATCAAACTAGGTTATTAGAATCACGAGGCTAAAATTGGGAATGCTAATGGATGTCGATTCCTATTTAACGAGAAGATAAAAGAAAAAAACATTTTTCAAACATCACAAAATTGATTTTATGGAAATAAGTAATGTTTTATTAAACCTTTGTGCATAGGGTTAAAGAGATCCTAGAAGTTGCCCGTCATGGTATTTACGAAAGCAACGTATAGATCTCGATTCCTATTTTGACGAAGGTTTAGAAAACTCTTGTTTTTGCCAAAACGACACCTAATGAAAATCTCATAAGTTTTGACAATTAAAATCAAACCTTTTTTTTTGTCATAAAGCTTTCTCGTATAAGCCGAAAGACATTCTAAAGCATTCTCAAAAATAAAGCACGTCTCTTTCATAAAACACCAAAAAAGAATTCATTTTTATACAAAATTCACCACAACATTTTTATACAAAACTCACCACAACATTCATTAGGCACACACACACATACGCACACATACACCTTTCATGAATTAAAGGATAGGAAAGTATCTAGATTGCGGTAACCGTATTTCACGGAAGTCGAGGGGTGCCTAACACCTTCCCCTCACTTAAGTAAGCCCCCGAACTCCATGAATCTCGATTCGCGGACCAATTAATTCGGAGTCACATATGAGCCAGCGATTTATAAAAAACGAAAACTCGGATGAGTTGGTACATCCATTTCAAATATACCAACTGGCGACTCTGATTAATTGGCTCATCATAAAAGACGATCTTTCAAAACCCCGTAGACATTAATGCCGACCTTTTCTAAAAATCATTAAATCAAGAAGGATAAAATTGGAAAAGACTAAAAGGACCCGCGAAGGGAAAAAACCGGCGTCGACAACCCGCTCATAATAAGGAGCCTCTTGAATGTCTACGAAGGTCATCACCATCTCCGACTCGCTCATTGGGGGATTCACCTGTGCGGCCATTCCCCTCCATCGTTGCGCATAATCCCTGAAAGATTCCCTTGGTTGCTTCTTGATTTTCGTCATTTGATATCTATCAGGGGCCATTTGTGCCTGGAAGCTATACTGTGTTAAGAAGGTGTGGGCCAACTCTTCCCAATTGTGGATCCGGGCATTATCAAGATGGGCATTCCAGATTCTCGCCTCCCCCGTCAGGCTCTTTTGGAATAATTGCATTCTTAAACCCTCGTCTTCTGCATAAGATCCCAACTCCCCAATGTAGATTTTCAGATGTGTATAAGGATCCCCTTTCCCATTGTATTTCTCAAATTTGGGGATTTTAAATTTCTCCGGATATCTGGTTCCGGGGAAGACACAAAGATCTGAATAGTTCACCCTGCCTAGGGACCCTATGCCCTTCATAGATTGGATAGTTTCCTCCATTTGTTTCATTTTCTTTCGCAGGTCATCCGTATCTCCCTCTTTCGGGATAGTAATCACTGTCTTGTTCGGTACGGGAATGACCTTTGGGACGACTGGCTCGCCCTTAGGTTGGGGTGGATCCTCCTTAGGTGGATCCTGTCTAGGTAGCAATTGTTCCCTCAGCATCATGGCCATTTCCAACATCTGTTTTTTAAAGTCATCAAATTCCTCCTTAGATATGGAACCAGGATTAGTAGGTGGGAGATCAGCCATTCCAGATGCAGAGTCTTTGGCTCTTTTAGACTGCAAATGCGTTTGAGGAGCAATCCTACAGGGGAAAACGGTTTGAAGTTTAGTCTCTGTGAAATGACAGATGTGGATGCATGCTAAAACGATAAATTTTTGTGTTTTTGGGTTTTTTAATCTTTCTCTGCAAAACAGAATGTTAGTAGTCCCTTATTGCAATAATGAATGCTAGACACGACTTATTATGCTTCCCCAGCTGTTCCCTGCAAAACATAGAGGTTAGTAATCTCTTTTGACAACAGGGGAGGCATATATGAATATTGAATGGGATCATGACATTTATACGTGCGAACGTAAAAGGGCATGAAGAGACTTTTCCTGCGTTGGGTTAATCTGAGGCTGACCTATCCTAAGGTTACTCTCACGGGCTTTTCGGCATGAAGGTCCCCAAATCTTCGCAATCTACTCGTCTGAGTCCTTTCGATTGGAGCGGATTTGGGTGGTGCGTTTCCTGAGCCATCTCCGGGGAGCAGCCCCTTCGAGTCCAGTAATAAGCAACCGACAGGTTCGCCTCAGGAGGAGGTACTCTCTCAACATACATTCACATTCATCGTCCTCACCGTATGGAAATGATTACTTTAAAGTAAAACAATCCCATTCAAATCATTCATTTATTGGGCAAAACACACATTCACACAACAAAAGTAAAAAAAATCAAAATATCGCACACACACACATTTTATGAATTTTTAAAGGATAGGATAGCATCAAGATTTTGAACGCGGCTTAAGCCCTCTAATAGTCCCCAGCAGAGTCGCCAGCTGTCGACGCCGGTTTTTTCGTCCTTTTAGTCTTTTCCAATTTTAGCCTTTTTGATTAGATAATTTTTTGGAAAAGATCGGCACTTAATGTCGACGGGGTTTTGAAAGATCATTTTTTTATGATGAGCCAATTAACCAGAGTCGCCAGTTGGTATATTTGAAATGGATGTACCAACTCATCCGAGTTTTCGTTTTTTATAAATCGCTGGCTCATATGTGACTCCGAATTAATTGGTCTGCAAACCGAGATTCATAGAGTTCGGGAGCTTGCTTAAGCGAGGGGAAGGTGTTAGGCACCCCCCGACTTTCGTGAAACACGATTACCGCAATCTTGATACTTTCCTATCCTTTAATTTATGAAATGCATATGTGTGCGTGTGTGTGTGTGTGCGTGCCTATATGAATGTGGTGGTGAGTTTGTGCGAAGAAAACATTTGGGTTTTCGGAAAAGTCGTGTTTTCTTTTGGGTTTGCTTTAGAATGTCCTTCGGCTTGTACGAGAAAGCTTTATGAGAAAAGGTTTGATTTTAATTTGTCAAAACTGTGAGATTTCATTAGATGGCGTTTTGGCAAAACAAGAGCTTTCTAAACCTTTGTCAAAATAGGAATCGAAATCTATACGTTGCTCTCGTAACTCAAATGACGGGAAACTTCTAGAATCTCTTTAACCCTATGCACAAAGATCTAATAAAACATTACTTATTTTTATAAAATCATTTTTGTGATGTTTGAAAACGAATTTTCTTTAGCCCTCTCGTTAAATAGGAATCGACATTCATTAGCATTTCCAAATTTTAGCCTCGTGATTCTAATAACCTAGTTTGATTGATTTTATGAAAATCTTATCGTTTTAGCTTTGAAATCAATTTCGTGTCATAAATCAAATCAAACATTAAAATGCGTTGGGCTATTCATGGGCATGTAAGCCATTAAAATAACCCCAAACGCCCACAATCGCATATTTTCACTATGACGGGGCCTTAACCACGATTCTCGCCTTGGCGTCGTTTTAAGGCCTGACGATTACATATGTACAATGAAAACTACATCCTTCCTACTATCTACATCAAAAGAGGTCCATCATCGGATTTGGACTACGGGGTCGCTTTCCTAGGCTCACAACCAAATTTCCACACACCCACGACCGGATATTACAAGAAATAACCAAACGAATAATCTAACAATACCAATACATCCTGGAATAGCGATCTAAAGGGACCACGCTCAATAGCACCGTAAAACAAACAAAAAAATCAATAAATAAATATCATCGGGTTATTAGGAAGAATTTTGTTCCGATGGAACCCTCACTAATAATCCCTAATTCATTGTTCCACCATAACTTACATGAAAACTACATTTAATTTGACCAAATGATATGATAAAAGTTGCAAAAATAAGGAGATTTTCACCTTGCAAATGAGATCAAAGTGGATGTAAACTTGTGTATTTTGAATAGAAGAAGAAGTATATGTGATACAATCAAATCAAAAGAATATTATTCCTCTCTTTTTTTCTCCTTTCTCTCCTATTTTGTTGCAAAATTTTGCTATTTTTCTTTCAATTTCCATGCTGCTGCTGTGCTGTTTCTTCCTCCTCCCGATCTGCTCAACCCTCTGTATGCTGATGAGGAAATGAGCTGAAATAGGTTGGCTAAGCCCAGCCGCAGATTGATCTGCGGCTGGCCGCAGATCAATCTGCGGCTGGCCTTAGCCCGCCATGCACTCAGCCCGCCATGCACTTTAGTTATTTAATTCTCCTCGGTTTCCGCACCGCACCTCGATTCTCGCGTCGTGATGTCGGTTTTTGCCGAAAGGCCTGTATTTTGCAGTCCGAGAATTACTGTGAGACGTGACACATTATTCGGGAATGCTCATTTCGGATAGCTTTGTTGTCACGTCGGTTTTGACTGCAAATCGTCGCGGTGGCGTTGAGTGTTCGCACTTGTGCCCATTCTTCGCTCCCGCAGGCCGGTTCATTTCCCGAATTTTCCCTCCTGTCAGGGTTAGTATATGAAGTGCAAAATTTGGGTGTCTACATTTTATACACACAAATTGGGTACTTTTAGTCTTGATAATTTGTATGTCTTTAGCTATTTCGTTTGGTTTTATGTATTTTCATCTTATTGTTGTGTAATGTAGTTTTGTATTACTTTTATATGTTTTTGTATACTTTTATGTGTTTTTACTTGGTTTTGTAGGAATTAAAATAAAGGCCCCTTGGATCGTTGTGTTTTGGGCTTGAATTTGGCATTTCAGCTGATTGTTTCTCAATTTGACTCATGATACAATCCGAATCTCTCAAAACTCAAAGAACAAAAGTTGTAGATCTTAATCTCAGCTTTCCAGAACATCCAGAATCATGCCATTTGAAGTTCGTATGAGGGAGTTATGGTCATTTTACCATTGGATTTTGCATAAACTTTACACAGCAGTTTCTTCGGGCTCCATTTGAGCCTTGCTCCGGCCATTATCTCGACGAGCTCCAGTTATGAAAGTTGTAGAGCTACTTCTTAGCTTTCCATAGCCTACTTAATCGCCTTAATCCGAGTTCGAACGAAGAAGTTATGGCTGTTTTACCAATAGACATCGAAACTAATTCGGACAGCAGAAGTGAGCTCGCCGGGGCGAGAATTTCTAGTACTATTTCCCCGTCAGGGCGAGCTCCTCGCCGGGGCGAGAACCCCCTGGATGCACTTCGGATTTAGCTATTTTTGGCCAATTTTTGATATCTAAGCTAGGGTTTTGGACACCCATCTGATATAACCTCAAGGGGGCGGCTAGAAACAAGATACTCACTCATCCTAACACTTCTAACATCAATTCTAGAGAGAGGGAGGCTTCCATAAACATCAAATTAAGAGCAAAAGTGCTGCAATTCAAGGGAAAATCAGCAAAGTTCAAGGAGCAAGAAGAGCAAGGAGTATCAAATCTTGAGGGAAAGCTAGAGAACAAGAATCAACCCATCAAGCAACCATTGAATATCTTCCTAAGGGATTTTATCATTCTATCTCTAGTATTCTTTTCTTAATTTGTAATTCCATCATGATGTAGAGATCAAATTTGATGTTTATTGTAATTCTCATGAACTAGAACTAATTTTTTAAGATCTCAATGGAACCCATCACATAGTTTGAATTGAATGCTCTCTCTTTGATGTTGGTTAATTATTTGTGATTGAATATCATAATTTGTGCTTTATATATTAATTACCTAACTAGTAATTACCTTGGGAACTTATCTGGAATTGAGAGAGGAAGTATAGGTTGAGACCTTGTTATGATATCATGTGAAACTTAGATATTCCTATGGGTAATTTATGAAATTAAGTGACGTGTGTTTTATTTATTACCCTCATGAATGGATAATTTGATTGTATTTAGAATAGACATATACCTAAATACCACATGTATCCATGGGAGAATCCATGCTTAATGATTTCTATTGCGAAATTTGGTAATTGATGGAGTAGTTAATGAAGTTTTGTGACATACACCTTACTAATTGTTCTTGATATGAGAATCTTGCTAGTGTGTAGAATAGAGATATATCTATACACCGTAATAGGGAATACGTATTTGACCATCGAGAGAGGCTTAGACATACTTGTGATTTCTCGGGTAACAATCCTTGTGATTTAACTAGTTAAAAAGAGAGAGTTAGGATATTCAAGTGAAGTGTTGGGAAAAATTGTGATCTTAGACTTGTTAATATTAGATTTCATTATATTAAAGCTTTCCATAGTTCTTTGATTATTTGTCATCTTCCTTAATGCAAAACAACAAAAACAATCATCGTTTGTTTAAATAAGATTGAGATAATAAAAGGTTAGTATTTGGAAAAGACTAGTAATAATTCCTCGTGGGATCGATACTCTACTTACTCTTTATTACTTGTTGACCGCATATACTTACGCATATTTGTCATATACAAAAAGGACAACAAGGAGCAGAAAACTGGATCCGCTACCTTCATGATGAAGGGCGAAGCTAATTATTGGTGGAAAGCCAATAAGGGGCGAGCAGGCGAGGGAGTCATTCCATGGGACTGATTTAAAGAGCTATTCTTCAAAAATTATTTTCTGGAGAATACACAGCAGGATATGGAAGTTAAGTTTCTGGAACTGAAACAGGGAAGTATGACTATCGCAGAGTATGCGGCAAAATTCAATGAGTTGGCCCGATTTGCTCCACATCAGGTGGACACCGAGGCCAGGAAGGCAAGAAGATTCGAATTGGGATTGAATCCATGGGTGCAAAAAGCTGTCGCGGTACTGAAGATCAAAGACTTCTCTGAATTGCTGGAAAGGGCTATCATCGCGGAAGGAGGCAATGAAGCTGTAGCACAATTCAACTAGGACAGGAAGAAAGGTCAAGAAGGGCCTAAAGTGGGGAGTAGCGGAGGCAACAACCCCAATAAGCGCAAGTGGAATGAGAGTCAATCGTCCAGAGGCTATAGATCTGGAGGAGAAGCTAAGAAAAATGGGAAGTGCAACAACTGCGGGAAGAATCACTCAGGGGAGTGCATGAAGGGGAAGAGCGTTTGTTATCGTTGTGGACAACCGGGGCATCTGGCTCCTCAGTATTCGAATAAGCAGAAAGGAGGGTATTTTTCTTGTGGAGCACCCGACCACCAAATGAAGTATTGTCCGAAGAGGAAGAGCGACGCAGGGAGTGGCAACAGAAGCAACTACAATATCAACAACAACAGGCCGAGTATCGGGGGACCTGCCAGTCAAACTAACAGACCAACGGCACGCACATTCAACATGACCGTGCAGGATGCCGTGGGGTCCAAGGACGTGGTGTCAGGTATCATCCCACTCAATGATATAAATGCATATGTGTTATTCGATTCGGGTACTACCTGCTCTTTTGTTTCCGAAGAATTTGCTAAACGGTTAGACTTACCTCGTGAAAAATTGGAATACCCTATGAACGTAGAAGTAGCAAACAAGGAAATTATCCCCGTAGCGTGCATTCATAGGAATTGTTGTGCCGAGTTGCGAGGATTTAAGCTCAGCATGGATTTGATACCGATTTGTTTGGGGGAGTTCGATGTGATCCTAGGAATGGATTGGTTATCGATTCACGGAGCAGTCATCGACTGTAAGAAGAAGTGTGTACACCTGAAGACTTCTAATAAGTTGAAGGTAGTATTCTATGGTAATAATTTGCCGAGACAATCTTGTTATCTAACGATGATGCAAGCTAAGAGATTTCTGAAGAAGGGTTGTATAGGTTATTTGGCTCACGTGGTTGATACTCATCGAGTCGAGGGCGAACCGAGTCAGATACCTATCGTAAGAGAATTCACAGATGTCTTCCTAGATGAAATTCCGGGATTGCCGCTGGATAGGGAGGTAGAATTTGTAATTGACTTAGTGCCGGGAGCCGCACCAATATCGAAGGCGCCGTATCGAATGGCACCTGTAGAAATGAAGGAGCTAATGGTTCAATTGCAGGAACTGTTAGACAAGGGTTATATCAGACCGAGCGTGTCACCATGGGGAGCGCCAGTTCTGTTCGTAAAGAGAAAGATGGTTCGACGAGGCTTTGTATCGACTATCGCGAATTGAACAAAGTCATGATTAAGAATAGATACCCGCTGCCCAGGATAGACGATCTGTTTGATCAACTCAAGGGAGCAAAATACTTTTCAAAGATTGATTTGAGAACAGGTTATCATCAACTAAAGGTGAGACAGGAGGATATCCCGAAAAAGGCATTCAGAACTCGTTATGGGCATTTCGAGTTTCTGGTAATGTCATTCGGACTGACAAATGCACCAGCGGCATTCATAGATATGATGAACAAAGTGTTCAAGCAGTACTTGGACAAGTTCATGGTAGTATTCATCGATGACATCTTGGTGTATTCAGTGTCAGAGGAAGAACATGCTGAACACCTAAGGATTGCTTTGGAGACGTTAAGAAGGGAGAAACTGTACGCGAAATTTTCGAAGTGTGAATTTTGGTTGCAGAGGGTGCAGTTTCTAGGACACGTCATTGACAAGGATGGCGTTTTAGTAGACCCTGCAAAGGTGGAAGCCGTTATTAATTGGGAGCAGCCGAAGACGCCGACGGAGATCAGGAGTTTCCTAGGGTTAGTGGGATACTATCGGAGATTCATCCAGGATTTTTCGAAGATAGCATCGCCATTGACCAATCTAACCAGAAAGACGGTAAAGTTCGTTTGGACGGAGAAATGCGAGGAAAGTTTCATGGAACTAAAGAAGAGACTTAGCCAAGCACCAGTGTTGGCTTTACCGGACGACATCGGAGGTTTTGTGGTGTATAGTGATGTGTCACACAAAGGGCTTGGTTGTGTACTAATACAGCACGGCAAGGTCATTGCGTACACTTCACGTCAGCTGAAGGATTATGAAAAGAGATACCCGACTCATGACCTGGAGTTAGCAACAGTAGTATTCGCCTTGAAGATATGGAGGCATTATCTATATAGAGAGAGGTGTGAAATATATACGGATCATAAAAGTTTGAAATACATCTTCACTCAGAAGGAGTTGAACATGAGGCAGCGCCAATGGTTAGAATTGATCAAGGACTACGACTGTGAGATTCTGTTCCATCCGGACAAAGCAAATGTAGTGGCCGATGCCTTGAGCAGGAAAGGCAGGGAGAAATTAATGAAACTGACAACTCAAACAGAGTTAATAAAGGAGTTTGAACGTCTGGAATTGGAGGTTCAATAGCCGATGGAGATGGACGAGAAATTATTTACAGTGACAGGGAGCCCGACACTATTGGATCAAATCAAGGAGGCTCAAGAAAAGGATGAGGATTGTGATTCAATAAAGAAACGGATTGCCGAAGGCGAGGAGCCTAAGTATAAGATTGACAGCACAGGGTTGCTAAGGTTTGAAGGGAGAGTCTGGGTACCGTTGGATCCGAAATTGAGGGAAGAAATCCTTCAGGAAGCTCATAGCACGAGTTACTCAGTACATCCCGGGAGCACGAAAATGTATCAGGATTTGTGACAGTATTTTTGGTGGCCGAATATGAAAGGAGAAGTGGCAGAGTGCGTCAGCCGATGTTTGACATGTCAGCGGATTAAAGTAGAGTACCAGCGACCGAGCGGACTGCTTCAACCATTGGAGATTCCGCAGTGGAAGTGGGAGCACATCACAATGGACTTTATGGTAAGTCTGCCACCGACACCGAAGGGTTTAGATGCCATCTGGGTAATTATGGATCGTCTAACCAAGTCTGCCCATTTTCTACCAATCACGATACGGTATAAGCTGGAGCAGTTAGCAAAACTTTACGTCAAGGAGATTGTATCGCGTCATGGAGTACCGGTATCGATTGTGTCAGACAGGGATCCGCGTTTCACGTCAAATTTTTGGAGAAGTCTGCAGGCAAGAATGGGAACACAGTTGAGGTTAAGTACAGCGTATCATCCTCAAACTGACGGCCAGAGTGAGCGAACGATTCAGACCTTAGAAGATATGCTTCGGGCGGTCGTGATGGATTTAAAGGGCAGCTGGGATGACCATTTGCCACTGGTGGAGTTTGCTTACAACAATAGCTATCACGCTAGTATCGACATGCCACCGTACGAAGCGCTATATGGAAGGAAATGTCGAACCCCGATGTGTTGGGACGAGGTTGGAGAGCGAAGACTGCTGGGACCTGAAATGGTGCAGCAGACTACAGATATAATATAACTGGTCAGAAATCGTCTGGTAGCAGCTCAAGATCGCAAGAAGAAATATGCTGACTTACATCGTCAGAAGCGGGACTTTGAAGTTGGTAGCTTTGTGTTTTTGAAGGTATCTCCCTAGAAAGGGAAGATCCGTTTTGGGAAGAAGGGCAAATTGAGCCCTAGGTTCATAGGACCATTCGAGATATTGAGGCGAATTGGCGAAGCGGCGTATGAGATAGCGTTACCTCCTGAACTTGAGCACATTCACAATGTGTTTCATGTGTCAGTGTTACGGCCGTATAAACCAGACTACAAGCACGTTATCTCTTATGAACCAATCCAAGTCGAGAAGGACTTATCGTACGAGGAAGTTCCTGTCCAGATACTCGAAAGGAAGGAACAAAAACTAAGGAATAAGATCATTTATTCCGTCAAGGTTCTCTGGAGGAATCACGCAGTCGAAGAAGCTACGTGGGAACTCGAAGAGAAGATGAAAGCAAATTATCTGTTTCTATTCGAGTAACCCTATTTTTGCAATTCCGAGGATGGAATTTTTATAAGGGGGGGATGTAATGCCCGTGAAATTTTAAACGTCATTATTAATTAAATATATAAATTTAATTTATAATGAGTTAGTTTGTGTGCTTATTTGAACCTTTGTGTACATTGGTAGCCTACGTGACGAGGTGATGAATTGATTTAAGTTGAATAAAGGGAGTCACTAATAGAATAGTTAAATTAGTGAGCAAGCCCTAAGGTTTAATATCAATTAAATTGATAAAGTAGTTACTAATTAATCATTCAATTAAATTGAATATAGTTAGTATATTGAGTTGAGTAAATTAATTAATAAAAGTATTAATTAATGAGAATATTGTCACATTGAATAATAAAATTTAATAGTCCAATTAGTAATCAATTACTAATTGATTAACTTATTTAATTAAGGAACTAAGACTAATTATTTATTTGATCATGGATGTAGTAATTAATAGTATGACAAATTAATTAATCAATCATTAGGTTAAATTAAATGACCCAATATTGCATTAAATAGATTTGATTTTATTAGCCTAATCATTTAAATTGAAAGCCCAAAGGTATTTAATGGTTAGCCCAAAACCTAGCCACTTGGTAAATTAAATATGTCACATTTGTTTATTAATTAAGGCAAGTACTTGGGACATCAAATTGGGACAAAAACTCCCCTCCTTGCAGTGTAACTAGAGAGAAAGAGGGGCAATTGCTTTTCAAAATCCTAATTTAACTAACTAACTAGTTGTCTTGGAAGTTGGATTGTAGACTTGATAGTATAGCTACCTAGGATGTCAAGTAACTACCTATGATGTCAAATAGCTTCCTAAGGTGTCAACTAGCCACCCTAGTGACACAAGTCTTTCACTAGCTTCATGATGGCATGTATAGGTGTTCTTGCTTTATCTAGTTAATAGACCAAAGAGTGGTCATTTGCATCTTCATTTTTCTAAAATCTTGAGAGAGTGTTAGAGAGGGTTTGAAGAAAAAGCAAGAGCAAACACTTGGAAGATTAAAAAGAAGGTGGTGTCCAAACCTTGTAAGGAGAAGGAGAAGATCTTGGTTGTTTATGACATCTCCTCTCACAACCTACTTTGGAAGGAAGAGGAGAATAGCCATTAAATCTAGGTATGGATCTTCATTTCTTTTAAACCCTAGTTGTTGTGTTGGGATTTTATTTTAATGTTTGTTGCTTGATGCTTATGGAAGAAATGGGTATGTATAGATCTAGGTTTCATTTTGTTAGATCTATATTATTTTAAAAGAATGCTTAACTCATATGATTTAAAACCTAGGTAATGTGAAATAATGATCTAGTATGTTTATTTAATACTATGTTTAAATTTAATAATAATCGTAGCAAGTTTTGGTAGGTTTGAGATGCTAAAACATGTGTATAATGATTTATTGGAATACAAAATTTATTGATGAAAAATATTGATTTAAGTTATAAATATTTAGTTTTAATATTAGAAATATTTTTCTTAGTCATGGGTAAAATTTTTGAAAATTATTTGGAATATAAAACTTGTTTAATGATGGTTATAACTTATTTGATATGCAAAGAATAAAAAAAAAACTAAAAGTTGCTGGATCTCCCGAACCAAACCTGGCCGCGCATGGCGCGCCAGTGACGTGCAGCCCTGGTCGCGCATGGCGCTCCAGGAGTTAAATGTTGAGCGCCTGGCGACTCTCAAACGACGTTGTTTTGGCCGTGATGGGGGGGCTCGCGCGCAATGCGTGGGGAAGGCTTCGGCAGTAAATTACGGTATTACCTCTCCGCCCAGATTTCGCGTTAATTACCAGAATGCCATCCAGAATTAGTTTTAATTAAAATTAATGTTTTAAATATTATTACTTAATTTTATAAAATTAGTAAATGTACAAAATTACGTTTTGGGCATTAAATCTTATATTTTCTAAATATATTATATTAATTAATTACTGTTTAATTATTAATAAACAATGATTAAGGATAATTAAGAATTTTAAATTAATTATTTATTATTTGATTAACTTTAAATAATAAATAAACCTAAGCAGCTATTATTTATTATTAAATAATAACTAAAGATAATTCTTACTTACTAATTAATTGTTTATTATTTGATTAACTTTAAATAATAAATAAACCTAATTAGTTATTATTTATTATTAAATAATAATTAAAGATAATTCTTAGTTACTAATTAATTATTATTTGATTAACTTTAAATAATAAATAAACCTAATTAATTATTATTTAATCTTAAATAATAATTAAAGATAATTAAAATTAATAATTCGATTATTATTTAATTTATAATTAAATAATAAGTAAATATAATTAGTGATTATTTAAAGGTAATTAATTAATTACTATTTAACAAATATTAAATAGTAATTAAATGAAGATAGAGTTAATAAAATAAAGAGAGTTTAAATAACACATTAATTAAACAATTATAATAAATTGTTTAAGGGTTTAATAAATGAATAATACTTAAGAAAAAGTAATGTTAATTAATTAAACAATTATAATTAAGTGTTTAAGGATTTAATAGATGTTTATCACTTAAGGAAAGCATTGTTAATTAAATCATCAACCTAAAGATCAATCAAGTGTATTATAGGATTAATGATAGTTTATTAAATTATGTGTGCTATGTGATTTGCTTATTTGCTAAATAAATAGCATAAGTAAGCGTATCAATATACAATTACGCAATACTAATTGATAGATCGATTTTATCAATGTTAGGTCCTTCAAGGCCAATTAGTTAAAGCTAGAATTATTTGTAGCTGAGCAGACAGGCAAGTTCTCTATCCCGAAACTTTAATTGTTGCAAGTTTCCTATCCTTACTCATATTTTATTGAGCAAGTTCCTTAACCCTATTCAAACTATATTCGAGCAGGATATTATTGTACTACAAGTTATTTATTTAAGCTTGAACCTTATTTTCAAGCATGCTTTAAGTGGTTTAATTACTTTATAATTATTCCACATCTATGATATTTATTGATACTCGCACTTGGTGCACTTGGGTTCGTACAGTCTTGGACTTGTGCATTATTCAAAGTTCTATAATTCATGAACTGTTTAAGATTGAGTCTGAACCTTCGTTCGGTCAGACAATTGCATGAAATTTTTATAAAAGCTATCCACGTCAATTGATGGTATGGATTCTTAGACTAAAGTGAACACCCCTTTTATTATAGGGGAGTACCCCACGTATCTAATATAAGATACAAACAGCAGAGTTGAATGTTATACATATATATAGCGTACGCGAGGCTGATCCCCTCAAGTACTTATTCTGTAGCCAGTAACCTAAGGGTCAATTAGCTATTGATTCCATTGGAAGTTTATTGTTCAAAGTCTACTTGACTATCATTTATTCTAAAAGCAATTACTATCCTTTCTTCCAATATTCATATTGTTGAATCTCTTGTATATATATTCCGTCATTCATGATATATCCTTTCTTGTTGTATTTAAACTTGTTGAGCAAACTAGTTGCTCATCCTTGCTATATCATGACTCTTATTGTAGTTAAACCCGAAACTTCAGGGAAGGGCAAAGGCAAAGAAAAGATGAAGTAATAGACTTCAAGTAGTTGGCCTTGTTTCATGCTTAGTTTAATTTACTATTAATGTAATTTGAACCCTGAGTAATATTTAGGGCATATTTTGTGTTATGTATCGAGGTTATCGAATCTTGGAACTAGTAACACCTTTTGAATGAACAACATATGTTTATTATATTCCGCATTTAGTTATTGTATGTTGTTAGAGGTGGATGTTTGTATTGGATCGTGATGACCGAATCTGGGCATTTGAGACCCGAATTTTGGGGTGTCACACTTTGAAGTCGGTAGCTTCGTATTCTTGATAGTATCTCCCTGGAAAGGAAAAATCAGATTCGGCAAGAAAGAAAAATTGAGTCCGAGGTTCATAGGATCATTTGAAGTCTTGAAGTGAGTGGGCGAAGTAGCATACGAGGTAGCTTTGCCACCTGAGCTAGAACACATCCACAACGTGTTTCACATCTATGTGTTACGTCCGTACAAACCTGGCTATAAACACGTGATATCCCATGAGCCGATTCAGGTGGAGAAGAATATGACTTATGAGGAAATTCCTGTCCAAATACTAGATAGGAAAGAGCAGACCTTGAGAAACAAGTGTATATCTTCTATAAAGGTAGTTTGGCGAAACCACGACGCCGAGGAGGCTACGTGGGAGTTAGAGAGTAAGATGAGGAGGGATTATCCCCATTTGTTTGTGTAACCTTGTATCAATTCTGAGGATAGAATTTTTATAAGGGGGGAGGATGTAATACCCGAGAATTTTGATTAATATTAATATTGACCTTCCTATTAAACTGAATATTTATTCGAATATGAATATACGTGATATGTTCTTTTTGGAAGTGATGTGATAAAGTGATTCTTGTTTTATTTATCAAGTAGTGATTTAATAAGAAAAGAAATTATTAATGATATCTTAGTTAATTAATTATTGTGTGACTAATAATCTCTATTAATTTATTTAAGTGTTATATGCCATGCTACTTGAGGTGTAACCGCATGAAAAGGTGTATATTAATTATAATAAGGTTTCTGCATTCATTTGATAATATAAAAGAGATGTGTGACATTTAAAATTGTATGAACATCCTATGTGACATATTGACGTGTGATATAGACTATTAACTGTGCATCTTAATTACATGAGATAATAATTGAAGTGAACTAATAATTGTTAGATAATAATTATTTCAATACTTAAATGTTTATTGTAATAAATGTATTATGGAATAATAATGAATATTAATTATCTGGGTGTTAGTAATTAATTAGATCACACCTTAATTAATGTACATGGATTATATGATATGTGTACATGTAACTCTATTTGATGCAATATTGTAGCATTTAATTATTTAATACATCTTGACCTAAGTTTCTTTTAAATCAAAGTATACTAATAAGGCTTGTTGGGAAATGTCTGAGTTCCTTGTCCCAAATTGATAGTCATTTGCCCCATTTTCTTCATCCACATGAATAGCTTGAGCCATGTTGCTGATAATGAGAAAAGGCTACAAGCCTAGGCTTTTTTTTCTTCTTCCTTGCAAACCTCAGCTTCATGATGAAATGGGGAGCGGTCCAAATAATGTCTCACCACTATTCCACCAACTTCTCATTAACCTTCATCTTTTTCCTTCTTCCATTGGTTTGAATCAATGGGCAAAATCTGAATTTGGACAAAAGAAACTCTATAAATTGAGGCTTTCTCTTCTTCATTTTGGGTTGCTAGAAATCTGAAGTTGAGCTTCAATTAGAGAGTGAGGTTGAGCGAATTTCAGTTAGTAGAATTGAAGAATTAAATTAGCTTCAAGAGGTAAAACTCCATTAAATTGTGTTCTTAATTGCTTGAGTTGAATTCTTAGAAATTGCCATGAATTTTGTCTTAGTTGGTTGGTAGTTGATGTACATATGTTTATCAAGTCACATACATGCTATTGAGGTGATAATCATGTGTTATGCTATCAAGATTCAAGTTTTCTAAATTTTCAGAAAATAATATGCTATACATGCTTTTAATGTACCAAAAATGGTTGAGCTAAGTTGTAGTAATCTGTAAGTGGTTGTTATACATTGTTAGTATAGTCAAATACGAAAACAACGAAAGTTAAACCAAGCATTTTGGTCCAGAAACGAGTTTGTAACGAGATCAATCGCTAAATGTGTTGAACTTTGGAAAAATAGCATGAATGTGGAAATTAATTCTTGAACTTAATTGTTTACTTATTTTAAGTTATTAGAATCATGTTAGGTATGTTTAATATCATGGTTGTAGACTTTATGTGAGGTGGGTATGCATAAATTATTGTTTGGGTTGGTTTTGGGTTAGAAAATTTTGGCCGATACAGGGAGTTCCCTGGTTCTGCCGAGGAGCAGCGCGGCCGCGCTACTCCCCAGGCAAAACCAGGCGCGGTCGCGCCATGCACCAAAATAAAATTCGAACTTTTTAAGCCTTCAGGTGTCATGAGCATGTTAGTTTAGCTTAAATAAGCCCATGTGTGTATCTGGTATATGGTCTGAAATGGTCTTTAATGATATGAGTTGTGTTAGCTTGATCCTAACGATTTTCTAAAGAAGAACTTGAAATGTTGGAAGTAAAACTTAACGAACTTTGTATTTTTGATGTTTTGAGCTTACAAGTATGTATATGTGGTCTAAATATATGTATAAATACATACGGAGGGTCACATAGGGATGTTAAGCAAGTCTAGTTAGTCTAACGTGAAATTTTCAAGAAAACCTAAGACGTGAGGACTATTGTTGCCAAACGTTGTGTAAATTCTGTTTCGACCTTGCAAGCATGTATAAAAGGATTCATATGCCTCTAGACATAATCGTTATACTCATAAGTGTGATTAAGCATGTTACCTTGTGGATTTCTAATAAAGTAAAATATTAGAAATGGCTTAGGACAAGCATGCTAGATATTCAACTGAAAGTTATAACTTCTGACGTGTATGTACTTAGGTATCAGTAGCATTGTATGATAAAAGTTAAGCTAAGAACATGCAGGAGAAAAGCCAGCTCTGGAACCAACAGGGAGTAGCGCGGCCGCGCCACTCCCTAGTTATGTTCCAGCGCGGCCGCGCAGTCCTGCAGTACATTCTGACTATTTTATTGATCTGAAAATGAAGTGTGTGTGCATTAAGCTTTAGTACATGATTAAACTGAGACTTCTATTATGTGACCATATTAAGACTATATAGAACTAAGATTTAAAAGTGTTTACAAGTTTTCTAAATGATTTTCAAAGCGAGATCGATAATGATTTCAAACAACGTGATATGTTGGTATATGGTCAGCGTCTAAGATGGGACTAAAAATGTGTAATACTTGTGCATACATGTGTAGAGTCGTAATGTGAAATTATTTTAATTTTGGACTTGTATGACTAATGAATTATCATATATAACTATTATACAATAGGATTACAACGTGTCATTAAGCTTTAAATTCGTAGACTACGCTAAAGGCAAGTACTCGAACCCTTTCTCTTTATTGAGCAAGCATGTAAACTTGTATATTCACGTATCATACAAGTATGTTACAATGACTCTTATGCTTTATAAACTGTCATTCATATTCCAAGGATTGGTTTAAGATTAATATCCCTTAAACCTCATTGCAAGTATCCGTATTCATTATGTCATTGAATATGATTATAAAAGTTGTCTAAACCATTATACATGTGTTAGAAAGCTATTCCAAACTAATTGTCTTGGTGAGGACTTTAATTTACTGAGATGAACAACCCTCATTAAAGGGGAAATTATATTGTCGGGGAACCGACGTGCGCACTTATAAGCATGTGAAAGTTATGCATAACCTGGAGTACTATAGGCTGATCACCTGTGGACTTGTTTTTATTGGATTTATGATTATAAAAGTTGTCTATTATACATGTGTTAGAAAGCTATTCCAAACTAATTGTCTTGGTGAGGACTTTAATTTACTGAGATGAACAACCCTCATTAAAGGGGAAATTATATTGTCAGGGAACCGACGTGCGCACTTATAAGCATGTGAAAGTTATGCATAACCTGGAGTACTATAGGCTGATCACCTGTGGACTTGTTTTTATTAGATTTTCAGTATAATAACTGTTAATTCTAGCAGGAGTTCTTAGTCCTTTAGTGACTACTCAGTGTTCATATTCTTGAACTTCGAAATGATTAGACGCATGAATCTTATTGATATTCTTTGGTCCATAGCGACTCTTATGTATAACAATTGATTCTTCTTATCATCCTTGAACTATCCTTTACTATCATACCCTTGCAATTTGAACTTTATATTGTTCACCCCCATTATACATACTTGTTGAGCAAATATGTTACTCATTCTTGCTTTTTTTAAACATTTCAGTTAAGGTAGAGCGAGGTGAACCTTCAAGCAAGGATAAGGGAAAAGGCAAAACTACGGAGTAGCTTTGTTCTTCCTTAAGAAGAAGATTATTTACTATGTTGCCTTAAGTTTCCTAATTCGGTTATGTAATAAGCTTAGGCATGGATTATGTATTAGTACTATATTTTAGTTGTATCAAGACTCTTGGATAGTATTGTAGTAACGGTTGCGAGACCTTGGGACGAGAATAATTATATTAAATCAATGTAATTTATTCTATCATTTCCGCTGTATTAGTGTTATGTCGCCATTGTGTTAGAACGTGACGAACCAGATTTGAGACAGTGACGTCAGAATTTGGGGGCATCACATGAACTATATCCTTAGGTTAACTAGTATCTCTACTGTAACATTTAACAGACTGATAGACTATAGAACTACCGTCTCGTACTCCGGGGGATCAGCCCTTTATACAATGTATTGTGCACAAATATTTTAACGTTACTACGTAATATAATCCCCTATAACAGGGTTGTTCATCTCAGCATTGACATTAGAGTTCGCACCAAAGGAAGTTTGATTTGGATTAACTTCGAAGAAATTCCCAAGTCTTTAGAACGTTCATCAACTATGGACTAGTCGAATCAAAAAGGGTTCGCTAGTCATTAACGAGTTTAATACAACAATATAATATTGTACAACAACATCTATTGATCAAGAATTGAACAGCAGTGAATCATAACTGAATAAGCATTTCATATCGAGATAGTGTCTTTAAAAGTATTAGGAACTTGTTTATAGGTTATCAACTTTGAACAATCTATGAAAACTTCATTTGAAATAAAGAAGCAAGCTTTGAGAACTTATACAATATAGAAATTGAGTTTAGAACTTGCATTCAACGAATATAGAGTGAATAGGGTTAGGAAACTTGCTCAATTTAAAAGTAGGGTTAAGAAACTTGCCTCGTGCGCTTGCTACACAATTATATTTTTCGCTCTTCGAGCTCCTACATATATATCACATAGGGTTTATGTGAAGCCCCAAAAATCTACCTGCTAGCTTCTTTTAGCCAGGTCGGACTTCGTGCTTACGTGTACAACCTTTACATAATGCTATAGAAATCTTGACTTCTAATAATCAGAGTAAAGTGCGAAAAAGTGATAATATTATAAAATATCATTTGTTCATTGTTACAACATTCCAAGGTTACTTGTTCTTATTACAAATAAGTCCTAAAAGACTTAAAAATAAATCTCTATTTTTCTATCCGAGACTTGCAGTATTAGCAACCAGGCAGTTCCCAGGAAAGATGGGGCTTTCCGTTAAAACGGCGCGCAATTAAATGACCTAACCCCTTCCCTCGTCAGAATATTCTAGACATTGCCAATAATGTTAATCTAGCATAGTTTAAATGACTTCTACATCTTCAACTTAAATCTTTATACTTCTATAACAGATCTGGTGTTCAAGCTTAACTAGTTAACCACCTATTAGATATTCCATAATATATAACTTCTAACTATCCAAGGTTCACAGTATCCCATAACAGATAATAGTTCTCATCAGAACGTTAACTGTGTTTGGATACCCTCACTTGGATATATAGATTTATATCTGATGTATATCTCTTTCATATCGATAGTTCCTATCTATCTGACATTCACAGTATTAATGATAAGATTGTCCTTAGAACTGAGGGGCGCATTCCCGTAAAGATGGCACCTTACCGGCGCTCATTAAGTGTAACCCCAGAGCTTATAGAACTCTCAATATCATTCAAATACCCTCATTCAGATGTATAGTTCATATAGATACTGTATTAACTTAGTACAACTATTCTAAACAATTTAAAGATCAGAGTATAACGCATTCGATATAATAAAAGATGATAATATATTTCATACCGTTAAGTTCGGTTACATCGTTCTCAGTACTAAGTTATTACAACAAAGCCTTTAAAAGACTTAAATAAAGTAAAACTAATTAAAACAGTCGTTTCCCTTTGGTCGTCTCTGAAGTTCCGGAATTATCATTTAAGACTGCAAAAGAGATTATATGCAAGAATGAGCTACAAATGCTCAGCAAGTTTATTTAGAAACGTGAACACAATGTGTTCGAGTTGAAAGATGTCAAAGATGTATAACTGAGGGTTCTGTACATGAACCATATATTTCAATTAGTTCTATCAGTCTTCAATGACTTAGAACCGCTTAATTTCGAATATCTGGTAGGGGATCAGCCTAACCAATATCCTAGGAGTATGCATATCATCCTATAATTTTGTGTCGATATATAATCAACATTTACCACCACCTTATATCAAGGTGTTTCAGTTCACCTTACATCAAGGTGTTCCATTTCTCAGTATAAGATGTCGTACCAAAACAATTTGGTTTGACACAACATTTTACGCTCGAATAAACAATATATGAATAATGATTCATTTCTTAAGTTATGCTGAACAAGAAGCAATAACTTCACAATAATTGATAGCAAAATGTAATAGACTTGCTTAAATGTAACAAGGTTATAAGACTTGCCTCGTATATCTTTTACAGTTAATATAACGGTCTAAACGTTCATCGTAAATCCTATACGATTATCGACGTACATAACTAGTTAAACGTTTAATAATTAACAATTAACGCTTATAATTAAGACTTCTTCTACTATACATGAAATAATTTCAGCATCATAACTGCTTATAGAATGAATATTTCTCAACTATATGGAAAATAAATTAAGCATTATAACTGCTTGCAAAATGAATATTCAGCTATTATATTTGAAATAATTTTAACATTATAATTGCTTATAAAATAAATATTCTTACTAAATACTTGAAGAAAATCGGACACAGTAACTGTTTATAAAAGTATATTTTCTAATATATAAGAGAAATTAATCGGACATTATAACTGCTTGTAAATAGAACTTTTAAATTAATTATTTATTAGTTGATTAACTTTAAATAATAAATAAACCTAAGTAGTTATTATTTATTATTAAATAATAACTCAAGATATTACTAACTTACTAATTAATTATTTATTATTTGATTAACTTTAAATAATAAATAAATTTAATTAGTTATTATTTATTATTAAATAATAACTAAAGGTAATTCTTACTTACTAATTAATTATTTATTATTTGATTAACTTTAAATAATAAATAAATCTAATTAATTATTATTTAATCTTAAATAATAAGTAAAGACAATTAAAATTAATAATTCGATTATTATTTAATTCATAATTAAATAATAAGTAAATATAATTAGTGATTATTTAAAGGTAATTAATTAATTACTATTTAACAAATATTAAATAGTAATTAAATGAAGATAGACTTAATAAAATAAAGAGAGTTTAAACAACACATTAATTAAACAATTATAATAAATTGTTTAAGGGTTTAATAAATGAATAATACTTAAAAAAAAGTAATGTTAATTAATTAAACAATTATAATTAATTGTTTAGGGGTTTAATAAGTGTTTATCACTTAAGGGAAACATTGTTAATTAATTAAACCATCAACCTAAAGATCAATTAGGTGTCCTATAGGATTAATGATAGTTTATTAACTTATGTGTGCTACGTGAGACGACTATCTGTTAAATAAATAGCATAGGTAAGCGTATCAATAAACAACTACGCAATACTAATTGATAGATCGATTTTATTAATGTTAGGTCCTTCAAGGCCTATTAATTAAAGCTAGAATTATTTGTAGCTGAGCAGACAGGCAAGTTCTCTATCCCGAAACTTTAATTGTTGCAAGTTTCCTATCCTTACTCATATTTTATTGAGCAAGTTCCTTAACCCTACTCAAACTATATTCAAGCAGGATATTATTGTACTGCAAGTTATTTATTTAAGCTTGAACCTTATTTTCAAGCATGCTTTAAGTGGTTTAATTACTTTATAATTATTCCACATCTATGATATTTATTGATACTCGCACTTGGTGCACTTGAGTTCGTACAGTCTTGGGCTTGTGCATTATTCAAAGTTCTATAATTCATGAACTGTTTAAGATTGAGTCTGAACCTTCGTTCGGTCAGACAATTGCATGAAATTTTTATAAAAGCTATCCACGTCAATTGATGGTATGGATTCTTAGACTAAAGTGAACACCCCTTTTATTATAGGGGAGTACCCCACGTATCTAATATAAGATACAAACAGCAGAGTTGAATGTTATGCATATATATAGCGTACGCGAGGCTGATCCCCTCAAGTACTTATTCTGTAGCCAGTAACCAAAGGGTCAATTAGCTATTGATTCCATTGGAAGTTTATTGTTCAAAGTCTACTTGACTATTATTTATTCTAAAAGCAATTACTATCATTGCTTCCGATATTCATATTGTTGAATCTCTTGTATATATATTCCGTCATTCATGATATATCCTTTCTTGTTATATTTAAACTTACTGAGCAAACTAGTTGCTCATCCTTACTATATCATGACTCTTATTGCAGTTAAACCCGAAACTTCAGGGAAGGGCAAGGGCAAAGAAAAGATGAAGTAATAGACTTCAAATAGCTGGACTTGTTTCATACTTAGTTTAATTTACTATTAATGTAATTTGAACCCTGAGTAATATTTAGGGCATGTTTTGTGTTATGTATTGAGGTTATCGAATCTTGGGACTAGTAACACCTTTTGAATGAACAACATATGTTTATTATATTCCGCATTTAGTTATTGTATGTTATTAGAGGTGGATGTTTGTATTGGATCGTGATGACCGAATCCGGGCATTTGAGACCCGAATTTGGGGGCGTCACAGGTTGGTATCAAAGTTGTAGGTTATAAACGTTAGGATTGCGAAATCTAGGTTATAACCTTAGTAGAAAACTCATATAGAGTATGTAGGTGATGGGTTAAGAAGATTCATTGACTTTTAGTTGTACTGAATAAAATATCATTTCATTTTATCAATGAATATATTTTATTATGGTATTGATGTTGCTTTGATTGTTATTATGGCCATAAGATGGCTGACGAGAGTTAAGATAGCTATTCAGTGAACCAGGAGCCCATAGAGCACGAGGTGATAGGAGATTTGCTGGCGAGGAACGCCGAGCTAGAGGTTAGGGCTGAGCAAATGGAGGCGCAGAATCACACCCTCCAGATTTCTGAGTAGCAGTACAAGGACGCTGCTTACTAGGCCCAGGCTGAGTTAGCCGAGTTGCGAAGGAGGTTAGAGCAGAGAGAGCTACAGTTAAGATAGTTGAGGGATGAGGTGAAAGCTAAAGATGTGAGGATATATGATTTGTAGCAAGCTTTAGACATCGCCTTTATGCAGTTCGACGCCAACTAGATGGAGCTGCCCTCCAGTAGCGAGAGCAGGCGTTGAGTTGTATTCATGTTCGATATAGTTCCCCTTTTTTTCCTAATAGGGACAGTTTAGTTGTTGGAAATCCTTAAAGACTTCAAGGCAATAGGACCGCCGAAGTTTAAGGGAACTCTCGATCCAATAGAAGCACAGACTTGGGTCGAAGAAATGGAGAAGGTCTTCGAGGTCGCACGAGTGGCCGAGGAGCAAAAAACTGGATTCGCCACCTTCATGATGAAGGGCGAAGCTAACTATTGGTGGAAAGCTAATAAGGGGCGAGCAGGCGAGGGAGTCATTCCATGGGACATATTTAAAGAGCTATTCTTCAAGAATTACTTCCCGAAGAATACGCAGCAGGATATGAAAGTTAAGTTTCTAGAACTGAAATAGGGAAGTATGACTGTCGTAGAGTACGCAACAAAATTTAATGAGTTGGCCTGATTTGCTCCACATCAAGTGGAGACAGAGGCCAAGAAGGCAAAAAGATTCGAATTGGGATTGAAGTCATGGGTGCAGAAAGCAGTCGCGGTATTAAAGATTAAGAACTTCTCTGAACTACTGGAAAGGGCTATCATCACGGAAGGAGGCAATGAAGCTATAGCACGATTCAACCAGGACAGAAAAAAAGGTCAGGAAGGACTTAAAGCTGGGAGCAGCGGAGGCAGCAACCCCAATAAGCACAAGTGGAATGAGAGTCAATCGTCCGGAGGCTACAGATCCGGAGAAGAGGCTAAGAAAAGTGGGAAGTGCAGCAACTGCGGGAAGAATCACTCGGGGGAGTGCATGAAGGGGAAGAGCGTTTGTTATCGTTGTGGACAACCAGGGCACATGGCTCCTCAGTGTCCGAATAAACAGAAAGGAGGGTGTTTCTCTTGTGGAGCACCCGACCACCAACTCAAGGATTGTCCGAAGAGGAAGGGTGACGTAGGGAGTGGCAATAGAAGCAACAACAACAACAGCAACAACAATAATAACAGGCTGAGCATCGGGGGGCCAGCCAATCAAGCCAACAGACCAACGACACGCACGTTCAATATGACCGTACAGGATACGGTAGGGTCTAAGGACGTGGTGTCAGGTATCATCCCAATCAATGATATAAATGCATATGTGTTATTCGATTCAGGTGCTACCTGCTCTTTTGTTTCTGAAGAATTTGCTAAACGGTTAGACTTACCTCGTGAAAAATTGGAATACCCTATGAATGTAGAAGTAGCAAACAAGGAAATTATCCCCGTAGAGTGCATTCATAGGAATTTTTGTGCCGAGTTACGAGGATTTAAGCTCAGAGTGGATTTGATACCGATTCGTTTGGGGGGGAGTTCGATGTGATCCTTGGAATGGATTGGTTATCGATTCACGGAGCAGTCATCGACTGTAAGAAGAAGTGTGTACACCTGAAGACTTCTAATAAGTCGAAGGTAGTATTCTATGGTAGTAAATCGCTAAGGCAATCTTGTTATCTAACGATGATGCAAGCTAAGAGATTTCTGAAAAAGGGTTGTATAGGTTATTTGGCTCACGTGGTTGATACTCGTCGAGTCGAGGGCAAACCGAGTCAGATACCTGTCGTAAGGGAATTCACAGATGTCTTCTCAAATGAAATTCCGGGATTGCTGTCGGATAGGGAGGTAGAATTTGTAATTGACTTGGTGCCGGGAGCCGTACCAATATCGAAGGCGCCGCATCGAATGGCACCGGTAGAAATGAAGGAGCTAATGTTTCAATTGCAAGAACTGTTAGACAAGGGTTATATCAGACCGAGCATGTCACCATGGGGAGCGCCAGTTCTGTTCGTAAAGAAGAAAGATGGTTCGATGAGGCTTTGTATCGACTATCGCGAATTGAACAAAGTCACGATTAAGAATAGATACCCGCTGCCTAGGATAGACAATCTGTTTGATCAACTCAAGGGAGCAAAATACTTTTCAAAGATTGATTTGAGAATGGGTTATCATCAACTAAAGGTGAGACAAGAGGATATCCCGAAGACTGCGTTCAGAACTCGTTATGGGCATTTCGAGTTTCTGGTAATGTCATTTGGACTGACAAATGCACCAGCGGCATTCATGGATATGATTAACAGAGTGTTCAAACAGTACTTGGATAAGTTCGTGGTAGTATTCATCGATGACATCTTGGCATATTTAGTGTTAGAGGAAGAACATGCTGAACACCTAAGGATTATTTTGGAAACGTTAAGAAGGGAGAAGTTGTACGCGAAGTTTTCGAAGTGTGAATTTTGGTTGCAGAGGGTGCAGTTTCAAGGACACGTCATCGACAAGAATGGCGTTTCGGTAGACCCGACAAAGGTGGAAGCCGTTATCAATTGGGAGCAGCCGAAGACGCCGACGGAGATCAGAAGTTTCCTAGAGTTGGCAGGATACTATCGGAGATTCATCTAGGATTTTTCGAAGGTAGCATCGCCGTTAACCAATCTAACTAGAAAGACGGTAAAGTTCGTTTGGACAGAAAAGTGCGAGGAAAGTTTCATGGAGCTGAAGAAGAGACTTAGCCAAGCACCGGTGTTGGCTTTACCGGACGACACTGGAGGTTTTGTAGTGTAGAGTGATGCGTCACACAAAGGTCTTGGTTATGTACTAATGCAGCACGACAAGGTCATTGCGTACGCTTCACGTCAGCTAAAGGACTATGAGAAGGGATACCCGACTCATGACCTGGAGTTAGCAGTAGTAGTATTCGCCTTGAAGATTTGGAGGCATTATTTATATGGAGAGAGGTGCGAGATATATACAGATCACAAAAGTCTGAAATATATCTTCACTCAGAAGGAGCAGAACATGAGGCAGCGCCGATGGTTAGAATTAATCGAGGATTACAACTGTGAGATTCTGTACCATCCAGGCAAAGCAAATATAGTGGCAGATACCTTTAGCAGGAAAGGCATGGAGAAATTGATGAAGCTGACAACTCAGGTAGAGTTGATAAAGGAGTTTGAACGTGTGGAATTGGAGGTTGAATATCCGATGGAGACGGACAGGAAATTATTTATAGTGACGGCGAGCCCGACCCTATTGAATCAAATCAAGGAGGCTCAAGAAAATGATGAGGATTGTGATTCAATAAAGAAGCGAATTACCGAAGGTGAGGAGCTTAAGTATAAGATTGATAGCACAGGGTTGCTAAGGTTTGAAGGGAGAGTCTGGGTACCGTCGGATCCGAAATTGAGGGAAAAAATCCTTTAGGAAGCTCATAGTACGAGGTACTCAGTACATCCCGGGAGAACGAAAATGTATCAGGATCTGCGGCAGTATTTTTGGTGGCCGAATATGAAACAAGAAGTGGCAGAGTGCGTCAGCCGATGTATGACATGCCAGCGGATTAAAGCAGAACACCAGCGACCGAGCGAACTGCTTCAACCATTAGAGATTCCGGAGTGGAAGTGGGAGCACATCACAATGGACTTTGTGGTGGGTGTGCCACCGACTCATAAGGGTTTAGACGCCATCTGGGTAATTGTGGATCATATGACCAAGTCTGCCCATTTTCTACCAATCAGGATACGGTATAAGCTGGAGCAGTTAGCAAAACTTTACGTCAAGGAGATTGTATCGCGTCATGGAGTACCGGTATCTATTGTATCAGACAGGGATCCGCGCTTGACGTCAAAATTTTGGAGAAGTCTGCAGGCAAGAATGGGAACACAGTTGAGGTTGAGTACAACGTATCATTCTCAAACCGACGGCTAGAGCGAGCGAACGATTCAGACCTTTGAAGATATACTTCGGGCGGTCGTGATGGATTTAAAGGGCAGTTGGGATGACCATTTGCCCCTGGTGGAGTTTGCTTACAACAATAGCTATCACGCCAGTATCATCATGCTACCGTACGAAGCGCTATATGGAAGGAAATGCCGAACCCCGATGTGTTGGGACGAGGTTGGAGAGCGAAGACTGCTGGGACCTGAAATGGTGCAGCAAACTACAGATACAGTGCACCTGATCAGAAATCGACTGGTAGCAGCTTAAGATCGCCAGAAGAAATATGCCGACTTACATCGTCATAAGCGGGACTTTGAAGTTGGTATCTTTGTATTTTTGAAGCTATCTCCCTGGAAAAGGAAAGATCCGTTTTGGGAAGAAGGGCAAATTGAGCCCTAGGTTCATAGGACCGTTCGAGATTTTGAGGCAAATCGGCGAAGTGGCGTACGAGGTAGCGTTACCTCCTGAACTTGAGCACATTCACAACGTGTTCTAGATACTTCATGTCTCCATTCACAACCTACTTTGGAAGGAAGAGGAGAATAGCCATTAAATCTAGGTATGGATCTTCATTTCTTTCAAACCCTAGTTGTTGTGTTGGGATTTTTTTTAATGTTTGTTGCTTGATGCTTATGAAAGGAATGGAGTATGTATAGATCTAGGTTTCATTTTGTTAGATCTACATTATTTTAAAAGAATGCTTAACTCATATGATTTAAAACCTAAGTAATAAGGAATATTGATCTAGTATGTTTTATTAATACTATGTTTAAGTTTAAAAGTATTTGTAGCAAGTTTTGGTGTGTTCTATATGCTAAAACATGTGTATCATAATATATTGGAGTACAAAATTTATTGATGAAAAATATTGATTTAAATCATAATTATTTTATTTTAATATTAGTAATATTTTTTTGTGTCATGAGTAATTATTGGGAATTTATTTGGAGTATAAAACTTGTTTAAGGATGGTTAGAACTTATCTGATATGCAAAGGGAAAAAAAAAGTTGTTGGATCCCCCGAACCAAACCTGGCCGCGCATGGCGCGCCAGTGGCGTGCAGCCCTGATCGCGCATGGTGCGCCGGGGGATAAAAGTTAAGCGCCTGGCGACTCTCAAACGGCGTCGTTTTGGCCGTGATGGGGGGCTCGTGCGCAATGCGCGGGGAAGGCTTTGGGCGGGAAATTACGATAATGCCCGTCTGCCCAAATTTCGCGTTAATTACCAGAATGCCATCCAGAATTAGTTTTAATTAAAATTAATATTTTAAATATTATTACTTAATTTTGTAAAATTAGTAAATGTGCAAAATTAAGTTTTGGGCATTAAATCTTATATTTTCTAAATATATTATATTAATTAATTATTGTTTAATTATTATTAAACAATGATTAAGGATAATTAAGAATTTTAAATTAATTATTTATTATTTGATTAACTTTAAATAATAAATAAACCTAATTAGTTATTATTTTATTATTAAATAATAACTCAAGATATTACTAACTTACTAATTAATTATTTATTATTTGATTAACTTTAAATAATAAATAAACTTAATTAGTTATTATTTATTATTAAATAATAACTAAAGGTAATTCTTACTTACTAATTAATTAATTATTATTTGATTAATTTTAATTATAATTAAACCTAAATAGTTATTATTTATTATTAAATAATAACTCAAGATATTACTAACTTACTAATTAATTATTTATTATTTGATTAACTTTAAATAATAAATAAACTTAATTAGTTATTATTTATTATTAAATAATAACTAAAGGTAATTCTTACTTACTAATTAATTATTTATTATTTGATTAACTTTAAATAATAAATAAACCTAATTAATATTATTTAATCTTAAATAATAAGTAAAGATAATTAAAATTAATAATTCGATTATTATTTAATTCATAATTAAATAATAAGTAAATATAATTAATGATTATTTAAAGGTAATTAATTAATTACTATTTAACAAATATTAAATAGTAATTAAATGAAGATAGAGTTAATAAAATAAAGAGAATTTAAACAACACATTAATTAAACAATTATAATAAATTGTTTAAGGGTTTAATAAATGAATAATACTTAAGAAAAAAGTAATGTTAATTAATTAAACAATTATAATTAATTGTTTAGGGGTTTAATAAGTGTTTATCACTTAAGAAAAACATTGTTAATTAATTAAACCATCAACCTAAAGATCAATTAGGTGTCCTATAGGATTAATGATAGTTTATTAACTTATGTATGCTACGTGAGATGACTATCTGTTAAATAAATAGCATAGGTAAGCGTATCAATAAACAACTACGCAATACTAATTGATAGATTGATTTTATTAATGTTAGGTCCTTCAAGGCCTATTAATTAAAGCTAGAATTATTTGTAGCTGAGCAAACAGGCAAGTTCTCTATCCCTAAACTTTAATTGTTGCAAGTTTCCTATCCTTACTCATATTTTATTGTCTGAGAGGGAATTCTTGGCTATTTTGAGTGTTTTGCTTGCAACTCTGATCCTGATGGCTACCAAACGCCAAAGGGGTGAATCTTCCACTTCCAAGGCATATGATAAGAAAAAGTTTGTCAGTGAGGAGGCCTCCGAGCGATACCACACCACCATGGTCACAAAATCTTTGATTCCGGAACGGGGTATTCTTCCTGACGCAACAAACAACTGGGGGTTGGCAGAAATAATTAGGGAAAGAGGTTGGGAAACTTTTGCCGCTCAGCCCGAGCCTGCATGTATTCCTCTTGTCAGGGAATTCTACGCTAATGCATTGGAAGCTGAAAATTATGTGGTAACGGTTAGGGGCAAGAAAGTTTCATTTGGAAAAAGGAGCATTGAAGAATACTATAACCTACCTAAAAGCCATGGTGAGGACGACCTTACTAAATATGGGGCCGACAAGCCCGACTGGGACGCAGTCATTACAACATTATGCAAACCCGGTGCTCGTTGGGTACGACAAGGGGAGAGCCGGTGCATTTTCGCCAAGGCGACTTAAGCAAATATGGGAAAGCATGGTTATACTTCATCAATGCAAAGCTATGGCCGACCACACACGCAACTCAAGTAATTCCAATGCTAGCTCTTATCCTGTTTTGTTTGGTGACTGGGCGGAGCATTAGCGTGGGTCGGTTGATTCGGAACTCAATTCTTCAGTATGTTAATGGGAAGTCTTCAGGCGGGTTGCCACACCCATCCCTGATCTGTGGGTTGTGCAAGAGGGCCAAAGTTAAGGTGTATGCCCACGAGTTACTTCAGCAACCACTCACACCCATTGATAGCCTAGCTATTAGCCTCTACAAGGTCTGGAATGGGGCGGCACCGGAGCCACATGGAGCTGGGTTCTTACCGTTAGTGCACCCTCACGAGCCCGAGGCGGGTGTCGATAATCCACCACCAAGCACTGAGCACACCGAGGCATCTAGCTCTTCTATGGACCTACTTATTGCTGAGATGCGAGAGCTTCGTCGTGAAAATCGGGCGATGAGGGCCGAAATGCAACAGAACGAGCAAGCGAGACTGTGGGAAGAGCAGGAAAGGGAGCGTGAGCATAGGCGCATGTCCCGCCGCCTTGATCACTCCATTCAGCAAGTCAACTCCTTATGCATTTACACTTCCGATTTTTGTAACGCGGCTGCACAGGTGATCAACAACAGCGGGGCCAATACCGGCCCCAATGCAGTCCAATTTCCCATGACACCTATGTTCCCGGAGTATGGCTTTGATTCGGATGATGATGCAAATGGGGGGAGTCACGCTAATGGCAATAATGATGATGACGCTGTTTGAGTTCCCCGGTGATGTTCTCTATTTAAATTCAGTCTCTTTTAAATATCGAGGACTATGTTTACTTTAAGTTTGGGGGTGTGTGTTAGTTTAATTTAGTCATTTTATTTTGTCCAAGTTGTGTGTGTTTCAAGAATGGCCAATGATATTCTGCTGGTTAAGGTGTGTCTTTCTAAAGTAAGGCTCGAGCGGGCTTAGTTACTTGTTAACATTCTAGCTAACTCCCCTACTCTTGGTTACGTTAACTCCTCACGTTTTCAGCATGCCTGTTAGTTAGTTAGTATTGAGAAATCTCATTTACTTTTATGTTTGGACGATTATACTTGAAATGTACTGAACTCATGTCTGCAACCTGTGTTGTCATTTTAGGCTTTCATATAAGTTTGGGGGAATATATTAAAAAAAAAATTAATTATTCATAATAACTGACCAAGTTTAATTACGTGGCCTTTGCTACTCGAGTTAATAGACCCTTTGGGGTGTTTTACACCTAATGCCCTAAAGCCATCTGGTTTGGGAGTCATTGATCAAACATTCGTTACATGGGTAGCTCTGAATAGCCTAATGTGATTAGACATTGCACGGTCATGCGATTAGTAAGGTGAGATGGAGCGTAAAACGCACTCACCGATGTGATTACTCATTTACTGCACCAATGTATTTGGACCCCCCTTTCTTATGTGGTCGTCTTGTTTGATTTTCTCAAGGTAACGATGAGTTTGTAGATTTATAGTATAATCCCTCGGAAATTGAGTTCATGAGTTAGCTCTTTCCTAACTTGCTTTAACAGATATCATGCACTCACACACACACTGCAGAAATCTTGAGTAGCCGTGTGCTTAGCATTTTTGTTAAATTGTAACTTTACATTCTGCTTGGGCCCCTTTTTGATTTTTTTTTTCCTTTGAGGCCAATTCTTGGAGTCACTTTCCTCTACATTCAGTTGTGTTTGCGTTTTTTTTTTAAATTAGTATATCTCTGTTTACTTGAGGACAAGCAAAGATTTAAGTTTGGGGGTATTTGATGAGTGTTTTTTACACACAATTTGGGTACTTTTGGCCTTGATATTTTGCAAGTCTTTAGGTATTTTATATGATTTTTAGGTATTTTTATCTTATTTCTACATAAATTAGCTTTTAGTTATTTTTACATGTTTTATGTTGCTTTGATGCATTTTTATTACGTTTGTAGGAACTGTGATAAAGACCGTTCGGATCGTTGCTTGTATTGACTCATTGCCCGTGCCTTGAAGTTTGTGCCCGAATGGTAGTATGATGGGAATTTGTGTTTGGCGACGCCCGGTGCTTAATTTGACAACATTTGATGGATGGGCGTGCGCGGCATCGGATTGCGTGCACGGCGTTCGGCGTCGGCCAAGCCACGAGGGCATGCCCGTGCTTGGATGTCCGTGCCCGAATGATAACACGGTGAAAATTGATGTTCGGCGATGCTCGGGGTTTAATGTGATGACATTTGGAAGTTGGGCATGCACGGCGTTGGAATGCGTGCATGGCGTGCGACGTCGACCAAGCCACGGGCACGGCGTGCGACAGACGGGGCGCTAGCTGCCGTGCTGAGTGCGATCTGACACAGCCATAGTGCGATCTGAGCTCCATTTTGTCCGATTTTGGCTAGGGTTTCTTGATGAAGACTATATATACTCTCTTATAAGCTACATATCAGACATCTAGAGAGAGGGAGGCTACAAAATACATCAACCAACAGTGCTCAAGGATGCAAATCAAGCTGAATCAAGCCAAAAGCTGAGGAACTCTGTCAAGAAGAATTTCAAAGCCAAGGAGGAAAGTTGGAAACCACAGCAACCAAAGGAACATCAGCTGAATAGCTTCAAAAGTGGTTTCATTTCTAGTTTTCCATCTCCTTTGTGTCGACGCCGGGTTTTCGCTTTCTCTATTCCTTTTCCAATTTTAGCCTTTTGGTTTAGATGATTTTTTGGAAAAGGTCGGCATTAATGTCGACGGGGTTTTGAAAGATCGTTTTTATGATGAGCCAATTAACCAGAGTCGCCAGTTGGTATATTTGAAATGGATGTACCAACTCATCCGAGTTTTCGTTTTTTTATAAATCGCCGGCTCATGTGTGACTCCGAATTAATCGGTCTGCGAATCGAGATTCATCGAGTTCGGGGGCTTGTTTAAGTGAGGGGAAGGTGTTAGGCACCCCTCGACTTCCGTGAAACACGGTTACCGCAATCTTGATGCTTTCCTATCCTTTAATTCATGAATGTGTGTGTGTAGGTGTGCGTGTGTGTGTGTATGTGTGCCTATGTAAATGTTGTGGTGAGTTTGTATGAAAGAGTCATTTGGATTTTAGGGAAAATCGTGCTTTTAATTTGAGAACGTTTCGGAATGTCCTTTCGGTATACACGAGAAAGCTTTATTCTTTATGAGAAAGGTTTGATTTTAATTGTCCAAAACTATGAGATTTTCATTAAGTGTCGTTTTAGCAAAACAAAAGTTTTAAACCTTCGTCTAAATAGGAATCGAGATCTATACGTTGCTTTCATAAAATGATGGGCAATTTTCTAGAATCTCTTTAACCCTATATACAATGGTTTAATAAAACGTCATTTTATTTATAAAATCATTTTGTGTGATGTTTTGGAAAACGATCTTTCTTTAGCTTTCTCGTTAGATAGGAATCGACATTCATTAACATTTCTCAAATTTTAACCTCGTGATTCTAATATCCTACTTTGATTGATTTTATGAAAATCTTATCATTTAGCTTTGAAATCAATTTCGTGTCATAAATCCAATCAAGCATAAACACGCGTTGGGGCTATTCATGGGCATGTAAGCCATCAAAATGTCCCCGAACGCCAACAATCACAAATTTCACTATTTCGGGGCCTTAAATCCGATTCTCGCCTTAGCGTCGTTTTAAGGCCCGACGATTACATGTTTACAATGAAAACTACGTCATTTCTACTTCTTACATCAAGATATGTCCATCATCGGATTGGGACCCCGGGGTCGCTTTCCTAGGCTCACAACCAATTATCCACACACAAACAATCGGATATTACAAGAAAATAAACCAACCCGGATAATCTAAACAATACCAAAACATCCTAAAAATAACGATTTAAAGGAATTGATACCAAATATAACACCTTAAAACAAACAAAAAATCAATAAATAAATTATCATCGGGTTATTAGGAAGAATTTTATTCCAAATGGAACCTTCACTAATACTCCATAGTTTATCGTTCCATAATCATATGAAAAGCTTCATTTGATTTGACCAAAAGATGTGATAGAAATTGCAAAATTGAGGAGACTTTCACCTTGCAAATGAGATCAAAATGGATGTAAACTTGTGTATTGAATAGAAGAAAAAATATGTGTGATACAATCAAATCACAAAATATTATTCCCCTCTTTTTTTCTCACTTTCTCTCCTATTTTTTGTTGCAAATCTAGCTATTTTCCTCTCAATTTTCGTGCTTGGTGCTGCTGCAGAATCCCTCTTCTTCTCAATTTTTGCTGAACCTCCTGTATGCTGCCTGAAGCTGGCTTAAATAGGCTGGCCAGAGCCAGCTGCAGATCTATCTGCGGCTGGCCGCAGATGGATCTGCGGCTGGCCAGCTGGCACGCCTCCCATCGCACTCAGCTGGTAGTGCTGATTTCCCGGTTTTCGTGCTGGCGCACCCACTTGGCCGCAGATCTATCCGCGGCTGGCGGGCTTGACTTTCTCGATTTTCGTGCCACGCCTCGATTTTCGTACCGCAACGTCGGTTTTCGCTGACAGGCTCGTATTCCGCAGTCCGGGAACTTCCGGGAGACGTGCCACCTCATTCGGAAATGCCTGCCTCGGACGGTCATGCTGTCACGTCGACTTGGGCTGCCCAAATCATTGCGGCGGTGCCGGGCGCTTGCCCTTGTGCCCGCTCTTTTGCTCCTGCAAGCTGGTTCAATTGACGATTTCGCCCTCCTGTCAAGGTTAGTAGAAGGAAACGCAAAATTTGGGTGTCTACAGCTGCCCCTCTTTATCATGTTTATGAAATGATAAATGAAATGAACAGGATAAAGAATATACACTCGATGCATGAATGACAATGTGTAAGAATGACAGTGCATACATGATGTCTCACACATATAGCTTATGATGCAACATAAGATGCAATGCATGCAAGACATTCGTAAGAGTGTCAATGTATCAACCCCTTGACCGTGTTTGTTAGTCTTAGGGTTCACTCTTTCAATCTATCGTCTCGTTCGGGGCCGGGTATCGTCGCCGGTTCCCATCGCGTAACCCCCGGTTATCGTCGCCGGTTGGTTATCTTGTTGGAGCCGGTTATCGTCGCCGGTCATCTATCTCGTGATCGCCGGTTATCGTCGCCGGTCGATCGTCATGTCGGGGCCGGGTATCGTCGCCGGTCACCCATCTCGTAACCCCCGGTTATCGTCGCCGGTTGGTTATCTTGTCGGAGCCGGTTATCGTCGCCGGTCATCCATCTCGTGATCGCCGGTTATCGTCGCCGGTCGATCGTCATGTCGGGCCGGGTATCGTCGCCGGTCACCCATCTCGTAACCTCCGGTTATCGTCGCCGGTCGGTTATCTTGTCGGAGCCGGTTATCGTCGCCGGTCATCCATCTCGTGATCGCCGGTTATCGTCGCCGGTCGATCGTCATGTCGGGGCCGGGTATCGTCGCCGGTCACCCATCTCGTAACCCCCCGGTAAACGGCCCCGGTTGGTTAAAGTGTCGGAGCCGGTTAGCGACGCCGGTCATCCATCTCGTGATCGCCGGTTATCGTCGCCGGTCGATCGTCATGTCGGGGCCGGGTATCGTCGCCGGTCTCACACCATCTCGTAACCCCCGGTTATCGTCGCCGGTTTGGTTTATCTGTCGGAGCCGGTTATCGTCGCCGGTCATCCATCTCGTGATCGCCGGTTATCGTCGCCGGTCGAAATCGTCATGTCGGGGCCGGGTATCGTCGCCGGTCACACCATCTCGTAACCTCCGGTTATCGTCGCCGGTCGGTTATCTTGTCGGAGCCGGTTATCGTCGCCGGTCATCCATCTCGTGATCGCCGGTTATCGTCGCTGGTCGAATCGTCATGTCGGGGCCGGGTATCGTCGCCGGTCACACCATCTCGTAACCCCCGGTTATCGTCGCCGGTTGGTTATCTTGTCGGAGCCGGTTATCGTCGCCGGTCATAACCATCTCGTGATCGCCGGTTATCGTCGCCGGTCGATCGTCATGTCGGGGCCCGGGTATCGTCGCCGGTCACCCATCTCGTAACCCCCGGTTATCGTTGCCAGGTTGGTTATCTGTCGGAAGCCGGTTATCGTCGCCGGTCCATCCATCTCGTGATCGCCGGTTATCGTCGCCGGTCGATCGTCATGTCGGGGCCGGGTATCGTCGCCGGTCACCCCTCTCGTAACCCCCGGTTATCGTCGCCGGTTGGTTATCTGTCGGAGCCGGTTATCGTCGCCGGTCATCCCATCTCGTGATCGCCGGTTATCGTCGCCGGTCGATCGTCATGTCGGGGCCGGGTATCGTCGCCGGTCACCCCTCGCGTAAACTTTTCACTTCAACACGTCAAATGGCTTGAAGGGAGCAAGGTGGGGCCCACCAAGGCCAGCCGCAGATGGATCTGCGGCCAGCCGCAGATACATCTGCGGCCAAGATCGGGCTTATAAGCCGCGTCCTGCTTCCAGATCTGTCACTTTCAACTTCCAACTCACACATATTCCTCGCGATTTTTGCTTGTTCGCAAGGGCTTTTCGTCGATTTTTCAACTTTCCTGCAAAAAACTGTTCCGGTAGGATTGATCTACACGCTACAGGTAACACTTTGACCGGTCACTTTTAAATTTCATCAATGTTTTACTATACCATTTGACTATTTGCATGTTTAGAGATAAAATGTATGCTTTACAATGCTATGTAATGTACCATCATATATACATGCTATGTATCAACTATGTGAGCCCTATTTTATGTTCATGAGGCGGTCCCACATATTGTTACTCCTTTTCTGCAAGAGAAACATGCCTTACATGATGTAATTACACATATGAATGCAATTTAAATCTGTTTGAGGCTTTGATTGATGGAGAACACGTTTGGCTTATGCCTGGGATGTTCAATTTAAAAACGTAAATCTGCCGTTTTTTTTTTTTTTTTTTTTTTTTTTTTTTCATGCATCATGTTGCATTAATCATATGATGAGGCTAGAAAAATTTAAGAATGTTCATTACATAATTTTAAAAGGAAACTTACCTTCTTTCTCGCCCGTTCTATTCCAGCTATGGATCGTGATGCGCCCAGTAGCTCCTCCGCCTCTCGGACTTCGGGTGTTCGCCGTCGTAGGGCTGCACCCACTCCTGTTCCTCCTCGGACCCGTCAGGCTCGTCGTTTGACGGAGGCTGTCATTCGTCCTGGTCATCCGGACGTTGAGGAGGCTGTTCCTCCGGAGGTCGCGGCAGAGGGGCCATCCTCCAGCACACCGGCTCCATCTACTCATCAGGCTCCTTCTGGCGCCTCTGTGCAGATACCCGATCTTTTGGGTCGGGATCTCAGTCGTCACCCCTCAGCATCTCTCGTGGCTAACGAGGTATATTTCAGCTCTATTCTGATTTCACTCTCAATTTCTCCATTCTCCTTTTATCCGGATTAACCCCTTGGTGATTGCCCCAGGTACCCGAGTTTACCCAGCCGAGGGGTAACTGGTTCAACATCTACTCCCTCTACGCGGCCCTGCACAGTGATTATCGGGCGATGGTGGATTCTTGGGGCTTCCGACATTTCTTCACTATCATCCCCCGCCAGTGCCCCTGGGGTTACATGAGGGCTTTATCCGAGCGATGGTTCCACCAGACGCAGTCTCTTCATCTCCTCGACTGCGAGGTCGTGCTGACCCCATGGGACTGGAGATACATTACTGGCGTTGAGTTCACCGGGTCCCGCGTCCCCTTGGATCTTGATATCACTCCTGTGGAGGTTCGAGCTTTGCTGGGCTTCGCTGCTGAGGACCGGGTCTTTAAGGCCCGCAGTATCCGATCTGGTGCCTTGGCTGTTGATGCAGTCGGGGGGTCTCTATGCGATGCCCATTCCAGCGGATCGGGGTACCCGCGACATTCTACTCCGCCGCTTGTTCCTGACGATCATGAGGGGTTGTTTCCTAGGGAACAACTCCTCCACCATTCATTTCAGCGTCGTGGGAGCGGTTAGAGACGTGGATCGCATCAGTGACTATGACTGGGGGTCCTTCACCTTTGCCTATTTCCTCCACGGCATGCGCCTACGCTCGGAGGGACAGACTGATGCCTGGCTCGGTTTCTACCACTTTCTGCTGGTGAGTCCCTTCCTCCTCTCTATTACTGTATTTCTTTTCCTTTCATCCTTTTCTGTATTTGATAGTGACTCATGCCTTGCCTTGTTCCTATTCACAGTTCTGGGTTTACGAGCGGCTGCCATGTCTGAGGCCTCTCACTACTCTGGGCCCGGACACCTATCCTCGGGGTCGGCGATGGCATCACAGTACTCTGGAGGAGGTCCCCGTGTCGGGCAGCTTTGCACATTGTCGTATTCAGCTGGAGTTGATCACGGCTGCCGACGTCGTCTGGATTCCCTACCTCTCCGAGCATTTGACTGTGGGGTTTGCTGACGGGCATCCTTTCGGCCCGGAGTTCGAGCTTTCTACCCGTCGCCTCACTTTGCAGAGTGTTGGAGGCTGGGTGATGTATCTGGGAGAGCGCGCATTCAGATGCGTCACCGGGGAGATCCGCATCCCGCACTCCCTTTCTTTCACTACTTTCTGGCCGCTGGATTCTCAGCCTTCAGAGATCATGCTTGCCGGGGAGGATGGTCGGATGCTTTCCACAGGTCCCACTACGAGTGATGCATTCCGTACATGGTGGGTGCCCCGTACCATCGGTCCTCAGACTCGGGCCACTTTCTTCCTTGGAGACATGGTTCCAGGCTCGGTGACGATGACCGATTGGGCTGCCTGTGTTCGGACCCCTACCCACGCTGAGCAGATCGCCTCATTGACCCGTCAGGTAGATCAGTTGTCGCTGTTTATTCGGGGGTTGGGCCGGACCCCGGAGGAGGCTTACACCTACGATCCTGACGGTGCAGGTTTATGATGCAGGCCCGAGTTCATCTGATGCCACAGCGCATCCCTACATTCCTGATATGAACTTTGGTCCTCCGAGCTCGGCGACTCCAGGGGATCAGTTCGAGGATCCTGCTTTCATAGATGATACTGATTTTATTTAGACCAGGATAGGATAGGGTCTTTTGTATCAGCACCTGCTTAGATTTCTTTTTTCATTTATGCACTATGTACTGAACTCATTTATTTATTTATTGCACAGTTTTCTTTTCATTTTTATGGGATTCACCTGCTTTATTATTAACTGTATGATGCATGCTTTTATTTATGGGTAGAGAGTGACCCCTTCACAGTCTTTTTTTGATACTGTTTTTTCACAGATGTCGTCCTCAGATGCCGTGGTTCGTTTGGATTCCACTCCTCCCACAGGGTTGGTTGGCAGCCTCTTCCGCTGGTTGGACAGTCTACTGCCAGCAGATAGGGTCATCGTAGATGGTCTTTTGGGACATTCTTGGTCCTTATTAACCTTCCGGGTGCCAGCGGGCTTTGTGGATGGTCTTCTGAGCTATTGGGCCCCTGCCCGTCAGGTGTTTAGGTTTGGGACAGTAGAGCTGACCCCCACCCTTGAGGAGTATGCTCGCTTTACCGGCTTGCCGTTGGACGGCCCTTGTGCTAGGGTCACAGTTGGTTCCATGCGCCGTCAATTCTTGACTTTCACCGGTTTGCGGAGGGCTGTCTTATTACCGGTAATCATATCAGACCATATGGTTCCTCTTCAATTCTTGATTGACCGATTTGGCTCACCTGACAGTTTCCGTCCTTTCCTCGGTGATTTTTCCGTGTCCGAGGGGCGCTGGGACGCCTTGAGAGTGGACGTTCTGATGGCCTGTGTCATCTCAGTTTTGTACTTGCCTGCAGGGTCCGATCATTTGGACATGCGGATTGTTGCGGCCGTTAGGGCCCTTCAGGAGGATCACACCATTCTCCCCATGATATTGGCGGATACCTATATGTCGGCCACATATTGCCAGTCCTTCCGAGGGAGATTCTTCAGAGGGAGTTCGACCTTATTGTATGTGTGGTTCATGAGCCATCTCAGCCCCATCGGCTACTTCCGCCGCCAAGGGTTTTGCTTCAGTCACAACATAGCCGCGCAGTTTTCGTTTCGTCCCGTGAGCTGTACTGATGTGACCTCCTGGATATCCTTTTTGTCTGTCATTGAGGACCCTTTTCATCTATTGGTCTACTCAGGCTATTGCTCCTTCAGGAGCTTCTTGACTCATGTGTCTGGTATGGATTTCATTCCCATTGCTGGGTTAAGGGGCGTGACGACCTATCATCCTCTGGCGGTTATGGGGCAGTTTGATCAGACACAGGATTTACACCCCTTCGCGGGTGCAGCCGCCTACCGACTCCTTATATCATCCTGTACAGAGAGGGATCTATTGCAGGTATACGAGCTTTGGGATCGCAGGATCTTTGCCGAATATAGTGCGAGCTGTCACATCCAGACATTTGCCTACGTACAGTGGTTGCGTGGAGACCTGGATTCGGCTAGTTTGAGTCGGACTGGGGCCTTTGATGACTCTGGAGTGATTTTCACAGAAGATACCACAGACCATTCCATTTCAGCCGATTCTGCCCCGAGTCGGGTCGCTGAGGATTCTCGACTCCGCCTGGCCCTGATTACTACTGAAACTGAGAGGGATGCCGCCCTTGCCGAGAGAGATGAGGCCATTCGGGCTAGAGATGCTGCCATTGCTGACAGGGAGACCATTGTATTTCAGACCATGGCAGTGGTAGATGCTCATTTTGGGACTGTCAGCCGAGCTACTGCTTTACTGGATCGTATTGATATGATGGGGCAGCAGATTGCAGGAGATGCTGATGCTTCAGATCTATCCACCACCCTATCCATCCTGCTTCGGCTAGTTTCAGATTTGTAGATTATTTTATTTCCTGCATAGACTATGTTGGTTTCATCAGTTATTGAAAGAGAAATCTTGTAATAAAACGACTTATATATATAGACATGCATTTGAATTTAGTCATTTTCCCCCTTTTGTCGTATCATTGCCACCCATTGGATCATCATTTTATCCAACTGACCATGATTTTTGACATTTCGCCTTCTTTCTTTCCTCAAGACTTGATGGAGATTTGACAGATATTGCCGCACACCTTTTGATTTCGTCGGATTGAACCTCAGATTTTGGATAACTGTTTGGGTTGGATCAGGGTATGTATTCTGGGATGAAAACTGGTTAGGCAGTTGGTTTCGGGAAGGTTTTTGAGGGTGTAGGAAGGTTTTATCTGGCTATCGAAAATTGGTTTTGGTTAGGAAAGGATTGTTTTTTAAAGGATCGGACCGCGCCATGATGGCTGCCTACGTACCCCCTCAAGTTGGGAGATCAGGTCCTACGTAGTTCGCTCTCAAAGGAAAAACAGATCTGATGATTTAAGCGTAGAACCGCTTCACCGAGTCAGAATTGAGGGGTTGTGGAAATACCTCACCATCCATCTCTTGCAATATGAGGGCTCCTCCGGATAGCACTTTCTTGATCACAAATGGCCCTTCCCAGTTCGGGGCAAACTTCCCCCTGGCCTCGTCTTGACAAGGCATGACTCTTTTCAACACCAAATCATTTTCCTTGAACTTCCGAAGTCTTATCTTTTTATCGTACGATCGAGAGATCCTTTGTTGATACAGCTGGCCGTGCCAAACAGCAGCCACCCTCCTTTCATCAATTAGGGCCAATTGGTCGTATCGACTTTGCATCCAATCTTCCTCGCTTATCTGAGCATCGATCACTATTCTGAGGGACGCCATCTCAACTTCAACTGGCAGGACAGCCTCCATTCCATACACCAAAGCGTAAGGGGTTGCCCCTGTAGAAGTACGCGTTGATGTTCGGTATGCCAGCAGGGTGAGGGGTAACAGATCCGGCCATCCCCGATGATTAGCAGACATTTTCGCCATGATCTTCTTGATGTTTTTATTTGCAGCCTCCACTGCCCCATTCATCTTAGGACGGTAAATGACGGAATTGAGATGCTTAATCTTGAACTGGTCACACAGTTCCTTCATGAGGGCGTTGTTTAAATTCTTGGCATTGTCGGAGACCACAACCTCAGGTTGCCCATATCGGCAAATGACATTATTCCTGATGAAGCTGACGATGACCTCCTGAGTTACTTTAGGGAAAGAAGCTGCCTCTACCCATTTGGTGAAATAGTCGATCATGACGAAGATGAATCGATGCCCGTTGCTTGCTTTGGGCTCTATTGGTCCGATTACAATCCATTCCCCACATCGAAAATGGCCACGGGGAGGTCATACAGTGCAATTCATTGGGAGGCGTATGGATCACATTACCGTGCGCCTGACATTGATAACACCGTTTGACATGATCTTCGCAATCGGCCCTCAGCGTCAACCAATAATGCCCTGTCCTCAAAATCTTTTTGGCCAGCATCGGTCCACTCATATGTGGCCCACGCACCCCGCCATGGATTTCATTCATAATCCTTTGGGATTGCGTTTCGTCTACGCATTGCAACAATCCCAACCCGGCATCCCTTTTGTAAAGTGAATCGCCACTCAGGTAAAACTTCATCGCCATCTTTTGAATTCTCATCCTTTCAGTCCGATTTGCCTGATCGGGAAGGGATCTGTCTCTCAGATATTCCCTGATGTCGTGATACCAGGGCTGCCTTGTCAACACCACCTCGTTTGATAACACTGCCACATTTTCCTCATATGCCGGGGCATTCTGTACGGTGATCTCAATCTGTGGACTGTCCCTCCTCTTGATCACGTGGATTAAGGAAGCCAAAGTCGCCAATGCATCGGCAAAATCATTTCGTCCCCGAGGAATATGGCGGAAGGCGATATCTTCGAACTCTTGCATAAGCTGGGTGACACAACGATGGTATGGAAGTAACCGAAGCTCCTTAGTGTTGTATACCCCGATTGCTTGTCTGATTACCAATTCTGAATCCCCGAACACCGCTAGTCTATTTACTCCCATGTCACGGGCCAATCGGAGTCCCAAGATACACCCCTCGTATTCAGCGGTGTTGTTCGAATTGCTGAAACGAAGTTTAGTGGCCACGGGGTATTGTTCTCCGGTGATAGGGACTAGGACCGCTCCGGCTCCTGCCCCCTCGGCATTCATGGCACCATCAAAATACAGCTTCCAGAATTGTCCCTCGTCATCACATTTTTCGCGCGATACCCAAAATATATCCTCGCCCGGGAGAGGAGTTTCTAACGGCTCCATCCCTCCTGCCGGGGCCTCTGCCAACTGATCTGCAATTCCCTGCCCTTTCATGGCCTTCTGGGTCACGTACACCATGTCAAACTGTTGTAAAATTAACTGCCATCTTGATAGTCGACAATTCAGCATGGGCCTTTCGAAAATATATTTCAGGGGATCCATTCTTGATATCAGGTACGTTGTATGCCCATGGAGGTAGTGCTGTAATCTCCCTGCAGCCCAGGCCAGAGCACAACAGGTCTTCTCGTTGGGAGTGTAATTCTGCTCACATTGGCTAAATCTTTTGCTGAGGTAATAGATGGCCTGCTCTTTACCCGCCTCATTTTTCTGTCCCAACATACATCCCATCGCGATGTGAATGCATTTACCGATATATACATAAACAGAGGGATCCCATCCTTCGGGGGTACCAGCACTGGTGCCTCCGTCAATTGTTTCTTAATGGTCTGAAACGCCCTCTGACATTGCTCATTCCATTCTTGGGACACCCCTTTTCTTAACAGTTTAAAAATCGGTTCACATGTAGTCGTCAAGTGGGATATAAAACGGCTGATGAAGTTTATCCTCCCGAGGAATCCTCTTATCTCCTTTTCTGTGTGAGGTGCCGGCATATCCACAATGGCCTTAATCTTTGCTGGGTCCAACTCAATGCCCCGATCACTAACCAGGAATCCCAAGAGCTTGCCTGACTGCACTCCGAAAGCACACTTGGCTGGATTGAGTTTCAGATTATACTTTCTGAGCCGATCGAATAGCTTTTTGAGATGAGTTATATGATCGGACTCTACCTTCGATTTCACAATAATGTCATCCACGTAGACCTCTATCTCCTTGTGCATCATATCGTGGAACAAGGCCATCATGGCTCTCTGATAAGTAGCCCCTGCATTTGTGAGACCGAAAGCCAGTCGTCTATAGCAGAAAGTGCCCCAAGGGGTGATGAATGCGGTCTTTTCCCGATCTTCCTCTGCCACCATTATCTGGTGATACCCCGCGAAGCAGTCCACAAAAGAGTACATCTCGTACTGGGCCGTGTTATCCACCAGGATGTGTATGAAAGGCACCGGGAAGTTATCCTTGAGACTGGCCTTGTTTAGATCTCTGTAGTCTACGCATACCCTCACCTTTCCTCCAGGTTTAGCCACTGGGACCACATTGGATAGCCATTCCGGGTAAGTGGACACCATAATGATTCCCGCCCTGAACTGTTTGATGATTTCTTCCTTCACTTTTAAGCTCCACTCAGGTTTCAACTTTCTTAGTTTCTGCTTGACAGGCCTAAAACCCTCCTTGATGGGTAACCGGTGCACCACAATGTCGGTGGACAATCCGATCATATCCTCGTGCGACCAGGCAAAGACATCCTCATATTGGCTTAGTAACTCAATTATTTCTGCTTTTTGGCTGGGGGTAAGGTCTGTCCCTATCTTGAGTTCTTTTGGATTGTCACGGGTTCCGATATCTATAGTGATGGTTTGGTCCAAATTGGGTTTGGGTTTATCTTCGACCCATCCTTTGATCTCATCAGGTGCGTCGTCGTAATCTGTCTCGTCTTGCTCAATGCCCATTAAATCGAAATCCAGCTCAATGTCAAAATCATAATCACCATTCAAATCTGAAAAGATCGTTTGTTAGGCAAGGAATACTCAAATTGGTACACCTGACATAAAAACAAAGTACTTGTCATATATAAATCATTTTTCACGACGATCGCAATTTCAAATAACACGAAGAAACGACACAATTATGCAGAAATAAAATAACAACAAAATAAAACTTCTTCATTCCCCCATCCTCTAGGGTTAACCACCCTGACGTCGAGCTTTACCCTTGTTTGGATATCACTGGTTTTTGGGTCCAATTATCGATGGTCAGGTCAGATGAAATGCGCTGGATAAAGGAGGGCCTCACATCGGACACCTCCCCGATGATTACGGATACGTCGCCTGAATCCTTCTCTATATCTTCTCCAGGAATAATCAGCCCTGCCCAATCAATGACAGGCACAACTTGTTGGGCTGCCGATGGTGTGATAACATTCGTCCCCTCCTTACTGCTTGTTGATTGTCCGGGGATATAGCATTTGGTTTCAAACTCTTTTGCGACCTCCCGCAGGAAACTTTCCCTCCGGGCCGACTCATTACGTGTGGGGGTTAACTCTTCATTCCCTGCCCCAATCACAGGTCCGCTGATCCCCTGCTTATTGTCGACTTTGGTCACTGGACTGCCAACTAGTCGAATCGGAGTCGCGCCCTGACGGTGTCCCCGTACTGCGCCCACATGGTATCCCAATCCTGCTTTACCTATCTGCTGTGGTAGGTGGATGGGCTTGGTGATTCCCTGACTGCTTTTCCCTAGTCCCTGTCCAGGTTGGAAATTCATTTTAATCATTTCCCTTGCCACAAAGGTGAGTTCCGGAGAGACCCTTGGTTTCACAGCTGGAGCTCCCAGGCATCTATAATGGGGAGTGCTAATCTCTAGTGCTTGAAAGCTGGCAGGCGCCGCTGACTCATCCACATTGATTACTGGTAGGCCACTCCTGGGAGGAGAAGGGTCATCACATTCGGCCGAGATTGTTACCAGATTCCCATCGATGATCAACTTGATTTGTTGGTGGAGCGTGGAAGGAACTGCCCCGGCCATGTGTATCCACGGCCTCCCTAACAGCAGGTTGTAGCTTGCCGTAATATCTAGGACTTGGAAGGATATATCAAAAGTACAGGGCCCTATCTCCACTGGCAATTCTATTTCCCCAATGGTATCCCTCCGGGAGCCGTCAAAAGCCCGAACCACCACATGACTGGCTCGGAGGCGTTTGGAACTGATGTTCATTTTCTTTAGCGTACTGAGAGGACAAATATTCAATGCCGATCCCCCGTCGATCAGCACCCCATTCATGACATATCCTGAGGAGATTACCGCGATGTGTAGCGGTTTTCGGTGCCCCCTTCCCTCTTTGGGAATGTCTTCATCCGTAAAGGATATGGCATCGGTTTCCAATAAGTGGCCTACCAGCTGGCCAAAATCCCCCTCACTAATTTCTTTGGGCACAAATGCTTCCTCAAGAACCTTCATCAGGGTTTTGCAACGCTCACTGGATGACAACACCAAGTCCATGACTGATGTTAGGGTTGATTCCTCATTTAAAATCTGGATCCCCCTCGTTTCTGGGTGATCCATCCTTTTCAACAACTCTATGGCCCTTTCCTCGGAAACCTCTTCATTTTTCCTCTTTTGGCTCTCAAGGACTCGCCCGGGAAGATATAAGGGGTTCCCCTTGGTCGTCACGGAAGCACAACTGGCCGCTTCCTCTGGTATTCCCCCGTAATTCCAGGGTACAGTCTTCAGACTACTGATAGGGAGTTGGGGCCTTGCTGCAAGGATGATGGGCCTCGGGGCTGTCAGCTTGACAGGTCCCTCTATGTTATTTGTACTTACCCCTATCAACCTGATGGGCGCTACCCGTGCATCCCCATGATCATGTATCACGTTGATCATCTCCTCAATTTTCTGCACATAGTTCACCCTTGGCGGCCCCCCAGCTTCACTTGCCTCCGTCACATTAACTCCCCCTCCATCATGTCTTGGCAAGGGATTTGCCTTAACATTCGGGGAGTCCGGTTGTTCCACCACAATTTCCCCACTGTCTATCATGTTTTGGATTCGATGTTTCAACGTCCAGCAATCTTGTGTATCATGGCCAGGGGAACTGGAGTGGTATGCACATCGCTTGCTCGGGTCAAACCTTCTACCTTTTGGGTCACTCGGTGGTGCCAGACCAACTATTTTCTTTTGGGCTACTAATACCGCTAATACCCGTTCAAGCGGCTCCCCGAGCGGGGTGAATACTCGATTCTGCGAGGCCTCATATCTTCTTCGCCCCTCTGCCCTTTGATCTGTGAAGTTTGGCTGTCGGGATGGCCCTCCCCTCTGCACCTGCACCGGAGGATGACCTTCTGCTTTTCTGGATGACCCCTGTAGGATGAGGGAGACATCCTCCTCCTTTTTCTTTTGGACCCTCCGGGAAGTGCTGTCGTAGTTTCCATTCTGTATTTGCTCGGCAGCAGTTTCTAAAGCAGTAAGATCCCGATTTTTACCCGATTTCAACCCCATGTCAACCATCTCTCCATGTTTAATCATTTCAGCAAAGGGTCTTCCAATCCCCGAGATGACCCGCTCATAATACGGTGCCTCCTGAATGTCTACAAAGGTCATTACCATCTCTGATTCGCTCATCGGGGGGGTTACCTGTGCGGCCATGCCCCTCCATCGTTGCGCATATTCCCTGAAGGATTCCCTAGGCTGTTTTTTAACCTTTGTCATTTGGTACCTGTCAAGAGCCATCTGGGCCTGAAAGCTGTATTGGGTTAAGAAGGTATGGGCCAATTCCTCCCAGTTGTGGATTCGGGCGTTGTCGAGGCGGGCATACCAGATTCTTGCCTCCCCTGTTAAGCTTTTCTGGAATAGTTGCATTCTTAACCCCTCGTCTTCGGCATAAGCCCCGAGTTCTCCAATGTATATTTTCAAGTGTGTATAGGGGTCTCCCTTTCCATTGTACTTTTCGAACTCGGGAACTTTGAAACTTTTCTGGATATCTGGCTCCGGGGAAAACACATAGATCTGAGTAATTAACCCTGCCCAGGGAGCCTATGCCCTTTAGAGATTGGATGGTCTCCTCCATGTGTTTCACTTTTCTCCGAAGGTCATCATTGTCCCCTTCCTCTGGGATAGTAATCACTGTCCTGCTAGGTATGGGAACGGCCTTTGGGATGACTGGCTCGTCCTTGAGTCGGGGTTGGTCCTCTTTAAGCAAGTTTGTACCATTTTTAGGAGGATTCTGATCGTCCCCTGGTGGTGGAATATTATGCGATCCCTGGTTTACCGGATCCTGTCTGATTAAGAACTGTTCCTTTAGCATTGTGGCCATTTCCATCATCTGTTTTTTTAAAATCATCAAACTCCTCCCGAGATATGGAATTATGGTTAGGAATATCAGCCATTTCAGATGTAGAATTTTGGGCTTTCTTAGACTGCGAACGGGTTTTGAGGAGCAATCCTGCGAAACAACGGTTCGAAGTTTAGTCTTGGGGAAATGAAAGAATGGATGCATGCTAAAACCGTAACCTTTTGTGTGTTTTTGGGTTTTTTAATCTTTTTCTGCAAAACAACTCGTTAGCGGTTCCTTATTGAAATAATACATGCTAGATATGATTTATTACGCTTCCCGTGTCGTTCCCTGCAAAACACAGAGGTTAGTATTTTCTTTTGACATAAAGGGGAAGCATATATGAATATGTTGTAATGGAATTATGGCATTTATACGCAGAAACGTAAAAGGGCATGAAGAGACTCATCCTGCGTTGGGTTAATCTGGGGCTGACCTATCCTAGGGTTACTCTCACGGGCTTTTCGGCATGAAGGTTCCCAAATCTTCGCAATCTACTCGTTTGAGCCCTTTCGATTGGAGCGGATTTGAGTGGTGCGTTTCCTGAGCCATCTCCGGGGAGCAGCCCCATCGAGTCCAGTAATAAGCAACCGACGGGTTCGCCTCAGGAGGAGGTACAATCTCAACATACATTCACATTCATCGTCCTCACCGTATGCAAATGATTACTTTAAAGTAAAGCAAATCCATTCAATCATTCATTCATTGGACAACAACACACATTCACACAACAATAAAAAGAAGTCAAAATGTCGCATACACATACACATTTATAAATTTTAAAGGATAGGATAGCATCAAGACTTGACGCGGCTTAAGCCCTCTAATGATCCCCAGCAGAGTCGCCAGCTGTCGACGCCGGGTTTTCGCTTTCTCTATTCCTTTTCCAATTTTAGCCTTTTGGTTTAGATGATTTTTTGGAAAAGGTCGGCATTAATGTCGACGGGGTTTTGAAAGATCGTTTTTATGATGAGCCAATTAACCAGAGTCGCCAGTTGGTATATTTGAAATGGATGTACCAACTCATCCGAGTTTTCGTTTTTTTATAAATCGCCGGCTCATGTGTGACTCCGAATTAATCGGTCTGCGAATCGAGATTCATCGAGTTCGGGGGCTTGTTTAAGTGAGGGGAAGGTGTTAGGCACCCCTCGACTTCCGTGAAACACGGTTTACCGCAATCTTGATGCTTTCCTATCCTTTAATTCATGAATGTGTGTGTGTAGGTGTGCGTGTGTGTGTGTATGTGTGCCTATGTAAATGTTGTGGTGAGTTTGTATGAAAGAGTCATTTGGATTTTAGGGAAAATCGTGCTTTTAATTTGAGAACGTTTCGGAATGTCCTTTCGGTATACACGAGAAAGCTTTATTCTTTATGAGAAAGGTTTGATTTTAATTGTCCAAAACTATGAGATTTTCATTAAGTGTCGTTTTAGCAAAACAAAAGTTTTAAACCTTCGTCTAAATAGGAATCGAGATCTATACGTTGCTTTCATAAAATGATGGGCAATTTCTAGAATCTCTTTAACCCTATATACAATGGTTTAATAAAACGTCATTTTATTTATAAAATCATTTTGTGTGATGTTTTGGAAAACGATCTTTCTTTAGCTTTCTCGTTAGATAGGAATCGACATTCATTAACATTTCTCAAATTTTAACCTCGTGATTCTAATATCCTACTTTGATTGATTTTATGAAAATCTTATCATTTAGCTTTGAAATCAATTTCGTGTCATAAATCCAATCAAGCATAAACACGCGTTGGGGCTATTCATGGGCATGTAAGCCATCAAAATGTCCCCGAACGCCAACAATCACAAATTTCACTATTTCGGGGCCTTAAATCCCGATTCTCGCCTTAGCGTCGTTTTAAGGCCCGACGATTACATGTTTACAATGAAAACTACGTCATTTCTACTTCTTACATCAAGATATGTCCATCATCGGATTGGGACCCCGGGGTCGCTTTCCTAGGCTCACAACCAATTATCCACACACAAACAATCGGATATTACAAGAAAATAAACCAACCCGGATAATCTAACAATACCAAAACATCCTAAAATAACGATTTAAAGGAATTGATACCAAATATAACACCTTAAAACAAACAAAAAATCAATAAATAAATTATCATCGGGTTATTAGGAAGAATTTTATTCCAAATGGAACCTTCACTAATACTCCATAGTTTATCGTTCCATAATCATATGAAAAGCTTCATTTGATTTGACCAAAAGATGTGATAGAAATTGCAAAATTGAGGAGACTTTCACCTTGCAAATGAGATCAAAATGGATGTAAACTTGTGTATTGAATAGAAGAAAAAATATGTGTGATACAATCAAATCACAAAATATTATTCCCCTCTTTTTTTCTCACTTTCTCTCCTATTTTTTGTTGCAAATCTAGCTATTTTCCTCTCAATTTTCGTGCTTGGTGCTGCTGCAGAATCCCTCTTTTTCTCAATTTTTGCTGAACCTCCTGTATGCTGCCTGAAGCTGGCTTAAATAGGCTGGCCAGAGCCAGCTGCAGATCTATCTGCGGCTGGCCGCAGATGGATCTGCGGCTGGCCAGCTGGCACGCCTCCCATCGCACTCAGCTGGTAGTGCTGATTTCCCGGTTTTCGTGCTGGCGCACCCACTTGGCCGCAGATCTATCCGCGGCTGGCGGGCTTGACTTTCTCGATTTTCGTGCCACGCCTCGATTTTCGTACCGCAACGTCGGTTTTCGCTGACAGGCTCGTATTCCGCAGTCCGGGAACTTCCGGGAGACGTGCCACCTCATTCGGAAATGCCTGCCTCGGACGGTCATGCTGTCACGTCGACTTGGGCTGCCCAAATCATTGCGGCGGTGCCGGGCGCTTGCCCTTGTGCCCGCTCTTTTGCTCCTGCAAGCTGGTTCAATTGACGATTTCGCCCTCCTGTCAAGGTTAGTAGAAGGAAACGCAAAATTTGGGTGTCTACACTTTGTAATTCGAATTTGACAATGTATCAATTGAAAATGATGTTTATTGTAGCTATCATGAACTAACCTTCTATTTTAAGATTGCAATGGAACCCAACACTTAATTTGAATTGAATTCTCTCTCTATTGATTTTAGTTATGCATTTGTGAATTGATTGTCATAACCTTTGCTTCTAGATTAATTGCTTGGCCCGTAATTACCTTGGGAACCTATATGAACTTGACGAACGGATTATAGGTTAAGACCTAGTTATGATAACATGTGAGAGTATAGATTGTTGTGGGTTATTAATTGGATTAAGTGACGTGTGTCTTATTAATTATCTGCAATAATAGGTATCTTGATAGTAGTTGGGATAGATATATACCTAATTACCGCATGCAACCTATTGAGAATCTAGTCTTAATGACTTCCGATGTGAAAGTTGGTAATTGAAGGGAGGATTAATTAGATTTGGTGACACGTGTCTATTAATCATTCCTGAAATTAGTCTCTTGATAGTGTATAGGATAGACATATACCTATGCACCGCTTAGGAAGATTCGTGATTGACCATCGACAGAGGCTCTTATGTAGTTTTGTTTTCTCGGTTGTCAATTCGTATGCTATAACTGATTGAATAGAGAGAGTTAGGAGATTCAAATGACGTGTTGGGGGAAATTGTAATCTTAGACCTTTCTATCTTGATATTTTACCACATTTTACTCATTACTCGACTTGTGAACTCAACAATCAACAAACAATCAAACCTTCATCGTTTAAATTAGATCAAATTGATATACAATTGATACTTGGTTATTATTTGTCACAATTCCCTGTGGGTTCGACTCATATCTTATCATATATTACTTGTGGACCGTGTATACTTGCACGTGTGTGTTTATCGATAGCTAAATCGACCAACATTATGTATTGAGGTTATCGAATCTTAGGACTAGTAACACCTTTTGAATGAACAACATATGCTTATTATATTCCGCATTTAGTTATTGTATGTTGTTAGAGGTGGATGTTTGTATTGGATCGTGATGACCGAATCCGGGCATTTGAGACCCGAATTTGGGGGCGTCACAAGCCTCATAAATATTCAGGATATTACAGTTTAACATTTCAGTTCACGCGAATAACAAGTTAACATCTTTCATTACTTACTAATTTGTAACGTATTCTCGCCATCTATGTGATTACAATCTATTCTCAAGTCCTATAACATGCATTACACATTATTATAATCATTCAATGAGATTATAACAATATACCAAAGATTCTATACTTAAATACTTATTATTGGTCAGACTGCACAGCAGCGCAACTGTGCTACATTAACACTGGAAACCGACGCAGTTGCGCTAAAGGGCGCAACGATGCTGCCAAAATACTGGACACCAGCGCAGCTGCGCTATTCATACCCTTGGAACCGGCGCAGCTGTGCTGAGACTCAGAACGAGATTCTGCAGTTCGTGAGCAGCACAGTTCTAAGGCCAAAAACAGCCAACTTCATCACCCACACGACAAATTAATCAAACCAAGATGTTTTAAACTTTATAGAATTAAAACCAAGCATGTATAACATGATTCTAACAACACAAATCACACAAGCAACCAATTTAAAAACTTAAAACCAAAGTTCATACTCTTTTTGACTATTTTGACATGCTTAGCGAAATCAATCACTGCAAATTCGATAATCAACCAAATCGATTATACCAATTACATTGTTTTCGTTTTTCAAAATACCACCATAAACCATCACCAATTTACATATTACTATATGAACTAACCATAATTTTTGCCTTCAAAACAAAGCATGGTGTACATATACCGACAAAACCCAACTTACTCTTGTTTAACATGTTCCCACAGATTCGACTACTGAAAACTCAATTACAATAACATAGAACAAATTATACATACTCAAGAACATCTATAACAGATTTCTCAACTAGCTTATCAACAAAACCAATTTCAGAGAAATAGAAAACCAAGAACTTTTAGAAATAAAGTGCTTACCTTTAGTTCTTCTTTAGACTTAGATGATTAGGATAGCCTGATTATCCTTCTTTTTCCTACTTCGATTTTCAGACATTGGCTCTCAACTCACAGAGAATTTCTTCTCTCTACCTCTTTCACAAACTCTGTGTTTTTCTTCTTTCCTCTAGGTTTAGCAAATAAATTGATAAAATCTTATGTGACTTTTCATAGCTTATCAGTTAAAAACTAAAGGACTCGGCTCTTACAAATACAAAGGGCCACAAGGCCATGTTTGGCAAACCTCATTTAAACATCATTTTTAAATTATTTTTATAATTAGTATATCATAAAGTTCATATGTCACACCTTTTAACCCAATTCTAATATTCAAATTAAATTGAATTAAACCTAATTCCTTAAAAAACAATATCAACCTTATTATTATAATTATAATTTCTATTTAGCCAACCATAATTATAATTTCACTTAATAAATTATTAATCTTCTAATTTAATTATTTAATTAAATTAACTTATTACCGTAACACTCGCGTAATACAATACGCACCAATTATAAAATTATACATTAACATACTCTGATAAATTATTTCACAATAATTCCCACCAAATACTTATTTAATTCAATAAATAAACCAACTAAAATATTTATTTAATTCGATAAATATTTTAATAAATTACAAAAACCATATTGGTTACATTAACTGCAGGTCCATCACAAGAGGAACATCTCATCTACAACTGATTATTAGTAGCTAAGACAGTTAGTTAGCTTTTTAGGCTTAGTTGTGCGAAGTTAGATACAATGTGTATGTAATGAAGTTAGTTACAAGCTCATCTTTTCTATATATGTATTATACTAATGCAAATGTAGACAATTAATGAAATGAAATTAGTTACAAGCTTATCTTTTCTATATGTGTATTATACTAATGCAAATGTAGACAATTAATGAAATGAAAGAGTTTTCTTCTTCATTTCTCTTTGTTTTTGGGTCATGAAAACTTAATAACTGTCTTATGTTTAACATTACTCCATCCGTCTCCAAAAAAATTACTAAGTTTGATAAAAGATTTTACTGTCAAAAGAATAAGTAAAGTCAACAAATCAACTACATACTTGCATGAACTAATTGACCTTTAACTATACATCACTCACATTACAAATGAATGGTTCATATTAATTTTCTCTTTCTCTAAATTCAAAACCCAAAGATAGAAAATTTATACTCTCTTATTTTTTTTGCTACCTTAATTTATGTGAAAACTATCATTTTGTCATCCTCTTGGGGATGAAGATAGTATTATTCTTATTTTAATGATATATTATGATACTAACTTATATTAAATTTTAATTCTTTTTTATTATATTCTTTTTTGACCAAAACTTGTGTAAAGGAGTGGATATAAGCCAGAATTAATTCTTTTTTATTATATTCTTTTTCGACCAAAACTTGTGTAAAGAAGTGGATATAAGCCAGAATTGGAGTGGAGATAGCCCCGGCACAAAAAGAAAATTATGAAAATTCCTCCATCAGTTGTCCTACACTCCTCTACTGCCAACCTGTTTGCCGGATATAATTGACAACTGCCAACCTATTTGCCGGATATAATTGACAACATCGTCTCTTCGTGGAACCAAACGGGCCACATAAATTGTCTCGTGAATATTCATTACAATCTCTATTCTCTTCGGTTGCACAAAGAAGGAGAGAGGTGGTAATTCCTTCTCTAATGGCGCATACTGGTGCATTATCTACTTCAGCAACATTTGCTTTATTCAATCGTGAGTTTTCTATTTTTTCTATAATTCTTAGCAAAAACGCTCACTTTGAATTTTCCAATTTATAGCTGGATAAACACTTATCTGTTTAATTGCATTTGGGGATTTCAGGTTGGGGCATTCAGAGGGGTAAGCTGTTTCCGGGGGTTTTCTGCTAAATTTGCACCAAATTCGTTACTTTGGGGATTCAAGGAATGGATTTCGTTTTGTTTCTTTTAGTGCTATATATTAAATATTTTTTTGTCTATACATGCCTAGATATATATATTTATGGTTGTACAGAATAATTAATTAGTGCTTAATAAGTTGCATCGTACAACTCATTGATACTTGTTTTGATGCATTTACTTGCGCAAAAGTTATTTAGTTATTTAAGATTATTTATAAAATTGTTTTTATAAATATATTATTGCGTTGGGGATTTCAGGTTGGGGAATTCAGAGGGGTAAGCTGTTTCCGGGTTCTTCTGCTAAATTTGCTTCAAATTCATTGGTTCTTGGGATCAGAAGGAATGGATTTCGTGTTGTTTCTTTTAGTGCAACGAGGAAGATTGAGGGAAATGTAGAAATCTCTGAAGATGAAGTTATGCCGCGCAATTTTGTTTGGCCCGATAAGAAGGTTTTTTTCTTGAACTGAATTACATTTGTACAGACTAGTTCCTTCGCAAAAAGACAGTTCCATTTACCTTTTTGGGTGGTTCCAGAATGAGAGTCTTCTGACAAAAATAGATAAAAAAGTGACCGGAAGTGATGCTTCAGTTTTAATCTTAATGAAAATTAAGTAAACCTAGATTTCTTCTTACTAGCAATATTATTTTCTCAATGTATTTTGGAGGTAAAATGGGCAGTTGATTTTTTCCTTAAAGTACTCTCTCGGTACCAAATTATAAGATCACTATCGACTTTTGAAAGTCAATTTGAGACGATCAAATTCAAAATTGATAATATTCATTAAAAATTATGAAACAATAAATCTTATAATTAGTAGTACTTATTAGATAGTATTAACTAAAATTAAATAAATCTATGTTAATTTTGAGTTTGAAAATGTTTCAAATTTACTTCAAAACGTCAATAATGGATCTTATATTTTGAATAAGAGGGAGTATATGTTTTTCTTTAAAATACAACGAGACTAATGGAGTAATATTCTGTGAAAGCCCATCTTAGTACATGTAGTTCATATGACGAAAATGATTTACCATGCTAATTTACAAACTGACACTAATTTTTCGCGTCAAATGTTTTGCCTGTGATGCACTGGTTCGCCCCAACTAGTCAGCAAAGTTCACACACAAGCACTCACACCTGTATGTTAGTCACAGTCTATATAAACAAGCTACACAATTTACAGGGCAACGTCCCAACCTTTTTATTGCTTCTCTCAATAACAAAGGAATACAATCTGGCTAAGGCTTGCAGACTCACACTTGCTCAGTGATCTCTGCCAATATAAGGCCCATTACATGCATATAAATATACATACAAACTAGGCTGCTGTTGACATCCCCAACTGCCTAGGATATTCTGGCCAATGGCCTTACATCATTTCAAATTACAACTGCCCCCTAAGCATCCTGCCAGCAGATGTGTGGTCCCATGTTCTGCAGATCAACCCAAAGCATGCCAGTCGTGTGTGTAGTGGTTGGCTGAGTCAGCAACTGCCCATAACTAGCAACTGCCCATAACTGCTCATCAATTGGGTCCTTGCTCCAGTCAGCCACTCCACTAAGCCCACGAGATCAGCCCACAATATTTGTTGCCTCAACCCACAATATTTGTTGCTTCAGCCCACGATCTTGTCCAACACGTGCCATCCATGCAATATCCATCCAGCCCACGAATATCCAGCAAAGCCACGCACTTGCCCAATGTGCGGCCCAAATATGTTGTGCACGTCCAACCCAACTTTGTCTGTCCACACGCATCAGCCTTGCATGTTGGGCGCCAGCCCACGCCATGCCTTGACATGCTAGGCCCAAGCCTATGCCATGCCCAACGTCTAGCAATGTTCTTGCCCGATCATGCCCAGCCCATGAAAGGGTCTTTGATCCAATCCAAAGCCACCTATCCGATGTTAGCATTGTTGTTAGGGGAGCCCAACAATGCCCCAATGCCCTGCATGCCTAGGCCATGACAGCCTGCCAATGGCCTGGGTGGACTTCACTAACCACCCCTCCCCTATAGTAGCACTTATGAAAATTTCCAACGTACCAGCAGTAGACATCAGGTGTGTTTGAGGAGTCATAATGTAGACCCCTTGGATCTTCCATTTTTCTGACCAGTGCCCAATCTGCCTGCTAAGTGTGCCCAGCGCCCCAAGCTGCCGCATGCTGCTGCACACTGTCGCCCAAGTTGATTGTCAAGCTGCCTTGTCCCACAAGTCTGAGTGTCAAGGCCCACTGTTGGCACGCTGCCTGGCCATCAAGCATGCCAACTTAGTGTCAACCCACTAAGGAGCTAACACTAGTGTAGATGTGGCCGTACAAGTCAATCTACAGAGTATGAGTACACAGACATAAGTAAGTATACATAAAGTTGTAATTATTAACCACACTGGTACTTGTGTATGCAAGATTGGTTAAAAGGCTTTAGGATTAGATTTTAAGACTATCAAATTAATTGTAACTTGTTTTTTTAATTTTTTCCGTATGTTGTTTTAAATTATTTGCAGCATGTGCCATTAACTCTGAAATTTCAGTAGTGGCAATCTGCTATCATATGCATCTATGCGATAATCCATCCTTGAATTCCTTCATTGTCAAATACTCTTAACATCTTAAGTGAGCATCAATATGAGATCCTTGCACTGTCACTTTCTCAATGCCTTAATTCAAGTGGACTGTTCTATGGAGTAACTTTAGTTTACTCTAACATCAACATATCCTTGTGCTGTTAACATATCCATGTGCAGTCATATGGTTGTATCTCTTTTTTTTAAATCATAATAGCACTAAATTTCTGCTCACAGAAGCCAAGGGTGTGCATACTTGGTGGTGGATTTGGAGGTCTGTATACTGCTCTAAGATTAGAATCACTTGTATGGCCTGATGATAAGAAACCTCAGGTAAGCTGTGATTAAGAGGATTTTATTTCCCTGATTATACCTTTTCTTTTATTAATTTGCTTCTCCAATAGCTTGGTGCCTTATTTTATGTTCATCCTAATTATTATCTGCTGATAAGCAGCTAGAGACCACAAATCATGATTTATTAATTTATATTTGCATACGAGGACTTCCTTTAGTTGGGTTTCTCACATACAGGACATTGGTTTGACATCCTTTTTTTGTTTTTCTTTTCTTTATATGTCTTTTCTAATTAACAGGAAATAATCTATCTTCTCAGTTCTCAGTCAGTTGAATGTTGGATGCCTTTTACCACTCGTGGCAAGGATATGTCTTCTGTTGCCCTTGATATTTGAACACAACAGCCACAATCACTACAGAACCTCACATCTGCACAACCTCCAGCTACCCATTATGTAATCACACCCGATTCTAGAGCTCATATGCACTTGTGTGCTTTCTTCTCTCATCTCCACCATATTACAGTTAAGTCTCTCATCTCAGCTGTATACCTATTTCTCCATATTTTCTCTAACCTTCAGCTACTCCGTACTTTCCATATTCTGAAACAAATCGTGCATTTGCTATATTTTATGAAACAGAGCTTGAGGTTGCCACCATTCATTTACGGCTAGTCACAACTAGTTACCATCTTGGTCAGCATGAAAAACTAGTAGAATCACATTACTTGTTTCTATTGATCATAAACTCAACCAAAACACATTAGCTTCCATCCTCAACAATGCTGCAATAAATACCTTCATAACAATTGACCAATGCGACTATTAATGGAAACTCACTGCAATTAATACCAATTAGAGTACAAATGTGAAAAAAGCAGAAAGAAAATGAAATATGATTTTTTGACGCACTTGCAAGGGATTCACTAGCTGGCATCTCAAAATTACAACTGTCACAGCCTTGTTAATTTGCCAACCCAACTGTGCGGCCTTAGACAACAAACTGCTTCTGAGAGTTGCTAAGTAAGCCTTGACACCAAAAGAACTACCGAAAGCACACAAGTGAGAGAACTAGAACACTTGGAAACAAGAGCTTTATATTACACAAGAGAGCTATTACACAAGAGAATGCTTGAAAGCTTGGATAGTTAGCCAAATGGCGGCTTCTCCTATTTATACTAGTCCACCTCCTCAATAAACAATGGAGATTATCTTGATCTAATGGTCACAATTAAACATCTAGAAGGTTCTATAAAAATATCTAGATATTTACAAGTATCTATACTAATTTAGAACATTCTAAGGAAATATGTAGAACTATAAACAACACGTGAGAATATTCTAGAGACTTATACAAGTAAACTCCTAATAAGTGTCTACATGGTGTCCAAGCAAAACCTCTATAATCTTCTGCAGTATGTGAGATTCTCCCCCACCTAAGTCATTGACGTCCTCGTCGTGCCTTCAAGAAAAGCTTTGATTTGATCTTTTATTTACCATAATGTCTCCTTTGGTTCCCAACTAGCCTCACTCTCCAACATGCCTTTCCATTTCACCAAGTACTCTTGGCTAGGAGGGTAATTCTTCTTGCTCATAACGAGCTCGGACATTATGTACTCTACGTCCTTGTCAAATGAAGTAGTGATAGCTGGTGGGGCTCTAGTAGATTCACCCCTCTTTGGATCTTCCATATCTGCATGATAAGGCTTGAGACAACTCACGTGGAAGACGGGGTGAAGTTTTGAGCTTGGGTTGGATTTGTAACTCCACCCTATGTGAAGCCTTGCCACCTTGGCAAGTATAGGTAATGGCCCCTCATAGCATCGAAGTAATTCTTTATGTAAGCCCACGTAGCCTCTTTTGTTGATTGGCGTTTGAGCTTCAATAGGACCATGTTAACAATGTTGAATTCCATGTTTCCTATTTCTTGTCAGCCCACTTCTTCATCTTCTTTTGTGGCCTTGTCTAAGTAAGTTCATGCAATATCTGTTTGCTCATGCCAGGACTTAGTTGCCTTGAAACGTCGCGGGGCACTTCCCTTGGTACCATTGTCACCAAGGTTTGAGGAGGCGGTGGTTGTTAAGCAATTGCCAACTCGAACAGGCTCTTGTTTGTAGACTCACTCCGCTGCAAGTTATAGGATAATTGGGCGACATCAAGCAATCTCGCCCAATCTCTTTGATTAGCACTCATGAAGTGCCTCAAGTACAGCTCCAACAATGCATTAGCCCACTAGGTTTTCCCATCGGTTTGTGGATGGAAACTCGTAGAGCAATGCAAACCTGATCCCATGAGCTTGAAGAGTTACGTCCAAAACTCGCAGTGAACTGTGGCCTTAATTCTAAACAACGCTTTCGAAGAACAACTGGGCTGCCTCCTTCAACAGTACAATCCTTCAAAGCAGCTATGAGGGTCGAATTGTTTGTTTTCATTGTGGTGAGCTTGGCCATATTCAACGATATTTTCGACATTTACAAGGTCGATCCTCTCAGGGGCAACCTCGACATGCTAATATTATTACTGGGTCGGATAATGAAGTACAATCAGGGGTTTACCAAAGTACTGAGGAGAAAACAGTGACTATGAGTGCTGACGAATATGCACAATATATTCGGTACCAAGCTTCTCATCAACCACCATCCTCTTGCACTGCTAATTTTGTCTAGACAGGTGATGCTAGTGCTTGTCTCAGTACTTCTCGTCCCTGGGTAATTGATTTCGGGGCTTCTGATCATGTGACAAGTAATTCTAATAATCTTTCTTCCTTTAAAAAAGTATCAACCCATGCTGGTGTTCCTCTAGCGGATGGATCCACAGTCAATGTTAAAGGCATAGGCACTATTCCGTTGAGCCCTTCTCTCTCTCTTGAATTTACCTTTATTTCTTCCAAAATTTCCCTTTAATCTAATTTCTGTTAGCAAATTAACCAAAGCTTTTAATTGTTCAGCCACCTTTTATCCTGATTCTTGTGTTTTTCAGGATCTTACGACGAAGAAGACGATTGGTAGAGGTCGTGCATCAGGGAGCCTATATCTGCTTGATGAGTCTGCATTTGGAATGTCAAAATCAATTGCTTGTTCCGCTGTTATGTCACCTCTTCAAGTCCATTGTCGGTTAGGACATCCCTCTTTATCTAACCTGAAGAAGTTGATACCCAACTTTCATTTCTTGTCTAGCTTAGAGTGTGAGTCGTGTCAGTTTGGGAAGCATCATTGGGTGACTTACCCACCCAGAGTCAATAAGCGGTCTGCAAACCCATTTGATTTAGTTCATTCTGATGTTTGAGGTCCTTGTCCTGTAACATCTCAGTTAGGATTTAAGTATTTTATTACTTTTGTGGATGATTATTCGAGGGTTACTTGGCTTTATCTAATGAAAAATCGTTCTGAGTTATTCTCTATTTTCACTAATTTTGTTCGTGAAGTTGCCACTCAGTTGGTATTCCAATTCGTGTTTTAAGAAGTGACAATGCACTTGAGTACTTTTCTTCTCCATTCACTACATTTTACGGCACAACATGGTATGATTCATCAATCCTCTTGTACAGATACACCACAACAAAATGGTGTAACTGAACGGAAAAATCGACATCTTATGGAAGTTGCCCGTGCATTATTGTTTTGAGATGCATGTTCCTAAAGGTTTCTGGGCAGATGCGGTTCTTACGACATGTTATTTAATTAACCGCATGCCTTCATCTATTTTAAATGGGAATATTCTTCATTCAGTTTTTTTTCCCTCTCAGTTACTTTTTTCATTACCACCAAAGATATTTGGATGTGTCTAAATTGGATCCCAAAGCTCTAAAGTGTATTTTCGTTGGATATTCTCGGACTCAAAAAGGATATAGATGTTACTCTCCTGAACTCAAGCGGTATTTTGTTAGCGCAGATGTCACCTTCTTTGAGACCACACCCTTTACCTTTCAGTCCGAGTCACGTGCAAATTTAGATGAGGACATCCCTATATATGTCATCCATCATGTTCCACCTTTCGTGTCTTTACCTCGTCCTACCCAAGACATTCGGTATGTATATTCTCGCCAACCTCGAACAGATATAGTCCCTCCTGCCACGCCGATTGATACCACCATAACTCCATCTTCTTCATCACAAGATTTTGAGATGCCTTATGAGGAATTTGACTTAGATAAGCCTATTGCCCTTCGAAAAGGTAAGCGCACTTGTACTCAACATCCAATTTCAGCTTCCTTGTCCTATTCTGGCTTATCTTCTTCCTATCTTGTTTATCTACTATTTCTTCTCATTCTATCCCTAAGACTGTCTCAGAAGCATTATCTCATCCTGGTTGGAAGGCGACAATGGTGGAAGAAATGATGGCTTTGGAGAAAAATGGTACTTGGGATTTAGTTGTGCCATTTCCTCATGCATCTGTAGTTGGATGCAAATGGGTTTACACAGTCAAAGTGAATCCTGATGGATCTCTTGAACGCTTAAAAGCTCGACTGGTTGCCAAAGAGTATGCTCAGATTTATGGTGTTGATTATTCCGAGACATTCTTTCCTGTTGCAAAAATGGCTTTTGTGCGTTTGTTGATTTATCTGACTGCTTCTTATCACTGGCCGTTACATCAGTTAGATGTTACAAATGCATTTCTCCATGTTGATTTACATGAGGTTGTGTACATGAAGCAACCTTCAGGGTTCGTTGATCAGGGAGAGTCTGGTTTGGTATGCAAGTTAAAAAAATCTTTGTATGGATTGAAACAGTCTCCACGGGCATGGTTTGGCAGATTTACAGAGGTGGTTCTTGAGTTTGGTTTATCAAGGTGTGTTAGTGATCATTCGATGTTTCATCGAGAGACTTCAGCAGGGCGAATCTTGTTAGTTGTGTATGTAGATGATATCGTAATTATAGGGGATGACAAAGAAGGTATTAGTGTCTTAAAGTCCTTGGTGCAAAAGTTTGACACCAAGGATTTGGGAAAGCTGCGATATTTTTTGGGAATTGAAGTGGCTCAATCAAGTAAGGGTATATTCTTGTCCCAGAGAAAATATATGTTAGATCTGTTGGAGGAGACTGGCTTATTAGGATGTAAACCAGCTAACACACCCATGGATACTAGTCAAAAGTTAACAATAGACGGAGACCTCTTGGAAAATCCAGAAAGGTATAAGACTTCTGGGAAAACTGAATTACCTTATGGTCACACGACCAGACATTGCCTTCCCTGTCAGCGTGGTAAGTTAGTTTTTATCCTCTCCGAGGTCCTCACATTGGGATGCGGTTATGAAGATATTGAAGTATCTTAAGGGTGCTCCAGGGCGTGGATTGGTTTTTCGTGATCATGGACATAATAGAGTAGAAGGATTCTCGGATGTAGATTAGGCAGGGGCTCCATCAGATAAGAGGTCTATTATAGGGTATTGCGTATTTATTTGAGGAAATCATAGTTATCAAGGCGACAAGTCGAGGGGAGGCGACAGCCGGGAGCTTAAGCGCTTAGGCGACAAGGCGCCCGACTAGTCGTCCATAAGTCGACAAGTAGTTAACAATGTAAATTTTATATAAATAAAATTATATATATTTAATATTTATGTGAATATTGATATATTTATTTTTCTAATAATTTACTATATTCATAATGCAGGTTGTAGTATATCAAATCACAACAAGAAGTGAACAATCAAAATGAATAATTTTATTATAGTTGTAAATTTGGAATTTTTTGAACTTGTACCAACTTCAAAATATAATTACACAAACAAGATATTGTAATTTGTAATAATAAAACAAGTAAACATAGATATTATAAAGTAAATAAAGTAATCTGTAATTATTTAATAAGCGCAAGACATATCAATGTTGTTTATTATGCGGGAAAATAATAAATTATATAAAATGTCTTGATAAAATATATCAACTATTTATAATTCTTGAAGGCTGATATTGCACTTGTTGGTCTTGCTCATTTATAATTTACTGGGACACTTTAGTTTTTTATTATATTGTAATTTGTATTAATTTATTGGACACTTAGTTTTTATTACACTTATTATTATTACATTGTAATTTGTAATAATAAAATTAGTAAACATAGATATTATAAAGTCATTGTAATTTGTAATAATTGTAATTTGTAATAATAAAACAAATTTTTTTTATTAAGATTTACATGCTGCAATGTTTTTTTTTATTAAGATGTTACAACTTACATGCTACACATTAGGCAGCCTATTTATATGTACTATATATATATATATAAAATATAGTAGTACAGACAGCACACGCAACACAAGTAATAAAGTTAAAATTTATGTACTATATATATAATATAATATAGCAGTACTAAGGCTGCACACGCTACACAAGTAATAAAGTTAAAAATTGTGTACTATATATATAAAATAATATAGCAGTATAGGCATCAACGACAGCAACACACACAACACACAACATATATAATATAGCAGAATAGGCAGCACACGCAACACAAGTAATAAAGTTAAAAATTATGTACTATATATATAATATATAAACAGTATAGGCAGCAACGACAACACACACACAACACAAGCAACGAAGAAGCAGAGGCGAAGAAGTGAAGAACTGAAGCCAAGAAGAAGAGAAGATCAGAAGAATACTTCAAGCCGCCGCCGCCAGAGTCGCTACAGGTCGCCGCCTCGTCGGAGTCGTCTCGTCGCTTCGTTTCTCCCTCTTTGCTCTTGCGACTCGCTTCGTTTCTCTCTCTCCAATCTTCCGAAGTTGCGATCGATCGATTAGGTCTGTTCAGTCGAACTTTACTTCTTTTTTTTTAAAACCCAGTTAAGCATCGGGTCGAACCAAGTCGCCCGCTTAACTATATAGTTGCCCAAGGCGCCCTCAAGTCGTCGAAGTCGTCCAAATTGAGAACGAAGCGCTCGCCTTTCTCCTCTGCACCCAAGTCGCCCCGACGACTTGCCATTTTGTACCACCTTGACGCCTAGTCGTCGCCTAGGCGACGACTTGATAACCATGGAGGAAATCTCATAGCATGGAAGAGTAAGAAGTAGAATGTTGTTTCTAGATCCGGTGCGGAATCAGAATATAGAGCAATGGCTCATGTTTCGTGTGAATTGATTTGGATGAAGCATTTGTTAACCGAACTAGGATTCAACAAGTTGGTACCTATGCAACTTTGGTGTGATAATGAGGTAACTCATCACATTGCTTCTAATCCGGTGTTTCATGAAAGGACTAAACACATAAAAGTTGATTGCCACTTTGTTCGTGAAAAGATCCAAGAAGAAATTATATCCACAAGTGGCGAACAGCTTGCTGATGTGTTTACCAAAGTCTTGGAAGCTATTAGAATTACATATATTTGTAACAAGCTGGGCATGATTGATATACATGATCCAGTTTGAGGGGGAGTGTTAGTAGATATTTTAGAGGATATACATGCTCCAGCAATGGCTCATGATAATGCCTGTGGTACCCCCACAGGTGGTTAGCTCAAGTATACCTTAATGATCAAACTACAAAAATGTAAGCCAAAAGGGGTTCAAATCACAAGGCTTCATGACCATCTCCAAATGACATTGAATTATTTCAAATACGAACATACTTAACTATCATAAGATACAAACGATCAAAATAACTGCCGAATGTGAACAAAAATATACGAAGAAGGATACAAACGAATAAAGTCTCCAAAACATATTGACATGTTCACCTCTACAAATATCAAAATAAATGCTAGACATGATTAACTAGTTCAAAGAGTACAAATACGAGTTGTATGTATCAACGCCAACATGAAACAATCATATTAATTTCACATGGAACAATTATGTAAAATAATAGCCAAATTCGAAACTAGAAACAAAACAAACCAATTAAATTTAACAAGAGTATCGCTGAAAGAGTACGGAATCCGTACCTAGAATAAGCAATGTAATACCCAGAAATAATCCAAATATAACACTCGTCAAACTCCCTTCGTCCGAACTAATCAAAAAGAATAGATTAATAACTGATTTAACAGTTTAATAAAGTTTTAATTTTAAATTCAATAATCTTTCAATTTTATAATTTTCTAAACATCATGCTTAATTTATAAACATGCACATTTTTTTTATGTATATTATAAATAATAAAATAATATTCATAACATAATCTTTGTTGCTGGCTTACAAAGCTTATTCGAATAACAGGAAGGTGTAAAATCAATTTACTTCCATATCTCTGACTTAGTTAAACAAATGTGTAATAGCTTTATAATTCTTTTCCTTTTTCTTTCTTTCTAAACAATTTACGTCCCATGCCACAATCTGCAGAACTTTCTTTTATAAATCCATACATAGTACTATTACATATGCATGTATATAATAATAAATTTAAGTAACTTATTCTGCCATGATTGATTAGTTAATTCATTTTGTTTTATAGCACCAACATATCATGAGAGAAAGGTCATTCAAGGCCATAACCAATGAAATACATCATTGGTTCACTTGTTCATACAGTAAACCACCACCATCTAACTATTCATTAATGTATAAATTACTAAATTCATAACAAAATTTGAAATACACAATAATCTAATAACTTATGATCATAGTTGTTACGGTGTCGCCTAGGCGATGCTTAGGCGTCCAGTCGCTCGTAGGAAGACAAGTCGACTGGGCGACTTGGTGGAGGTGGCCAAGTTGAGCGACCAGTGGGTATGGATCGACCAAGCTGGGTAAAAAAAAGACAAAACGACTTTGGGCAAAGAACCCTAGTCGCGATTCGCAGTAGAAGGGGACTGGGGAGAGCGAGCGAGAGAGAGAGAGAGAGTATACTAGCTGGTCGGCGACGCGATCTACTTCGACTCTGAAGTCTCCGACCGGCGAGTCGACGACGCTGCGGCCATACACATTAAGGTCTACACAAATTAAATATAATCTGACCCAAACATAAGAAAAGCCCAATTAAAGTATTTTTAAATATAGATTTAAATGTTATTTATTTACTTTACTTTTATTTTATTTTATTTTTCCGGGTATTACAAGATAAACCATTTTGTTTTTGCTGGACAAAAAATTTATTCTATAACGAGATCATAAATAAAAAAATTAACTACATAACAAACAAATATATATCCATAATTTATAAAGAAAGTCTCCTCTTAAGAGCCGAAGCTCTAACGTTCTAACCTTTTCACGCCCATATAGATGGCATTAAAATACCAGTTTTGTATAACAAACATATAAAAGAAAGTGGCAATGAATTTTAATATTTTGTTGGGGATCATTTGTGTGTGTGAGTGAGAGAGAGAGAGAGAGAGGAGGGAGAGGGAAGGAGGGAGAGAAAGAGTTTCTCTACTGAATTAGTTACAGTCATTTTGTTAACTAAGCCAAAAACTTGAGTGCAAAAGGTCGAAAATGCAAGCAATTGTCACTTTACTTGAAGGCGAGCTTCATATCAGCTACTTCATTGTCAAATACAGTATCATGTTATTATGGTTACTATCCTTTGAATCAGTTTGCTAGCACCTTACACTTATTGAAAACGGGGCAGGTTCTTCTTCTTGACCAATCTGAACGCTTTGTCTTCAAGCCAATGTTATACGAGCTTCTTAGTGGAGGTACATTATTATTTTATTGCACAGAGATCTTGCATTTAATATTGGCTTTCCATCTTAACATATACTCGTCATGATAATGCACCTACTCATTGTAAAGAATGTTCAAGTGCAGAAGTAGATTCATGGGAAATAGCTCCACGTTTCTCAGACTTGCTAGCAAACACTGGCGTGCAATTTTTCCAAGATAGAGTGAAACTCCTACATCCATCTGATCATTTGGAAATGAATGGGCCTACAGGATCTGGCAACGGAGGAACTGTCCATCTTGAAAGTGGACTCATTATTGAATATGACTGGTATAGTTTTTACAGTCTGCTTTTTAAATAGGGAGTACTAACTCTTCCACAAGGTCTACATGTTTGTGATTGACACTAGTCACAATACTCTTACATGATGGTCATGGTCCCATGATGTTAGATTAATTTATTCTGAGAACTATCCCTAAACAAAACATGATTTTTTATATAAGAAATATAAATCTTTCTTGACATGTTTTGCTGTTGTTGATATATAATTTATCGTGTCAGAATGTAAATTTATTGTATCGCTTGACCAATGTCCATATTAATACTTCGTAGACCACCAATTCCATTATTTCATTTTGAAAGTCTAAACTTTATAGGTGAATTCTCAGTGATAATAATTTTCTGTTAATACTTGATATGCTTTGATTCAGAAACTTCCAAAAACAAAATTCTCATTGAGATTGAGATGGTCAAAATTGATATCAGAAAATTTAAGAAAAATATGAGATGTAGAAAAGCTTTCCATTTGGTGCGAGTGCACAACTAGAGCTTCATAGCTTCTGCTACAGTTATGTTTCACTCAAAGGATGGTGAAACATTATAGAACACACCGATGATGTTGAAACAATGTTTTTTACTAGACATACGAAGGACAAGAATAACATATTCTTTAAACAAATTTGTTTTGGTTGACGCCCACTGGTATATTGGATATAAGTCTCCCATTTACATGTTCGAGGTGAATCATTATTTTCTATTTTCTGTTGGAAAACATGTTTCCCCACATGGGCAGCATGGGCACATGGGCAGCATGTTTTCTGCATAGGATAAAAGCTAGTGGAGCAATAAATCAGTTAGTGGAGCATGGGCTGATTCCTTGTATTTGTTAAATGCAGTTTTCTTGTATTTTTCCTCTCTCTTGTATGCTATAAATAGGACTGCTCTCTCTCTTGTAAAAGCTATGGAAGTCATGATATATTAAAGTCAGATTACTTCATATTCTTCCTATTTTTCCCCTTGTTCTATTACACTCTTATTGTCTCACAACATGGTATCAAAGCTTTAGGTACTGTTCCTGCCGGAGCACTGTTCCGAGTTACTGTTCACAAAAAAAAAGAAAAAAAATCTGTGAATCAAAGCAGCTTTGCATAAACCAAAATATCTTCTTGGTATCAAAGCAGCTTTGCAATTCTGTGAATCAAAGTAGCTTTGGATAAACCAAAATATCTTCTTGGTATCAAAGCAGCTTTGCAATTCTGTTAGTTTTTTGACTTGATAGTTAGTAATTTGTGACTTGAGGAAGATGTCAGAAGTTACAACACAAAGGAGTCGAGCAGTCTCAATCAAAAAGAGGTCGAGAGGGTGAGATCTCTAATTGCCAACTTTGACAAACCTTCAGGTACTTGTTCATCGGCGTATTCAGGTAAGTCTCCATCCTCTGTTGGATTAAATGTCTCGAGTACACCTTTTGCCGGCTCCTGGATCATGGATTCAGGAGCTACTGATCATATGACCTATTCACCAAATGTTTTTTCCACACACTTACTCTGCCCAAGCAGTAGAAAAATATCCACAGCTGATGGTTCTTTGACCACTGTAGCAGGTGTAGGAGATGTTAAAATAGTCCCATCATTGACTTTAAAAAATGTTCTTCATGTCCCCAGATTATCCACAAACCTTGTCTCCATACAAAAGCTTACTCAAGATTTATGTTGCATTGTAATCTTTCATCATAATCATTGTGTATTTCAGTACCAGAATTCGGGGAAGATGATTGGACATGCTAGAGAACGGGATGGGCTCTATTACCTAGAAACATCGAGCCAGTCAAATTTCACCAAGGGCAAACTACCTTCTTCTTTTGTTTCAGAAATTCATTCATCTAATGAAGAAAAAGTTTGGCTTCACCACCGCCGACTTGGGCATCCGTCATTTAGGGTCATTAAAATTCTGTTTTCGTCTTTATTTCAAGGTCTAGATGTTGAAAACTTTCATTGTGAAGTGTGTGAACTTGCCAAACACAAAAGTGTACCTTTTTCAAGTAGTGATAAAAGAAGCTCTCTTCCCTTTTACCTCATTTACAGTGATATTTGGGGTCCATCTACTATTCCTAATGTTTCTGGGGCAAGGTGGTTTGTGTCATTCATTGATGATTGTACTCGTGTCACTTGGCTTTTCTTACTTAAACATAAATTTGAGGTCAGTACTGTTCTCCCAAACTTTTGTTCCATGATTAAGAACCAATTTGGGGTTGCTATCAAAAAGTTTAGGTCCGATAATGCCAGGGATTATTTCAATCAAGTACTAACTCCTTATTTTCAAAAGGAAGGAATAGTACACGAGTCATCCTGTGTCGATACACCACAACAAAACGGAGTCGCGGAAAGAAAAAATGGTCATCTCCTTCAGTCGACCCGAGGGTTTTTATTCCAAAAAAATGTGCCTAAATCTTTTTGGGGAGGAGCAGTTCTTACAGCCACTCATCTTATAAATCGTTTGCCTTCTAGAGTTTTGGGATTCAAGAGTCCAATGGACATACTCTCAACATTTTATCCAAACATACACACTACAAATAATCGTGTCCCTAAAATATTTGGGTGCGTATCATTTGTCCATGTTCATAGTAGAAATAGGGGGAAACTAGATCCAAGGGCGTTGAAATGCATATTTGTAGGTTATTCCTCAACTCAAAAAGGGTACAAGTGTTATCACCCTCCATCGAAGAAATTCTATGTCTCGATGGATGTTACTTTCAATGAACAAACACCTTACTTCATCTCATCTTCAGGGGGATAATTCAATACTTGAAGATAAGGACGGGGATTTCTTGCTCGATGTATCGTCACTTCCTAGACCAGTTTCTAGTAATCCGAGTCATGTGTCTGAACCAATATCTGAGTCCATGCCAAATCTTGTGTCTGAACCCGTGCCGGAAATTTCAGACACTCCCAACTTTGCCCTTGAGAATGTGAAATTTGACAAAGGCAAGGTGTATCAGAGAAAGAAGACAATTGTCCCTGAATCAGTGCAAGTCCAAGAATCCAACCCAGATCCTGAGAATGAGGTAACAATTTCTAATTCTTCATTATAAGCTGAAACTGAATCCCATGTAGACAATGATGACAATAATGATCAGGACCTTCCCATTGCTATTAGGAAAGGAACTAGAGAGTGCACAAAACGACCTTTATATCCTCTTGCACACTTTCTTTCCTTTAAACATTTTTCACCATCACATAGAGCCTTCCTTGTTAACTTGAACACCATTACCATCCCTACCACCTTATCTGAGGCTTTGACCAAAGAGAAACGGAGACAAGCCATGAATATAGAAATAGAAGCATTAGAGAAGAATAAAACGTGGGAGTTAGTGAAGTTGCCTGTCGGAAAGAAACCAGTAGGGTGTAAATGGGTTTGTGCAGTGAAATATAGAGTAGGTGGGTCAATATAGAGATATAAAGCAAGGTTGGTAGCCAAGAGCTATACTCAAACCTACGGGATTGACTATCTAGAGACTTTTGCTCCGGTTGCAAAGATGAATACTGTTAGACTCCTATTGTCACTAGCAGCTAATTATGGTTGGGAGTTACAACAATTTGATGTTAAGAATGCATTTTTGCACGGAAAACTAGAAGAAATTTACATGGAGGTCCCACCGGGTTATGGTGATCATACTGTGTGTAAATTGAAGAAAGCCTTGTATGGACTTAAGCAATCACCACGGGCATGGTTTGGCAGATTTGCGAGAGTTATGATTGTCATGGGGTATAAACAAAGCCAAGGGGATCACACACTGTTCATTAAACACTCACCTTCAGGGGGAGTCACTGCACTATTAGTGTATGTTGATGATATAATAGTGACGGGGAATATGATAATGAGAGACAAATTCTAAGTCAGTGTTTGGCTAAGGAGTTTGAGATCAAAGCATTAGGAAAGCTTAAATATTTTCTTGGGATCGAGGTGGCTCACTCTAGGCAGGGCATTTTTATCTCCCAACAGAAGTATGTTACGGATCTCCTTAAAGAAACAGGCAAAACAACATGCAAACCAACAAGTACTCCAATAGACCAAAATCTTAGACTTGGAATGGCAGAGGAAGACGCTGCAATAAATAAAGAAATGTACCAGCGCCTGGTAGGAAAACTCATTTATCCGTCTCAAACACGACCAGACTTAGCATACGCAGTGAGTGTGATTAGTCAGTTCATGCATAGCCCAAAGGAAGTTCATCTGCAAGCAGCGCACCGAGTGTTACAATATCTTAAAGGGACATCGGGAAAGGGTGTTCTGTTCAAAAGGAACGGAGGCTTGGTGCTTGAGGCATATACGGATGCTGATTATGCTGGGTCAATAGTTGACAGGAGGTCAACAACAGGATATTGTACATTTCTTAGCGGTAACCTCGTGACATGGAGGAGCAAGAAACAACATGTGGTAGCACGGTCTAGTGCAGAGGCAGAATTTCGAGCAATGACTCAAGGTGTGTGTGAACTACTTCGGTTGAAGATCATCTTAGAAGACTTGAAAATCAAGTGGGATGGACCAATGAGACTTTATTGTGACAATAAGTCTGCAATTAGTATAGCTCACAACCCGGTACAACATGATCGCACGAAGCACATCGAAATTGACAGACACTTCATCAAGGAGAAACTGGAGAGTGGACTGATTTGTACCCCTTATGTGTCTACACATGGCCAACTTGCGGTTGTACTTACAAAGGGGTTAAGTAGCTCAGTATTTCAGAGTTTTGTATCCAAGCTGGGAATGGAAAACATTCATTCACCAGCTTGAGAGGGAGTGTTGGAAAACATGTTTCCCCACATGGGCAGCATGACATGTTTCCCCACATGGGCAGCATGGGCACATGGGCAGCATGGGCACATGGGCAGCATGTTTTCTGCATAGGATAAAAGCTAGTGGAGCAATAAATCAGTTAGTGGAGCATGGGCTGATTCCTTGTATTTGTTAAATGCAGTTTCCTTGTATTTTTCCTCTCTCTTGTATGCTATAAATTGTACTGCTCTCTCTCTTGTAAAGGCTATAGAAGTCATGATATTAAAGTCAGATTACTTCCTATTCTTTCCCTTACTTGTTCTATTACACTCTTATTGTCTCACAACATTTTCCCCTAGAAAACTCTGTTTGCTTAACCTTATTTTATCAAACACTTTTAGTTTGTATACAAAGGACCTCTGGATCGTGATATTTGTAATAAACTAATACTATGTAGAGTGGTCTTTTTGGAAATATATACGAATATAGTTAGTTTTTCGCCATTATGTTTTTTGTTGTTAAATTGAATCTCTTTCTATAAGTTCTTATTTGCATTATTCTCCGCCCCCATCCCCTACTATACTCCCTTAGTTCCGAATTGGCAAAACTAATGTTTACACCACTATAGTTGTCACCTTTTCTGCAATAGCCCACCAAACTTTTAAAAACTATAATTGCCCGATTGAATTACTTAAAATTGTGAATTGTACCATTCTGTTAAATTATTTTGACAGAAGTAACTTTGTGAGATAGTATTTATGTAATAGAACAAAGGAGGATGAATAACAATAATAATCTGCCTTAGTGTATTATTACTTTCATACTTACAAGAGAGGACAGTGGTCTCTATTTATAGCAGTCAAGAGAGAGCACAAATATAAGGAAACTACATTTAACAAATAAAAGGAATCAGACTTTAAAGCTCATTTCCCACTAACTAGTGCACTCCACTAATTGCTGTGTATGCTCCATTAGATGCAGCCCATGTGCCTCCATTAACTGCTGATATATGCTCCATAAGATTGCAGCCCCATGTGCCTCCACCAACTGCTGATATATGCAGCCCATGTGTCTCAAAACATGTTTTCCAACACTCCCCCTCAAGTTCGTGAATGAATGTTTTTCATTCCCAACTTGGATACAAAACTCTGAAATATTGAGCTACTTAACCCCTTAGTAAGTACATCTGCAAGTTGGCCATGTGTAGACACATAAGGGGTACAAATCAACCCACTCTCCAGTTTCTCCTTGATGAAGTGTCTGTCAATTTCGATGTGCTTCGTGCGATCATGTTGTACCGGGTTGTGAGCTATACTAATTGCAGACTTATTGTCACAATAAAGTCTCATTGGTCCATCCCACTTGATTTTCAAGTCTTTTAAGATGATCTTCAACCACAGTAGTTCACATACACCTTGAGCCATTGCTCGAAATTCTGCCTCTGCACTAGACCGTGCTACTACATGTTGTTTCTTGCTCCTCCATGTCACGAGGTTACCACCCAGAAATGTGCAATATCCTGTTGTCGACCTCCTGTCAACTATTGACCCAGCATAATCAGCATTCGTATAAGCCTCAAGCACCAAACCTCCATTTCTTTTGAACAGAACACCCTTTCCTGGTGTCCCTTTGAGATATTGTAACACTCGGTGTGCAGCTTGCAGATTAACTTCCTTTGGCTATGCATGAACTGACTAATCACACTCACTGCGTATGCTATGTCTGGTCGTGTATGAGACAGATAAATGAGTTTTACTACCGGGCGCTGATACATTTCTTTATTTATTGCAGCGTCTTCCTCTGCCATTCCAAGTTTAAGATTTTGGTCTATTGGAGTACTTGCTGGTTTACATGCTGTCTTGCCTGTTTCTTTAAGGAGATCCGTAACATACTTCTGTTGGGAGATAAAAATGCCCTGCCTAGAGTGAGCCACCTCGATCCCAAGAAAATATTTAAGCTTTCCTAATGCTTTGATCTCAAACTCCTTAGCCAAACACTGACTTAGAATTTGTCTCTCATTATCATATTCCCCGTCACTATTATATCATCAACATACACTAATAGTGCAGTGACTCCCCCTGAAGGTGAGTGTTTAATGAACAGTGTGTGATCCCCTTGGCTTTGTTTATACCCCATGACAATCATAACTCTCACAAATCTGCCAAACCATGCCCGTGGTGATTGCTTAAGTCCATACAAGGCTTTCTTCAATTTACACACAGTATGATCACCCAAGTTATTCCCATAACCTGGTGGGACCTCCATATAAATTTCTTCTTCTAGTTCTCCGTGCAAAAAAGCATTCTTGACATCAAATTGTTGTAAGTCCTAACCATAATTAGCCGCTAATGATAGTAAGATTCTAACAGTATTCATCTTTGCAACCGGAGCAAAAGTCTCTAGGTAGTCAATCCCATAGGTTTAAGTATAGCCCTTGGCTACCAACCTTGCTTTATATCTCTCTATTGACCCATCTGCTCTATATTTCACTGTATAGACCCATTTACACCCTACGGGTTTCTTTCCGACAGGTAACTTCACTAACTCCCGTGTTTTATTCTTTTCCAATGCTTCTATTTCTACATTCACGGCTTGTCTCCATTTCTCTTTGGTCAAAGCCTCAGATAAGTTGGTAGGGATGGTAATGGTGTTCAAGTTAACAAGAAAGGCTCTATGTGATGGTGAAAAATGTTTAAAGGAAAGAAAGTGTGCAAGAGGATATAAAGGTCGTTTTGTGCACTCTCTAGTTCCTTTCCTAATAGCAATGGGAAGGTCCTGGTCATTATTATTGTCTATATGGGATTCAGTTTCAACTTGTAATGAAGAAGTAGGAATTGTTACCTCGTTCTCAGGATCTGGGTTGGATGATTGGACTTGCACTGATTCAGGGACAATTGTCTTCTTCCTTGAATACACCTTGCCTTTGTCAAATTTCACATTCTCAAGGGCAGAGTTGGGAGTGTCTGAAATTTCCGGCACGGGTTCAGACACAAGATTTGGCATAGACTCAGATACTGGTTCAGACACAAGATTCGGCATACTAGAAACTAGTTTAAGAATTGACGACAAATCGAACAAGAAATCCCCGTCCTTATCTTCAAGTATTGAATTCTCCCCCTGAAGATAAGGTGAGATGAAGTAAGGTGTTTGCTCATTAAAAGTAACATCCACCGAGACAAAAAATTTCTTCGATGGAGGGTGATAACACTTGTACCCTTTTTGAGTTGAGGAATAACTTACAAATACGCATTTCAACGCCCTTGGGTCTAGTTTCCCCCTATTTCGACTATGAATATGGACAAATGACACGCTCCCGAATATCCTATGGACAAGATTATTTGTAGTGTGTATGTTTGGATAGAATGTTGAGAGTATGTCCATTGGACTCTTGAATCCTAAGACTCTAGAAGGCAAAGAACTGCTTCCCCCCAAAAAGACTTAGGCACGTTTCTTTGGAATAAGAAGGCTCGGGTCGACTGAAGGAGATGGCCATTTTTTCTTTCTGCGACTCCGTTTTGTTGTGGCGTATCGACACAGGATGACTCGTGTACTATTCCTTCCTTTTGAAAATAAGGAGTTAGTACTTGATTGAAATAATCCCTGGCATTATCTGACCTAAACCTTTTGATAGCAACCCCAAATTGGTTCTTAATCATGGAACAAAAATTTGGGAGAACAATACTGACCTCAGATTTATGTTTAAGTAAGAAAAGCCAAGTAACACGAGTACAATCATCAATGAATGACACAAACCATCTTGTCCCGGAGATATTAGGAATAGTAGATGGACCCCAAATATCACTGTGAATGAGATAAAAGGGAAGAGAGCTCCTTTTATCACTACTTGGAAAAGGTACACGTTTGTGTTTGGCAAATTCACACACTTCACAATGAAAGTTTTCAACATCTAGACCTTGAAATAAAGACGGAAACAGAATTTTAATGACTCTAAATGACGGATGTCCAGGTCGGCGATGGTGAAGCCAAACTTTTTCTTCATTGGATGAATAAAGTTCTGAAACAAACGAAGAAGGTAACTTGCCCTTGGTGATATTTGACTGGCTCGATGTTTCTAGGTAGTAGAGCCCATCCCGTTCTCTAGCATGTCCAATCATCTTCCCCGAATTCTGGTCCTGAAATACACAATAATTATGATGAAAGATCACACTGCAACATAAATCTTGAGTAAGCTTTTGTATGGAGACAAGGTTTGTGAATAATTTGGGGACATGAAGAACATTTTTTAAAGTCAAAGATGGGCCTATTTTAACATCTCCTACACCTGCTACAGTGGTCAAAGAGCCATCAGCTGTGGATATTTTTCTACTGCTTGGACTGGGTAAGTATGTGGAAAAGACATTTGGTGAGTAGGTCATATGATTAGTAGCTCCTGAATCCATGATCCAGGAGCCGGCTAAGGTTGTATTCGAGACATTTAATCCAACAGAGAATGGAGACTTACCTGAATATGCCAATGAACAAGTACCAGAAGGTTTGTCAAGATTGCCAATTAGAGATCTCACCCTCTCGACCTCTTCTTGGTTGAGACTGCTCGACTCTTTTGGAATTGCTTCATTTTGCTGTGTCGTTGTGACATGCACCTTACCATTGTACCTTAGCGGTTTTCCACGAAGTTTCCAGCACCGCTCACGAGTGTGGAGTTTCATCTTGCAAAAAGTGCACCACAAACTGTCACGATAATCAGCCTTCGATTGTTCAGGTTTTTTATCTTCAGAAAATGGTGTTTTTTTCATGTTTGCAGCTGAATAATTTCCACCACTAGCTACCATAGCTGAGCTGTCCATGCTTTGTGGTTCAAGCATAAGTCCTCTTCTACTTTCCTCACCTCGAAACGGCGCTACCACTTCATTAAAGCACGGAACCTCCTGCTTGCCAAGAATCTGGACTCTCATTTGATCAAATTCTGGATTAAGCCCAATAAGAAAATCATAGACTCTATCTTGCTCAATGAAATTCTTTAGGACAGCAGCATCTTCAGGACATTTGGTTTTAATCACCCTATAATGATCAAGTTCTTGCCACAAAGCTTTTAACTGATTTGCATATTCGGTAACTGTTTTACTGTCTTGTTTAGCAGCCATTGTTTTCACCTTCACCTCATATACTTGAGCTGCATCTCTTGCCTTCGAATATGTCTGTTGTATTGCATCCCAGATATCCTTGGCAGTAGCCAAGAACATACAAGTGTCACTAATCTCAGGAACCATTAAGTTCCATAGCCATGCCATAATCATCGAATCTTCTTCGTCCCATGCTTCAAACCTGGGATCTTCTGATTTTGGCCCCGTACCCATAAGATGACTAAACTTTCCCTTTCCTTTAAGTATGGTACGAACAAGTTGGGACCATTTGAGATAGTTTTTTCCATTCAATCTATAGGCAGCCTGGATATTTTGCAATTCTCCAGGCTGTTGGGATCGAACTACCTCCTCTGAATGTGTTGTAACTTCTGTTGTAACTTCTGACATCTTCCACAAGTCACAAATTACTGACTATCAAGTCCAATTACTAACAGAATTGCAAAGCTACTTTGATACCAAGAAGGAGTTTTGGTTTATGCAAAGTTGCTTTGAAATCTGCAGAAAATCTGCTGGAATATTTTGTTAGAATAGTCTTAGCTTTGATACCATGTGAGATAGTATTTATGTAATAGAACAAAGGAGGATGAGTAGCAACAATAATCTGCCTTAGTGTATTATTACTTTCATACTTACAAGAGAGGACAGTGGTCTCTATTTATAGCAGTCAAGAGAGAGCACAAATATAAGGAAACTACATTTAACAAATAAAAGGAATCAGACTTTAAAGCTCATTTCCCACTAATTAGTGCACTCCACTAATTGCTGTGTATGCTCCATTAGATGCAGCCCATGTGCCTCCATTAACTGCTGATATATGCTCCATTAGGTGCAGCCCCATGTGCCTCCGCCAACTGCTGATATATGCAGCCCATGTGTCTCAAAACATGTTTTCCAACAAACTTTTTTCTTACGTGGCAGCTCAAAAAAAATAAAATATGTTAACATTAATTAGGTGGGAAAAAATAATTAAAACAATTGAAAAAGGGGATTTAAAAGGGAATTTTTAATGAAAAAAATAATAATTTTCCAACTCATTTTCTTTTTTATATTTTTTCCTTGCTCTATTTTCTATTTCTTTCTCTCTCATCTCCTCTTCTGGTAGTCCGCCGCCGCCGCCACTCTGCCACCAGTTTGCCGGAAAAGCCATTAACCTTTTCACCAAAGTCACATGCCACCCATTTTAAATTGAAATAAATAAACTTTCAAAAATCTTTCCAAAGTTTTGTACTTGCTTCGAATTCCCTCAACAAAAATGAAACAATACATACAGTGAAAGTTTGATTTCATTATGTTGTTATTGCTGAAGAAATACCACAAATCCACCTACTATTTTGCCTTCATGCCCATCAAGTTAGTTGTCCAGGACCACAAACCTAGATTGAAAATTCATCTCCCATGGCTAAAATCACAAAACCTAAGTCTAGAAATAGAGGAGAAAGTAATTGTTGGCTAATAATGTAGCACATGGAGATAGTCGGTGATGCATGTCCATGGGTTTTACCTCAACAGATTTGGGATATATAATCAGAAAGCTTGCTTTGTTAAAGTTCGTGGATCTCGTCTGATAAAGACAATCTTTGGATCTGGCCTAAGAAAGAGAGAGAGAGGGGAAAGAAAGAAATAGAAAATCACTTTAACTGCCCTGTCACTATTTTATATTATTCTTTGGCCACTTCATTTTGTTATAATTTCTTCTTCTTTTTTATTTTAAATGCCAGATAAGTAACAAAATATGGCCATCCAATATATTTGACAGAACGTCTTAATTTCATATTTTTAATTAATTTAGTTGGGGAATTGCAATTTTTAAAAGTACAGTGAGCTATTGCATAAAGTGTGTCAAGTTAGTGGGATAAACGTTAGTTTTGCCGTTCCGGAATTATAAGATCACTATTGACTTTTTAAAAGTCAATTTGCGACAATTTCAAATTTAAAATTTAAATCTTATAACTAGTAGTACTTTTTAGGTAGTTTATGATATTCATAATTGTATTGACATAAACTAAATAAAATTCATGTCAATTTTGAGTTTGAAAATGTTTGAAATTGACTTTTCAAAAGTCAATATTGATCCTTATAATTTGGAACAGAGGTAGTACTAGTTTTCTATATTTTGGATGTTTTTACCTTGAATGTATTCAATTAATCCTGTTCCTCATTTTAGCAAACAACAAACCCAGAAGAAATTCAAATGCACTATTGTTCTCTAAGTGGGAATGGATGTATAAACCTAATTGTTTTCAATTAATCCCATTTCTCAATGCGAACCACTCATCCGAAAAGAAATTCATATGCACTAGTGTTTTTAAGTGTGTGATGGATGTATAAACCTCAATCGAATCCAATTAATCCTGTTTCTCATTTAAGCAAATGAGACACCCAAAACAAAGTCATATGTAAGATATAACAAATAGGAGTCAAAGTGTGTTTGTAGTAGTTGTTATTTATTTAAAATCTCCAAAGATCTCTTTGTGTGTTTTATATGATACAGATATCTCTACTTGAAATTGTGTTCTATGTGAACCATGCACTCGCTAATGTTACATATTTGGATCTGGGCAACCAGGTTGGTGCTTGCTTTAGGAGCTGAATCCAAGCTCGAAGTCGTACCGGGTGCCGCAGAATTTGCTCTACCGTTCTCAACCTTGGAGGATGCTTGTGTCAGTATTTGAGTGAAAGATAAATATCATTTTAGAGATACCTAGCATCTATGTATATTATAGTTGCCTCTTTTTTCTCTTTCTTTTTTTTTTTTTAAAAAAAAAATATTCTTGTGATGCAGAAGGTTGGCGAGAAGTTAAAAACATTGGAGCGAAAGAGCTTTGGTAAGAACAGTCCAATTCGTGTTGCTGTTGTTGGATGTGGTTACTCGGGGGTTGAATTAGCTGCCACGGTATCAGAACGACTGCAAGATAAGGGAGTCGTACAAGCAATTAATGTGGGAAATACAATCTTACCAAATGCTCCATCTGGTAACAGGGAAGTTGCCCAAAAAGTAAGAAATCTGCTTCATGAATTCTGAGATATGTTGGTTGAAACTGTTCCCTTTTGCAAATTCAGTGATGTTGTTGACACTCATTTTATGCAACATATTAAATATGTTTTTATTTTCTTTTTAAACATTGTATTCATTTGGAATTAATTGTTGATTCTTCATTCCTGTTAGTCTCTCCGCCTTTGATGTTTTGCTGATTCTATACTAAATTATATATAGCTCAATAAATGTCGTCAACAGCCTATTCCCTGCACCTACCACTTTCAAAGTAAAGAAGTTGAGAGTTTTTGTTTTTGATGGACATCTGACTGTTATAATAAGAAGATAGTCTATTGAATTTAATTGAGTTTTTTTTTTCTTCTATAATTTTGAATTAATTTGTATGTGTCACTGCAGTTCAGGATTCAATGAAGATGGTAAAAACATGTAGCACAGGTATATAGCCCCCGGGGCAGATCCACTGCTTAGACAAGTAGGTCAAATGACTACCTTAGGATTTAGTGAAGTTTATTTTTCTAGTATTAATCAGGAATTTATTCTTAAAATTATTACGTAAGAAAAATATTTACAAGTTTGCTCATCTTATAGAAAGAGATTTCTTTTTTCTTTGATAGTATTAGATTTTGACCCCCTTTTCAATTTCTAAAATAGTCTGCAAAGCGACATAGTGATAAGTGATCTAAATTTAGGAAATTGATATTTCCACAAGTGAAATTGTTAGTTCCACAAGGTACTCTCTCACATGAGGGTGGACCCCACTTACTATTCATGTGAGGAAGAGCTTGTGGAACTATCAAATTTACTTGTGGAAATATCAATTCCCTAAATTTACCCTTAATGGAAAGTGACTAAACCTGAAGTTTATTTACATATTAATGTTGTTATTTAAACTGAATTAAGGACTCCCTTTGTTCCTAATTGAGAGTCTATCTTTCCATATTCTCATATCTGGTATGGCAAAATAAGTGTCCAGTTTTTTATATTTTCATGATTGCTTAAAACAGCTCTCATTGTGGGACGAAAGGATTATTAAATAAAAAAATCAAATGAAAACCAAATGAGGGATTGCTGAAAGCTCAATAGGTTGGTCACATACACTGAGAAGGATACATAGACACAGATACATATTTAATCAACAAAACTGATATATTTAATCACATCGGGAATCAGGTTATCATGCATTCGTTCTAAAACACGAAGCCACACTGAGAACAATTTTAATTATTTTACCTTACCAGGTTCTTCTTTTGTAAAGATTATTAGGAAATGGATATACTCAAATAGAATGTGTTTATTATTATATTTATTTTTTTCTTTTTATTTTTTGTACTTTTTATATATGCGTAGGAGTGAAAAAGTTTGATATTGTTTTTCACATCAAGATCTTGTATGCCTCTGGGCCTCTAGTCTACCAAACAAAAAAGAAGTGAATAATTTTAAAACTTTAACTTGTAAGGTTCTTCTTTTGTAGAGATTTAAAGTAAATGGAAATTGTCAATTAATGTTTATATGATCTCTTTGTTTTCCTTTTTCTTTTTTTAACTTTATATATGTAGAGGTGCACTGCTGCTTTTAGTACCTTTCTGACAAAATATTTATATTATAGTACATACTTTAAAAAACATAAAGGTATACTTTTATTTGTATAGTACTAATTATACAAAAATGTTACTCATATATAATACATGCATTTTCTTGACCCCCTGAACATCAAATCTTGGCTTGGCCACTGCATGCCCAAAAAGGAGAGTTGCTTAACCTGAGTGGAAAATTGTTGAAAACTAAGAGGCAAGTCTTACATGAAACTTTTTTGATGGTATTGCTGCCCACTGACTTAAAATATTAAATTTATTTCTCATTTAATATTCTGCAAGGCTACTAAGTATAATTGAACCAAGACAGATACAATGGGTTTGAAATTTTTGGGTTTTACCTTGTTGATATATATTTTCTTACACACCTTAGTCTCTTAACCAATTTTGTCCTCTCCTCTTAAGTGGTTAGTTTTCTGCAGCAGGAAAGGCAGGCTTGTCTAAGTTGTAGAAAATTCCCCTTCATTTGTTTATTTATTAATTCATGAAATGTAAGATAATATATATTAAGATCTGGAAAATGAACTTGGAAACAACTTTGGGTGCTTAACTAGACGACTAGGAGACATTGTTGCCCTCAGCCAATAATAATAATAGTGAGAAAGGATTCTGTGAATGGAGAGAGAGAGAGAGAGAGAGTGAGAGAAAGCTGTTCTGAAGTTGACCTGTGATTGTGCTCTGGAAAATGATATGCATCTTATTCGATATTTTTTTTCCTTCTTTCAATAAAATGTTACTCATTATTATGAAGTAATTTAGTTTTGAGAAAGAAGGCATTTGTTGGGTCCCATACATACATGGTGCTGTTGCAGTATTCTACCCTGATAATCATAATACAGCAGGATTGTATTCCCTAAATGTATATCTTATGATGAGTTGTTGCTAGTAAGATGTTCTAATAAGCTCTTAGGATAATGGTGCGTGCTAGAATTGATTTCAGGATTAAGATAGTGTTGGGTAATTGGAACATTATGATGTTTCTGTCTTTTGTCTTGGCTTAAATCAGGTGCAGGACAACAGAAGTTTGCTTCCAAATAAAAGGGGTTCTGCTTCTTTCAGTTTTGCTTCCGCCTCATTTGACCCAACTATGGACACCTTATTTTTTATTCGTAAATATTTATGATTCCTAGGGCTGATTTCCACCAGGATGGCATGTAACTGTTGTTCTAAGCTGTAATATTTAAGCCACCCTCAAAGTACTGTTTGACTCTGTTCTTTATCTCATGCTGATCTTCCTGCACATGAAGGCTTCCTTTCCCTAATCAGATCTTGAAATATCTTACTTCAATAGGATAATTAAGATCACATTAGCAAGTTGTAATTATTTATTTTATTTTTGTTTCTGCCGCATAAGCTTTATTTATTTATTTTCCTTATCCTTTCCGGTGGTAAGTTTTATTCTTCTAAATGCTCAAGGTTGTCCATTTGTACCAACCAAAAAAAAAAGGGATTTCCATTTTTAAATCCTTCTAGTGTGGTGCTTGCTGTTTTGGTGATTTGTGGAGGACTTTGGCTATCTTATTTGTTGAAGGGTACTTTGTAGAAATTTCAGAAATTTGGGAATCCTAAGGATGCCGATCTCCTTTGTAGGTGTAGTTTCTTTGCAATACTTTGGGGAAGAATGTCAGGATCTTTAGAGGGTCTCTTTCTTTCTGTCTGTTAGGAGATCAATTGACTTTTCTTAATTGCCTTTGGGTTTCGGCTCTAGGTGGCTTTTGAAGGGGGTTGTAGTTTCTGGGCTACAGAGGGTGTGGAAAAATGCTGTTCTAAGACCTTTGTTCTTTTGCTCTAAACACCTTTCCCTCTTATCCTATCACATTTCCTCTCTCTCTACTATCTTCTCTTTAATTAAAATGAAATTATTAACCTCTGGTCTAAGTTTAATACCATGAATTCTGCACCTAAGGCATCTGAATAACCTAACAACATCCCTCATGTTGTTGTCACCATCTGCACGACCACGAACATATTACATTACAATCTGTATGCAACATTCATTTATGAAAATTTAAATCTCTCTCTCTCTCTCTCTCTTTTTTTTTGAAACCAGGTTCTCTTGTCTAGGAAGGTTCAACTTCTACAAGGTTATTTTGTTAGCTGTATAAGACAGGCTGGTGAATTTGGAGCTTCACGCAAGCTGACAGACGCGGAAGAAGTTGGCAACATTCCAGCCACTTATGACCCTGATAAACTAATTCTGGAGTTGCAGCCTACTGAAAAGGGCCAACAAAGACAAATTTTGGAAGCAGATTTAATTCTATGGACTGTTGGGTCTAAATCTCTACTTCCTCAACTGGAACCCTGTGAACCCTATGAACTTCCTCTTAATGGTAGGGGACAAGTAGAAACTGATGAAACCCTCCGAGTCAAGGGCCACCCACGCATATTTGCCGTTGGCGACTCTTCTGCTACAAGAGACTCTAAAGGCAAATTGCTTCCAGCCACTGCGCAGGTTCTGTATTTTTGTGATATATGCCAATTATATGGGAGTAGTGCAAATTTGTGAATATGAACTTGGACATTTTCTTGCTCCCTTCTTTTCTTATGTATAGTTCACTTTAGTTTGTATCGGCAATGACGTTCTGCTGAATTCTTCTCAGGTTGCTTTTCAGCAAGCAGATTTTGCTGGTTGGAATTTGTGGGCTGCAATTAATGACCGTCCTCTGTTGCCATTTAGGTTTGAAGCCAAACACATTTGTACTGTAAACATGTTTGAACTATCCCTCAGTATTGTTTAGTGCAGTCTGTCTTAGTTGATGTCAGTTTCTCTTTGATGCATATATTGGATTTTCCATGACTAAGTCTTGTCTATTGCCTATGGAAAATAAAAAATATCAGGGCTAATATGTCTATATCTGTAAGTTAATTATAGACATGAAAAATAACAGGGTAATATGGCTATATCTTTGATATTGTAGTTGTGGTATTTTAGTCTTAAAAATGAGTAACTTTTTTTATTGGGTTTTTTAAATGTTGTTGTATTGGATGCCTTTGGTACGGATCTAAAGAACGTGGAAGTTATTATGTTGTTGTGTCTTACCTTTTAATGAACTTAGGACCAAAGTGGCTAGGATCCCAAGTTCATCATTTGAGCCTTTAGATATTTGCTGTAAACAGTATGCAGAGAAATTTCCCGGAGTGAACCACTATGTGCTTCCCTGAGTGTTTTATTTTCTTCCCTTGTTTTAATTTCATTGTCCCCTAGGTTGTGGAACTTGAGTCTTTGCTATTTTGCTAAATTTTCAAATTTTGGCCATAATTCGAATATAGAATCTTCGGTCGTAATTCAAGTGTTATTCAGTCCTGCGCTCCTTGTAACCTGCATTATCTACTCCATAAATTTGGCATTTGGTGGTTTGATTACATTCTTTACTTCTTCTACCAACAAGCTCTAGCTCAAGTGGTGTCATACCTTTTATCGTATGAGAGTGGTTATGTTCAACCTTTAGTGAAGAATTTTTTGCTAGCCTTAGTGGAGGAATTTTGGAGCATTTGGTCTTCACTGTATTGAGGCGAAACAATTATAAAACATATCTAGGAGGTACGTGTAATGGATTCAAAACTCCACTTAAGCAATATGGGGCTAGAGGGTTTACACAGTGCACACCTGAAGGGTAGTGCTGCGGCTGCCCGTAAAAAAAAATGAAGAAAAGAATGAAAAAGAAGAAAAAGGAGAAAAGAAGACATAAAAACATGATGTTTACCCTATTTACTATTGCTTAGCTAATGTCAGGTCACGTATGTAAAGTCCCACGTCTAAACCAGAATTCGGGATAAGGTTTAATCTGCTGTTGAGTGTCCCAACTCCCAAGAGCATTAACTTGGGCTCACTATAGGCCCACCAAAAAGGGGATGACTGTTGGTACCTTTGGTAGTGGAGTTAAGCCTGTATATGTGGTGGACCAAACACAATCCACAAAAATATGGACTGGGCATTACAAGGTAAGCGTTTACAATGAGTTGGTCTTATCTAAGAGAAAGAAAAGTATTTATTTTTTTGAGATAATACTTTTCTGCCTTTTCTGGTACATATGACATGAGGGGCAAAAACCTTTTCAAAATGAGAATCCCCCGTCATATAGTTAGAGCAGGTACAATCCGTTATATGGTTATACCATTTTTTGGGACTGTATTGACTTATTAAAGTGTTTTTAAACTTTATGAATGATATGATTAGTTTGATATTATCGCCTTGATAATGCAGTTGTACATAGGATATTCCCCTGTTCGTGGTTCCTCTTGAATACTCTCACTTCTTAAACTGATTTTTTTTGTTGAAGTATTTATAGTAGTAAAACTATAATTATAAAAGAAAAGAAAATGAAATAATCCAAATAATGTCATCAATATGTACAAATTGCACCATGTCACACAAGTAGACTGTTTCACATTGTTGGTACTGGTGCTACATTTCGCATATGCAGCAAATCGAGCAATTTATTTCATATGGGAAAAAGATAAAGGATTCGGTATAGAATCTTGAGTAACTGGCCGAGCTGCTAAAGTAACTAAAGTATCTTCTGCTTAAGTAAGGAACTTAATTATTTAGCCGTGACATGATAAATTACTATTTTAATTTGTCATTCTTGATATTTTTGACATTTCTATGTAAAAGCGATGTAAATTACTGGTCACCCTATGTTTAGTATCTTTGATTTGAACTCTATTTTTCTCCTAGTTTTCCTTAAAAGATGAACTTATTGAGCCATATGAAAAACATCATGCAAAGTAATAAATGTTGAAGATTTTTACCTGCGTGCAGGTTTCAGAATTTAGGTGAGATGATGGTTCTTGGGAGGAATGATGCTGCTCTCTCACCAAGTTTCGTCGAGGGGCCTAACCATTGAAGGTCCCTATTGGGTCATGCTGGTAAAACTTAATCCCCTTTGTTTAGTTTTTTGCAGTCCTTTTTTTTCTTCATTATCAACTTTCCAATTATGGGGTGGGTGAAATGGCAGAGGCCTTGAAAAATAATCTCAAGGTTTTTGGGTTCCTATCCTCCCTCGCACTAGGGGCCAACATTACCATCCTCCATATACACACACAAAAATAAAATAAAATAAAATAAAATATGATTCTAGAATTGTTATGTTAATACATGGTTTTGGTTGCAGCAAGGAAAGTAGCATATCTGTATAGATTACCAACTGATGAGCACCGGCTTAAAGTGGGGATCAGTTGGCTCACAAAATCTGCAGTAGATTCGGTTGCATTACTGCAGGATACACTTACCAAAGTCCTTCACGGCTCTTAGCTAAGTTGGTCAGCTGTTGAAGGATAAAAGGTGACTTTAGTGATGCTACAGTATCATCACCTTTTTTTATTAAAAAAAAAAACTAAATTTCAGTTTTAAGTTGCTTCGAACGAGCAGACACTGTAACTCACAGGGAGAACATGCTTGTACCTTTGTGTGTTAATACTACTTGCGAGGTGGGAAAATGGTGGATACAGAGTGTTTGAAGTTTATGTGAAAGATTGGAATGACAGAACCAGAGTCTGTTATTCTACAGGTTAATAGGTTCTGTTTTTGAGTGAATGAGCAGCATACATCAGAAGGTATACACAATAAGAAGTATGGCTATGAGCTTGGAAATCATGACTCACACTTGCTATTTGGGCGAAATGAAATACTCCTCTGATTCAGGATGGGTTTGGGTTTTATTACAAACCACAAAGGATTTGCCTTGATCCCTCAACCAGCTGCCCGAGTAAACAAAATTAAACTGTCAATGTCGAATAGAATTTTACACAAGCTCCATAGTAGTAAACTTTCTTGAACTAAAACTCGATATATATATATATATATATATATATATATATATATATATATATATATATATATATATATATATATATATGTATACACGCACGCACACATGAGTTTTTGTTTTCTAATCAGGTCATAAGAACCTCACAAATTGGTATTGGACCTCTTATGTGATAGAAATGATTGAAATTAGAGGAGAGCATTTTAAATTGGGGTTTTCTGATTGTCAAAAGAGAAGGTTCTCTCTTAGAAGGCTGGAAATTGAAATTATTGTATTTTCTTCTCTCTCTCTCTCTCTCAAGTTGTGTAAAGAAGTTAAATATTACTCGGAATTTGCTGCCATGAATTCAATTTATGGGTTGAAGGTCAAAACCCAATCAATGTTGCCTCCAATATTTTCCCAGCATTGGATTTTTTAAATCACTAAATTTCATAATTTCATTTGGGGCTTGGCCCAAATCTCATTTGTATGTTAGTTGGGACCTGGGTTATGTAAAGGGGGCAATGAAATGAGAATTATGTTTGGTTTTTCATTTGTAAAGATCCACATTAGAATATGATTCCAGGGAAGTTGTCTAATTAGGTGCCGTTTGGATCAGGATTTGTGTAAATTACTATTTGGCATCTAGGAATGCTTTTAGCTGAATGACATTGAAGGGAATGAATCCATTCCAGTTATCTTGGAATGAATTGTAATAGAATGGCATGGAATTGATATGATAGAATGAATTAGAGTTGAATCCATAAACGTGGAATGAAAAATAGTTTTTTTGATTTAGCAAAAAAATAAAAAAAAAAATAATGCGTTTGGTTACTCCGTTGTGTCGACGGGGTTTTGAAAGATCGTTTTTTATGATGAGCCAATTTAACCAGAGTCGCCAGTTGGTATATTTGAAATGGATGTACCAACTCATCCGAGTTTCCGTTTTTTTATAAATCGCTGGCTCATATGTGACTCCGAATTAATTGGTCTGCGAACCGAGATTCATAGAGTTCGGGGGCTTGCTTAAGCGAGGGGAAGGTGTTAGGCACCCCCCGACTTCCGTGAAAACACGGTTACCGCAATCTTAATGCTTTCCTATCCTTTGATTCATGAAATGTGTGTGTGTGGGCGTGTGTGTGTGTGTGTGTGCTTATGTGAATGTTGTGGTGAGTTTTTTTTCATGAGAGATGAAACATTTGGCTTTTATGAGAAATCATGTTTTATTTTAGGAATGTTTTAGAACGTCGTTTCCGTTTGTACGAGAGAGCTCCTTTATTTATGAAAAAAGTTTGATTTTATTTGTCAAAAGCCATGAGATTTTTATTAGGTGTCATTTTGGCAAAACAAGAGTCTTTTAAACCTTCATCAAAATAGGAATCGAAATCTATACATTGCTTTCATAAAATGATGGGCAACTTCTAGGATATCTTTCACCCTACGCATCAAGATTTAATAAAAACGTTGTTTTATTTTATAAAACCATTTTTTGTGACATTTGAAAACGACCTTCTTTAGCCTTCTCGTTTAATAGGAATCGACATTCATTAACACTTCCAATTTTTTCGCTACGTGATGCTAACCCCCTAGTTTGCTTGATTTTAATGAAAAACCTTCATCGTTTAATCTTTGAAATCATTTTTTCGTGTCACAAAATCCAATCAAGCATAAACACGCGTCGGGGCTATTCATGGGCATGTAAGCCATCAAAATAACCCCAAACGCCTACAATCACAAGTTTCACTATTTCGGGGCCTTAAACCCGACCTCCGACTTGGTATCGTTTTAAGGCCCGAAGATTACATATTTACAATGACGAATGCATCTACCCGATTACATACATCCAAAAATGTCCATCATCGGATTTGGACCACGGGATCGCGTTCCTAGGCTCACATCCAAACTTGTTGCACAACCGCAAAATGGATACAACATAAATAAACAACCGTGGGATGCCTAATGCTCTAGGATATCTTATAATAACAATTGAAATACACTACGAATGACACATTACCGTAATAGCTAAAATTTGCACGAAATGGACATCATCGGGCTATTAGGGGGAATTTCATTCCGATGAAACCCTCACTAATAGTCCCTAATCCATAGTTTCACAATAACATGTAAGAAAGCTACATTCAAGATAATTCGGATGACAAAAAGCTTGGCAAAAATGGTATAACAAAATGCTAAAACAAAGGATTTTTCACCTTGCAAATAATCCCCACAATATGTATGAATTTGTGTATTGAGTAGAGTAGAAAATATGAGGTGTAATCTCACAAAATGGGTACAATTTCTCACTATTTCTCACTCTTTTCTCTCTTAATTTTTGCTGTTTTCTTGCTATTTTTTTTCTCCTTCTCCCGAACTGTTGCTGCTGCTGGATTCTTCTTCTGTTTCTGTATGCAAAATGGCCTGATAAGGCACTGCCAAGGGCAGCCGCAGATCAATCTGCGGCTGGCCCTTGGTTCTCCCCCCAGCCGTGCTCGAGTCCCGTGTCATCTCGAGTTCCGTACCTCGTCTCGATTTTCGTGTCGTACCGTTGGTTTCCGCTGAAGGGCTTGCATTCTGCAGTCCGGGAACCGCCGGGAAATGTGCCATGACATCCGGGTAAGCGCAGTGATCATTAACCGACTCCCGACATTCGCTTGTTGTCGTGTCGGCTTCGATCTCGTCCCGTAGTGGTGGCTTTGAGTGTTCGTCTTTATGTCCACCTTTTATTCTCGTGTGCTGGGTCAATTTGACGATTTTGCCCTCCTGTCAGGGTTAGTATAGGAAGTGCAAAATTTGGGTGTCTACAGCTGCCCCTCTTTATCATGTTTATGAAATGATAAATGAAATGAACATGATAAAGAAATAGACACGTGATGCATGAATGACAGTGCACAAGAATGACCGTACATACATGACGCAACACATATAGCTTATGATGCAACACAAGATGCAAAGCATGCAAAACATTCGTAAGGGTGTCAATGCCTCACGCAATCGTCTTGTCCGCGCCGAGTTTCGTATCCGGTCGCTCGTCTCGTAATCACCGGATATCGTTGCCGGTTGATTGTCTTGTCGGGGCCGGGTATCGTCGCCGGTCACCCATCTTGTAGCCACCGGGTATCGTCGCCGGTTGGTTGTCTTGTCGGGGCCGGGTATCGTCGTCGGTCACCCATCTCGTAACCCCAGGGTATCGTCGCCGGTTGGTTGTCCTGTCGGGGCCGGATATCGTCGCCGGTCACCCATCTCGTAATCGCCGGTTATCGTCGCCGGTCGATCGTCTTGTCGGGGCCGGGTTTCGTTGCCGGTCACCCATCTCATAATCGCCGGTTATCGTCGCCGGTCGATCGTCTTGTCGGGGCCGGGTTTCGTTGCCGGTCACCCATCTCGTAATCGCCGGTTATCGTCGCCGGTCGATCGTCTTGTCGGGGCCGGGTTTCGTCACCGGTCACCCATCTCGTAATCGCCGGTTATCGTCGCCGGTCGATCGTCTTGTCGGGGCCGGGTTTCGTCGCCGGTCACCCATCTCGTAATCGCCGGTTATCGTCGCCGGTCGATCGTCTTGTCGGGGCCGGGTTTCGTCGCCGATCACCCATCTCGTAATCGCCGGTTATCGTCGTCGGTTCCCAGGGGTTTGGTTGTTTGGATCTCAGCCTTTCCCAGGGTGTTAGTTGTTTAGATCTCAGCCCTTCCCAGGGTGTTAGTTGTTTGGATCTCAGCCCTTCCCAGGGTGTTAGTTGTTTGGATCTCAGCCCTTCCCAGGGTGCTCACCATCTTGTTGTGGTTTGCTTGGATGCCTTCCCAGGTTTGCTCACCACCTTGTTGTGGTTTGCTTGGATGCCTTCCCAGGTTCACTCCTTGTTTGGATACCAGCCCTTCCCAGGGTCATTGATTATCTTGGATACCAGCCCTTCCCAGGGGTCGTTGATTAGATTTGAGTGATTTTTTTTGAAATGGGATGCGTGATCGGCTTCATGTCCTGGATCTCCCACCAACATCGTCCACGTACCATGCCGCAAAAGCCATCACAGTCCGATCATTTGCGAGGTTGAAAGCGACATGCTTGTACTTTCCTGAAGATTTTCATTTTGATCGTACCTGCATGCATGAAAAAGATGTTATGCATGATCTGGCAGATATGTTATGGACAGATGCATGTGCACAACATATATTTAGATAGAAATGACCCTTGTTAAGTCAACTGATACGATTCGACAATCGTCGTTGTTTGCCAGCATTTGATTGGATCACGCCTCGTCATGAAGTGTAATTTCTAGACTTCAACCTTGGTTTGGTACTTTGCTTGTTCTTGGTCGTCTTCATTTCATCGAAGTTGAGGCAGTCTGTTTCGCTCTCTGTGATGATCGACATATATGTTGGGCTCCTTGGCCTTTTGATCATTTCTGATGGCCGATATGCTGTTGTCCCGCGTTATATCATCGTTGTATATGCTCATGCACGTGGATCATTTGGATGTCGAGGCAGTGATAGTCAGGATTGGGGAGAGGCCCAATGACGAGAAATTCTGTACAGCCTCAGCTTCCTTCCATTTCATGATTCTTAACTGCCCCTGCCTCGGCGCGTGTCGCTACCAAGAATTTCTATCGAAAACTCGCGATGTTGACCGTGCTGAGTTATCCACAGCTCTGCAAGATCCTGCATATCAGATGACTAACAAATGCCAAAACTTGAAGGCTCGGGCCGTTAGTGTTAGTTCAACACAAAGATATTATAATCTCGACAAAAGAGTAAATGCAATTAAAGCACATGAAATTGAATATCTGTTGATCGCACAATCTAGCGAGTTGTTACCCGTGAATGTACTAGATTGAAAGTTATTTTCAATCCCTCGTGAGTTGATGATTCTCTATTTAACGAGTTATAAAATCGTAAGAACACCTTCAAGCATTCATGGTCATTGTACGTGAGTAAGGTCGAATTCAAAAGAACTACCTTCCCTCGTCAAAGGTATTCTATCTCCATTCTCGACAACGTCTTTGGCAGGATTGACGTCATATGACAAATGCACTGTGCGATGCAGCATTCAGTAGGGGTTTCTCTTTCATGACTTCTTGTTTAAGGCCGAGAGTTTTTCGTATTATCCTCTCTCTTTATTAGCCCACTTCACTTGTCTCGTTTTCTTAGGCTATTCAAAGTTACCCATTTAATGAGTTTTGGACCAATGACTCCCAAACTAGACGGTTTTGGGGCATTAGGTGTACAGACACCCCTTCGGGTTTATTTACTCGAGTAACAAAGGCCACGGTTCGAGACAAGCTGGTGGTCTGCACCATTCATTCTTTGCTTGACCTTGCGCAAGATTCGTTTTCTTAGGCTTGAGTTACCCATATAGCGAGTGTTAGGCCGGTGACTCCCAAACCAGACGGCTTTAGGGCACCAGATGTAGAGACACCCCTTAGGCTTAATTACTCGAGTAGCCCATGCCACGATTCGAATCTGCTCGGGCCTCCTCTACTGTAATGCTCGTTTTCTTAGGCTCTGAGTTACCCATGTAACGAGTGTTGGGCCAGCGACTCCCAAACCAGATGGCTTTAGGGCACCAGGTGTAGAGACACCCCTCGGGCTTAATTACTTGAATAACCCATGCCACGATTCGAGACATTAGCTTGATGATCATTTATCGTCTGACTTCTTGATTTTAGCTTGATAATTATTTACTGTCTGACTACGTGTTAATCGCCATCAACGGCGTCATAGTTTTATACCCCACAACTGAAAGTTTGTGCAAATGCAAAGTGAAGGCTGTCACATGAGGTCGATTCTGTCGTAAACGTTGCTTTGAATTAAGACTTTGTACCCGATCAAAAGGTTTAATAGCCTTCTTCATCTAATCATACTCATGATCGTGCTCCACGGTTGCTTGTCAGAATTAATCCGATTCCTATCAAGCCAAATAAAATCCCCTTTCACGCGGATCATCGTATCCCGGGAAAACTATGCTTGACAATATGCCGGATGATCGTACCGTTGAAGATTGAATTGACATGAGGTAGCATTTGATGATGATGGTGCATGTTGATGGGATTGTTGCATGGGTGCCAATTTGCACGTCATCATTTCTTGGGTAGTTGACAAACGCCCCAGTGTTAAGTTCCTTTTCTTGTGATCTCCCTCGTACTGGTTGCATCGGTATCTTGCTGGGCTGACAAAAGATCCGGTCCTTTGACTTGTTGAAAGGTTTGGGGGATTTTTGATTTTTTTTAGATCACAGAGTTGTTTCACAGAGTCAGAATTAACGGGCTGGGGAACGCCTTCCCGTCCATTCCTTGTAAGATGAGGGCTCCCCCAGAGAGGATTTTTTTATCGTGACGACTCCTTTTAATTTAGAGCGAAATTCCCCATAGCTTCGTCTTGGCAGGGCGCGATCCTTTTGAGGACTAAATCGTTTATTTTGAATTTCTGGGATCGTACCCTCTTGTCGTATGCCCGGGAGATGCGTAAGGGGCTGCCCCTTGCAAATGTGCGAATTGAGGTTCGATAGGTAAACAGGGTGAGCGACAATAAATCCGGCCATCCCCGATGATTGGCGGACATTCTTCCCATGATCGTTTTTGTGTTTTATTTGCAGCCCCCACTGCCCCATTCATTTTGGGCTGGTAAATGACTGAATCAAAATGTTTGATCCTGAATTTGTCGTATATCTCCTCTTTGAGGGCATCGTTCAGATTTCTATAGTCGATGCGGCCCCTTACTTCTCCTCCAGGCTGTGGTACTGGGATTTTGTCGGAAAGCCATTCAGGGTAAATAGACACCGTGATGATTCCTGCTTTAAACCGCTTGACAATCTCGTCCTTTATTTTCAACCTCCATTCAGGCTTCAACGTTCTCAACTTTTGCTTAATTGGTCGGAACCATCCTTGATGGGCAGTCGATGTCCTATAACGTCTGTGGACAATCCCATCACGTCGCCACGGGACCAAGCGAACATATCTCCATACAGGCTCAACGACTCGGCTATATATATATATATATATATATATATATATATATATATATTTTTTGCGGTCGAATTTGCCCCTACTCCGGGTTCTTTGTGATCGTTAGGGGTTCTGATGTTTGATGGTGATGGTTTGGTCTAAGTCGGTTTTGGGTTTATCTTCGACCCATCCTTTGATCTCGTCAGGCGTATTGTCGATATCTGTCTCGTCCTGCTCAATCCCCATCAGATCGAAATCTAGCTCTATACCAAAATCGTGATCCTCCTTCAAATTTGGCCTATCGCTTGTCAGGCTAGAATGCCTCAAATCGGGGTACCTGACATAAAACAACAATGCTTGTCATATATATAAAACATTTCAGCACATGATCTTCTTTTTGGATGACAAAATGACATGAGCGTGCAAGGATTTGAAATAAAACTCAGAATTTTAAAACCCATTGATCTTCTACTGGCCGGGATTCACTGCCATACTCCTGGATTTACCCCTTCCTGGATATCACCTGCTGCACGGTCCAACTGGCCACGGTGAGGTCAAGCAATGGAGCTCATTAGGAGGTGCATGGATCGCATTGGCATGGATCTGGTATTGATGGCATTTCCTGACATGAGCATCGCAGTCAGTTTTTATGGTTAGCCAGTAGTGACCCGTTCAAAAAAAAAATGTTCTGCTCATATGGGCTCCGCACACATCGCCATGTACTTCGTTCATTTGTCTGTGGGCTTCTTCGGCTTCCAGATATCTCAGCAGTCCCGTAGCTAGGTCCCGTTTATGCCCTTTGGTGCTGTATATTCCCATGGCCTGCCGGATGACCAATTCGGAGTCTCCAACTACCATCATCCTTTTGATTCCCATTCCCAAGGCTAATCTCAGTCCTAGGATGAATCCCTCGTATTCGACCGTATTGTTAGAGTGGCAGAACTGTAATTTCATGGCTATCGGCCTCTGCCATTTGGATGGATGGAGTATGGACTTTACGGCCTCTTAGTTGGGTTGTAGGGGCAATCTCGCAAAACAAACAAGGGCCGTAGTTTAGTACTGTGCCAGTTACAAGTTGGCAGATGCATGTCAACACTGATGCATGATTATTATATTATTCCTTTTTTTTTTTGGTGGTCGAAATATGCCCCTACTCCGGGTTCTTTGTGATCGTTAGGCCACGCTTTCACTGTTCTCTAATCTTATCCTGCAAAACAAGGTCAGTGTTTGATGACAGGATAGTATTTAGAAGTTTTAGAAAACCTCGGAACGTGGTATGGATTGCCCTCCTGCAAAACCATGTCAGTATTCTCCTTATATGTGCAGGTGATGTAATCACATGATGCAAGACATATTTATTACGATGGTATGACAGTTGTATGCCATTTACATGACATTTATTTATTTGACTGAGCGATAAAAGGGCATGAAGAAGCTTCCCTTTCGTTAGGTTTATCAGAGGCTGACCTACCCTAGGGTTACTCTCGCGGGCTTTTCGGCATGAAGGTCCCCAAATCTTCGCAATCTACTCGTCTGAATCCTTTCGATTGGAGCGGATTTGGTTGGTGCGTTTCTTGAGCCATCTCCGGGGAGCAGCCCCTTTGAGTCCTGTAATAAGCAACCGACAAGTTCGCCTCAGGAGGAGGTACACTCTCAACATACATTCACATTCATCGTCCTCACCGTATGCATATGATTACTTTGAAGTAAAGCAATTCCATTCAATCATTCATTCATTGGTAAAACACATTCACACAACAACAGGTCAAAGTATCGCATGCACACACATTCATGAATTTTAAAGGATAGGACAGCATCAAGACTTTGAACGCGGCTTAAGCCCTCTAATGTCCCCAGCAGAGTCGCCAGCTGTCGACGCCTGGAGGAATCGCTCTCTTTAGTGATTGTTACCCTTTCCAATTTTAGCTTTTTCATTAGATGATTTTTGGAAAAGGTCGGCACGAGTGTCGACGGGGTTTTGAAAGATCGTTTTTTATGATAAGCCAATTTAACCAGAGTCGCCAGTTAGTATATTTGAAATGGATGTACCAACTCATCCGAGTTCCCGTTTTTTTGTAAATCGCTGGCTCATATGTGACTCCGAATTAATTGGTCTGCGAACCGAGATTCATAGAGTTCGGGGGCTTGCTTAAGCGAGGGGAAGGTGTTAGGCACCCCCCGACTTCCGTGAAAACACGGTTACCGCAATCTTGATGCTTTCCTATCCTTTGATTCATGAAATGTGTGTGTGTGGGCGTGTGTGTGTGTGTGTGTGTGTGCGCTTATGTGAATGTTGTGGTGAGTTTTTTTTAATGAGAGATGAAACATTTGGCTTTTATGAGAAATCATGTTTTATTTTAGGAATGTTTTAGAACGTCGTTTCCGTTTGTACGAGAGAGCTCCTTTATTTATGAAAAAGGTTTGATTTTATTTGTCAAAAGCCATGAGATTTTTATTAGGTGTCGTTTTGGCAAAACAAGAGTCTTTTAAACCTTCGTCAAAATAGGAATCGAAATCTATACATTGCTTTCATAAAATGATGGACAACGTCTAGGATATCTTTCACCCTACGCACCAAGATTTAATAAAAACGTTGTTTTATTTTATAAAACCATTTTTTGTGACATTTGAAAACGACCTTCTTTAGCCTTCTCGTTTAATAGGAATCGACATTCATTAACACTTCCAATTTTTTCGCTACGTGATGCTAACCCCTTAGTTTGCTTGATTTTAATGAAAAACCTTCATCGTTTAATCTTTGAAATCATTTTTTCATGTCACAAAATCCAATCAAGCATAAACACGCGTCGGGGCTATTCATGGGCATGTAAGCCATCAAAATAACCCCAAACGCCTACAATCACAAGTTTCACTATTTCGGGGCCTTAAACCCGACCTCCGACTTGGTATCGTTTTAAGGCCCGACGATTACATATTTACAATGACGAATGCATCTACCCGATTACATACATCCAAAAATGTCCATCATCGGATTTGGACCACGGGATCGCGTTCCTAGGCTCACAGCCGAACTTGTTGCACAACCGTAAAATGGATACAACATAAATAAACAACCGTGGGATGCCTAATGCTCTAGGATATCTTACAATAACAATTGAAATACACTACGAATGACACATTACCGTAATAGCTAAAATTTGCACGAAACAGACATCATCGGGCTATTAGGGGGAATTTCATTCCGATGAAACCCTCACTAATAGTCCCTAATCCATGGTTTCACAATAACATGTAAGAAAGCTACATTCAAGATAATTCGGATGACAAAAAGCTTGGCAAAAATGGTATAACAAAATGCTAAAACAAAGGATTTTTCACCTTGCAAATAATCCCCACAATATGTATGAATTTGTGTATTGAGTAGAGTAGAAAATATGAGGTGTAATCTCACAAAATGGGTACAATTTCTCACAATTTCTCACTCTTTTCTCTCTTAATGTTTGCTGTTTTCTTGCTGTTTTTTTTCTCCTTCTCCCGAACTGCTGCTGCTGCTGGATTCTTCTTCTGTTTCTGTATGCAAAATGGCCTGATAAGGCACTGCCAAGGGCAGCCGCAGATTGATCTGCGGCTGGCCCTTGGTTCTCCCCCCAGCCGTGCTCGAGTCCTGTGTGCTCGAGTCCCGTGTCGTCTCGAGTTCCGTCCTTGGCCGCGGATTGATCTGCAGCTGATTGTGCTGATTTTCTCGTTTTCCGTACCTCGTCTCGATTTTCGTGCCGTACCGTTGGTTTCCACTGAAGGGCTTGCATTCTGCAGTCCGGGAACCGCCGAGAAACGTGCCATGACATCCGGGTAAGCGCAGTGATCATTAACCGACTCCCGACATTCGCTTGTTGGCGTGTCGGCTTTGATCTCGTCCCGTAGTGGTGGCTTTGAATGTTCGTCTTTATGTCCACCTTTTATTCTCGTGTGCTGGGTCTATTTGATGATTTTTCCCTCCTGTCAGGGTTAGTATAGGAAGTGCAAAATTTGGGTGTCTACATGTTGTTCATTACAAAAGCGTAACTATGTCCCAAGGTCTACAACCTTAAACAAAATACAATACATAACTTAAAAATATCCTCTAGGGTTCAAGTTACATTAACGAATAATAAAATAAAGCAATAAAGTAGATAGAACAACTAGCCGAAGTATAAGACTTCATCTTTACTTTGCCCTTGTCTTGGCTTGAGCACTCGGGCTTAACTGCAATAGGTTCATGATATAACAAGAATGAACAACTAGTTTGCACAGCAAGTTTAAAAATGAACAAGGATAATATATATCATGAATGAAAAAGGAATAATTGTAATGGATTCACTCAATATGGATAACTGAAGCAAGATAATCAATGCTTTAAGAGTAATGAATAGTCAAATAGACCATGAACATACTTTAAGGAATCAACCGCTTGATTGACCCTTTTAGGTTACTATTTCAGAAGTTTGTACTTGAGGGGATCAGCCTCTTGTACGCCATGTGTATGCATAACATTCATTTCTGCATGTATCTTATATCAGATACTTAGAAAACTCCCCTATACGGGATTGTTCATCTCAGTCCAAGAGTCCACACCAACAACTGGTTTGGATAGCTTTTAAATTCTTTAACATGCATAGGTCTAACCGAACAAATGGTTTAGGCTTCTCTTTAAACAGTTCATGAATGACAGAACATTAAATAATGATGTAGTTTCAATGACTATAGCGAATTCAAATGCACTATATGCGAATATCAATAATATTGATGTGGAATAACTTTAAAGTAATTAAACCACTTAGCACATGCTTGAGAAATAGAACTCGAGCTTAAATCAGGAAACTTAAAATAACGTAAGAAGTTTAAGATTAGAGACTTGCAATGCGTAAGAGGTCCAAGGTTAGAAACTTGCTTGGATCGCAGCTACACTAAACTCTACTACCTTCTTCATTCAGTCAACCTACACTTGTCATAAGTATTACAGAGGTTAACCTCTATTGCATATCTTTACTGACCTCAGCTGGTTATACTAGGATGCATGCTCAGTATATTACTTACTATTACTTTGGGCGTTCCAACATTTCCCTTGTTATAATTACTGTAACAGTCTGTTTTACACTTTTGCACCACCAATTAATCACCATTATCGTTTTCATTATTCATTCTTAGTCTATTTCAGGTTTTAAGGGTGTTCAGGTGCATTCTTAACAGATCAGTCTCTATTTTAGGAGTGTATGTGAGGTATAATGCAGTACTTAACCTTTTAGGCATTCTGTAGAGACACTCTACGGTTTGGTATTAGTGCTCTACGATCAATAGAAGTCACTTTACGATCGTCTCTGGCACCCTACGATTCGACTTCAAGACTCGACAAAAGTTACTCTACGATTTCCAGAAACTACTCTACGATGATGCCTAACACTCTACGATCGTGCTTGGCACTCTACGACTTGACTCTACGATTTGCAGGAGCCATTCTTTACTTATATAGAAGTATTTTATTGTCTGAGTAATCAGCTCATTATTTGGGTCTGACTCTACGGTTAGTCATTCCACTCTACGATTCCATCAGCTGATTGGCCAGCTTACTCTACGATTAGCCAAATCACTGTACGATTTGGCCTAAGACACCCTACGAGCGACTAGTCTGTCACTCGTCAATCGACGAGTCTAGCCACCCTACGACTGAGGTTTACTGATACTTGGCCAACTTAGTTGCTCTACGACTGGGTTCACTCTACGATCCGAATTTGTGATTTTACTTTAAAAGACATTTCAGACTTATCATTCGGAAATGATGTCTTCAGGGTTGAGCCGACTTTGGACAAAAGATTGAGTCAAACTTTACATGTGGTTTACTGACTCGAGGGATTACAACAACCCCTTATTAGTTGGAATCTGATATGGACTAGCATTGGGGCCCATCACTCTACGACTGGCCTTAACACTTGTTCATTGGTTTAGAACTAACAGTTCAAGGATGTTGAGACTTAGCACAGGTACCAAGTTAGACATAGACCATTCTGGTGTTTACTAAGCTTGGTCATAACTCATACACTTCTCAGACCATGGGTTCAACTTAATTGGTTTTGGGTCTCTAATGACCTTCCCCGATCGACAAATGGTTTAAGTTGACATTTACAAGTTACGAGGTAGCGACACTCACATATTGGTTTACACAAGGTCTCAGTTTTGTTTTAGGATTCAACAAGACATTTACTTATTCTTTTCACTTTAAGTAGTTACACGTTTTTAACGACATTAGCATGTCATTTCCATAATCAGTCACCTTATGGCTCCGGAACCCACCATGATTTCCACCTAAATTCCTCCCACACTTAACATACAGTCCTAAATGATAACTGACTTATGTTTAGCTGAATTTAAAGACGAAGGTTACAGGGTTGTATACCTTCTTGAAGTCCTCTTCTTGGTGGTACGTTGCTACCGACCAAACTGCAAGTGTTTTGCTATTCTTCCTTCTGATTTCTCGAACTCTCTCTATCTCTCTATTTCAACTTAACAGATGGTAAATAATGCTCTGAGTTGAAGTTAATGGTCCTATTTATAGGGTAGTTCTCGTACGTATATTAACCAGTAGCTTGTACCAGTTTTTGTAATTGCCCGGTCTGAGCTTGTTGTGCCCAACGGTTAGAAGTGATTAGGTGAAAAGCTTGGGCTAAGTCTTTTCTCAGTCATACAAGGTAATTATTTTAGCCTTACTTGTGGCTAATATGATCACTTAGGGTGGCTATAGGCCAGCTCGACAAATCCTGGAGGTCACTATTGATATCTTAATATTTTATTAGATATCAGCACATGGTTTTGAGAGTTTGGATCCTTACACTTGGGTCAACTGGTTTGGGCTTCCTTTCCATTTGGTTGGGCTAGTGCCACATTAGGAATCATTTAAACTTGGATTATTTACCCGCCTGAAGGTCTCAGCAGTCTACTATCTTTCCTAATTGAATCCCTTAACACAAGACTCACATTAATGTAACCCTTTCTTTAATCAATCCTATATCCGGATAGCACATAAGGATGCATTTCCTTTGGGCTACAATAATTAAAGCATTGGACTACTAGCATACTTAATAATTAATTCAAGTAGTGGGCTAGTTTAAATTAATTTAATGATCTCACATTAATTATCTACAAGTCCAATACACAATTAATTGCTTGGGCTTGTTTAAATAATTTACTAGGCTAGTCGATTGAAATTTAATTATATACTTGGACTATTAAATATAAATATTCATACTACACATAGTTCTCATAAATTAATAATTATATTAATTAATTTACATAATCAATTTAACTTACTATATTCAATTTAATCGAACATTTAATTAACTAACTATCTTATCAATTTCTTGATATTAAACACCTTAGGTTAGTCCACTAATTTAAATAAATCTATTAGTGGGACTTCCTTTAAATAACTCTAGAAATTATTCACATAGACCATTAACCACACAAAGGATTAAATTTAAATCGCACAAAATTAATTAATTAGAAATTAAATTTTTTATTTAATTAATAATGAAACTTGAAAATCCTAGATCATTACATTTTCCCCTCCTTATAAGAATTTCGTCCCCAGAATTACAACATCAGGTTACTCAAAAAGATGCGGATAATTCGCCCTCATCTTTTCCTCAAGCTCCCACGTAGCTTCTTCAACTGTGTGGTTCTTCCAGAGCACTTTGACCGAATGAATGATCTTATTCCTTAACGTCTGTTCCTTCCTATCGAGTATCTGGATAGGAATTTCTCCATACGATAAATCTTTCTCTAATTGAATTGGTTCATAGGATATGACGTGCTTATAGTCAGGTTTATATGGCCGCAACACTGAAACATATAACCCGTTGTGCATGTGTTCCAGTTCAGGAGGTAAGGCTACCTCGTATGCCACTTCACCAACTCGTTTTAGAATCTCAAAAGGTCCTATGAACCTAGGGCTCAATTTCTCCTTCTTTCCAAAACGGATCTTCCTTTTCCAGGAAGATACCTTCAAAAACACAAAACTGCCCACCTAAACGTCCCGCTTCTGACGATGTAGGTCAACGTGCTTCTTCTGTCGATCCTGAGCCGCTACTAGACGATTCCTTATCAATTTAACCGTATCTGCTGTCTGCTGCACCATCTCAGGTCCCACCAGTCTTCGCTCTCCCACTTCATCCCAACACAATGGTGTTCGACACTTTTTTCCATATAACGCTTCGTACGGTGGCATGCCGATACTAGCGTGATAACTGCTGTTGTAAGCGAACTCCACTAACGGTAAGTGATCATCCCAGCTGCCTTTCAAGTCCATCACGACAGCTCTGAGCATGTCCTCCAAGGTCTGAATCGTTCGCTCACTTTGGCCATCAGTTTGAGGGTGATATGTCGTACTCAACCTCAACTGTGTCCCCATTTTGTCCTGCAAACTCCTCTAGAAATTTGACGTGAAACGCGGATCTCTATCAGACACAATAGATACTGGCATCCCATGTCGCGACACAATCTCCTTCACATAAAGCTTCGCTAATTGCTCCAGATTGTACCTGATCTTGATCGGTAGAAAATGTGCATATTTAGTCAAACGATCCACGATCACCCAGATCGCATCTAAACCCTTTTGAGTAGGTGGAAGTCCTACCAAAAAATCCATCGTGATGTGCTCCCACTTCCACTCAGGAATCTCCAGTGGTTGTAGCAGTCCACTTGGTCGTTGGTGTTCTGCCTTAACCTGTTGACATGTCAAACATCGGCTGACACATTCAGCTACCTCTCTGTTTATGTTCGGCCACCAGAAATGCTGCCGCAAGTCTTGGTACATTTTAGTACTCCCGGGATGAACAAAATACCTTGTATTGTGAGCTTCTTGTAGAATCTCCTCTCTCAATTCTGAAACCATGGGTATCTAGATCCTCCCTTCAAACCTTAGCAGCCTGGTGTTATCAACCTTATACTTCAACTCTTCACCTTCAAAAATTCGTTTCCTTAAGCTACCACATTCTTCATCATTCTCCTGAGCCTCCTTTATTTTATTTAGTAAAGTCGGACTCGCCTCCACTGCGTACAGTTTCTCATTTGAGTCCATCAGATATTTTACTTCCAATTCCAGTTTTTCGAACTCTTTTACCAACTCCTCCTGAGTTGTTAGCATCAGTAACTTCTCCCTGCCTTTCCTGCTCAAGGCATCAGCCACAACATTTGCTTTGCCCGGATGATACAAAATTTCACAATCGTAATCTTTGATCAATTCCAACCATCGCCGCTGCCTCATATTCAGCTCCTTTTGAGTGAAGATATACTTTAGACTTTTGTGGTCTATGTATATCTCACACTTCTCTCCATATAAATAGTGCCTCCATATCTTCAAGGCAAAAACCACTACTGTTAACTCCAGGTTATGAGTCGGATACCCCTTCTCGTAATCCTTCAACTGGCGTGACGCGTACGCAATGGCCTTGCCATGTTGCATCAGTACACAACCAAGCCCCTTGTGTGATGCATCGCTATACACCACAAATCCCCCTGTATCGTCTGGTAAAGACAACACAAGTGCTTTACTAAGCCTTTTCTTCACTAAGCCTTTCTGGTCAGATTGGTTAACGGCGATGCTATCTTCGAAAAATCTTGAATGAATCTCTGATAGTATCCCACTAATCCCAAGAAACTTCTGATCTCCGTCGGCATCTTCGGCTGCTCCTAGTTAATAACTGCCTCCACCTTTGCTGGATCCACCGAAACACCATCCTTGTCGATGACATGCCCCAGAAAATGCATTTTCTGTAACCAAAATTTACACTTCGAGAACTTCGCATACAACTTCTCCCTTCTCAAAGTTTCCAGTACTATTCTTAGATGTTCAGCTTGTTCCTCCTCCGTCTTCGAGTACACCAGAATGTCATCAATGAATACGACAACAAATTTGTCCAACTATTGCTTGAACACCCTGTTTATCATGTCCATGAAAGCTGTCGGCGCATTCCTCAACCCAAACGACATCACCAGAAACTCAAAATGTCTATATCGAGTTCTAAATGCTGTCTTCGAAATATCCTCGTGCCTCACTTTTAATTGGTGATAGCCAGTCCTCAAGTCGATCTTCGAAAAGTATTTCGCTCCCTTCAATTGATCAAACAAATTGTCAATTCTGGGCAACGAATACTTATTCTTAATAGTAACTTTGTTCAACTCCCGGTAGTCGATACAAAGCCTTAACGATCCATCCTTCTTCTTCACGAACAGAACTGGCGCTCCCCAAGGTGACATGCTTGGTTAAATATAACCCTTATCTAATAGCTCCTGTAGTTGAACCATCAGTTCCTTCATCTCTACCGGAGCCATTCGGTACAGTGCCTTGGATATCGGTGATGTTCCCGGTACCAAGTCGATCACAAACTCTACTTCTCTATCTGGGGGCAAACCTGGTAATTCCTCTGGAAAAACATCGGTGAATTCCCTTACCACAGGTATCTGACCCAGTTCACCCTCTACTCTTTGAGTATTAACCACATGAGCTAGATAACCCATGTAATCCTTCCTTAGCAATCTTTTCGCTTGCATCATCGTCAGACAACAAGATTGTCTCGACGATTTACTATCGTAAAATACTACCTTCGACTTATTTGGAGTCTCTAGGTGTATGCACTTCTTCTAGCAGTCAATTACAACTCCATGATTCGATAACCAATCCATCCCAAAGATTACGTCGAATTCTCCTAAACGAATCGGTATCAAATTCACGATAAGCTTAAATCCTCTCAAATCAGCACAACAATTCCTATAAATGGAATCTACAGGGATAATTTCCTTATTGGCTATTTCTACATTCATGGGGTTCTCTAATTTTTTACGGGGTAAGCCTAACCGTTTAGCAAAATCTTCCGAAACAAAAGAACATGTAGCACCTGAATCAAACAATACATATGCATTGATATTATTGATCGGAATAATACCTGACACCACGTCCTTCGATTCCCCCGCATCCTGAACGGTTATGTTGAATGTGCGTGTTGTTGGTCTGTTTGCTTGATTAGCTGGCCCTCCAATTGTCAGCTTGCTGTTGTTGCCCTTGTTGCTGCTGGCTGGATCACTTTTCCTCTTTGGGCAGTCCTTGATCTGGTGATCCGATGAGCCACATGATAAACACCTTCCTTTCTTAACTGTCGGATACTGAGGAGCGATGTGCCCTTGTTGTCCACAATTGTAGCAGACACCTTTCCCTTTCATGCACTCCCCTAAGTGATTTCTCCCGCAGTTGCTGCACTTGTTTCCTTTCTTAACCTCCCCTCCAAACTTGTTGCCTTTAGAAGATTGGCTGTCACTCCACTTTCTTTTGTTCTGGTTGATTCCTCCACTACTTCCCCCTTGTTACCGTCGTCATGACTCTTCTTCTTGTCCTGGTTGTACTTGGCTAACGCCTCATTTCCTCCCTTGACGATGATTGCCCTCTCCAATAGTGTTGAAAACGTGCCAATCCGTAGAACTGCAACCCTATTGTAAATCTATGGTTTTAGCCCCTGTTCAAACTTCCTTGCTTTCCTGGCCTTAGTGTCCACTTGGTGTGGGGAAAATCTGGCCAACTCGTTGAGCTTTTCCGCGTACTCAGTGACCGATATGTTCCCTTGCTTGAGTTCTAAGAACTTCACCTCCATATTCGATTGCATACTCTTTGGGAAGTAGTTCTCGAAGAATAATTCTTTAAACTGTCCCCACAGAATCACTCCTTCTCCAGCACGACCCTTATTTGCCTTCCACCAATAGTTTGCCTCGCCCTTCATCATGAAGGTGGCAAATCCAGTCTTTTGTTCTTCGGCCACCCGTGCGACCTTAAACACCTTTTCCATCTCCTTTACCCATGTCTGGGCTTCAATCGGGTCCGTAGTTCCTCGGAACTCCGAAGGTCCTACCAACTTAAAATCTTTGAAGCTTTCCAGGTGATGCCCTAGCTGCTCAACTACCGGCGGGGGTCTATTCTGCATTGCCTCTGCCAACATATCATTGGGTCTGGTTGGCCTAGCCCGTTGTTTACAGACTTTTCCACTCTGGGGTTTTCGGGTTGTCTTCTAGGCGGCATTGTCTGATGTAAACAACACCTTAGATTAATATTTTGTGTTTTATTGCTTAAGCAACATATTATAATTATTAAATATTTAGAAATCAGAAGCACGATTTGAACTCAAGTCAACGTATAATAATAATAATATCGCATTTATATTCATATACCACCATTTAGTACATCAAACATCACACACATGTGGAATATTTCTATTAATGTCAAAACATCTATCAATTGATACCTATCCCCTAATAAATAAAAGTGGGGATTTAAAATATCCTACCCCTCTGACCGAAAATAAAAGGCGGGGTCACTAGCACTATCCCAATTATAAACCAAAGTACCGGGATTTACATCATAGATGGGTCCCTACTATGAACAAAAGTGGGAACTAAACTGCATCTATAACATAACAAGACATCTAAACTAACACATCATTACATACCGTGATGAACATGCTCTTACTGCTCCTGTGGGAATACTCCATCCATAACTCGACGACGAACCGAGCGACTGGTCTCTCCTGCCTCCATATGAGGCCTCCTATCTCTCACTCTCGGGCTCCTGTAGGCTGCATCCAACGCCCATCCGAGAGTTTCAATCCTCACTGCACTTGCCTCCAACTCTTCCCCCAACTGATCAACTCTCCTCGCTGCTCTGACCTGGGCATTCTCAACCCGAATCTTGTCAGCAATCTCCAGCTCTGTGTGTACAGCTATATCTGTGAACTCCTCCTCCATAACTACCTGACTCGGCTCTCCTATCTCAGCCATCCTACAAATACAACAAAAGACAAACATCAGTACAACAATAAAATATATTCATTGATGAAATGAAGGTATATTTCATTGTGTAACAACTTGATTTGATGAATTCCCAAATATTCATCTCCTAAAACTCGAAGTGAGTTGACTCTTCTAAGGTTATAACCAAGGTTTCGTATCCTAATGTTTATAACCTACAACTCTGATACTAACTTGTGATGCCCCCAAACCTGGGTACACGTACCTCGAATTCAGTGCTCACGATCCATCGAATCCATTCACCTCTAAACAACATATAGTAACTAATGCGGAAATAATAAACATATGTTGTTCATTACAAAAGGGTAACTATGTCCCAAGGTCTACAACCTTAAAGAAAATACAACACATAACTTAAAAATATCCTCTAGGGTTCAAGTTACATTAACGGATAATAAAACAAAGCAATAAAGTAGATAGAACAGCTAGCCGAAGTCTAAGACTTCATCTTTCCTTTGCCCTTGTCTTGGCTTGAGCACTCGGGCTTAACTATAATAGGTTCATGATATAGCAAGAATGAGCAACTAGTTTTCCCAGCAAGTTTAAAAATGAACAAGGATAATATATATCATGAATGAAAAAGGAATATGTGACGCCCCCAAATTCTCTACAACTCCCTGTAGCAAATTTGGTGCTCACGTGAAACTATTCAACTATAAATATTCATAATATATAACTTCTATCTATCCAAGGTTCACAGTATCCCATAACAGATAATAGTTCTCGTCAGAACTTCAACTGTGTTTGGATACCCTCACTTGGATGTATAGATTTATAACCGATGAATATCTCTTTCATATCAATAGTTCCTATCTATCTGACATTCACAGTATTAATGATAAGATTGTTCCTAGAACTGAGGAGCGCATTCCGGTAAAGATGGCACCTTACCGGCGCTCATTAAGTGTAACCCCAGAGCTTACAGAACTCTCAATATCATCCAATACCCTCATTCAGATGTATAGTTCATATGGATACTGTACTAACTTAGTACAATCATTCTAAACAATTTAAAGATTAGAGTATAACGTAATTAACATAATAAAAGGTGATAATATATTACAATATTATTAAGTTAAGTTACATCATTCTCAATACTGTGTCTTTATTACAACAAAAGTCATATAAGACTTGAAATCATTCACAACAGTAAAATAAAACTAATTAACATGGCCTTTTCCCTTGTCTGTCCCTGAAGTTCCGGGATTACTGTCTAAAACTGCAAAGAAAGATGTACGCAAGAATGAGCTACAAATGCTCAACAAGTTTATTTGAAAATATAAACACAAGGTGTTTGAGTTGAAATATGTCAAAAGATGTATAACTGAGGGTTCAGTACATGAACCATGTGTTTCAATCAGTTCTATCAGTCTTCGATGACTTAGAACAGCTTGATTTCGGATATCTGGTAGGGGATCAGCCTAACCAATATCCTAGGAGTATGCATATCATCCTACCATTTATGTCGATATATAATCAACGGTCACCACCTTATCTTAAGGTTTTCCAGTTCACCTTACATCAAGGTGTTCCATTTCTCAGTATAAGATGTCGTACCAAAACAATTTGGTTTGACACAACATTTTCTGCTCGAATAAACAATATATGAATAATGATTCATTTCTTAAGTTATGCTGAACAAGAAGCAATAACTTCACAACAATTGATAGCAAGATATAGTACTTGCATAAAGATAACAAAGTTAGAAGACTTGCCTTGGTGTCCAAGATAATAAACACTAAGCTCAAACTTGTTAAAATAACCCTACACAATCATTTAGTGCATAAGCAGTTAGATTCATCGTATATATTACTTCATATGTCATTTAATAACATGACTTAACTATTTTCATAGGTGTTATAGGCTCCATAACACCCTAGCTCAAAAACTCATTTTTAAGTCCTTAAACCCGAGAGCCTCTAAGAAATTTTCAGCTTTGACGTCCTTTACGGAAACTGTCATAACTTCTTCGTTTCAAAACATTTTTGGGTGATTCTTGAGTCTAAATTCATTAGAATTTCCTCCTCTACAATATTATTTATATTACAGAAGCAGATTTTGGACTTTAAAATTTCGGAAAATGGGCAGAAAGGTCTGTGAGTCTACTTTGATCAAAATATCTTGGGTTTAACCATGTGAAACATGGTACCACTAGCATTAATTTGTTAAGATAACATGTTCTAAGACTCAATAACACTTCATAACATAAAAATACCAAAATCATAAACCTACTTATATTAGATTTATGACTTTTACTCAAGAACACACGAAGAACACGAAGAACACTTTGAAAATTTTGAACATGATAACTACTTACGATTTGATCATTTCTTCACTATAGTTGTAATGATTTAGACATTATAACTACTAGTGATCATGATATATACTACACTAGCTATAAAATGAATTTTGACATTATAACTACTAGTAAAATGTATAATTAGTTATAACTACGAATTGAAATCGAACATTATAACTACTAAGATGAGTACCTTTTGAAATTGGAAGTTTTAACTATTTATTGGCAACTATCAATACTTGAAATATATCTAGAGAGTAATTTTGCTCTTTGATTTTGTGAATTGGTGAGAAATGAAGATGGGATGGGCTTCTATTTATAGGATTTCCTAAGTTAGGACATAATAGTCTTTTCGCATTAATCCACGACATCATGATGACATCATCTTTGTGCTACTTTGAAGATGACATCGTGATGACATCATCTTTGAGCTACTTTGAAGATGACGTCATGATTACATCATGCTTGCATCTGATTGGTCGATTCAAGTTCACATGGATTATTAGTTTATTTATTCGTATCTACATCGTATTTCATGCGTATTATACCTCGTATTAATCTTATATTCTATCGTATAATATTTCGTATTATACTCGTATTTATTCTTGCATTCTTCGTTTTTAACTTCTATAATTTATCCCACAGTCGAAAAACTACGTTTTTCGTTTTCTAATTTTATTGGATATTCCATCTTTCTTCGTAATATTAACATTCGCGTATTCTTCGAAAAATCGAAAAGACACAAAGCGTTTTTGGGTGAATAGTATTTTCGACGACTATTTCTCAGAAAATGATTAGACGATCAAAAAGTAACAAAAATATTTCTTTTTGTCTTTTTCCCTATTTTGTCTTATTACCGTGAATAGTAATTTGCACGTTTTTCGAGAAAAACTTTTATTGGATAATACGTGTTTTCACATCGTATTACCGGTAAATCTTAAAACAGAATGTTATTACGACGTACACATTTCGCCAGAAAACCTAGGTTATTCCTAGGGTTTATCCCTTAGGGTTTAGGGTTTAGGTTTTAACCTTTTTCCCAATTTAGGTTTTAGCCTAAAATTAACTTCTTGATTTTAATAAGTGTTAAGGTTAACTACTTAAACCAAAACACAAAATACTACACATAACAGAAAACATATAACACATTTGAAGTTCAATACAAGCTTATTTATTCATATGGCACATAACTTAGGTTATAGTTATAACCTTTAATTGTATACAAATCTACGAATCATCATTCTTTAGGTTTTTAAAATGACAACCTTTATTAGATCTTGTCAGATCACATTTGAAATTTTTGGGATATTACAGAATAACTGTAATGGATTCACTTAATATGGATAACTGAAGCAAGATAATCAATGCTTTAAGAGTAATGAATAGTCAAATAGACCGTGAACATACTTTAAGGAATCAACCGCTTGATTGACCCTTTTAGGTTACTATTTCAGAAGTTTGTACTTGAGGGGATCAGCCTCTTGTACGCCATGTGTATGCATAACATTCATTTCTTCATGTATCTTATATCAGATACTTAGGAAACTCCCCTATACGGGATTGTTCATCTCAGTCCAAGAGTCCGCACCAACAACTGGTTTGGATTACTTTTAAATTCTTTAACATGCATAGGTCTAACTGAACAAATGGCTTAGATTTATCTTTAAACAGTTCATGAATGACAGAACATTAAATAATGATGCAGTTTCAATGACTGTATCGAATTCAAATGCACTATGTGCGAATAACAATAATATTGATGTGGAATAACTTTAAAGTAATTAAACCACTTAGCATATGCTTGAGAAATAGAACTCGAGCTTAAATCAGGAAACTTGCAATAACGTAAGAAGTTTAAGATTAGACACTTGCAATGCGTAAGAGGTCAAAGGTTAGAAACTTGACTGGATCACGGCTACACTAAACTCTACTGCCTTCTCCTTTTAGTCAACCTACACTTGTCATAAGTATTACAGAGGTTAACCTCTATTGCACATCTTTACTGACCTCAGCTGGTTATACTAGGATGCATGCTCAGTATATTACTTACTATTACTTTGGGCGTTCCACCATTTCCCTTATTATAACTACTATAACAGTCTGTTTTACACTTTTGCACCACCAATTAATCACCATTATCGTTGTCGACGCCGGGTTTTTCTCGTCTCGTTCCCTTTTCCTATTTTTGCCTTTTCGTTTTAGGTGATTTTGGGAAAAGGTCGGCATTGATGTCGACGGGGTTTTGAAAGATCGTTTTTTATGATGAGCCAATTAACCAGAGTCGCCAGTTGGTATATTTGAAATGGATGTACCAACTCATCCGAATTTTCGTTTTTTATGAATCGCTGGCTCATGTGTGACTCCGAATTAAATGGTCTGCGAATCGAGATTCATAGAGTTCGGGGGCTTGCTTAAGCGAGGGGAAGGTGTTAGGCACCCCCCGACTTCCGTGGAATACGGTTACCGCAATCTTGATGCTTTTCCTATCCTTTAATTCATGAAACGTATATGCGTGCGCGTGTGTGTGTGGGTGTGCCTAAATGAATGTTGTGGTGAGTTTGTATGAAAGAATCATTTGGATTTCTTAGGGAAAATCATGCTTTAGTTTTGAGAGTGCTTAAAAATGTCTTTTCGATCTTTACGAGAAAGCCTTGTTTATTGAGAAAGATTTGATTTTAAATTGATAAAAGCTATGAGATTTTTATGAAGTGTTTGTTTTGGTAAAACGTGAGTTTGTTAATCCTTAGCCAAAATAGGAATCGAGATTTATACGTTGCTTTCATAAATGATAGGCAATTTCTAGAATCTCTTTCGCCCTATGTATCAAGGTTTAGTAAAACGTTTATTTCTCTTGATAAAACCATTTTTTGTGACATTTGGAAACAACTTCCGTTTAGCTTCCTCGTAAAATAGGAATCGACTTTCATTAGCACTTCCAAATTTTAGCCTCGTGATGCTAATATCCTACTTTGATTAATTTTAGCAAAATCTTTATTGTTTTGTCTTTGAAATCCTTTTGTTGGGCGTTACAAATCGAACTAAATATCAAACGCGTAGGGGCTATTCATGGGCATGTAAGCCATCAAAATATCCCCTAACGCCAACAATCGCATATTTCACTACTACGGGGCCTTAAACCCGATTCTCGCTCTAGCGTCGTTTTAAGGCCCAACGATTACATGTTACAACAAAACGAGTACCTTACATCCATTACATATATCAAAACGTCCATCATCGGATTTGGACCACGGGGTCGCATTCCTAGGCTCACACCCAAGATTACTACATACCCGCAAAATGAATACTACGAAACTAAACCACACGGATTTGCCTAATACACCATGATATCCAAAAATGATAGTCTAAATAAATTACATCCAAGAAATCACCATACACAAGCTAGAAATTTCACTAATTGGATATCCTCGGGTTATTAGGAAGAATTTTGTTCCGATGGAACCCTCACTAATAATCCCTAATCCACGATTTCACAATACAATGCAAACAAGGATACATTTAAGAGGATTCGGATAATAAGAGCCTATCAAAAATGGTACAATCAAATGTCAAAACAAAAGATTTTTCACCTTGCAAATGATCCCCACAATATATAGGAATTTGTGTATTGAGTAGAGTAGAAAATATGAGATACAATCTCACAAGATTGGTACAATTCCTCACTCTTTTCACTCTTTTTCTCTCCTAATTGCCCTTATTTTGTTGCTGTTTTCTCCCTATTTCCGAGCTGCTACTGCTGGATTTTTTTTCTTCTTTTTTTTTTTGTTTCTGTATGCGAAATGGCCTGATAAGGGACTGCCCAGGGCAGCCGCAAATTGATTTGCGGCTGGCCGCAGATTGATCTGCGGCTGGCCCTTGGTTCTCCCCCCAGCCGCGCTCGAGTCCCGTGCCGTCTCGAGTTCCGTCCTTGGCCGCGGATTGATCTGCGGCTGACTGTGCTGATTTTCTCATTTTCCGCACCTCGCCTCGATTTCCGTGTCGTACCGTTGATTTCCGTTGAAGGGCTCGTACTCTGCAGTCCGGAAATCATCGGGAAACGTGCCATGCCTTCCGGGGATGTCTGTCTCGGATGGCCTTATTGTCACATCAGCTTTGATTGCCAATCCCTGCGGTAGTGTCGGGCGCTCGCCCTTGGGCCCACTCCTTCACTCCCGCACGCAGGTTCAATTGACGATTTTGCCCTCCTGTCACGGTTAGTACAAGGGAACGCAAAATTTGGGTGTCTACAGCTGCCCCTCTTTATCATGTTTATGAAATGATGAATGAAATGAACAAGATAAAGAATAGACACCCGATGCATGAATGACAACGCACATGGATGACAATACATACGTGATGCTACACATATGCCTTACGATGCAACGTATGATGCAATGGATGCAATCATATTCGTAAAAGGGTATCAACGCAATGCGGATGATCGTCTCGTAACCCCCGGTTATCGTCGCCGGTTGGTTATCTCGTCGGAGCCGGTTATCGTCGCCGGACATCCATCTTGTAATCGCCGGTTATCGTTGCCGGTCGATTGTCTCGTCGGGGCCGGTTTTCGTTGCCGGTCACCCATTTCGTAACCCCCGGTTATCGTCGCCGGTTGGTTATCTTGTCGGAGCCGGTTTTCGTCGCCGGACATCCACCTCGTAATCGCCGGTTATCGTCGCCGGTCGATTGTCTCGTCGGGGCCAGGTATCGTCGCCGGTCACCCCTTTCGTAACCCCCGGTTATCGTCGCCGGTTGGTTGTCTTGTCGGAGCCGGTTTTCGTCGCCGGACATCCACATCGTAATCACCGGTTATCGTCGCCGGTCGATTGTCTCGTCGGGGCCGGTTTTCGTTGCCGGTCACCCATCTCGTAACCCCCGGTTATCATCGCCGGTTGGTTATCTCGCCGGAGCCGGTTTTCGTCGCCAGACATCCACATCGTAATCGCCGGTTATCGTCGCCGGTCGATTGTCTCGTCGGGGCCGGGTATCGTCGCCGGTCACCCCTTTTGTAACCCCCGGTCATCGTCGCCGGTTGGTTGTCTTGTCGGAGCCAGTTTTCGTCGCCGGACATCCACATCGTAATCGCCGGTTATCGTCGCCGATCGATTGTCTCGTCGGGGCCGGTTTTCGTTGCCGGTCACCCATCTCGTAACCCCCGGTTATCGTCGCCGGTTGGTTATCTTGCCGGAGCCGGTTTTCGTCGCCGGACATCCACATCGTAATCGCCGGTTATCGTCGCCGGTCGATTGTCTCGTCGGGGCTAGTTTTCGTTGCCGGTCACCCATCTTGATAGACTCCACGGCACGCTTGCGTGAGGTGGTCGTCGCCCGGATCGTTTCTAACAAGTTGATAGGATGGATAGCTTGCAACACCTTAACCCCTCGCCTATATGTAGACGGTAATCTTGGTACAATTGCTTGCTTAGGAAATTTGCGTAGGGTGAACACCAACGACACCTCGACCCCTCGCTTATATTGAAGCGGTAACCTCGGTACAATCGACGATTGATGCGGTAGAAGACGCCACACACAACTATGATTGGTTGTATGATAAGTCAATTATGAATCTCAAAGAAGAACTAAGGAACACTTAGGAATTCTCAAAGAACCACAAGTAGAGAAACAAACTCACAATAATATTGATAATGCTGAGGAAATTGGTATGAAGTTGGTTGTACAAGCCTAGCATCACTTGGTATTTATAGGAACTCATGGTGTGCTAACCCATCACCATAAGTCAAGATCTAACAACTAATCACATCACATGCATCAGCCATCCAAAGAGTTTATCACCCCAAAAACATGTCCATGTGATGTGCTAAAAAGTCCAAATCTGACAACTAATGATCAGCACATTGCAAGCTATTTTTGCATTTGAAAACCACCAAATTTGGACTTGGGCAAAGCATGAAAGTTGTAGCCCTAGAAGTGTAGGCAAATTTAGGCTTTTGAATCACCTTATTTGGAGTTTGGAAACTCAAGTTATGGCCAAAATATGAACTGATGTCAAACTAGTCCAAAAGTGCGGAAATGCTGATTTTTTTGTGTCGGTTCGGGTATGCTTGCTTCCAATGTGTTTTTTAATGAACTTCGCGTGCTTGTAACCCGTCTCTATAACCTCTATGCTCGATCCAACCTCGATCCATAATTTATGAATCATCCCGTTAAATCCTTCTTTGAAGCGTTTAGCTCGTGTTCTCGTAATGGGTCCAAGTGGCATATGCAATGGATCCACTTGTGTTTTGTCAAGGGCTTGTGAGCTAAGGATGTCCTCATCATACCTCTCCTCTTGAAAATGATTTGTCCTCAAATCTTCACCTACGTCAAACGGGCTTAGATCAGAAACATTGAAAGTTGCACTAACATTATACTCACCGGGTAAGTCCAATTTGTAAGCATTGTTGTTAATGCGTTCAAGCACTTGAAATGGTCCATCTCCTCTTGGAAGTAATTTCGAACGCCTTTGAGCAGGAAATCTTTCCTTACGCATGTGTAGCCATACCCAATCCCCGGGTTCGAAGATTACTTGACGCCGACCCTTGTTGGCCTGTTTGGCATATTGATCCGTCCTCTTCTCAATGTTGAGTCTTGTCTTCTCATGTATCTGCTTAACAAAATCAGCTTTGTTTTTGCCATCTATGTTAGTATACTCGGAAACAGGTAATGGTGACAAATCCAAGGGTGTTAAAGGATTAAAGCCATACACAATTTTCAAAAGGTGAGAATTTAGTAGCAGAGTGAACAGACCTATTATAAGCAAACTCAACATGTGGTAGACACTCTTCCCAAAGCTTAATATTCTTTTTAATGATAGCCCTCAATAAAGCAGATAGAGTTCTATTAACTACTTCCGTTTGGCCGTCAGTTTGTGGATGACAAGTAGTTGAAAACAGCAGTTTAGTTCCTAGTTTACACCACAAAGTTTTCCAAAAATAGCTTAAGAACTTAGCATCTCTATCCGAAACAATTGTTCGGGGCATGCCATGCAAACGTACAATGTCTCTAAAGAATAAATCAGCAACATGGGATGCATCATCAGCTTTGTGGCATGGGATAAAATGTGCCATTTTTGAAAATCTATCCACGACCACAAATATAGAATCATGACCATGCTTAGATCTAGGTAAACCTAACACAAAGTCCATAGACAAATCAATCCAAGGTTCACTTGAAATAGGCAATGGTGTGTATAACCCATGGGGTTGAACACGAGATTTAGCCTGACGACATGTAATGCATCTATCACAAATTCTTTCCACATCTCGTTTCATATGGGGCCAATAGAAATGTTCTTTTATCACAGATAAGGTCTTATCAACACCAAAATGTCCCATCAAACCACCTCCATGTGACTCTCGAACCAATAACTCACGCAAAGAACATGCAGGTATACATAATCGATTCTCACGAAACAAGAATCCATCCATCTTGAAGTATTTACCTACAACATTCTTTCCACAATTTTTAAACTCTTCACAGAAATCATGGTCATTATCATATAATTCTTTGATTTGTTCAAAACCAAGTAATTTTGTGTCAAGAGTATTTAACAACACATACCTTCGCGAAAGAGCATCGGCCACGACATTTTCCTTACCTTGCTTATAGCGAATGACGTATGGAAATGTCTCGATGAACTCCATCCATCGTGCATTGTCTATTGTTCAACTTGTGTTAGCCTTTCAAATATTTCAATGATTCATGATCCGTGTGAATCACAAATTCCTTAGGCCACAGGTAATGTTGCCAAGTCTCCAATGATCGAACTAAGGCATATAACTCCTTGTCATAGGTAGGATAGTTCAAAGCTGCTCCACTCAATTTTTCACTGAAATATGCCACTGGCTTTCCTTCTTGCATCAACACAGCTCCAATGCCTAAAACCTGAAGCATCACATTCAATTTCAAAGGTTTTAGTGAAATTAGGCAATACAAGTAAAGGAGCGTTAGTTAATTTTTCTTTAATCAATTGAAACGCCTTTTCCTGTGCATCACCCCACTTAAATCCTACACTTTTTTTTGATTACTTCGGTGAGTGGTGCTGTGACTTCGCTGAAATTTCTTACAAACCGCCTATAGAAACTTGCGAGCCCATGAAAACTACGAACTTGACTGACATTCGTAGGAGTTGGCCATTCTCGGATTGCTCGTATCTTCTCATCGTCAACCTGTACTCCCTGTGCACTGACAACAAAGCCAAGAAACACAACTCGATCCGTACAAAATGTGCATTTGTCCATATTAGCATACAATTTTTCTTTTCGAAGCACATCTAGGACAGATTTTATATGCAATGCATGCTCAACTAAATCCTTGCTGTAGATCAAAATATCATCAAAGTAGACAACTACAAATTTCCCAATGAAGGGACGCAAAACATGGTTCATTAATCTCATGAACGTGCTAGGAGCATTAGTTAAACCAAAAGGTAAAACTAACCACTCATATAACCCATATTTTTTTTTAAAATCAGTTTTACATTAATCTCACTCATGCATTCTAATCTGTTGATAACAACTTTTCAAATCAATTTTATAAAACACATATGATACATGCAATTCATCTAACATATCATCCTAACCTCGGAATGGGATGTCGATATTTTACCGTGATGTTATTTACCGCTCGACAATCAATGCACATACGCCACTTCCCATCCTTTTTAGGTACTAAGATAACTGGAACCGCACATGGACTCATGCTTTCCCTCCACGAACCCCTTGTCCATTAGCTCGTCAACTTGCCTTTGCAATTCTTTTGTTTCCTCGGGATTGCTTCGGTATGCCGGACGGTTTGGGATGGTCGCGCCAGGGACGAAATCAATTTGATGCTCAATTCCTCGAATGGGTGGTAATCCCTGTGGAAGTTCCTCGGGAAATACATCTTGATAATCCTGTAGAAGAGCAGAAACAACACTAGGCAAAGAAGATCTATTAGTGTTAGTATTTAAAAGTGCCTCCTTATACCGAAGTATAATCATTGGCTTTTTAGAATCCAAAGCTCGCCTCACATCACTCCTTTTTGCAAAAATGTTTGTTTTTCTCTCTTCACCTTTTTTTTTCTCTCTCTCTTTTGTTTTTTTCTCATGATCTCTCTGTAAGTGCATTTGATCCTCATGCACCTGTTTTGGTGACATAGGACACAAGGTAACTTTTCTTTGATTGTGAACAAAAGAATACTCATTAGTAAAACCATCATGCTTTACTCGCCGATCGAACTGCCAAGGTCTCCCAAGTAGTAAGTGACCTGCCTGCATAGGAACTACAATCACATAGAATCTCATCGACATATTTCCCAATTGTAAATGGCACTGATACTTGCTTGGTAACTTTGATGTCGCCGCTGTCATTGAGCCACTGCAATCGGTATGGATGGGGATGTTTGGATGTTGTAAGTCCCAATTTCTCCACCATAGTGATGCTTGCCACATTTGTACAGCTCCCACCATCAATTACAACACAACAGATCTTACCATTTACCATGCATCTAGTATGAAATAGATTCTCTCTTTGCTCGCTGCTTTCTTCCTTTACCTGTGTACTAAGCATTCTCCGTGTAACTAACACTTCGCCATGCATAGCAACCTCTCTATCTTCCTCCAACGGTGGCATAGAGTCATTGTCACTATCTTCTTCCTCGGTCTCCAAATCCCCATTATCAAGCAATAACATAGTTCTTTGATTTGGGCATTGATTTGCAATATGTCCCCTGCCTTGACATTTAAAGCATACAATATCTCGATTACGACTAGTAGAAGGTGTATTAGTTTTACCTTGCACCACTTGATTAGCCGCTCCCTGCTTGATTTCTGGCTTTGGTTTGAAAACAGTTGGCTTTTCCTCACGCTTCACATTATTGGATTTCCATGATGAACCTGTGGTAGTGTTTATTCGCTGGCCACCTCTCCTCTTAAGTTGCTTCTCTATTTTGATAGCCATGTGCACCATGTCTTCCAATACCACATAATGTTGACGCTCCACCAAATCTGCAATATCCCAATTTAACCCTGCTGAAAATCGGGCCATGGTGGCCTCATTATCCTCGTCGATTTCAGCCCTAGACATTAACATCTCCATTTCCTTGAAGTAGTCCTCCACACTCTTATTTCCCTGTTTCAAGTTTTGTAAATTTCGAAACAGATCTCGATAATAGTGGCTTGGTACAAACCTCTTTTTCATCACAGCTTTCATTTCTGCCCAAGTCTCTATTGGACGTTCTCTGCACCTCCTTCGGCTGGTCATCAATTGATCCCACCAAGTAACGGCATAATCTGAAAATTCGGTAGCTGCAATTCTAACCTTCTTGAGATCCGAGTAGTTGTGACAATCAAATATCCACTCCATTTTCTTCTCCCACTCTAAGTATGCCTCGGGATCACTCCTGCCTTGGAATGGGGGAATTTTCATTTTGATGCTATCGAGGTTGTTGTCCTCTCGATTTTCGGCCGCCTCTATCCCTTGCAAAATGTCTTCTAGGGATAAGGCCAGTTTCTCGATCCTCTTCCTCGCTAAACCTTTCATCATAGTAATTTGTCTCCTCTAGTCTAAGCTTCCTTTTGTTGAGCTTTTCCTTTCGGACGTCCACCCGGAAGGATTTGAGTTTGTTCCCCTCGAGTGTCACTCAACTGATCGATACGATCATGTACCTGCTCCATAGCCATTCCTAACTGTCGGGAAAATTCTTTCATCATTGCCTCCATCATGAGTTTTGGGTCAAAATTTGATGTAGAAGGTTCATTTTCAATTGTCTTATCTCTTGTGTTAGACATATTTTCTGCAAAACAAAGGTTAGTAGAAAACAAGTTCCTCACCACTCCCTTACGTGTTTCGTTCACACAATGTATTACACAAATATGAAACGCTCGTGTATCACACAAATGGCTTTTACCCTCTAGTAATCTCACTACTCTTGCCCTTTTTCCGCTCGTAGTTCTCTCTAATAGGTTCTTTTTGAATTCACACACAAATATTACCTCAATTTTCCAATTACAATCCAATAAGAACTTATCAAGATACAATATAGAAAGTATGACTCTCGAAATACTAACAAGACTTCACAATCGTCAAATATAATTATTTGCAAATGAAATCCCAATAATAGCAATCAACAATAATAATTTTCTGCAATATATTTTTTTTTGTAGTTTTTTTTTTTTTTTTTTTTTTTTTGATTTTTTTTTTTTTTTTTTTTTTTTACTATGATCCAACAATAAAAGTAAAGATAAGTAACTTGATAGGAAACTTAGCTCTGATACCAAATGATAGACTCCACGGCACGCTTGCGTGAGGTGGTCGTCGCCCGGATCGTTTCTAACAAGTTGATAGGATGGATAGCTTGCAACACCTTAACCCCTCGCCTATATGTAGACGGTAATCTTGGTACAATTGCTTGCTTAGGAAATTTGCGTAGGGTGAACCACCAACGACACCTCGACCCCTCGCTTATATTGAAGCGGTAACCTCGGTACAATCGACGATTGATGCGGTAGAAGACGCCACACACAACTATGATTGGTTGTATGATAAGTCAATTATGAATCTCAAAGAAGAACTAAGGAACACTTAGGAATTCTCAAAGAACCACAAGTAGAGAAACAAACTCACAATAATATTGATAATGCTGGAAATTGGTATGAAGTTGGTTGTACAAGCCTAGCATCACTTGGTATTTATAGGAACTCATGGTGTGCTAACCCATCACCATACATAAGTCAAGATCTAACAACTAATCACATCACATGCATCAGCCATCCAAAGAGTTTATCACCCAAACAATATGTCCATGTGATGTGCTAAAAAGTCCAAAACTGACAACTAATGATCAGCACCTTGCAAGCTATTTTTGCATTTGAAAACCACCACATTTGGACTTGGGCATAGCATGAAAGTTGTAGCCCTAGAAGTGTAGGCAAATTTAGGCTTTTGAATCACCTTATTTGGAGTTTGGGAAACTCAAGTTATGGCCAAAATATGAAACTGATGTCAAACTAGTCCAAAAGTGCGGAAATGCTGATTTTTTTGTGTCGGTTCGGGTATGCTTGCTTCCAATGTGTTTATGAACTTCGCGTGCTTGTAACCCGTCTCTATAACCTCTATGCTCGATCCAACCTCGATCCATAATTTATGAATCATCCCGTTAAATCCTTCTTTGAAGCGTTTAGCTCGTGTTCTCGTAATGGGTCCAAGTGGCATATGCAATGGATCCACTTGTGTTTTGTCAAGGGCTTGTGAGCTAAGGATGTCCTCATCACATCTCGTAACCCCCGGTTATCGTCGCCGGTTGGTTATCTCGCCTGAGCCGGTTTTCGTCGCCGGACATCCACATCGTAATCGCCGGTTATCGTCGCCGGTCGATTGTCTCGTCGGGGCCGGGTATCGTCGCCGGTCACCCCTTTTGTAACCCCCGGTCATCGTCGCCGGTTGGTTGTCTTGTCGGAGCCGGTTTTCGTCGCCGGACATCCACATCGTAATCGCCGGTTATCGTCGCCGGTCGATTGTCTCGTCGGGGCCGGTTTTCGTTGCCGGTCACCCATCTCGTAATTCATTTTCACTAGACACATCAAACGGTTGCAAGGGAGCCAAGGGGACCCACCAGGGCCAGCCGCAGATGGATCTGCGGCCAGCCGCAGATTGATCTGCGGCCAGCCGCAGATAGATCTGCGGCCAAGATCGGGTTCTTAGGCGGCTCGCCACTTCCAGATCTGTCACTTTCAACTTCGTACCCCACATAGATTCCTGCGATTTTGCTCGTTTGCAAGGACCTTTTGTCGAGTTTCCCAACTTTTCTGCAAAAACTGCTCCGGTAGGATCGCTCTACGCGCTACAGGTAACACTTTGACCGTTCACTCTTCAATTTCGTCAACGTTTTACTATACATTTGGCTATTTGCATGTTTAGAGATAGAAATGTATGCTTTACAATTCTATGCTATGTATTATCATATATACATGCTATGTAGCAATTGTGTGAGTCCTATTTTATGCTCATGATGTGGTCCCACATACTGTTATTCCTTTTCTACAAGAAAATCATGCATTACTGTACTTTACATGCTGTAACAAAACATATGAATGCAATTTTGATCTGTTTGAGGCTTGGATTGATTGAAAACACGTTTGGCTTATGCCTGGGATGTCCATTTTACAAACGGAACTCTGCCGAATTTTTTTTTTTTTTTTTTTTTTACATACCATAAACATGCATCATGTTGCATTAATTATATGATGTGGGTAGGAATTTAGAATATTCGTGACATAATTCAAAAGGGAATTTACCTTCATCCTTGCCTGTTCTGTTCCAGCTATGGATCCCGATGCTCATAGTAGCTCCTCCGTGTCACGGACCTCAGGTGTTCGTCGTCGTAGGGCTGCACCTGCCCCCGTTCCTCCTCGGACCCGTCAGGCTCGCCGCTTGGCGGAGGCTGTCATTCGTCCTGATCATCCGGACGTTGAGGAGGCTGTTCCTCCGGAGGTCGCGGCAGAGGGACCATCCTCCAGCACACCGGCTCCATCTCCTCATAGTGCCCCGTCTGGCGCATCTGTGCAGATCCCCGATCTATTGGGTCGGGATCTCAGTCGTCATCCCTCGGCATCTCTCATGGCTAACGAGGTATATTCGGTTCTATTCTGATTTTATTCTCACTTTCTCAATTCTCCTTTTATCCGGACTGACCCATTGGTGATTGCCCCAGGTACCCGAGTTTACTCAGCCGAGGGGCAACTGGTTCAACATCTACTCCCTCTACACAGCTTTGCATAGTGACTACCGGGCGGTGGTGGATTCTTGGGGCTTCCGTCACTTTTTTACTATCATTCCCCGCTAGTGCCCCTGGGGTTACATGAGGGCCTTATCTGAGCGCTGGTTTCACCAGACGCAGTCTCTTCACCTTCTTGACTGCGAGGTTGTGCTGACCCCCTGGGATTGGAGATATATTACTGGCATAGAGTTTGCCGGGTCCCGCGTTCCTCTAGATCTCGACATCACTCCTGTGGAGGTCCGGGCTTTATTGGGCTTCGGTGCTGAGGATCGGGTCTTTAAGGCCCGTAGCATTCGATCCGGCGCTTTGGCTGTCGATGCTGTTGGGGGTCTGTACGCACTGCCCATTCCAGCGGATCAGGGCACCAGGGACATTCTGCTACGACGCCTGTTCCTGACCATCATGAGGGGTTGTTTTCTGGGGAACAACTCCTCCACCATTCATTTCAGCGTCGTAGGAGCGGTCAGAGACGTGGACCGCATCGGTGACTATGACTGGGGGTCATTCACCTTTGCCTATTTCCTCCATGGCATGCGTCTACGCTCGGAGGGCCAGACAGACGCTTGGCTCGGATTCTATCATTTTCTGCTGGTGAGACTTCTTTCTTTTTTCTTAATGTATTTCCCGTCAATTCATTTCTTTTCTTTCTGCGTCTGTCGGTTACTCATGCCTTTCACTGTTTCTGTTCGCAGTTCTGGGCCTACGAGCGTCTTCCATGCCTGAGGCCTGTCACTACTCTCGGCCTTGATACTTATCCCCGGGGCCGACGGTGGCATCACAGCACTCTGGAGGAGGTCCCGATATCAGGCAGCTTTGCACACTGCCGCATCCAGCTGGAGCTGATCACTGCGGTAGATGTCGTCTGGATTCCCTACCTCTCCGAGCATTTGGCTGAGGGGTTTGATGCTGGGAACCCCTCTGGCCCGGAGTTCGAGCTTTCCATCCGTCGCCTCACTTTGCAGAGTATTGGAGGATGGGTGATGTATCTGGGGGAGCGCGCATTCAGATGCGTCACAGGAGAGATCCGGATCCCGCATTCCCTTCCTTTCACTACCTCCTGGCCGCTGGATTCTCAGCCTTCAGGGATCATGCTTGCAGGGGAGGACGGCCGGATGCTTTCTACGGGTCCCAGTACGAGTGATGCTTTCCGTACTTGGTGGGTGCCCCGCACTATCGGTCCTCAGACCCGGGCCACATTCTTCCTCGGGGATATGGTCCCTGGCTCGGTGATGATGACTGACTGGGCAGCCTGCGTTCGGAGCCCTACCCATGCCGAGCAGATTGCCACTCTGACCCGTCAGGTAGACCAGTTGTCCCTATATCTTCGGGTGCTGGGCCGGACTCCAGGGGATGCTTACACTTATGATCCTGATGGTACGGGTTATGATGCGGGGCCGAGCTCATCTGATGCCACCGCGCGGCCATACATCCCCGACATGAACTTTGGGCCCTCGACTTCGGCGACCCCAGGGGACCAGTTTGAGGATCCCGCCTTCATAGATGAGATTGACTTTATCTAGATCAGGATAGGATAGGGCTTTTGTACCTGGACCTGTTTAGATTTATTTTTCATTTCATGCACTATGTACTGAACTCATTTATTTATTTATGCACAGTTCTTTATCTATGAAATTCATTTGCTTTATTATTGTCTGTACGATGCATGCTTTTTATTCATGGATAGAAAATGACCCATGCACAGTCTTTTTGATACTATATTTTTTTTTCACAGATGACGTCCTCAGATGTCGTGGTATGCTTGGATTCCATTCCTCCTACAGGGTTGGTTGGCAGCCTCCTCCGTTGGTTGGACAGTTTATCGCCGGCTGACCGGGTCATCGCAGATGGTCTTTTGGGACACTCCCGGTCCTTATTAACCTTTCAGGTGCCAGTGGGCTTTGTGGATGGTATTTTGAGATATTGGGTCCCTGCTCGTCAAGTGTTCAGGCTAGGGACAGTAGAGCTGACCCCCACCCTCGAGGAGTATGGTCGCTTCACCGGTTTGCCTTTGGATAGACCTTGTGCCAGGATCACATCTGGTCCCATGCGCCGTCAGTTCTTGACCTTTACTGGGTTGCGGAGGGCGGTTCTGCTATCGTCGATCATATCAGATCACTTGGTTCCCCTTCACTTTTTGATTGACCGATTCGGCTCACCTAACAGTTTTCGCCACTTCTCTGGGGATTTTTCTGTATCGGAGGAGCGCTGGGGCGTTTCGAGGCTAGACGTTTTGATGGCCTGTATCCTCTCAGTTCTGTACTTTCCCGCGGGACCCGATCATTTGGACATGCGGGTGGTCGCGGCCGTTAGGGCCCTTCAGGAGGATCACACCATTCTTCCCATGATATTGGCGGATACTTACATGTCAGCCTCATACTGTCAGTCCTTCCGAGGCAGAGTATTCCGAGGGAGCTCGACTTTGTTGTATGTGTGGTTCATGAGTCATCTTAGTCCCATCGGCCACCTCCGTCGCCAAGGGTTTTGCTTCAGTCATGACATAATCACGCAGTTTTCATTTCGTCCTGTGAGCTGTACTGATGCGGCCTCCTGGACAGCATTTCTGTCGGTCATCAAGGATCCCTTTCATCTCCTGGTTTATTCGGGTTATTGCTCCTTTATGAGCTTCTTGACTCATGTGCCCGACCTGGACTTCATTCCCATCGCTGGCTTGAGGGGTGTGACGACTTATCATCCCATGGCGGCGATGGGGCAGTTTGATCAGACACAGGATTTCCACCTCTTCACGGGCGCGGCCGACTACCGATTCCCTATATCATCCCAGACAGAGAGAGATCTACTGCGGGTATATGATCTTTGGCCTCGCAGGATCCTGGCCGAGTATAATGATAGTTGCCCCATCCAGACATTCGCTTATGTGCAATGGTTGCGCGGAGATTCGGATGCGGTTGGTGTGAGTCAGACTGGGACTTTTGATGACTTTGGAGTGACTTTCCCAGACGATACCATACATCACTCGATCTCAGCCGACTCTCTCCCTAGTCATGACACTGAACATAGCCGGATCCGACTGTCTTTGATGGCTATTGAATCTGAGAGGGATGCCGCCATTGCTGAGAGGGATGCTGCTATTCTAGCCAGAGATGCTGCCATAGCTGATAGAGATGTCATTGCTCTTCAGGCTAGGACAGTCATAGATGCACACTCTGGGACTATCAGCCGGGCCGCTGCCTTGTTGGACCGCATCGACATGATGGGACAGCAGATTTCAGGGGATGCTGATGCCCCAGATCTATCCACCACCCTATCCATCCTGCTTCAGTTAGTTTGCAGATTTGTAGATTGTTTTATTTCCTGCATAGACTATGTTAATTTCATCGGTTATTGAGAAGGAAATCTTGTAACAAAAGACTCATATATGTAAACAGGTATTTAAATTTAGTCATTTTCCCTCTTTGTTGTATCGTTGCCCTTCATTGGATCATCATTTTATCCGGTTGATCATGATTTTGACATTTCGCTTTCTTTCTCTTCTCAAGTCTTGATGGAGATTTGACAGATATGGCCGTACCCTTGTCGATTTCATTGGATTGAATTTCAGACTTTGGCTAACTGTTTGGTTTGATTAGGGTTATGTCAATTTGGTATGGAAAGGATTGGTTGGCTGGTTTCGGGAAAGTTTTGAGGGTTTAGGCAGGTTTATCTGGCTGTTGGGGATTGTTTCTCTTTTGTTTTAGGGAAAGGATTATTTTTTATGGATCGGACCGCGCCATGATGGCTGCCTACGTACCCCCACAAGTTGGGAGATCAGGTCCTACGTAGTTCGCTCCTCAAAGGAAAAAGGAAATTGATGATTTAAGCGTAGAATCGCTTCACTGAGTCAGAATTTAGGGGTTGTGGAAATGTCTCACCATCCATTTCTTGCAATATGAGGGCTCCTCCGGATAGCACCTTCTTAATTACAAAAGGTCCCTCCCAGTTTGGGGCAAACTTCCCCTTGGCTTCGTCTTGGCAAGGCATGACTCTCTTTAGCACCAGGTCATTCTCCTTGAATTTCCGAGGTCTTATCCTTTTGTCATATGATCGGGAGATCCTTTGTTGATATAACTGACCGTGCCAGCCAAACAGCAGCCACCCTCCTTTCATCAATTAGGGCCAACTGGTCGTATCGATCTTGCATCCAATCCTCCTCGCTTATCTGAGCATCGATCATTATTCTGAGGGATGTCATCTCAACCTCAATTGGCAGGACGGCCTCCATTCCATACACCAAAGCGTAAGGGGTTGCCCCTGTAGAAGTACGCGTTGATGTTCGATATGCCAGTAGGGTGGAGGGGTGGTAGCAGATCTGGCCATCCCCGATGATTAGCAGACATTTTTTGCCATGATCTTCTTGATGTTCTTATTGGCAGCCTCCACTGCCCCATTCATTCTGGGACGGTAAATGACAGAGTTGAGGTGCTTGATCTTAAACTGGTCGCACAATCCCTTCATGAGGGCGTTGTTCAAATTCTTAGCATTGTCGGAGACCAAAACCTCAGGTTGCCCGTATCGACAAATGACATTATTCCTGATGAACCCAACGATAAACCTCCTGAGTGACCTTGGGGAAAGAGGCTGCTTCTACCCATTTGGTGAAATAATCGATCATGACGAAGATGAATCGGTGCCCATTGCTTGCTTTGGGCTCTATTGGTCCGATCACGTCCATGTCCCCACATTGAGAATGGCCACGGGGAGGTCATACAGTGCAGTTCATTGGGGGGCGTATGGATCACATTACCGTGCGCCTGACATTGGTAACACCGTTTGACATGATCATCACAGTCAGCTTTTAAGGTCAACCAATAATGCCCTGTTCTCAAAATCTTTTTGGCCAGCATCGGTCCACTCATGTGTGGCCCACACACTCCACCATGTATTTCGTTCATAATCCTTTGGGCCTGCGTCTCATCCACGCACTGCAACAGTCCCAAACCAGCATCCCTCTTGTAGAGTGAATCCCCACTCAAGTAGAACTTCATCGCCATTTTTTGAATTCTCATCCTCTCAGTTCGACTCGCCTGGTCGGGAATGGATCTATCCCTTAGATATTCCCTTATGTTGTGATACCAAGGCTGCTTTGGCAGAACCACCTCGCCTGATAATACTGCAACATGCTCTTCGTATGCCGGGGCATTCTGTACTGCTATCTCAATCTGTGGAGCGTCCCTTCTTTTGATGATATGGATCAAGGAAGCCAAAGTTGCCAATGCATCGGCAAAATCATTCCGTCCACGGGGAATATGTCGGAAAGCGATATCTTCAAATTCTTGCATTAATTGGACAACACATCGGTGGTATGGAAGCAACCGGAGCTCTTTCGTGTTGTACACCCCGATCGCCTGTCTGATTACCAGTTCTGAATCCCCAAACACCGCCAGTCTCTTCACTCCCATATCGCGTGCAAAACGGAGTCCCAAAATACATCCCTCGTACTCAGCTGTATTATTCGAATTACTGAACTGCAATTTAGTGGCCACGGGGTATTGTTCTCCGGTGATAGAGACCAGGACTGCTCCGGCTCCTGCCCCTTCAGCATTCATGGCACCATCAAAATACAGCTTCCAGAATTGTCCCTCATCATTGCATTTCGTATCTGACACCCAAAATATATCTTCGCCCGGTAGAGGAGTTTCTAACGGTTCCACCCCTCCCGACGGCGTCTCGGCCAACTGATCTGCAATTCCTTGCCCCTTCATGGCTTTCTGAGTTACGTATACCATGTCGAACTGCTGTAAGATTAACTGCCATCTTGATAGTCGACAATTCAACATGGGCCTTTCAAAAATATATTTCAGGGGATCCATTCTCGATATCAGGTACGTAGTATGCCCATGGAGGTAATGCTGTAATCTCCCTGCAGCCCAGGCCAGAGCACAACAGGTCTTCTCGATGGGAGTGTAATTCTGTTCACATTGGCTGAATCTCTTGCTGAGGTAATAGATGGCCTGCTCTTTACCTGCCTCATTCTTTTGTCCCAGCATGCACCCCATCGCGATGGCATTGACCGATATGTACATAAACAGGGGGATCCCATCCTTTGGGGGGTACCAAGCACCGGTGCCTCAGTCAGCTGCTTTTTAATGGTCTGAAAGGCCCTCTGACATTGCTCATTCCATTCTTGGGAAGCACCCTTCCTCAACAACTTGAAAATTGGCTCGCACGTAGTTGTCAAGTGGGATATGAAACGGCTGATGAAGTTTACTCTTCCCAGGAATCCTCTTATCTCTTTCTCTGTGTGAGGTGCCGGCATATCCACAATGGCCTTAATCTTTGCCGGATCCAACTCAATGCCCCGATCACTAACCAGGAATCCCAAGAGCTTACCCGATTGTACTCCGAAAGCACACTTGGCTGGATTGAGTTTCAAATTATACTTTCTGAGCCGATCGAACAGCTTTTTGAGGTGGGTTATATGATCAGACTCTACCTTCGATTTCACAATAATGTCATCCACATAGACCTCTATCTCCTTATGCATCATGTCATGGAACAGGGCCATCATAGCTCTCTGATAGGTAGCCCCTGCGTTTGTGAGACCAAAAGCCAATCGTCTATAGCAAAACGTGCCCCAAGGGGTGATGAATGCGGTCTTTTCCCGATCTTCCTCCGCCACCATTATCTGATGGTATCCCGCGAAGCAATCCACAAAAGAGTACATTTCGTACTGGGCTGTGTTATCCACCAGGATGTGTATGAAAGGCACCGGGAAGTTTGTCCTTGAGACTGGCCTTGTTTAGATCTCTGTAGTCTACGCATACCCTCACCTTTCCCTCCAGGTTTAGCCACTGGGACTACATTGGATAGCCATTCCGGGTAAGTGGACACCATAATGATTCCGGCCCGGAATTGTTTTAATGATCTCCTCTTTTACTTTTAAGCTCCACTCAGGTTTCAACTTCCTTAGCTTCTGCTTGACAGGCCTGAAACCCTCCCTGATGGGCAACCGGTGTACCACGATGTCGGTGGACAATCCGATCATATCCTCGTGCGACCAGGCAAAGACATCCTCATATTGGCTTAGCAACTCAGCTATTTCTATTTTTTGGCTGGTGGTGAGGTCTATCCCTATCTTGAGTTCTTTTGGCTTGTCTGGGGTTCCAATATCAATGGTGATGGTTTGGTCCAAATTGGGTTTGGGTTTATCCTCGACCCATCCTTTGATCTCGTCAGGCGCATCGTCGTAATCTGTCTCGTCTTGCTCAATGCCCATCAAATCGAAATCCAGCTCAATGTCAAAATCATAATCATCATTCAAATTTGAAAGATCGTTTGTTAGGCAAGGATTACTCAATTTGGTACACCTGACATGAAACAAAATACTTGTCATATATAAATCATTTTCCACGATGATCGCATTTTCAAATAACACGAAGGAACGACATAATTATGCAGAAATAAAACAACAACAAAAATAGAACTTCTTCCTTCCCCCATCCTCTGGGGTCCACCACCCTGACGTCGGGTTTTACCCTTGTTTGGATATTATTGGCCTCACTGTCCAATTGTCGATGGTCAGGTCAGACGATATGTGCTTGATGAGAGGTGGCTTTATACCGGACACTTCCCCGATGACCACGGCCACATCGCCCGAGTCTCCCTTCATACCCTCCTTAGGAATAATCAACCCTGCCCAATCGATGATAGGCACACTTTGTTGGGCTCCTGGTGTGGCAACATTCGTCCCCTCTTCATTGCTTATTAATTGTCCGGGGATATAGCACTGGGTTTCGAACTCTTCCGCGATTTCCTGTAGGAAACTTTCCCTTTTGGCTAATTCATCATTTGTGGGGGACAAATCTTCACCCCCTGTTCTAGTCACAGGCTCGCTAGTCCCCTGCTTATTGTTGACCGGGGTCACCGGGCTGCCAATCAATCGAATCGGGCCCATGCCCTGACGGCCTCTCCATGTTATACCTCCATGATATCCCAAACCGGCCTTGCCTATCTGATGGGGCAGTTGAATGGGCTTGGTGATTCCTTGACTGCTTCTTCCTAACCCTTGTCCAGGCTGGAACTTCATCCTTATCATTTCCCTTGCAACAAAAGTAAGTTCTGGAGAGACCCTTGGCTTCATGGCTGGAGTCCCCAAGAATCTGTATTGGGGAGTGCTAATCTCTAGTGCCTGAAAACTGGCTGGTGCCGCCGACTCATCCACATTGATCACTGGTAGGCCACCCCTGGGAGGAGAATGGTCATCACATTCGGCCGAGATTGTTACCAGATTCCCATTGATGATTAGCTTGATTTGTTGATGGAGCGTAGAAGGCACTGCCCCGGCCATGTGTATCCACGGCCTCCCCAGCAGCAGGTTATAACTGGCGGTGATGTCTAGGACCTGGAAAGATATATCAAAAGTACAGGGACCTATTTCCACTGGTAATTCTATTTCCCCAATTGTATCCCTTCGGGAACCATCGAAAGCTCGCACCACCACGTGACTGGCCCGTAGGCGCTTGGGATTAATGTTCATCTTTTGCAATGTGCTGAGGGGACAAATATTCAATGCCGATCCCCCATCAATCAAAACCCCATTCATGATATACCCCGAGGAGATTACCGCAATATGTAGCGATTTCCGGTGTCCCCTTCCTTCCTTGGGTATGTCCTCATCTGCAAAGGATATCACGTCGCTCTCCATCAAATGGCCCACCAGCTGGCCGAAACCTTCCTCACTAATTTCCTTGGGCACGTATGCCTCCTCCAGAATCTTCGTCAAAGTTTTGCAATGCTGATTGGATGACAACACCAGGTCCATGACTGATGTTAAGGTTGACTCCTCATTTAAAATCTGAATCCCCCTCGTTTCCGGGTGATCCATCCTTTTTAAGAATTCTATGGCCCTGTCCTTGGAAATCTCTTCATTTTTTTTTCTTTTGGCTTTCAAGGACTCGCCCGGGAAGGTATAAGGGGTTCCCCTTTGTCGTCACAGAAGCACAACTGGCCGCTTCCTCTGGCGTTCCCCCATAATTCCAGGGTACCGTCTTTAGACTACTGATAGGGATTTGCGGTCTTGCTGCCAGAATGATGGGTTTCGGTGCCGCCAATTTGACGGGTCCCTCCGGGGTATTTCCACTTACACCCATCAATCGAATGGGCGCTCCCCGTGCATTCCCATGACTGCTTATCACGTTGGTCATTTCATCCATTTTCTGCACATAGTTCAACCTTGACGGCCCCTCGACTTCACTGTCCTCCATCATATTGACCCCCCCTCCATCATGTCTTGGTAGGGGATTTGCTTTAACATTCGGGGAGTCTGGCTGTTCCACCACAATTTCCCCACTATCAATCAGGTTTTGGATTCGATGTTTCAACGTCCAACAGTCTTGTGTATCATGGGCCAGGGGAACTGGAGTGGTATGCACATCGCTTGCTCGGGTCAAACCTTCTACCCTTTGGGTCACTCGGTGGTGCCAGACCAACTATTTTCTTTTGGGCTACTAATACCGCTAATACTCGTTCAAGTGGCTCCCCGAGCGGGGTAAATACTCGATTTTGCGAGTTGGCCTCATATCTCCTTCGTCCCTCTGCTCTTTGATCTGTGAAGTTGGGCTGCCGGGATGGCCCTACCCTCTGCACCTGTACCCGGAAGATGGCTTTCTGCCTTTTTGGACGAGCCCTGAAGGATGAGGGAAACGTCCTCCTCTTTTTTCTTTTGCACCCTTCGGGAAGTGCTGCCATAATTACCGCTTTGGATCTGTTCTGCAGCCGTTTCCAAAGCCGTGAGATCCCGAATTTTGCCGGATTTCAAACCCATGTCCACCATTTCTCCGTGTTTTAACATTTCGGCGAAAGGTCTACCAATCCCTGATATGACTCGTTCATAATACGGAGCCTCTTGAATGTCTACAAAAGTCATCACCATCTCCGATTCGCTCATCGGAGGGTTCACTTGCGCGGCCATGCCCCTCCATCGTTGCGCATATTCCCTGAAGGATTCCCTAGGCTGCTTCTTAACTTTTGTCATTTGGTACCTGTCAGGGGCCATCTGGGCCTGAAAGCTGTATTGGGTTAAGAAAGTATGGGCCAATTCCTCCCAGTTGTGGATTCGGGCGTTGTCAAGGCGGGCATACCAGATCCTCGCCTCCCCTGTTAAGCTTTTCTGGAATAGCTGCATCCTCAACCCCTCGTCCTCGGCATAAGACCCGAGTTCTCCAATGTATATTTTCAAATGCATGTAGGGGTCTCCCTTTCCATTGTATTTTTCAAACTCGGGGACTTTGAACTTTTCTGGATATCTGGTTCCGGGGAAAACACACAGATCCGAGTAATTGACCCTACCCAGGGAGCCTATGCCTCGCAGAGATTGGATGGTCTCCTCCATGTGTCTCATTTTTTTCCGAAGGTCGTCAGTGTCCCCCTCATCTGGGATTGTAATCACTGTCTTGTTAGGTATGGGAACGGCCCTTGGAATGACTGGCTCGTCCTTGAGTTGGGGTTGGTCATCCTTTCCCAGGTTTGCAATATTTTTAGGAGGATTCTGGTCACCCCCTGGTGGTGGAATATTATGTGGTCCTTGGCTTGGCGGATCCTGTCTGAGTAGGAACTGCTCTTTTAGCATCGTGGCCATTTCCATCATCTGTTTTTTGAAGTCATCAAACTCTTCCCGAGATATGGAACCATGATTAGGAAGATCAGCCATTTCAGATGTAGAACTTTGGGCTTTCTTAGACTGCGAACGGGTTTGAGGAGCAATCCTACAAAACAACGGTTCGAAGTTTAGTCCGGGGAAATGAAAGGATATGGATGCATGCAAAAGCTGTAACTTTTTGTGCTTTGGGTTTTTTAATCTTTCCCTGTAAAACAGAAAGTTAGTAGTCCTTTAATGCAATAACCAATGCTAAACATGCTTTATTATGCTCCCCCAACTATTTCCTGCAATTCACAGAGGTTAGTAATCTCTTTTGACACAGGAAAGGGATATATGAATATTGAATGAGATCATGACATTTAGACATATAAACGTAAAAAGGCATGAAGAGACTTTTCCTGCGTTGGGTTAATCTGAGGATGACCTATCCTAGGGTTACTCTCACGGGCTTTTCGGCATGAAGGTCCCCAAATCTTCGCAATCTACTCGTTTGAGCCCTTTCGATTGGAGCGGATTTGGGTGGTGCGTTTCCTGAGCCATCTCCGGGGAGCAGCCCCTTCGAGTCCAGTAATAAGCAACCGACAGGTTCGCCTCAGGAGGAGGTACTCTCTCAACATACATTCACATTCATCGTCCTCACCGTATGCAAATGATTACTTAAAAGTAAAGCAATTCTATTCAATCATTCATCTATTTGGACAAAACACACAATCACACAACAAAAAAATCAAAATATCGCATGCATACACATTTTTATGAATTTCAAAGGATAGGATAGCATCAAGAAATGAACGCGGCTTAAGCCCTCTAGTATCCCCAGCAGAGTCGCCAGCTGTCGACGCCGGGTTTTTCTCGTCTCGTTTCCTTTTCCTATTTTTTCCTTTTCGTTTTAGGTGATTTTGGGAAAAGGTCGGCATTGATGTCGACGGGGTTTTGAAAGATCATGTTTTATGATGAGCCAATTAACCAGAGTCGCCAGTTGGTATATTTGAAATGGATGTACCAACTCATCCGAATTTTCGTTTTTTATGAATCGCTGGCTCATGTGTGACTCCGAATTAAATGGTCTGCGAATCGAGATTCATAGAGTTCGGGGGCTTGCTTAAGCGAGGGGAAGGTGTTAGGCACCCCCCGACTTCCGTGGAATACGGTTACCGCAATCTTGATGCTTTTCCTATCCTTTAATTCATGAAACGTATATGCGTGCGCGTGTGTGTGTGGGTGTGCCTAAATGAATGTTGTGGTGAGTTTGTATGAAAGAATCATTTGGATTTCTTAGGGAAAATCATGCTTTAGTTTTGAGAGTGCTTAAAAATGTCTTTTCGATCTTTACGAGAAAGCCTTGTTTATTGAGAAAGATTTGATTTTAAATTGATAAAAGCTATGAGATTTTTATGAAGTGTTTGTTTTGGTAAAACGTGAGTTTGTTAAACCTTAGCCAAAATAGGAATCGAGATTTATACGTTGCTTTCACAAATGATAGGCAATTTCTAGAATCTCTTTCGCCCTATGTATCAAGGTTTAGTAAAACGTTTATTTCTCTTGATAAAACCATTTTTTGTGACATTTGGAAACAACTTCCGTTTAGCTTCCTCGTAAAATAGGAATCGACTTTCATTAGCACTTCCAAATTTTAGCCTCGTGATGCTAATATCCTACTTTGATTAATTTTAGCAAAATCTTTATTGTTTTGTCTTTGAAATCCTTTTGTTGGGCGTTACAAATCGAACTAAATATCAAACGCGTAGGGGCTATTCATGGGCATGTAAGCCATCAAAATATCCCCTAACGCCAACAATCGCATATTTCACTACTACGGGGCCTTAAACCCGATTCTCGCTCTAGCGTCGTTTTAAGGCCCAACGATTACATGTTACAACAAAACGAGTACCTCACATCCATTACATATATCAAAACGTCCATCATCGGATTTGGACCACGGGGTCGCATTCCTAGGCTCACACCCAAGATTACTACATACCCGCAAAATGAATACTACGAAACTAAACAACACGGATTTGCCTAATACACCATGATATCCAAAAATGATAATCTAACTAAATCACATCCAAGAAATCACCATACACAAGCTAGAAATTTCACTAATTGGATATCCTCGGGTTATTAGGAAGAATTTTGTTCCGATGGAACCCTCACTAATAATCCCTAATCCACGATTTCACAATACAATGCAAACAAGGATACATTTAAGAGGATTCGGATAATAAGAGCCTATCAAAAATGGTACAATCAAATGTCAAAACAAAAGATTTTTCACCTTGCAAATGATCCCCACAATATGTAGGAATTTGTGTATTGAGTAGAGTAGAAAATATGAGATACAATCTCACAAGATTAGTACAATTCCTCACTCTTTTCACTCTTTTTCTCTCCTAATTGCCCTTATTTTGTTGCTGTTTTCTCCCTATTTCCGAGCTGCTACTGCTGGATTTTTTTTCTTCTTTTTTTTTTGTTTCTGTATGCGAAATGGCCTGATAAGGGACTGCCCAGGGCAGCCGCAGATTGATCTGCGGCTGGCCCTTGGTTCTCCCCCCAGCCGCGCTCGAGTCCCGTGCCGTCTCGAGTTCCGTCCTTGGCCGCGGATTGATCTGCGGCTGACTGTGCTGATTTTCTCATTTTCCGCACCTCGCCTCGATTTCCGTGTCGTACCGTTGATTTCCGTTGAAGGGCTCGTACTCTGCAGTCCGGAAATCGTCGGGAAACGTGCCATGCCTTCCGGGGATGTCTGTCTCGGATGGCCTTATTGTCACATCAGCTTTGATTGCCAATCCCTGCGGTAGTGTCGGGCGCTCGCCCTTGGGCCCACTCCTTCACTCCCGCACGCCAGTTCAATTGACGATTTTGCCCTCCTGTCACGGTTAGTACAAGGGAACGCAAAATTTGGGTGTCTACAATCGTTTTCATTATTCATTCTTAGTCTATTTCAGGTTTTAAGGGTGTTCAGGTGCATTCTTAACAGATCAGTCTCTATTTTAGGAGTGTATGTGAGGTATAATGCAGTACTTAACCTTTTAGGCATTCTGTAGAGACACTCTACGGTTTGGTATTAGTGCTCTACGATCAATAGAAGTCACTTTACGATCGTCTCTGGCACCCTACGATTCGACTTCAAGACTCGACAAAAGTTACTCTACGATTTCCAGAAACTACTCTACGATGATGCCTAACACTCTACGATCGTGCTTGGCACTCTACGACTTGACTCTACGATTTACAGGAGCCATTCTTTACTTATATAGAAGTATTTTATGGTCTGAGTAATCAGTTCATTATTTGGGTCTGACTCTACGGTTAGTCATTCCACTCTACGATTCCATCAGCTGATTGGTCAGCTTACTCTACGATTAGCCAAATCACTACGGTTTGGCCTAAGACACCCTACGAGCGACTAGTCTGTCACTCATCAATCAACGAGTCTAGCCACCCTACGACTGAGGTTTACTGATACTTGGCCAACTTAGTTGCTCTACGACTAGGTTCACTCTACGATCCGAATTTGTGATTTTACTTTAAAAGACATGTCAGACTTATCATTCGGAAATGATGTCTTTGGGGTTGAGCCGACTTTGGACAAAAGATTGAGTCAAACTTTACATGTGGTTTATTGACTCGAGGGATTACAACAGCCCCTTATCAGTTGGAATCTGATATGGACTAGCATTGGGGCCCTTCACTCTATGATTGGCCTTAACACTTGTTCATTAGTTTAGAACTAACAGTTCAAGGATGTTGAGACTTAGCACAGGTACCATGTCAGACATAGACCATTATGGTGTTTACTATGCTTGGCCATAACTCATACACTTCTCAGACCATGAGTTCAACTTAATTAGTTTTGGGTCTCTAATGACCTTCCCAGATTGACAAATGGTTTAAGTTACGAGGTAGCGACACTCATATATTAGTTTACACAAGGTCTCAGTTTTATTTTAGGATTCCTCCAACGAGACATTTACTTATTCTTTTCACTTTAAGTAGTTACACGTTTTTAACGACATTAGCATGTCATTTCCATAATCAGTCACCTTATGGCTCCGGAACCCACCATGATTTCCACTTAAATTCCTCCCACACTTAACATATAGTCCTAAATGATAACTGACTTATGCTTAGATGAATTTAAAGACGAATGTTACAGGGTCATGTACCTTCCTAAAGTCCTCTTCTTGGTGGTACGTTGCTACCGACCGAACTGCAAGTGTTTTGCTATTCTTCCTTCTGATTTCTCGAACTCTCTCTATCTCTCTATTTCAACTTAACAGATGGTAAATAATGCTCTGAGTTGAAGTGAATGGTCCCATTTATAGGGGAGTTCTCGTACGTATATTAACCAGTAGCTTGTACAGTTTTTGTAACTACCCAGTCTGAGTTTGTTGTGCCCAACGGTTAGAAGTGGTTAGGTGAAAAGCTTGTGCTAAGTCTTTTCTTAGTCATATAAGGTAATTATTTTAGCCTTACTTGTGGCTAATATGATCACTTAGGGTGGCTATAGGCTAGCTCGGCAAATCTTGGAGGTCACTATTGATATCTTAATATTTTATTAGATATCATCACATGGTTTTAAGAGTTTGGATCCTTACACTTGGGTCAACCGGTTTGGGCTTCCTTTCCATTTGGTTGGGCTAGTGCCACATTGGGCATCATTTAAACTTGGATTATTTACCCGCCTGAAGGTCTCAGCAGTCTACTATCTTTCCTAATTGAATCCTTTAACACAAGACTCACCTTAATGTAACCCTTTCTTTAATCAATCCCATATCCGGATAGCACATAGGGATGCATTTCCTTTGGGCTACAATAATTAAAACATTGGATTACTAGCATACTTGATAATTAATTCAAGCAGTGGACTAGTTTAAATTAATTTAATGATCTTACATTAATTATCTACAAGTCCAATACACAATTAATTGTTTGGGCTTGTTTAAATAATTTACTAGGCTAGTCCATTGAAATTCAATTACATACTTGGACTATTAAATATAAATATTCATACTACACATAGTTCTCATAAATTAATAATTATATTAATTAATTTACATAATCAATTTAACTTACTATATTCAATTTAATTGAACATTTAATTAACTAACTATCTTATCAATTTCTTGATATTAAACACCTTAGGTTAATCCACTAATTTAAATAAATCTATTAGTGAGACTTCTTTTAAATAGCTCTAGAAATATTTCACATAGACCATTAACCACACAAAGGTTTAAATATAAATCGCACAAAATTAATTCATTAGAAATTAAATTCTTTATTTAATTAATAATGAAACTTGAAAATCCTCGATCATTACACTCAAGATCCTTAACATGTGTGTGTGTGTGTGAACTAACTGGTCAAGCTAATCATACATTAGACAAGATCATATAACCAAACACTTAATAAAAGAAAATTATTATCAACTCCGGAATCCTACTTACAACATTAATTGCAGCAACGACAAACCTTATAAAAAAAAATCAAGGGAAACAAATGATTTTCTCCATCAATTCTTCTTCCCAAATATATATATTTTTTCAACTTTCTTTTCAATCTTGACTTGTGTAGCGTGTAATTTTCTTAGGCTTTTTAGAGTTACCCATGTAACAAGTGTTTTACCAATGACTCCCAAACCAGTTGGCTTTAGAGCACTAGGTGTAAAGACATCCCTAAGGATCTATTTACTCGAGTAACAAAGGCCACAAAATTAGACTACCTAAGCTAATATTTTTTCTTTCTTTGGTGATTGCATTTATGCCCCCTCTCACATTCAATTGAACGAGCGTGTTTTACGCTTCATCTCGTTCCTGTATTTATAGGGGAGTATATTTTTATGCTCATTCTTAACCCACCACACAATGTAATATTTCAAGGAAGGTGATAAATTTTTTAATTTTCCATATTTTCTCTAAACTTATATGAATGTCTAACTTTGTTTTAATTGAAACTAAAATAAGTTCCTATGTCTCAACAATTCCTTTCTCAAGTATTCAACTATACAGTCTCTCTAAAGACACAATCAACTGAACAATAGGATGTACGTGATTTAAAGTACAAGAGATCACAACTAATGTAAAACCAACTTCTAAGTCAAACTTTCAAACTAATGTATGATTCAAAATTTTACCCATGTTTGACCCAATTTCACCATTTCTTATCATTGGTCATCTCAAATTAATTTTTTTTTAAAACGCAAACTAATATGCAAACTATGCAAAACTAAATGCAAAAATAACAAACTAAGATCTCAAGTACCCCCAAACTTAAAGATTATATTGTCCTCAATGTCAAGTGAAATAGAAAGAATTAAAAAAAAAACAAAAGGACTTTCCTGGGGTCTTAAGCATCATCATCATCATCCATCTCATCCCTTTATTTATAGGGGAGTATGCTTTTATGCTCATTCTCAACCCACCACACAATGTAATATTTCAAGGAAGGTGATAAATTTTTTAATTTTTCTATATTTCCCCTAACTTATATGAATGTCTATCTTTGCTTTAATTGAAACTGAAATAAGTTCCTAAGTCTCAACAATTCTTTTCTCAAGTATGCAACTATACAGTCTCTCTAAAGACACAATCAACTGAACAATAAGATGTACGTGATTTAAAGTACAAGGAATCACAACTAATGTAAAACCAACTTCTAAGTCAAAATTTCAAAGTAATACATGATTCAAAATTTTATCCAAATTTAACCCAATTTAATCATTTCTTATCATTGGCCATTTTAAATTCAATATATTTTTTTTAAAACTGAAACTAATATGCAAACTATGCAAAAATAAATACAAAAATAACAAACTTGTTGTTGATTTAGCAATCAATAAATATGTGCAAGTATCACTTTGAATACGTTGGGATGCAAGAACATCCAACCTCTTCGAAAGTGTTTCAATTTGTGCTGACAATGCAGAAAGTGCATTGAGTCCATCAACCCTTGTATCCCTTGGTTGAGTCATTCTCGTATATGACCATTGATAAGCAAAATCATCCATGGTACCTGAAAAAAGAGAAATATAGGAAGAGAATTAAAATAAAAACAAAATGTTTAAATTAAAACTAATTTGAATAAAGCTAATGATGGTAAAAATTATTAAACTAATTCCCCGGCAACGGCGCCAAAAACTTGTTTGTCAATTTACCAATCAATAAATACGTGCAAGTGTACACGGTCAACAAGTAATAAAGTGATAAGAGAGTGTCGAACCCACAGAGAATTATTTAATAATAATTACCAAATACTAACTCATAATCAAATTAATTTTATTTAAATAATTCGATAAAAGATTTTGAATTTTGAAAATAAAGTACTAAACTAACTAATTACTAACTACCAAGAATTGAATTCAGATAAAAAGGCTTAAGATTACAATTTCCTTTAATGTTTCACTTGAATTAATACACTTCCTGTTAAGTTATATTAATTATTCCAGATTGTTAATCAAGAACTCATCAATATTTATAATCATCTCTCGATGTATCATAAACGAATCAACTTAAATCCATAAAAGATAGAATTAAGATGAACACCCTAGTTAACTAATTCACTATATCTCTATGTGAATTACAATTAAAAAGGATTTAAAGCTCAGGTTCTCTTTCAGATTACATGCGGCGTATAGGTATATCTCTATCCTAAACACAAATCATGAATTCCATCGACAGTAGAATACACAATCATATGCTATTATGATTAGGTCTAAATCTATAATCCATCTCTCGAGTTCATATAGATTACCACGGTAATTGTTGATCAAACAATTAAGCAATTAATCACAAATCATAATAGACAATCCGATAATAATCAACAATAATTAACAAGGAAGCATATCTACAAAAGCTACGCAATAAGATCCATTGTAATCTTAAAAAGAAATTAGTTCATAATTGAATTAAAATCCATAATCCACAATTGATAAAGCATTCAAGAATACAAAATAAAAGATTAGGGAAGAGAATAGAATCTGTAATTGCAATCCTTGAGTCTCTCCTTTAGCTCCTATAATGAATCCTTCGTGCTTGCTCAATTGCTTCAAGCCTTGCTCTCCTTCTCTCAAAACTAGGGTTAGCAAAAAGTAGCAAAATCTCTCCTATTCTATGCCTCACATCATGTATTTATAGGTTCTAGTTAAAGTCCTAAACCAATTAGAAGTTATAATCCTTGTTCCATTCAATTTAGGTCAAAAAGATACTTTTTAAAAACCCGACCTAGCGCGGCCGCACCCATATTTGGCCTAGGAAGCAGCGCGGCCGCGCCCAAGTGCCAGAAATTAAGTTTTCCACTCTGCAGACTAGCGCGGCCGCGCCCAAAATACACTTGGAACCGGCGCGGCCGCGCCCGACTATTTTCTACTCGGACATCGGTTGGTAAAATGGTCATAACTTTTGATCCGGGAGGAGTTACGGGGCCTGCCACCTATCAAATCGAAGCTCGCGACGAGATCTACAACTTTCCTTCTTTGAGCATTGAGAGATTAGGGCTGGAGAATGGTTGAAATGGAGCTTCAAGTGACTGCTATGTAAATGACAACTCCAAACCTTGATCTTTGTTGATAAAAATGTCATAACTCTCGCATCCGAACTCCGATTGGGATGATTCAAGATGTTCCGGAAAGCTAAGAAGTAAATCTACAATAAAATCTAAGTTTCAATCTAAGAACATGCATCCATTTTAATGTTAAAAGCCCTGCAATCGTCCCTTCTCGCATTTGCTCACATGTTGTACTCCAAAAGATGTTCGGATTGCGTTTCCTTGCTCATTCCTACAAAATAACATAAAAACACTATAAATACCTAATACTAACTTAAAATACTTAAGAACTCACAAATTATCAAGCTAAACGTACTCAATTCATAGATGTAAAACCCACTCATCAGTAAGGAACCCAGGTCTCATCAGAAATCCAAACACGTATTGCGGCGGTTTCATTTGATTAGAGAGATCATTGAAAGAGGAGATGTCACCCTGGAGCGTGTGGACTCTCAAGACAACATTGCAGATCCATTTACTAAAGCTTTAACACAACAGCAGTTTGATCGTCACTTAGAGAAGATGAGTATAAGATACCATGGCGATTGGCTTTAGTGCAAGTGGGAGATTGAAAGTAGTATGCACACAAGCCAATCATATTTGATATGATGTAGCATATACTTTGTAATCTTATTCATTTATTAATAAAAGAATTTATTTTCTTAAAAGGCATTTTATATTATCTACATGGTGCTGTTATATTAAATGTGATAAACCCATAGTTTTGAGAAATGCTTTTAGAATCATGATGGTGATCATGCTAATGAGATCTAAATTCTAGATAGCTCACAAACTAAAATCGTTCCTAATCGTTGGATTACTAAATAGGGAATTAGTGAATCCGGATAGATTAGTACATACGTTGTTTTCTCTTAAGAAGAGGATGATTGATCTCATAATCATTTGTGTGGAGACACTAAAGCAAGTATGTAGGTGCTTATTGGAGAATAAGTTCACTGAACGTGGCTCGCTAAGGAATACCTAATGGAGTTTTACTCGCCTGTCAATAGCAATTCCTATAGTGATAGTAGTACAAGTGATCCTTGGATTTGAGATCATCATAGTATCTTGTATATGATGAATTATACTTTGACATGTCCCTTAAGACCTTTAGGGTATATCAAAGGGTGTGATTTGGTATAATAAGTTGTACATGGAGATAGGTGAATGATCAACAAAGAATCTGCCACATCTAGTAAAAGATGTGAATGTCCTATGTGATTCGATAAATGACAACTCAGTAGTCCTTGGTCAAGGCAGAATGAAATTAGAAAGGAGTTTCTAATTTGTATTATTTAGAGTTGTGCATTTGGGAATCGAAATACATATAATTAAATAAAATAAGACTTGACAGTAAATCCATGTCTTATATTTAATTGGGACATTGTATGGTAGAAGGATTGAATTGTACGGTAACTATTCACTAAAAGGTTCTTTTGTGATTAATGTTAAAATTTATATTATCTGGAAAGTCGTTGATCGCTAAGGAGGCTTACCCTTATTGTAGAATAAATATTATTTATTTAAATAAATTAAATAGTTTAATTTATTTATTTAAATAAAATTAGAATTGTTCTAATTGATTTATTCACAACCGGTTTAATATGGTGAACCTAAAGGGTCACACCGCAAAAGAAAAATATTTATTTAAGAAGTAAATGACATAATTGTAATAATAAGTTAAGTGTATTTAATTTAATCTATGGAGATAGAATAAATTAAATAGCTTAATATTTATTATTTAATATTTTGGAAATATTAAATATAAATTAATAAGAGGAGTCTTATTATTATTATTACTATTACTATTATTTAATTCCTAATAAGGATTGAGAATTAATTAATAGAAGTACTCTCCCATGAATTCTTAATTGGATTAGGAGCATAATTAATTAAAAGAGTTTAATTATAATAGAAACCCTAATCCTAAATAGTCTAGGGAAGGGTTATTCCTACATCTATAAATAAGAGGAGCCTTATCATAGATTAATGTTACACACTCTTGCATTAGATTGTGGAGAGTACTTGCAATTTTTATAGAGATAGAAACTAGGGTTTTGCTAATACCCAACTTCTTGAATACCTATTCTTCCTTGGTGGATCACCTCTAGAGGCCAAACACTTGGGTGGCTAACGTTGATCAAAGGAAGGAATCGCATTGGTGGAAATCGAGGAGAACACGAAGGACTAGGAGTTGAACTTATACCTAAGGAAGCTTTGGTCTACGAGGGTATAATTCTTATTCTCTTTCTCTTTCGTTTAATTGATAATTGAACACAAGGATAGATCATGGTGATGGTTTGTATGAAAATTTTAAAATCCGTTCTATCACGCTTCTGCTTTATTTATATAATTTGATTGCATGCTTACGTTATATACAAACCTAACAGCATTTATGCAGGTGTGGGGGCATTGAGAATGATTGCTAAACTGAAAAGCTAAAAAATCAAGTTTTGGGATACAGGAGGTTATCACCCCGGCAGTAGGATTGAGTACATTTCCACCGCCCCGACGACGAGCTCGCCCCGACGGCAAACCAAGTACATTTTCACCGCCCCGACGGCAAAAGTTAGGCTTTTTCTACCGCCCCAGTGGTAGGCGCGGAATACAGTTTTTAAAAATCCTTCCAGGCAGTTCGTTCCCCTTCATTTTGTGCATTCAAGTAAGATCAAATTTCATCTCCTCCCAGTCGGATTAAACACAACCAATGAGCATTCAAAAAAGTACATCTCCAAATTGAAGGTACTAACAAACAACTTCTTTTGCCAACACAAAGCAAGATACTCACTCCAATTTTTGCATACAAGTAAGATCAAATTGTCAATTGTGATGGGTATTCTTTGTTAGTTAAACTATTGTACTTGGATTTATATTGGGAAATCATGCACTGTCAAATTTGGATAAATTTAGTTTGGTTACCCAATTAAGTTAATACCCCCAAACTTAAACATTTCCTTGTCCTCAACCAAACACACAAACTATAAAAATTAAACATTTCTAAATAAAAATATCTTGAGCAATGAGTTAATAAGCTAACCAATGGTCTCAAAGCATAAACACATGAAAACTCAAGGAAACTTTCAAAACGTTGCAAATTTAGATTTACAATTAACTAGTCATAGCTTGCTCTAGGTCCCTTCTGTGTGTGTATGTGAGTACCCAACAACACGAAACTAATCAAGCTCGGATGAAGCTATGCAACCACATTACCTTATGAAATAATCAAAATAAACCCCAAAACAACATGCTTAACACACCACTCAATACAAAGGTATACAAATCATAATTCCAAAAATTTAAAATCAAAAGACTTTAGGTAAGTGCATTTTATGTTCTATCTTATCCTAAGTCCACTTTTGTGGGTGAGTGCGTTTTACGCTCTATCTCAACTCAACATAAGATTTGATATAAAAAACTTTCTTTCTTTTGTCATTAAATTATAGGAGAGTACGTCTTACGCTCTATCTCCCCTAAGCATGTGTCCATGAGTGAGTGCGTTTTACGCTCTATCTCGACTCACCACATGACCATCAATTCAAACACAACAAATTTGGACATCTTGCTTCGAGTGATGTTTAAACGAGTTCTAGAGTTTATAAATATTTCCCACAAGCATTCGGTTATAAAAGCCTTCACTAAGCATACAACTAGCTCAATACTCATGGGTAGGTGCAAAAGAGTGAAAGGACGCATAAGCAAAACAATAACCACAATAACGATTAAGCACAAATACTAAGCAACATTTATCCATTTTCCATGAGTTATAAACTATTCAATCAACTTCTTATCATAGACCATGAATTGTAGTTCAAATCAAATTAAAAACAATGCTCAAGAGACACGTCTTAAAATTTTAATTTTTTTTTCAAAATAGCAAACAAACATAAGAATGCATAAATAACTAACACATGCTATGTAGCTATGGTCTCAATGCTATATGATCCACCCCAAACTCAAAGTGAACAATGTCCTCATTGTTTATAAGATAAAGAAATGAAAACCTGAGAACTTCCCTGATTGGCCAAGCGTCATGCTCGACTATAGCCTTCTAAACATTTGAGTCTGATGGTGGATAAACTAGTAACGGTTGTGGCTCAGGAACATGCATTGGGGCGACATTCGGATAACAACCAAGAAATTCCTTACCAAACAATGCTCAATCAGGCCAACTTTCTTTTAGACAAATCGTCGAATACATGGTGTGCACTGACTGAAATTCTTCATTAAATACCTCCCCCAAACTCAGTTTCAACAAAAATTGCTAAGTTATTGTAATATTCAATCAAATCATAGCAATGAATAACCCAAAATCCTCCAATTGAGCCAACAATGATCTTCAGTCTTACTTTGCCACTAGATTGTCTCATGATTACTCAGCTTGAATCTCCCATTGTTACTTTTAATCCTTTCTCTATGACTTATTCATCTGCTTCTGTTTGCTGAGGCATTAGAGATGCTGATTACCTTTTCTTCTGGTTGCTCCCCCTCAATATGTGCATTTAGGTGCTCAGAAGTAGGAGGACTTTACTCTACTATGATATCAACAATAACAGACTTAATAATTTTTGCCTGTTCCACTAAACCAATAGGTGAGCTTTGGTTGACCATTGGTGAAGACTTCTCTTTAGAACCAACTTCTTTATCTCAATCATAAGGACTGACTTTCTCCCTTATTTCTTTGGCTTTGTCATATATCAGATTTCTAAGCACTCTCTTGCATTTTTGCTACTGAATAATGATCTTGAGCTTTACTGCATGAGATCTTTAAGAAGGAGTGTTGGATTAATTGCTTCATTGATTTGTAGAGTTCCCATAATTTGGAACTAGGCACCCTACGTCCTTCTGGTCTGGCACTACGATCATTGAGTCTAGCTTTGCAGCTTCAGCTTCTACGATTGTAATGTTCTTTCGCTCTTCGATTTGAGGATCCAGCACTACGATTCCTTCAAATTTTGCTGCTTTGCTTGAATCATCTTGGTCAGCCTCATCGAAGGTGACATGGATAAAGACTTTCACTATTAATGAGTTCTTGTTGAACATTCTATTGACTTTACTTTCCATAGAATATCAAATAGAGATTCCTTCAACCGTCTTGAGCTAAAACTTCGTCTGATATCTTTTGTCATTGTTGAGGATGTGGCATGAACAACTAAGTGCGTGGAACTTTAATATTTGGATTTCCTTTTTTCCACAACTCGTAGGGCACTTTCTTGAACGTAGAGTGAATTTGAGATCACTCCTTATAATTTTGAACTACTCACCCTTCTCATTCACAACTATCTTGAAGAATTTGATCAGTTGAGTGTTCGTTTCATCTTTAGAGCTCAAAAAGAATACTCATGAATTCCTGGAGTAGTAATCCACTATGACCAGTGAATATCTCTTACCCCCAAAGCTAGTAGCTGAAATTTGCCTATATAAGTTCATATGTAGTAACTGCAGGAGCTTCTTATTTGAATTGACTACTTTCCTAGCTGACAAGCTTAGTATGGTTTTTCTTGACAAAACTTAGCTTTGGCAAATAAGCAAGCTATTTATGGTGAACTGAGCTCCAGAAAGATTAACAATATAAACATTTCCATCTTTTGATTCAGTCAGCTTTAATGAGTTGGATTCCAGGTCTCGAACTTGATAATGGTTGTTAAGGAAGATTATTTGAAATCCTTTATTACACAATTGACTGATGCTCAACATTTTATGCTTCAATCCATCAACATAGGTGATTTTGCTAAGCGATACTGCTTCATTTACAATCGAACCATAACCTCTGGTTTTCCTATAGTTGTTATCTCTAAAGATGGCTACTGGACAAATTTTCTCCTTGAAGATTGATAGGAGAGCCTTGTTTCTTATCATGTGCCTTGACCATTCACTATCGAGATACCAGATGGAGCTTGATACCTCATTGATGTCTATTGCTCGATGATTAATGAACTTGATAAAATCATCTTCATTTGCCTCGATAGTCATCAAACAGAAATTGGCTTACTAAGGTGTTTCACCATCCTTTGACTCAAAACTAGAACCACTATCTGAATCACTTCACGATTCCTCAGCTACAAAGTCTTTTCCTTTTTTGTGAGCAAGGCCAAACTTTCTTCATCATCTTCATCAACCTCTTTACCATCCGAATCGTCTTTTGTAGGAGCCTTGGATATTGTTGCCTCTGAAACTTTGAGGGCAACATCTCTATCATTTCTATTGCTTTCTGATGTACTCTTTGCTCATTGATCCAGCTATAGCTCATAGGTAAGAAGATTACCATAGAGCTTTTGCACGTTCATCTTATGAAGGTTCTTCGATTCACAAATAGCAATGGTTTTGGCATTTCACTTGCTAGGAAGTGCTCTCATGGACTTGATGTTGAGATTCTTATTTGGATAGACCTTTCCATATGCTCTTAGAACAAATAGAGACATATTTAATCTTTCTTATTATATAGTAATGCTTCCTTCAAAGATATGAGATCATGTACCCTTAAGCATTATTGGCAGAACTTCTTTAGACTTCCTTTTTCGCAAAGATACAGATTGTAACATCTTCAAGGAATTTATCTTCCAAAGCCATAATGTTCTTAGCTCTTTCATCTAGCTGCACCAGTTGGTTACTCGACTGTCTGCTCGATAACTTCCTTGCCGAGATTATTTGATGATGGGATAAACTTGTTTTGAGATAATAGACTAATGAATAACATCAAATAGTCCATTAATCAACAACATTCACATATATGTACCTCCGCATACAATTTTAACAAGTAAGCTCATTTCTATTCAGATGAGGTGGCCTACTTCAACTACCAAACTTAGAACTAGTTTTGTTTAGTGCCATAGATCAACTCAAAGTGTAAGCTTTATGTTTGTGAGAACCTGCTCTAATACCACTTATTGTTTCCCAGAGGCATTTAGAGATCCAGAAGGGGAGTTGAATAGCTCATCTTCTTGAAATTTAACTTATCAAGGATATTACCAAATAATTAATTAATCATATTTGATTAAGCACAACAGAATGTTAGTTTGAATATCCCCCTTAAAGATTTGCTAAATCTCACTTCTAAATTTTGTTCCTATGGAAGTTAACCATTCAGTAGGTATAATAATCATAGCAAATATATTACAGAATGTAAATGACTGAAAGTAAATAACACGAAAGATTTTAAGTGGTTCGGAGACTGAATAACTCCTAATCCACTCTTCTACTTCACAGAGTAGGTAATCCACTAAGGATTGGGTCACTTAGATTAGATCACACAAATCTCTTACAACTGAACTACTTAGGTTCCTTCAAGTCACTCAGACTCGGAATGGTCACTTAGACCAGGACACTTAGTCCTTTGAATCACTACGATTCCTTCTAGTCACTTAGTCTCAAAATAATGGTCACTTAGACTAGGACACTTAGTCCTTTGAATCACTAAGATTCCTTCCAGTCACTGAGTCTCGGAATAATGGCCACTTAGACCGAAACGATCACTGTTGATTGATTAGATATTGGATGTGCTGCTAAGATGACATTTAAGCTCCTTTTTCGTTTGGTACTTAGTAGCTTTGAATGTGATCATTGTTGAGATGTTGCTAATCTTTGCAATAAGACTTGACTTCTTCTGGTACTTAGTAGCTTCTCATGATCATCCTTTGTGCTGCTAAGATGGTAATGATGCTTGATTTCTTCTTGTACTTAGCAGCTTTAAATGGGATCACCTTTTGTGATGTTACTGAGTTTTGCAATGAGGCTTGACTTCTACTGGTACTCAACTTCTTCACATGATCATCCTCTGTGTTGTTAAGACGGTAATGATGCTCAATTTCTTCTTGTACTTAGCAGCTTTGAACACATCTTCAGTCGTAGAGTTAAACTTATTCTACTTCTTCATTTGTTCAGCTTTGTGTTCTTTTTGTGATTTGTAGAGTGTGTTCTTGTTTTTATCTGTTTGATCTGACACTTTACTTTTACCGCACCCACCAACCCCCTTAAATTTGAATTCTTTAGGTCTCTTATAGTCTTCAAAAAATCTTCCTGTTGCAAAGTGTCCGTTGAAGCATTTACTACTTCAGATATTCTGGGATCCTTGATGTTGACGTTTAAGTCCGTGTGTCAACTACTTTTTGACTTTTCTGTCACATTAGTCTGCTTTCTCACCTAACACCACTGAGATGTCGCTTTCAGCAAACTAGCCAGTGGACACATTTCTAATCTTCGATCTCTACCAAGGATGTTCCAAGAACACATCGAAATCTTCAATCAATATTGCTTCATGTTAGTTTATTTGTCAGTCCTGACTTAACTCTACGAACTTTGGTGTTTTAACAGAATGATGAGAATCGTAGAGTTGAATTCTGTACTTTGCTCTACGATTTGGACTTAGCTCATTTGCACTACTATCGGCTCTCCGAATAAGTACATTACGATGCTTCGGTAGACTTAGTAGATTTCCTTGCTTTCTTCAAATTCTTTAGTAGCTTTACAATGTCGAAGACAACTCTACGAACTTGATGTCTCTTTGTAACTTTACAATATCAGCTGCTGCTCTACGATCTCTAGATTACTCTGCGAACTGACTTAACCTTTGTGACCAGGCAGAGTATCCTTACGAATTTGCCTTTACATAGCTTGAAATTCTTTATGATTGGGATTATGCTCATTATCATTAGAGTATATTCTATGATCAGCCTTCACTTGATTGATCTACAACTTATCTTCATGATACATGAGATGGAGTTTTACTATCAGCTTTACGCTTAGCTTAACGATCAGCTTTACGACCTTTTGGGTAGACTTTGCAGACTCCTCTTTACCCTGATGTTTCATTGGCAGCTCTACTTTGTGGATTGGTCATTGCTTTGCGAGGTGCTCTTTACGACAAATGTTAAAGCCCTGCGTTCCATTTTTCTTGTGAATTGAAGTGAACCTGCAATCCATATGATGCTTTACGAGCATGAGTCGATTCTGCGATTTATCATGTTCTTATTACGAACTGGCAGAGTAACTCAACGATCAGTTGATCCTATCGACTATACATTCAATTAGCTCAGTAAGATCAACTTAACATTTTTTGATCTTTCTACTCTAAGTCCTTGTACATATATTTTACCGAAAGACTTTACAAAACTTATTTGTACAAGTATACATTGATCATATTGTTCTACGAATACTTAGATTACTCTGCTAACAACATTTACACTATGAATATGAAGAGTAACTGTACGACTAACTTGATCCTATCTGTTACATATGAGGACAGGCTTATAGAATCAACTTAACAAGCTTGAGCATTCTATTCCTTGTACATAATTTCATAGTTAAGGACTTTACAAAACTTACCGATTACCAATATACTTTAGACAATCTACAGACTTTAACAGTAATTAACTCAACCAACTGTGTCAACTCACTTTTAACAAATCATATCAACACATTTATCACATAGACACATAAACACAAACACATTTATCACATAAACACATTTATTACATAAACACATAGTCACATAAACACATTTATTACATAAACACATAGTCACATAAACATATTTACTCATCATCAAATCAAACAGACAGATTCTAACATCAAGTACCCCCAAACTTAAAGATTACATTGTCTTCAATGTTAAGTGAAATAGAAAGAATTTAAAACAAAACAAAAGGACTTCCCTAGGGTCTCAAGCATCATCCTCATCATCATCATCCATCTCGTTGTCGTCGTCCTAGTCCTCGTCTTTTATGTCTGGGGGTGAAACACTGGAATCATAGGAGATTGAACTTGGGTGAGCCTGAAATTTTAGAGTTAGCGCATTTGGAGAGACATTTTATTATTAAACCTACCTAACATGCAATTAAAATTTAACCAAACTAATATGCAATTAACTAAAACAAAAATTAAAACTACAGAACTAAATTGCAAAACTGAAATTTAAACTTTTTTTTAAATTTATTTAATTATTATTATTATTTTTCTAACAAATAAATTTAAAAAAAACGTGTTATGCAAAATCAGACTGTAAGGCTCCAACAGTTACGCCGAATCTTGTACAAGAGCAATGCATTTACTTACAGTCTTGTCGGTCCAATTTCGCAATCGATAACGATAAACAGAACTATAAGGCCCCAACTTATGCCAAGTCTTGTACAAGAGAAATGCATTTAATTTAAATCGTATCAGCCTATTTATCACAATCGGAAAACACATGCAATAATTAAAAATAAATAAATAAATTAAAGTTTAAATGAAAATCAACTTGATTGAAAATAATATTAGAAATTAATTCCCGACAATGACGCCAAAAACTTGTTGCCTAATTTATTATTAATAAATATACGCAAGTATACGCGATCGACTAGTACTATAATGTAAGTAAATTATCGTTCCCACGTGGAATTAATTCTAATATATTTCAAATATCAATTTCATATCAAGCCAATTTAATTTAAACAGATAGAAATTTAATTCATAACAAATAAATTAAACTTTTTCAAATATTAATTAGCATCTATGAAAAATACAAGTAAGAAATAGTTAGAGAAGAAAAACTATTTTAACATTAATGGAGGCAAGTTATTGAAGTATGCTTGGAGATGGAAGATGTCTTCACAAGAGTTTTTCTTATCTAACTTTTTCTTACTTGAATTTTCCATGGATATTAATTAATATTTGGAAAAGTTTAATTTATATGTTATGTATTAAACTTCTATTTGTTTAAATTAAATTGTTTTGATATGAAATTGATGTTTAGAAAATATTAGATATAATTCTTTATGGGAACGATACTCTTCTTGCCACTTTATTGTTATTCAATAACGTATACTTGCGTGTATTTACTAATAATAAATTAGGTAAACAAGTTTTTTGGAGCTGTTTTTTGAAATTTCTTAAGTAGCACTACCTGTTAGGTTTGTATATAGCGCGAACATGCAATCAAATTACATAAATAGTGCGGAAGCGTAATAAAACGGATTTTTAAAATTTTTCATACAAACCATCACTATGATCATCCTTGTGATCAATTATCAATTAAACGAAAGAGATAGAGATATAGAATTATACCCTCATGAATCAAAGCTTCCTCAGATACAAGTTTACCTCCAATTCCTTCGCGTTCTCCTTGAATTCCACCGATTAACTTCCTTCCTTTGATCAACGTTAGCCACCCAAGTGTTTGGCCTTTAGAGGTGACCACCAAGGAATAATAGTTGTTCAAGAAGATGGGTGTTGGCAAAACTCTAGTTTCTATCTCTATAGAAATTGCAAATACTCTCACTCTCTCTCCAATTCTTATGAAAGAGTGTGTAACTGTCTAACCCTAAATCATGATAAGACTCCTCTTATTTATAGATATAGGGAACCCTCCTAAACTATTTAGGACTAGGGTTTTTATTTTAATTAAACTCCTTTAATTAATTAAACTCCTAATCCAATTAGGAATTTATGAGAGTACTTTTATTAATTAATTCCCAAACCCTTTTAGGAATTAAATAATAATAATAGTAATAATAATAAGACTCCTCTTATTAATTTATATTTAATATTTCTAAAATATTAAATAATAAATAGTAACCTATTTAATTTATTCTATCTCCATAGATTAAATTAAATACACTTAACTTATTATTACGATTATGCTATTTACTTCTTAAATAAATATTTTCCTTTTGCGGTGTGACCCTTTAGGTTCTCCATATTAAACCGGTTGTGAATAAATCAATTAGAACAATTCTAATGTTATTTAAATAAATAAATTAAACTATTTAATTCATTTAAATAAATAATATTTATTCTATAATAAGGGTAAGCCCCATTAGCGATCAACGACTTTCCAGATAATATAGATTTCAACATTAATCACAAAAGAACCTTTCAGTGAATAGTTACCGTACAATTCAATCCTTCTACCATACAATATCCGAATTAAATATAAGGCATGGAATTATTGTCAAGTCTTATTTTATTTAATTATATGTATTTCGATTCTCAAATGCACAACTCTGATTAATGCAAATTAGAAACTCCTTTCTAATTTCATTCTGCTTTGGCCAAAAACTTCTGAGTCGTCATTTATCGAATCACACAGGACATTCTCTCTTTTTACTAGAAGTGGTAGATTCTTTGTTGACCATTCACTTATCTCCATGTGCAACTTATTATACCCAATCATACCCTTTGATATACCCTAAGGGTCTTAAGGGACATGTCAAAGTATAACTCATCACACACAAGATACTATGATGATCTCAAGTCCAAGGATCACTTGTACTACTATCACTAAAGGAATTCCTATTGACAGGCGAGTAAAACTCCATTAGGTATTCCTTAGCGAGCCACGTTCAGTGAACTTATTCTCTAATAAGCACCTACATACTTGCTTTAGTGTCTCCACACAACTGATTATGAGATCAACCATCCTTTTCATAAGAGCAAGCAACGTATGTACTAATCTATCCAGATTCACTAATCCCCTTTTTTAGTAATCCATCGATTAGGAACGATTTTAGTTTATGAGCTATCAAGAATTTAGATCTCATTAGCATGATCACCATCATGATTCTAAAAACATTGCTCAAAACTATGGGTTTATTACATTTAATATAATAGCACCATGTAGATAATGTAAAATGCCTTTAATAACCGAATAAGATTACAAAGTATATGCTACATCATATCAAATATGATTGGCTTGTGTGCATACTACTTTCAATCTCCCACTTGCACTAAAGTCAATCGCCATAGTATCTAATACCCTTCTTCTCTAAGTGACGATCATCCTGCTGTTGGATAAAGCTTCAGTAGATGGATATGCAATGTTGTTCTCGAGAGTCCACTATCTCTATAGTTACTTTTCTTTTTTCAATGATTCCACTAATCAAATAAAAGTGCCGCAACACATGTTTGAATCCAAGATGAGACTTAGGAACTATTCCTAGTTCTGTAATGAACTTTTCATCCAAACAATCAACTTGCAGCTTCATTTACAGCTATATACTTTGTCTTTGTCACTAAACCAGCAACTCTTTGATGTTTGGAACCTTTCCAATTCACTGTACCACCATTCAAGGTAACGATTTACCCTAAAGTGGATTTGTTATTGTCTTGGTCAGTCTGAAAAAACTTGAGTCTATTTAACCCTCTAGTTTTAATTCAGACCTACCATGAATCATGATCACATCTTTAGTACCGGTTAAGTACTTAAAGATGTTTATCACTGTCTTACAGTGATCTTCCCCTGAATATGACTGATCAATATCAGGCCTTGTATATTCATTGTATACATGATAGTAACTCATGTGATCTCTCTTTCAATTGGGGACAATTTTAGAGAGATACACTCAATGGCTCATCCTCATGAGACCTCTCTTGGAGTTTGCCATGCTAAACGCCTTTAGCATCAAATGAATATACGTTCTTTGGGTCAAGTCGAACATCCTTTTAAATCTATCTATATAGATTTATATCCCCAATTTATAGGATGCTCCTCCCAAGTCATTCATAGAGGAATGTTTAAACAATTTTATCTTTACTGATTGCATCATTAGTGTGTTATTCCTTAACAGTAGTATATCAACATATAATACTAAGCATGTCACAGCGCTCCCACTGACCCTTTTGTACACACAAGGTTCATTCTCATTTTTGATAAAATCAAACTCTTTTGATTGTCTCATCAAAATGAATGTTCCATCTTTGAGAAGCTTGCTTTAATCCATAAATGGATCGTTGCAGCTTATATACACGATTTGCTTCATCCTTTGAAACAAATTCTTCTGGCTATATCATACATACATTCTCCTCAAGTCTTCATGGAGGAAGGACGTCTCCACATCCATTTGCTAGATCTCGTAATAAGCTGTAATCGCAAGTAAAATCCAAATGGACTTGAGCATTACCGGTAATAAGGTTTTATCACAGTCAACTCCTTGACTTTATTTGAAACCTTTTAAACAGGTCTGGTCTTATAGGTCTCCACCTTGCCATTCGCCCCGGTCTTTTTCTTAAAGACCCATATACACCAGAGTCTATACTTGGTTCTCATACATGGAGTCCATTTTGGATTTCATGGCCATCTGTCGTTTCTCTAAGTGTCTTCTAGTTATAGCCTCATCGTATATAACTGGATCATCATCCTCTATGATGTGTACCTCATCATCATCCTCTATGATGAATCCATACCTCCTAGGTATCTTCGGTACTCTTCCAGATTTACGATTCGGTTGTGGTACAATAGGTCTATCTACAGGTTCCTCGATTTGACTCAAAATGCTTTGTGGTTCTTGAACTCCTTCAAGATCTATTATCCTCCCACTAGCTCCTTTAATGATAAACACCTTTATCCAAGAAGGCAGCGTGTAGGATTATAGTAATAATATCCTAAACTTTCTTTCGGATATCCCACAAATCTGCACTTGTCAGATTTTGTCCCAAACTTATCTTTCAAACCTTTTCACATAAGCTGGACAACCCCTTATCTTAACATACTTAAGAGTAGGAATCCTCCCTATCCATAACCTTTATAGAGTATTGGGCTCGGATTTTTGAGGTTACCTTATTTTGTAGATATGCAGCCGTTTCTAGGGCATAACCCCAGATGGATACTAGAATGTCGTTAAAAATTATTATGGACTGCACCATATCTAACAAGGTACAATTTCTCCTTTTAGATATACCAATTAATTATTGCATATCAGGAGGTGTCCATTATGAGAAAATTCCATTTTGAGATGATCTAGAAACTCATTGCATAAGTATTCCTTCCTCGATCTGATCAAAGAATCTTAATACTTTGTCAATATATTTCACTTCTGAATTCTTTGAACATTTCAAATGATTCAGACTTGTATTTTATCAAATACACACATTCAACTCTTTGAATGACCATCTCCTTTTCTTTTACTAGTTTGTTCAATTTGTAAAATTATTTTTTATGTAAGTCAAGTATACAAAGTGTATCAAGTAATCTTCCAGTTTTAAACAAAATATTATCATTATAAATAGAATAACAATTGTTCTTAAATATAATACCAGAACCTTCCTTGTCCAACAATGAAAATTCTAATGTTTCTAATGAGAACTGGAACATAATAACAACTTATTAACTTAATAGACTTGCCCGTAGGTAATGCTAAACTATAAGTTCATATGGTTAATGCAGCAACCTTTGCTCCATTCCCACACATAAGATTACTTACTCTTAGTTTAGCTTTCTACTTCTGCTTAGTCTCTGCATTGGATTGTATACGTGAGAACTACAGCCGGTATCCAATACCTAAGTAGAACCTTGACTTACAAAAAGATTTATTTTTTAATCATGAACAAACTTATACCTGTAACCAAAGCTTCACTAAGCTTCTTCTGGTTAGCCTCTGTAAGATTCTCCTTACAACTTCTAGTATCCAGGCTTATTGCAGTGGAAGCAAACTCCTTTGCTATCTGCATCAGTCTTGTTCTTATTGTCCTTTGTTTTTACCTTTCCTTGTACCTTCTTTGAACTGTTCTTCTTTTAAGAAGATCCTTTGGCCCTCTTCCGCTTCCTGGAAGAATCATCTACCAGTAAGACTTGGTCTTTCTTGGTTAGAAAGTGACTCTTTACAGTTTTCAACATGTTTAAATAACTCAGGCAGGCTAACATATAGCTTGTTCATGTGGAAATTCACAACAATTTGTGAGAAAAAGTCCGGAAGTAATTGCAAGATCAAATCTTAGATCAACTCTCCATCCATTAAAACCAAGTTGTCCCAATTGTTCAATCAGATTGATCATTTTAGGACATATGTCTATACTGTAGTGCCATCGGTCATTCTAGATCGGAAAAGCTCCTTAGATATCTGATATCTAGTAGTCCTACTTTCCTCACCCTTCAACTGCTTGAAAGTGCAGAAGTATAGTAGGAGCATCCATAGTTTCATGCTGACGCTGAAGCTCGTTACTCATGGATGCGAGCATGATGCATTGAGCCAACTATGCATCATATTGCCACTTTCTAAAAGTAGCAATCTCTTCCTCAGAGGCATTGTCTGCAACCATTGCAGGGATAGGCGTATTAAGGACATAAGATAGCTTTTCAGCCTTGAGAACTATTCTCAAATTCCTTAACTAGTCCGTGTTATTTGGTCCAGTTAATTAGCATCTAATATGCTCCGCAGTGATAGTAAATTAGACATTGTAAAATTCTGTAAATGAAGTAGACAACATTTTAGCATACATTAATTACCAAAATAAATTAGGTCTTTATTTTAAATTAGTACCTCACTATTTTCATCAAACTATACTACCCTCAATATATATGTTTCGGCAATTCTAATTAAAGATTTGCTAGTGAAAATAAGGATCCCATTTCAAATGTATATAGCCTTGTGGTGACACAACAAACGATATATAAATAAATAGGTAGACAAATGTTGTCAATTACATCACTATGTAACTCCTTGTATTTTGCCTCTTAGATTATTTTGATCAAGTGGTGATACATCCGAATCAAAATTATCCAAGTTAAGTCCAACCTAGCACTTCCATATATGTGAAGAGAAAAATACCGTCCTTGTGGTAACACAACAAAACAGTAATGTTCAATTCCTTAATAAGCGTTAAATGTGATAATGCAACATCTTAAATATTTAATACTTGCCTTGTGGTGACACAATAAACTCATATTAAATATTTAATACTCTATTGCTTTACCATGCTAGAAGGCGACGTTCGATATTCCAAACATCTTTGAACGCTTAGGACTTAATATAATTTCTTTGAGGGGTTTGTTATTATTTGTCTTAGTTCAGAAATATGTTGTTCATGACTATAAGTACTCGCCTCATTGACCCTTTGTGGTGCATGATTCATTCTAGTTCCATATTATTGTGAGTTTGCGGCCATGTTGGCAATCAAATTCTTTGCAGCCTCTGGAGTCTTGTCAACCAATGCTCCTCCGCTAGCAGCATCAATCATGCTTCTGTCCATTGGTACCAATCCTTCATAGAAATACTGGATCAAGTGCTGGTCATCTATCTGGTGAGGTGGGCAGCTAGAGCAAAGCTTCTTGAATATTTCCCAATATTCGTAGAGTGTCTCTCCACTGAATTGTCTAATTGCACAGATCTCCTTTCTTATATTGGCTACTCTTGAAGCAGGAAAATACTTCTCTAAGAATAGCTTCTTCATGTCATTCCATGATTGGATTGTACCTGATGGTAAGTAATACAACCAATCTTTTGCCAAATCTACTAGTGAGAAAGGAAAGGCTCTAAGCTTGATCTGCTCCTCAGTTATTCCATGTGGCTTCATGGTGGAACACACCACATGAAATTCTTTCAGATGTTTATATGGGTCCTCACTTGTAAGACCACGAAAAGTAGGTAACAAATGGATTAGTCCAGATTTAAGTTCAAATGCAGCGTCTAAAGCAGGATATTCAATGCATAGAGGTTGCTGATTTAAATTAGGAGTTGCCAACTCCTTTAGAGTCCTGTTATTATTTTGAATAGCCATCTCCTCTTCTGATTCAGATTCAGTTGATGAATTGTTGGATAATAGTTCCAATGCTATGTTCAGGCCAGGTGATGGAATTTCTTCTTCTGCAGTTGTTGACTGCGCTCTACGATTTTCCTTCCTGAGCCTTTTTGCAGTTTTCTCAATCTCTGGATCAAAATTCAAATTACCAGATTGAGAAGATCGAGTCATATACTGATAAAGAAACAAAGAATAAACAAAAACAACTAATTGTTCCCCGGCAACAGCGCCAAAATTTGGGAAGCTGTCGTCAAGCAAACCAAAAATAAAAACCTTACTTAACTCTACGAACTCAAAACTAAGTACAATATAGCAGTAGCAAGGGTCGATCCCACAGAGAACAATATTGATTTTTAATTTATCCTAATGCTTCTAACAGTTTTAACAATAAATAAAAGGTTGGGGGTTTTGAATTTGTCTAACTAATTAACAAAAACAGATTTAAAAATAATGAATTTAACCAGTGAATTAAAACTTCAGTTTTCCAGTTCAGTTTCACCTTTTCACAGCAATAGATCAATTAAGCATAACAATATTCACCCTTCAATGAAACTAATAGTCCTAGATAACAACAAGCTCTGTTATCCGAAATTCCTCTTAGATTGTCACTTAATGAAATAAGCTTTCCACAAGATTCTAACTATCATATAACCTAAAATAAGCTCTCTAGATTTAATATGACAACAACATTAAGAACTAAGGAATTAGACTATTCCAAGTAACAAACACATAAGCTCGATTTGTTTAACCTGTCTCCTAATAACCATAGCAATAAACCAAAAGCTTGACCACAATCAGTATCGCTAACTGCTACTTATGATTAGAAACAATATCAATTACGTAATACTATTCCTGAATCTAGCATATATTATTAACTAACCAATTTAATCCTGCAGAAACCAAATCAGTTAATCGAATAATATTTAACAATTAAAACAGATTATCAGAATAAGCTTCATATAAGAAGGAATAAATACTGTATATTTAATCAAACCATAAACTGTTACTAAGGATCCACATCCCCTTCAAACTGAATAAAGACAAACTAGCATAACATGTTTCTATGAACTCTCTGAATTTTATAAAACTCTCTCTATGATCTCCTCATTGAATTCTAACAATTACAAGTATTTATAGATAAATATCTAAAGCCTAGAAGAATTCTAATCCAATTCTGCTTCGGAAATCTTCACTTTGCAAGTATGGTAGGATTATAAATCCTTCTCAATCTCTGAAATCCAGCTTTAAGTAGCTTCCATTTCAAATTAGATTTTATTTCCAAATCCAAGTCTTCTTTCGTTTCCTTTTCTAGTTCGGCATCAGTTTCCATATTTATCTTCAACTCAGATTCCATATCAAACTATACTTCCCATAGTCAGAGATACTTTCCATGTATGATTGTAACTTCATCTCCAAATCCTGTTAGGAATCATATCTTTAAACTTTAATGCTTCAAATCCTACTCAGAATTGGAAATCTGCATGTCGACCAAAATCGTAGAGTATACTCCTTCAGCACAACGTAGAGTAGACTCTGCACCAGCACTCATCGCGATCGTAGAGTAAACCTCAGAATCGTAGAGTAACTAGCTGCCGAGTAAACTTGACAATCGTAGAGTAAAGAGCACCATCGTAGAGTAACTTCGCCACTGGACTAAAAACGTAGAGTGTTGTGAGCCTGGCCGTGGACTGAATCTCGGTAATCGTAGAGTGGAACTAGGAATCGTCGACAACTTCGCCTAGCTGTCCTGTGATCATAGAGCTGCCAGATTACATCCTAACACTACGAACGCAGAGCCTTTACCCAGCGATCGTAGAGTATTTTGCAAAACAACATAAAACTCAACATTAAAATACATTTTTGCAGAATCACATCAAATTCTTCCAAAGATCTAAAAACACTTTAATTCGGCTCATATGACAAATAACATGCAACTAAACTAAGCATAAAGGAATAAAAATAATTAGATATTATGCACCTATTAGACTCCATCATCTGTCATTCTACACCAGGTTCCATGATGCATTGATGACATTTTTAAAAAAAAAATACATTTTGATATTTTCAAATCAACTTTGTCTAGCCGAAACTATTAGCATAGACATATGAATAATAGTACATTTAAAAATTCTTGGTCCAGAAATCTGGCCCCATATATTTTTCAAAGAGCAAAAGTGCAAATGTCAACACGAAGTCAATAAATTTCGAAGTCTAGCATAGCTAGAAGATTTGGAATATCCATGTCTCCTCATCAACTTCAATTTCTCCCATTTCTCCACTATTTAATAATTCTATCTATTTCTAACTCCATCCATGCTCATAATATTGAGAATTCACAGTTCTCAATCCACAACCTTTCTATACCCCAATATAGTTCATCAACTTACCACACATTATGAGTTCAGGAACTTGCCACAATAATATGAGTTTAGGAACTTGTCCTAGCAATACGTAATCCAAGAACAAATCAAGGACTGTCCGTACGCTGAGGGGCCCAAAACATACCATATGATTATGAGTCACGAACTTACCATAAGTATGAGTTTCAAGAACTCGAACCTAATCTTATTATTCTCTAACCATCAAATATAGATATGAGAAAAGAATCACCTTCTCGGCATACGTATAACAATAGCGTGATACTAGGTTCCAACGATTATCAGTATAGGAAGCTAAGTGATTGTCGAACCCATCATAATCCCCTGCCCATACAAGGAATCGATCAACTCGACCACTAATCAATATAGGAAGCTAAGCGGTTGTTACACCAAGCACAAATTCCCCGTCCATACAAGGAATTGTTCAACTTAACCACTATACCGATATAGGAAGCTAAGTGGTTCTCAAACCAAGCACGAATTTCCCGCCCATACAAGGAATTGTACAACTCAGCCACTAACATGAGTCCTCAATTGAAATCACCCCAAATCCTAACTTACTCGTTACTCAACAAGAATTTAATTCGTGTTTCATCATCCATAACTCTTTCTGAGTTTTGCTCGTACTATCTCATAGTACCATCTATCTATAGCATTGAGCTAAAATTTTCAATCATTCAATTGTTCATCTGCCATTCTATGACTTAATCTAATCACTTCGTGATCTTACTCTACGATTGTTTCATCCTACGACCCTCTATACTCTTCTCTTTAATCATAATATATGATTTTACTGCGTCTTCATCTTATAGACCTTATTTATTTTTCATCACTTGTTGTCTTTATTACTGGAGTTAGGTAACTCCTAATCTCATCTTTTATAACGCGTCAAGACTCTTCTTTGAATCGTCTTATATATATCTCAACTCTTACTATGAATTTTCTAAATTCATTTACTATCAATTAAACTCTATTTGAGTTTTATTCCTTCACTATCTTCATCATTATCATCTTCCTTCACTACAGTTATAGCCTAAGGTACTCTTACCTAAGGTTTATAACCTATCAGCTCTGATACCAACTGTAATGCCCCCGAAACTCGGGTCTTACCTTGAACCCGATTTCAGCGCGTCACGGTACAACTCGTGCAACATAGGCTTACTACAAATATATAATTACAATAATATTACAACATATTCTTATCTAATCCCAGGCACGAAGAACTTAAATAATACACTTATGATCAAGGTGGAATAAAATACCATGATCCTTTATAGAATCTTATGCGTGAACGTAAGGTTCAAATTCTAACTTTAGCCAATCCCTGAATATTCGCAAAGTTATTCAATAACTATACATTCGTTATAATGTCCTTTATACAACATCATCATTCTTCTAGTTTACTATAACAAGTAACTAACATAATCACATCATAAATACTATAATGGGTAACCTTCATTTCTAACTCAAGGTTTACATAGTCAAATTCACGTACATCATATACCGTCATCACAGCTAAATAATTACAATAAAGAAACATTTAGCAACCTTCTCGTATCCCTGTGCCTCTAATCCTTATCATCACGATATCAAAATAATTGCATTGCATCGTAAATCTGCAAAAGTTTTATTTTGCAAGAATGAGCACGACGGCTCAGCTAGAACTAACAGTTTTCACATTTCATGCTTCACGTAACACATAAGTTTGCATTTTATCCATGCATCATGATTCTCATACTATGCATCTTACTCATGCATTATAAATCTTATGTAATTCATCAATATATATGAATCATGCATCTCATAGCATACCTCATGCATCTCACATTGTATATTTACAATAATTCAAGTTTCACATAGAACAATATAGTCACATAATTGCACATTGTTCACACTTTAATCATGCTCGCATATAATCCACATAATAGTGAAAGATTTAGTCATCAAGTCATGTACATCAATACATTTAAATAAGTCAACAAGTTACTGAAAGAACTTGCCTTTAAGCGTTCCTTGCCAAATTATGATGGCTCGTCCTTCAAATATCCTACACAATTTATTTAACAATTTAAATACCAATTAGCCACTAAAAAGGTTTCATATAATGGTTTACAATATAACAACTCTTAGCTCATATTGTTCGCGTATTATAAATTAATAAACGCGATTAACTCTAAAACTTTACTCGGCGTCACGTCGTTTGAAAAAGTTATGACCCTTATCATCATCAATGCTTTATGTTATATTAACCCCATTCCATATACTATAATGTTCATGATGAGAATAAAATATGTTATATTTTTAATCCCTTAATACTTTATCTTTTATATTTATTTTGTGCCTAAATACACTCATTATTCTTATATTTTTATTTTAGGTAAAATTAACGGAGTCCGTAACTTTGGAAGTGCTTTGGAGGGGCAAAGTTGTAATAATGCATACGTTATTCGTGTGGACTTACATTGTATTTTTATATTCACGGATTCCTTTCCAAATTGGAAGAGATTTATGGGATTCCTAGCAGCTCAAGGATTCAACAATTGGAATCAAAACTAAATTTGGATTCAACTTATTTTCTAATGCGATAAGGAAAAATCTTTTACACGGCAATTATGGAAATTCAATCTTGGCAATTTGATTTCTTTAAGGAACTAATAGAAGTAGATTCTAAAATATTAATTTTTTTAATACTAATGTAATTAGGGTTTTATTTAGTTAGAATTTCAATTCCAATTTTAAGTTGGATTGTTATTGTTTCTATTATTATTAGGGTTAGGGTTACTTTTGAGAAGTATAAATAAGAGGTCAAGGTTGATGTAATGGACACAACACTTCATTCAATAAATAAAAATATTTCTCTCTATTATTCTTTGGTGTTTTTCATAGGTATGAGTAGCTAAATTTCTGTTCTTGGATTAAGGAGACGGAAGCCTCAGATTATTACATTGTGAGATCTAATTGATTTTAATTGTTCAATTATTATTTTGAGTATTGATTATTCTTCTGTGCTTGAATTCTATGATTGATATATTTAATTGCTAGGATGCATACTAGTTTATTAAGTGTTGAAATCTACTGCTAAATTAGATATCAAATCCGTAATTGTTTGGTCACTCTAATTTGTGAAGCAACTAAGGTTAATAATTGACTGCAGATCACGAGATTATTATATCTTAGGAAGAATACTCAACTAAATTAAATGCAACCGCTTGTGCTTGTGTTGTTTAGCTTCATCGGTTTTTCTAATTCTTAAAGCATCTACTAGATTAAACTTTTAGCGCTTGTCTGAAGTTGTTTAGTAGTTAGGGTTATTTAGATCACTTGTTTCTATCTAACTAAAATTAAGGAAAGACACGGAATAATTCAGAATGATGAATTGATTCTAATGGTGAATATTCAAAATAATAATTGATTATGATTGAGTCAATGATCAGTGTAAGTTTCTGAGGTGGAAGTTGATTTAATCCAAGGTTTGTTTTCTCTGATTTACTTTAATAAATTATTTTGCATTATTTTTAGTTTACTTTAATAATTACATTCAAAACCCCCTTTTCTGGTATACACAATATAAAAATAGATTAATCATTCTCTGTGGGATCGACTCTTGCTTGTACTACTACATAAATATTTTTCGTAGTAAGGTTTTATTTTTGGTTGCCTGCGACATCACACCAAATTTTGGCGCCGTTGCCGGGGAGTGATTTTAGTTTGTTTTTATATTTTTGTTATCCTTATTTTAATTATTTTTCATAAGTAATTTGAATTTCCTTGATTGTTTATGCCCGAAACTCGATCTACTAATCAAGGTGATTTAAAGTGTGATCCAGAGATAGAGAGAACTAATCGCAGATTAAGGAAGGAAGCTAGGATAAATTGTGAAGAAAAGGAAGCCATGGCAGCAAACCGAACTCTGAAAGAGCTTGCGGCTCCCGATTTGAACCAACAACCCTTATGCATAACCTTCCCTAATTTTGATACTAATACTCAATTTGAATTGAAATATGGACTAATACATCTTTTACCTACTTTTCATGGTTTGGCAGGTGAAGACCCCCACAAACATTTGAAGGAATTTCATATGGTATGCACGAGTATGAAACCGACCGGAGTGACCGAGGAGCAAATCAAATTGAGAGCCTTTCCATTCTCTCTGAAGGATTTGGCTAAGGACTGGCTTTACTATCTACCCTCTGGAAGTATCACCACAAGGGAAGAGATTAAAAGATTATTTTTAGAGAAATATGAAAGTAGTATGCACACAAGCCAATCATATTTGATATGATGTAGCATATACTTTGTAATCTTATTCGGTTATTAAAGGCATTTTATATTATCTACATGGTGCTGTTATATTAAATATGATAAACCCATAGTTTTGAGCAATGCTTTTAGAATCATGATGGGGATCATGCTAATGAGATCTAAATTCTAGATAGCTCACAAACTTAAATTGTTCCTAATCGATGGATTACTAAAAAGGGATTAGTGAATCCGGATAGATTAGTACATACGTTGCTTGCTCTTATGAAGAGAATGATTGATCTCATAATCATTTGTGTGGAGACACTAAAGCAAGTATGTAGGTGCTTATTAGAGAATAAGTTCACTGAACGTGGCTCGCTAAAGAATACCTAATGGAGTTTTACTCGCCTGTCAATAGGAATTCCTCTAGTGATAGTAGTACAAGTGATCCTTGAACTTGAGATCATCATAGTATCTTGTGTATGATGAGTTATACTTTGACATGTCCCTTAAGACCTTTAGGGTATATCAAAGGGTATGATTGGGTATAATAAGTTATACATGGAGATAGGTGAATGATCAATAAAGAATCTACCACTTCTAGTAAAAGGAGAGAATGTCCTATGTGATTCGATAAATGACGACTCAGAAGTCTTTGGCCAAAGCAGAATGAAATTAGAAAGGAGTTTCAAATTTGCATTAATTAGAGTTGTGCATTTGAGAATCGAAATACATATAATTAAATAAAATAAGACTTGACAGTAATTCCATGTCTTATATTTAATTGGGACATTGTATGGTAGAAGGATTGAATTGTACGGTAACTATGCACTGAAAGGTTCTTTTATGATTAATGTTGAAATCTATATTATCTGGAAAGTCGTTGATCGCTAAGGGGGCTTACCCTTATTGTAGAATAAATATTATTTATTTAAATGAATTAAATAGTTTAATTTATTTATTTAAATAAGATTAGAATTGTTCTAATTGATTTATTCACAACCGGTTTAATATGGAGAACCTAAAGGGTCACACCGCAAAAGGAAAATATTTATTTAAGAAGTAAATGGCATAATTGTAATAATAAGTTAAGTGTATTTAATTTAGTCTATGGAGATAGAATAAATTAAATAGCTTAATATTTATTATTTAATATTTTAGAAATATTAAATATAAATTAATAAGAGGAGTCTTATTATTATTATTACTATTACTCTTATTCGTATTGAAGTCCTAAGAGGGCTTGGGAATTAATTAATAGAAGTACTCTCACATGAATTCCTAATTGGATTAGGAGTTTAATTTAATTAAAGGAGTTTAATTAGAATAGAAACCCTAATCCTAAATAGTTTAGGGAAGGGTTTTTCCTACATCTATAAATAAGAGAAGTCTTATCATAGATTAGGGTTACACACTCTTACATAAGAATTGTAGAGAGTACTTACAATTTCTATAGAGATAGAAACTAGGGTTTTGCCAACACCCATCTTCTTGAACAAGTATTATTCCTTGGTGGATCACCTCTAGAGGCCAAACACTTGGGTGGCTAACGTTGATCAAAGGAAGGAATTTAATCGGTGGAATTCAAGGAGAACGCGAAGGAATTGGAGGTGAACTTGTACCTGAGGAAGCTAGAATTTTACAAGGGTATAATTCTTATTCTCCATCTCTTTCGTTTAATTAATAATTGTGCATAAAGAAAGATCATGGTGATGGTTTGTATAAAATTTTAAAATCTGATTTTATCGCGCTTCCGCACTATTTATGTAATTTGATTGTATATTCGCGCTATGTACAAACCTAACAAAATATTTCCCCGCTTCAAGAGCAGCCAACATTCGGAAAGAAATTTGTGGTGTGAGGCAGAACAACGGAGAAACCCTACACGAATATTAGGAACGTTTCAAGAGATTGTGTGCCAGTTTCCCTCATCATCAAATCAGTGAACAACTTCTTATCCAATACTTCTATGAAGGCCTTTCATCTACCGAAAGGAGCATGATCGACGCTGCTAGTGGAGGAGCTTTGGTAGATAAAACTCCCGAGGCTGCTAGAAACTTAATTGCGAACATGGCGGCTAATTCTCAGCAATTTGGCACTAGACTTGATTTTGCACCTAAGAATGTTGATGAGGTAAAAATTTCATCAATTGAACAACAAATTGCGAGTCTAACATCTCTTGTTCGTCAAATGGCTACAGGTAAAACACAACAAGTAAAAGCTTACGGAATTTGTGCGGTAGTAGGACACCCAATAGATATGTGCCCAACTCTTCAAGAGGAGTCCTTTGAGCAAGTGAATGTAGCAGGTAGCTTCCCTGGACAACCACAACGAAAATTTGATCCCTATTCGAACACGTATAATCTAGATGGAGAGATCATCCTAACTTTAGTTACGGGAATCCACAAGCAAATCAGTCTGCTAATCAAAATTTCTTAAGTTATCAGCAATACAAACAACCATATACCAATGGACAACAACAGGGCCAATCTTCTAACTCTTCTATGTCTTTAGAAGATATTGTTAAATATCTTGCCACTAACAATTTGCAATTTCAACAAGAAACAAGGGCAAGTATTCAGAATTTGGGTATGTAAGTGGGACAAATGGCAATTGCAATCAGTCATTTAGAGGCCCAAGGTTCGGGGAAGTTACCCTCTCAAACAGTGTTGAATCCAAAAGAGAATATAAGTGCAATCACTTTGAAAAGTGGTAAAGAGGTAAAGAATCCAAAAAAGTCAGCACCTATATCGCGGGAGCAAAGCAAAACAGACACGGACAATGCAGACAGTGGTGTTATGTGTGAGATTGATGCACCAAAGCGTAAATTTCCCCCTCTCTCAGAATATAAACCTGTACCCCCTTTTCCTTATGCTTTAACTGAAAATAGAAAAATTGATAAGTATTCAGATTTGTATAAGACTTTCCGTAGATGCGAGGTAAATATTCCATTGTTAGATGCTATCAAACAAGTACCTCGCTATGCTAAATTTTTGAAAGAATTGTGTACCCATAAGAGGAAGCAGGAACTTAAAAGATATGAGAAAGTAAAAGTAGGGAAAAATGTCTCAGCTCTTATTCAAAGAAAACTCCCTACTAAGTGTCAAGATCCGGGTATGTTGACTATTCCTTGCACAATAGGTAGCACTGAAGAGGATGATTGATCTCATAATCATTTGTGTGGAGACACTAAAGCAAGTATGTAGGTGCTTATTAGAGAATAAGTTCACTGAATATAGCTCGCTAAGAAATATCTAATGGAGTTTTACTCGCCTGTCAATAGGAATTCCTCTAGTGATAGTAGTACAAGTGATCCTTGGACTTGTGATCATCATAGTATCTTGTGTATGATGAGTTATACTTTGACATGTCCCTTAAGACCTTTAGGGTATATCAAAGGGTATGATTGGGTATAATAAGTTATACATGGAGATAGGTGAATGATCAACAAAGAATCTACCACTTCTAGTAAAAGGAGAGAATGTCCTATGTGATTCGATAAATGACGACTCAGAAGTCTTTGGCTAAAGCAGAATGAAATTAGAAAGGAGTTTCTAATTTGCATTAATCAGAGTTGTGCATTTGAGAATCGAAATACATATAATTAAATAAAATAAGACTTGATAGTAATTTCATGTCTTATATTTAATTGGGACATTGTATGGTAGAAGGATTGAATTGTACGGTAACTATTCACTGAAAGGTTCTTTTGTGATTAATGTTGAAATCTATATTATCTGAAAAGTCGTTGATCGCTAAGGGGGCTTACCCTTATTATTGAATAAATATTATTTATTTAAATAAATTAAATAGTTTAATTTATTTATTTAAATAAGATTAGAATTGTTCTAATTGATTTATTCACAACCGGTTTAATATGGAGAACCTAAAGGGTTACACCGCAAAAGAAAAATATTTATTTAAGAAGTAAACAGTATAATCGTAATAATAAGTTAAGTGTATTTAATTTAATCTATGGAGATAGAATGAATTAAATAGCTTAATATTTATTATTTAATATTTTTTGGAATATTAAATATAAATTAATAAGAGGAGTCTTATTATTATTACTATTACTATTATTTAATTTCTAATAGGGATTGAGAATTAATTAATAGAAGTACTCTCTCATAAATTCTTAATTGGATTAGGAGTTTAATTAATTAAAGGAGTTTAATTAAAATAAAAACCCTAATCCTAAATAGTTTAGGAGGGTTCCCTATATCTATAAATAAGAGGAGTCTTATCATGATTTAGGGTTAGACAGTTACATACTCTTCCATAAGAATTGGAGAGAGAGAGAGAGTACTTGCAATTTCTTTAGAGATAGAAACTAGGGTTTTGCCAACACCCATCTTCTTGAACAACTATTATTCTTTGGTGGATCACCTCTAGAGGCCAAACACTTGGGTGGCTAACGTTGATCAAATGAAGGAATTTAATCGGTGGAATTCAAGGAGAACGCGAAGGATTTGGAGGTGAACTCGTACCTGTGGAAGCATGGTTCTACAAAGGTATGATTCTCATACTTTATCTCTTTCGTTTAATTGATAATTGAGCACATGGATGATCATGGTGATGGTTTGTATGAAAAATTTTAAAATCCGTTTTATTGCGCTTCCGCACTATTTATGTAATTTGATTGCATGTTCGCGCTATATACAAACCTAACAATGGTATCAGAGCTTAACCTTGTGCTAATTATCGATTATTATGATTCCATGTATGTATGGGTATGCGATTGGATCGATTTTCTGGGTAACGGAAAAAACTTTCGAAGTCTGCTACGAGGCGTGGTCGCGCCGCTTCCAGTTCATTCTGGAGCACGGCCGCGCCCGAACCCAGAAATCGTTTCTGGGGTGCAGCGCGGCCACGCCGGTCTGCAGATTTTGAAAAAAAATTTATTTTGATTTTATTTATTTTTAATTAAGATAAAAGGTTTATTTTGAATTGGAATATAATTAAAATTAAAATTTTTATTTGAACTTGGAATTAGATTCTACGTTAACTAGAATAAAGGAGTTTATTGACATATGGAATAGTATTCCATGTTTCCTAGAATAAAGAAGTTTATTCACATATGGAATAGGATTTCATGTTTCCTTAAAAATAAAGATGTTTATTTTGATAAGGAATATGATTTAACATATTTTATTTTTCCAAGCAATTTTAAGTTAAAATAAAGGAGTTTATTTTGAACTTAAAATTGGTTTCCATGTTAATTAAAATAAAGGAGTTTATTTTGATTTGAAATTTGATTAAAAATAAAGGAGTTTATTTTTATTCAAAATTGGATAAAATAAAATAAATTAGTTTATTATGATTTAAATTTTGATTAAAATAAAGGAGTTTATTTTTGTTTCAAAATTAGATTTCTAGTAAACTTTTAATTGCCCATTAAATGATATCAATGCATATATGGAATGGTTTATTATTCATGAGATGAATGTTATTTATTGATACATATGGAGATATGTATGATAATAAATAGGGATTGATTATGGACTATTGACCAATGTGTGATTGGAATTATTTTAGAGGATACTTGAATGAATGGGTTTTATAAATGGGGTCTACGTACCTCGTTTTCTCTAATTTTTCTTAATGTAAATTCTATCTCCCTCCTATGTACTTCCCCTTGACTGCTGATCAAGGTTTCTATTTATTGTAAATAGTTTATGTAATAGGTTTAGTTAGAATTACTTAAAGAATTGGAGACAAAGGAGCAAGGAGCGCTGGAAGACCCGTTTGTAATGGAGCCCGGGTTTAAATATAATAGTTATATTTAAATTTAATTCGTGCACCCTATGTTTGACCTTTTGGTTCACTTGGTGGCTCTAGTGAACCAAACTAGAATAAAAGTCCATAATCAATCCGGGTAGAATATAGTATTCTATATGTGCATGCTTACTATGTATATATTATATATTATACAGCATGCTTCGCATGTTAAATAATATGACGCGTATTTTATATATATATGTGCATGCGCGCTAAACAAGATGAGACAAATAATAACAAACCCCTCAAAGAAATTATATTAAGTCCTAAGCGTTCAAAGATATTTGGAATATCGAACGTCGCCTTCTAGCATGGTAAAGCAATAGAGTATTAAATATTTAATATGAGTTTGTTGTGCACACACAAGGTGAGTATTAAATATTTAAGATGTTATTTTATCACATTTGATGCTTATTAAGGAATTGAACATTACTGCTTTGTTGTGCACACACAAGGGCGGTCTTTTTCTCTTCACATATATGGAAATGCTAGGTTGGACTTAACTTAGATTATTTTAGTTCGGATGTGCACACACTTGACCATTATAATCTAAGAGGCAAAATACAAGGAGTAACATAGTGATGTAATTGACAATAGTTGTCTACCTATTTATTTATATATAGTTTGTTGTGCACACACAAGACTATATACATTTGAAATGGGATTCTTATTCTCGCTAGCAAATCTTTAATTAGATTTACCGAACTATATAATGAGGGTAATATAGTTTGATGAAAAAGTGAGAGATACCAATTTAAAATAAAGACCTAATTTATTTTGGTAATTAATTAAGAAATGAATGTATGCTAAAATGTTGTTAAATTACAAATTCATTTACAGAATTTTACAATGTCTAATTTACTATCACTGCGGAGCATATTAGATGCTAATTAACCGGACCAAATTAAAAGGAATTTGAGAATAGTTCTCAAGGCTGAAAAGCTATCTTATGTCCTTAATATGCCTATCCCTGCAATGGTTGCAGACAATGCCTCAAAGGAAGAGATTGCTACTTTTAGAAAGTGGCAAGATGATGCACAGTTGGCTCAATGTATCATGCTCGCATCCATGAGTAACGAGATTCAGCGTCAGCATGAAACTATGGATGCTCCTACTGTACTCCGGCACCTTCAAGGAGTTGAATGGTGAGAAAGTAGGACTATTAGATATCAAATATCTAAGGAGCTTTTCCGATCTAGAATGACCGATGGCACTACAGTACAAATATATGTCCTAAAATGATCAATCTGATTGAACAATTGCGACAACTGGGTTTTAATGGATGGAGAGTTGATCCAAGATTTGATCTTGCAATCACTTCTGGACTCTTTCTCACAAATTATTGTGAATTTCCACATGAACAAGCTATATGTCAGCCTGCCTGAGTTGCTTAAACATGTTGAAAACTGTAAAAAGTCACTTTTCAACCAAGAAAGACCAAGTCTTACTGGTAGATGATTCTTCTAGGAAGTGGAAGAGGGCCAAAGGTTCTTCTTAAAAGAAGAACAATTCAAAGAAGGTAAATGGAAAGGCAAAAACAAATGACAATAAGAACAAGACTGATGCAGATAGCAAAGGAGTTTGCTTCCGCTGCAATAAGCCTAGATACTAGAAAGAAAACTGTAAGGAGAATCTTACAGAGGCTAACCAAAAGAAGCTTAGTGAACCTTCGGTTACAGATACAGGTTTGTTCATGATTAAAAAATAAATCTTTCTGTAAGTCAAGGTTCTACATGGGTATTGGATACCAGATGTAGTTCTCACGTATGCAATCCAATGCAGAGACTAAGCAGAAGTAGAAAGCTAAACAAAGAGTAAGTAATCTTATGTGTGGGAATGGAGCAAAGGTTGCTGCATAAACCATAGGAACTTATAGTTTAGCATTGCCTACGCGCAAGTCTATTAAGTTAATAAGTTGTTATTATGTTTTAATTCTCATTAGAAACATTAGAACTTTCGTTGTTGGACAAGGAAGGTTCTGATATTATATTTAAGAACAATTGTTGTTCTATTTATAATGATAATGTTTTGTTTGAAACTGGAAGAATACTTGATAGATTTTGTATTCTTGACTTACATGAAAAACATTTTGCAAATTGAGTAAAACTAATAAAAGAAAAGGAGATGGTCATTCAAAGAGTTGAATGCGTGTATTTGATAAAATACAAGTCTGAATCATTTGAAATGTTCAAAGAATTCAGAAGTGAAATATATTGACAAAGTATTAAGATTCTTTGATCAGATCGAGGAAAGAATACTTGTGCAATGAGTTTCAGGTGTTAGGTTTGTATAACGCGAACATGCAATCAAATTACATAAATAAAGCGGAAGCGCGATAAAATCAGATTTTAAAAATTTTATACAAACCATCACCATGATCTTTCTTTATGCCCAATTATTAATTAAACGAAAGAGATGGAGAATAAGAATTATACCCTTGTAGAATTCTAGCTTCCTCAAGTACAAGTTCACCTCCAATTCCTTCGCGTTCTCCTTGAATTCCACCAATTAAATTCCTTCTTTTAATCAACGTTAGCCACCCAAATGTTTGGCCTCTAGAGGTGATCCACCAAGGAATAATATCTATTCAAGAAGATGGATGTTGGCAAAACCCTAGTTTCTATCTCTATAGAAATTGTAAGTACTCTCCACAATTCTTATGCAAGAGTGTGTAACCCTAATCTATGATAAGACTTCTCTTATTTATAGATGTAGGAAAACCCTTCCCTAAACTATTTAGGATTAGGGTTTCTATTCTAATTAAACTCTTTTAATTAATTCTGCTCCTAATCCAATTAGGAATTCATGAGAGAGTACTTCTATTAATTAATTCTCAATCCCTATTAGGAATTAAATAATAGTAATAGTAATAATAATAATAAGACTCCTCTTATTAATTTATATTTAATATTTTCAAAATATTAAATAATAAATATTAAGCTATTTAATTTATTCTATATCCATAGACTAAATTAAATACACATAACTTATTATTACAATTATGCCATTTACTTCTTAAATAAATATTTTCCTTTTGCGGTGCGACCCTTTAGGTTCTCTATATTAAACCGGTTGCGAATAAATCAATTAGAACAATTCTAATCTTATTTAAATAAACAAATTAAACTATTTAATTTATTTAAATAAATAACATTTATTCTGCAATAAGGGTAAGCCCCCTTAGCGATCAACGACTTTCCAGATAATATAGATTTCAATATTAATCATAAAAGAACCTTTCAGTAAATAGTTACCGTACAATTCAATCCTTCTACCATACAATGTCCCAATTAAATATAAGACATGGATTTACTGTCAAGTCTTATTTTATTTAATTATATGTATTTCGATTCCCAAATGCACAACTCTAAATAATGCAAATTAGAAACTCCTTTCTAATTTCATTCTGCCTTGGCCAAGGACTACTGAGCTGTCATTTATCGAATCACATAGGACATTCACATCTTTTACTAGACGTGGTAGATTCTTTGTTGATCATTCACCTATCTCCATGCACAACTAATTATACCCAATCATACCATTTGATATACCCCAAAGGTCTTAAGGGACATGTCAAAGTATAACTCATCATACACAAGATACTATGATGATCTCAAGTCTAAGGATCACTTGTACTACTATCACTAGAGGAATTCCTATTGACAGCCGAGTAAAACTCCATTAGGTATTCCTTAGCGAGCCACGTTCAGTGAACTTATTCTCCAATAAGCACCTACATACTTGCTTTAATGTTTCCACACAAATGATTATGAGATCAATCATCCTCTTCCTAAGAGCAAGCAACGTATATACTAATCTATCCGGATTCACTAATCCCCTTTTTAGTAATCCAACGATTAGGAACGATTTTAGTTTGTGAGCTATCTCGAATTTAGATCTCATTAGTATGATCACCATCATGATTTTAAAAGCATTGCTCAAAACTATGGGTTTATCATATTTAATATAACAGCACTATGTAGATAATGTAAAATGCCTTTTATAACTAAATAAGATTACAAAATATATGCTACATCATATCAAATATGATTGGCTTATGTGCATGCTACTTTCAATCTCCCACTTGCACTAAAGCCAATCGTCATGGTATCCAATACCCTTCTTCTCTAAGTGACGATCATCCTGTTGTTTGGATAAAGCTTCAGTAAATGGATATGCAATGTTGTTCTTGAGAGTCCACTATCTCTATAGTGACTTTTTCTTCTTTCAATAATTCCTCTAATCAAATGAAAGTGCCGCAACACATGTTTGAATTCAAGATGAGACTTAGGAACTATTCCTAGTTCTATAATGAACTTTTCATCCAAACAATCGACTTGCAGCTTCATTTACAGCTATATACTTTGTCTTTGTCACTAAACCAGCAACTCTTTGCTATTTTGGAACCTTTCCAATTCACTGCACCACCAATCAAGGTAACAATTTACCCTAAAGTGGATTTGTTATCGTCTTGGTCAGTCTGAAAAACTTGAGTCTTTTTATCCCTCTGGTTTTAATTCAGACCTACCATGAATTATGATCACATCTTCAATACCGGTTAAGTACTTAAGATGTTTATCACTGTCATATAGTGATCTTCTCCAAAATATGACTGATCAACATCAGACCTTGTATATTCATTGCATACATGATAATAACTTATGTGATCTCTCTTTTATTGGAGATAATTTTAGAGAGATTCACTCCATGGCTCATCATCATGAGACCTCTCTTGGAGTTTGCTATGCTAAACACCTTTAGCATCGAATGATTATACGTTCATTGGGTCAAGCCGAATATCCTTTTAAATCTATCTATATAGATTTATATCCCCAATTTATAGGATGCTCCTCCCAAGTTATTCATGGAGGAATGTTTAGACAATTTTATATTTATTGATTGTAGCATTGGTGTGTCATTCCTTATCAGTAATATATCAACATATAATACTAGGAATGTCACAGTGCTCCCACTGACCTTTTTGTACACACTAGGTTCATTCTCGTTTTTGATAAAATCAAACTCTTTTGATTGTCTCATCAAAATGAATGTTCCATCTTTGAGAAGCTTGCTTCAATCCATAAATGGATCATTGTAGCTTAAAACATGATTTGCTTCAACCTTTGAAACAAATTCCTCTGGTTGTATCATACATACATTCTCCTCAAGTCTTCATAGAGGAAGGACGTCTCCACATCCATTTGCTAGATCTCGTAATAAGTTGTAATCGCAAGTAAAATCCAAATGGACTTGAGCATTACCGGTAATAAGGTTTTATCATAGTCAACTCCTTGACTTAATTTGAAACCTTTTAAACAGGTCTGGTTTTATAGGTCTCCACCTTGTCATTTGCCCTAGTCTTTCTCTTTAAATATCCATATACAGCCTTTAGGCACTATGCCTTTAGGTGGAGTAATCAGAGTCTATACTTGGTTTTCATATATGGAGTCCATTTCGGATTTGATGGTCATCTGCCATTTCTCTGAGTGTCTTCTACTCATAGCCTCATCATATATAACTGGATCATTATCCTCTATGATGTGTACCTCATCATCATCCTCTATGATGAATCCATACCTCCTAGGTATCTTCGGTGCTCTTCCAGATTTATGATTCGGTTGTGGTACATTAGGTCTATCTACAGGTTCCTCGGTTTGACTTGTAGTACTTTGTGGTTCTTGAACTCCTTCAAGATCTATTACCCTCCCACTAGCTCCTTGAATGATAAACACCTTTATCCAAGAAGGCAGTGTGTAGGATTATAGTAATAATACCCTAAACTTTCTTTAGGATATCCCACAACTCTGCACTTGTCAGATTTTGTCCTAAGCTTATCCTTTTGAAACCTTTTCACATAAGCTAGACAACTCCTTATCTTAACATACTTAAGAACTAGGAATCCTCCCTATCCATAACTTTTATAGAGTCTTGGGGCCGGATTTTGAGGTTACCTTATTTTGTAGATATGCAGCCGTTTCTAGGGCATAACCCCAGATGGATACTGGAATGTCGGTAAAAATCATTATGGACCGCACCATGTCCAACAAGGTATAATTTCTCCTTTTAGATACACGGGTCAATCATTGCGTATCATGAAGCGTCCATTATGAGAAAATACCATTTTGAGATGATCTAGAAACTCATTGTACAAGTATTCCTTCTTCGATCTGATCAAAGGAATCTTAATACTTTGTCAATTTGTTTCACTTTCTGAATTCTTTGAACCTTTCAAATGATTCAGACTTGTATTTCATCAAATACACATGTTCAACTCTTTGAATGATCATCTCCTTTTCTTTTACTAGTTTGTTCAATTTGTAAAATTATTTTTCATGTAAGTCAAGTTTACAAAGTCCATCAAGTGATCTTCCAGTTTCAAACAAAATATTATCATTATAAATAGAACAACAATTGTTCTTAAATATAATACTAGAACCTTCATTGTCCAACAACGGAAGTAATAATGTTTCTAAAGAGAACTGAAAAATAATAACAACTTATTAACTTAATAGACTTGCCCGTACGCAACGCTAGACTATAAGTTCCTACGGCTAATGTAGCAACCATTGCTCCATTCTCCACACGTAAGATTACTTACTCTTTGTTTATCTTTCTACTTCTGCTTAGTCTCTGCATTGGATTGTATACGTGAGAACTATAGCCGGTATCCAATATCCAAGTAGATCCTTGACTTACAGAAAGATTTATTTCAATGATGAACAAACCTATATCTGTAACCGAAGCTTCACTAAGCTTCTTCTAGTTAGCCTCTGCAAGATGTTCCTTACAGTTTCCTTTCCAGTGTCCAGGCTTATTGCAGTGGAAGCAAACTCCTTTGCTATCTGCATCAGTTTTATTCTTAGTGTCCTTAGTTATTGCCTTTCCTTATACCTTCTTTGAATTGTTCTTCTTTTAAGAAGATCTTTTGGCCCTCTTCCGCTTCCTGGAAGATTCGTCTATCAGTAAGACTTGATCTTTCTTGGTTGAAAAGTGACTCTTTACAGTTTTCAACGTGTTTAAGCAACTCATGTAGGCTGACATATATATTCACGTGGAAATTCATAACAAATTGTGAAAAAGAGTCCGGGAGTGATCGCAAGATCAAATCTTGGATCAACTCTTCATCCAATACAAAACCCAGTTGTCCCAATTGTTCAATTTGATTGATCATTTTTAGGACATTTGTCTATACTGTAGTGCCATCGGTTATTCTAGATTGGAAGAGCTCCTTAGATATCTAATATCTAGCAGTCCTACTTTCCTCACCATTCAACTCCTTGAAGGTGCAGGAGTACAGTAAGAGCATCCATAGTTTCATGTTGACACTGAAGCTCATAACTCATGGATGCGAACATGATGCATTGAGCCAACTGTGCATCATCTTGCCACTTTCTAAAAGTAGCAATCTCTTCCTCAGAGGCATTATCTATAACCATTGCAGGGATATGCATATTAAGGATATAAGAAAGCTTTTCAGCCTTGAGAACTATTCTCAGATTCCTTAACTAGTCCTGTTATTTGGTCCAGTTAATTAACATCTAATATGCTCCGTAGTGATAGTAAATTAGACATTATAAAATTTTGTAAATGAAGTAGAAAACATTTTAGCATACATTCATTTAATTAATTACCAAAATAAATTAGGTCTTTATTTTAAATTGGTATCTCTCACTTTTTTCATCAAACTATATTACCCTCAATATATATAGTTCGAAAAATCTAATTAAAGGTTTGCTAGTGAGAATAAGGATCCCATTTCAAATGTATATAGCCTTGTGTGTGCACAACAAACTATATATAAATAAATAGGTAGACAACTATTGTCAATTACATCACTATGTAACTCATTGTATTTTGCCTCTTAGATTATAATGGTCAAGTGTGTGCACATCCGAACTAAAATAATCTAAGTTAAGTCCAACCTAGCACTTCCATATATGTGAAGAGAAAAAGACCGCCCTTGTGTGTGCACAACAAAGCAGTAATGTTCAATTCCTTAATAAGCATCAAATGTGATAAAACAACATCTTAAATATTTAATACTCGCCTTGTGTGACACAACAAACTCATATTAAATATTTAATACTCTATTGCTTTACCATGCTAGAAGGCGACGTTCGATATTCCAAATATCTTTGAACGCTTAGGACTTAATATAATTTCTTTGAGGGGTTTGTTATTATTTGTCTCATCTTGTTTAGCGCGCATGCACATATATATATAAAATACGCGTCATATTATTTAACATGCGAAGCATGTTGGATAATATATAATATATACATAGTAAGCATGCACATATAGAATACTATATTCTACCTGGATTGATTATGGACTTTTATTCTAGTTTGGTTCACTAGAGCCACCAAGTGAACCAAAAGGTCAATCCTAGGGTGCAAGAATTAAATTTAAATATAACTATTACATTTAAACCCAGGCTCCATTACAAACGGGTCTTCAAGCGCTCGTTTCTCCTTGGTCTCCAATTCTTCAAAATAATGCTAAATAATCCTATTACATGAACTATTTACTATAATAGAAACCTTGATCAGCAGTCAAGGGGAAGTACATAGGAGGAAGATAGAATTTACATCAAGAAAAACTAGAGAAGATGAGATACGCAGACCCCATTTATAAAAACTCATTCATTTAAGCATCCTCTAAAATAAATCCAATCACACATTGGTCAATAGTCCATAATCAATCCCTATTTATTATCATACATATCTCGATATGCATCAATAAATAATATTCATCTCTTTAATAATAAAATCATTTCATATATGCATTGATATCATTTAATGGGCAATATTAGTTAGTATAAAATCCAATTTCAACTCCAATTAGTTATCATGGAATCCAATTCCAACTCTAATTAGTTATCATGAAATCCAATTTCAATTAAAATAAACTTCTTTATTTTAATCATATTCCAAATCAAAATAAACTTTTTTATTTTAATTTATCCAATTTTGAATAAAAAATAAACTCCTTTATTTTTTAATCAAATTCCAAATCAAAATAAACTCCTTTATTTTAATTTACAAAAAATAAAAAAAAATTAAAAAAATGAGGTCAACCGTTGATCATAAACCTTTAAAAGAAATAATCAAACAAGCCTTTAAGTCAAACAAGCCTTTATATAGTTTAAATATTAAACATTCTGATTCATAATCAAAAGTTGACCAGTTAGCGCCACGTCAGCAGTCAACAGTTGACCAGTTAGCGCCACGTCAGCAGATAACAGTTGACCAGTCAGCGCCACGTCAGCAGCCAGTGCCACGTCATCAGTTGACCAATCAACAGTTGACCAGTCAATGTTCGACCAGTCAACGGTCAACGTTTGACCGTTGACTTTGAGCAACGGATTTTTTTTTTAATAAAATAAAATAATTTTACACAAACAGTTATGCCCAAATAAATTGTTCTAAACACATATCGATGTATATACAGAATCAAAACAATTAATAATTCGCATAAAGTTTGGCTCTTGATACCACTGTTAGGTTTGTATAACGCGAACATGCAATCAAATTATATAAATAAAGCGGAAGCGCGATAAAATCAGATTTTAAAAATGTTATACAAACCATCACCATGATCTTTCTTTATGCACAATTATTAATTAAACGAAAGAAATGGAGAATAAGAATTGTACCCTTGTAGAATTCTAGCTTCCTCAAGTACAAGTTCACCTCCAATTCCTTCGCGTTCTCCTTGAATTCCACCAATTAAATTCCTTCCATTGAGCAACGTTAGCCACCCAAGTGTTTGGCCTCTAGAGGTGATCCACCAAGGAATAATATCTATTCAAGAAGATGGGTGTTGTCAAAACCCTAGTTTCTATCTCTATAGAAATTGTATGTACTCTCCACAATTCTTATGCAAGAGTGTGTAACCCTAATCTATGATAAGACTTCTCTTATTTATAGATGTAGGAAAACCCTTCCCTAAACTATTTAGGATTAGGGTTTCTATTCTAATTAAACTCTTTTAATTAATTCTGCTCCTAATCCAATTAGGAATTCATGAGAGAGTACTTCTATTAATTAATTCCCAATCCCTATTAGAAATTAAATAATAATAATAATAATAATAATAATAATAACACTCCTCTTATTAATTTATATTTAATATTTTCAAAATATTAAATAATAAATATTAAGCTATTTAATTTATTCTATCTCCATAGACTAAATTAAATACACGTAACTTATTATTACAATTATACCATTTACTTCTTAAATAAATATTTTTCTTTTGCGGTGTGACCCTTTAGGTTCTCTATATTAAACCGGTTGCGAATAAATCAATTAAAACAATTCTAATCTTATTTAAATAAATAAATTAAACTATTTAATTCATTTAAATAAATAAGATTTATTCTATAATAAGGGTAAGCCCCCTTAACGATCAACGACTTTCCAGATAATATAGATTTCAACATTAATCATAAAGGAACCTTTCAGTGAATAGTTACCGTATAATTCAATCCTTCTACCATACAATATCCCAATTAAATATAAGACATGGATTTACTGTCAAGTCTTATTTTATTTAATTATATGTATTTCGATTCCCAAATGCACAACTCTAACTAATGAAAATTAGAAACTCCTTTCTAATTTCATTCTGCGTTGGCCAAGGACTACTGAGCTGTCATTTATCGAATCACATAGGACATTCACATCTTTTACTAGACGCGGTAGATTCTTTGTTGATCATTCACCTATCTCCATGCACAGCTTATTATACCCAATCATACCATTTGATATACCCCAAAGGTCTTAAGAGACATGTAAAAGTATAACTCATCATACACAAGATACTATGATGATTTCAAGTCTAAGGATCACTTGTACTACTATCACTAGAGGAATTCTTATTGACAGCCGAGTAAAACTCCATTAGCTATTCCTTAGTGAGCCACGTTCAGTGAACTTATTCTCCAATAAGCACCTACATACTTGCGTTAGTGTCTCCACACAAATGATTATGAGATCAATCATCCTCTTCCTAAGAGCAAGCAACGTATGTACTAATCTATCCGGGTTCATTAATCCCCTTTTTAGTATTCCAATGATTAGGAACGATTTTAGTTTGTGAGCTATCTCGAATTTAGATCTCATTAGTATGATCACCATCATGATTTTAAAAGCATTGCTCAAAACTATGGGTTTATCATATTTAATATAACAACACTATGTAGATAATGTAAAATGTCTTTTATAACTGAATAAGATTACAAAGTATATGCTACATCATATCAAATGCCCTTTTATGGAGTAACCAGAGTCTATACTTGATTCTCATACATGGAGTCCATTTCGGATTTCATGGCCAATCATATTTGATATGATGTAGCATATACTTTGTAATTTTATTCGTTTATTAAAGGCATTTTACTTTATCTACATGATGCTGTTATATTAAATGTGATAAACCCATAGTTTTGAGCAATATTTTTAGAATAATGATGGTGATCATGCTAATGAGATCTAAATTCTAGATAGCTCACAAACTAAAATTGTTCCTAATCGATGGATTACTAAAAAGGGGATTAGTGAATCTGGATAGATTAGTACATACATTGCTTGCTCTTATGAAGAGGATGATTGATCTCATAATCATTTGTGTGGAGACACTAAAGCAAGTATGTAGGTGCTTATTAGAGAATAAGTTTTACACATAATCACTTGTGTGGAGACACTCGCTAAGAATACCTAATGGAGTTTTACTCGCCTGTCAATAGGAATTCCTCTAGTGATAGTACTACAAGTGATCCTTGGACTTGAGATCATCATACTATCTTGTGTATGATGAGTTATACTTTGACATGTCCCTTAAGACCTTCAGGGTATATCAAAGGGTATGGTTGGGTATAATAAGTTATACATGGAGATAGGTGAATGATCAACAAAGAATCCACCACTTCTAGTAAAAGGAGACAATGTCCTATGTGATTCGATAAATGACGACTCATAAGTCTTTGGCCAAAGCAGAATGAAATTAGAAAGGAGTTTTTAATTTGCATTAATCAGAGTTGTGCATTTGAGAATCGAAATACATATAATTAAATAAAATAAGACTTGACAGTAATTCCATGTCTTATATTTAATTGGGACATTGTATGGTAGAATGATTGAATTGTACGGTAACTATTCACTGAAAGGTTCTTTTGTGATTAATGTTGAAATCTATATTATCTGAAAAGTCATTGATCACTAAGGGGGCTTACCCTTATTGTAGAATAAATATTATTTATTTAAATAAATTAAATAGTTTAATTTATTTATTTAAATAAGATTAGAATTGTTCTAATTGATTTATTCACAACCGGTTTAATATGGAGAACCTAAAGGGTCACACCGCAAAAGGAAAATATTTATTTAAGAAGTAAATGGCATAATCGTAATAATAAGTTAAGTGTGTTTAATTTAATCTATGGAGATAGGATAAATTAAATAGCATAATATTTATTATTTAATATTTTGAAAATATTAAATATAAATTAATAAGAGGAGTCTTATTATTATTATTATTATTATTTAATTCTAAAAGGGTTTTGGAATTAATTAATAAAAGTACACTCTCATAAATTCTTAATTGGATTATGAGTTTAATTAATTAAAGGAGTTTAATTAAAATAAAAACCTTAATCTGAAATAGTTTAGGAGGGTTCCCTATATCTATAAATAAGAGGAGTCTTATCATGATTTAGGGTTAGACAGTTACACACTCTTCAATAAGAATTGGAGAGAGAGAGTACTTGCAATTTCTATAGAGATAAAAACTAGGGTTTTACCAACACCCATCTTCTTGAACAACTATTATTCTTTGGTGGATCACCTCTAGAGGCCAAACACTTGGGTGGCTAACGTTGATCAAATGAAGGAATTTAATCGGTGGAATTCAAGGAGAACGCGAAGGATTTGAAGGTGAACTTGTACCTGTGGAAGCATGGTTCTACAAGGGTATGATTCTCATACTTTATCTATTTCGTTTAATTAATAATTGAGCACATGGATGATCATGGTGATGGTTTGTATGAAAAATTTTAAAATCCGTTTTATTGCGCTTCTGCACTATTTATGTAATTTGATTGCATGTTTGCGCTATATACAAACCTAACAATAATCTCACAATGGACTCCACCAGGGACGCCACAGTTGAATGGTGTATCTGAAAGGAGAAATCGAACATTGTTGGACATGGTTTGTTCCATGATGAGTTTTACCGACATTTCAGTATCCTTTTGGGGTTATGCCCTAGAAACGGTTGCATACATACTTAACAAGGTACCTACCAAATCTGTCCCAAAGACCCTATATGAGTTTTGGACAGGGAGAAAACCAAATCTTAAGTATGTTAAGACTTGGGGTTGTCCAGCTTATGTCAAAAGGTTTAAGCATGATAAGCTAAAGACTAGAGTCGATAAGTGTAGATTTGTAGGACACCCTAAAGAAACTGTAGGGTATTATTTCTATCATCCTACTGATCAAAAGGTGTTTGGATTGAAGCAAGCTTTTCGAAGATGGAACATCCTTTTTGATGAGATAATCAAACAGTTTGATTTTATCAAAAATGAGAATGAACCTTGTGTGTACAAGAATGTTAGTGGGAGCATTATTTCATTCATAGTATTATATGTTGACGATATATTACTGATAGGGAATGATATTCCTACACTACAATCGATCAAAATTTGGTTATCTAAACACTTCCCCATGAAGGACTTGGGTAAAGCATCCTATATTTTGGGGATAAATATCTATAAAGATAAATTTAAAAGGATGCTTGGCTTGACCCAAGGAAAGTACATTGACTAGATGCTAAAGAAGTTTAGCATGGAAGATTCCAAGAGAGGTCTTATGCCGATGAGCCATGGAATAGATTTCTCCAAGAAACAGGCCCCAAATACACCTGAGGAGAGAGACTGTATGAGTAAGATTCGTTATGCTTCAGCAATAGGATATATCATGTATGGTATGATATGTAATAGATTAGATGTCGCTCATGCACTTAGTGTAACAAGCAGATATCAGTCGAATCCAGAAGAAGAGCACTAGAAGGCAGTGAAAAACATCCTAGAGTACTTAAGAAGAACTAAGGATGTATTTCTCTACGGTGGGTCTGAATTGAAACTAGAGGGCTATACAGACTTAAGTTTTCAAACGGACCAAGATGACAGTAAATCCGTTTCAGGGAATGTGTTTACCTTAAACGGTGGCGCAGTGAGTTGGAAAAGTTCCAAGCAGCAAACAGTTGCTGATATAGTGACAGAGGTAGAGTACATAACTGCAAGTGAAGCTGCAAAGGAAGCTATTTGGATGAAGAAGTTCATAACTGAACTTGGAGTGGTTTCTAGCATTAGAGGAGCCGTACCTTTATTATGCGACAACACTGGAGCTGTTGCGCAGGCTAAGGAACCCATGTCTCATCAGAAATCCAAACACGTGTTGCGGCGGTTTCATTTGATTAGAGAGATCATTGAAAGAGGGGACGTCACCCTGGAGCGTGTGGACTCTCAAGACAACATTGCAGATTCATTTACTAAAGCTTTAACCCAACATCAGTTTGATCGTCACTTAGAGAAGATGGGTATTAGATACCATGACGATTGGCTTTAGTACAAGTGGGAGATTGAAAGTAGTATGCACACAAGCCAATTATATTTGATATGATATAGCATATACTTTGTAATCTTATTCATTTATTAATAAAAGAATTGATTTATTAAAGACTTTTTTCTTTATCTACATGGTGCTGTTATTTAATATGTTATTTTAGAATCATGATGATGATCATGCTAATGAGATCTAAATTCTTAGAAAGCTTAAAACTAAAATCCTTCCTAATCGTTGGATTACTAAAAGAGAATTAGTGAATCCGGATAGATTAGTACATACTTTGCTTGCTTTTAGGAAGAGGATAATTGATCTCATAATCATTTGTCTAGAGACACTAAAGCAAGTATGTAGGTGCTTATTGGAAAATAAGTTCACTGAACGTGACTCGCTAAAGGAATATCTAATGGAGTTTTACTTGCATGTCAATATGAATTCCTCTAGTGATAGTAGTACAAGTGATCTTTGGACTTGAGATCATCATAGTATCTTGTTTTGATAAATTATACTTTGACATGTCCCTTAAGACCTTTAGGGTATATCAAAGGGTATGCTTGAGTATAATAAGTTGTACATAGAGATAGGTGAATAATCAACAAAGAATCTACCACATCTAGTAAAAGTTGAGAATGTCCTATGCGATTCGATAAAATGACAACTCAGTAGTCCTTGGCCAAGGCAGAATGAAATTAGAAAGGAGTTTCTAATTTGCATTATTTAGAGTTGTGCATTTAAGAATCGAAATGCATATAATTAAATATAATAAGACTTGACAGTAATTCCATATCTTATATTTAATTGAGACATTGTATGGTAGAATGATTGAATTGTACGGTAACTATTCACTAAAAGGTTCTTTTGTGATTAATGTAGAAATCTATATTATCTAGAAAGTCGTTGATCGCTAATGAGGCTTACCCTTATTGTAGAATAAATATTATTTATTTAAATAAATTAAAATAGTTTAATTTATTTATTTAAATAAGATTATAATTGTTCTAATTGATTTATTCAAAACCGGTTTAATATGGAGAACCTAAAGGGTCACACCATAAAAGAAAAATATTTATTTAAGAAGTAAATGACATAATCGTAATAATAAGTTAAGTGTGTTTAATTTAATCTATGGAGATAGAATAAATTAAATAGCATAATATTTATTATTTAATATTTTGAAAATATTAAATATAAATTAATAAGAGGAGTCTTATTATTATTATTATTATTTAATTCTAAAAGGGTTTTGGAATTAATTAATAAAAGTACACTCTCATAAATTCCTAATTGGAGTAGTAGTTTAATTAATTAAAAGAGTTTAATTAGAATAAAAACCCTAATCATAAATAGTTTAGGAGGGTTCCCTATATCTATAAATAAGAGGAGTCTTATCATGATTTGGTGTTACACACACTTCCATTAGAATTGGAGAGAGTACTTATAATTTCTATAGAGATAGAAACTAGAGTTTTGCCAACACCCATCTTATTGAATACATATTATTCCTTGGTGGATCACCTCTAGAGGCCAAACACTTGGGTGGCTAACGTTAATCAAAGGAAGGAATTTAACCGATGAATTTAAAGAGAACGCGAAGGATTTGGAGTATAACTTGTACCCGAGGAAGTACGGTTCTACGATGGTATAATTCTTATTATCTATCTCTTTCGTTTAATTAATAATTATGCATAAAGAAAGATCATGGTGATGGTTTGTATAAAATTTGAAAATCTGATTTTATCGCGCTTCCGCTTTATTTATGTAATTTGATTACATGTTCGCGTTATATACAATCCTAACAAAACACATTTTTTATCTCCTTAATCCATGATTGAGCCTCTATAGGCTCAGTGGTCTCCTTAAATTCAGGCGGTCCCATGCTCTTAAAATCTTTAAATCTTGCTACATGCACCGTTAGAGGATTTACGTTCACTCCGGTAAGGTTTCTACTTAAAGCCCCTACTAAAAGATCTACAAACTGCTGCATAGGATTTGTTTGATCTCGGTTCTCGTTATTTGCCTCTTCTTCCTCGCTTGGACTTCTTCTTGGCGGCATTATTCTGTTTATTAAAAATATATTATTTTCTCATCATTTATTTTAAAGCATTCCTTAATAATGCTAAAAGTCTACTCCTCACATAACACATAACAATACATATACTTATATTAACATGCCTCTAGAAGTACACCGTACTTAACATTTTATAGCTTTCTGTTATTCTATAGTTATCTCTCTATTACTTTGAAAGGTCCTATAATTCTCGGACTTAATCTCTCTTTCTTGTATTTTTTGACTCTGCACTTGTCTATTTCCTATCAATTATATGAACAGGAAATCCTTACTTCACATAACTTTACATTTTTAAACGACTAAATGCGTTTGTGTTTGACACCAACTTATGTTTGTTTGATACCAACTTGTATCAACTTGACACCAACTTGTGTCCATTTGATACCAACTTATATCAATTTGATACCAACTTGTATTAACTTAACAACAACTTGTGTTGTGCACAGGAATTAACACCAACTTGTGTTTTACTCTTGAGTTAACACCAACTTGTGTCTAATTCTTGGATTAACACCAACGTGTGTCTTGCACATGGGTTAACACTATATGGCTTAACACTTTCTTACATGATTCCCTATATCTTAGGGTTGTTTATTTTCGACTCCTACCAGAGTTCACTACTTCTGCTTCTCTTTCTCATTTTCAGCTACTACCTCAACAATTTGCTTAGGTATAACTACTAACTTCTCATTAATAATATGATAACCTTTAATTTCTGCTTCTATCATTCTATAATCAATTTTAATATCTTGATTAACATAGCAAATAACAATATAGGTTATTTTCTTTTACTTCTTTTGATGAATTTTCTCAATTCATCTCTTAAAACTCTATTCGAGTTTATCTCCTTAATATCTTCATCATTTCTCTTAGATTATAGCCTAAGGTTCTTCCACCTAAGGTTTATAACCTATCAGCTCTGATACCAACTGTAATGCCCCCATATCCGGGTCTACCTTTAAACCCGGGTCCGGTGCGTCACGGTACTAAACATTTAATATAAACACCCATATAATCTTAAGACATAAATGTAATTTAAATATATTACAATAGGTCGCCTTCTAATCCGAGGTTCTAATACCTTTATATCTTTATAATATAGAAGTAATGAATATTACATCATTTATCTATTACAACAATACCTTTGTGACTTTTATCTGCCACAACAGATACATATAATTTAACATGTACATCTTCAATTCAAATACTTGATCCTTTCGTTAATCTTCACCGGATTCCTCAGTTCGTTCTAGCTTTGCGGAAAATATTTTATTTAAAGTAAGGGTGAGCATTCAATTACTCAGCAAGTCATAACAGTTGTTGAATAAACAATCAACAACATAATGAATATCAATATATTCTTTGAAAACTTCAACAACTGAATAATAGTTGTGAAATAACTTCGAATAAAGAGCTATAACAATATCCTTTCGTTTAACATTTTTGAAACGATATATTGACCAATCCTCAAGACCTTACTCTTTTTCTCTGTTATTTCTTAAATTTGACACCTACTATGTCTACCTCATTACTATGACAAAACCTGTGTCTATTTCAACTCAATTCAATACCTTAGCATTTGTCTAGCCGAAATAAATGGTATTAATACTCTTCTTATATAATTTATGAATAACAGAACTTTAACAACTTGAACAGTTTAATAACCAAACAGTTCATCTCAATAGCACATAAGTGCAGATAGTGGCACATAACATAATTTATAGCTAAATATCTTATACAAACATAATACATTTGCACATAGATAGAAAACTTACACAGAATAATTATCTAAGCAAGTTTAGGAAACTTGCCTTTTACGAGATTTACCGAACTGCTATCCGACCGCTCTTTAAATGACCTATATATATCATTAAGGTCGAGTATACCAATTAGTGGTGCTCAAATTGGTTTATTTTAGCTCGTTTAAGCTTATTTCATAATTCATGATGTTCAGGTTTTACAACTCGAAATAATGTAACATAACTCTATACACCTCGGTTTACTTCTCTCTTAACTTCGTTCATAGTTTAGACTTTAATTTGGAAATCCCCCGATGTCTGCGTTTTATAGCTTGAAACATCTTAAATCATCCTTTAATTAATCTTTATTACGCTCATCTTATATAGCTCGTAACAACGTAGCATAATGTTGCACGACTACTTGGCGCTCAGAAGTCCGTACACTTCGGCTTACTTCATTTTATTAAGCCTAATTCATAATTTAGACTCACATTTCAAAGTCCCTCTATGACTTTATTAATTCACTTCATTTCATATGGTTCGTGTTCTATAATTTAATTTACGCTACCAAACTTCAAAAACGTCTCACGGCGTCGCGACATTCGGGAACGTCACGACCCTTATAATCATCCTCCACAATGGTTTATATTCATTATAATGCATTTTCCATAATGTTTCATTTTTTTATTAGAAACAAAATATTAGACAAGGTTACGAACTCTTGTTACGGCGTCTCAACGTTCGTACATCGCACGCTCGACTTGCCTTACGTGACCGCCCAAGCGACATGCCCTTGCATATGCTTAGCACGCTCATACAACTTGTTTAATACTCTTTGGTTAATGTTAAGCATTTTACATGTCATAATGTTCGTCTTTTATAACTTAGAACAACGTAGCCTAACGTCAGAAACATTGCACGTCGAACGCGCGAATGCCCGTCGTCCAGCAGCCCCAAATTTGCCCTAGCGCTCAGGCCCTAGAACCCAGCGCCTAGGCGCTCCAGTAGGCGCTCAGCTCCAGATTTTTAGTTTCAGATTTTTAGCTTATCAAGCTTACTTCCAAACATCATAACTTTCTCATCCGATATCGGAATGAGTCCGTTCTTGAACCATTTTCTTGCTTATAACATCCTCTACTATTCCCCCTAATAGAAATAATTTTTCTAATTCCTTAATTAACCCAAAAATTGGCTCAAAAAGCCTTTGTGAGCTAGTTTTTCGTTAAATAATGTTTTCAACGTCGGACTTTCAAATTGACATAACTTGTTCATCTTAAGTTGGATTGAGCTCGTTCTGGAGCCTACGGCTCGTTTTTCATAATATACAAAAGTCCCATAAAATCGGACTTTTTTGGATATATTAACTACCCGCTAACTTGGTCCAAAAGTGGTACCAAGCTATGGTTTATGATGTTTGACGTTTTTACGAAAAATTTGGCCATAACTTCATTATGGCGTATTTTTCATCCGTTCTGATTGGAACGTTTCTATAACTTCCTTAACTAAACTTCATTCTTCGCAGAGTTCACAAATAAATCCACAAACAATAGTTTTACGAGTCCAATTTAAGTTCTCTAAACAAGTAAATTCCATCCTTAAGCTTAGGCCTACGATTTAGTTTTCATTTACTTAACATGCATATTAATGGTAGGTTACAAGGTTTACACAATCAATAACCACCTTATATCTTCAAGATCCTTCACGATCTTCCATTAACAATAACCACCAACAAAGCAATTTTCTATCAAGCTACAAAGCTTTAAAAAGAAAAAGATGAAGAAGATAGGTTTCTAGGGTTCTTACCTTTGATGTTCTTCCTTTTACTTGCTAGATGATCAAGGTTAATGGCTTTGATCCTTCTTTTCTCCTTTTTTCTATCTGAGTGATCTCTATCACTCTTCTTTTTCTCTTACTTTCTCTTGCTCTTTCTTCTCTTTTCTCTCTTTAGCTCTTACTTTTCTCTATTAGCAAATGAAATGAAATGAAAAATGTGGTTAGGTGTTGGAGGATTCTATTAATCCTCCTACAACTAACTTAACCAAGCATTTAGGTTAGGCTAACCCTTGTAGAGTTAAGGGAACCTAATGAGTGCTTAAGGCTTGCTTAAGATCAAAACATACCAAAAGTGGTAAGTTTCCATCCACCTTTATCCCCCTTTACTTAGCATGGAAGAAATTTTGGTCCCCCCTTGGTCTCCTCTCCTTCCCACCGGATACTCCCCCTATGCTCATCTCCTTTTGCTTTTCATTTCCCCACATGCTAAATTACCCAACATGTGACACATGTACTCTTCCAATTCTTTGGCTATAAGAAACTAAGGTTTAACCCTAAGCTTCAAGCCCTTGGCTCAACCCTAGCCAAGACACATCAAATCCTAGGCCCCACCCTAGGCACACCCTTGGCTCAACCCTAGCCAAGCCATACAAACCTTAAACAAGCCTTTTAAACCCTAGGCTTGGTTAGGCTAAACTAAATTAGTTACTCATTTTCTTTTTAGTTAGGTTTTCTAAATTTTTTTGTTACGTTTCGTAACTCGCTCGATTAGACGACAAAAGTCAATTTTACCCTTTCATACTTTCAATTAGGGTTTATATCCCCAAACTTAGTCGATTACTCTTTTCTTTCAAGTTGGATTTTCCTAACTCGTTCCTTAGCCAAAACTGTAACACGCCCAAGCGACTTACCTTACGTGACCGCCCAGGCGACACGCCCTTGCGTACGCTTAGCACGCTCATACAACTTGTTTAATACTCTTTGGTTAATGTTAAGCATTTTACATGTCATAATGTTCGTCTTTTATAACTTAGAACAACGTAGCCTAACGTCAGAAACATTGCACGTCGAACGTGCGAATGCCCGTCGTCCAGCAGCCCCAAATTTGCCTCAGGCCAGTGCCTAGGCGCTGCCCCTGGCGCTCAGGCCCTGGAACCCAGCGCCTAGGCGCTCCAGTAGGCGCTCAGCTCTAGATTTTTAGTTTCAGATTTTTAGCTTATCTAGCTTACTTCCAAACGTCATAACTTTCTCATCCGATAGTGGAATGAGTCCGTTCTTAAACCATTTTCTTGCTTATAACATCCTCTACTATTCCCCCCAATAGAAATAATTTTTCTAATTCCTTAATTAACCCAAAAAATGGCTCAAAAAGCCTTCGTGAGCTAGTTTTTCGTTAAATAATGTTTTCAACGTTGGACTTTCAAATTGACATAACTTGTTCATCTTAAGTTGGATTGAGCTCGTTCTGGAGCCTACGACTAACGTTTTTCATAATATACAAAAGTCCCATAAAATCAGACTTTTTCGGATATACTAACTACCCGCTAACGTGGCCCAAAAGTGGTACCAAGCTATGGTTTATGATGTTTGACGTTTTTACGAAAAATTTGGCCATAACTTCGTTATGGCGTATTTTTCATCCATTCTGATTGGAACATTTCTATAACTTCCTTAACTAAACTTCATTCTTCGCAGAGTTCACAAATAAATCCACAAACAATAGTTTTACGAGTCCAATTTAAGTTCTCTAAACAAGTAAATTCCATCCTTAAGCTTAGGCCTACGATTTAGTTTTCATTTACTTAACATGCATATTAATGGTAGGTTACAAGGTTTACACCATCAATAACCACCTTATATCTTCAAGATCCTTCATGATCTTCCATTAACAACAACCACCAACAAAGCAATTTTCTATCAAGCTACAAAGCATTAAAAAGAAAAAGATGAAGAAGATAGGTTTCTAGGGTTCTTACCTTTGATGTTCTTCCTTTTACTTGCTAGATGATCAAGGTTAATGGCTTTGATCCTTCTTTTCTCCTTTTTTTCTATCTGAATGATCTCTATCACTCTTCTTTTTCTCTTACTTTCTCTTGCTCTTTCTTCTCTTTTCTCTCTTTAGCTCTTACTTTTCTCTATTAGCAAATGAAATGAAATAAAAAATGTGGTTAGGTGTTGGAGGATTCTATTAATCCTCCTACAACTAACTTAACCAAGCATTTAGGTTAGGCTAACCCTTGTAGAGTTAAGGGAACCTAATGAGTGCATAAGGCTTGCTTAAGATCAAAACATACCAAAAGTAGTAAGTTTCCATCCACCTTTATCCCCCTTTACTTAGCATGGAAGAAATTTTGGTCCCCACTTGGTCTCCTCTCCTTCCCACCGGATACTCCCCCTTTGCTCATCTCCTTTTGCTTTTCATTTCCCCACATGCTAAATTACCCAACATGTGACACATGTACTCTTCCAATTCTTTGGCTATAAGAAACTAAGGTTTAACCCTAAGCTTCAAGCCCTTGGCTCAACCCTAGCCAAGACACATCAAATCCTAGGCTCCACCCTAGGCACACCCTTGGCTCAACCCTAGCCAAGCCATATAAACCTTAACCAAGCCTTTCAAACCCTAGGCTTGGTTAAGCTAAACTAAATTGGTTACTCATTTTCTTTTTAGTTAGGTTTTCTAAATTTTTTGGTTACGTTTCGTAACTCGCTCGATTAGCTGACAAAAGTCAATTTTACCCTTTCATACTTTCAATTAGGGTTTACATCCCCAAACTTAGTCGATTACTCTTTTCTTTCAAGTTGGATTTTCCTAACTCGTTCCTTAGCCAAAACTGTAACACGCCCAAGTGACTTACCTTACGTGACCGCCCAAGCGACACGCCCTTGCGTACGCTTAGCATGCTCATACAACTTGTTTAATAATCTTTGGTTAATGTTAAGCATTTTAAATGTCATAATGTTCGTCTTTTATAACTTAGAACAACGTAGCCTAACGTCAGAAATATTGCACGTCGAACGCGCGAATCCCGTTGTCCAGCAGCCCAAAATTTGCCCCAGGCCAGTACTTAGGCACTGCCCCTGGCGCTCAGGCCCTGGAACCCAGCACCTAGGTGCTCCAGTAGGCGCTCAGCTCCAGATTTTCAGTTTCAGATTTTTAGCTTATCAAGCTTACTTCCAAACGTCATAACTTTCTCATCCGATATCGGAATGAGTTCGTTTTGTACCATTTTCTTGCTTATAACATCCTCTACTATTCCCCCCAATAGAAATAATTTTTCTAATTCCTTAATTAACCCAAAAAGTGGCTCAAAAAGCCTTCGTGAGCTAGTTTTTCGTTAAATAATGTTTTCAACGTCGGACTTTCAAATTGACATAACTTGTTCATCTTAAGTTGGATTAAGCTCGTTCTGGAGCCTACGGCTCACGTTTTTCATAATATACAAAAGTCCCATAAAATGGGACTTTTTCGAATATATTAACTACCTGCTAACTTGGCCCAAAAGTGGTACCAAGCTATGGTTTATGATGTTTGACGTTTTTACGAAAAATTTGGCCATAACTTCGTTATGGCGTATTTTTCATCCGTTCTGATTGGAACATTTCTATAACTTCCTTAACTAAACTTTATTTTTCTCGAAGTTCACAAATAAATCCACAAACAATAGTTTTACGAGTCCAACTTAAGTCCTCTAAACAAGTAAATTCCATCCTTAAGCTTAGGCCTACGATTTAGTTTTCGTTTACTTAACATGCATATTAATGGTAGGTTACAAAGTTTACACCATCAATAACCACCTTATATCTTCAAGATCCTTCATGATCTTCCATTAATAACAACCATCAATAAAGCAATTTTCTATCAAGCTACAAAGCTTTAAAAAGAAAAAGATGAAGAAGATAGGTTTCTAGGGTTCTTACCTTTGATGTTCTTCCTTTTACTTACTAGATGATCAAGGTTAATGGCTTTGATCCTTCTTTTCTCCTTTTCTTCTATCCGAATGCTCTCTATCACTCATCTTTTTCTCTTACTTTCTCTTTCTCTTTCTTCTCTTTTCTCTCTCTAGCTCTTACTTTTATCAATTAGCAAATGAAATGAAATGAAGAAAGTGGCTAAGTGTTGGAGGATTCTATTAGTCCTCCTACAACTAACCTAACCAAGCATTTGGGTTAGGCTTCCCCTTGTAGAGTTAAGGGAACCTAATGAGTGCTTAAGGCTTGCTTAAGATCAAAACTTACCAAAAGTGGTAAGTTTCCATCCACCTTTATCCCCCTTTACTTAGCATGGAAGAAATTTTGGTCCCTCCTTGGTCTCCTCTCCTTCCCATCGGATACTCCCCCTTTGCTCATCTCCTTTTGTTTTTCATTTCCCCACATGCTAAATTACCCAACATGTGACACATGTACTCTTCCAATTCTTTGGCTCTAAGAAACTAAGGTTTAACCCTAAGCTTCAAGCCCTTGGCTCAACCCTAGCTAAGCCATATCAAATCCTAGGCTCCACCCTAGGCACACCCTTGGCTCAACCCTAACCAAGCCATATAAACCCTAACCAAGCCTTTCAAACCCTAGGCTTGGTTAGGCCAAACTAAATTGGTTTCTCATTTTCTTTTTAGTTAGGTTTTCTAAATTTTTCGATTACGTTTCGTAACTCGCTCGATTAGTTGACAAAAGTCAATTTTACCCCTTCATACTTTTGATTAGGGTTTACATCCCCAAACTTAGTCGATTACTCTTTTCTTTCAAGTTGGATTTTCCTAACTCGTTCCTTAGCCAAAACTGCGAAAATTTTCATTCGTGGATTTTATTAGAGATTACGTCTCCCTTTCCCGAATAAACGCTATAATGTGAGTCGAAAAGTTGAAAAGTCGAAAAGTCGGAAAGTCGAAAAACAAAAAAGGCATTTTTCGACATGAATAGTGTTTTTACGTCTTTTCTCGAATTTTTTTTATTTTCTTCTACGAAATCCTAATTCATAAATTCTAACATTTAAACACAGTCTAGGTCATAATACGATATTTAATCACATACAATCACATTTACACATCATAATATCCATGAAATTTATCTTATTAGATATTTACATCGAAAACCTAATTACAAGGCTATCCGATTTTTCGGGTTGTCACAGTTTTTATTTAATGCCCCTATTTAAACATCTACAAAGTGTTGCATAGGGTCCACTTGATCTTTATTCTCGTTATCTGCCTCTTCTCGGTCGCGTTGACTTCTTCTTGGCGGTATTATTCTGTTTAATAAAACTATATTATTTTCTCATCCTTCATTTTAGAGCATTCATTATTAATGCTAAAATTTATTCGTCGCATAGCACATATTAATACACATATTTATATTAATATGTATCTTGTAATACACCGTACTTTATATCTTATAGCCCTCGCTATTGTATTGCTTCAAGAAGTCCTATAACTCTCGGACTTAATCTTTCTTCTTACATATTTCAACCCTCTCCTTTGGGTTTTCTTTCTTACTTCCAGAACTTTCTGGATACTTACAACACCTTAAACGACTATTTTCATTTATATTAACCCCACCTGTGTCTGCTCTACTTTGACACCACCTATGTCTTTTCTATTATGATGTCACCTGTGTCTGTTTTATTATGTCACCACTTGTGTCTGTTTTAACACCACCAGTGTTTGTTTTAGTATGACACTGTCCGTGTCTATTTTATTATGACACCACCAGTGTCTGTTTTATTATGACACCACCTGTGTCTATTTCATTACGACACCACATGTGTTTGTTCTTCTATGACATCCCTTATGTCTGTATTAACTTTTGGTTAATAATATCCCTAATATTAGGGTCGTTCATTTTTTACTCACACCAGAGTTTACTACCTCTGATTCTCTTGCTCATTCTCAACTACTACCACAGTTATTTGCTTGGGTACAACCACTAGCTTCTCATTAATAACATTATAATATATAATTTCTTCTTCTGACATCCTCTAATCAATTTTAATATCTTGATTAACACATAGGATATAATAGCTTTTACTTCTTTAAAGCTTACAGATTTAGAAATAACACTTTGTTCATAGAACCTACCATATGTTATTAGTTCAGGAACTTACCACAATATTATGAGTTTAGGAATTTGTCATAGTAATATATAGTTAGAGAACAAATCAAGAGTTATCCATACGCATATGGGCTCAAAAACCTGCCATACGATTATGAGTCACGAACTTACCATAAGTCTGAGTTTTTAGAACGTATATCTCTAAATCTCACAACTTAACTTATAATAATATATATTCATTATTATCACATAATAATTTATTATGTTACTTTTACTTCTTTTGATGAATTTCCTTAATTCATATCTTAAAACTCTATCCGAGTTTATCTCTTTACTATCTTCATCATTTATCTTAGATTATATCCTAAGGTTCCCCCACCTAAGGTATATAACCTATTAGCTCTGATACCAACTGTAACGCCCCCGAAATCTGGGTCTACCTTCAAACCCGGGTCCCGTGCGCCACGGTACTAATCATTCAACATAACACCCATATAATCTTAAGACATTAATATAATTTTAATATATTACAAATGTCACCTTCTATCCCAAGTTCTAATACATTTACATCTTCAACACATACAAATAATGATTATTACATCATTACAACTGTGACTTCTATCCGCTACAACAGATACATATAAAATTAACATGCAACCTTTTAATCAAATACTTGATCTCTTCTTTAATCTTCACCGGATTCTACGGTACGTTCTAGCTTTACCGAAAATAATTTATTTAAAGCAAGGGTGAGAATTTAATTGCTCAGCAAATATAATGGTTGAATAAACATTCATAATATAATGAATATCAACATATTCTTTGAAAACTTCAACAGCTGAACAATAGTTGTGAAGCAGCTTCGAATGAATAGGAACAATAATTTCCTCTCGTTCAACATTTTTGAAACGACATATTGACCAATCCTCAAGACTTTACTTTTTTTCTTCGTTCTTCCTTAGATTTGACATCACCTGTATCTACCCCATTATTATGACACAACTTGTGTCTACTTTATTATTATGGTACAACATGTGCTTAGTTCATCTCTTAATTCTTAACTCTCCTATATTAGGATTTCTCCTCTCATACTCACACCAGTTTCCTTAACTTCATTAACTTATCTCTACACATGTCTAGTTGAAAATAAATGGCATCGACATTCTTCTTAAACAGTTTGTGAATAATAGAACTTCAACGCATTGAACAGTTTAATCAAAAGTACATAAGTGCATATATTGGTACACAGTATAAACAATAGCTAAACATCTTGTACAAACATAAAACATTTGCACATAGATAGAAATCATGCATAATTTAAAGTTTAGACAATGGTAAGGAACTTGCCTTAAGCGCTGCCTACAACTTTATGCTATATTGCTCTTCGAACATCTTACACATGATAATGCATAACTGTTAGGTTTGTATATAACGCAAGCATGCAATCAAATTACATAAATAAAGCGGAAGCGTGATAAAACGGATTTTAAAATTTTCATACAAACCATCACCATGATCTATCCTTGTGCTTAATTATCAATTAAACGAAAGAGAAAGAGAATAAGAATTATACCCTCGTAGACCAAAGCTTCCTCGGGTAAAAGTTCAACTCCTAGTCCTTCGTGTTCTCCTCGAATTCCACCGATGAGATTCCTTCCTTTGATCAATGTTAGCCACCCAAGTGTTTCGCCTCTAGAGGTGATCCACCAAGGAATAATAGGTATTCAAGAAGTTGGGTATTGGCAAAACCCTAGTTTTTATTTCTATAGAAATTGCAAGTACTCTCCACAATCTAATGCAAGAGTGTGTAACCCTAATCTATGATAAGACTCCTCTTATTTATAGATATAGGAATAACCCTTCCCTAAACTATTTAGGATTAGGGTTTCTCTTATAATTAAACTCCTTTAATTAATTATGCTCCTAATCCAATTAGGAATTCATGGGAGAGTATTTCTATTAATTAATTCCCAATCCCTATTAGGAATTAAATAATAGTAATAGTAATAATAATAATAAGACTCCTCTTATTAATTTATATTTAATATTTCCAAAATATTAAATAATAAATATTAAGCTATTTAATTACTCTATCTCCATAGATTAAATTAAATACACTTAACTTATTAGTACAATTATGTCATTTACTTCTTCATTAAATATTTTTCTTTTGCGGTGTGACCCTTTAGGTTCTCCATATTAAACTGGTTGTGAATAAATCAATTAGAACAATTCTAATTTTATTTAAATAAATAAATTAAACTATTTAATTCATTTAAATAAATAATATTTATTCTACAATAAGGGTAAGCCCCCTTAGCGATCAACGACTTTCCAGATAATATAGATTTCAACATTAATCACAAAAGAACCTTTCAGTGAATAGTTACCGTACAATTCAATCCTTCTACCATACAATGCCCCAATTAAATATAAGACATGGATTTACTGTCAAGTCTTATTTTATTTAATTATATGTATTTCGATTTCCAAATGCACAACTCTAAATAATGCAAATTAGAAACTCCTTTCTAATTTCATTCTGCCTTGCCCAAGGACTACTGAGTTGTCATTTATCGAATCACATAGGACATTCACATCTTTTACTAGACGTGGTAGATTGTTGATCATTCACCTATCTCCATGTACAACTTATTATACCCAATCATACCATTTGATATACCCTAAAGGTCTTAAGGGACATGTGAAAGTATAACTCATCATACACAAGATACTATGATGATCTCAAGTCCAAGGATCACTTGTACTACTATCTCTATAGGAATTCCTATTGACAGGATCAGTGAACTTATTCTCCAATAAGTACCTACATACTTGCTTTAGTGTCTCCACACAAATGATTATGAGATCAATCATCCTCTTCTTTAGAGCAAGCAACGTATGTACTAATCTATCCGGATTCACTAATCCCCTATTTAGTAATCCAACGATTAGGAACGATTTTAGTTTGTGAGTTATCTAGAATTTAGATCTCATTAGCATGATCACCATTATGATTCTAAAAGCATTGCTCAAAACTATGGGTTTAACACATTTAATATAACAGCACCATGTAGATAATATAAAATGCCTTTTAAGAAAATCAATTCTGTTATTAATAAATGAATAAGATTACAAAGTATATGCTACATCATATCAAATATGATTGGCTTGTGTGCATACTACTTTCAATCTCCCATTTGCACTAAAGTCAATCGCTATGGTATCTTATACCCATTTTCTCTAAGTGACGATCAAACTACTGTTGTGTTAAAAGCTTTAGTAAATGGATCTGCAATGTTGTCTTGAGAGTCCACACGCTCCAGGGTGACATCTCCTCTTTCAATGATCTCTCTAATCAAATGAAACCGCCGCAATACATGTTTAGATTTCTGATGAGACCTGGGTTCCTTAGCCTGCGCAACAGCTCTGTTGTTGTCATAGAATAAAGGTACATCTCCTCTAATGCTAGGAACCACTCCAAGTTCTGTTATGAACTTCTTCATCCAAACAACTTCCTTTGCAGCTTCACTTGCAACTATGTACTCTGCCTCTGTCACTGAATCAACAACTGTTTGCTGTTTAGAACTCTTCCAACTCACCGCGCCACCGTTTAAGGTAAACACGTACCCTGAAACGGATTTACTGTCATCTTAGTCCGTTTGAAAACTTGAGTCTGTATAGCCCTCTAGTTTCAATTCAGACCCACCGTAGATAAGAAATACATCCTTAGTTCTTCTCAAGTACTTTAGGATGTTTTTCACTACCTTCCAGTGCTCTTCTCTTGGATTCGACTGATATCTGCTCGTTACACTAAGTGCATGAGCGGCATCTGGTCTAGTACATATCATACCGTACATGATAGATCTTATTGCAGAAGCATAAGGAATCTTACTCATACGGTCTCTCTCCTTAGGTGTCTTTGGGGCTTGTTTCTTGGAGAATTGTATTCCATGGCTCATCGGCATTAGACCTCTCTTGGAATCTTCCATGCTAAACTTTTTTAGCATCGAGTCAATGTACTTTCCTTGGGTCTAGCTCAGCATCCTTTTAGATCTATCCCTATAGATCTTTATCCCCAAAATATAGGATGCCTCACCCAAGTCCTTCATGGAGAAGTGTTTAGATAACCAAATTTTGATCGACTGTAGCATAGGAACATCATTCCCTATCAGTAATATATCATCAACATATAATACAAGGAATGAAACAGCGCTCCCACTAACCTTCTTGTACATACATGGTTCATCCTCATTTTTGATAAAATCAAACCTTTTGATTATTTCATCAAAACGGATGTTCCATCTTCAAGAAGCTTGCTTCAATCCATAAATGGATCGTTGTAGCTTACAGACTTGGTTTATTCCAACCGTTGAAACAAAACCCTCTGGTTGTATCATATATACATTCTCCTCAAGCTCTCCATTGAGGAAGGCCGTTTTCACATCCATTTGCCAGATCTCGTAGTCATAATAAGCTTCAATTGCTAGCAAAATCTGAATGGACTTGAGCATAGCTACTGGTGAGAAGGTTTTATCATAGTCAACTCCTTGTCTTTGTTTGAAACCTTTTGCAACCAGTCGGGCCTTATAGGTCTCTACCTTGCCGTCCGCTCCAGTCTTTCTCTTAAAGACCCATTTACACCCAATAAGCTTAATGCCCTCAGGTAGTGAAACTAAAGTCCATACTTGGTTTTCATACATGGAGTCCATCTCGGATTTCATGGCTTCTAGCCATTTCTCTGAGTCTTCACTACTCATAACCTCTTCGTAAGTCAATGGATCATCATCATCTATGATGCGTACCTCATCATCATCCTCTATGATGAATTCATATCTTCGGTACTCTTCCAGATTTACGAATAGGTAGTGGTACAATAGGTTCTTCTACTTGGTCAGGTACCTGACTTTGATCCGGAGTATTTTGTGGTTCTTGAACTTCTTCAAGATATATCTTACTCCCACTGACCCCTTCGAGGATAAACTCCTTTTCCAAGAAGGCAACGTGTTTCCCTACAAACACCTTTTGATCAGTAGGATGATAGAAATAATATCCTAAACTTTCTTTAGGATATCCCACAAATCTACACTTGTCGGATCTAGTCTTCAGCTTATCATGCTCAAACCTTTTGACATAAGTTGGACAACCCCAAGTCTTAACATGCTTAAGACTAAGTTTCCTCCCTGTCCATATCTCATATGGGGTCTTTGGGACGGATTTGGTAGGTACCTTGTTAAGCAGGTATGCAGCCGTTTCTAGGGCATAACCCCAGAACGATACTGGAAGGTCAGTATAACTTATCATGGAACGAACCATGTCCAACAAGGTTCGATTTCTCCTTTCAGATACACCATTCAACTGTGGCGTCCCTGATGGAGTCCATTGTGAGATTATACCATTTTCTTTAAGATAACTTAGAAACTCATTGGTCAAGTATTTATCTCCTCGATCCGATTGAAGAATCTTGATACTCTTACCAGATTGCTTCTCTACTTCACTTCTGAATTCTTTGAACTTTTCAAACGATTCAGATTTGTATTTCATTAAATACACATATCCAAATCTATAATGATCATCAGTGAAAGTAATAGAATAAGAATACCCTCCTCGTGCATTCGTTGTCATAGGTCCACATACGTCTGTGTGTACCAATGCTAACAACTTTGTAACTCTTTCTCCTTTTCCACTAAAAGGAGAGTTAGTCATCTTACCCATGAGACAAGATTCACAAGTTGGATATGATTCGTAATCAGATAGCTCTAAAAGTCCATCTTATGTAACTTGGTTAATCTTGTTTCATTGATATGACCGAGTCTACAGTGCCACATAAAGGTATAATTAACATCATCTCTTTTTCTTTTCTTAGTTTGTTCAATTTGAAGTATATTTTCATGCAAGTCAAGTATATAAAGTCCATTCAGTAGATTGCCAACACCATATAAAACATTTTTATTATAAATAGAACAACTATTGTTCTTTATTATAATATCAAAACCATCCATATCCAATATAGAAATTGAAATAATGTTTCTAATGAGTGTCGGAACATAATAACAATTATTTAGACTAATGAACTTGCCCGAAGGCAGTGCTAAACAATAAGTCCCTACAGCTAATGTAGCAACCTTTGCTCCATTTCCCACTCGTAGGACGACTTCATCCTTGTTCAGCTTTTTACTTCTGCTTAGTCCCTGCATATTATTACATATGTGAGAACTACAGTCGGTATCCAATACCCAAGTAGAATTTTGACTTTTAGAAAAATTAATTTCAATCATGAACAAACCTAGATCGGAAGTCGAAGCTTCTCCAAGCTTCTTTTGGTCCGGAAGATACTCCTTGCAGTTCCTCTTCTAGTGTCCCGGCTTATTACAATGGTAGCAAATTCCTTTGCTATATGGTTCAGGTTTCTTTTTATCCTTTCTTTTCGCCTTGCCTTTAGCCTTCTTGTTTTTCTTCTTTTCAGAAGATACCTTAGGCCTCTTCCTTTTCTTAGAAGAATCATCCACTAGTAAGACTTGGTTCTTGTTGGATGAGAAGTGACCTTCAGCAGTTTTCAACATGTTAAGTAACTCAGGCAAGCTGACGTCCAACTTATTCATGTGAAAATTCACAACAAATTGTGAGAAGGTGTCCGGGAGTGACTGCAAGATCAAATCTTGGCTTAACTCCCCATCTATCACGAACCCAATCTGTCCAAGTTGTTCAATCAGATTGATCATCTTAAGGACATGAGTCTCAACAGCAGTGCCCTCGGTCATACGAGATCGGAAGAGCTCCTTAGATATCTGATATCTAGCAGTCCTACTTTGCTCACCATACAACTCTTTGAGGTGCAGCAATATAGTAGGAGAATCCATAGTTTCATGCTGACGCTGAAGCTCGTTACTCATGGATGCGAGCATGATGCATTGAGCCAAGATTGTATCATCTTGCCACTTTCTGAAAGTAGCAATCTCTTCCTCAGAGGCTGTTTCTGCAACATTTACAAGGACTGACGAATTTAGGATATAAGAAATCTTTTCAGCAGTGAGAACAATTCTCAGATTCCTTAACTAGTCCGTGTAATTCGGTCCTGTCAGTTTGTTAGCATCAAGTATGCTACGCAGTAATAGTGAGTTTGACATTTTTAAATTCTGCATGTGAAATAGACAACATTTTAGCATACATTCATTTAATTAATTACCAAAATAAATTAGGTCTTTATTTTAAATGGGTATCTCTCACTTTTTCATCAAACTATATTACCCTCATTATATAGTTCGGCAAATCTAATTAAAGATTTGCTAGTGAGACTAAGGATCCCATTTCAAATATATATAGCCCTGTGTGTGCACAACAAACTATATATAAATAAATAGGTAGACAACTATTGTCAATTACATCACTATGTAACTCCTTGTATTTTGCCTCTTAGATTATAATGGTCAAATGTGTGCACATCCGAACTAAAATAATCTAAGTTAAGTCCAACCTAGCACTTCCATATATGTGAAGAGAAAAAGACCGCCCTTGTGTATGCACAATAAAGCAGTAATGTTCAATTCCTTAATAAGCATCAAATGTGAGAAAACAACATCTTAAATATTTAATACTCGCCTTATGTGTGCACAAGAAACTCATATTAAATACTTAATACTCTATTGCTTTACCATGCTAGAAGGCGACGTTCGATATTCCTAATATCTTTGAACGCTTAGGACTTAATATTATTTCTTTGAGGGGTTTATTATTATTAGTCTCATCTTGTTTAGCGCGCATGCACATATATAAATAAAATACGCGTCATATTATTTAACATGCGAAACATGTTGTATAATATATAATATATATACAGTAATCATGCACATATAGAATACTATATTCTACCCGGATTGATTATGGACTTTTATTCTAGTTTGGTTCACTAGAGCCACCTAGTGAACCAAAAGGTCAAACCTAGGGTGCAAGAATAAAATTTAAATATAACTATTACATTTAAACCCGGGCTCCATTACAAATGGGTCTTCATGCGCTCCTTGCTCCTTTGTCTCCAATTCTTCAAAATTAATTCTAACTAGTCCTATTACAGAAACTATTTACAATAAATAGAAACCTTGACCAGCAGTCAAGGGGAAGTACATAGGAGGGAGATAGAATTTATATTAAGAAAAATTAGAGAAGACGAGGTACGCAGACCCCATTTATAAAAACCCATACATTCAAGCATCCATTAAAATAAATCCAATCACACATTGATCAATAGTCCATAATCAATCCCTATTTATTATCATACATATCTCTATATGTATCAATAAATAACATTCATCCCATGAATAATAAAACAATTCCATATATGCATTGATATCAATTAATGGGCAAAAGTTTTGCTAATATTTAGTTTTGAAACAAAATAAACTCTTTTATTTTAATCAAAAACCAAATCTAAATTAAACTCCTTTAATTTTAGCAATCTTAAATCCTACTCCCGATAAAATAAACATCTTTATTTTAAACTTTTATCAATTAAATAAACCATTTATGTTAATTGAGAAAAAATAAAAAAATTTCAAAGTTTGCACACCGGCACGGCCGCGCTCCAAATTGAACTAGGAGTGGCGCGGCCGCGCTGCACCCCCAGAAACGTTTTCTAGGTTAGGGTGCAGTCGCGCTCCAGAATGAACTGGAAGCAGCGCGGCCGCGCTGCGACGCAGATTCAGAAAAAAAATTTTTAGCCCAAAAATCCGATCGTATCGCATATCAATTCATACATGGAATCATCAAAATGAATAATTAACACAAGGATTAGGCTCTGATACCACTGTTAGGTTTGTATATAACGCAAGCATGTAATCAAATTACATAAATAAAGCGGAAGCGTGATAAAACGGATTTTAAAATTTTCATACAAACCATCACCATGATATATCCTTACGTTCAATTATCAATTAAACGAAAAAGAAAGAGAATAAGAATTATACCCTCGTAGACCAAAGCTTCCTCGGGTACAAGTTCAACTCCTAGTCCTTCGTGTTCTCCTCGAATTCCACCGATGAGATTCCTTCCTTTGATCAACGTTAGCCACCCAAGTGTTTGGCCTCTAGAGGTGATCCACCAAGGAAGAATAGGTATTCAAGAAGTTGGGTATTGGCAAAACTCTAGTTTCTATCTCTATAAAAATTGCAAGTACTCTCCACAATCTAATGCAAGAATTTGTGTAACCCTAATCTATGATAAGACTCCTCTTATTTATAGATATAGGAATAACCCTTCCCTAAACTATTTAGGATTAGGGTTTCAATTATAGTTAAACTCCTTTAATTAATCATGCTCCTAATCCAATTAGGAATTCATGAGAGAGTACTTTTATTAATTAATTCCCAATCCCTATTAGGAATTAAATAATAGTAATAATAATAATAATAAGACTTCTCTTATTAATTTATATTTAATATTTCCAAAATATTAAATAATAAATATTAAGCTATTTAATTTATTCTATCTCCATAGATTAAATTAAATACACTTAACTTATTATTACAATTATGCCATTTACTTCTTCAATAAATATTTTTCTTTTGCGGTGTGACCCTTTAGATTCTCCATATTAAACCGGTTGTGAATAAATCAATTAGAACAATTCTAATTTTATTTAAATAAATAAATTAAACTATTTAATTCATTCAAATAAATAATATTTATTCTACAATAAGGGTAAGCCCCCTTAGCGATCAACGACTTTCCAGATAATATAGATTTTAACATTAATCACAAAAGAACCTTTCAGTGAATAGTTACCGTACAATTCAATCCTTTTACCATACAATGTCCCAATTAATTATAAGACATGGATTTACTGTCAAGTCTTATTTTATTTAATTATATGTATTTCAATTTCCAAATGCACAACTCTAAATAATACAAATTAGAAACTCCTTTCTAATTTCATTCTGCCTTGCCCAAGGACTACTGAGTTGTCATTTATCGAATCACATAGGACATTCACATCTTTTACTAGACGTGGTAGATTCTTTGTTGATCATTCACCTATCTCCATGTACAACTTATTATACCCAATCATACCCTTTGATATACCCTAAAGGTCTTAAGGGACATGTCAAAGTATAACTCATCATACACAAGATACTATGATGATCTCAAGTCCAAGGATCACTTGTACTACTATCACTATGGGAATTCCTATTGACAGGCGAGTAAAACTCCATTAGGTATTCCTTAGCGAGCCACATTCAGTGAACTTATTCTCCAATAAGTACCTACATACTTGCTTTAGTGTCTCCACACAAATGATTATGAGATCAATCATCCTCCATCAGTTTTTATTCATTAGTTTTTATTCTTATTTTATCAGTTTATATTTTATACAACGTCAGTTAAAAGAAAAGAAAGAAGAGAAAGAACAGAGAAGGAAGAATATACAGAGAAGAAGAGAGAATTAGAGAGAAAAATTGAGAGTTTGAGAGCTTTGAGAATTGTGAGTACAAAGGAAAAGAAGTACTTAACTAAGAATCATATAGCTTGAAGGTATAATTCTTTTAGTTTTGTTCTTCATTATATCCTTATTATTTACTTCTCTGAATATGATTTTTATTCACTGTATATGAATTTATATGCCAAATACATGAATTACTTGGTTATAATTGTTAGTAAGCATGTATTAGAGATTATGTGATGATTATAAACTAGTTTGAAGAATTAATTCATAAAAACATGCTTTAGAATTGAGTTCTTAGTTTTACAGAGCTTTATTTCATGTATGGCATATTTGTATGAAAATTGATGATTCAATTTGGTTATTAATTGGTTAATTAATAATTGTTTATGATTGTATGATGAAAAACATGAATAATGCAAGAAGAATGAATTTACAGAGTTTGATTTCATGAAAATGGTCAAAGCATGAATAAATTGTTTAACAGTGAATTTTTGGTTTTAAATTGGTTGATTATGTGTTTTATAATAGTTAAATTAGTTAGAAACATGTTGGTTATTTGTTTTCTAGCATATTTGATGTCTGAGTATATCTAGTTTGTGTACTGGATGATAAAATTCGAAAATTTTGGCCAAATTTGGCCTAAGTTTTCACTGTTCGCGAACTGTAGGAGACGACTGCCGGGTGTCTCGCCCCGACGAGAAAAATGATCTGTTAATCTTCGTCCCGGCGAGAAATTTTGTTAAGGAAAAGCTCGCCCCAGCGAGGTCTCGCCCCGGCGAGATATTTGTTCAGTAAATCCTCGCCTCGGCGAGGGAACAGTACTGGAAAATTTTAAAATTTTTATTTTCTTTGTGCTTTTATTATGATGCTATAAACAAGTTTAAAACTTATATTAATGTATTAAGTGACTGAAGAAATGCCATGATGGTTGTTAAACTAGTACTTGTTGACTATAGTATGCTAAATGAGATGTTATAATAAAAAGGATAAAAGCAAACTTAAAGTGTATATTATTTTGTAACTAATTATGTTACCATTTTTATAATTAAATGTATAGGTTGTTTAAGGATCGTGAGATATTTAATTTGTAATCAACGCTTGAGGCAAGTTCCTTATCTCAACTTATTACTTTATGTTGAGCAAGTTTTCCTTCCTTAAGCTTGAGAATTATTTATAGCAAGTTGTTGTTCTCTTTTAACTTGTTAATTTATTCAAGACAAGTTTATTTATATTGAGCAAGCTTATTGACCTTAGCTTATTGATATTCAAGCAAGGTTATTATCATGATTATATACTCAAGTTTTATTCCAATCATTGTTATTATTCAAACTTCGAGTATAATTTCTTTTGAACAAACTCTATTGAATTAGACTAGCAAACCCTTATTGATTCAGCTAGTCCTTAGTTGATGAACGTTTCGAAGACTTAGAATGTTTTCTATACTTGTTCCAAGCCAATTTCCTTTTTGGTATGGATTCAGACGATAAACTGAGATGAACAACCCTAATATAGGGGATTACTTACGCGACAACGTTAAAATGTTTGTGCACAATACATTGTACAAAGGGCTGATCCCCCTGAGTACGAGATGTTGGTCCATAGTCTATATGACTGTTAAAGGTTACAGTAGAAATACTTGTCAACCTAGGACATAGTTCGAGGTCTTGTGACCCTCAGATACAATTTCTAAATCTTGAATTCTATATTTTTGGAATCAAGCATTCTAAAGAGCTTTTAAACGTTAATCATTTATTGGTTGAGAATCAGAAAACTATTACTCCTCAGTTTAAATCATTTCATGTAGATATTATTGTTATTGTACTTGTGAGCAATTGTTTGCTCACTCTTGCACAAATCATTGCAGCTAAGTCTGAGAAACCGGACGAGCCGTCCACGAGCAAAGGCAAGGGCAAGATGCATAAATAGCTAAAGACCTGTTATTTATTTGATGATCGATTGTATCAAGACTTATTTAAATTATGTTTTATTCCGCATTTGATGTATTAAGGTTAAGATAACCTGGGATTTGAATATTTAATAGTTTGGTGATGTAACCCATTTTGGGAAGATATTTCTTTAAGTTGATTTAATTGTTATTTTACTGGGTAGTTAGTTTTGAATGTATGTTATAGTGAACACCAAATCAGTGGGAATTAAGTACCTGGATTTGGGGGTGTCACAGGTTGGTATCAGAGCTGTAGGTTATGAACCTTTAGGTGGGGAAAACCTTAGGGTAGTAGCCTTTTAGAAGATAGAGAATATAGTGGTGATAAACTCTTATCGAGTTTTAAGGAATGAATTACGGAAATTCATAAAAGACAACAAAATGATTATGTGCTATGTGCTTATTTGATAACAAACATATGTGCTCGCGAGTATTATCGATTAGTAATTAAAACTTAAAACTTTGTTGTCAGGATGACTGATAGAGGAGAGCCCAGCCAAACTAGGGAGGAGGAGCCCCGAGATATTCACGTGGTTCGTGAGCAGCTAGTGCAGAGGGAGCCATCTCCATTGGTTACACTTACAGGTCACGAGTATGAGCCTGAGACTGATCCTGAGGAAGACCCTGAGGAGGATCTTGAGGAGGACCCTGAGGAGGACCCTGAAGAGGTTGAGGAGGAGGAGGAAGACCCTGAGGGGATATCACTATTTACTTTGGGTGTTCAGATGTACGAGCAGGTGTATGATCGCAACATAGAGTTGCAGGATAGAGTGGAGGAGTTAGAGAGGCAACTAGCGGAGCGACAGTCTGCTTTGGAGCAGAAGAGCAATGAGATCGAGGAGCTAGACATACGTCTTGGGGATGTGGAGTGGAAGCTGGTTCATGTAGAGAGTGAAAAGGAAGAGTTAGAGGAACAGGCTGCAGAACGTCAAACCACTCTAGAGCAGAAGGATGCTGAGATTCAAGACCTTTCATCACGTCTTGCAGAGGCTGAGCAAAGGCTAGCACAGTCTGAGTATCGACGCAGACAGTTGATAGCCAGGAATGAGATTGTACGAGATGAGTTGAAAGAGGAGTCAGCTAAGCGGGCAAGAGCTGAGACAGCTTGGCTGAGGGAGGCTGATCGCGCAGATCGTGTTGAGTGTGAGATGCGGTCAAAGAAGGCCAAGATTGATGAGATGGAGTATATTTTTCATACTACCATGGATAGAGCTCAAGATCGAGCTAATCGTCATCCAGATGTGATGGATCGTAGGATGATGACACGCATTATGGAGCAGGAACGCCAGGAAGCTGTGCGTCGTAGGATGTCATCATAGATTGTGATTAGTTATGTTATTAGAAACTATGAAGTGAATAAATTGTAATCCCAGTTTCTATAATGGGATAGAATAATGATGTAATTCTGAAACTTTGTGATTTCAGGATAGATGATGTAAATAACTACGATGTTATCTCTATTATGTTTTGAAGCAGTTAATGAATAAAATGTGAAAGTTTATCAGATGTACTGTGTGTTAAGTGTTTTATATAAATGTTTAAGTTAAGACTTAAATGTTTAGGTAATTGAGCAATAGTCTAATGGCGCGAATTGTTTTTAACAGTAAGATGCCTCCAAGAAGACAACCAACACGTCAACAGACCCCTGAGGGATCTACTAACAACGAAGAAGCCAACGCTAATCCCATGCAGCAGTTGGTAAATTTGTTAACGGGAGCCTTTGCTAATCAACCACAAGCTCAGGCTACAACCTTTAAAGACTTCAAGGCAGTCGGACCTCCGGAATATCACGGCTCTATGAATCCCATTGAAGCTCAAACGTGGATCATGGAGATGGAGAAGGTGTTTGATGTCGCTAGAGTCAGCGAGGACCAGAAGACGGCACTTGCAACGTTTATGCTGAAATCAGAAGCTAGCTACTGGTGGCAAGCAAATAAGACTCGAGGTGGCCAAGGGATTATTCCATGGGAGCGGTTCAAGGAGATATTTTTCGAGACCTATTTCCTGGCAAGTGCTCAGAACCAAATGGAAGTACAGTTTCTAGAGTTGAAGCAATGTGCTATGTCGGTATCTGAGTATGTTGCCAGATTCAACGAGTTGGCGAGGTTTGCGCCTTATCAGGTTAACACGGATGAGAGGAAGGCCAGAAGGTTTGAGCAGGGATTGAAGCCCTGGTTGTATAGCCGAATTTCAATGTTTCAACTGAACTCGTTTGCGGCGGTGCTGGAAAAGGCAATTATCGCTGAAGGAGGCAGTGATGCTCTGTCTAAGTACAATTAGGAGCAGAAGAAAAAGAAGAATGAGAATGAAAACAAGGCAAGTGGTAGCCATAGGGGCAGTAGCCAGAAGAGGAAATGGAATGATAGTAACTCTGCGGGAAGTCAGCAGGGTAATCAGAAGAAGAAGATGGAGGTGTGCAGCAACTGTGGAAAGAGCCATATGGGTGCTTGTTTGAAAGGTAAGAGGGTGTGCTTCAACTGCGGGCAGGAGGGGCATATCGCGCCGAATTGCCCTAATCAAAAGAAAGGAGCATGTTTCATCTGCGGGTCGAAGGATCACTTTGCTCGGGAGTGCCCTAAGAAAACAACTACAGGTGGAGCCAATTCAGGAAAGGGAAATAGCGGTGGTGGAGGCAATCTTACTATCACAGGACCCACGCAGCCCAACCGACCTACCGCCCGAACATTCAATATGACAGTGCAGGATGCTGTGCAGTCAAAGGATATAGTGTCAGGTATCATTCCAGTCAATAATGTTAATGCTTATGTATTGTTTGACTCGGGTGCTACTTGCTCATTTGTATCCGATGATTTTGCTAAGAAATTAGGGTTACCCCTGGAAGAATTAAATTACCCTATGAACATAGAAATTGCGAATAGGGAGGTGATTCCTGTTAAGTTTGTCCACAAGAACTGTCAAGTAAATATTAAGGGTCATGTGATGACAGTAAACTTGATCCCAATTTGTCTTGGGGAGTTTGATGTTATTTTGGGTATGGATTGGTTGTTTAAACATGGGGCAGTTATTGATTGTCAAAAGAAGTGTGTGAACCTTATGACTCCGTCAAAGGTAGTGTTTTATGGCAGCAAATCGCCTAGACAAACAAGTTGTCTGACGATGGTGCAAGCCAGAAAGATGTTGAAACAAGGATGTGTAGGATATCTAGCCTACATAGTTGATACCCGTAAGGTGGGTACAAAACTGGAGGAGATACCAGTAGTTAGGGATTTTGCGGACGTGTTTCCTAATGATTTGCCAGGATTACCGCCAGATAGGGAAATCGAGTTTGTAATTGATTTAGCACTGGGAACGGCCCCTATATCGAAAGCCCCGTATCGAATGGCTCTGGTAGAAATGAAGGAGTTAATGGTGCAGCTGCAAGAGCTGCTAGATAAAAAGTATATTCAACCGAGCGTTTCACCGTGGGGAGCGCCGGTATTGTTTATTAAGAAGAAGGATGGGTCAATGCGTCTTTGCATTGATTATAGAGAGTTGAACAAGGTCACGATTAAAAACAAGTATCCATTGCCAAGGATCGATGACCTGTTTGATCAACTGAAGGGAGCAAGATATTTTTCGAAGATAGATTTACGAAGTGGGTACCATCAATTGAAGGTGAGAAAAGAGGACATACCAAAGACGGCATTTCGAACCAGATATGGTCACTATGAGTTTTTGGTTATGTCATTTGGTTTAACGAATGCGCCTGCAGCATTCATGGACTTAATGAATAGGGTGTTCAAACCATTTCTGGATAAGTTTGTGGTGGTATTCATAGACGACATTTTGGTTTACTCCAATACTCAAGAAGAACACGTGGAGCATTTGAGGGTGACGTTGGAGGCGTTAAGGAAAGAGAAATTATATGCAAAATTTTCGAAATGCGAATTTTGGTTGGAGCGTGTTCAATTCCTTGGGCATGTTATTGATAAAGACGGGATTTCAGTGGATCCAGCGAAAGTAGAGGCTGTCATGAACTGGGATCAGCCGAAGACACCGTCGGAAGTGAGGAGTTTCCTTGGTTTGGCAGGATACTACAGGCGTTTTATTCAAGATTTCTCTAGGATCGCCACTCCGTTGACGAATTTAACAAGGAAATCAGTGAAGTTTGTTTGGACGGAGAAGTGCGAAGAAAGTTTTCAAAAACTAAAGGAGAGATTAAGTTCAGCACATGTGTTATCTTTGCCAGATGCTATAGGAAATTTTGTGGTGTACAGTGACGCATCACATAAAGGACTTGGTTGTGTGTTGATGCAGAATGGTAAAGTTATTGCATATGCATCGCGCCAACTAAAAGACTATGAAAAAGGGTATCCGACCCATGATTTGGAGTTAGCAGCCGTGGTGTTTGCTTTAAAAATCTGGAGGCACTATCTCTATGGGGAGAAGTGTGAAATATATACAGACCATAAAAGTCTGAAGTATATTTTCACGCAGAAAGATTTGAATATGCGGCAGAGGAGATGGATAAAATTGATCAAAGACTATGACTGTGAAATTCTATACCATCCTGGGAAGGCTAATGTGGTTGCCGACGCTTTGAGTAGAAAAGGTCGGGAGAAACTGTTTATGTTAACTGCTCAGGAGGAACTTGTGGCGGAAATGGCTAAGTTGGAATTAGAGGTGAAAAATCTGGCAGAGCCTAATGAAAAATTGTTCCAAATGGAAACTCAAACAACTTTGGTGGAAAAAGTGAAAGAAGCACAACTCCAAGATGAGGAGTGTGTTGAGATACGGAAAAGAGTGCTTGAAGGTGAAGAGCTTAAATATAAAATCGATACCGAAGGGTTACTGAGATTTGAAGACAGAATTTGGGTACCGTCAGTATTGGCAATCAGAGAGGAGATTTTGAATGAAGCTCACAGTTCAAGATTTTTGATTCACCCGGGGAGCACAAAGATGTACCAGGATCTTCGACAACATTTTTGGTGGCCAAACATGAAAAGAGAGGTTGCTGAATGTGTTGCAAAATGTCTCACTTGTCAGAGAGTTAAAGCGGAGCATCAACGACCAAGTGGTTTGTTACAGCCCTTGGAGATACCAGAATGGAAGTGGGAGCATATCATAATGGACTTTGTAATAGGGCTTCCAACTACTCAGAAGGGATATGACGCAATATGTGTCATAGTTGACCGATTGACGAAATCAGCGCATTTCTTGCCCATCAAAATCCGATTCACTTTAGATCACCTGGCGAAATTATATGTCAAAGAGATTAGCTCAAGGCACGGAGTTCCAGTAACAATAGTATCAGATCGAGATCCACGTTTTACCTCAAAATTTTGGAGGAGTCTACAAGCTTGTTTGGGGACACAGTTGAGAATGAGTACAACCTATCATCCTCAAACTAATGGCCAGAGCGAAAGAACAATTCAGACGTTGGAGGATATGCTCCGAGCGTGCGTTATGGATTTTAAAGGCAACTGGGATGATCATTTACCTCTGGTCGAGTTTGCTTACAACAATAGTCATCACGCTAGTATCGGCATGCCGCCCTACGAAGCATTGTACGAAAGGAAATGCAGAACTCCATTATGCTGGGATGAGGTTGGTGAACGACGACTATTGGGACCCAAGCCGGTACAACAAACTGCTGAAATTGTCAAGGTGATAAGAGCCAGACTGGTAGCCGTTCAAGACAGACAGAAGAAGTATGCTGATCAACACCGACAAAATCGCGAATTTGAAGTCGGGAGCTTTGTGTTTCTCAAAGTATCTCCTTGGAAGGGGAAAATCAGATTTGGTAAAAAGGGTAAACTCAGTTCGCGGTTTATTGGACCCTTCGAAGTGCTGAAACGAATAGGCGAGGTGGCTTATGAGGTAGCTCTACCTCCTGAGTTAGGCCACATTCACAATATCTTCCACATATCGGTGCTACGACCGTATAATCTGATTATAAACATGTCATAGAGTATGAACCGATACAGTTTGAGCAAGATTTGTCTTATGAAGAGGTTCCTGTACAAATAGTGGACAGGAAGGAACAAGTTCTTAGAAATAAAGTGATACCTTCTGTTAAGGTAATTTGGAGGAACCACAGTGTTGAAGAAGCAACGTGGGAACTCGAAAAGCAAATGATGCAGAATTTTCCTCAATTATTTGTTTAATGTTTATATTGCGATTCTGGGGACAGAATCTTTGTAAGGAGGGGAGAATGTAACGGACGATTTAATTGCGTTGTGATTATGGGGACAGAATCCTTTTAAGGAGGGAAAGGTGTAACGAATACAATTTTTGTGATTGAATAAAAATATTTATTGAATTATATAAATATTTTTATTAATTTATTGAGCTAAATAAATAATTTATTAAGTTTTGTGAGGTGGGTATATGTTAAGTTTAATTATGTTAAATGTTATTTGAATGTGATTTGTTATGATATTCTAATTTAATTTAATAATTAAATTAGATGATGAAAAGGTTTATTTGAATAAGAGAATTCATTTGGTGTTATTGTTATTGGTTAAATAAATTATTAAGTTAGTTTGTAAAGTTTAATTGAATTTATTTAATAATAAGTTTAATTAAATTAGAAGTGTGACATTTTAAACTATATGTTATATTGGTTTATTAAAATAAATGAGAAAGTGTTTAATTCAGTTTTACCAAACAAGGCCCTATGATCTTTGTTTGGAAATAATGGGTTATTTTATTGGTATTTTACCAAACAAGGCCTTATGACCTTTAGTTAGAATAATGGATTATTCTATTTTAATTTAACCAAACAAGCCTTATGGCTTTTGAATTTTTATAACTGATGATTTAATTAGATTATACGTTCCATCAGTTTTTATTCATTAGTTTTTATTCTTATTTTATCAGTTTATATTTTATACAACGTCAGTTAAAAGAAAAGAAAGAAGAGAAAGAACAGAGAAGGAAGAATATACAGAGAAGAAGAGAGAATTAGAGAGAAAAATTGAGAGTTTGAGAGCTTTGAGAATTGTGAGTACAAAGGAAAAGAAGTACTTAACTAAGAATCATATAGCTTGAAGGTATAATTCTTTTAGTTTTGTTCTTCATTATATCCTTATTATTTACTTCTCTGAATATGATTTTTATTCACTGTATATGAATTTATATGCCAAATATATGAATTACTTGGTTATAATTGTTAGTAAGCATGTATTAGAGATTATGTGATGATTATAAACTAGTTTGAAGAATTAATTCATAAAAACATGCTTTAGAATTGAGTTCTTAGTTTTACATAGCTTTATTTCATGTATGGCATATTTGTATGAAAATTGATGATTCAATTTGGTTATTAATTGGTTAATTAATAATTGTTTATGATTGTATGATGAAAAACATGAATAATGCAAGAAGAATGGTTTTAATTGGTTGAAAAATGAATTTACAGAGTTTGATTTCATGAAAATGGTCAAAGCATGAATAAATTGTTTAACAGTGAATTTTTGGTTTTAAATTGGTTGATTATGTGTTTTATAATAGTTAAATTAGTTAGAAACATGTTGGTTATTTGTTTTCTAGCATATTTGATGTCTGGGTATATCTAGTTTGTGTACTGGATGATAAAATTCGGAAAATTTGGCCAAATTTGGCCTAAGTTTTCACTGTTCGCGAACTGTAAGAGACGACTGCCGGGTGTCTCGCCCCGGCGAGAAAAATGATCTGTTAATCTTCGCCCAGGCGAGAAATTTTGTTAAGGAAAAGCTCGCCCCAGCGAGGTCTCGCCCCGACGAGATATTTGTTCAGTAAATCCTCGCCTAGGCGAGGGAACAGTACTGGAAAATTTTAAAATTTTTATTTTCTTTGTGCTTTTATTATGATGCTATAAACAAGTTTAAAACTTATATTAATGTATTAAGTGACTGAAGAAATGCCATGATGGTTGTTAAACTAGTACTTGTTGACTATAGTATGCTAAATGAGATGTTATAATAAAAAGGATAAAAGCAAGCTTAAAGTGTATATTATTTTGTAACTAATTATGTTACCATTTTTATAATTAAATGTATAGGTTGTTTAAGGATCGTGAGATATTTAATTTGTAATCAACGCTTGAGGCAAGTTCCTTATCTCAACTTATTACTTTATGTTGAGCAAGTTTTCCTTCCTTAAGCTTAAGAATTATTTATAGCAAGTTGTTGTTCTCTTTTAACTTGTTAATTTATTCAAGACAAGTTTATTTATATTGAGCAAGCTTATTGACCTTAGCTTATTGATATTCAAGCAAGGTTATTATCATGATTATATACTCAAGTTTTATTCCAATCATTGTTATTATTCAAACTTCGAGTATAATTTCTTTTGAACAAACTCTATTGAATTAGACTAGCAAACCCTTATTGATTCAGCTAGTCCTTAGTTGATGAACGTTTCAAAGACTTAGAATGTTTTCTATACTTGTTCCAAGCCAATTTCCTTTTTGGTATGGATTCAGACGATAAACTGAGATGAACAACCCTAATATAGGGGATTACTTACGCGACAGTGTTAAAATATTTGTGCACAATACATTGTACAAAGGGCTGATCCCCCTGAGTACGAGATGTTGGTCCATAGTCTATATGACTGTTAAAGGTTACAGTAGAAATACTTGTCAACCTAGGACATAGTTCGAGATCTTGTGACCCTCAGATACAATTTCTAAATCTTGAATTCTATATTTTTGGAATCACGCATTCTAAAGAGCTTTTAAACTTTAATCATTTATTGGTTGAGAATCAGAAAACTATTGCTCCTCAGTTGAAATCATTTCATGTAGATATTATTGTTATTGTACTTGTGAGCAATTGTTTGCTCACTCTTGCACAAATCATTGCAGCTAAGGCTGAGAAACCGGACGAGCCGTCCACGAGCAAAGGCAAGGGCAAGATGCATAAATAGCTAAAGACCTGTTATTTATTTGATGATCGATTGTATCAAAACTTATTTAAATTATGTTTTATTCCGCATTTGATGTATTAAGGTTAAGATAACCTGGGATTTGAATATTTAATAGTTTGGTGATGTAACCCATTTTGGGAAGATATTTCTTTAAGTTGATTTAATTGTTATTTTACTGGGTAGTTAGTTTTGAATGTATGTTATAGTGAACACCAAATCAGTGGGAATTAAGTACCTGGATTTGGGGGTGTCACAGGATTCACTAATCTCCTATTTAGTAATCCAACGATTAGGAACGATTTTAGTTTGTGAGCTATCTAGAATTTAGATCTCATTAGCATGATCACCATCATGATTCTAAAAGCATTGCTCAAAACTATGGGTTTATCACATTTAATATAACAGCACCATGTAGATAATATAAAATGCCTTTTAAGAAAATCAATTCTTTTATTAATAAATGAATAAGATTACAAAGTATATGGTACATCATATCAAATATGATTGGCTTGTGTGCATACTACTTTCAATAATGACACACCAATTAACCACATAATGACATGCTAAGTTGGTTTACATTAACTTATTTTATAGTTCACAATGCTCGAGTTTTATAACTCGAAAACATCTTAGTACTCGTCGCACGACGACTCGACATTCGGAAGTCCGCACACCTTAATTTACTTCTTGATTAGCCTAATTTATATTTTAGACTTACACTTCAAAGTCTCTCGATGTATATATTTTGCACATCGGGACACTTGACATAACCATCACGTGGCACGGTGTCGCGGCGTTTGGAAATTGTGATATCCCAGATATTTATAAGACTTTTAAATAAGGTCTTGAATAATTAAATAAACTAAAATCGTTCCTAATCGTTGGATTACTAAAAAGGGGATTAGTGAATCCGGATAGATTAGTACATACGTTGCTTGTTCTTAGGAAGAGGATGATTGATCTCATAATCATTTGAGTGGAGACACTAAAGCAAGTATGTAGGTGCTTATTGGAGAATAAATTCACTAAATGTGGCTCGCTAAGGAATACCTAATGGAGTTTTACTCGGCTGTTAATAGGAATTCTTCTAGTGATAGTAGTACAAGTGATCCTTGGACTTGAGATCATCATAGTATCTTGTATATGATGAGTTATACTTTGACATGTCCCTTAAGACCTTTAGGGTATATCAAAGGGTATAATTGGGTATAATAAGTTGTACATGGAGATAGGTGAATGATCAATAAAGAATCTACCTCATCTAGTAAGAGATGTGAATGTCCTATGTGATTCGATAAATGACAACTTAGTAGTCCTTGGCCAAGGCAAAATAAAATTAGAAAGGAGTTTATAATTTGCATTATTTAGAGTTGTGCATTTGAGAATCGAAATACATATAATTAAATAAAATAAGACTTGACAGTAATTTCATGTCTTATATTTAATTGGGACATTGTATAGTAGAAGGATTGAATTGTACGGTAACTATTCACTGAAAGGTTCTTTTGTGATTAATGTTGAAATCTATATTATCTGGAAAGTCGTTGATTGATAAGGGGGTTTACCCTTATTGTAGAATAAATATTATTTATTTAAATGAATTAAATAGTTTAATTTATTTATTTAAATAAGATTAGAATTGTTCTAATTGATTTATTCAAAACCGGTTTAATATGGAGAACCTAAAGGGTCACACCGCAAAAGAAAAATATTTATTTAAGAAGTAAATGGCATAATTGTAATAATAAGTTAAGTGCATTTAATTTAATCTATGGAGATAGAATAAATTAAATAGCTTAATATTTATTATTTAATATTTTAGAAATATTAAATATAAATTAATAAGAGGAGTCTTATTATTATTATTATTATTATAATTATTATTATTATTATTACTATTATTTAATTTCTAATAAGGATTGAGAATTAATTAATATAAGTACTCTCTCATGAACTCCTAATTAAATTAGGAGTTTAATTTAATTAAAGGAATTTAATTAGAATAGAAACCCTAATCCTAAATAGTTTAGGGAAGGGTTTTCCTACATCTATAAATAAGAGAAGTCTTATCATAGATTAGGGTTACACACTGTTACATTAGATTGTGGAGAGTACTTGCAATTTGTATAGAGATAGAAACTAGGGTTTTGTCAACACCCAACTTCTTGAATACCTATTCTTCCTTGGTGGATCATCTCTAGAGGCCAAACACTTGGGTGGCTAACGTTGATCAAAGGAAGGAATCTCATCGGTGGAATTCGAGAAGAACACGAAGGACTAGGAGTTGAACTTGTACCCGAGGAAGCTTTGATCTACGAGGATATAATTCTTATATTCTTTCTCTTTCGTTTAATTGATAATTGATAATTGAACACAAGGATAGATCATGGTGATGGTTTGTATTAAAATTTTAAAATCCGTTTTATCATGCTTCCGCCCTATTTATGTAATTTAATTACATGCGTGCGTTATATACAAACCTAACAATGGTATCAGAGCCTAATCCTTGTGTTAATTATTGGTTTTGATGATTCCATGTATGAATTGATATGCGATACGATCGGATTTTTGGGCAGAAATTTTTTTCTTGAATCTGCATCGCGGCGCGGCCGCGCCGCTTCCAGTTCATTCTGGAGCGCGGCTGCACCTGAACTTAGAAAATGTTTCTGGGGGTACAGCGCGGCCGCGCCACTCCTAGTTTAATTTGGAGTGCGGCCGCACCGGTCTGCAGGTTTAAGAAAATTATTTTTTTTCTTCAATTAAAATAAATGGTTTATTTAATTGATAAAAGTTTAAAATAGAGATGTTTATTTTATTTGGAATAGGATTTCAGGTTGCTAAAATTAAAGGAGTTTAATTTGGATTTGGTTTTTTTTTATTAAAATAAAAGATTTTATTTTGTTTCAAAAACTAAATATTAGCAAAACTTTTGCCCATTAATTGATATCAATGCATGTATGGAATGGTTTTATTATTCATGAGATCAATATTATTTATTGATGCATATGGAGATATGTATGATAGTAAATAGGGATTGATTATGGACTATTGACCAATGTGTGATTGGAATTATTTTAGAGGATGCTTGAATGTATGAGTTTTTATAAATTGGGTCTGCGTACCTCGTCTTCTCTAATTTTTCTTAATATAAATTCTATCTCCCTCCTATGTACTTTCCCTTGATTGCTGATCAATGTTTCTATTTATTTTAAATTTTTTATGTAATAGAACTAGTTAGAATTAATTTTGAAGAATTGGAGATAAAGGAGCAAGGAGCGCTTGAAGACCCGTTTGTAATGGAGCCCGGGTTTAAATGTAATAGTTATATTTAAATTTAATTCTTGCACCCTAGGTTTGACCTTTTGGTTTACTTGGTGGCTCTAGTGAACCAAACTAGAATAAAAGTCCATAATCAATCCGAGTAGAATATAGTATTCTATATGTGCATGATCACTATATATATATTATATATTATCCAACATGCTTCGCATGGTAAATAATATGACGAGTTTTTTATATATATATATATATATATATATATATATATATATGTGCATACGCGCTAAACAAGATGAGACTAATAATAATTAACCCCTCAAAGAAAATCGAACGTCACCTTCTAGTATGGTAAAGCAATAAAGTATTAAATATTTAATATGAGTTTGTTGTGCACACACAAGGCGAGTATTAAATATTTAAGATGTTGTTTTTATCACATTTGATGTTTATTAAGGAATTGAACATTACTGCTTTGTTGTGCACACACAAGGGCGGTCTTTTTCTCTTCACATATATGGAAGTGCTAGATTGGACTTAACTTAGATTATTTTAGTTTGGATGTGCACACACTTGACCATTATAATCTAAGAGGCAAAATACAAAGAGTTACATAGTGGTGTAATTGACAATAGTTATCTACCTATTTATTTATATATAGTTTGTTGTGCACACACAAGGCAATATACATTTCAAATGGGATCCTTAATCTCACTAGCAAATCTTTAATTAGATTTGTCGAACTATATAATGAGGGTAATATAGTTTGATGAAAAAGTGAGAGATACCAATTTAAATAAAGACCAAATTAATTTTGATGATTAATAAAATGAATGTATGCTAAAATGTTGTCTATTTCACATGCAGAATTTAAAAATGTCAAACTCACTATTACTGCGTAGCATACTTGATGCTAACAAACTGACCGGACTGAATTACACGGACTGGTTAAGGAATCTGAGAATTGTTCTCACTGTTGAAAAGATTTCTTATGTCCTAAATTCGCCAGTCCCTGCAAATGTTGCAGAAACAGCCTCTGAGGAAGAGATTGCTACTTTCAGAAAGTGGCAAGATGATGCAATCATGGCTCAATGCATCATGCTCGCATCCATGAGTAACGAGCTTCAGTGTCAGCATGAAACTATGGATGCTCCTACTATATTGTTGCACCTCAAAGAGTTGTATGGTGAGCAAAGTAGGACTGCTAGATATCAAATATCTAAAAAGCTCTTCCGATCTCGTATAACCGAGGGCACTACCGTTGAGACTGATGTCCTTAAGATGATCAATTTGATTGAACAACTTGGATAGCTTGGGTTAGTGATGGATGGGGAGTTAAGTCAAGATTTGATCTTGCAGTCACTCCCGGACACCTTCTCATAATTTGTTGTGAATTTTCACATGAATAAGTTGGACGTCAGCTTGCCTGAGTTACTTAACATGTTGAAAACTGTAGAAGGTCACTTCTCATCCAACAAGAACCAAGTCTTACTAGTGGATGATTCTTCCAAGAAAAAGGAAGAGGCCCAATGTATCTTCTGAAAAGAAGAAAAACAAGAAGGCTAAGGACAAGGCGAAGAGAAAGGATAAAAAGAAACCTGATCCAGATAGCAAAGGAATTTGTTACCATTGTAATAAGCCGGGACACTGGAAAAGGAACTGCAAGGAGTATCTTGCAGACCAAAGAAGCTTGGAGAAGCTTCGACTTCCGATCTAGGTTTGTTCATGATTGAAATTAATTTTTCTGAAAGTCAAAATTCTACTTGGGTATTGGATACCGGCTATAGTTCTCACATATGTAATAATATGCAGGGACTAAGCAGAAGTAGAAAGCTGAACGAGGATGAAGTCGTCCTACGAGTGAAAAATAGAGCAAAGGTTGCTACATTAGCTGTAGGAACTTATTGTTTAGCACTGCCTACGGGTAAGTCCATTAGTTTAAATAATTGTTATTATGTTCCAACACTCATTAGAAACATTATTTCAATTTTTGTATTGGATATGGATGGTTTTGATATTGTAATAAAGAACAACAGTTGTTATATTTATAATAAAAATGTTTTATATGATGTTGGCAATTTACTGAATGGACTTTACAAACTTGACTTGCATGAAAATATACTTCAAATTAAACAAACTAAGAAAAGAAAAAGAGACAATGTTAATTATACCTTTATGTGGCACTGTAGACTCGGTCACATCAATGAAACAAGATTAACCAAGTTACATAAAGATGGGCTTTTAGAGCTATCTGATTACGAATCATATCCAACTTGTGAATCTTGTCTCATGGGTAAGATGACTAAATCCCCTTTTAGTGAAAAAGGAGAAAGAGTTACAGAGTTGTTAGTGTTGGTACACACAGACGTATGTGGACCTATGATAACGAATGAACGAAGATGGTATTCTTATTTTATTACTTTCACTGATGATCATTCTAGATTTGGATATGTGTATTTAATGAAATACAAATCTGAATCGTTTGAAAAGTTTAAAGAATTCAGAAGTGAAGTAGAGAAGCAAACTGGTAAGAGTATTAAGATTCTTCGATCGGATCGAGGAGGAGAATACTTAACCAATGAGTTTCTCAATTGTCTTAAAGAAAATGGTATAATCTCACAATGGACTCCACCAGGGATGCCACAGTTGAATGGTGTATTTGAAAGGAGAAATCAAACATTGTTGGACATGGTTCGTTCCATGATGAGTTTTACCGACCTTCCAGTATCCTTCTGGGGTTATGCCCTAGAATCGGCTGCATACCTACTTAACAAAGTACCTACCAAATCCGTCCCAAAGGCTCCATATGAGTTATAGATGGGGAGGAAACCAAATCTTAAGCATGTTAAGACTTGGGGTTGTCCAGCTTATGTCAAAAGGTTTGAGCATGATAAGCTGAAGACTAGATCTGACAAATGTAGATTCGTGGGATACCCTAAAGAAACATCAGTGTATTATTTCTATCATCTTACTGATCAAAAGGTGTTTGTTGTAAAACACATTGCCTTCTTGGAAAAGGATTTTATCCTTGAAAGGGTCAGTGAGAGTAAGATATATCTTGAAGAAATTCAAGAACTACCAAATACTACGGATCAAAGTTAGGTACCTGACCAAGTAGAAGAACCTACTGTATCACAACCTATCCGTAAATCTGGAAGAGTACCGAAGATACTTGATCGGTATGGATTCATCATAGATGATGATGATGAGGTACGCATCATAGATAATGATGATCCATTGACTTACGAAGAGGCTATGAGTAGTAAAGACTCAGAGAAATGGCTAGAAGCCATGAAATCCGAGATGGACTTCATATATGAAAACCAAGTATGGACTTTGGTTTTACCACCTGAGGGCATTAAGCCTATTGGGTATAAATAGGTCTTTAAGAAAAAGACTGGAGTGGATGGCAAGGTAGAGACCTATAAGGCCCAACTAGTTGCAAAAAGTTTCAAACAAAGACAAGGAGTTGACTATGATGAAACCTTCTCACCAGTAGTTATGCTCAAGTCCATTTGGATTTTCCTTGCAATTGCAGCTTATTATGACTACGAAATCTGGCAAATGGATGTGAAAACGGCCTTCCTCAATGGAAAGCTTGAGGATAATGTATATATGATATAGCCAGAGGGTTTTATTTCAACGGCTGGAACAATCCAAGTCTGTAAGCTACAATGATCCATTTATGGATTGAAGCAAGCTTCTCGAAGATGGAACATTCGTTTTGATGAGATAATCAAAAGGTTTGATTTTATCAAAAATGAGGATGAACCTTGTGTGTACAAGAAGGTTAGTAGGAGCGTTGTTTCATTCCTTGTACTATATGTTGATAATATATTACTGATAGGGAATGATGTTCCTATGCTACAATCGATCAAAATTTGGTTATCTAAACACTTCTCCATGAAGGACTTGGGTGAGGCATCTTATATTTTGGGGATAAAGATCTATAGAGATAGATCTAAAAGGATGCTTGGCTTGACCCAAGGAAATTACATTGACTCGATGCTAAAGAAGTTTAGCATGGAAGATTCCAAGAGAGGTCTCATGCCGATGAGCCATGGAATACATCTCTCCAAGAAACAGGCCCCAAAGACACCTGAGGAGAGAGACCGTATGAGTAAGATTCCTTATGCTTCAGCAATAGGATCTATCATCTGCGGTATAATATGTACTAGACCAGATGTCACTCATGCACTTAGTATAATAAGCAGATATCAGTCAAATACAGGAGAAGAGCATTGGAAGGCAGTGAAAAACATCCTAACGTACTTGAGAAGAACTAAGGATGTATTTCTTGTCTACGGTGGGTCTGAATTGACACTAGAGGGCTATACAGACTCAAGTTTTCAAACGGACCAAGATGATAGTAAATCCGTTTCAGGGTACGTGTTTACCTTAAACGGTGGCGCAGTGAGTTAGAAAAGTTCCAAGCAATAAACAGTTGCTAATTCAGTGATAGAGGCAGAGTACATAGCTGCAAGTGAAGCTGCAAAGGAAGCTGTTTGGATGAAGAAGTTCATAACTGAACTTGGAGTGGTTCCTAGCATTAGAGGAGTCGTACCTTTATTCTGTGACAACACTGGAGCTGTTGCACAGGCTAAGGAACCCAGGTCTCATCAGAAATCCAAACACGTGTTGCGGTGGTTTCATTTGATTAGAAAGATCATTGAAAGAGGAGATGTCACCCTGGAGCGTGTGGACTCTCAAGACAACATTGCAGATCCATTTACTAAAGCTTTAACATAACAACAGTTTGATCGTCACTTAGAGAAGATGGGTATTAGATACCATGGCGATTGGCTTTAGTGCAAGTGGGAGATTGAAAGTAGTATGCACACAAGCCAATCATATTTGATATGATGTAGCATATACTTTGTAATCTTATTCATTTATTAATAAAAGAATTGATTTTCTTAAAAGACATTTTACATTATCTACATAGTGCTGTTATATTACATGTGATAAACCCATAGTTTTGAGCAATGCTTTTAGAATCATGATGGTGATCATGCTAATGAGATCTAAATTCTAGATAGCTCACAAACTAAAATCGTTCCTAATCGTTGGATTAATAAAAAGGGGATTAGTGAATTCGGATAGATTAGTACATACGTTGCTTGCTCTTAGGAAGAGGATGATTGATCTCATAATCACTTGTGTGGAGACACTAAAGTAAATATGTAGGTGCTTATTGGAGAATAAGTTCATTGAATGTGGCTCGCTAAGGAATACCTAATGGAGTTTTACTCGGCTGTCAATAGAAATTCCTCTAATGATAGTAGTACAAGTGATCCTTGACTTGAGATCATCATAGTATCTTGTGTATGAGGAGTTATACTTTGACATGTCCCTTAAGACCTTTAGGGTATATCAAAGGGTATAATTGGGTATAATAAGTTGTACATGGAGATAGCTGAATGATCAACAAAGAATCTACCTCATCTAGTAAAAGATGTGAATGTCCTATGTGATTCGATAAATGACAACTCAGTAGTCCTTGGCCAAGGCAAAATGAAATTAGAAAGGAGTTTCTAATTTGCATTATTTAGAGTTGTGCATTTGAGAATCGAAATACATATAATTAAATAAAATAAGACTTGACAGTAATTCCATGTCTTATATTTAATTGGGACATTGTATGGTAGAAGGATTGAATTGTATGGTAACTATTCACTATAAGGTTCTTTTGTGATTAATGTTGAAATCTATATTATCTGGAAAGTCGTTGATCGCTAAGGGGGCTTACCCTTATTGTAGAATAAATATTATTTATTTAAATGAATTAAATAGTTTAATTTATTTATTTAAATAAGATTAGAATTGTTCTAATTGATTTATTCACAACCGGTTTAATATGGAGAACCTAAAGGGTCACACCGCAAAAGAAAAATATTTATTTAAGAAGTAAATGGCATAATTGTAATAATAAGTTAAGTGCATTTAATTTAATCTATGGAGATAGAATAAATTAAATAGCTTAATATTTACTATTACTATTATTTAATTCCTAATAGGGATTGAGAATTAATTAATAGAAGTACTCTCTCATGAATTCCTAATTAGATTAGGAGTTTAATTTAATTAAAGGAGTTTAATTAGAATAGAAACCCTAATCCTAAATAGTTTAGGGAAGGGTTTTCCAACGTCTATAAATAAGAGAAGTCTTATTATAGATTAGGGTTATACACTCTTGCATTAGATTATGGAGAGTACCTACAATTTCTATAGAGATAGAAACTAGGGTTTTGCCAACACCCAACTTCTTGAATACTTATTCTTCCTTGGTGGATCACCTCTAGAGGCCAAACTCTTGGGTGGCTAACGTTGATCAAAGGAAGGAATTCATCGATGGAATTCGAGAAGAACATGAAGGACTAGGAGTTGAACTTGTGCCCGAGGAACCTTTGATCTGTGAGGGTATAATTCTTATTCTCTTTCTCTTTCGTTTAATTGATAATTGAACACAAGGATAGATCATGGTGATGGTTTGTATTAAAATTTTAAAATTCGTTTTATCACGCTTCCGCCCTATTTATGTAATTTGATTGCATGCTTGCGTTATATACAAACCTAATATAAACAGGTAGTTATGAGCCGAAGCAAGTCAGATAAGACTTGGGCTAAGAATAAATTTTTTGTCCATGAATTGGATAGCAAAAGATAAATGAAAGAGTTAGTAAGGTAATACCTATGTTAAGGTAATTCAATTAAGTGTTCGATGAAAAGATTATGCAAAAATGGGAAGTAAACCCAATTAGAATCTTACAGTCATAGTGGTTCTGGCAAAGAATCCTTAAAAAGAGAGAAAAATATAATAACTAAGACGATCACGTAAGGATTTGTTAATAAAAGGAATTTCCTTTGGAAATTTTCATGAGTAGAGGATGTGGTGTATATTGTATATATATACGTGTGTTGATGAATATGTGCGAGTATGCGATTTAAAAGAGAATAGTCGTGGAAATGACAATAAGGGAACTATATAGTTCAAGACTCAGATTTGAAGTTTGGAATAGAATTTGGAAACGCGGACTGCTCGGTTGAGTCCGGAACGTCGAAATTAATTAGACTAGACTCTAAACACAAAATGTGTCGGGGTTGGCTTTTTGGTCAAAGTTAAGGTTGACTTTTACGGAGAAAAGTCAAACTTAAAATTCGGAGATGAATTTGAAGAAACAGATATTCCCATGATGTTGGGAGCGTCGATTTTAGTAGGAAATTACTATAAATATGAAAATTTGATTTTTCGGGTCAAAAAGTCAAAGACGGGATTAAGCACACAAAATGAGGCGATAACACGGGACCCACATGGTTGAAATCTGCTAGATTTCGAGCAAATTTGGGGGAGGTACTTGGTCATGAAAGGAGGGGCCCCACATGGAAGAAAATGGTGTTAAAAGTAGGGACCATATGGGAGAAAATTGTAGCCAATGGACCCCACTTGGAAAGAAAAATAAAGCAAAAATGGGAGGATAAAGGAGGAAGGATCCGACTATTTGTAATATCCTGAATATTTATGAAGCTTATAAATACGATCGTATATGATTAGAGATTAAAATTATAATCTAGACTAAGTGTAAATGAGATCGTAAGTGATTAAAGGTCGAATTATGACCTAATATGTGGGTTTTGTGATTTTCAATATGTGTGCGATTCTATGTTTTGGTTTTGAAAATAACTTTAACACTCGTTAGAATCAAGAAGTTATAAAGGTTATAACCTAGCTAGGGTTAAAACCTAAAACTTAAGGGTTAAAACCTAGAAATTAGATATGCCCGTGAAATCTGTCTTGCATCCTTTTGGGACTTTTTACATTACACGAAATAATATTTATATGAGTCATAGAACCTAGGGAGCCAATAAAAGTTTTCGAGAAAAAGACGAAAAAACACGATTTTTGAGAAAACGCTTTCGTCTTTTTAATCAATTTGGTATTAGAGCTGTCGACTGTAGCTCTAAGGTAGAGGTATCTTAGGATATACTCTTTGAGTCCGTAAAATACTTAATTACACATGAAATAACCTAAAATGCTTATTATCCTTTTTGTGTAAAGTTTACATCATCTATATACTAAATAAGTAAAATTTCTTTTGTAGGATGTCAAAGAATAAGAAGTGATGTGTAGTTTGTAATATGATTGAAGGTTTAAAACCTAGAGTTATGAAAGGAAATGTGTATAGATAAGTGAACATTGTTGACCTAATTTATGTATTAGGAATTTGATGTGAGAAAGGATGAATTAAGAAAATTCATATTAAAGACTAAGTTAAAGATAATTTCGAGGACGAAATTCTTATAAGGAGGAGAGAATGTAATATCCTTAATATTTATAGAACTTATAAATATGATATTAAATGACTAAAATTGATTGTAAAATAATTTTGAGGACGAAATTCTTGTAAGCTGAATTGAATGTAATATCCCGAATTTTTACGAGGCTTATAAATACGATCATATATGATTAGAGATTAAAATTATAATCTAGACTAAGTGTAAATGAGATTGTAAGTGATTAAAGGTCGAATTATGATCTAATATGTGGGTTATGTGATTTTCAATATGTGTGCGATTCTGTGTTTTGGTTTTGAAAACAACTTTAACACTCGTTAGAATCAAGACGTTATAAAGGTTACAACCTAACTAGGGTTAAAACTTAAAAATTAGATATGCCCATGAAATCCGTCTTGCATCCTTTTGAGACTTTTCATTACATGAAATAGTGTTTCTATGAGTCATAGAACCTAGGGAACAAATAAAAGTTTTCAAGAAAAAGATGAAAAAACACGATTTTCGAGAAAACGCCTAAATCTTTTTAATCAGTTCTTTTCGTCATTTCGACTTATTATATTTCACGACATAGTGTTTATACGTGGTTTAGAGACCAATGAACCAACAATATTTTTCCTACGAAAAAGCAAAAACACTATTCATTCGAGAATTGTTCTCCGAAATTTCAGATTCCTGAATAGCGTTAATACGGTGGATGAATACTTTTCCATCAATAAAAATTCTACCCGAAATAATTTTTGAGTATTATTAATTTACGAATACGGGGCGAATATGGATCAAATACAGAAAAAAAATACGAAGAATATTATAAGTATAATGTACAATATAATACAAGAATTATACTAAAAATTTTGCGAGATTGATACAAGATTAATTCGAGGTATAATACGAGTAGATTGCGAATATTATACGAAGTATATACGAAAGAAACGTGAATAAATACTTAAGTATTATACTAATTAGTTGAAATCAAACTAGTATGTAACTGGGAATCAAAGTGATTTGCTTTCGACCAATCACGATCAAGTATGGTTATCCATGAGAAATGGTTTAGACCAATCAGAGTTGAGCTAGACAATACCAAGTTAGTGTAACCAAACTAGTGAAAGAAAACCTAATTAGACTAACTAATTAATAACTAAATCCAAGAAAATCGAAATGGACCAATCAAAACCAAGGAAAGCTAACTGGTGATCCAAGTGAATTATTTTCAACTAATCATTGCAAAGGATGATGCAAGCATGATGTAGGCATGACATCATCCTCAAAGAAATACAAAGATGATGTCATCATGATGATGTCACCTGGTGAAAGATATTTTAAAATAGTAATGATGATTTTTAGATATTTTGAGGGACTAAGGTGTAATTACTCAACTACTAAAGTGTAATAAGTCGAGCCCCTAACGTGCAATTAGCAAAACTATATTTTCCTATAAATAGCAAACTAAGTTCATTCATTCCTTACCATTTTCAAGAGCAATTCAAGAGCAAAAACACTCTATATTTATATTCTGAGAGATATTGTGAGATAAAAATTACTTTCGAAGCATCGAAGCACTACGCAATTAGAAGTAAAGCTAGCAATTATAAGAGGTATACTCTAGTGGTTATTATTTTCATTCTTCTTTATATATTTAGTAAAAATATACTTTTATAAGCAGTTATAATGCTCAAATTATTTTAAGTATATAGTACAAAAGTCCTATTTACAAACAGTTATAATGTCCGATTTATTTCTCTTATAAATTAGAAAATATACTTTTATAAGTAGTTACTATATCCGATTTTCTTCAAGTATTTAGTAAGAATATTCATTTTACAAGCAGTTATAATGCTCAATTTATTTTAAATATAGTTGATGAATATGCATTTTATAAGCAGTTATAATGTTGAAATTACTTCATGTATAGTAGAAGGAGTCTTATTTATAAGAGGTAATAATGCCCGAAATAAAACTTAAAAGATTTAATCGTTAAAATGCTTAATTAGTTTACATAAACTTATAATCGTGTGGGATTTACGACGAACGTTTAGACCGTTATATTTATCTGTAAAAGATATACGAGGCAAGTTCCTATCTTGTACAAAATGTTTATTATGCAAGTTTCCTAACTTCATTTAATTTTCATATTGAATGTAAGTTCTTTCTGCACTCTGTGCAACATCGTGCTTTTAACTGTTGAATTTCTTTTGATTTATGAAATTCATTATATTATGCAAGTTTTCTAACTTCGTTCAATTTTTGTATTAAATGCAAGTTTCCTATCTTGTACAAACTGTTTATTATGCAAGTTTTCTAACTTCATTTAATTTTCATATTAAATGCAAGTTCTTTCCGCACTTTGTGCAACATCATGCTTTTAACTATTAAATTTTATTTAATTTATGAAACTCATTATATTATGCAAGTTCTACTGGCCTTGTACTATATTTATAATTGTGCAAGTGTTACAACTTGTTATTATTGAGCAAGTTTCTAACTCTCATTCCAATTACATTCTTATGCAAGTTTTCTATTCCTTTGAACTATGTGCAAGTCTTCTATTCCTTTGAACTATGTGCAAGTCTTCTAATCCTTGTACATCTGTTGTACACACTCTTTTAAATATTTTGTTCGTGTTATCTATTATTGGGAAGTTATTGCTTTTTGTTCATAATGTTTGGTATGACGTATATGTACTGAACTATTTGCCTCTTTATATAAGAGTGATGACCAGACAGGTATATACTGACCGGGATTTATAGACTACTCTAAACTGACCTTTGTGTATCTGGGACACTGTTGTTAGGATGATATGCATACTCCTAGGATATAAGTAGGCTGATCCCCTATTAAATATCCAAATTAATGATTCCTAAGTCTATATGACCTCTGAGAATGATTACCATGTCTGGTTGAACAGAACAAGCTATGAATTCTAAGTCTTTATGACTGATAAAATCTAGAAAATGTGGGGGTTTGACAGTCAAACCTCAGTATATATATGTGGAAAATCTTTGAACTATATGTTCATTCAATTCAAACACAATGTGAGTATAAATTGTAAATGTTTAAAACTTGTAGAGCCTTTTATAGCTCATCCTTGCAAATATAATTTCCTTTGCAGCGTTGAATGAAAATCCTGGATGTTCCAATTAAGACCCTAATGGAAAGAGACCCTGCTAGATTAGCTTTAATACCTTTGCTTGTATTTGCTTAAAAGTCTTTTCAGACTTTGTTGTAATAACAATACGATCTTGGAATCTATATAACTGAACTTAAAGTTATGAAATATATTATTATCTTTTGTTATATCAATTACGTTGTATTTACATTCTTAGATGAGTTAGAAAGTAGTACTGATTTAGTACAATATCCATATGAACTACACATCTGAATGAGGGTATTTTAATGATATTGGGAGTTCTGTAAGCACTGAGGTTATAATTAATGAGCGCCGGTAAGGTGCCACCTTTATCGGAATATGCCCCTCGGTTTCAAGAACAATCTTATCATTAATACTGTGAATATTAGATAGATATGAACTATTGATATGAAAGAAATATCCATGATATAAATCTATACATCCAAGTGAGGGTATCCAAACACAGTAATTATTCTGACGAGAACTACTATCTGTTATGGGATACTGTGAACCTTGGATAGATAGAAGTTATATATTATGGAATATTTATAGTTAATTAGTTAGACGTGAGCACCAAATCTGATACAGGGAGTGTAGAGAAATTTGGGGCGTCACACTATTTGAGGGCACTAAATGGGGGGAGATGGTGGTCAAGAGGTGGGCCCTATTTATGGAAAATTTTAGCCAAATGGTGGGCCCACATGAAGAAAAAATAGAGTGAAAGTTTACTTGCAATTATACTTTGTTCATTCCTTCACACAGTTCTTATAAAAGCTATCATTTGTGTTGACAATTTGTGTGCAAGTAAACTCATGGATTAAGCCTTGGAAGCATATTTAGCAATTGAGTTGGATGATTAAGGAATGCTAAGTAAGGTTACATGAGGTTTATAAATAGAAAAGAGGAGAAGTATTGCAAAAGTTTATTCATTTATTCACTTCCACCAAGTGTTAGAAAGTTTAAGAGAGCAATAGAAAGGAAGGGAGAGGGCCACGGTTTTAATAAGAGAAGTAGAGGAGAGGCTAGCAAAAAGGTCAAGCAAGCATCATCTAGCAAACCATCTAGCAAGAAAAGGAAGAGTAAGCAAGAAAGGTACAAACATCAAACCTTAGTTTTAAGTTTTCTAAGCTTAGATTATGTTTTAGCATGATTGGTTATAGGAGATTGGTTGTATAGAGGATCATGATGGATCCTATGGTATAAGGGAGGTTATGATGGAGTATATATGCTTGTTATGTATTTTATATAGGAAAAACCATGAAAACAAGAAAGCTTTCTAAGAAAACCTAAACAACGAAAAACTGAAAATTTTCAGAGTCTAAGATTAGAATAAGCATAACTCCTAGCTCACTTCGAATTTTTGAGCGTGGCCAAATTTTGAGTTAGATATGGGAGTCCTCTAAAACCTCCAACTGGAATTTCTAGAAAATATGTTGTAGATTTTCGTGGGGACAGATTTTGCCAAAATAGTCCTTAACTGAAAAACGAACAAAACTACCTACCCTAATTTTTTCGAGCCCTGTTTGGGCCACATAAACATTACAATAAAACCAGGCCTTTTGAGACATGAAAGTATATGATATAACATAACTCTGATCTGAAGATGAACATATTCTAACTTCGGATGAGTGAGTTATGGCCATTTACATTTTAGGATTTTAAAGACAAAAACTGCCATAACTTGAGTTCTATAACTCCGATGACTACAAAATTTAAACTGGAATTTCATGTTAACATATATAAGATTCTGGAAAGAGTTGGGAATTTTTGAAGTTTATCACGATATAGTTAATTTTGACAAGTTACGAACTCGAAATGACTTCTTGAAAAATAATTAATAAAAATAAAAAATTCCAGAAAAATTATTTTTATGTATGAAATATATATATATATATATATATATATATATATATATATATGTGTGTGTGTGTGTGTGTGTGTGTGTGTGTGTGTGTGTGTGTGTGTGTGTGGTCAAAAAAGAAAGAAATAATAAAATGGTTAAGGAGGCTTAATGGGGGAATTAGGCTTCTAACAAATTAAAAACTATTAGAAAACGCAAAGTCGGGAATTACCGAAATGATTTCTACTGACTGAAATATGTTTATATGTGACGTACAAGTATAAGTAAAGGTTAATCATATATTTTTATGATAATATTATAGAAATAATGTGAGAGAATATTTATGTTGGTATTAGTCGAAAGGACAATTATCGGATTAAGTTACGAGATGACGATTAATTGATAAGTTAATTCTATAAATCCTTATGGATGATGTAGGTTATCAATTGAAGGAAAAAAGTATGGATGTAAATGATGTCGATGATGAACTACGGACCGAGGTAAATTTTTCAGAACTTGTTGTATATGTTTGAACTTGTTAAATGTTATGTGAAAGTTTTATTTTATGCGTTATGTGAACTTCTTGCGAATGAATTGATATGTGAACTATGTGCTATATGGTGATGCAATTATATTGAGTTAGTTTGATGATTGGAACTGGTTGAGTTATAGGATCTCACAATATTTATGATTTGAGATGCATGATAAGCACGAATAATATTTAAATGCAACGCATGATAAGTATAAGACATGAATATATATCAAGTATGAGAAGCATCATGTAGAAGTGCAAGGTATGAAGAAGATAAAGTAGGTTTAAAATGTGGATTGTGTGTTATATGATAACTGTTAAACTTGGTGGGAAATGTAGTTGCTCACCCTTTGTGACACCCCCCAAATCCGGGTACTTAATTCCCACTGATTTGGTGTTCACTATCTCAATCATTCACAACTATTTATCCATAATAAGAACAATTAAAATAAACTTAAAGAAATGTCTTCCCTCAAATGGGATTACATCACCAATCTCTAAATGAAACAAATCCCAGGTTATCTAACCTTAATTACATCTGTGCGGAATAAAACATAATATTAAACAAGTCTTTGATACATCTAAACATCAAGTGAATAGTAAATCTCTTGCTACTTTGGCATCTTGCCCTTGCCTTTACTTGTGGACGGTTCGTCCGACTTCTCTGTCTTAGCTGCAAAGTATTTAATGCAAGAGTGAGCAAACAATTGCTCACAAGTATGGAAACAATAACATTTATATGATTATTGGAATAAGCTTAGCTGAAAGTAATAGTTTTTCTGAAGTCAATCAATGATAAATCAAAATCTGAAAGCTCAATCGAATGCTTAACTCAAGAACTGAATATAGATTCAAGGATAAAATTGTATCTGAGGGTCACAAGACCTCGAACTATATCCTAGGTTAACAAGTATTTCTACCGTAACCTTTAACAGTCTTATAGACTATGGACCATCCATCTCGTACTCAGGGGGATCAGCCCTTTGTACAATGTATTGTGCACAAACATTTTAACGCTGTCGCGTAATTAATCCCCTATATTAGGGTTGTTCATCTCAGTTTAGCATCAGAATCCGTACCAAAAGGAACTCGGTTCGAAACAAGATATTCTAAGTCTTTAGAATGCTCATCAACTAAGGACTAGCTGAATCAATTAGGGTTTGATAGTCATTAAAGTAACTGATTAATCAATAACGTTTGTACAGTAGAAATTCTATTCAAAGTTTGAATAACGATCAATGATCGAACAATAAATGACTGGAATAAATGTAAGCACTTGACATGAATAATAACCTTGCTTGAATAATAATAAGCTAAGGTTTATAATCTTGCTCAATGGAAATAAACTTGCTTTAAATGAAATAACAAGTTTAAGGTAGGAAAAACTTGCCTCAAGCGTAGATTACAAATTTAAGTAATTCACGATCCTTAAACAACCTATACATTTAATTATAAAATGGTAACATAATTAGTTACAGAATAATATTCACTTTAGAATTTATTCTTATTCCAATCATTTAATATATCAAATGTCGTTTGATATTCATTAAATATTCGCTTACCACTCATTGTAGTATCTAATTTATCATTAAATACTTTAATCTAAACTTTAATCATATACACGACATCATAATAAATAAAAAAAAATAAAAATATTTCAGTTACTGTTCCTGGCCGGGGCGGGAATTTACTGAACAAAACGCTCGCCGGGGCGGAAATTTACAGAACAAAAATCTCGCGGGGGCGAGACTTCGCCGGGGCGAAGATTCCTTTACATTTTCTTGCCGGGGTGAGAGACTCGGCAGTCGTCTTCTCCAGCTCGCGAACCAGTGAAAACTTATGCCAAATTTGGCCAAATTTTTCGAATTCTACCATCCAATACACAAATTAAACATACCCAGACATCCAACATGCTAGAAAATAATTACCCAACATGTTTCTAACCAATCTAAGCATTATAAAACACATATTCAACCAATTAGAAACCCAAAATTCTCTATTTATGCAAAATATTCATACTTTAGCCATTTTAATGAAATTAAACACTGTGACTTCATCTTTCAACCATTTTAATTCATTCTACTTGCATTCTTTTCATTTTTCATTATATAATCATAAGCAATTATCAATTTACCGAATAACAACTAATTTAAGCATCAATTTTCATACATATATACAATTCATGAAATAAACTCTGTAAAAACTAAAAACTAAATTCAAAAACATGTTTTCATGAATTAACTCTTCAAACTAGTTTATATCCATCATATAATCATCTAATGCATGCTTTATATCAATTACAACAACTATAATCAAATAATTCATGTTTTGAACCAACAAGTTTTTATACAGAGAAACAAAATACAGTGAAGAACAAAATTTAGCAAGAGTTATACCTTCTATTGCTTAAAACTTGATTAACCTTCTTTGATTTTGGAATTCTCCTTTCCAATCTCCAAATTCTTCTTCTCAAATTCTCTCTTTTCTCTCAATTTTCAAAGCTCTGCTCACTCTCTCTTAATACTCTGTTCTTCTCTTTCTTTTTTAACTGACGTGACTTTTAAAAAAAAATATAAACTGATAATTTAATAAAATAATAACGTATACTGATATTAATCTATCAGTTACAAAATTCAAAAAGCCATAAGGCTTGTTTGGCAAATACTAATTAAAATAATCTATTATTCTAACTAAGGTCTTAAGGCCTTGTTTGGTAAAACAAAATTAAAATAACCCATTATTTCCAAACAAAGGTCATAGGGTCTTGTTTGGTAAAACTGAATTAAACACTTTCTCATTTATTTTAATAAATCATTATAACATATAGTTTTAAATGTCACACTTCTAATTTAATTGAACTTATTATTAGATAAATTCAATTAAACCTTACTAATCTTAAATAATAAATTTAATTAAACCAATAACAATAACACCAAATGAATTATATTATTCAAATAAATCATTTATTCAAATAAACCTTTTCATCATCTAATTTAATTATTAAATTAAATTAGACAAAACATAACAATCACATTCAAATAACATTTAACATTATTAAACTTAACATATACCCATTTCACAAAAACTTAATAAATTATTTATTTAGCTCAATAAATTAATAAAAATATTTATATAATTCAATAAATATTTTTATTCAATCACAAAAATTGCATTCGTTACACCCTTACTATAAACAATTGTTTTAGCTAAACCAGAGCGGACCGAAGGATTCAGAATAGACAAAGGAACAAAAGATGAAATAATGATTGAAGATATTTGTGCGTTAGAAATAAACTAATGAACTGGTGTAATTCCTTCGAAGTAGTTATATTCGGTAATGTTAAATACCAGTAAACTTGTTTGTGTAGTTTCTAGCTATGCTAGATGAATGTTAATAGTATATATTGTGATTGTGTTGTCAAAGAACATTGTATAGAAGAATAGTTGAATTTGGATTGTGACCTCATAAATACTCGTAATCAATGTATCGAAGTGAAACATATTGTATATAATTCAAGACGTATAGATCAAATCATGAGGATCTATAAATGTAATAACAGATTGTAAAGGTTACGAATTCTGGAATAGAATGTATTGATGTATTAATTGGTATCAAAGCGAGGTTCTATTCATCATTTCATGAATAAAGGTTGTAAATATTGAGATGAAGGTAGTACCATGACGCACCAGACCCGAGGTTCAAAGGACCCAGATTTAGGGGCGTCACATAAATGATACGCTCAACATGCCTGACATGCACAATGTCGCTCGGCGTCAATCAACACGCCCCGACGTGCACAACACTGCTCGACGAGTGTTAGTTTGTATAACGCGAACATGCAATCAAATTACATAAATAAAGCGGAAGCGTGATAAAACAGATTTTAAAATTTTTCATACAAACCATCACCATGTTCTTTCTTATGCACAATTATTAATTAAACGAAAGAGATGAAGAATAAGAATTATACCCTTGTAGAATTCTAGCTTCCTCAGGTACAAGTTCACCTCCAATTCCTTCGCGTTCTCCTTGAATTACACCGATTCAATTCCTTCCTTTGATCAACGTTAGCCACCCAAGTGTTTGGCCTCTAGAGGTGATCCACCAAGGAAGACCAAGTATTCAAGAAGATGTTTGGCAAAACCCTAGTTTTCTATCTCTATAGAAATTGTAAGTACTCTCCACAATTCTAATGCAAGAGTGTGTAACCCTAATCTATGATAAGACTTCTCTTATTTATAGATGTAGGAAAACCCCTTCCCTAAACTATTTAGGATTAGGGTTTCTATTTTAATTAAACTCCTTTAATTATATTCCTAATCCAATTACGAATTAATGAGAGAGTACTTCTATTAATTAATTCCCAATCCCTATTAGGAATTAAATAATAGTTATAGTAATAATAATAATAAGACTCCTCTTATTAATTTATATTTAATATTTCCAAAATATTAAATAATAAATATTAAGCTATTTAATTTATTCTATCTCCATAGATTAAATTAAATACACTTAACTTATTATTACAATTATGCCATTTACTTCTTAAATAAATATTTTCCTTTTGCGGTGTGACCCTTTAGGTTCTCCATATTAAACCGGTTGTGAATAAATCAATTAGAACAATTCTAATCTTATTTAAATAAATAAATTAAACTATTTAATTGATTTAAATAAATAATATTTATTCTACAATAAGGGTAAGCCCCCTTAGCGATCAACGACTTTCCAGATAATATAGATTTCAACATTAATCACAAAAGAACCTTTGAGTAAATAGTTACCGTACAGTTCAATCCTTCTACCATACAATGTCCCAATTAAATATAAGACATGGAATTTCTGTCAAGTCTTATTTTATTTAATTATATGTATTTCGATTCCCAAATGCACAACTCTAAATAATGCAAATTAGAAACTCCTTTCTAATTTCATTGTGCCTTGGCCAAGGACTACTGAGTTATCATTTATCGAATCACATAGGACATTCACATCTTTTACTAGACGTGGTAGATTCTTTGTTAATCATTCACATATCTCCATGTACAACTTATTATACCCAATCATACCCTTTGATATACCCTAAAGGTCTTAAGGGACATGTCAAAGTATAACTTATCGAACACAAGATACTATGATGATCTCAAGTCTAAGGATCACTTGTACTACTATCACTAGAGGAATTCCTATTGACAGCCGAGTAAAACTCCATTAGGTATTCCTTAGCGAGTCACGTTCAGTGAACTTATTCTCCAATAAGCACCTACATACTTGCTTTAGTGTCTCCACACAAATGATTATGAGATCAATCATCTTCTTCCTAAGAGCAAGCAACGTATGTACTAATCTATCCGGATTCACTAATCCCTAATTTAGTAATCCATCGATCAGGAACAATTTTAGTTTGTGAGCTATCTTGAATTTAGATCTCATTAGCATGATCACTATCATCATTCTAAAAGCATTGCTCAAAACTATGGGTTTATCACATTTAATATATAACAGCACCATGTAGATAATGTAAAATGCCTTTAATACTTTTATTAATAAATGAATAATATTACAAAGTATATGCTACATCATATCAAATATGATTGGCTTGAGAGCATACTACTTTCAATCTCCCACTTGCACTAAAGCCAATCGCCATGGTATCTAATACCCATCTTCTCTAAGTGACGATCAAACTGCTGTTGTGTTAAAGCTTTAGTAAATGGATCTGCAATGTTGTCTTGAGAGTCCACACGCTCCAGGGTTACATCTCCTCTTTCAATGATCTCTCTAATCAAATGAAACCGCCACAACACGTGTTTGGATTTCTGATGAGACCTGGGTTCCTTGGCTTACGCAACAGCTCCAGTGTTGTAACAGAATAAAGGTACGGCTTCTTTAATGCTAGGAACCACTCCAAGTTCAGTTATGAACTTCTTCATCCAAACAGCTTCCTTTGCAGCTTCACTTGCAGCCAAGGTTTATAAACCCGGACCGGACCGCCGGTCCAACCGGAAAAAACCGGACCCGGTTCAGTCAACGGTCCGGTTTGGGCCACCAACCCAGTTTTGCTCAAAAACCGCTCGGAACCGGTGAACCGGTGGTTGAACCGGTTGACCCAGTGAACCGGTGACCGGTTCACGGGTTTGACCGGTTCTCTCCTTGCAGATTAAAAAAAAAATTTGATTCAGGCTTTAGGGAATAGGGGCTATCGAGCTAGGGCTTTTTATTTCATTTTTTTGTTTCTCCTTCTTCGTTGCTCTCTGCCTTTCTCTCTCTGCCTCTCTGACGCTCCAGCTCGCCGCTGCGACCAAAGTCCAAACCCGAAGAAGCGAAGCTCTCAACTCTCATAGTCTCGTCAGCCGCGTCCCTTCCTCTGTTCCTCTCGTCGGCTCTGTTGTGCCTCTCTTATCTGGTATGGATATCAACTTAATCGTGTTCCTTGCATAAACTTTTATATGTTCGGCAACATTTTGGAATTAGAATTGAAAGAACATTTACAGTTCCATAGAATTGATATTTAGTTAAAACTTGGCGCTAAATTTCAGTTCCAAAACTTGGGGTGAGTTGCCAAATTGTATTATATCAGTTGTCCGATTTGTTTTTGAGCAATTGAGGTTAAAAAAAAAAGTTGTGGTCTTTGTTAGAGATCTAAGCACTGGATCCCAAACTTCTTTGATTGTAAAGTGGACGTGTTTGTAGTTGGGTTCGACTTGATTTAGGTTAAGTGATATATTAGTTGTGAGATTCAATTGCTGGGTTTTCTGAATTGCATTGGTCAAACTGTTGTAATGAGAGTGGGGGAAAGGTTATTTTCATACTCCCTTCCAAAAAGTCTAGTAATGAAGTATACATGACACAATGTAAATTCAGGAATACCTCTGACCCCTAATCAAGTGCACATAATCATCATCATCACTCACAATACCACCAAAACAAAATGGACAAACAATATATTAATATTATGCACTAATGCAACACACAATCAGCTTATCTAACATACATAATTATAAATCCGCACAAACCACCAAAATAAACAAAACAAGAAAATTAGTAGAATTCAAACCTCATGATCACAATCAACAAGCTGCTGCTCATAAATTAAACACCCAAGAATTGCAGCTAGAAACTTCAGGTCATGAATATCTAACTCCAAAATCCTGATAAATGATTCCAAATGTCACTTGTGTAGAAGGCACCATTTCAGTTTAAGGTTAGCATATGAAAAATACAATTTCGAATTAGTTCATTAATCTTGTTGTTGTAATTTTTTCTAGATTTGAGCAGTTGGCATGTCATCATCGGGCCATGATTCAACCGCGCAATCACAAGCATCTACAAATACAAGGGGAAAGACGGATGCTGCATGGAATCATTGTTGTGAAGGGCGAGCTGCAGATGGTAAAAAAATTATTACTTGTTTATATTGTCAAAAAGCAATTAGAGGTGGTGGCATTAATAGAATAAAACAACATCTTGCCGGGAAAAAGGGTGAGGTTGGCCCTTGTAAGAGAGTTCCTCCAGATGTAAAATATGAAATGGAACAAGCCTTAAAAAAAATGAACAAAACAAAAAAGAAAAAGTTGACATGCGTTCATTTGATGATCCATATGAAATACATGAGGGGGATGATGTAGATGTTGAAGAGATTATTCGTCAATCTCCATCTGATAATGTAGTGAGTGGTAGTAATGATTCAACGAAGGGGAAAGGAAAAAAACTAGGCAACTTTTTTACTTCAAAGCCCCAACTTGAGAAACAACCTACTATAAAAAGTGTTATGGCTGGTAAAGAAGCTGTGTGGAAGGCAAATATGGCTGTAGCTAGATGGTTTTATGATTGTTGTATTCCTTTTAATGCTGTAAATTCAATATATTTTCAGCCTATGTTTGATGCTGCAATTAGAATCGGTTTGGGTTATAAGGTTCCTTCTTATTATGATGTGAGAGTCAATTTGCTTAGAGATTCAAAAAAAGAAGTGCAATTGTTTGTTGAAACCATGAGGTCTTTTTGGGGTGATTGTGGGTGTACCATTATGGGGGATGGTTGGACAGATGGTAGACATAGATCTTTGATTAATTTTCTTGTCAATAGTCCACGTGGAATTTGTTTTGTTAAATCTGTTGATGCTTCTGATGCAGTGAAGAGTGGCATACTTTTAGCTAAGTTATTCGTAGAAGTAATTGAATGGGTTGGACCAACTAATGTATTTCACATGGTAACAGATAATGGGGCTAATTATGTGCTTGCCGGGAAATTAGTTTCAGAACAATACAAAAATATTAGTTGGTCTCCTTGTGCTGCACATTGTTTAAACTTGATTTTAGGGGACATAGCTAAGATGAAGCATATTGTTGAATTAGCTAAGAAGGCATCGAAGATAACTAAGTACATTTATAATCATGGTTGGTTATTGGCTTGGTTAAGGAAGAGAAAGGATTGGATAGAAATCATTCGTCCGGGGCCTACTCGTTTTGCCACTACTTTCATTGCATTGCATAATGTTTATGATCATATGCATGATTTGCAGGCTTTGGTGACTAGTAAGGATTTTAAGGAGTCTAGATATGCAAAGGATGCACATGGTAAGGTTGTGGTTTCTTACATATTGGATAAAAAATTTTGGAATGATTGTTTGATTTTAACCAAAATTGTGGAGCCTTTGATGCGTTGTATTGAGAATTGTTGATATGGATGAGAGACCCTCCATTGCATATTTGTATGATGGCATGTTTAGAGCTAAAAAAAGCTATAAAGAAAGTTTTTAGGCAAAAGAAAAGCTTGTACAAGCCTTATACAATAATTATCAAGGAGCGTTGGGATAAGCAATTGTGTAAAAGTGTTCATGCGGCTGCATATTGGTTGAATCCTTGTTTTTCAATATAATCAAGAATCATTTTGTGGGAAGCCGGAAGTTATGGCGGGTCTTCTTGATGTCATTGAAGAAAAAGCCACAACTAGTAAAGTTAAGTTGTTAGATGAAACTAGAATTTATCGAGAGCGGATGGGGAGTTTTGGTAGGGAGCTTGCACTTACTACTTCGAAGACTACTCAACCGGGTAAGTTATATTTATTTATTTTTGTTTGACTTTGTTCCATTTTAATAATTGTTGTTTATTCTTGCTAACTTTGTTCCTTTGTAGCTTTTTCATTTATTTCTAATGTCATTGTTATTTACTTATTTATTTGTATGTAGATGAGTGGTGGAGGTTGTTCGGAAGTAGTGCTCCAAATTTACAAAAGTTGGCAATCAAAGTCCTAAGCCAAACTAGTAGTTCATCGGGGTGCGAAAGAAATTGGAGTGTTTTTGATCGCATACACACCAAGAAAAGAAACCGGTTGGAGCATCAAAGACTTAATGATCTCGTGTTTGTTCACTATAACTTGAGGTTGAAGAATAGGTATTTTTATTAATTCAATTAATCTTTCTATGAATTTTTAATAATTAATATTATATGACGTTAGTTTGATGGAAAAAAATCACATAACATTATATGAAATTGTAATTTTAGGCATTGCTATAAAAGATGGAATTATGATCCAATTGATTATGAGTCAATTGACAAAAACGGAGTTTTGGATTGTTGAAGAGGAGGAAGAACCATTTCTTGATTATGATGAGTTAGAGAAAATAGTTTATGATGAAGGAGCAATGCCTCATTTTGAAAGGCAACGACGTCGTCCTCGTGAAGGTAAGAAATATTTACATTATCAATATTAGATTAAATGCATTGAGCCTATTAATTTATTTATTTTATTTTGTTTTATGTAGAAGTGAATGAGGAAGAAGACATTGTGAATTTAGATGTTAATGATGATGATGTAGACTTTACGTCATTCACAAATTTGTCGTTGAGTAACCCGTTTACATTTGAAGAACTTCGAGGACATGGAAGACTTGAAGAACTTGGAGGACTTGGAGGAGCAAGTGGAAGTGGTACTCATAGTCGTGGATTAATAGATGAAGATGATGATTATAATTTTCGAGAAGCATCACCTTCTCGACCTCAGAATGATTTATGTTTTTTGTGAATCAAGTGTCATGGATTTTATTTTAGTAATTTAGTTGAGACTTTGTTTGGTATTTTACATATCTTTGCATTTATTTAATGGAAGACTTGAACTTGTGGTTGAATTTTGGAATTTGAATGTATCTTGGACCAGTGACTAGACTAATAGGTTATTACTTATTAGGTAGTAGTTTTTTTTAGTTTTTTGTTTTTGGGTAGATAAATTGAATAATTTTACATATTTACTAAATATTATATATAATATATAATAATAATTAATATAATTAATTATTAATTATTTATTACATATTAATGACGTCACTGGGTCAATAACGGTCCGACCACTGGTTGGACCAGTGACCCATCCACCCGGTAACTTTTTCGGTTCGAGGACCGGTCCGGGTTTGAAAACCTTGCTTGCAGCTATGTACTCTGCCTCTGTCACTGAATCAGCAACTGTTTGCTGCTTGGAACTTTTCCAACTCACTGCGCCACTGTTTAAGGTAAACACATACCCTGAAACGGATTTATAGTCATCTTGGTCCGTTTGAAAACTTGAGTCTGTATAGCCCTCTAGTTTTAATTCAGACCCACCGTAGACAAGAAATACGTCCTTAGTTCTTCTCAAGTACTTTAGGATGTTTTTCACTGCCTTCCAGTGCTCTTCTCCTGGATTCGACTGATATCTGCTTGTTACACTAAGTGCATGAGCGACATCTGGTCTAGTACATATCATACCGTACATGATAGATCCTATTGCTGAAGCATAAGGAATCTTACTCATTCGGTTTCTCTCCTCAAGTGTCTTTGGGGCCTGTTTCTTGGAGAGATGTATTCCATGGCTCATCGGCATGAGACCTCTCTTGGAATCTTCCATGCTAAACTTCTTTAGCATTGAGTCAATCTACTTACCTTGGGTCAAACCTAGCATCCTTTTAGATCTATCTCTATAGATCTTTATCCCCAAAATATAGGATGCCTCACCCAAGTCCTTCATGGAGAAGTGTTTAGATAACCAAATTTTGATCGACTGTAGCATAGGAACATCATTCCCTATCAGTAATATATCGTCTACATATAATACTAGGAATGAAACAGCGCTCCCACTAACCTTCTTGTACACACATGGTTCATCCTTATTTTTGATAAAATCAAACCTTTTGATTATCTCATCAAAACGGATGTTCCACCTACGAGAAGCTTGCTTCAATCCATAAATGGATTGTTGTAGCTTACAGACTTGATTTGTTCCAACCGTTGAAACAAAACCCTCTGGTTGTATCATATACACATTCTCCTCAAGCTCTCCATTGAGGAAGGCCGTTTTCACGTCCATTTGCCAGATTTCGTAGTCATAATAAACTGCAACTGCAAGCAAAATCCGAATGGACTTGAGCATAGCTACTGGTGAGAAGGTTTCATCATAGTCAACTCCTTGTCTTTGTTTGAAACCTTTAGCAGCCAGTCGGGCCTTATAAGTCTCTACCTTGCCATCTGCTCCAGTCTTTCTCTTAAAGACCCATTTACACCCAATAGGCTTAATGCCCTCAGGTGGTGTAACCAAAGTTCATACTTGGTGTAGACACCCAAATTTTGCACTTCGTATACTAACCCTGACAGGAGGGCAAATCCGTCAAATGAACCGGCCTGCGAGAGCAAAAGATGGACAAGTACGAACACTCGACGCCACCGCGACGATTTACAACCGAAACTGACGTGACAACAGGGTTGTCCGATTTGAGCATTCCCGAATGATGTGGCACATCTCCCAGTAATTTCCGGACTGCAAAATACGAACATGTCGGCAAAAACCGACGTCACGACACGAGAATTGAGGCGTAACACGAAAATTGAGAAAGTCAAGCCAGCCAGCCGCGGATTGATCTGCGGCCAATGAGTGCGCCTTTTGAAAACACGGAACTCGAAACACGGAACTCGAAACCAGGCTGAGTGGCTGGTGGGCCAGCCAGCCGCAGATCAATCTGCGGCCAAGCCGCAGATCAATCTGCGGCTGCCCTAGGCCAGCCTATTTCAGCTTAGTTTCTTCATTTCATCCAGGGAGAGGGCAGCAGCAGTTTTGGGAAGAAAAGGAAGAGAAAAACAGCAACAAAGATAGCTCGGGAAAGGAGAGAAAAGAGAGAAAAAAGAGAGAAATTATACTCTTTTGATTAGATTGTAGCATATATATTTTCTACTTCATTCAATATACGAGTTTGTACGAATTGTGGTAACATTTGCAAGGTGAAAAGCCCTCTTTTATAGCATTTTCGTTATATCATTTTGTTAAGCTTTTGGTCATTTGGGTTATATTATATGTAGTTTTCTTTGTATATTATTGAGGATACAAGGATTGAGGATTATTAGTGAGGGTTCCCAATGGAACAAAATTCTTCCTAATGACCCGATGATATCCATTTGATGATGCTAGCTTGTTTAATTCTTGTAATATCCATTTTGTGAGTGTGTAGAAATTGTGGATGTGAGCCTAGGAACGCGACCCCGTGGTCCAAATCCGATGATGGACAATTGTGGTGGATGTAATAGGATCGATTATCCTTTATTGTAAGATGTAATTGTCGGGCCTTAAAACGACGCCAAGGCGAGAATCGGGTTTAAGGCCCCGTAATAGTGAAATATGTGATTGTTGGCGTTCGGGGTATTTTGATGGCTTACATGTCCATGAATATCCCCCTACGCGTTTTGATGTTTAATTTGATTTGTAACACCAAACAAAAGATTTCAAAGTCAAAACAATAAAGATTTTTCTAAAATCAATCAAAGTAGGATATTAGCATCACGAGGATAAGAATTGGAAATGCTAATGAATGTCGATTCCTATTAAACGAGAAGGCCAAAGAAAATCATTTTCAAACATCACCAAAAATGGCTTTTATGAATGAACGAAATGTTTTATTAAACCTTTGTGCATAGGGTTAAAGATATCCTAGAAATTGCCCATCATTTTATGAAGGCAACGTATAGATCTCGATTCCTATTTTGACGAAGGTTCAGAAAACTCTTATTTTTGCCAAAACGACACCTAATGAAAATCTCATAGTTTTGACAATTAAAATCAAATCTTTTCTCATAAAGCTTTCTCGTGTATGCCGAAAAGACATTCCGAAGCATTCTCGAATTAAAGCACGACTTTCCCTAAAAATCCAAATGATTCTTTCATACAAACTCACCACAACATTCACATGGGCACACACACACACACACGCACACACACATTCGAGAATTAAGGGATAGGAATGCATCAAGATTGCGGTAACCGTGTTTCACGGAAGTCGGGGGGTGCCTAATACCTTCCCCTCGCTTAAGAAAGCCCCCGAACTCTATGAATCTCGGTTCGCAGACCAATTAATTCGGAGTCACATATGAGCCAGCGATTTACGAAAACGAAACTCGGATGAGTTGGTACATCCATTTCAAATATACCAACTGGCGACTCTGGTTAATTGGCTCATCATAAAAACGATCTTTCAAAACCCCGTCGACATTAATGCCGATCTTTTCCCAAAATCATATAATAAAGAAGGCTAAACAATCGGGAGAGGCGAGAAACCGACGTCGACACTTGGTTTACATACATGGAGTCCATCTCGGATTTCATGGCTTCTAGCCATTTCTCTGAGTCTTTACTACTCATAGCCTCTTCGTAAGTTAGTGGATCATCATCATCTGTGATGCGTACCTTATCATCATCCTCTATGATGAATCCATACCTATCAGGTATCTTCGGTACTCTTCCAGATTTATGAATAGGTTGTGGTACATTAGGTTCTTCCACTTGGTCAGGTACCTGACTTTGATCCGTAGTATTTTGTGGTTCTTGAATTTCTTCAAGATATATCTTACTCCCACTGACCCCTTCAAGGATAAACTCCTTTTCCAAGAAGGCAGCGTGTTTCGCAACAAACACATTTTGATCAGTCGGGTGATAGAAATAATACCCTGATGTTTCTTTAGGGTATCCCACAAATCTACACTTGTCGGATCTAGTCTTCAGCTTATCATGCTCAAACCTTTTGACATAAGTTGGACAACCCCAAGTCTTAACATGCTTAAGATTTAGTTTCCTCCCTGTCCATATTTCATATGGAGTCTTTGGGACGGATTTGGTAGGTACCTTGTTAAGTAGGTATGCAACCGACTCTAAGGCATAACCCCAGAAGGATATTGGAAGGTCGGTAAAACTCATCACGGAACGAACCATGTCCAACAATGTTCGATTTCTCCTTTCAGATACACCATTCAACTGTAGCGTTCCTGGTGGAGTCCATTGTGAGATTATACCATTTTCTTTGAGACAATTAAGAAACTCATTGGTCAAGTATTCCCCTCCTCGATCTGATCGAAGAATTTTAATACTCTTTTCAGTTTGCTTCTCCACTTCACTTCTGAATTCTTTGAACTTTTCAAATGATTCAGATTTGTATTTCATTAAATACACATATCCAAATCTAGAATGATCATCAGTGAAAGTGATAAAATAAGAATACCCTCCTCGTGCATTTGTTGTCATAGGTCCACATACGTCTGTGTGTACCAATGCTAACAACTCTGTAACTCTTTCTCCTTTTCCAGTAAAAGGAGATTTAGTCATTTTACCCATGAGACAAGATTCACAAGTTGGATATGATTCGTAATCAGATAGCTCTAAAAGCCCATCTTTATGCAACTTGGATAATCTTGTTTCATTGATATGACCGAGTCTACAGTGCCACATAAAGGTATAATTAACATCATCTCTTTTTCTTTTCTTAGTTTGTTCAATTTGAAGTATATTTTCATGCAAGTCAAGTATGTAAAGTCCATTTAGTAAGTTCCCAACACCATATAAAATATTTTTATTATAAATAGAACAACTGTTGTTCTTTATTATAATATCAAAACCATCCATATCCAATACAGAAATTGAAATAATGTTTCTAATGAGTGTCGGAACATAATAACAATTATTTAAACTAATGAACTTTCCCGAAGGCAGTGCTAAATGTAGACACCCAAATTTTGCGTTCCTTGTACTAACCATGACAGGAGGGCAAAATCGTCAATTGAACCGGCTTGCGGGAGCGAATGAGTGGGCACAAGTGCGAGCGCTCGACACCACCGCAATGTTTTGGCGACCAAGGCTGACGTGACAATAAAGCCGTCCGAAGCAGGCATTCCCGAATGAGGTGGCACGTCTCCCGAAAATTCCCGGACTGTAGAATACGAGCCTGTCAGCGAAAACCGACGTTACGACATGAAAATCGAGGCGTGGCACGGAAAACGAGAAAGTCAAACCGTCCAGCCGCGGATTGATCTGCGGCCAAATAGTGCACCTTTTGAAAACACGGAACTCGAAACACGGAACTCGAAATCGGGGTGAGTGGATGGCAGGCGGCCAGCCAGCCGCAGATTGATCTGCGGCCAGCCGCAGATCAATCTGCGGCTGGCTCTGGCCAGCCTATTTCAGCCCAGTTTCGTGCAGCATACAGAGAGTTGAGCAATTGAAAAGAATTGGGAAGAAGAAGGAGAATTCAGCAACAAGAAGCACGGAAATAGAGGGAAAAAGAGAGAAATTTTGCAATCAAATAGGAAGAAAAGAGAGAAAAAAAGAGAGAATTTAATTCTTTTGATTTTGATTGTATCAAATACACTTTTTATCCTATTCAAATACACAAGTTCACATCCATTTGAGATCAATTGCAAGGTGAAAATTTCTATTTGTTCTAGAAATTCATGTCATATTGATTGGGTAAATTAGATGTAATTTTCATGTATCTTGTTGAACAATCATGGATTAGGGATTATTGGTGAGGGTTCCATCGGAACACAATTCTTCCTAATAACTCGAGGATATCCAATTGATGAAATTTCTAACTTGTTTATGGTGATTCATTGGGTGTAACTTATTTAGATTGTCATTTTCGGATATCATGGTGTATTAGATAAATCAGGGTTGGTTAGTTATGTAATACTCATTTTGTGGGCATGTCGTAATCTCGTGTGAGCCTAGGAACGCGACCCCGTGGTTCAAATCCGATGATGGTCGTTTTGATATATGTAAAAGATTCAAGGTGCTCGTTTTTGTAACATGTAACCGGCGGGCCTTAAAACGACGCCAAGGCGAGAATCGGGTTTAAGGCCCCGTAGTAATGAAATATGTGATTGTTGGCGTTCGGGGATATTTTGATGGCTTACATGCCCGTGAATAGCCCCGACGCGTGTTTATGCTTGATTAGATTTCGTGACGCCAAAATGATTTCAAAGGATTAAACGATAAAGATCTTTTCTAAAATCAATCAAAGTAGGATATTAGCATCACGAGGCTAAAAATTGGAAATGCTGATGAAAGTTGATTCCTATTCTACGAGAAAGCTAAAAAGAAGTTATTTTCAAACGTCACGAAAATGGGTTTTATAAAAGAAATTAGATGTTTTATTAAACCTTGATGTATAGGGCGAAAGAGATCCTAGAAATTGCCCATCATTTATGAAAGCAACGTATAAATCTCGATTCCTATTTTTGCTAAGGCTTAATAAACTCCTATTTTTGCCGAAACATCACTTAATGAAAATCTCCTAGTTTTGACAATTAAAATCAAACCTTTTTCATAAGGATTTCTCATGTATGCCGAAAAGACATTCCGAAGCGTTCCCAAATTAAAGCACGACTTTCCCTAAAAATCCAAATAATTCTCTCATACAAACTCACCCCAACATTCATATAGGTACACACACACACACACTCGCACGTATATACATTTCATGAATCAAAGGATAGGAAAATATCAAGATTGCGGTAACCGTGTTTCACGGAAGTCGAGGGGTGCCTAACACCTTCCCCTCACTTAAGCAAGCCCCCGAACTCTATGAATCTCGGTTCGCAGACCAATTAATTCGGAGTCATATATGAGCCAGCGATTTATAAAAAGCGAAAACTCGGATGAGTTGGTACATCCATTTCATATATACCAACTGGCGACTCTGATTAATTGGCTCATCATAAAAAACGAATCTTTCAAAACCCCGTCGACATTAATGCCGACCTTTTCCAAAAATCATTTAATCAAGAGGCTAAAATCGGAAAAGGACAAAGAGAGGAGAAACCCGGCGTCGACAGCTGGCGACTCTGCTAGGGATCTTTAGAGGGCTTAAGCCGCTTTTAAGTCTTGATGCTATCCTATCCTTTAAAATTCATGAATATGTGTGTGTGTGCGATATTGTTGATCTTTTGTACATTTTGTTGTGTGAATGTGTGTTTTGTCCAATAAGTGAATATTTGAATGGAATTGCTTTACTTTTAAGTAATCATTTGCATACGGTGAGGACGATGAATGTGCATGTATGTTGAGTGAGTACCTCCTCCTGAGGTGAACCTGTCGGTTGCTTATTACTGGACTCCAAGGGGCTGCTCCCCGGAGATGGCTCAGGAAACGCACCACCCAAATCCGCTCCAATCGAAAGGGCTCAGACGAGTAGATTACGAAGATTTGGGGACCTTCATGCCGAAAAGCCCGTGAGAGTAACCCTAGGATAAGTCAGCCTCAGATTAACCCTACGCATGAAAAGTTTCTTCATGCCTTTTTTACATTGCACGCGTAAATGTCTTGATCTCATTCATATATGCCTCCCCCTTCGTCAAAGAGAAATTACTAACCTCTATCTTTCGCAGGGAACGGCTGGGGAGCTTAATAAAGCCATGTTTATCATTTGTCATTGCATTAGAGGACTACTAACTTTCTGTTTTACAAGGAAAGATTAAAAAACCCCAAAACACAGAAGTTACAGCTTTAGCATGCATCCGCATTTTTATTCCCCACAACTAAACTTCGAACCTTGGTTTCTGTAGGATTGCTCCTCAAACCCGTTCGCAGTTTAAAAGGGCCCAAAAATCTATATTTGAAATGGCTGATATTCCATCTACCAATTCCGGTTCCATATCCAGGGAGGAATTTGATGACTTTAAGAAGCAGATGTTAGAAATGGCCATAATGCTAAGCGAGCAGTTTGATGCCCAGGCAGGAACCACCTAAGGAGGATCCACCTCAACTTAAGGGCGAGCCAGTCGTCCCAAAGGCCATTCCCGTACCAAACAAAACAGTGATTACTATCCCGGAGGAGGGAGATACAGATGACCTGCGGAAGAAAATGAGATAAATGGAGGAAACCATCCAATCTATGAAGGGCATAGGGTCCCTCGGCAGGGTTAACTATTCAGATTTATGTGTCTTCCCCGGAGCCAGATACCCGGAGAAATTTTAAAATCCCCGAGTTTGAAAAGTACATACGGGAAGGGGGATCCCTACACACACTTGAAAATATACATTGGAGAACTCGGGTCTTATGTCGAGGACGAAGGGTTGAGAATGCAGCTGTGTTCCAGAAAGCTTAACGGGGGAGGCAAGAATCTGGGTATGCCCGCCTTGATAACGCCCGAATTCCACAACTGGGAGGAACTGGCCCCATACCTTCTTAACCCAATACAGCTTTCAGGGCCCAGATGGCCCCTGACAGGTACCAAATGACAAAGGTTAAGAAGCAACCTAGGGAATCCTTCAGGGAATATACGCAACGATGGAGGGGCATTGCCGCACCGGTGAACCCCCCGATGAGCGAATCGGAGATGGTGATGACTTTTGTAGACATTCAAGAGGCACCGTATTATGAGCGAGTCATCTCGGGGATTGGAAGACCCTTTGCTGAAATGATTAAACATGGAGAGATGGTAGATATGGGTTTGAAATCTGGCAAAATCCGGGATTTTACGGCCTTGGAAACTGCTGCCGAGCAAATACAGAATGGAAACTATGGCAGCACTTCCCAAGGGTCCAAAAGAAGAAGGAGGAGGATGTCTCCCTCATCCTGCAGAGGTCATCCAGAAAAACAGAAGGCCATCTTCCGGTACAGGTGCAGAGGGTAGGGCCATCCCGACAGCCAAACTTCACAGATCAGAGAGCAGAAGGGCGAAGAAGATATGAGGCCTCGCAAAATCGAGTATTCACCCCGCTCGGGGAGCCGCTTGAACGGGTATTAGCGGTATTAGTAGCCCAAAAGAAGATAGTTGGTTTGGCACCCCCGAGTGACCCAAAGGGCAGCAGGTTTGACCCGAGCAAGCGATGTGCATACCACTCCAGTTCCCCTGGCCATGATACACAGGACTGTTGGACGTTGAAGCATCGAATCCAAAACCTGATTGACAGTGGGGAAATTGTGGTGGAACAGCCAGACTCCCCGAATGTTAAGGCAAATCCCCTGCCAAGACATGATGGAGGGGGAGTCAATGCGACGGAGGCGAGTGAAGCTGGGGGGCCGCCAAGGTTTAACTATGTGCAGAAAATTGAGGAAATGATCAACGTGATACATGATCATGGGAGTGCACGGGGAACGCCCATCAGGTTGATAGGGGTAAGTACGAATAGCACGGGGGGACCTGTCAAGTTGACGGCTCCGAGGCCCATCATCCTTGCGGCAAGGCCGCAAATCCCTATCAGTAGTCTAAAGACTGTACCCTGGAATTATGGGGGAATGCCAGAGAAAGTAGCCAGTTGTGCTTCTGTGACGACAAAGGGGAACCCCTTATATCTTCCCGGGCGAGTCCTTGAAAGCCAAAAGAAAAAAAATGAAGAGATTTCCGAGGAAAGGGTCATAGAATTCTTGAAAAGGATGGATCACCCGGAAACAAGGGGGATCCAGATTTTAAAGGAGGAATCAACCCTAACATCAGTCATGGACTTGGTGTTGTCATCCAATGAGCATTGCAGATCCCTAGCGAAGGTTCTGGAGGAAGCATACGTGCCCAAGGAAATTAGTGAGGAAGGTTTCGACCAGCTGGTGGGCCACCTATTGGAGAACAATGTAATATCCTTTACGGATGAGGACATACCCAAGGAGGGAAGGGGACACCGGAAACCGCTACATATTGCGGTAATCTCCTCGGGTTATATCATGAATGGGGTGCTGATTGATGGGGGATCGGCATTGAATATCTGTCCCCTCAGTACCCTACAGAGGATGAACATCAATCCCAAGCGCCTACGAGCCAGTCATGTGGTGGTACGAGCTTTCGATGGTTCCCGGAGGGATACAATGGGAGAAATTGAGTTGCCGGTGGAGATAGGCCCTTGTACTTTTGACATCTCTTTCCAAGTCCTTGACATCGCGACCAGTTATATAACCTATTATTGGGGGAGGCCGTGGGATACACATGGCCGGGGGGGCAGTTCCTTCCACGCTCCACCAATTAAATCAAGTTAATCATTGATGGGAATTCTGGTAACAATCATCGGCCCGAATGTGATGACCCTTCTCCTCCCAGGAGTGGACTTACCAGTGATCCAATGTGGATGAGTCGGCGGCACCTGCCAGCTTTCAAGCACTGGAGATTAGCACTCCCCAATCTAGATGCCGGGGGAGCTCCAGCTATGAAACCTAGGGTCTCTCCAGAACTTACCTTTGTGGCAAAGGAAATGATAAAAATGAACTTCCAGCCTGGACAGGGGTTAGGAAGGAGCGGTCAAGGAATCACCAAACCCATCCAACTACCACAGCAGATAGGCAAAGCGGGATTGGGATTGGGATTTCGTGAAGGCGTAGCACGGAGACACCGTCAGGGTGCGGGTTCCGGGTTCGGCTGGCTGGCAATCTGGGGACCGGGAGGGTTAACAGTGAGCAAGGGATCAACAAGCCCGTAATTGAGTCTGGGGATGCAAAATTGGACCTCCGCAAATGATGAATCGGCCAAGAGGGAGAAGAAATTTCCTGCAGGAGGGTCGCCAAAAGAGTTTGGAAACCAAATGCTATATCCCCGGACAATCAACAAGCAATAGGGAGGGGACGATATTATCACACCACCGGGAGCCCAACAAGTTGTGCCTGGCATCGATTGGGCAGGGCTGATTATTCCTGGAGAGAATAGGAAGGAGGACTCAGGCGACGTATCCGTGATCATCGGGGAAGTGTCCCGATGTGAAGCCCCTTTTATCCAGCGCATTTCATCTGACCTGACCGTCGACAACTGGACCATGAAACCAGTAATATCCAAACAAGGGTAAAACCCGACGTCAGGGTGGTAGACCCCAGAGGCATGGGGGAATGAAGAAGAAGTTTTATTTTTGTGTTGTTGTTTTATTTCTGCATAATTATGTCGTTTCTTCGTGTTATTTGAAAATGCGATCGTCGTGAAAAATGATTTATATATGACAAGTATTTTGTTTAATGTCAGGTGTACCAATTTGAGTAATCCTTGCCTAACAAATGGTCTTTCAAATTTGAATAATGATTATGATTTTGACATTGAGCTGGATTTCGATTTAATGGGCATTGAACAAGACGAGACAGATTACGACGACGCGTCTGATGAGATCAAAGGATGGGTCGAGGATAAACCCAAACCCAACTTGGACCAAACCGTCACTATTGACATTGGAACCCCTGACAAGCCAAAAGAACTCAAGATAGGGACGGACCTTACCCCCAGCCAAAAAGCCGAAATGACTGAGTTGCTAAAACAATATGAGGATGTCTTTGCCTGGTCTCATGAGGATATGATCGGATTGTCCACCGACATTGTGGTACACCGATTACCCATCAAGGAGGGTTTCAGGCCTGTCAAGCAAAAATTAAGAAAATTGAAACCGGAGTGGAGCTTAAAAGTAAAGGAGGAGATCATCAAGCAGTTCAGGGCGGGAATCATTATGGTGTCCACTTACCCGGAATGGCTGTCCAATGTAGTCCCAGTGGCTAAGCCTGGAGGAAAGGTGAGGGTATGTGTAGACTACAGAGATCTAAACAAGGCCAGTCTCAAGGATAACTTCCCGGTGGCCTTTCATACACATCCTGGGAGATAACACAGCCCAGTCCGAAATGTAGTCGGTTGGGGTTTGCTTGGCGGGCTAGCATCCGATAATGGTGGCGGAATAAGATCGGGAAAAAGACTGCATTCATCACCCCTGGGGCACTTTCTGCTATAGACGATTGGCTTTTGGCCTCACAAACGCGGGGGCTACTGATCAGAGTGCCATGATGGCCCTGTTCCACGATATGATGCATAAGGAGATAGAAGTCTACGTGGATGACATTATTGTGAAATCGAAGGTAGAATCTGATCATATAACCCATCTCAAAAAGCTATTCGATCGGCTCAGAAAATATAATTTGAAACTCAATCCAGCCATGTGTGGTTTCGGAGTGCAGTCGGGTAAGCTCTTGGGATTCCTGGTTAGTGATCGGGGCATTGAGTTGGATCCAGCAAAGATTAAGGCCATTGTGGATGTGCCGGCGCCTCACACAGAGAGGGAGATAAGAGGATTCCTCGGAAGGATAAACTTCATCAGCCGTTTTATATCCCACTTGACGACTACATGTGAGCCCATTTTTAAACTATTAAGAAAGGGGGTTTCCCAAGAATGGAATGAGCAATGTCAGAGGGCATTTCAGACCATTAAAAAGCAGCTGACGGAGGCACCAGTGCTGGTACCCCCGAAGGATGGGATCCCTCTGTTTATGTATATATCCGTCAATGCCATCGCGATGGGATGTATGCTGGGACAGAAGAATGAGGCAGGTAAAGAGCAGGCCATCTATTACCTCAGCAAAAGATTTAGCCAATGTGAACAGAATTATACTCCCATCGAGAAGACCTGTTGTGCTCTGGCCTGGCTGCAGGGAGATTACAGCACTACCTCCATGGGCATACGACGTACCTGATATCAAGAATGGATCCCCTGAAATATATTTTTGAAAGGCCCATGCTGAATTGTCGATTATCAAGATGGCAGTTAATCTTACAACAGTTTGACATGGTGTACGTGACCCAGAAGGCCATGAAAGGGCAGGGAATTGCAGATCAGTTGGCGGAAACCCCGTCAGGAGGGATGGAGCCGTTAGAAACTCTTCTTCCGGGCGAGGATATATTTTGGGTATCGCGCGAAAAATGTGATGACGAGGGAGATTTATGGAAGCTGTATTTTGATGGTGCCATGAATGCCGAGGGGGCAGGAACCGGAGCGGTCCTAGTCTCTATCACCGGAGAACAATACCCCGTGGCCACTAAACTGCGTTTCAGCAATTCGAACAACACAGCTGAATACGAGGGGTGTATCTTGGGACTCCGCTTGGCCCGCGACATGGGAGTAAAGAGACTAGCGGTGTTCGGAGATTCAGAATTGGTAATCAGACAGGCAATCGGGGTATACAACACTAAGGAGCTTCGGTTACTTCCATACCATCGTTGTGTCACCCAGCTGATGCAAGAGTTCGAAGATATCTCCTTCCGCCATATTCCCCGGGGACGGAATGATTTTGCCGATGCATTGGCAACTCTGGCTTCCTTAATCCACGTAATCAAGAACAGGGACAGTCCACATATTGAGATAGCCGTACAGAATGCCCCGTCATATGAGGAGCATGTGGCAGTGTTATCAGACGAGGTGGTGTTGCCAAAGCAGCCCTGGTATCACGACATAAGGGAATATCTGAGAGATAGATCCATTCTCGACTAGGCGGGTCGAACTGAGAGGATGAGAATTCAAAAGATGGCGATGAAATTTTACCTGAGTGGGGATTCACTCTACAAAAGGGATGCTGGGTTAGGACTGTTGCAATGCGTAGATGAAACGCAGGCCCAAAGATTATGAATGAAATCCACGGCGGAGTGTGTGTGGGCCACACATGAGTGGACCGATGCTGGCCAAAAAGATCTTCGAGGACAGGGCATTATTGGTTAACGCTGAAAGCCGATTGCGATGATCATGTCAAACGGTGTTATCAATGCCAGGCGCACGGCAATGTGATCCATACATCTCCCAATGACTGCACTTTATGACCTCCCCTTGGCCATAGATCTCAATGTGGGGAATGGATGTAATCCGGACCAATAGAGCCCAAAGCAAGCAACGGGGCACCGATACATTTTCGTCATGATCGATTATTTCACCAAATGGGTAGAGGCTGCTTCTTTCCCCAAAGTAACTCAGGAGGTCATCGTCGGTTTCATCAGTAATAATGTCATTTGTCGATACGGGCAACCTGATGGTTGTGGTCTCCGACAATGCCAAGAATTTAAACAACGCCCTCATGAAGGGACTGTGTGACCAGTTCAAGAGCAAACACCTCAATTCCGTCTTTTACCGTCCTAAGATGAATGGGGCATTGGAGGCTGGAAATTAAAACTTCAAGAAGATAATGGCGAAAAATGTCTGCTAATCATCGGGGATGGCCGGATTTGTTACCCCTCACCCTGTTGGCATACCGAACGTCAACACGTACTTCTTCAGGGGCGACCCCTTACGCGTTGGTATATGGAATGGAGGGCCGTTCTGCCATTTGAGGGTGAAATGGCGTCCCTCAGAATAGTGATCGATGCTCAGATAGGCGAAGAGGATTGGATGCAAAGTCGATACGACCAATTGGACCTAATTGATGAAAGGAGGGTGGCTGCCGTTTGGCATGGTCAGCTATATCAACAGAGGATCTCTCGATCACACGACAAAAAGATAAGACTTCAGAAGTTCAAGGAGAGCAATTTGGTGTTGAAAAGAGTCATGCCTTGTCAAGACGAAGCCAAGGGGAAGTTTGCCCCGAACTGGGAAGGGCCATTTGTGATTAGGAAGGTGCTATCCGGAGGAGCCCTCATATTGCAAGAAATGGATGGTGAGGTATTTCCACAACCCCTCAATTCTGACTCGGTGAAGCGGTTCTACGCTTAAATCATCAGTTCCTTTTTTCCTTTAAGAGCGAACTACGTAGGACCTGATCTCCCGACTTGTGGGGGTACGTAGGCAGCCATCATGGCGCGGTCCCGACCCTTAAAAAAATATATCCTTTCCCTAACCAAAACCAATTTTCGACAACCAGATAAAACCTTCCTACACCCTCATAACCTCTCGAAACCAGTCATGCCTAACCAGCTTCATCCCAAAGGACATAACCCTGAGTCCAACCAAACAGTTATCCAAAATCTGAGATTCAATTCGATGAAATCAAAAGGTGTGCGGCAATAATCTGTCAAATCTCCATCAAGACTTGAGAAGAGAAAGAAGGCGAAATGTCAAAATCGGGTGTCAACTGGATAAAATGAGGATCCAATGGAAGGCAATGATACGACAAAAGGGGAAAATGACGATAGTTAAAGGCATGTCTATATATATAAGTCATTTTATTACAAGAGTTCTCTTTCGATAACTGATGAAACTAACATAGTCTATGCAGGAAATAAAATAATCTACAAATCTGAAACTAGCTGAAGCAGGATGGAGAAGGTGGTGGTTAGATCTGAAGCATCAGCGTCTTCTGCAATATGCTGCCCCATCATATCAATACGATCCAGTAAAGCAGTGGCTCGGCTGACACCCCAAAATGAGCATCTACAACTGCCCTGGTCTGAAATACAATGGCCTCTCTGTCAGCAATGGCAGCGTCTCTAGCCCGTATGGCATCATTTCTCATCGACAAGGAAGCGGGCAACCCACCCGCGCCTCCATCAGGTAATCAAATCAGGTCCTAGGCTTGAGTCGTGGTATCCTCAGTAACCCCGACGGGGGGCAGAATCGGCTATAGAAGGAGTGGGCAGGGCGGCCCCAGTCTAGACTCATTACCAGCTCGGATCCGAGTCCTCCACGGCATACCACTAGCACGTAAGCAAATGTCTGGATTGCGGACAGCTCAATCCACTATATATCAACGAGGATCCTGCAAGACCAAAGTATCAATACACCTGCAATAGATCCCTCTCTGTTACGGGATGATATAAAGGAAATCGGTAAGTGGCCGGCTGCAATCCCGCGAAAGGGTGGTATAATCCGTGTGTCTGAACTAAACTGCCGACCATAACCGCCAGGGGATGATAAGTTCTGTCACGCCCCCGTTTGCAAAAAGCCAGCTATGGGGGAGGAAAGTCCCAGGGCGGGGCAACAATGAGTTTGTGCCAAGAAGCTCATAAAAAGGAGCAAATAGCCCAGAAGGACCAATATATGAAAGGAAGCCTCAATGACAAAACAAAAAAATGATAGTCCAGGAGGCCACATCATACAGCTCACAAGGGACGAAACGGGAAAAACTGCGTGGTGTATGCCATGGCTAAAG